>CANXME010002337.1:480000-1680000 GCA_948144175.1 Closterium sp. NIES-65 | reverse complement strand
CTCTGGTCTCCCCCGGTCTCTCCCTCCCCTTCCTTCGGGGCCAGGACCTTCCTGTGTCCCCTGTGTCGAAGGGCGGCTCCGGGCTGCCCCTCACTCCTCCCAGTTTCCCCCGACAGAGGCTCCTCTGCAGACGCTTCACATGGACGTGTGGGGCCCGGCCCGCGTCCGTGGACAGGGTCACGAGCGCTACTTCCTCTTGGTGGTTGACGACTACTCGCGTTACACCACAGTCTTCCCCTTGCGCAGCAAGGGTGATGTCACTGAGGTGTTGATCGACTGGATCTGCGCGGCTCGTCTCCAGCTCAGGAGGAGCTTCGGCTCGGACTTTCCTGTTCTGCGTCTGCACTCTGACCGAGGCGGAGAGTTCTCCTCTAGCCTTCTACGAGCCTACTGTCGTGCACGAGGCATCCGCCAGACCTTCACGCTTCCAGACTCTCACAGCAAAATGGGATTGCTGAGCGCCGCATTGGCATGGTCATGGACGTCGCTCGTACGTCCATGATACATGCGGCTGCCCCCCATTTTCTGTGGCCGTTTGCGGTTCGGTACGCGGCGCATCAGCTCAACCTTCACCCCAGGGTCTCCCGGCCGGAGACCTCCCCAGCTCTGCTGTGGACGGGGAAGGTCGGCGATGCGTCTGCGTTTCGTGTCTGGGGATCTCGGGCGTTTGTCCGCGACCTGTCTGCGGACAAGCTGTCCCCTCGTGCTGCTCCCTGTGTCTTCCTAGGCTTCCCCCCTGACGCCCCAGGGTGGCAGTTCTACCACCCCTCCTCTCGTCGTGTTCTGTCCTCCCAGGACGTCACGTTCGACGAGTCCGTCCCCTTCTACCGCACTCCTTCCCTCCCGCCGCCACCGCACTTCCTTGTGCCAGGTCCCCCCCTGGTAGACCCCCTTCCCCCTCAGGGTACTGCCCCTTCAGGTGTGTCCCAGGTAGATGCAGTCGAGCCGGTCGAGGTTGCTGGTGACTCAGGTACTGCTGGGGGTGCGGAGCCTGGGGGTGCTGAGCCTGGGGGTGCTGGGTCTGTGGGTGCTGAGCCTGGGGGTGCTGAGCCTGGGGGTGCTGCCTCCGGGGGTTCTGAGCCTAGGGGTGCTGAGCCTGGGGGTGCTGACTCTGGGGGTGCTGCGCGCGTGGGTGCTGAGCCTGAGGGTGCTGAGCCTAGGGGTGCTGTGTCTGGAGCTGCTGAGCCTGGAGGTGTGGAGCCTGCGGCCACTGGACCTCCCCTTGTGGCGTCTAGCGGTGCTGGGCCTGGAGGTTCTCTGGGTGTTTCGTCTCGGCGGGAGCCACTCTCTCCACACGAGTTGCGTGAGTGGTTTGCTCGCCGCGGGAGCAAACTGTTGGAGCTGGCGCTTCTTCGGCCGCTGAGGGTGCTGGTGCTGCCGGTCCCGGAGCTGCTGAGCCTGCGGGTCCGCCAGGAGCTGGAGCTGCTGAGGGTGTTGGTTCTGAGACTACTACTGTCCGTCCTAGTGGTGGTCTTGCTGCGGGTGCTGCTGGTGCTGCTGGAGGTCCTGCCGCCGGAGGTGCTGTTGGCGCCGGTGCTGCCGGAGGTGCTGAGGGTGCTGATGCTGTCCCTACTGTGTCTCGTGCCGCCGCGCAGCCTCGGCCGTACTTTGTTCCGCTCCTTCAGCAGGTTCTTGGTCTTCCTCCTCTCTTAGAGTGTCCACCGCCTGTCCAGTCGCAGTCACAGTTACCGCCGGCCTCCCCACTCCCTTCTCCGTCTCCGTACACTGGTCCTACTGGAGGTCTTGCTAAGCATCGTGAGCCTTCGTCTCGTCCTGCGTCGCCTGTTCGTGCTGCTCGCACTAGTGGTCGCAGTTCGAGTCAGCGTCCTCCTCCTGTCCCTGGCACGCACCAGATGTCTCTGCGTCTGTCCACTGCTCCTCTGCGTGCCCCTTTGCCCTCTCCTCCTGAGTCCTCTCTTCCTGCGCTTGCCGACCCTGAGTCAGACTCTCTTCGTGCTGCCAGTCCTTCTGTCACGCGTCTCCTTGCTACTGTCTTCACTGACCCCTCCTTTGAGTCCACTGCTGCGTCTGCTCTTTTTGCTGAGCTCGTCGACTTTGCTGCTCGCTGTCATCTAGACTACGCTGCTAGTCTTCTTGCTGAGTCTGCGTCTGTCTGTCCTCCGTCCGTCGGAGGTGAGTGTGCTCTTGGCACAGACGTCCTTGAGGACAGGCAGGAGGAGTTTCTGTTTCTGGCTGCTGCTTCACCTCATCTCGCGTCTGTACTGCTTGCCCCTGAGGGAGACCCGGATGCACTAGACATCCCGACTCCGCGCTCTTACGCGGAGGCCGTAGAGGGTCCCTACTCCTCTCAGTGGAAGGCAGCTATGGATGCAGAGATGGCTTCCTGGAAGTCCACAGGCACCTACGTTGACGCCGTTCCCCCTCCTGGGGCGAACATCGTCAGTGGGATGTGGATCTTCAGGGTGAAGCGGCCGCCGGGCTCTCCACCTGTCTTCAAGGCGCGGTACGTGGCTTGTGGCTTCAGTCAGCGGCAGGGAGTTGATTACTTTCTCACCTTCTCTCCCACCCCGAAGATGACCACTCTTCGGGTGCTGCTGCACATAGCCGCTCAGCGTGACTACGAGCTCCACTCTCTTGACTTCAGCACTGCTTTCTTGCAGGGTAGCCTGCACGAGGAGATCTGGCTGCGCCGTCCACCTGGATTCACTGGGACTTTCCCTCCTGGCACCCAGTGGAGCCTCCGACGGCTAGTCTACGGTCTCCGCCAGGCACCGCGTGAGTGGCACGACACACTGAGGACTACGCTTGCGGCTCTTGGGTTTGCTCCCTCTACTGCTGACCCGTCGTTGTTTCTGCGCACCGACACTTCTCTGCCGCCGTTCTACATCCTCGTGTATGTCGACGACTTGGTCTTTGCCACAGCGGACACTGCTGGACTCGCCTACGTGAAGTCCGAGCTGCAGAAGAGACACACGTGCACAGACCTGGGTGAACTGCGCAGCTACCTTGGCTTGCAGATCACTCAGGACAGAGCACGCCGCACCATTACCTTGACTCAGTTACACATGGTGCAGCAGGTCCTTCAGCGCTTCGGCTTCACGTACTCCTCGCCTCAGGCCACTCCTCTGTCTACTCGCCACTCGCTCTCAGCTCTGCCTTCGGATGAGTCCGTAGAGTCGAGTGGCCCGTACCCAGAGCTTGTTGGCTGCCTCATGTACCTGATGACCTGCACACGACCTGACCTTGCATACCCTCTTAGCATCTTGGCACACTATGTTGCTCCTGGGAGACACCGACCAGAGCACATGGCTGCAGCGAAGAGGGTGTTGCGCTACTTGTGCAGTACGTCGGGCATGGGGCTAGTGCTTGGAGGGCGGAGTCCAGTGGTCCTCACTGGGCACGCGGACGCTTCTTGGGCTGACGACCAGGCTACTCAGCAGTCGTCGCAGGGTTACACCTTCAGTCTTGGTTCCGGCTCTGTTTTGTGGCGGGCTACTCGCTCGTCTTCTGTTCTCGGCTCCAGTTGTGAGGTTTGGATCTACGCCGGGGCCATGGCTGCTCAAGAGCTTCGCTGGCTCACCTACCTGCTGACTAACCTTGGAGAGCCGCCTCGTTCTCCTCCAGTTCTGTACATAGACAACAAGGCCATGCTGGCCTTGTGTCTAGAGCAGCGCCTGGAGCATAGAACGAAGCACATTGCTCTCCGCTACTTTCTTGCTCGTGAGCTGCAGCAGCGTGGTCAGTTGCGACTTGCGTACGTGGCCTGTGAGGCCAACACTGCTGATGTTTTCACCAAGGCACTTCCGCCTTGTGATCATCAGCGCTTCTGCACTCAGCTGGGACTTGTCCCAGTCCTGCCTCACTTGCTCACCTCTTGACCTTACTTGTACTCTTGCATATATATATACCTACTCTTGCTTGTTTAGACTTATATATATATATATATGTCTCCTCCTCCATGTGAACTGGCCTTGTGGCCTTGACCTTGTGCTCAGACTGTGTGGTGACGTTGTGATCCACCCTGAGCTTGCTTTGCTTTGCTTTGCTTGACTGGTCTTGTGACCCCTTGTTCTCCCCCACTTTGCCTATGGGGGTGTGTCAAAACATTATAGCTTATGCTTTTGTGTAGGCTATAGTGGGATATCCCATAGTGGGTACAACCCAATTAGGGTTAGTACTTGTACCCACTTCATTCATAGTTCATTCATTCGCGTTCACTTCTTCACACGACGGGGCCTAAGCGGGGCCTTAGCGGGGCCGACGGGGCCTAAGCGGGGCCGTAGCGGGGCCGTAGCGGCCTAAGCGAGGCCGTAGAGGGCGGCTCGAGGGGCAGTAAGGGCGGCCAACAGGGGCCACTAAGGCAGCTCGAGGCGCTACTCGGGTTAGGAGCTAAGCGCGCTCCGGGCAGGGAAGGAGAAAAGTAATTCGTGGTGGGCCCTAGGCAGTATTCCCACTCGGGAACCTGCTCGATACCATGATGAGAAGTGAGAATGGAAATGAATGAACTATGAAACAGTTGGGTACAAGTACTAACCCTAATTGGGTTGTACCCCTTATGGGTTACCCCACTACAGCCTACACAAATGTATAAGCTATAATGTTCTGACACTGCATGCTAGTGAAAACCCCTCTTTCCTGTTTCTCGTTTTAGCCTGCTATTTCGACAATCACCCTAGTCGAAATGGAAGTTTCGTCAGGTTTTACCGCTTTCTAAGAGGCGATTTCAACTGGCCGCAATGAGCATGTCCAAGTGGAGTGCTGCGGTATTTAATCAGCAGATTAGGAGTAGCTGCTCGCACTTTACTAAGAGTTTCGTTTAACTGAGGGATGAACTGACTATCTTCTCTATAATGCGCCCAACGGTATATAAAAGAATGGATGTTCCTGTACCACGCTGAATTTGGTCGAACAAGGGTATGGAAATCTGCCCAGGAAAAATAACTACAGGATTGGTTGCCGTGCAAAGAACGTCATCTCTTATATACTCGACGGGCGCATTTTCTGCCTTTAATTCATTACATATCGCCAACGCAGGCCGCGCTGCCAACTCAACAAATTCAGTCCTCTCCTTGCAGAACCCAGGGACCACGTCCCTGGCGAAAACCTTCCCAGAAACTTCCATGTCTGCTTTTGATTTTGTTGTTGCTGCTGATACTTATCGGTTCTGCTTCCGTGGTTCCTCAGGGAAAAAACCAGCATCCCGCTTATAGAACCACCCACTATAATGTCTGAAAATATAAGTTATATTTTCTATATATAACAGCCTGTGGGATTGATTACTGTGGTCATAGCATTTTACTTTTTGGTGGTGCACCCTTCCTGTTTCTTCTTGCCTATTTGTACTGCTTGCTCAACATTGAACTCACCTTTTGGCAAAACTCTCTCGACATTATTCCTCTCTAGTCAAACCCTAATGCCTCCTAAGTTACTAGTTAACTACCTATTTTAACATATAAGCATCCTCTTCCCATTAAGCAACTCCGCTATCTTACTGCTCCCCACATCCTCCCACCGCCCACATGTCCTATGCAGTAACTATCGGTACTTCACCGCTTGCCTCACCCACCAATCCCCTGCTGACAGCCCTTACAACACCACCTTATCAGCTTCTTCCCATGCCACGTGTCCACCAACCGACGTGGGCGCGTTCGCAGCACCCTTCCCATCACCATCACTAGCAGACATGGCAGACACATCGCGGTCCATGCCATGTCACACTGCCAGCCGCCCAAGCCATTGGTTGATGGCTCTATCCAGGGGAGCAGGCGCGGCACGTAGTAGAGGCACCGCGCGACGTGATTGGCCACGCATGCGTGGCGGGTTCTGAATGCGCTGACAGCTACCTGATGTTAGATTAGGTAGCTAGGAATGTTTGACTATCGAGTGAGTTGGGTACAAGGATGAGAACCCTAAGGGAATGTACCATACATTGGCTACCCCACTAAAGCCTACACCTAATCATAAATCATATATAGTTTGACACACCCCCATAGGCAAAGTGGGGAAGAGCAATGGGTCACAAGACCAGTCAAGAAAAGCAATGCAAGCTCAGGGTGGATCACAACGTCCCCACACACTCTGAGCATAAGCAAAGGAGCCACAAGGCTAGTTCACATGCACAGGTATATATACAACAATAAAAGTACAGTGATCACTACCTAGCAAGAGTAAACATGCAGGCATATATATGTAGATCACAGTACAACCAGAGTCTACAGCAAGTGAGGAAACGTAGGCACCGGGCCTAGAGCAGTGCGGAAGCGCTGATGATCACCAGCCGAAAGGGCCTTGGTGAACACATTGTCAGAACATTATAGCTCATGCATATTGTGTAGGCTATAGTGGGGTAGCCCATAAGGGGTACAACCCAATTAGGGTTAGTACTTGTACCCAATTCATTCATAGTTCATTCTCGTTTCTTCTCATGGTATCAAGCAGGTTCCCTAACGGGAACGATTCATAGGGCCCACCACTACGAATTTTTTTTCCTGCCCGGAGCGCGCTCCGCTTAGGCCCGAGTCGCGCCTCGTGTGCTTTCCTTACCGTCGCGCCCTCGCTAGGCCCCTCACGGCCCCGTCGCGTCGCCCTTGGCGGCCCCTAGCGGCCCTGTCGCGCTGCCCTAGCGGTCGCGTCGCGCCGCCCTAACGGTCGCGTCGCGCCGCCCAAGCCGCCCTCACGGCCCCCTAGCGGCCTCTTGCGGCCCCGATCCGCCGCTCTTGCGGCCCCGATCCGCCACCCTTCGCGGCCCGTTGCCGCTCTCCCCCTGCAACCCCTCGCCGCCCTTTCACCAGCGGCCCCGTCGCCGCCCATGCACGGCCCTGACGCCGCCCTCCCTGCGGCTCTATCGCCGCCCTCTTCAGCGGCCCGTCGCCGCCCTTCTCAGCGGCCCCGCCGTCTCCTTTCAGCGGCCCCGCCGTCTCCTTTCAGCGGCCCCGCCGTCTCCTTTCAGTGGCCTCGCCGTCTCCTTTCAGCGGCCCCGCCACTACCCCTGCAGCGGCCTCGTCGCCGCCCTTTCAGCGGCCCCGCCGCCTCCTTTAAGCGACCCCGCCTCCTCCTCTCGGCGGCCCCGCCGCCTCCTCTCTGCGGCCCCGCCACCTCCTCTCGGCGGCCCAGCCGCCTCCTCTCAGCGGCCCCGGACGCCGCCCTCTCAGCGGCCCTTCCGCCGCCTCCTTTGCGGCCCCGCCGAGCCGACAAGTAGCAGAGCCGCCAAGCCGCCCAGCAGCCGAGCCGCCGAGCCGCCCAGCCACCGAGCCGCCCAGCAGTCGAGCCGCTGTGCCACCCAGCAGCCGAGCCGCCGAGCCGCCCAGCAGCCGAGCCGCCGAGCCGCCCTGCAGCCGAGCCGCCGAGCCGCCCAGCAGCCGAGCCGCCGAGCCGCCTAGCAGCCGAGCCGCCGAGCCGCCCAGCAGCCGAGCCGCCGAGACGCCCAGCTGCCGAGCCGCCTACCGCCCAGCTGCCGAGCCGCCGAGTCGCCCTGCAGCCGAGCCGCCCGAGCCGCCCTGTCTAGTAAGAGCAGCGCCTCTATCACTGCACTGCCCTCACCCTTCTGTTTGCGCTGCTAGTCTACTGCTGTCATGGCTACCCCTAGTGTCCTCGCTTTTGACGCTGAGGGTCGGGCCATTGACTTAGACGTCTGGATAGATGACCTGCAGCTTTTCTTACAGTGCGACAGGGCGGACGGTCTCTCTCTCAATTTCACCTCACCTCTGGTGCCTCTCCTGCCCCTGCTGCTGATGCTGACGCCACTGTCCGTTCACAGTGGGCCACGCGCGATGCTGCTGCACGTCTTGCTGTGCGTCGCCACCTGCCTACCTCTGAGCGTGCGCACTTTAGCCAGTACAAGAGTGCTCGGACCTTGTACGACGCTGTAGTTGCACGCTACTCCTCCCCTGCCACTGCTGCACTGAGCCGCCTCATGCTACCGTACCTCTTCCCTAACCTTGCTGTCTTTCCCACAGTCGCTGACCTCATTACGCACCTCCGCACTAGTGACACTCGCTACCGCGCTGCGCTTCCTGCTGACTTCTGCGCCAAGAACCCCCCCCCCATGTACATCACTCTCTACTACATAGTCACCCGGCTCCCTGACTCCCTTCGCGTAGTCAGGGACCACTTTCTCTCAGTCTTTCCCACCACTCTCTCTGTTGACCTCCTCGAGAAGGCCGTCCTAGAAACGGAGAAGAGCATAGTCGCTGTAGGGGCCTCTCGTGGTGACCCGCGCACCCCCATCTTTGAGGGGTGTTCCCCCTCCCCTCTTTTGCCCTCTGTTGCCTCTGCTGCTGCGGCCGACCTCGTTGGTCTGGAGTCGGTCGGTGCAGCGTCTACCCCTAGTGGGAAGCGTCGCTCTGGCAAGGGAAAGGGGGGCAGGGGCGCTAGAGGAGCTAGCGGGGCGGTGGAGGCGGCAGTGGAGGCAATGGAGGGGGTGGGGGTGGTGGTGGGAATGGTGGCGGGGGTGGAGGTGTCGGCGGCGGCAGTGGAGGCGGAGGCGGCGCCGGCGGTGGCAGTGGGAGCGGAGGTGGTGGAGGTGGCGGAGGTGGAGGAGGCGGTGGCGGAGGAGGAGGAGGTCGTGGCTCTTTGCAGAGAAGTGGCTCCGGTGGTGGTCAGCGCCAGCAGCAGCAGCGCGGTCGGGAGACCCTGTCCCCTCACCACCTCCGTGAGTGGTACGCTGCACGCCAGCGGGGTGGGGGTACTGGTCCGTGCACCTACGTCCTGCACACCGGCGACCGTGCGGGTGAGCAGTGTGGGGGTGCGCACCCCACCCAGCGCTACTTTGGCCGCCTGACGGACGCTTGGCGTCACCTGTTCCCTGAGGCCACTGAGATCCCTTGCTGGGGCGAGCTGTCTAGGGCAGGGGTAGCTATCTTTGACCTTGACTTTGATGCTATTCTTGTTGCTATGTATACTATGTCTATAAATAAGGAGGGTGACTGTTAGCAGTGTTTCCCTCCCGACCCGGGCATTGCGAGTGCTGCTCTAGGTGCTGGTGAGGCTGCAGCTCTTGGTGCTAGCGAGGCTGCTGCTCTAGGTGCTAGTGTGTCTGCTTCCTCCGGTACTGGTGAGTCTGCGCTCTCAGGTACTGCGTCGGCTTCGGCCTCCCACACTTTCACACTTGACTCGGGGGCTTCTCGCTCCTTCTTTCGAGACCGCACCACACTCACGCCGCTTGGCCGGCCAGTTGCAGTCTCTCTAGCAGACCTTTCTGGGGGTCCTGTCCTTGCTCACTACTCCACTGTCCTCCCGTGTTCGGCGGCCCCCTCTGGCACCCTGTCTGGTCTTTACCTCCCCTCGTTCTCTACGAGCTTGGTGAGTGGTGCTGACCTACAGGATGCGGGGGTTCACCAGTTCACTCTTGCGAGTCAGCGGGTGACCCACTGCACGGACGCTCAGACAGGCCGACACCTGGCCACGTTTACACGTCGGCCGGGGACGAGCCTGTACACACTACCCACTCCGTCTCCTCCAGTCCCTGCATCTGGTCAGGTAGCTGCGTCGGGTCAGGTGTTAGGTGCAGCGTCCAGGTCTGGTCCTGAGTCTGCTCCCTGCTCGTGTCGCCTCCTGTCTCACGAGACTCTCCTCTGGCACCACCGCCTTGGTCTCCCCTCCCTGCTTTGTCTCCAAAGCATGGCCTCCCGTGTCCTTGTCTCTGGTCTACCCCAATCCCTCCCTCCCCTTCCTCCGGGGCCTGGCCCTACCTGCGTCCCCTGTGTCAAGGGGCGGCAGCGGGCTGCCCCTCACTCCTCCGAGTTTCCTCCGACAGGGTCCCCGCTGCAGACGCTTCACATGGACGTGTGGGGCCCAGCCCGTGTGCGTGGACAGGGTCACGAGCTCTACTTCTTGCTGGTGGTTGACGACTACTGGCGTTACACCACAGTCTTCCCCTTGCGCAGCAAGGGTGATGTCACTGAGGTGTTGATCGACTGGATCCGCGCAGCTCGTCTCCAGCTCAGGCGGAGCTTCGGCTCGGACTTTCCTGTTCTGCGTCTGCACTCTGACAGAGGCGGAGAGTTCTCCTCTAGCCTTCTGCGAGCCTACTGTCGTGCACGAGGCATCTGCCAGACCTTCACGCTTCCGGACTCTCCACAGCAAAATGGGATTGCTGAGCGCCGCATTGGCATGGTCATGGACATCGCCCGTACGTCCATGATGCATGCGGCTGCCCCCCATTTTCTGTGGCCGTTTGCGGTCCGGTACGCGGCGCATCAGATCTACCTTCAGCCCAGGGTCTCCATGCCGGAGACCTCCCCAGCTTTGCTGTGGACCGGGAAGGTTGGCGATGCGTCTGCGTTCCGTGTTTGGGGATCTCGGGCGTTTGTCCGCGACTTGTCTGCGGAAAAGCTGTCCCCTCGTGCTGCTCGTTGCGTCTTCCTGGGTTTCCCTCCTGACGCGCCAAAGTGGCAGTTCTACCACCCCACCTCGCGCCGTGTTCTGTCCTCCTAGGACGTCACGTTCGACGAGTCGGTCCCCTACTACCGTCTCTTCCCCTACAGCACTCCGTCCCTCCCCCCGCCACCGCTCTTCCTTGTGCCAGGTCCCCCCCGGGTAGACCTCCTCCCCCCTCAGGGTCCTGCCCTTTCAGGTGTGTCCCAGGTAGACACTGTTGAGCCTGTCGAGGTCGCTGGTGACTCTGGTGCTGCTGAGGGTGCTGAGCCTGGGGGTGCTGACTCTGGGGTTGCTGAGCGTGTGGGTGCTACGCCTGGGGGTGCTGAGCTTGAGGTTATGACGACTGGGGGTGCTGAGCCTTGGGGTACTGAGTGTGGGGGTGCTGAGCCTGGAGGTGCTACGCCTGGGGGTGCTGAGCCTGGGGGTGCTGAGCCTGGGGGTACTGAGCCTAGGGGTGCTGAGCTTGGGGGTGCTACGCCTGGAGGTGCTGAGCGTGGGGGTGCGGAGCCTGAGGGAGCTGAGCCTGCTGGTGCTGTGCCTGGCGGTTCTCCAAGTGCTTCTTCTCGCCGGGAGCCACTCTCTCCACAGGAGCTGCGTGAGTGGTTTGCCGGGCGCTGGAGGCGAGCTGCTGGAGCTGGAGGTGCTGCGGGTACTGGAGGTTCTGTTGTTGCTGAGGGAGCTTGTGCCAGGGGTTCCGGAGGTGCTCGTGGTGGGAGTAATGGAGCTGCTCGACCTACGGGTACTTTTGGAGCTGGAGCTGCTGCGGGTGTTGGCGCGGAGGCTACTACTGTCGGTCCTTGAGGCGGTCCTGCTGGGGGTACTATTGGTGCTCCTGGAGGTACTAGAGCTGGAGCTGCTACAGGGGGTGCTGGTGCTCTCCCTGCTGTGTCGACGCGCAGCCTTCGGCCGTACTTCGTTCCGCTCCTTCAGCAGGTTCTTGGTCTCCCGTCTTCTACTGGTCCTCCTCCTATCTTAGAGTGTCCACAGCCTATCCCGTCGCAGTTACAGTTACAGCCAGCCTCCCCACTGCGTGCTCCGTCTCCTAACACTGGTCCTACTGGAGGTCTTGCTGAGCGTCGTGAGCCTGCATCTCGCCCTGCGTCGCCTGTGCGTGCTGCTCGCACTAGTGGACGCGGTTCGCATCAGCGTCCTCCTCCTGTCCCTGGCACGCACCGGATGTCTCTGCGTCCGTCCACTGCTCCTCTGCGTGCCCCTTTGCCTTCTCCTCCTTAGTCTTGTCTTCCTGCTCTTGCCGACCCGGAGTCGGACTCTCTTCGTGCTACCAATCCTACTGTCACGCGTCTCCTTGCTGCTGTTGTCACTGACCCTTCCTTTGAGTCCACTCCTGCGTCTGCCCTAGTTGGTGAGCTCGAGGACTTTGCTGCTCGCTGTCGCCCAGACTACGACGCCAGTCTTGTTGCTGAGTCTGAGTCTGTCTGTCCTCCGTCCGTCGGGGGTGAGTGTCCCCTTGGCTCGGACATCCTTGAGGACAGGTAGGAGGTGTTCCAGTGCTTGGCCGCTGCTTCACCTCATCTCGTGTCCGTACTGCTTAGCCCTGAGGGAGACCTGGATGCACTTGACATCCCGACTCCGCGCTCTTACGCGGAGGCGATAGAGGGTCCCTACTCCTCTCAGTGGCAGGCAGCTATGGACGCAGAGATGGCTTCGTGGAAGTCCACAGGCACCTACGTTGACGCTGTTCCCCCTTCTTGGGCGAACATCGTCAGTGGCATGTGGATTTTCAGGGTGAAGCGACCGCCGGGTTCTCCGCCTGTCTTCAAGGCGCGTTACGTGGCTCGTGGCTTCAGTTAGCGGCAGGGAGTTGACTACTTTCAGACCTTCTCTCCCACCTCGAAGATGACCACTCTTCGGGTACTGCTGCAGATAGCTGCTCACCGGTACTACGAGCTACACTCTCTTGACTTCAGCACTGCTTTCTTGCAAGGCAGCCTGCACGAGGAGATCTGGCTGTATCGCCCACCTGGTTTCACTGGGTCTTTTTCTCCTGGCACCCAGTGGAGCCTCTGGCGGCCAGTCTACGTTCTCCGCCACGCACCGCGTGAGTGGCACGACACACTGAGGACTACACTTGCGGCTCTTGGATTTGCTCCCTCTACTGCCGACCCGTCGCTGTTTCTGCGCACCGACACTTCTTTGCCGCCGTTCTACATCCTCGTGTACGTCGACGACTTGGTCTTTGCCACAGCTGACACTGCAGGACTCGCCCATGTGAAGTTTGAGAGGCAAAAGAGACACACGTGCACTGACCTGGGTGAACTGCGCAGCTACCTTGGCTTGCAGATCACTCGGGAGAGAGCACGCCGCACCATTACCCTGACTCAGTCACACATGGTGCAGCCGGTCCTTCAGCGCTTCGGCTTCACGTACTCCTCGCCTCAGGCCACTCCTCTGCCTACTCGCCACTGGCTCTCAGCTCTGCCTTTGGATGAGTCCGTAGAGTCGAGTGGCCCGTACCCAGAGCTTGTTGGCTGCCTCATGTACCTGACGACCTGCACACGACCTGACCTTGCATACCCTCTTAGCACCATGTGTGACTGAGTCAGTGTGATGGTGCGGCGTTCTCTGTCCCGGGTGATGTGCAAGCCAAGGTAGCTGCGCAGTTAACCCAGGTTTTTGCACTTGTGTCTCTTTTGCAGCTCTGACTTCACAAGGGCGAGAGCCTGAGAGTTAGTAGTGGCAAAGACCAAGTCGTCGACGTACACGAGGATGTAGAATGGCGGCAACAAAGTGTCGTTGCACAGAAACAGCGACGGGACAGCCGTGGAAGGTGCGAACCCAAGAGCCGCAAGTGTTGTCCTCAGTGTGCCGTGCCACTGACGAGGCGCCTAACGGAGACCGTAGACCGGCCGGCGGAGGCTCCACTGGGTACCAAGAGGGAACGACCCAGTGAAGCCAGGTGGGCGGCGCAGCCAGATCTCCTCATGCAGGCTTCTCTGTAAGAAGGCTGTGCTGAAGTCCAGAGAGTGAAGCTCGTAGTCACACTGAGCGGCGACGTGCAGTAGTACCAGAAGAGTGGTCATCTTCGGAGTGGGGAAGAAGGTCTGGAAGAAGTCAACTCCCTGTCGCTGACTGAAGCCTCATGCAACGTAACGAGCCTTGAAGACAGGCGGAGAACCCGGCGGCCGCTTCACCCTAAAAATCCACATGCCATCGACTACGTTCGCCCCAAGAGGGGGAACTGCGTCGACATAAGTGCCTGTGGACTTCCATGATGCTATCTCTGCGTCCATGGCTATATACCACTGAGAGGAGTACTCACCCGCGATTGCCTCAGCATAAGAGCGCGGGGTCGGGATGTCTGGAGCATCCGGGTCTCCCTCAAGGGCAAGCATCATGGCTACGAGATGAGGCGCATCGGTTGCAAGACACTCAAAGTCCTCCTGCCTGTCCTCAAGGACGTCCGTGCCAAGAGCACACTCACCCCCGACGGACGGAGGTCAGACAGATCCAGACTCAGCAACAAGACTAGCAGCGAAGTCGAGACGACAGGCAGCAGCAAAGTGAACAAGCTCAGAAACTAAGGCAGACGCAGCAGAAGACTCAAACGACGAGTCAGTGACAACTGTGGCTAGCAGACACGTGACAGTAGGGTGAGCAGCACCAACCATGTGAGACTCTGGGTCCTCTACGTCAGGCAAAGAAGACGCAGGTGGAGACAACAGAGGGACACGCTGTGGAACAGAGGAATGAGGAAGTGCCATAGTGTGCGTGCCGGGGACAGGAGGAGGACGCTCACAAGGAACACGACAACCAGTGTGACGAGCGCAAACAGGCGAGGCAGGACGAGACACTGGCTCATGACGCTCTGTAAGCGAGTCTGGCTGTTCAGTGTGGATGAAGGAGCACGCAGTGGTGCGCCGGGCTGTAATGGGAGGCTAGTAGAAGACGGGAGGCTAAGAACCTGGCGAAGCACGGAGTGAGGCGGTGGCAGAGTCGACGGTGATGGCGGAGCGAAAAACAGTTGCGGCTGTGCAGTGCCACCAGTACAAGTAGCTCCAACGCCTTCAGCAGCTCCAAAACCTCCAGCTCCGGCGCTTCGAGCAGCTTCAAACCTCCAGCAGCAGCACCTCCAGCTCAAGTGCCTCCAGCAGCAGCACCTCCAGGCCCAGCGCCTCCAGCAGCAGCACCTCCAGGTTTAGTGCCTCCAGTAAGAGCACCTCCAGCTCTAGTGCCTCCAGCAGCAGCAACTCCAGCTCCAGTGCCTCCAGCAGCAGCACCTCCAGCTCCAGCGCCTCCAGTAGCTCTAGAAACTTATGCTCCAACTCCTCTAGCAGCAGCACCTCCAGCTCCAGCGCCACCAGTAGCAACACCCCCAGAACCGGCACCTCCAGCCCCAGGTTCTCCAGCAACACCACCCCCAGAGCCGACACCTCCAGCTCCAGGAGCAGCACTAGTCCTGGCAGCTCGAGTACCTCCAGTACGAGCTCTTCCAAGACTAGAGACACTAGCACCCCCAGCACCTCTACGACAAGCAGCTCTAGCAGCACGACTCCTCAGGCGGGTACGCGACGCAAGCCACTGTCGTGCTTGCTGTGGTGAGAAAGGCCCGCGTCGGGAAACGAGACCTAGAGGAACGCCAGCAGACTCGGGACCCCCCCGCTCAGCACCCCCAGGCTCTGCACTCGTAGGCGCATTACCCCCAGGCTCTGTACCCCCCAGCACCTCATGGTCAGGCTCAGCACCCCCAGGCTCCGCAGCCGCAGGCTCAGCACCCTCAGGCTCCACACTCCCAGCACCTTACGCGCAGGCTCAGCACCCCCAGACGCAGTACCCCCAGCAGCACCTCCCGCAGCAGCACCTGAGTCGCTAGTGACCTCTACAGGCTCAGACAAGGGGGGCGGGTCTACCTGAGACACCCCAGAAGGAGCAGGACCCTAAGAGGGGAGGGGGTCTACCGAAGTAGCACCTGGAGCGAGGAAAAGCGGCGGGGGAAGGAGAGGGGCAGTGTAGTAGGGGAAGAGATGGTAGAAAGGAACCGACTCATCAAAGGTGACGTCCAGAGAGGGGAAGACACGGCGCAAGGTGGGGTGGTAAAACTGCCAGCCAGGTGCGTCAGGGACAAAACCAAGGTGCGACGCATCGCCAACCTCTCTCGTCCAACGCAATGTGGGCGAGGTCTCCGTCAAGGAGACACAGGGCCAGAGGTTGAGCTGCTGCGCGGCGTACCGGACCGCAAACGACCACACAAAATGGGGAGCCGCCGCATGGATCAAGGAGGTACGAGCGACCTCCATGACAAAGCCAATGCGGCGCTCAGCAATCCCATTTTGCTGCGGTGAGCCCGGAAGCGTGAACGACTGCTCGATGCCCTCCCCCTGACAGAAGGCACGCAAGAGGTCGGAGGTGAACTCACCACCTCTGTCAGAGTGCAGACACAGGACATGCAGGTCCTGGCGGAACCTGCGGCGGAGCTGGAGACGAAGTGCTCGGATCCAAGGGATCAGGACAGCAGGGACCTCACCCTTGGTGCGCAAGGGGAAGACCGTGGTGTAAGGCGAGTAGTCGTCGACAACCAGCAGAAAGTACCGCTCACCACCCTGTCCACGAACGCGGGCTGGGCCCCACACGTCCATGTGGGGGGTCTACAGAGGAGCCTCTGTCAGGGAAAACGAGGACGAGTGAGGAGCGGCGCACTGCCGCCCCTCGACGCAAGGAAGGCAGGGCAGCGCAGGCGAGGCAGGGAGGGGAGGGAGAGACCTGGGAAGACCAGACACAAGGAGACAACGATGCATGCCACGGAGACGTGGTAAGGAGGGGTGACCTAGGCGGTGGTGCCATAGAAGAGTCTGGTGCAACAGGGAGCGACACTCACAGGGGGAGGCTATCTGACCTGACGCAGACACCTGACCAGTACCAGCTACCTGAGGAGGCGCAGTCGTCAGTGTGTAAAGACTCGACCCTGGCCTACGGATAAACGTGGTCAGGTGGCGGCCGATCTGGGAGCACGTACAGATCGCCACATGCTGCCGACCAGGGGTGAAGGTGTCAACCCCCGCATCTTGGAGGGCAGCAGTGCTCACCAAGTTCGTAGAGAACGAGGGGAGGTGGAGACCTGACAGAGAGCCAGACGGAACCGCCGGGCACGGGAGCACAGTGGTGGATCGTGCAAGAACTGGGCCCCTTGAGGGGTCAGCTAGAGAGACTGCAGCAGGTGCAGGGAGTGGTGTGAGTGCAGTACTATCAAGTAAGAAGCAGCGGGAAGCACCCGAGTCAAGCGTGAAGGTGTGCAAGACCTCAGCAAGCGCAGTACCTGACAGAGCAGACTCGCTCGCACCTAAGGCAACAACCTCACCAGCACCTTAAGTACTAGTCTCTATACCAGGGTCTAGGCCCTAGTTAAACTTGATCATCCTCGTTTCAGTTTCGATAACACACACAACTAATAGTCACCATCAGCACTAATCTCCAATGCATACATAGCTGTAATAATAGCGTCATAGTCAAGAGCAAAGATGCTTACACCAACCCTAAGTAGCTCATACCAGCAAGGGCGCTCATAGTCCTCGCCCATCTCCTCACGCCATGCGTCGTCAAGGCGGGAGAAGCAGCGGTGCTGGGTGTGGAACTTCCCGCAAGTCTGACCCTTGCGGTCACCTGTGAGAATGATATACATGCAGCGACCACCACCCCCAGACCTCCCACGCTAAGCAAGCCACTCACGAAGCTGCTGGGTCGTCTGGGGACTCTGCTGCTGCTGCTGCCTCTGACCAGCGCCCGTGCCTCCACCCCGACCACTACCCCCACTGCTGCTGCCTCCACCGCCACCGCCGCCGCTGCCACCCCCTCCGCCACCACCGCCTTCACCGCCGCTACCAACGCTACCACTCCCGCCAGCACTCCCGCCGCCACCCCCTCCTCCACCTCCTCCTCCTCCACCGCCTTCACCACCACCCCCCGGTGCCACCTCCGCTACTCTTGGCTCAATTGCCCTTGCCGCTGCGGCGCCTCCCATTAGGAGCAGAAGCAGCACCAGCAGACTCAGCACCAAGGTAGTCAACAGCAGTGGTAGTAGCGTAGGAGGGGGCAAGGGGAGAGGGAGAGCACCCCTCAAAGATGGGGGTGCGAGGAGCGCCACGAGCAGCACCTACAGCGACAATGCTCTTCTCTGCTGCAAGGAGGTTTTCCTCTAGGAGGTCGACAGTGAGGTCGGTGGGACAGCGAGCGAGAAAGTGGTCCCTGACCGAGCTAAGAGAGTCAAGGAGACGGGTGACTATGAAGTGGAGGGTCCAGTACATCGGAGGCGGGTGCTTAGTACATAACTCTTTGGGGAGGGCGGCTCGAAGGAGGGTGTCGCTAGTGCGAAGGTGGGTAATGAGATCGGCAACTGTGGCAAAGGTTGACAGCTAAGGAAACAGGTAGGGCAGCATGAGGCGGCTAAGATCAACTGTGGCAGGGGAGGAGTATCGAGCAACTACAGCGTCGTACAGGGTCTTAGCAGTTTTGTACTCGCCAAAATGCGTGAGCTTGGCTAACGGAAGGTGATTGCGAACGGCTAGGCGCGCAGCAGCATCACGGGTCTGCCACTGAGAACGGGCGCTAAGCTCAGCAGTGGCAGCGGGAGCGACTGAGGCACCAGACGTGTGGTCATAGAGCGAGGCACTGTCCTTATCGCTCATTAGGAACAGCTCCAGGTCATCTAGCCAGGTTTCGAACTGAAACGGGCGGCCCTCGGCATCGAACGACAGAACTCGAAGGGTGGCCATAGCTGCTGGCGCGGGACTAGCATGGCAGAGCGATTGCAGGCAAGTAGCAGTAGCAGCAGCACTAGCACTAGCAGAAGCAATAGTAGAGTGCAGCAGTAGAAACCGATCTGCCAAGCAACTAGGCAGCACGGCTCGGCTCAGGCAGTGCAGCGCGGCTCGGGCGGTGCAGCGCGGCTGCAGAAGCGTAGTAGTGGCTGCAGCAGCAGTGCGGGCGGCGGGTGGGCGCAGCAGGCAGCCGCGGCAGCAGGGCAGGTGGCGCACGGGGCTGCAGGGGGCCGGAAGGAGTAGCTGCAGCAAGTAGCAGTAGCATCAGCAAGGAGGAGCAGCAGCAGCAAGAGGGAGCAGCTGCAGCAAGTAGTAGCAGCAGCAGCAACTCTGGTGCAGCAGCACGCTAGGATTTCAGGCAGCGCATGGGGTTACAGGCGGCCGGCAGGGCAGCAGGGCGAGCCGCACGCAGGGCCTAATGGGCGGCTGCAGTAGCAGGGCGGGCGACGCCTAGGTGCAGCAGGCAGCCGCGGCAGCAGGGCAGGCGGCGCACGAGGCGACTAGCGGCCGGCAGATCAGCAGGGCGGGCGGCGCACGGGGCTGCGGGGCAGCGCGACAAGCGGTGCGTGGGGCGTAGCAGGCAGCCGCGGTAGGAGCAGGCGGCGCACGCGGCTACAGGGCCTGCGGGGCTGCTGGCAAGCGGCGCGCGGGCCGGTAGGAGCTGCGCGCGGGCTGCACGGACGGCAAGCGGGTCGCGCGGGCTACTAGCACGCGGCGCGCGGGCCAGCAGAGGCGACTAGCGGGTCGCGCGGGATACTAACGGGCGGCGCGCGGGCCGCACGAGCTGCTAGCGAGACGTGCGCGGGGCTAGGGCAGTGCAGGGCGCGGAGTAGCTCGGTAACCGCAAGTGGTAGGTGGTGGGCCCGAAAAAAAAAAACGCTCCTAAGGTCCTAAGGACCAATTGCTCTTAATACCATGTTAGAGTAGGTAGCTAGGAATGTTTGACTATCGAGTGAGTTGGGTACAAGGATGAGAACCCTAAGGGGTTGTACCCTACATTGGCTACCCCGCTAAAGCCTATACCTTATTATAAATCATATATAGTTTGACACCTGAGACGTGATGGATGAGCCGAGAATGAGATGAGGGTTCCGGCGAGGTGGATTTTGAGAATTCATATAAATGAGAGGGGGGATTTGGCCGGGATTGTTGTCTTGGAATTCGTTTTGAGACGAAGTCGGAACTGGAGCTGGTTGAAGGAGGCTTTTCGGGGGGAGCTTGTTCTCGCCGCTGCTGGGGTACTTAGCGAGGAAGAGGCTGTGGCGAAAAGGCAGCTGGTTACCGCCGGGTGCGAAGAGTAGGAGCAGCGCGATCGTCGCGACGACGACGACAGGTTGGAGCATGCGACCGACGATCGGTAGCAGGTTATTGTGGTAGTCGTGCTGCTGACGTGGCTTGCAAAGTTGTTGATAAGCCTGTGGAGGAACGAATGTGGCTTGTCGGAGGGATTCTGAGATCCGTTTTGATTATGCTGACGCTGATGCGACAGTGAGACAGACAGCGGCATGGTAAGCGCCTCCGTCATCCGAACGATACTACAATCGCCTATATGTGTCCTTCCAAATTAATCCAACGGAATCCAGCGCGCACATCTTAGCTACCGCGCTTGACGGTCACAAACTGAGCACTTTGGATGTGATTTTTACCCAGCTCTCTCTCACTTCGTCTGAAATTGGTCATGCATGAGATAAGGTACCAAAATGAGTCCCAAATCTGATTGATCTTTCCCCATTTCCCTTAGTCGTCGGATGAAAGTTTAATAACGGGGTGTCCAGCGCGTTCATTTACAACTCATAAACCCGCTCGGTTACCACATTTCGGGTTGTAACACTGCCTTTTACAGAAAGTTTGGACAAGACCGGCTTTTGTTCACGAGATGGCACGCCCCCTACACGTACATCGAGTCGTCTGACTCACGTTGCTGGAATCAACGTATGCTCAAACAAGGGTACAGAATTGCGTCCTGCCCACAACAGTAATTTTCGCTTGTGTGGGGAATTCTTGCGAGACGATCGAAGCAAAGTAGAAATTTGCGTGGGGGGTGGTTGTGTCTGCGCTTTGGAACGCACAGCCATTATGGACTATGTTAAAATCTAGCAGCAGGAATGATTGAACTATGGAAGAGTTGGGTACAAATATGAAACCCTAAAGTGGGTTGAACCCCATATTGGCTACCCCACTACAGCCTAAACATGTATAGTAGATATAACGTGTGACAGACTAGACCCGCCCTGGATTCGTTTTTAGGTACAACGTGTTTTTTTGAACCACGAGATATGAGAAGGTACTAAATTACCCAAAACGTATGCGCTAGAGATGCCCTAAGGGGGTGTCCAACTCGTTCAAATTCCGACTCTGTTGAAATGGAAAGAAGTAAATGTACAATTTGGTGCTCCGAAAATCTATTTTGTGATTGTCATTATCTAAGAGCATGCGCTTATGCCCTAGACTCAATTACAAGCGCCCCCCCTAAAAAAAATATTTTTATTATAAGTGCATATGCGGTACTATCCGGGGTGATACGGTACCAGCATGGTTAGATATTGCGCAAAGCTTATTTGAGTGTACGTACTTCGTAAGATGGGTGAACGTACAGAACAGTATGTCAGTCTATCGGTTCAGCTTACCGAATTTGAACCCTGAACCCTCGGGAATGGTTGTTTTCACTTGGCTGCCACGTCAGCGTCATCCGGAAAGGCCTGGGTCGCCACGTCTTCGCCCATCACACCAAAGCCCAGAAGGTGGTGACAGGGCAGTTTCTGCCCCAAACTGGCAGTAGAAATTCGGTCGCAAGAATTCGAGAACCAGCTGGCGAAATATTGCGAGACCACAGTTTCGATTCGGGCGTTTCGTTCACAAATCGTTTGAGCAGCGACCTCACACTCTTGAATTCGCGAGCAGGGACTCCCACTCCTCTCCTGCTTCATGTTCCTAGCTTCTCTGTGCTCACCCTCCCCTCCTCTCTAGGGTTTTCAAGGAGGCTATTTTCCTTTTCTTTTGGTGCTTGGGTATTATTTCTCCGCGATTCAAGGTAGCTGTGTTCTGGGCCAGCCATGGCGTCGCTCCTAGCGCCTGCGCAAGCGCAGATGAGCAGCCTCTCGCTCGCTGCGTCGAGATCTCAGAATGTGAGCTTCGTAGAGGCTTCGTTGGCATTTCCCAGAACACCAACACACGCCAGCTCTTTTCCCACTCGATGTGCTTGTTTCCCTCACGACCACTCACCCGTTTAATCATTTAACACCTCTTCCTCTCGTTATATCTATATTTCTCCTTCACTCATTCTGGATCTGTCTCTCTTCCGTCTTCTCCAGGCCCTCTCTTCGTCCGCCTCCGTCTCTTTCCGCGGGGCAGCCATCTCCGCTCCCCGCCGAGTTGCCGCCACGGCGACTCCCTCCGCCGTTGCCGTGCGCGCGCAGGCCTCCGCCGATGCCGCCACGCAAGGTGAGGTGAGCGGCTGTGCTAGGCAGAGGACCTGTGGTATGAAGAACAGGTCACAGGTGCTGTGGCTAGACGGACGATGTAGGAGGTGACTTTTGAGTCGACTCAAAAGTCACTTAGGCAGAGGGCTAGTGGTATGAAGAACCGGTAACAGGTGTTGTGGCTAGACGGACGATGTAGGAGCTCCTTACAGGAGAGCTGTCAAGAAGAGCCCTTTAAGCATGAAATTTGCTTGGTTGTAATGTAGAAGGAGCAGCTGTTAGGAATCAGTGCTGCAGTAATGTAGCTGTTCCACCACTGAGTTGCTGTAGAGCAGAGCCATGACTTTAATCAGCTCGACTTGGCGAACCGTTCAACGGACTCGTTGACGGGACCATTTACGGCGCCGTTGACGGAGGCGTTTTTGAAAACTCAGCGAGTCTGAGGGATGTTGATAGCTAGCGTCGAGACCTGAGACAGTCGTATCTTTAGAGTACGTGTACAGTTTGTGGCAGCAAATGGCAGGTTCTCCGGAGAGCTTCTATAACAGTGTTGTTAAGAGATGCTGATTCTCATCTCGGGCCTCAGTTTCAGTTGGAGACTTGTTTTCAGGGTTTTTTCAGCCCTCAATACTAGCATCGACTAGGGTTTAGGTGCTTGATGGGATCAGGACAGGCGGCGTGAGAAAGATTTCGAGCGATTTAACTGGTACCTCTCTGTCACTTCTTACGCGAGTTCACACCGACGGGGAGCAGTTTTGAGACGTCACGGAGCTTGATTTTAAACGATGTGGTTGGGAATGATATCGATCGGGAGCAGCATTTGAAGTGTCGAGATTGCGGTTGCAGATCGCGGCTTGATGATGTCAAAAATAGTCCCAACGCCCTGACGTTCAGAATGACGATTTACTGTCGCATTTCACTGAAAGCCGCCCAATCTACCTCCCGTCCTCTCGCTCCCCTGGTTCTTCCAACTCTCAGTTCTTTCCATTTGCTCGAGTTTCTTGATTCTGAAGTGTGCAGCCACTCGTACCTCCTCCCCCGGTTTGGCGTGTGGTCGCTTGTCGCGTTCGTCGTTCTCACTTCATCCCTTTCCCCTCGTTCCGTTCGCCCCTTTCGTCTCATTCCACCGTCATCAGGCTTCCCCTCTTCTTCCTCGTTAATAGCGTTCTCGTTTCCCCGTGAAATTCTTCAGCGTCGGTTGCCGTACTCGAAATGTCAAATCACCGGCTCCAGGATGTCAAAAATAGTCCCAACGCCCTGACGTTCAGCATGACGATTTACTGTCGCATTTCACTGAGAGCCGCTCGATTTACCTCCCGTGGTCTCGATTCCCTGGATCTTCCGTCTCGTCGTCCCTTTCCTCTCTCATTCCGTTCGTCCTTTTCGTCTCGATTCTACCGTCGGCAGCCTTCCCCTCGTGCCCTCGTTGACGACGCCCCTCGTGTCCGTACCATTGTCTGGTCACCGGCTCTAGGATGTCAGAAATAGTCCCAACGCCCTGACGTTTCAGCATGACGATTTACTGTCGCTTTGTTCTGAGAGCCGCTCGATTTGCCTCCCGTGGCCTCGCTTCCCTGGTTCTTCCGTCTCTCCCTTTCTACGAATGTCTCGGTTCTGGTGTTGACACAAAAGCCTCAGGGCCATTACCTTTTTCTTTCCATCCATGGTCTTCCATTCGTTCTTTTCTCTCCATTTGCCATCTGTCTCTTTATTTGCGGCATTTTTTTGTTTGTTGCTTCAACAGGCGTTTAGTTTTAGCTCGCACTCTCAGTGGCGCGTGATGCGTTTGTTACTATTTGTATTCGTACTTCTTTAGAGAGCCTCGCTCTCATTGAAAGAGAAAATAACTTTCTGATGCCACTCGCAATTTGTGTTTGACGTCGCCCTAAACCATCCACTCCCTCCCCCTCTCATTCTCTCTCATCCTCTCATCTTTTCTCGACGTCTCCCCTGCTCTTACCCTCTCATCACTACCCGCTCCTGCTCCGCCCCCATCCTTTCCCTCCAGCGCCCATCCTGCTCTTTCCCCTCTCACTCCCATTGCCCCTTATTGCTCCTGCTCACGCCCATTCCGCCTTCCTCCTCCCCCCCCCCCCCCCCCCCCCCCCCCCCCCCCACCCCGCATCTTGCCTCTTCTCCCCCTTTCTCCCCCACGTGCAGAGCGGTTCCGTCTGAACAACCTGGCCCCCCAGCCGGGATCCCGGCGCCAGGAGAAGCGCAAGGGGCGCGGGCACGCGGCAGGCCAGGGCGCGAGCTGCGGGTTCGGCATGCGCGGGCAGAAGTCCAGGTCCGGGCCGGGCGTGAGGCACGGGTTCGAGGGTGGGCAGATGCCCCTGTACAGGCGTCTCCCGAAGCTGAAGGGCATTGCGGGGGGCATGGGCGCGGGTCTGCCCAAGTATGTGACGCTGAACGTGGGGGATTTGGAGGAGATGGGGTTGGAGGAGGGCGAGGAGGTGTCTCTGGAGAGCCTTGTTGAGGATGGCATTCTCAACCCCTCTGGCCGCGACCGCCGGCTGCCACTCAAGGTGCGTTGACTCGCGTTGACTACTGCTGACTTTTGTTGACTGTGGGGGATTGACAGGAGATGGGGCTGGAGGAAGGCGAGGTGGCTTCTGTGAAGTACATTGTAAGGGATGGAGTCCTGAACCTGTCTGACTGCGAACCGGGCACAGGCTCTCATTGAAGGAAGAGACGTGTTTTGGGGCGACTCTAAACACGGTTCTTTGCCAGGATGGAGGTCTAACTAACCCTGTCTGGTTGTGAACCAGGCACAGGCTCTCTTAAAGGTAGAGCCTGGTATTATGAAAGATGGAGGACTTAGGGGGGGCGATTCTGCGGGTATGGGGTCGTGGGGGAGGTTTGGGCATGGTGGAACGGATGCGTTGCTGCTGCCTAAGCATGTGTTGGTGGACTCTTTCTGTTCCACCATCACTGGCCAAGAATGTGGGTTTGGGGGACCTGAATTCTGGAGGAAATGGATGTCTAGCTTTTCTCCTCTCATCACTGGTCTTTCCTCTTTTGCCCCTCTTATCCTGCGCTATCCCTCTTTTTACCCTCATCTCTTAACATCTCTCTTATTTCCCTCATTTCTTCCGTCTTTTTTTCCTTCAGATCTTGGGTGATGGCGAGATCTCCACCAAGGTGACCATCAAGGCGGCTTCTTTCAGCGAAGCTGCCCGGGAAAAGCTTGAGGCTGCTGGTTGCACACTCGAGGTTGTACCTGGCAGGAAGAAGTTCCTCCCTGCACTGGCTGAGAAGAGACAGGCACAGATGGCTGAATTCCTGGCTTCCAAGGGAGTTACTGCATAAGGGTGGTGGTACATTGTGTAAAACGCTTTTATAAGTTGTTAACCCTCATCTATGATTCACCTTTCGTTCACAAGATTCTCAGCTGCAAAGAAATGCAAATTACCATAGGCATCCAATCCATGGATTGCTGTCTGTTATTGCTACAATTACAATCTGTTCTCTGTGGGTGTCGCAGCAGCATATATCACCTCAAGTTTCGTGGTGCGCTTTTGCGGAAACCTTTGGCCTCCCATTGGTGGCTCGAGTGCGCCACGTCGTAAAATTGGATTGCGTTCCTGCCAGCAGAGGCTACACCACTCGGCTTTCCACTGATGACGTGGCCCTTCCCTGGCAGCCCCTTGAACCTTGCCATGGATTACCCATCCCAGAATGTTGCGATGCCGTTCATCGCATATGTCCTGACTCTGGACCTCCTAGTTACTGGAGTCCTCTACCGCTTCCACTTTTGTTGAATTCACTCACCCTTTTTTCTCGCACTTCCTACGATTGTAACTTAGTGGATTGCTCTCCGTCCCTGGATTCTCGTTCCGTGAAGCAATCCATAGTCGTTCGCCATGGCTGCGTGCCGGCTGCACATGACCGTGACTCCGGTCGCGGGACTCGTCTCCTCCACAGTTCTGAAATCCAACTTCGTCGCCTGTCCACGCGTCCTCAGCGGGCCGATCCGGTCCAACGCTCTCAGCGCTTCAAACGGCGGGAGAAGGCGGTTTGTTGTGCACGCACATAAGGTGGAGGTCGAGCATCAGGGAAAAACACACATTCTCGAGATTCCCGAGGATGAGACAATTCTTTCCGCCGCGATTGACGCTGGTCTGGATCTCCCTCACGACTGCAAGCTCGGCGTGTGCATGACATGTCCTGCGAAGCTGATCTCGGGTGAGGTGGACCAATCAGAAGGCATGCTGAGCGATGACGTCATGGAGCAGGGCTACGCGCTCATGTGCGCGTCATACCCGAAGTCCGACTGTAAAATCCGCGTCATTCCCGAAGAGGAGCTGCTCAGCCTCCAGCTGGTGACGTAAATAGATTGTTTGAGAAAAATAAGAAGCATTTTTTGTTCTGCTCTTCGCATTTTTTTAATGAAGTACCTTGTTCTCGTTAACATTGCTGTAACTCAAAATCGTTACGTTCGTTGGCCAACTCCGTTTGATGCGATAAACTACTCGACACATTGTGACAATGGCGTCCTAAGGACAACTGGCACCAACTTGAACCCTTTCTCTCAAACAGATCATAGTCCACTTTCTCTTTCTTTTGGTCTTGTCGCCTGCCGTTATCTTCCTCCGAATCCTCCTTTCTCTGGTATCACCTGCCCCGCCTCGCCCACCCACACCCTGCTTTTCCCCTCTCTCTAACTCGTCATGTATGTATTCTTGTTCTCTCCTCCACCTTCGGCCTCTCTCCATCATCCTAGTCCTTTCCCTCTCAATCTCCCCTGTTTCATCTCCCCGTCTACGTCACCCCTCTTCATTCCCCCGCTTTCCCCCCTCCGTCTACCCCTCTCCCTCTTTCCCTCTCCGCCCCCCCCCCCTTACGGTACACCTCCTCTTTCGCCTTTCTCTGTCAAGCCCTCCCCGCACCCCCCTTTCCGTTCCCCCCCTCTGTTTTCCCCTCTCCGTTTCCCCCCGTATTCTGTCTCTCCTCCTGTATGTTGCGCGCGCCTGCTCTTCCATACATTGTTCCGAGTCTATGTTCTCCCACCCAGCCTATTGACTCGTTCCTTTCTCTTTCTCGTTAGCCCACGTTTACGTCCCTCATGCTTTCCTAGTTACCCTGTCTCTAAACCTAGAACCTTAAAGCTCGTAGAATTCAGGTGTTACGACATTTAGGTTAGATGCACCCCTCCACCTCCAATCACGCTCCAATTTTGATTCTTCACAACTATGTGCGTCAAAGGTCCCAAGACTGGTTTTGAGGCAGCTGGTTTCACAGACTTAGGTACCGGTAGCACAAATTGCACATTTAGACTCATTCCATCACTAAATAGGCTAATAATCTAGCCTGGGTATGAGATACAGGGAGAAAAAGGCGGCTGAACTAGCAAGGAAAGGCTGAATATGGATTGAAAATATGCATGGCAGCCGCGCGTGTTGTCACTTGGCTCCATCTGTGTATTGTGAGGGGCAAATATGATCTCACATGTTTCAGCCAAGATGTTAGCTCGGTAGTCATCATTTGATTGGAAAACAACCCTCTGTTAATTCCCCTTGAATCAATACTTAACTCGTCCTTTTTGGGTAACAATAGATGTCTGTAACACGCTTGCGACGCGAAAACTTCAAACCGACGAATCGTTCAGAATGTCGCGCGCAAAGCCGAGCGCGACTTGATTTGTGTGCAGAGAAAGTTTGAGGTTTGGAGGGGCGGACCTAAGGACGCGTGTCTTTGGCAAATTTGGTTGAAGTTCATGTTTTTTTGTTGAACTTTCACATAACTTTGGTCGACCTGTGCTCGACTATCTAGACTTTCGGTGGTCGAGGAGCAGTGTTAACAAGCCCGAGTCGCGCATGGAACAACAAAATTCGACTTTCGAAGTTCAACTTTATACATTACATAACGAGTCGCGCTAAATTTTCGTAGGTTATCTAGATTCGTACAGCTGTTCGTTCGCGAATACAGCTTCGCTAACACTGTAGGCTTTACCTCGTGACTGTCGTGAATCTCGGTAATCTTCGTGCGTGTGCAGAAGAACACACGATTGGAATAACGTCAACGTAAAAATCCGCATGCGAGGTCGACTTTAGTTTGTATCCAACTTCCATTCCACAGTTTGAAGACACACGACTCCCTTGCGAAAAACTTAACGAATTGTGCGGAAACAGGTTACTTGCAAAAGCTCAATTTTTTTGCCGAACGTCTACAGCAAAAGACACGCGCCCTAATTGACGTGTGGGTTAGGTTGGGCAACTACGTGGTTGGGTGTTTGTTTGTAGTTTTTAGAATCGGTTGAGATGGGTTTCTGCTGCTTATGACTCAACAGCTATCCGCGGCTCGAATTGCGTCTGGCCAAATCTGCTGTTTCGTTTGGCTGAAGTGGCTGCTGCTACCCCATCATATATTTCTGCGAAGATTTTGGTCCGCGGTTTTTGGCCTAGCCTAGTTAGTTAATTAGTGGTGGAGTGCGAAGATTTCGGTTCATAGGTCTGGTTCTCGTTGTGACAATGAACTTTCGTACACCTCAAGGAAGCCCAGCGTTTGCTTTTGAAAGGCCGTCAAAAGCTGCGCTTGAGACTCTCAAAGCACAAGTTATAAGCTGGAGGTTGAGCATCAGCGTGCACGCCTTGTCAAATGTTGTAGCCTGTAGTGAGGTTTGTCTTAGGGGGTACAGAAGTTAGGGTTTGTCATATGTACCCCAACCAACATCAATGCCACATCCATTCCTCATTCTGACATGGTATCAGCTAGGTTAGGATCCTGTGGGATCCCGTTCCTCCGTTCTCCGTTCGTACCTCCCGAGCCTGATCCTACCTCTCGTTCGTACCAGTTTAGTTGTTACCGCGCCTAGTACCGAGCCTAGCATCATCTCCCCCGTCGCGTCGCGCCCGTTCCCCCCGTCGCGTCGCGCCCGTTCCCCCCGTCGCGTCGCGCCCGTTCCCCCCGTCGCGTCGCGCCTGTTCCCCCCGTCGCGTCGCGCCCGCCTGTTCCCCCCCTGTCCCGTCGCGTCGCCCTGCCCTGTCCCGTCGCCCTGTCCCGTCGCGTCGCCCTGTCCCGTACCGTCGCCCTGTCCCGTCGCGTCGCCCTGTCCCGTCCCGTCGCGTCGCCCTGTCCCGTCGCGTCGCCCTGTCCCGTCCCGTCGCGTCGCCCTGTCCCGTCCCGTCCCGTCCCGTCGCCCTGTCCCGTCGCGTCGCCCTACCCCGTCGCGTCGCCCTGCCCTGTCCCGTCGCCCTGCTCCGTCGCGCCGCCCTGCCCCGTCGCGTCGCCCTGTCCCGTCGCGTCGCCCTGCCCCGTCGCGTCGCTCCCGCCCTTTCTCCCGTCGCGTCGCCCTCCCTAGGCCCTAGCCCGTCGCCCTCCCTAGGCCCTGGCCCGTCGCCCTCCCTAGGCTCTGGCCCGTCGCCCTACCCTAGGCCCTGGCCCGTTGCCCTACCCTACGTTTTGGCCCGTCGCCCTAGCCCGCTCTTCCGCTGCGACTGAGTCCTCTTCCCCCCCGGTTGTTACTCGCCTGTTCGTTCGCGTTGGTTCTCACTATGGCGACTCCGCGAGTTCTTCGTTTCGACGCTGACGGTAGACCCCTTGACTTTTCCGTCTGGCTTCTTCGCGCTCGTCGTCTGTTAGAGAGTCAGGTCCAGGGGGGCGAGACCCTCTGGTCACACGCTACTGGTGACCTCCCCGAGCCCCCCGAGCCTACCGCTTTAGGCCCTGCTCCTGACGACGCTGCTACGGCTCGCTTTGCCCGTCAGCGCGCTGACCGGACGGCTTGGACGTCGCGTGACGCTGCGGCCTGCATCGCACTCAGCAGCCTCCTCCCTGAGTCCGAGGAGGTCCACTTTACTCAGGTTCGCACCGCTGCTGCGTACCTCACTGCGATTAAGGCCCGCTACTCTACTCCCGCTACTGTCTCTCTCGGCCGTCTTTTCCTCCCGTTCCTGTTTCCTGATCTTGCCTCGTTTGAGCGCTCTGCTGACTTGATTGCTCACCTCCGCTCGCTCGACGCTAGTTACCGCGCTGCTTGCACTGAGGCACAGCTTGCACTGCTTCCTCCCCCCATGGCGATTACTGTCTATTTCATCGCCACTAGCCTCCCTGACCGCCTTGCCTCCGTTCGTGACGCGCTTCTGCTGAAGCACCATAGTGAGCTGACTATCGAGGTCCTTGAGTCTGCACTCAAGGACGTCGAGAGCAACCTTCGTTCGGTAGCTGCCGCCTCTGGTACTGTGTCCCCCCCACTCTTCCACGGGTGCACAGTCCCGCAGTTACCCACCTTCACTGCCTCTCTTGCCACAGCCGCTACTGACGCGACTGCGGCTGCTGTTACGACTGCGTCGCGGTCCCGCGGCAGGGGGGGCAAGAAAGGTGGTTCCGGTGGAGGTGGAGGCGGAGGTAGCGGAGGTAGTGGGGGTGCTGTTGCGACTGGCGGTGGTGGGAGTGCAGCGTCTGGAGAGACCCCTCGTGCAGCGGCTGGTGACTCCACTGCACCTGCTGGTGGCGGCGACCCTCGAGCTCGTCAGTCGCCTCCTGTACTGCCGGCCCCGCTAGGTGGAGCAGCGGCGTGGTACCAGGCTCAGCGTCAGCAGCACCTTCAGCAGCAGCAGCAGCCCCTTTCCTCCCAACAGCCTCAGCAGCAGCAGCGTCAGCAGCTGGCTCCGGGGTCGGGGCTGCGTCAGCCCCAGCGCGGTGCTGCTTACCCTCCCTGCCCCTACCAGGTTCAGACAGGTCCTCGTCGGGGCCACCCTTGTGGCCGCTTTCACCCCCCTGGTCAGTGCTTTGCTCAGCTCACTGACACGGTCCGGTTGACCTACGGGGTTGGCGGTCCTGCTCCTGACTGGCTTCCTCTGGTTCAGCGCTACGGCTCCGCTCTGTGGGGCATTTCTGCTGAGCAGTTAGTTGATCTGATTAGTGCTCCTCATGCTATGTATGCTGTTGTTGACTCTAGTGTTTCTGACTCTGTTTACTCTGGTGTTGTTAGCTTAGGTGCTAGTCTTGCTCAGTTGCCTGTTGCTAGTGTAGGTACTTGTGTAGACTCTAGACCAGCGACTACCTCAGAGGACGCTTCGCTGTCGTTCACACTGGACTCTGGAGCCTCCCACTGCTTCTTTCGGGACAGCACGACACTTACACCACTTCCTGCGCCTGTTTCTGTAGCGTTGGCTGATCCCACTACGGGACCAGTCACTGCACGTCACACTACCACTTTACCGTGTCCTGCTGCTCCCTCTGGGTCTCTCACTGGGTTTCACGTCCCCTCGTTCTCCCGGAACTTGGTGGGCGTGCGACCCCTCGTGAGTCAGCACGTGGGTGTGTGGTTTGAGCCTTCTGGAGAGACTGCGGTGTGTGTTGACGGAGACTCTTACCAGCCTCTTGCTACCTTTACTGCTGAGCCGGGCTCGGGTCTCTACACTCTTCACACTGGCCCGCGTGCGCCGCAGCAGCAGCCGCAGCAGCAGCAGCAGCCGCAGCAGCAGCAGCAGCAGCAGCAGCAGCAGCAGCAGCAGCAGCAGCAGCACCAGGGGCCGCACCAGCAGCCCCCCCTACTGCCACTGCCCCCGGTTCCCCCCCCCGTTCGGGTCCCCGCGCCTCACCAGGTTGCTACGTCCCCCCAGGTGTCTGTGTCGTGTCAGGTTCCTACGTCTGTTCCAGTCGCTGCGTCGTGCTCCTGCCGGTCGCTTGCCCACCCCACCGTTCTGTGGCACCACCGGATGGGGCACCCGTCCCTTCCACGTCTGCGCGCTATGTCTAGTCAGCGTCTTGTCCTAGGCCTCCCACGTGTCTTGCCGTCGCTGCCGCCCTCGCCTGCGCCGCCGTGTCGTCCCTGCGTCGAGGGTAGGCTGCGCGCCACCCCTCACTCCTCCTCCCTTCGTCCGGCCACCGAGCCTTTTGAGACGCTTCACTTGGACGTCTGGGGCCCAGCCCCTCGTCTAGGCCCTGAGCGTGAGCGTTACTTTCTGGTGGTAGTTGACGACTTCTCCCGCTACACCACAGTGTTCCCTCTGGCGAAGAAGTCTGAGGTGACTTCTACGCTGATCAGGTGGTTGCTCACCACTGAGGACACTCGTGGTCGTCGTGTCAGCTGTCTCCACTCCGACCGTGGGGGTGAGTTTCGCTCCGGCATTCTCGCTGGATTCTGTCGCGAGCAGGGCATTCGTCAGTCCTGGACGCTTCCAGAGTCCCCACAGCAGAATGGGGTTGCTGAGCGCCGCATAGGCCTGGTCATGGAGATCGCCCGCACCTCCCTAACTCACGCCTGTGCCCCCCATTTTCTGTGGCCCTACGCGGTCAGGTACGCCGCGCACCAGCTGAACCTCTGGCCACGTGTCTCTCGACCAGAGGTTTCACCGACCAGTCTTTGGACAGGGTCCCCTGGTGTTGCGTCGCGGTTTCGTGTCTGGGGGTGCTTGGCTCTTGTCCGCGACACCTCCGCGGACAAGCTCTCGCCTCGTGCCGTCCCCTGTGTCTTCCTTGGTTTCCCTGAGGACTCCTCTGACTTCACCTTTTACCACCCTCCCTCTCACCGGTTCTTTGACTCCCGTGACGTCCGTTTCGAGGAGTCCACTCCGTACTACGTCAGGTACCCCAGTCGAGGTCTCCCGGTTCCTCCTCCCCCCCTCTTCCTGACTGCCGTTCCCCCTCCTGCTCCCCCGGTACAGCCTCCCCCCCCTGGTCCAGCCCCGTCAGGTGTGTCCCAGGCTACCCCTCCTCCTTCGGTAGCCCCTCCGGTACAGCCTCCCTCCCCACAGTCCTCCTCGCAGCGTGCCGCTGGTGCTAGCTCTCGAGAGGTTGGTGCGGCGCCTGTTCCTGTACCGGTTTCTGGTTCTGGGGGTGCTGGAGTTGGAGCTGGAGTTGGAGCTGGAGTTGGCACTGGAGTTTCTGGTTCTGGGGGTGCTGGAGTTGGAGCTGGGGTTGGAGCTGGAGTTTCTGGTTCTGGAGTTGGAGCTGACCCGGTGGGTGCAGAGGACTCTTGTCGTCCGGGAGCTGGTGCTGGCCGCGCGGACACTGGGGGTGCTGCGTCTGGGGGTGAGGGTGCGCCTCCTTCGGGTTCAGGTGAGCCTGGTTCTGGAGCTGGTGTTAGTGCTGCCTCTGGGGGTGGTGCGCCTAGTTCTTCTGAGGTGGACTCTGGAGCTGCCGCTGCTTCGGACACTACTCCACCCCCCCACCCCCTACCCGACTAGGCACCAGGCTCGTGTTCGCCGTGCCCGTGACGAGCAGCTGGCGTTGGAGAGAGAGGAGAGGGAGTTACAGCGGCTGGAGGAGCAGCAGCAGCAGCTGGAGCCGCAGGAGCAGCAGCAGCAGCAGCAGCAGCAGCTGGACCCGCAGGAGCAGCAGTCCCAGCAGCAGCCGCGTCCGCAGCAGCAGCAGTCGCAGCCGCAGCAGCAGCAGCCACTTCCTCCTCCTGTCTCGGGTCTTCGGATCCTTGGTCTCCCCTCCCCTTCTCCTCCCTCCTCCGCCTCTCCTCCTGTCTACGGTCCCACGTTTCCTCCTCCTGACTCCTCCCCCGCTGTTTTCCCCAGTTCTCCGCCTTTGTCCTCTCCTCCTCCGTCTCGTTCTTGGGCTACTCGTCGCTCCCCTCGTGCTCGTCCCTCGTCTCCTGTTCCCTTCACTGACCTTCGTACTGCCTTCCTTCTTTCTAGTCCACCTCGTCCGTCTCAGTCTGTGCTTCCGTCTCCTCCTGAGTCGGCCCTCACTGTGTCGCTTCCTACTCCTGTCACTGACTACTACCGCACGTACCGTCCTGTTCTCTCTCGTGTTCTCGCCTCTCTTGTTACTCACCCTCGTGCCTCTGTGTCCTCTGTGTCCGCTCTTACTGCCGCAGTTACTGACTTTGCCTCTACCCGCCGCCTTGACTACGCCACCACGCTTGTGGCTGCTCCTCCTACCAGTCCTCTGGCCGTCGGGGGTGTGTCTGCCCTTGGCTGTGACGCCCTAGAGGACAGGCAGTTTGAGCTAGAGTTCCTGGCGGCCGCTTCCCCTCATCTCTGTGCCATGCTCCTCGCCCCTGAGGGTGACCCCGACGCCCTTGACATTCCGACTCCTCGCACTTACGCTGAGGCAGTGTCAGGGCCTTGGGCCTCTCAGTGGAGAGCTGCCATGGACGCAGAGATGGCCTCCTACAGATCCACAGGCACCTACGTCGATGAGGTTCCCCCCCCTGGGGCGAACGTAGTCGACGGCATGTGGATCTACAGGGTGAAGCGGCCACCGGGATCTCCCCCGGTCTTCAAGGCGCGCTACGTGGCTAGAGGTTTCAGTCAGCGCGAGGGAGTTGACTTCTTTCAGACCTTCGCACCTACCCCGAAGATGACCACTCTTCGGGTGTTACTACACGTAGCAGCACAGAGAGACTACGAGTTACACTCTCTCGACTTCTCCACTGCTTTCCTTCAGGGCAGCCTACACGAGGAGGTCTGGTTGCGTCGTCCCTCGGCCTTCACTGGCACCTTCCCTCCTGGGACCCAGTGGAGGCTGAGGCGACCTGTTTACGGTCTTCGCCAGGCCCCTCGTGAGTGGCACGACACTCTGCGTTCTACCCTCTCTGACCTTGGGTTCCAGCCGTCTTCTGCCGACCCGTCGCTGTTCGTTCGTCGTGGCTCCACACCGTTCTTTGTCCTGGTCTACGTCGACGACCTCGTTTTCGCCACTTCGGACAGGGTTGCTTTGGCAGACGTGAAGTCCGAACTGCAGAAGAGACACACGTGCACTGATCTTGGTGAGCTGCGCCACTACCTTGGCCTGCAGATCACCAGGGACAGAGCCGCTCGCACCATTACACTCTCACAGTCACACATGGTGCAGCAGGTCCTTCAGCGGTTCGGGCTTCAGCACTCCACCGTACAGCGCACACCTCTAGCTGTTGACCACAGACTCACTGGTCCCTTTCCTGACGAGCCGTTTGAGCCTAGTGGTCCCTACGCAGAGCTTGTGGGTTGCCTCATGTACCTGATGACTTGTACTCGCCCGGACCTCGCCTTCCCTCTCAGCATCCTTGCGCGCTTTGTTGCGCCAGGGAGACACCGTCCTGTTCACTGGACGGCAGCTGTGAGGGTGGCGAAGTACCTAGCGACTACATCAGGCGTGGGGCTAGTTCTTGGAGGGCAGCAGTCTGTCGTACTCACTGGTCACTGTGACTCCTCTTACGCTGACGACGCTGAGACTCACAGGTCTACTCAGGGGTACTGTTTCAGTCTGGGTTCTGGAGCTGTTTCCTGGCGTTCCACGCGCTCCTCTTCTGTCTCGACCTCTACAGCTGAGGCTGAGATTTACGCTGGTGCCATGGCGGCACAGGAGTTACGGTGGTTGACCTTCTTGCTCGCCGACCTTGGTGAGCGGCCGAGCTCTGCACCGACCTTGTTTACTGACAACAAGGCGTCGATCCTCCTCTGTCGTGAGCCGCGACTGGAGAGCAGAGTGAAGCACATTCACGTCAGGTACTTTCTTCTGCGAGAGTTGCAGAGGCGTGGACAGGCTCGCTTCGAGTTTGTAGAGTCCGAGGCCAACACTGCAGACATCTTCACCAAGGCGCTTCCGCCTTGTGACCACCAGAGGTGTTGTGTGCAGTTAGGCCTTGTTGACACAGGTTCTAGTCATGCGTAGACTTGAGTTTATTGCCTGCTTCGTCTGTACACTTACTATATATACTTGTGATCTCTTGGACTGGCCTTGTGGCCACTGTTGCTTGTGCTCAGAGTGTGTGGTGACGTTGTGATCCACCCTGAGCTTTGTTTTCTTTTGGACTGGTCTTGTGACCGTACTCTTTTTTGTTTTTGCTAGACACCCCTCACTTAGGCTATGGGGGTGTGTCAAATGTTGTAGCCTGTAGTGAGGTTTGTCTTAGGGGGTACAGAAGTTAGGGTTTGTCATATGTACCCCAACCAACATCAATGCCACATCCATTCCTCATTCTGACACGCCTGCCCCACGCTCGTCATCGTCGCATCTCCGTTCTAGCATCTGAGCCTCCTCCGTTACGCTAGGTGTCACGCAATCTTTATCAAGCAACCTTGTTAATTTTACGGTTTCCAGCTCAGTCTTTCGTTGTGACTGTCAATCCCACCTGACCTCTACTATTAGCTATGACCGTCGACGCGTTTCCGAGTTGCCAATCCATGGCGGACGTTCTCCCATCATGTTCCTGTCGACCGTGCGGGTGTAATTTCACCATGTGTCGCACGCCCTTTGTAATCAAGGTGAGCACAAGTGCGGCTGCATGATTAGTTTTCCTAAATCATTGCCGCGTTCTCTAGTGCGAGCGCGCGATTGACGCAATCGCGAAAAAGGACATCGATTCTTCCGCCTTTATTATCATGATATCACCAAGAGCTTGTACTTTGTGTGTTAGCACGCAAACAAGTAGCACATAAAAAGGTTTCGCCGGTCGGTTAGTTGACTTCCTCGCCCGCGCATACTTCTTGAGTCGATTCAAGTTCATGGCGGACTTGTTAAGATCGTGTAAATGGCGGAAGTCCCTCCTTGCCCGCGGATAGTTTCCAACTCGGATCGCCTCTGAGGACTAGAAGGGCCCTCCCAGGCCTCCTTTTCTCCCTCCCTTCCTTTCAGTTATTATCCTTCAATCGAAACTCAGATCTAGCTCCACCGTGTTCTACGCCGCCTCTAGCCTCCTTGCTTCTCTCCGCCGTCTGACCTCCCTCCTCCCTCTCCCTCCTTCCTCCCAACCTCTCTCCACCTTCTTTCTCCAATTCCCCTCTTTTCCCCTCTCCCCCACAACCCCCTCTCTCACCGCTCTCCCCACCTTTCCACCCCTTTCCATATTCCCCCAAATCCCCCCTCGTTTCCCCAAATTGCAGGCCTATCTCGGCGAACCTAGTACTATTCGTCGCATCGCGTTTCTCGACTGCGTCCCTCCGCCATTCGACCTGGTCGACCTTCGAATCCGCAAGCACTTCAGAATCCCCGCCGAGCAGCGCCTCCGGCTCAGATACACTGACACGGATGGAGACGTGCTGACTCTTTCCACTAGCGAGGAGCTTTATGACGCGTTTGTTCTCCAGAAGCAGAACCCGCTGACAGTGAGAGTGTATGACAGCGACGGGGTGACTGATTCCGTCAGTTTGACAGACTCAGTCAGCGCAAAATTTCACGTCAGCTGTGGTACTGCTACCCACGGCGCCAGCGTTTCTGTCGGCGTCAGCACCCCTCCTGAGCTGATTCAACCCCTCTCCTCCTCTGAAGCAGCAGCCCCAGCAGCACCAGCAGTAGCAGCAGCAGAAGCAGCTACAGCAGCAGCACCAGCAGCAACAACAGCACCAGCTGCTGCAGCTCCTCCCTTACCTGCCTCCTCCGAATCGACTCATCTACCTCCACCTTCTGATGCTGCCTCCGCTCTCCCTCCCGCCGCTGCCTCATCTACCGCCGCTGCTCCTGCCTCTGCTCCTTCTACCACTTCTGCTTCCTCATCCACCTCTGCTTTAGAGTTGTCTCACCTACCACTACCTCCTGACTCTGCCACCGCTCCCCCTCCCGCTACTGCTCCTGCCTCCGCCTTCCCTCCCGCAACTGCTCCCTATTTTGCCTCTGCTCCCTTTCCTGCCTCTGCTCCCTCTCCCGCCTCTGCTCCTCCTCCTAAATCTGCCACCGCCCCCGCTCCCGCCTCTGCAGCTGCTGCTCCTGTCTTTGGTGCTCCTGCTTCGGCTTCTCCTGCCCCTGCTCCAATTTTTGGTGCTTCAACTTTCACTCTTGCTGCTCGTCCTCTTGTCTTCGGCACTCCTCTTCGTGCCGCTCCTACTGCAACTGCTGCTCCTGTCTTCGGCGCCCCGCTTATTGGTGCTTCAACTCCCACTCCTGCTGCTCGTCCACCTGTTTTCGGCGCTCCTCGTACTTCCGCTCCTGCTGCAGCAGCGGCTGGTCCTTTTAAGAGCGGTCATGTGCATCTCTCTGCTCCAGCGTCAAAGAAAAGTGACTCAGGGTCTCTGTTTTCGCTTGCTCGTGCCACTCCTGCTGCTCCTGGTTTTGCCACTCCATCTCCTGCTTCTGCTCCTGCGTTTGGCACTCCCACTCCTGCTGCTCCTGCTTTCGGCACCCCCGCCCGTGCTGTTCCTGCTGCGGCTGATCCTGCATTTAATAAAACCGTTCAAGGGTTTCACCTGGGGCTTGCCAATACGTCGAGACGGAAGGCGAGAAGAATTCCCAGAAGAAAATCGAGTTACTTTTGAGTCGACTCAGAAGTCAACTAGCTCTTGCTGCAATTGGTCCTGCATCAGTACAAGGGTTTCACCCGGTGCTTGCCAATACATAAGACGGAAGGCTAGGAGAATTCCCAGGAAACTCCGAGTTGGCTTTTGAGTCGACCCAGATGTCCACTTGCTCCTGCTGCGACCATTCCTGCATCTACTGTATGTGAAAGAGAGAACGAGAATGGAATGACTATGAAAGAAGTGAGTACAAATAGGAAACCCTAATTGGGTTGTACCCCCTATGGGATACCCCACTATAGCCTACACAATAGTATAAGCTATATAGTTCTGACACACCCCCATAGGCAAAGTGGGGGAGAACAAGGGGTCACAAGACCAGTCAAGCAAAGCAAAGCAAAGCTCAGGGTGGATCACAAAGTCACCACACATTCCGAGCACAAGTTCAAGGCCACATGGCCAGTTCACATGCAAGATCATATATAGAGATATACAAGAGTCAAGTAAGCAAGAGCAAGAGTATATATAGGCGAAGGTACAAGCAAGGTCAAGAGGAGAGCAAGTGAGGCAAGACAGGCACAAGACCCAACTGCGTGCAACAACGCTGATGATCACAAGGCGCAAGTGCCTTGGTGAAGACATCAGCAGTGTTGGCCTCAGAGGCCACGTACGCAAGTCGCAACTGTCCACGCTGCTGTAGCTCACGAGCAAGAAAGTAGCGGAGAGCAATGTGCTTCGTTCTGTGCTCCAGTCTCTGCTCTCGACACAAGGCCAGCATGGCCTTGTTGTCTACGTACAGGACTGGAGGAGAACGAGGCTGCTCTCCAAGGTCGGTCAACAGGTAGGTGAGCCAGCGTAACTCCTGTGCAGCCATAGCCCCGGCGTAGATCTCAGCCTCACAACTGGAGCCGAGAACAGAAGACGAGCGGGTAGCCCGCCACGAAACAGAGCCGGAACCAAGGCTGAAGGTGTAACCCTGTGACGACCGCTGCGTAGCCTGGTCGTCAGCCCAAGAAGCGTCCGCGTGCCCAGTGAGGACCACTGGACTGCGCCCTCCAAGCACTAGCCCCATGCCCGACGTACTGCACAAGTAGCGCAACACCCTCTTCGCTGCAGCCATGTGCTCTGGTCGGTGTCTCCCAGGAGCAACATAGCGTGCGAGAATGCTAAGAGGGTATGCAAGGTCAGGTACATGAGGCAGCCAACAAGCTCTGCATACGGGCCACTCGACTCTACGGACTCATCCGAAGGCAGAGCTGAGAGCGAGTGGCGAGTAGGCAGAGGAGTGGCCTGAGGCGAGGAGTACGTGAAGCCGAAGCGCTGAAGGACCTGCTGCACCATGTGTGACTAAGTCAGGGTAATGGTGCGGCGTGCTCTGTCCCGGGTGATCTGCAAGCCAAGATAGCTGCGCAGTTCACCCAGGTCAGTGCACGTGTGTCTCTTCTGCAGCTCGGACTTCACGTAGGCGAGTCCAGCAGTGTCAGCTGTGGCAAAGACCAAGTCGTCGACGTACACGAGGATGTAGAACGGCGGCAGAGAGGTGTCGGTGCGCAGAAACAGCGACGGGTCGGCAGTAGAAGGAGCAAACCCAAGTGCCGCGAGCGTAGTCCTCAGTGTGTCGTGCCACTCACGTGGCGCCTGGCGGAGACCGTAGACTGGACGCCGGAGACTCCACTGGGTACCAGGAGGGAAAGACCCAGTGAAGCCAGGTGGGCGACGCAGCCAGATCTCCTCGTGCAGGCTGCCCTGCAAGAAAGCTGTGCTGAAGTCGAGAGAGTGCAGCTCGTAGTCACGGTGAGCAGCAACGTGCAGCAGGACCCGAAGAGTGGTCATCTTCGGGGTGGGGGAGAAGGTCTGAAAGTAATCAACCCCCTGCCGCTGACTGAAGCCACGAGCCACGTAACGCGCCTTGAAGACAGGCGGAGAACCCGGCGGCCGCTTCACCCTGAAAATCCACATGCCACTGACGATGTTCGCCCCAAGGGGGGGAACAGCGTCAACGTAGGTGCCTGTGGACTTCCAGGAAGCCATCTCTGCATCCATAGCTGCCTGCCACTGAGAGGAGTAGGGACCCTCTATCGCCTCCGCGTAAGAGCGCGGAGTCGGGATGTCTGGTGCATCCGGGTCTCCCTCAGGGGCTAGCAGTACAGACGCGAGACGAGGTGAAGCGGCGGCCAGACACTGGAACTCCTCCTGCCTGTCCTCAAGGACGTCCGTGCCAAGGGCACACTCACCCCCGACGGACGGAGGACAGGCGGACTCAGACTCAGTGACAAGACGGGCAGCGTAGTCTAGACGACAGCGCGCAGCAAAGTCGACAAGCTCAGTGACAAGGGCAGACGCAGCAGACGACTCGAAGGAAGGGTCAGTGACAGCAGTAGCAAGGAGACGCGTGACAGTAGGACTGGCAGCACGAAGGGAGTCCGACTCCGGGTCGGCAAGAGTAGGAAGAGAGGAAGCAGGAGGAGAAGGCAAAGGGGCACGCAGAGGAGCAGTGGACGGACGCAGTGACATCCGGTGCGTGCCAGGGACAGGAGGAGGACGCTGACGCGACCCGCGACCACTAGGGCGCTCAGTACGAACAGGCGACACAGGACGAGACGCAGGCTCACGACGCTCAGTAAGACCTCCAGTCGGACCAGTGTAGGGAGACGGAGCAGGCAAAGGGGAGGCAGGCTGTAGCTGTGGCTGTGACCGGACAGGCTGCGGACCCTCTAAGGGAGGAGGAGGAGGAGGCGGAAGACCAAGAACCTGCTGCAGGAGCGGAACGAAGTAAGGTCGGGGCCGCGCGGCGACACCAGAAACAGCAGGAACAGTACCAGCAGCCCCGGCAGGAGTACCCACTCCAGCAGCACCTCCAGCAGCACCACCCGAAGCTCCAGAACCTCCAGCAGCAGCACCAGGAGCACTGTCAGTCGGACCGCCAACGGCAGGCTCAGCGCCAACACCCTCAGTAGCACCAGCTCCAGGAGAACTCTCAGACCCAGCAGCTCCAGCACCCACAGTACGAGCACCGGCGGGACGCGAGGCAGCAGTACCCTCTACAGCCGAAGAACCACCAGCACCAGCAGCACACCTCCAGCGCCTGGCAAACCACTCACGCAGCTCCTGCGGGGGGAGTGGCTCCCGGCGAGACGAAGCACCCCCAGGCACAGCACCCCCAGGCTCAGCACCCCCAGGCACAGCACCCCTAGGCTCGGCACCTCCAGGCTCAGCACCCCCAGACGCAGCACCCCCAGGCTCAGCACCCCTAGGCACAGCACCCCCAGGCTCAGCACCCCCAGGCTCAGCACCCCCAGGCTCAGCACCCCCAGGCTCAGCACCCCCAGGCTCAGCACCCCCAGACTCCGCACCCCCAGGCTCAGCTCCCGCAGCAGCACCAGAGTCACCAGTGACCTCGACAGGCTCGACCGCGTCTACCTGGGACACACCTGAAGGGGCAGGACCCTGAGGGGGGAGGGGGACTACCGGGGGGGGACCTGGTACCAGGAAGAGCGGGGGTGGGGGGAGGGGACGGAGTGCGGTAGGGGAAGAGGCGGTAGTAGGGTACCGACTCGTCGAACGTGACGTCCTGGGAGGACAGAACACGTCGAGAGGTGGGGTGGTAAAACTGCCACCCAGGGGCGTCGGGGGGGAACCCCAGGAAGACGCAGGGAGAAGCACGAGGGGACAGCTTGTCCGCAGACAGGTCGCGAACAAACGCCCGAGATCCCCAGACCCGGAACGCCGACGCATCGCCAACCTTCCCCGTCCACAGCAGGGCTGGGGAGGTCTCCGGTCGAGAGACCCTGGGGTGGAGGTTGATCTGGTGCGCAGCGTACCTGACCGCAAACGGCCACAGAAAATGGGGAGCAGCCGCATGCATCATGGACGTACGAGCGACGTCCATGACCATGCCAATGCGGCGCTCAGCAATCCCATTCTGCTGTGGTGAGTCCGGAAGCGTGAAGGTCTGACGGATGCCTCGTGCACGACAGTAGGCACTCAGGAGGCCAGAGGAGAACTCTCCGCCTCTGTCCGAGTGCAGACGCAAAACAGGGAAGTCAGAGCCAAAGCTCCTCCGAAGCTGGAGACGAGCTGCGCGGATCCAGTCGATCAACACCGCAGTGACCTCACCCTTGCTGCGCAAGGGGAAGACTGTGGTGTAACGCGAGTAGTCGTCAACCACCAGCAGGAAGTAGCGCTCGTGACCCTGTCCACGGACGCGGGCTGGGCCCCACACGTCCATGTGAAGCGTCTGCAACGGGGCCTCTGTCGGAGGAAACTGGGAGGAGTGAGGGGCAGCACGCTGGCGCCCCTCGACACAGGGGACACAGGTAGGGCCAGGGCCCGGAGGAAGGGGAGGGAGAGACCGAGGAAGACCAGACACAAGGACTCGCGAGGCCATGCCTCTGAGCCGAAGCAGAGAGGGGTGGCCAAGGCGGTGGTGCCAGAGGAGGGTCTCGTGAGACAGACGACGACACGAGCAGGGGGCAGACTCAGGACCAGACCTGGACGCTGCAGCAAACACCTGACCAGACGAAGGGACCCTACCAGACTCAGCACCTGGAGGAGAAGCAGTGGTCAGTGTGTACAGGCTCGACCCTGGCCGACGTGTAAATGTAGCCAGGTGGCGACCTGTATCCGCCTCCGTGCAGTGGGTCACCCGCTGACGAGCAGGGGTGAACTGGTGGACACCCGCATCCTGGAGGTCAGCACCACTCACCAAGTTCGTCGAGAACGAGGGGAGGTAGAGACCAGTCAGGGTGCCAGAGGGGGCCGCCGGACACGGGAGGACAGTGGAGAAGCGAGACAGGACAGGCCCCCCGGAGGGGTCAGCCAGGGACACCGCAACCGGCCGACTCAGCGGCGTGAGAGTGGTGCGGTCCCTAAAGAAGGAGCGAGACGCTCCAGAGTCAAGGGTGAAGGTGTGAGAGGCCGAAGCCGACACAGTACCTGAGAGGGCAGACTCACCAGCACCTGAGAGCACAGACGCACTGGCACCTAGGGCAGCAGCCTCACTAGTACCTGACGCGGCAGTACCAATGCCCGGGTCGGGCGGGAAACACCGGTAACAGTCATCCTCATCACTACCAGTCACAGCATACATAGCAGAGAGAATAGCATCAAAATCAAGATCATAAATAGCTACACCAGCCCTAGACAGCTCTCCCCAGCGGGGGATCTCAGCGGCCTCCGGAAACTGCTGACGCCAGGCGTCGGTCAGGCGGCCAAAGCAGCGGCGGGCTGTGTGGGCGCCTCCACACCTCTCCCCTGCACGGTCACCTGTGCGAAGAACGTAGGGGCAGGGACCAAGCGCACCACCACGCTGACGCTGCAAGTACCACTCACGGAGCTGCTGAGGGCCGGGGACGGTGCGAGAGCGCTGCTGCTGCTGTGGCTGCTGCTGCGACTGCTGCTGTTGCTGCTGCTGCTGCTGGCGCTGACCACCCCCAGAGCTGCTCCGCTGGGACGAGCCACTCCGACCCCCGCCTCCACCGCCACCCCCGCCTCCACCGCCACCCCCGTCTCCACCGCCACCTCCCCCACCAGGACCGTCGCTCCCACCGCTCCCACCGCCTCCTCCGCTACCACCTCCGCCGCCACCTCCGCCTCCACCGCCGCCACCAGTACCTCCACTCCCGCCACCACCCCCACCGCCACCCCCACTCCCCCCGCCACCCCCACCGCCTCCTCCACCGCCCCCTCGAGCTCCACCCGCTCCCTTGCCCCCCTTGCTCTTGCCAGAGCGGCGTCTGCCGCTGGGGGCAGACGCCGCGCCGACCGACTCAAAACCAGTGAGGTCGGCCGCAGCGGCAGAGGCGACAGAGGGCAGCAGGGGGGAAGGACCACACCCCTCAAAGATGGGGGTGCGAGGGTCACCCCGAGAGGCCCCTACAGCGACAATACTCTTCTCAGCCGCTAGCAGGGACTCCTCAAGGAGGTCGACAGTGAGAGTGGTGGGACTGACAGAGAGAAACTGGTCCCTAACGACACGAAGGGACTCAGGGAGACGGGTGACGAGAAAGTAGAGGGTGATATACATGGGAGGAGGGTTCGCAGCGCGGAACTCAGCAGGAAGGGCAGCGCGGTAGCGGGTGTCACTAGCACGGAGGTGGGTAACGAGGTCAGCGACAGTGGGAAAGGAAGCGAGGTCAGGGAAGAGAAACGGTAGCATGAGGCGGCTAAGGGTAGCGGAGGAAGGGGAGGAGTAGCGTGCAACTACAGCGTCGTACAAGGCCTGAGCGGTCTTGCACTGACTAAAGTGGGCACGCTCAGAGGAAGGGAGGTGGCGACGCACAGCAAGACGTGCAGCAGCATCGCGGGTCGCCCACTTGGAGCGAACGGCAGAGTCAGCATCAGCAGGTGGGGCAGGAACAGCGCCAGAGACAAAGTCAAAAAGAGAGACCTCATCTATCGCATCACACAGTAAGTACAGCTGCAGGTCTTCAATCCAGACGGCAAAGTCAATGGCCCTCCCCTCAGCGTCAAAAGTAAGAACATTGGGGGTGGCCATGGCAGCAGCTGGAAGTCTCACCGGGCTGGGAGAGTCGGGTAGGTCAGCAGCAGAAGAACACAGCTCAGGAACAGCAGCACGGCGGCTCGGGCGGCTCGGGCGGCTCGGGCGGCTCGGGCGGTTCGGGCGGCTCGGGCGGCGGCTCGGTCGCAGCTCAGCGGCGGCTCGGGCGGCGGCGGCTCGGCGGCGGCTCGGCTGCTGCTGGGCGGCTGGGCGGCGGCTCGGGCGGCTCCGGCTCGGCGGCGCAGGCGGCGGCGGCTCGGCGGCGGCCCGGGCGGCGGCTCAGGCGGCGGCGGCTCGGTGGCGGCTCGGCTGCTGCTGGGCGGCTCGGCTGATGCTGGGCGGTTCGGCGGGGCCGCGGAGCAGAGGGCGGCGGTGCCGCGTAGGAGAGGGCGGCGGGGCCGCGTAGCAGAGGGCGGCGGGGCCGCGTAGCAGAGGGCGGCGGAGCCGCGTAGCAGAGGGCGGCAGGGCCGCGTAGCAGAAGGCGGCGGGGCCGCGTAGCTGAGGGCGGCGGGGCCGCGACGTAGGGCGGCGGGCGGGCCTTCGAAGTAGGGCGGCGGGCGGGCCGGGACGTAGGGCGGCGGGGCCGCGACGTAGGGCGGCGGGCGGGCCGTCGAAGTAGGGCGGCGGGCGGGCCGGGACGTAGGGCGGCGGGGCCGCGACGTAGGGCGGCGGGCGGGCCGTCGAAGTAGGGCGGCGGGCCACGACGTAGGGCGGCGGGGCCGTCGAAGTAGGGCGGCGGGCAGGCCGCGAATTAGGGCGGCGAGGCCGCGCGATAGGGCGGCGGGGCCGCAAGGTAGGGCGGCTCGACAGGCCGCTAGGGAGGGCGACACGACGGGTCGCTAAAAAAAAAAGGACGCGCGCCTCGGGGCGCGCTTCGGTGGGCCCAAGAAACAGTCCCTAGTAGGGGACCTGCTCTGATTCCATGTGAAAGAGAGAACGAGAATGGAATGACTATGAAAGAAGTGAGTACAAATAGGAAACCCTAATTGGGTTGTACCCCCTATGGGATACCCCACTATAGCCTACACAATAGTATAAGCTATATAGTTCTGACACTGTAACCACTCCTGGCTTTCACGTATGACTTGCCTGTGCATAATATATATATATATATATATATATATATATATATATCAGGCCTTTGGATAGGATTTGGGGCACTCTTACTCGCAAGGCCAGTTCGCTGAAGTTGGTCTTTCAGTAAGGGTGGGTCAGCCATGTCAGTCTTTTTTATCAGTGTCAGCTGGAAAGGTATTCTTGCTCATCAGTGTGCACATTGTTTTCTCCCTTCCATGTTTAGACTTAAGCGTGGATTACATATTAAAGATGGCACTAACTAGCAGAGCAACTAAAGCACCAGTGCTTGGTTCTAACAGAATAAGCTTAGCAGTGAGCACAACTTAATACGGTATAGGAACTCTTGAGCAGGGCGGCGCTTCTTGCCAGCATTGAACATTGCTACCGTATGCATGAGCCCCGCGAGTGAAACTCGACTTAGGTTGCTGCCGCCACTTCTGCCGTGCCGAACACGAACCAGATTTCAGCTTCTTGGCAGCACAGTTGTGAGTAGCAGCGGTATTCTCCATTGGTACATGTGTTGTGCTTTTCGTGGTGTCAGTTCAGGCGTCGTGGTGCACGTCACGCCCTGCTTCAGCCAGCGCGGTCTCAGCCTCAGTAGAGGCAACGACGGGCTCTGGTTCAAGTAGTCGCTTAGAAGGCATTGTTAAAAAGCGAAGGCCCTTTCATGAGGGTGAGTGCAGCACCTGAGGACCAGCCTCGTCGTCATCCTCACCGCTGGTGACAACAGCCATGACGAGGGACTTGGAGGTAGATGCTGGAGCTATGCTTATGATAGCAGGAGGAAGGCCTGGTCTGCAAACCCTAGACGAGACCACGAGGAGGAAAACTGGATGAATAAAATGAACTGACTGGGTTGGGGTTGGGTGAGAGCGGCTGGTCGGTGGGTGGGGGTCCGGTGGGGAGGGAGGAAGGGACCAAGCAGGACTCTCCTGGACGATGCACACCTGTGTGGCGCTGTGTGTCACCGCCACGCAGGCAAAATGCATGTGGTACGGGTACAGGTTGCGGGACTGTGGCTGTGGCGACGCGAGCGGTCTTGGCGACGCGCAATTCTGGTGACTCGGGCAAATCGCCGCTAATCGCGGCAGAAATCACGTCGGTGAATCAACCCCCCCCCCCCCCCTCCCCACCACCCCCCTCCCCCCTAAAAAATTGCATGAGGGTGGTACCCAACACTACTCGTTGTCATCAGGGCGAGTACACCAGGCCGGTCTGAAATATCAGTGTTATTGGGCTGAAACGCCCTAGGATCTTTGTAGAGTTTAAGTCTGAGTAGGTGTTGTAATAGCGGAAGCGTTGAATAAAGTCTTTGAACCACCTTGCGCTAGTATGTGAGGGCAAAGTAAGTTGATTAAAGCAAAGAGATACAGGAATATAAACAGATGAGTACAGAGAATATGAAGAGACATTATAACTACTTTTACTGTTGCGATTTGATACAGTGCGACTCGGGCAACTGCTCAATGTCGAGTCAGTTGTTTGTCCTTGCTGTCGCGCTGCGTTAGGTCAAAGGTCGCTGACCTTTGACTTTCTCGTAACCTCCGACGGTTACGTTAACCACCAGGGGTTGACTCGCGATGCTTCGACTCGAGCTGCTTCGCTTTGTGTCTTGAGTTCTGACACGACAGAGGCGCTTAACTTATTTGTTCCCAACAAGTGTTACACAAAAATTCACTTTATATTACAAGGGCGCCCTAAAATATAACTCTGTAAAATCAGGGTGAACACATAAACCCACCCTTATAGTAAAGGCCATAAGGGTGATTTACCCTGATATCAAGAGGACGAATATATATATATATATATATATATATATATATATATTGATACGCCTCCTCTCCTAACGTTTTTAGCCCACCTATCCCACGTCACTTCCACCGTACAGCCATAGCTATATATAATTTCTACTGGAGCCGGGCCGTTGACTTTCGATGTTATAGAGGTTGCTCCTTGTACAGTCACAACATTGATTAGTGAATCTCAAACTGCTTTTGTATAGCTGTTGCTTGAACCTCCGTTTCTGCTGCTGGCGGTGAACGTTGCCGATGACACGTTGTGTGAGGCAGCAGGAACGAATGTATCTGTATGTCAATTCATAGTACGTTGCCAACGAATGCAGCCTCCGTGGCAAACGAAATGAAATGACCAAATTCACAACAAGCGGCCCTAGTCGCAACTTTGCCACTTTCTGAGACCCCCTACATAATCATATCACGTTTTTACCCAAGTCAGTTTGCGAACGCATTATTTGTAACGAGGATGACACTAAATGTTCTTTGTGGCCATACGAACTCGGTCCTTACCAGTCCAGTCAGAGAATTCGCGACTGTTGACTGTCAAGACAAGAACACTAAGAACCACTGATAGTGGTCCTTATTTTCTGTGCGCCGCATCGTTCCGCCGCTCCACACGCACCTCGCCATGGCTTTCGTTTCTCTTTTCAGTACTCGGTGGCATTAGTAGTATAGACCACAATATCGCGTAATCTATCCTTGCGGTCTAGACCATCAGAATGTCGTACCGCTTCTCCGACGAGTCAGGCGATCCGTATCTGTTCAAATACTTCTCCTGAGCAGCTGTCCGTTTGCCGGCCACCGTTTTTGTTACTCGTAATCCGCCCTTCTATCTCTCAAATTCATAGCTCGTAATCCGCCCTTCTATCTCTCAAATTCATAGCTTTCCGTCAGCAAGTCTCATTTCGTGAAGCCACGGACCGCCATGTCGTATATCGTCGTCCGCGGCTCGTCCTCCGACTTATGGCACCAAAACGAGAAGCTATTCGAGAGATTAAAGCCGTATGTAGTCGTCGCATTCGCCATTCTCGTGCTCGGCGTACCGCTGCTGCTAATATTCCAGCCAATCGAAGCTCTGTCGACCGACGTTGCCGCTTCCGATGCCGTTACTGACGGCACGTCCGCATTGAGCTTTGACGCGACTCGACGATCGGGCGATTCTGCCGCCTTTGCATCCTCCTTCGCTGCATCCTCGTTAGAAGCCGGCGTCATTAAAGGGGTCAACATTGCATGGTCGCTATGCCGAGCCGAGGCTGCTTATTGGGTAAGGATCAGTTGCATCGAATGTTACACTCGTTATAGAAGGACGCATTAGAAGGTCGCACAGGCGCAATGCAGCCAATTGCAGTGTTCAACCAAAACACATTTGAAACAAAACTGAAATAAACACTGAGAATAAAAAAGCGTCGCAAGCTTGTGGCTTTTCTGACTCAAAAGCGTTTCTCCCCCTTTCCCGTCTTCCCCAGCCAAGCATGGACCGTAGGGAAGGGCTTATAACGGGAATTAGTTTCCCTCGGCGCATGTTTATGTCTTGCAGTCTCTGCTGCTCTCGATCCTCCACAACCCCCCTATACACTCCCCCCCCTCTTCCTCCCTCTCCTTCTCCTCCCCCCCTCTTCCCCCGAACCCCTTTCCTCACCCATTGCTCCCCCTCATGTTTCCCTCTTATCGCGCAGGCCAGTATAGCGAGACGTGAGGCAGCTCATAACGGGGATCAGTGATCCGTGGATGCATGCAATGCTACCTGCCATCTGTACTTTGCTTCTCCCCATTCCCCCACCCCACCCCTCCCCTCCCCTCCAACCCTTTTTACTCTTCCCGACTCCCTTTCCCCACCTTTCTCCCTCCGTTCCCCTCCCTCCCCTCGCCCCCACGTGCCCTCCCGTCTCCCCAGGCTGATATAGAGCGTAGGGAGGCAGCTCATAACGGGGACCAGTGGCCCATCCCATGGACGCACACGACCTGCACTCGCTGCTGCTGTCCATTTCCCCTGCCTCCCTCTCTCCCCCCTCCCCCCCCTTCCCCCCCTCCTCCCGCCCCTCCCCTCCCACCTACCCCCAGGCTGACATAGATAGAAGGAAGGCAGCTCATAACGGGGATCAGTGGCCCATGGACGCAACCGATCTGCCGTCACTGCTGCTGTCTGTGCTCATGCCCACTTACCCTTGCCCCGCAGAGGAGCGAGTGGGCGCGTGGGGGGATGGCGGGAAGGTAAGGGTAGTCCGGGGAGGGATTGATTGGGTTCTTTCGGTTACTCCCTACCCCCCTCTGCCTTTTGAGTCGACTCAAAAGGTTCTTTCGGTGACCCCCTACCCCCCTCTGCTGTCTCCACCGCCGGTCTTTCAATGCTCATGCCCACTTACCCATGCCCCGCAGAGGAGCGAGTGTTTGCGTGGGGGGATGGCGGGAAGGTGAGCAGCGGGAAAGGGGAGGTCCATGTTGGGGTTATCTTGCCTACCCGTCTCTGCTGCTGCCTGTGCTCATGCCCACTTACCCTTGCCCGGAAGAGGAGAGAGCGGGTGCAAGGGGGGATGGGAAGTTGAGGAGGTTGGGCGATGGGGATGAGGGGGAGGAGAGGAGCTAGGGGGATGGGTAGGGGATGGCGATGCAGGGAGTGTAAGAAGTTTAGGGAGGGTTAACTGGTTAACGCAGAGATGATCGTTTCGTCCCCTTACCTCACTGAACCTCACTGAAGCGTTCGCAGCCCCATCCCTCGCCCCCGCTTCTCACCCCTAACTTTGAATTGATCTCCACTGCAGTGGGTGTGCCTGCTGCCATCCAACCCTCTCCCTCTCTCCCCCTTCCTCTCCCTCACCTTACTGTGTGTATGCATGCTGCCATGCCAACTAACCCCCTTCCTCTCTCCCTCCTCTCCTCCCCTGCCTCTCCCTCACCTTACTATCCACTGCAGTGGGTGTGCATGCTGCCAACTACTAACCCCCTCCCCTCTCTCCCTCCTCTCTCCCATCCTGCCTCTCCCTCACCTTGCTTTCCACTGCATTATGTATGCTGTATGCATATTGCCAACAAATATCCTCCCCCCTCGCCCTCCTCTCTCCTCCCCTGCCTCTCCCTCACCTTTCTATCCACTGCAGTATGTATGCTGTATGCATACTGCCAACTAAAATCCTCCCTCCCCTCTCCCTTCTCTCTCCTCCCCTGCCTCTCCCTCTCCTTGAATTCCGCTTCAGTGGGTATGCATGCTTCCAACTGCGATCCGAGATAACCCTGTAGTGTACAGGTAAGCTGTGTGGAGTGTTGCCTCAAAACCCTGCCTGCTCCAACTATTTTTGAGGCGCCTCAAAAATCAGGTAAGCTGTGTGGAGTGTTGCCTCCGAACCCTGCTCCAACTGAAAAGCCACCTCAACCAACAATCTCTGGCGTGTGTAGTGCAGGACAGGTTAGGTGCGCTCGTCATCCCATGTGCAGGTATGTCACGCCAGTATTCCACACAACCCTGTTGACTTTTGAGTCAACTCAAAAGTCAACTCAGGACCGGTTAGGTGCGCTCAATATCCCATGTGCAGGTATGACACGCCAGCATTCCACACAACAATGCTGTGTTCAGGTATGGCATTGGGTATCTGAGACATGGGTCATCGCCATGCCATGGCATTGGGTATCTGAGACGGGTAATCGCCATGCCAGGATCACATCACAAGCCATAATTATTAGCCCATGCCATAATCATTTACCATGCCAAAGCCATCAGCCATGCCAGAGCCATCAGCCATGCCAAAGCCATCAGCCATGCCAAAGCCATCAGCCATGCCAGAGCCATCAGCCATGCCAAAGCCATCAGCCATGCCAAAGCCATCAGCCATGCCAAAGCCATCAGCCATGCCAAAGCCATCAGCCATGCCAAAGCCATCAGCCATGCCAAAGCCATCAGCCATGCCAAAGCCATCAGCCATGCCAAGGCCATCAGCCATGCCAGAGCCATCAGCCATGCCAGAGCCATCAGCCATGCCAGAGCCATCAGCCATGCCAGAGCCATCAGCCATGCCAGAGCCATCAGCCATGCCAGAGCCATAAACCATGCCAGAGCCATTAGCCTTCCCCCATCTCCCCACCTCCCAGTGTGGGCAGCAAGGAGCAGTACGACCTTGAGAAGGCTATTGCCGCTGCTCTCCTCTTGAGGCGTCCCACATGTCCACTCCACACCCTCAACTCCACTCTGCTCCCCTCCTCCGCCCCCCCCCCCCCCCCCCCCCCCATCCCCTCTCCCAGTGTGGGTAGCAACGAGCAGTACGACTTTGAGCAGGCCATCGGCGCTGCGCTGCACACCAAGCCATTCACCTTCGACCCATTCCTCTCCGCCAACGCCACTGCTCACATGCACGCCCTCCCCTTCCTCCACTTCAACGAAATTATTCCCTCTCTGTCTCCCTCCCTCCCTCCCTCCCTCCCTGCCTGCCTGCCTGCCTGCCTGCCTGCCTGCCTGCCTGCCTGCCTGCCTGCCTGCCTGCCTGCCTGCCTGCCTGCCTGCCTGCCTGCCTGCCTGCCTGCCTCCCTCCCTCTCCCCCCCCCTTCCCCCCCAATCCCCTCTCCCAGTGTGGGTAGCAACGAGCAGTACGACTTTGAGCAGGCCATCGGCGCGGCGCTGCACACCAAGCCATTCACCTTCGACCCATTCCTCTCCGCCAACGCCACTGCTCACATGCACGCCCTCCCCTTCTCCACTTCAACGAAATTATTCCCTCTCTGTCTCCCTCCCTCCCTCCCTCCCTCCCTGCCTGCCTGCCTGCCTGCCTGCCTGCCTGCCTGCCTGCCTGCCTGCCTGCCTCCCTCCCTCTCCCCCCCCCCTTCCCCCCAATCCCCTCTCCCAGTGTGGGTAGCAATGAGCAGTACGACTTTGAGCAGGCCATCGGCGCGGCGCTGCACACCAAGCCATTCACCTTCGACCCATTCCTCTCTGCCAACGCCACTGCTCACATGCACGCCCTCCCCTTCCTCCACTTCAACGAAATAGCAATCGCCGGCGCAGCAAGCCTCGAAAATTTCCGAGACGAAAACCCCGGGATCACCATTATGACTCTGCAAGAGGCGATGAAGAAACTAGGGCATGAGTATGTGGATGTGCTGAAAATGGACTGTGAGGGGTGTGAGGAGGAGTTTATTATGGGGATGAAGAGGGAGACTGAGGAATTTGTGGAGAGGCGGAGGAAGGAGGGAGGGGCGTTGACTGAGGAGGAGAAGGAGGGGAAGAGGAGGGGGAGGGGGGATGCGAAGCTGGTGATAAATGGGGGGAATCTGCTGTTTGGACAGCTTCTTGTGGAGTTTCACGCGTGAGTGTTTCTTTAGTGAGTTGGTCTAACCTCTTGTGTTCACTTTTCACACACTCATAAGAGATGCGAAGCTGGTGATAAATGGGGGGAACCTGCTGTTTGGGCAACTGCTGGTGGAGTTTCACACGTGAGTCTCTGTAAAATCTTGTGTTCACACACTCCTGGAAGGGATACAAAGGTGGTGGTGACTGGGGGGAAGGGAAATGCATGTTTGATCTCAAGCCTGCTTCTCACACAACCCCGTTCTTGCTTTAGTTCCTCCCTCCCATCCCCTGCCCCCTCTTTTCCTCATTACCACAGCATGCACAAGCCCCAGCAGTCCCTCCCATATCTCTACGCCATGGAAGGAATGGGGTACCGCATGTTTCATGTGGAGCCCAACCTGCTGTGCTCCCCTCACAGTCTCTCCCTCCCATGTTCCCCTCCCTGGTGCCACTGCCACCCCTTTTCCCCCACACAACAGCATGCACAAGCCCCAGCACTCCCTCCCATTTCTCCACGCCATGGAGGGTATGGGGTACCGCATGTTGCACGTGGAGCCCAACCCACCACATCCCCCTTTTCCCCCTCCCCCCTCCCCTTCCTCCCCTTACCACAGGATGCACAAGCCCCCGTCTCTACGCCTTGGAGGGCATGGGGTACCACATGTTTCACGTGGAGCCCCACCCGCTGTGCTACTCGTGCATCGATGGAACCGCCTTCCCAGTCTACCGCCCTCGCTCACACACTCTCTCTCCCCCATCTCCCGCCCTTCCTCCCTTACTCAACCCACCATGCACAAGCCCTTGCACTTCCTGCCCTACCTGTATGCAATGGAAGGCATGGGGTACCGCATGTTCCATGTGGAGCCCTTCCCGCTGTGCTACCCGTGCTGACCCCCTCCCCTGCTTTCCCCCATCCCCTCTGTGACTCTGTCCCCAATGCTACAGCATATGCACAAGCCCCAGCACTCCCTCCCTTACTTGTACGCCATGGAGGGCATGGGGAACCGCATGTTCCATGTGGAGCCCAACCCGCTGTCCTCCCTCCCCCCTTCCCCCCCCCCACCTCCCTCCCCTCTTCCAGCATGCACAAACCCCAACAGTCCCTTCCCTACTTGTACGCCATGGAGGGCATGGGGTACCGCATGTTCCACGTGGAGCCCAACCCGCTGTGCTACCCGTGCATCGAGGTGGCGTTTATACATGAAGACCTGGTGGTTCCGCCCTTGAGCCTTGACTGTGCGGGTGTGCTGCGGCGGTCTCAGGTTTCGGACTATGTTGCGCAGTGGCTGCCTGGAGGAGGGGGGGGATGGGCAGCAGGAGGGGGAGGAGGTGGGGGAGGGGGAGGGGGAGGGGGAGGGGGAGGGGGAGGGGGAGAGGGAGGGGGAGGGGGAGGGGGAGGGGGAGGGGGAGGGGGAGGGGGAGAGGGAGGGGGAGGGGGGAGGGGGAGGGGGGAGGGGGAGGGGGGAGGGGGAGCGGGAGGAGGAGAGGGAGGAGAAAGGGAAGGGGAAGGGGGAGGGGAAGCGGAAGGGGGAGAGGAAGCGGAAGGGGGAGGGGAAGCGGAAGGGGGAGGGGAAGCGGAAGGGGGAGGGGAAGCGGAAGGGGGAGGGGAAGCGGAAGGGGGAGGGGAAGGGGGAGGGGATGATGGTGCATAAGTGATCCCAACCCCAAGGCCAACCCGCTATGTACCATGCATCGAGGTGGCATTTGTGCACGAGGACTTGGTGGTGCCTCCTCTCAGCCTCGACTGTGGGGCTGTGCTGCGGCAGTTCCATCCATGCCTGCGATGATGTTGCCGGGTGTGGAGCGGGGGTAAAGAGTGGCAGCAGCAGTGCTGACGCTGGCAGCAGCGGCGGTGAAGCTTGCAGCAGCAGTGGTAGTAGTGTAGGCGCTACTGGTGGTGATGGTGGTGGTGATGGTGGTGATGGCGGTGACGACAGTGGTGGTGCGTAATCCCCCCAAACCCCTCTGCTCGCGCGGAATCGATGTACGGCATCGTACCCAGGTTCAATTGGCATTGTTTCATTGTGAAACCACCTTTTTTCATCATGCTATGTTATAGCCTTGTAGAAAGTTATGCACGTCAAAAGGTTGTGATCAAAGCATGCCATACACAATAAGTTTGCATCTGTTACGATGATATGTGTGCTCCTAATATGTATAGGGTATGTTAGTGGCTGAGATGGCAGCCTAAGAATCAAGCACTATTATTAGCATGGGCTACATTTCAAAGCTAGTTGTCTTATTTCAAGGTAGGCGTATATGGGGTTCCCAGCTGTTGTGGAAAGGTGACGGCTAACCAATCAGGCGCGTTTGTGCGAATATCAGCTGCCAATAAACTGGAGGAGTTGTTCGGCGAAGGATATGCACGTTCGCTAACCGACTGTTCACATTCGTCTGTCACAGAAGTCAAGCACACCGCGCGCTGACTAAGCATCGTCAACGTCGCAGAGAGAATCTGAAAGGGCACGGCACGGAAGCGGACTGGTCATTTGACCCAGGTTCGACGAAGGGGGACGTCGCTTGGGTTCTGCGACCGCAAAAACTGGCTGCCTGACGACGATGCCTTCAAGCAGAAAGAATGCAGGGAGGGACCGAATGCGCGACTACCTGAGACTCTCCCTGCGACGCTGTGCGACGGAAACGACCTTGACTTTGCCGAGACAACAGGGATGAAATTTGAGCTCTTAGTAAGTAGCGCAGAGTTTCCTAGGTACAAGATTGATGATCCGAACATCCTAGGTAACTATTGAAGGCCTACGCGCACCGGGGTGTGAATTCAGATCACAGACGTTTCTCTCCGACGCTTCTGCACGATTCCGTTACTACCTGAAGAATCACTAAGCTGTTACTACCTCTAATCGCTGAGTGCGAAAACGTAAGCAGTTTCCAGTACTTTTTTTCGCAAGCGCATTGAAGGACTATTTGATGTCCTAGTTAATGAATTCTTGCAAATACTTATTCTTTGCTGGAATACGCGCTGTACCTGCTTCCGACATGCGTGGCATGTCAACTACCTTATTGATACCTTCGAGTTCGGTTTTGTCTGCACGGCTTTTGTAGTAATTGTTTCCTCAGCTCACTCGTCCTTTCTCCAGAAAACCTTTATTTTTTTATTTTTTTACAACTGTGTCCTTTCTCACCCAGCCATCCCTGACACAACATTCTGCCGAGCGTATCAGCCCAGTATTCATTTTCCGAGAGGCTTTGCAGCCATCTGGGCAGTGTTACGTTCCAGCTTTTGTCAAAAGAATAGCAGCTGTTTTTGACCTGTAATTATAGCGAACTACCCTGTCAGCCGTCGTTACTAGCGAGCAGTAGTCTGCAAGAAGCACCCCCCTCAGCAGTCGTTGCTGGAGTACAGTTTTATTCGTCCCACGCTTCAGAGCTGACGATACTCGGTTCAATATGGGAAACGGATCATCTAAAGACGGGGTTATCAACAAAGACGTAGGTGAGGCTTCTGTTACTCCGCTCGTAACTATTTGACAAGCATTTGACGGTTAAGAATGATGGCAAGAATCGATCCCGTTTCAGTCTGACGCGAACGATTACTTCAAAGCTGTTGTCTCTTTCTCAAAATTGTGTCTCTTTTATCTTTTTGGTCCTGTGCCCGTCCGGGCTCGAAGTATCAGCTCCAGCTGAAGCTAAATCCATCTCATTCTACTCGTTTTTTTCTCCCCCGCAATGCCTTCGCCAGGGTCCACCAAGAACTCGGTGATCTTTGTGCAGCCCGGCCTCAAGGGCGTATGTCAAGACTCGGCCCTTGCCACAGAGGTGAGGAGATCCAGAAGTGTGAGTGTTATCCCGTACTGCTTTGCCAGGATCCACCAAGAACTCGGTGATCTTTGTGCAGCCTGGCCTCAAGGGTGTATGTCAAGACTCAGCACTTGCCACAGAGGTGAGGAGAGTCAGAGGTTTGAGTGTTGACCCGCAACTGCGTAAATTGGATGGTGTATGTCAAGACTCGGCCCAGCCCTTGCCAGAGGTGAGGAGAGACAGAAGTGTGAGTGTTGTCCCGCAACTGCGTTATTCAAAGGGCGAACGTCTAAGACTCGGCCGTGTTTGCTCGTCCCCGCACCAGTGGATGGACACCTATCAGTCCCACCCACCACCCTCAACCCCTCCTCTCCCCAACCCCCATCCCAGATTCCATCCACCCCCCCATCCCCCATCCTACCCCGCTCCCACCTGCCCACTCAACTGCGTAATCTCATCCTGTGAGACACAGTTGCGGAGAGTGGGAGATGCGCTGGTGGGGGAATGCGCTAGTTTGACAGGCACGACCTGTTGGGCCACACGTCTCCAAGGCAGTTCTTTTTTGTTTGAGGTTGATTTTGAGAATTCTAAAAATCAACCTCAAACAAAATGGCATGATCTGTCGGGCGACCCACTCGTCTCCAAGGCAGTTCTTTTGACCGTTTTAGCTCCCCGAGAGAAGACGACCACCCACCAGAGCCACCACCCTCAAGCCCGCTCCTTCCTCCCCACCCTGCCTCTCTTTCCCCCCCATCCTCTCGCACTCCTCTCCCCCCACCCAACCACAGAACCTGATAGTCACAAGCACATCAGGGGAGGGAGGCAGTGCGCTGCTGGGGGTGTTTGACAGGCATGGCTTATTCGGCCACGTCAACCCGAGAACACCACTATCAACCCCACTTCTTATTCCCCCCCCATCCGGTGCTCCTCACTTCTCATCCTCCCACCCTCCCATACCCTCACCTGCCACTACCTCCCTCCCATTCCTCCTCACCCCAACCACAGAACCTTATAGTCACAAGCACAACTGGGGAGAGAGGCAGTGCGCTGGTGGGGGTGTTTGACGGGCACAGGTTGTCCTTCCTCCGTCCCACCCCTTCCCATGCCCCCCCACGCACCCCCAGAACCTGATAGTCACAAGCACAACTGGGGAGAGAGGCAGTGCGCTGGTGGGCGTGTTTGACGGGCACAGGTTGTCCTTCCTCCGTCCCACCCCTTCCCATGCCCCCCCACGCACCCCCAGAACCTGATAGTCACAAGCACAACTGGGGAGAGAGGCAGTGCGCTGGTGGGCGTGTTTGACGGGCACAGGTTGTCCTTCCTCCGTCCCACCCCTTCCCATGCCCCCCCACGCACCCACAGAACCTGATAGTCACAAGCACAACTGGGGAGAGAGGCAGTGCGCTGGTGGGCGTGTTTGACGGGCACAGGTTGTCCTTCCTCCGTCCCACCCCTTCCCATGCCCCCCCACGCACCCACAGAACCTGATAGTCACAAGCACAACTGGGGAGAGAGGCAGTGCGCTGGTGGGGGTGTTTGACGGGCACGGCTTGTCGGGGCACTACGTGCCCAAGACAGCTCGCGACCAGCTGCCAGAGCGACTCAACGCAGCCGTGCAGCACACCCAGAACGAGCTCGCCCACGTGGACGGGGCTGCGGCAAGGGACGTGTGGTGTGTGCGCCTTACCTCCCCATCCCCTCATCCCCCCAACCCCATGTCATATAAACCCCTCACCCCTCCCCACCCCTCCCCACGCCCCACCACCCTTCCCGCAGAACCTGATAGTCACAAGCACAAGTGGGGAACGAGGCAGTGCGCTGGTGGGGGTGTTTGACGGGCACGGTCTATCCGGTCACTACGTGTCCAAGACAGCTCGCGACCAGCTGCCAGAGCGACTCAACACAGCCGTGCAGCACACCCAGAACGAGCTCGCCCACGTGGACGGGGCTGCGGCAAGGGATGTGTGGGCGCGGGTGTTTGGCGGGGTGTTTGGGGACATTGACGAGGAGCTGAGGAAGGACCTGTTTCACAACAGGGACAGCGGCTCCACTGCAGTTGTCGCCCTCCGCCTTGTAAGTGGGTTTGTCGTGCCTCTGTCTCAGCTGCTCTGGTCATTGGGTGGGACGTGTGGGCGCGGGTGTTTGGGAACGTGTTTGGGGACATTGATGAGGAGCTGAGGAAGGACCTGTTTCACAACAGGGACAGCGGCTCCACTGCTGTTGTTGCCCTCCGCCTCGTGAGTGGATTCTCTCTCTCTCCCTCTCGTTCTGCTGCTGCTTTCCTCACTGGGTGGCTGTGTGCGGGTGTGTGGGGGCGTACTTGGGGACATTGATGAGGAGCTGAGGAAGGACCTGTTCCACAACAGGGACAGCGGGTCTACGGCAGTCGTCGCCCTCCGCCTCGTGAGTCAATTCTCTCGTCTCTCACTCTCAGGCTCGTCACTCATGAGTGATCTCTCACTCTCAGGCTCGTCACTCATGAGTGATCTCTCACTCTCAGGCTCGTCACTCATGAGTGATCTCTCTCTCTCAGGCTCGTCACTCATGAGTGATCTCTCTCTCTCAGGCTCGTCACTCATGAGTGATCTCTCACTCTCAGGCTCGTCACTCATGAGTGATCTCTCTCTCTCAGGCTCGTCACTCATGAGTGATCTCTCTCTCTCTCAGGCTCGTCACTCATGAGTGATCTCTCTCTCTGTCTCTACCTGCTGCTCTCTCTGTGCCGGGTTTTTTGGGTGATGTTCGGTGGGGTGTTTGGGGACCTTGATGAGGAGTTGAGGAAGGACCTGTTCCACAACAGGGACAGTGGGTCTACTGCTATTGTTGCCCTACGTCTTGTGAGACACCTTTTTCTCGCTCTCTGCTGCTTTGTATCTGGGCTCTCTCTTGTCACACACGCACTCCACTCCACTCCACTCCACCCCACTCTACTCCACCCCACTCCACCCCACTCCACTCCACCCCACTCCACCCCACCCCGCTCCACTCCACTCCACTCCACTCCACTCCACGTTTCAAGGATCAGATCTGATACCGACGCACATAGGAGACTTGTGCTGCTCGCCCGCACTGCCCTGCACTGCACTGCACTGCACTGCACTGCACTGCACTGCACTGCACTGCACTGCCAGAACTCACGTTTCCTGGCCACATTCCCTCGTTACCCCGCCCACACACTCTCCACTGTGCCCCTTGTTTCAAGGCTCGGATCTGATAGTGGCACACATGCGTGACTCACGCTGTGTGCTCGCCTGCACTGCCAGAGCTCCTAACGGGAAGAGTGATGGCCCCCCATTCGCTCCTTACCCCTTAACAGCCACACCCTCCCCTCCCTCGCCTCCCCGCCTCACATACTCAGGATCGGAACTGGTAATGGCGCACATAGGGGACTCGCACTGTGTGCTCGCTCGCTCGCACTGCCAGGGCTCCTTGTCCTTGGCATATTCCCTCCTTGTCCCCGTCCCTCCCGTTCACCCTCCCCTCCCTTCCCTCCTCGACCCTCCCCTCCCCTCCGTACCTCACTTTCTCAGGGCTCGGAGCTGATAGTGGCACATATAGGTGATTCCCGCTGTGTGCTCGCTCGCACTGCCACCACACCACCGTTTCTTCCCTTCCCTTCTGTCTCTCAGGGATCGAAACTGATAGTGGCACACATAGGGGATTCCCACTGTGTGCTTGCTCGCACTGCCAGAGATCACCTTTCCTCACTGCACTCCCCTTTTTGCCCCGCGCCCCTTCTGTCTTTCAGGGCTCGGAGCTGATAGTGGCACACATAGGGGATTCCCGCTGTGTGCTGGCTCGCATTGCCAGGGGTCCCAACGGCAAGAGTGATGCAGCGACAATGGAGGCCGTTCAGCTGACCATCGACCACAAGGCGAGCAACCCAGGTGAGACAATGTGGGTGTGGCGTGGACGAGCAGGATGTGGGGGAAGGGTGTGGGGCGAGGGGAGTATGATCTGTGATGCGGCGAGGCGACAATGGAGGCTGTTCAGCTGACCATCGACCACAAGGCGAGCAACCCAGGTGAGAGCAGGGTGTGGGGGAGGGGAGTGGAGACGGTAGTAGGGTCTGTGTTGGGGCGACCATGGAGGCTGTTCAGCTGACCATCGACCACAAGGCGAGCAACCCAGGTGAGAAAGGAGCTAAGTGGGAGGGGAGAAAGTGTGGTATGGGAAAGAGGGGTGGGCAGGCGGGAAAGGGTTAATGCTGTGCTGAGGTGAGTCACTCCCCCAATGAGGAGAGCAAACATTAGGGCGACCATAGAGGCTGTTCAGCTGACCATCGACCACAAGGCGAGCAACCCCGGTGAGATGCTGTGAGCTGAGTGGAAAGGGGAGGAGGGTGTGGTGCGGGAAGGAGGGGTGGGAAGGTGGGGGAGAGTGGCTTTTGAGAGTCGAAAGTCCCCGAATGAGCAGAACGAATCTGCTCGGTTACATGTACGCCAGCTCCCCGTCAATTACCCTGACGGTCGAATCTATCGGCCTCTCCCCCTTCCCCACCATCAGAGCGGAGAAGGTGCGGGTGCAGGAGGCGGGCAACTGCATCAACACCATCGACAGAATCTTCCTTGTTTCTCCCCACCACCCTAACCCCCCCTCATCTTCCCACCCTCCTCAACAGCTGAGAAGGTGCGGGTGCAGGAAGCAGGAGGGAAAGTCCTCAACTACATGAACACCATTGACAGAATCTTCCTGCCGGGGAAGAGTGAGCCGGGGCTGGCAGTGGCGCGTGCCTTTGGAGACTTTGAGCTCAAATCACCCTCCAACCCTGCTGCTCAACCATTTCAACACCATCCACTGAATCTCCCTCCCTTTTCGCTCTCTCACCCGCCTCCTCCCCGCCTCTCCCATCGTCCTCCTCCTTTACTGCAGCTGAGAAGGTGCGGGTGCAGGAGGCGGGCGGAAAGGTCCTCAACTACATGAACACCATCGACAGAATCTTCCTGCCGGGAAAGAGCGAGCCGGGGCTGGCAGTGGCGCGCGCCTTTGGGGACTTCGAGCTCAAATCCCATGGGCTCATATGCCGGCCCGATGTGACTGTTCGCTCTCTAGACCCCAACGACCAGTTCGTGGTCATGGGTTCCGATGGGGTGAGTGCTTTTTTTGTCTGTCTGGATGAGACTCAATGGGCACGATCCAAGAATAAGCATCTACATGGCAAGCTCCAAAAGACAAGTCCCACTCATCTTCCGGCCTGATGTTACTGTTCGCACTATTGATCCCAACGACCAGTTTGTGGTCATGGGTTCAGATGGGGTGAGTGGGTGGGTGGCCTGTTCTGGTAGGAAAAAGATGCAAGGAGCAAGTCCCACGGGCTCTTGTCTGCTGGTAGTGGCACACGCCTTTGGGGACTTTGAGCTGAAATCGCACGGACTCATCTGCCGGCCGGATGTGACCGTGCCCACCGTAGTCCCCAACGACCAGTTTCTGGTCATGGGTTCAGACGGGGTGAGTGGGTTCTGGTCATTCTGTTCTGGTAGGATGCGAGCAGCAAGGGAGGAAGCCTCACGGGTTCATCGGCTGGCAGTGGCACGCGCCTTTGGCGACTTTGAGCTGAAGTCGCACGGGCTCATCTGCTGGCTGGATGTGACCGTGAGAAGCATAGACCCCAACGACCAGTTTATTGTCATGGCTTCAGATGGGGTGAGTGACTGCCCTGTTAGGATGCAAGGAACAGGACCCACAGGCTCGTCTGTCAGCACTGGCACGCGCCTTAGGAATTTTTGAGCTCAAGTCCCACGGGCTCATCTGCCGGCCGGACGTTACCGTTCGCACTAAAGACCCGAACGACCAGTTTGTGGTGATGGGTTCGGATGGGGTGAGTGGGTGGCTGTGGGCGGCCTTCTAGGATGCAAGGAGCAAGTCCCAGGGGCCTATCTGTTGGCAGTGGCGCGCGCCTTTGGGGACTTTGAGCTGAAATCGCATGGGCTCATCTGCCGGCCGGACGTTACCGTTCGCACTCTAGACCCCAACGACCAGTTTGTGGTCATGGGTGCGGATGGGGTGAGTGGGTGGGCGGCCTTTTAGGATGCAAGGAGCAAGTCCCAGGGGCCTATCTGTTGGCAGTGGCCCGGCGACTTTGAGCTCAGATCTCACGTGCTCATCTGATGCCCGCCCGGACGTTACTGTGCGCAGCATAGACCCCAACGACCAGTTCGTTGTGATGGCTTCGGACGGGGTGAGTGCTCTCTTCCATTCAGATGGGATCTCAAGGGCAAGTTTCAAACAGCAAGTCAGCGAATCCCATGGGCTCATCTCCGCCCCGATGTGACCGTGCGCAGCATAGACTCCAACGACCAGTTCGTTGTGATGGCTTCGGACGGGGTGAGTGGTTTTGTCTGTTGTTCATTCTGTTCTGGTAGGGTGCATGTCCCAGAGCAGATCGCACAGGCTCATCTGCATGTCACCCTGCGCAGCATAGACTCCAAAGACCAGTTTGTGGTGATGGGCTCGGACGGGGTGAGTGCTCTCGTCTGCTCTGCTGTGCACCAAATACCAATTCCTGTTTCGTTCAGTTCCCACTGGCTCATCGGCCGGCCGGACGTTACTGTTCGCACTCTAGACCCGAACAACCAGTTTGTGGTCATGGGTTCTGACGGGGTGAGTGGTCCATCCGCTGTGCTCTGCTTTTTATCGAATCAGGCTGTAAGTCCAGACTAGCATCCAGTGGCGATTCCCCCGTAGGATAGAAGTCCAGTAGCACAACAAATTGCACGGGCTCATCGTCCGGCCCGACGTGACTGTGCGCACTCTAGACCCCAACGACCAGTTCGTGGTCATGGCATTGGATGGGGTGAGTGGGTGGTTGGGCGGCCTTTTATGATGCAAGGAGCAAGCCCCACGGCTCATCTGTTGGCAGTGGCGCGCGCCTTTGGGGACTTTGAGCTCAAATCGCACGGACTCATTTGCCGGCCCGATGTGACCGTGCGCAGCATAGATCCCAATGACCAGTTTGTTGTCATGGGTTCGGACGGGGTGAGTGGGTGGGCGGCCTGTTAGGATGCAAGTCCCACTGGCTCATCTGCCGGCCCGATGTGACTGTTTGCAGCATAGACCCCAACGACCAGTTCGTGGTCATGGCATCAGATGGGGTGGGTGCATTTGTCCTTTTCCACTTTTGTAGGAACATGTTGTAAGTCCGAACTAGGATAGAAGCCCCTGCACAGAATATCGCACGGGCTCATCTGCCGGCCGGATGTTACTGTGCGCAGCATAGACCCCAACGACCAGTTTGTGGTCATGAATTCAAATGGGGTGAGTGGGTGGTCTGTTCATTCTGCTCACCAGGGCTGGCAGTGGCGCATGCCTTTGGCGACTTTGAGCTCAGATCGCACGGGCTCATCTGCCGGCTGGATGTCACCGTCGTCGAGTCGCTCAGCCTCACCTCCCTGCACACTTGCGACCGCTGCCCCCTGCCACGCTCCGACCTACGCGGCTCTCCGCTGCTGCTTCCGTCCGATGGCATAGCACCGCCATTCCCAAGACTAGCATGCTGCGCCGCGGCAACACCAGCACCAGCAGCTGCAATGCAAGCGTCCTCAACGATACAAGCATTGCAATAAGAGCAGATTTTCCCGTCATCGTCGTCCCATGGTGCTTCCCGCAGTCCTCTTTCGCCAGAAAGCTCTTGACCGTTAGAGAGTCAGTTGGGATGCGAGAGATGTCGAATACGCTGCGGCTACCCGTCACGCGCTGTTCGATAGGCGTGGCGATGACCAAGTCGTTCACGCCCTTGTACCCGCGAAATTTGGGCTGCTAACTGCAGGGAGGCTCGAACACACAGACACCGTGATCCCACGACTCGCCCTCGATCCGCTCCTCGTAAGCTTCAAAGCCATCTTCCATTTCCGCCGACTTAGGCCGGAAGATCGGAACCTGAGCTTCAGCCATCGCTACATTCCATCATCTTAGACGGTGTGTACTCCTCGTTTTGATGCTCACTTCTAGAACAGATGTGACAGTGCGCTGCATAGACCCCAACAACCAGTTCGTTTTGATGGCTTTGGACGGGGTGAGTGGTTTTGTCTGTTGTTCATTCTGTTCTGGTAGGGTGCATGTCCCAGAGCAGATCGCATGGGCTCATCTGCATGTCACCCTGCGCAACATAGACCCCAAGGATCAGTTTGTGGTCATGGCTTTGGATGGGGTGAGTGCTCTATTCGTCTTGCTTGCCCTTGTATGATCAAGCTGTATGTCCTTATCAGAATCCTGTGGCAAGTCCCTTTTGGGCATCGCCTAGTCACATGGGCTCATCTGCAGGTCTGATGTTACCGTGCGCAGCATTGGCCCCAATGATTAATTCGCGGTCATGGCTTCGGTCGGATCGCTTAAAGCGACGGTGCACTTTTGGCGGGGTCAGTTTCAGAAGTTTTTGTTTGTACCAGGCTTGCCAGCGCGAAAGTGTTGGCTGGCTAAAACCAGGATTTCGTGCGGACACTTTTCATCCGCAGTAACAGTTCGGCAGGGTTTTGGGTTTCGGGTGGCAAATTTGCACCGTCGCTTTAAGCCCTCCGTTCTGCTCCGATAGTGATGGGATCCAGTTGCAAGTGTGCGTGATGCGCTTGCCAACCGCAAGCAACCGCCCTCCACTCCCCATAGCCTCTCTCTAATCCCCCTTGACAGGTGTGGGATGTGCTGTCGAATGCAGAGGTGGTGGAGGTAGTGGCAAACACATGGCGCAAGAGCAGAGCAGCACATGGCTCCTGGGATGATGTGCTAACCACTCACAACCCCCCTCAATCCAGAACAATCTCACACAACCTCCTTCCACCCCTCTCCACCCCACCCCCCAGGTGTGGGACGTGCTGTCGAATGCAGAGGTGGTGGAGATAGTGGCAAACACATGGCCCAAGAGCAAAGCAGCGAAGCAGGTGGCTCAGAAAGCCGTGGCCAAGTGGGCTGCGGAGAAACACGCCAACTCCAGAGACGATATTTCTGTAGCAGTGCTGTTCTTTTAAAGGAGAAATTGGGGTGGGGAATGGAGGGGTGGGGGATGGGGCGGAGTGGAGGAAAGGGTTGATCGCTGCTGGCGAAGCAGGTGGCTCAGAAAGCCATGGCCAAGTGGGCAGCAGAGAAACACGCCAACTCCAGAGATGGCAGATCCGTTGCAGTGCTGTTCTTTTGAGGAGGGGAAATGAGGGATGTGGGGGGGGGATCCGGGAGGATGAGGGGATGATGTGGCTGCTGTGTTACGAAGAGAAAGCAGTTAAAAGAAGTTGCAAAGCAGGTGGCTCGAAGCAGGTCGCTCAGAAGGCTGTGAGTGGCCTAATGGGCAGAAAAGAAGCCTACCAACTCAACCGACAAAATTTCCATAACGAAAACTGTGCTCTATAGAGCACAAGCAGCACTTGCAGTGTCAAAGCTGGTACCATAGCTGTTTGTATGATGTAAGCCAGTTGTGTTCATGTCAGCGAGGCTAGGAGGGTGGGTGTATACTCCTAGCAGTACAACCTGTCTCAGGTTGAATCAATCCAGTCAGTGCCATTTTGGGTTTGGTCTTGTGAGCGTATGCTTATTGCATGAAATGCTATTTTTGGTGTGTAGAAGCATGTTCATATAGTACCACCTGCATGTACGCTTGTAGTGATGCATAGGGTTTAGGATAGTCTTAGCCAACCAACAATTCTCCACATCCCAAGCTTTTGCTAGGTGCTACTTGTTTTTTGCTTATTAGGCATACATGTTTAGACCGGATACCACTCTATTGCTGCAGTGACCAGTACACACAACACGAGCAGATAGGTGGATGCTTGGAGAAGGATGGAAAGCAAATCTTGGAAGTGGCTTCGAACTAATCCTGCTTATGGTATTTCTAAGCAACCCTTCCTCACTCCCCTCCCTGCTGCTCTTGCTGCGACTGCAGTTCTTGCCCGATTTTTTTCTACTGCTGCTGCTGCTGAATTTCAGGCTGCTGCTGCTGCTGCTGCTCCTGCTCCTGCTGCTGCTGCTGCTCCTGCTCCTGCTCCTGCTGAATTTTAGGCTGCTGCTGCTACTGCTGCTGCTGCTCCTGCTGGTCTTTTGTTTCTGGCTTCTCATTGTTGCCCATGCTGTTGCTGCTGTCACTGCTGCCACTGCCACCACTGTCGCCCCCGCCACTGCTGCTGGTGGTGCTACTCCCGTTGCCATCCTCTACGTAGCAGGCATCCTCGCTAGAAGGTTGCACCAGGCTCTCGTGTATAAAGCTCACCTCCATACACTTGGAACAGAGTGGATTCATTTCCACATGGAAAATACGGTATCCGAGGTTCTCGATTGCGTATATGAGAGGCAGCGTGACTTTGGGAACATGGATCCTGTATTGGCCAGGAGGGGTAGAGGGGAAGGGGAAAAAACGGAGATGGAAAAGAGAAGGGAGAAGGGAAGAGTGAGTGAGGACACGATTTCGATGTGGAAAAAATAGTATCTGGGATTTTCAATTGCGTAGATGAGTAGTGTGACTTAAGGACATGGATCCTGTTTAGCGGGGGCAGGATGGATAGAAGGAACGAGAAATCAGGAGGAAAAGAAGAGGAAGATGAGCGAGAGGGTACGGTTTTTGTTTTTTTTTTTAATTGTGGAAGTGGGAGCGTGGTTTGGGGGGGGGGTACAGCAGCACAGCAGCCACCTTCCTCGGGGGCCTCATCTTTCAAGTGCCACGCCACTTATTGAGGATTTTTTAGGCGCCTCTTTTTAAAAAAAAAAAAATTAGGCACCTCAAAATTGGTGGAGGAAGAAGGAAAAAAAAAAAAAACACTCATGGACACAACTAAATTGTTGATAAAAGGAACTCACTTGTGAAACTCCACCAGCAGCTGGCCGAATGGAAGCTTCCCTCCGAACCGCACAAGCCCGGCCCTGGAATCGCCACCCATGGCCTGCTCGAGGTCTTGGATCATCTCGATCTCGCACCCCTCGCAGTCTATCTTGAGCACATCCATGTAGTCCGTGTTGTGCGTGGCCATGAGCTGAAAGGGGGGTGGATGGGAAAGGAGTGCCAAAGGAGGAAAGGTTGGGTCTCGGATCATCTCGATCTCGCACCCCTCGCAGTCTATCTCGAGCACATCCATGTAGTCTGTGTTGTGCATGGCCATGAGCTGCGGGGGTGGGGAAGAGAAGGGGGTGAGCAATGAGGAAAGAGTGGGGTAACAAGGGGGTGAACCCCTCGCAGTCTATCCTGAGCACTTCCATGTAATCAGTGCTGTGAGTGGCCATGAGCCAGGGGTGGGGGAGAGAGAGAGAAAAGGGTGAGGAACAGAGAGGGGTAGGAAGGGGGTGAACCCCCTCGCAGTCTATCTTGAGCACATCCACGTGTGCTGCTGTGAGTGGCCATGAGCTGGAAGTCGGAAAGGGGAAGAAGGGTTGGTGACGAAAGAAGCGGACTTAAACATGGGGTTTGGTTGGGGAACTTGATTCCACCATTCCCCCCACCTATTGTTCGCTCAATCCAGGCCCCTCATCACCAGTCATGACCACGTACCACCCTGTGTCACCCCATATCACCCCGTTTCACCCCTCATCGCCCCTTATGTCCCCTCATCTCCCCTCATCACCCCATATCACCCGTTATCATCCCTTATCATCCCGTATCACACCTTATAACCCCTTGTCACCACCTATCACCCCTTATCGCCTCTGATCACCACTCATCTGAAAAGGCTTGCTGTCACCACTTGAACGAGTATCAGTTAAAACAAATAAAAAAAAATGTAAAACACTCTCTATAAAGCATGCGTTTAAAGATTAGTTCACCCGCTTTCTTCTCACCTCGGGCAGAGTCGAAAAGGTGTAGCTCGGAAACATCTTTCTGTTCTTGGAAAGTTTTGCTCTGCCCGAAAGGCCTTCGGGGAAGTAACGGAGGAAGGGCAGGGCGAGCATGCGTTGCTGCGCCTCTTGGGAGATGAAAGGGTCGAAGGTGAGCGGTACGGCCCCTGTGGCTTTGGCGATGTCCTCCTCAAACGAGTAGCTCTCCTTGCTGCCCACACTGTTTGGTGGGACAGGGGCGTATGTGGGAAAAAATGCAGGGGAAGGGTGAGCATGCGTTGCTGCGCGTCTTGGGGAATGAAGGGGTCGAAGGTGAGCGGTATGGCCCCTGTGGCTTTGGCAATGTCCTCCTCGAACGAGTAGCTCTCCTTGCTGCCCACACTGGCTTGTATGTAAGGGGAAGGGGTGGAAGGGGGGTGGAACAGAAGGAGGGGGAGAGTGAGCATGCGTTGCTGCGCCTCTTGGGAATGAATGGGTCGAAGGTGAGGTGAGGGGTACAGCGCCCTTGCTGTGGGCGTTGGAAGGGGATGAATGTGGCACATTCTCGAACGAGTAGCTCTCCTTGCTGCCCACACTGGCTTGGTCGTAATGGGAGGAGGTGTAGGAGGAAAAAGGGGGAGGAGTGGATGCGGAAGGGGTGAGGTGGAGTGGAAGGCGGTCGGGAGAGAAATTCATGCCCGACCCCCTCTTTTCCAACTAACACCCACCTACCCACTCACCCACCCACATACACGTAAACACCCATCTTTTCCCCCACCCCCACGCACCTGTACACAATAGGGCTTGGTTTAAAAGGCAGGTGGCAGCATGCAGACCCATTGGCGCAGAGCAAGATTGTTGGGGGAAAGACACACGCTCGACCCTCCCTCCTTGACTGAGTCGACTCAAAAGTTGCCGCAGAGCATGATTGGGTCAGGGGAAGAGGCACGCTCGACCCTCCCTACTTGACTCTCCCTCCTTGACTCACCACCCACCCACAGACACGTCAACACCCCTCCCTCCCCAAACCTCCTCGCCGCCACCCCCACGCACGCACCTGTAGACTACAGGTTTGTTTTCGAAGGCAGTTGGCAGCATGCAGACCCACTGCAGTAGAACAAGAGGGAGAGAGGAGGAGCGGGGGGGAGAAGAGGGGGGGAGGATGGGGTGAGAATGAGGAAGGGGAAAGGGGTGGGTTGCCAACTGCCGGAGAACAAGAGTGTGGGGAGGAGGAGCGGGGGGGAAGGGGGTGAGGTGGGGAGGATGAGGAAGGAAAAGGGGTGGGGTGCCAACTGCCGGAGAACAAGAGTGTGGAGGGAGGGAAAGGTAGGATTGGGTGCATGAAGACAATGCCGGAAGGAAGGGGACTTTTGAGTCGACTCAAAAGTCACCTCGGAGAACAAGAGTGTGGAGGGTGGGGAAGGTAGGATTGGGTGCATGAAGACAAAGCAGAAAGGAAGGGGGAATCGGAAGAAGGGATGGGAAGAGGGGGGGATGGGACTTGGGAATGGGAAGGGGACAAAAGATAGTGGGCGGCGAGGGAGGAAATAGAGGGCAGGGGAGCATGGGAGCAATAGACATAGTGAGGAGAGATAGCAGGAACCGGACAGCCACGTGAATGAAGTAGTGTTTTGAGACGCCTCAACACACTACTTCAATGGCATGGGAGCGAGCAATAGGTGAGAATATCAGGAACGGACAGCACGGCCGGCTGATTCCCTTCCTCCCCACCCAGTACCCTCCCATCCCTCTCCCACTTCATTTCCCCTTTGCCCACTCTCGCACCCTCTCGAACCCTCTCGAACCCTCTCGCACCCTCTCGAACCCTATCGCACCCTATCGCACCCTCTCGCACCCTCTCGCACCCTCTCGCACCCTCTCGCACCCTCTCGCACCCTCTCGCACCCTCTCGCACCCTCTCGCACCCTCTCGCACCCTCTCGCACCCTCTCGCACCCTCTCGCACCCTCTTGCGCCCTCTCGACCCCAATTTTCCTTCCACTCCTCTTCCACCGTCCCCAGTGCCTTACCCTTTCCCATTCCCCTCTTCCACCCCTCCTTTCTCACCTTTCCGCCTTCTCCCCACACGCCAAGCCGTTGTTCGCGCGGGCAGGGGTACATGGGAGCGATGGCCTTAGTCAGCATATCAGCAACGGACAGCACGGCCGGCTGCAGGAGGCCGTTAAACGACGCCACGCGACGCGCCTTATTCGCCGCGTATGCCGCTTCCGCGCGGCACAGCTCCGAATCGAGCGCGCTTTGCGCCTTAGTGTAGTACGGCTGTAACGCGGATAACCGGCCCGGGGAGTCGTCTGGAGCCTGTCGCTGAAGCTGCAGCTCCGTGTCGCATGATCGCGACGAGATGTACTGGACGCCCAGGAATGCGACGACCAGCAACGCGCCTGCGACGATGTACGGATTCGCACGTCGCTTCTGCGACTCGTGGCGACGCGGCGACGGCGACGGCGACTCGTTCGGGAGCAAGGCGCCCATTTTGTATTTCCCAGCTGGAGCGATGAATTAATTTCGTGAGGCCTCAATCAGCGCCGAATTACGTATGTTTCTCCTATAAACAACAAACACCAGTGTTAGGGATCTGGGACAAATGGGGAATTGGTAAGGTGCCACCTAATCTGCTTTAGCAAACCACTGGGGAGGGTGTGAAGGTGAAAGGGAAAGCAAACAACCAAGGATGCTTGGCTTGATTCTTTCTCTCAGTAATAAGTTTAGTACGTTTCAAAACGGTTGAGCTGGATGAGTAACGATGATACAGTGCCTCTTTTCTTCACTGTCTTGGAACTTAAGGAATCGACGAGGACTGCAGAAAATGCACCTTTTACGACACGCCCTGAGGAAAGCAGCAAGCGCACACAAGCCATTCACCAATCAGCAGCACACGTGACACAACACAAAAGCGATTCGCTCGGCAAAGGCAGGATGTCAAGTGGGTACGAGTGTCACTTAAACGAGGGGGCGAAGTTTGTGGGAACGAGTTCCTGTTATATTGAGGGCAGAGGAATTGATTGACCCCATGACCGACATTCGTTACAAGAGTTACACATCCTCATTCATGCTACACCGTCGAGCTCCATCAACCATTTCTTCGCAAAAACGTTTTGCGCGTTTACGCTAGACCCTCGTCGAAAGCACTCAGTTCCACATAGACAATAAACCAGCGAGGGGCTAATATCGAGGCAGCGTTTATGGGATCGCTCTCACATGCAGAACTGAGCACCTCGCATCGCAAAATAAATCCTCAGCTTTCTTGTTTCACGGCGGCATTACTGCGTAGTTACACCAGATTCCCAGAATCAGACCAGAGGAATTTGCCAGCAGTTCCGCTCGCTTCAGCCACAGAGTGGGATTATTATGAAGGGACCAACGGAAGCCACCAGCCGCACCCACGACATGCTGCCTTCTAACCCTCCTGACACCTCCAACGAGCACACGGCGCTATCAATTAGCTATTCAGATACTTACTCCCAACATCCAGAAGCCTACCCTGATCACCATAACGGTGTCAGCGATGGCGAAAGCCATAGATTCAGCAGCAAGAAAAACAACACGTCTACAGTGATTAACTCTATTCCAAACCCAGATGCGGATCATGCCGATCGCTACTTGGTCAATCGAGTCGATCTCCCTCCCGTGAACCCTAGCGCGGGTAAATTTCCCTACTGCCTGGTCTGGACGCCGCTGCCAGTGATCGCGTGGCTCGTGCCGTTCATCGGCCACCTAGGGATTTGCCGGGAGGACGGCACCATTTTGGACTTCGCAGGGTCGTACTTCGTCTGCGTGGACAATTTCGCCTTCGGAGCTGCGTCGCGATACCTCCAGTTAGACCCAGCTAAGGTACGTTGTTCTTCCGCTAGGCCGAGTTTAGAGTCCGCACGCCCGTTACCAGCCCCAATACTCCCTTCCCCTTCCGCCTTCCCCACGTTCGGGCCTCTTCAGTGTGTGGGCCTTTGTTTCACAAGCAAGATTGGGCCCACATCACTCTAGTCTAGCCTCACTCGGCTCTTGTACTGCCCTCTTCAGCTGTTCTCGCTCCTCCTACTTCAGCCAAGCTTGGCATCACCTCCTGTTTAAGCCTATGCAGAACTCTGTCTATTTTCACACAGATTGGACCACCGCATAAGCCCGGCGTCGTTCCCTTCCAGTCCCACTTCTGCATTCCCTTCCCTCTGCGCTCAAGTCTTACCCTCCTTCCCTCTACATTCATCCTTTTCCACCTTCACTCTACGTCCCTTAATTCCCCTCCTTCCCTTTGCGTTCCATCCTTCCCCTCTACCCTTCTGCATTGTATCCTCCCCTCCTTCCGTTTGCATTCCATACTTCAACACCTCTCGTTGGAGTTTGCATCCCTCTATTGCATCCTTCCCCTCCTGTACTCTTTATTGCATCCTTCCCCTCCTTCCATCTGCATTCCATCCCTCCCCTCATTCCGTTCATTGCATCCTTCCCCTCCCTCCCTCCCACTGCGTTCCATTCCATCTTTCCCTTCCTTTCCTCTGCATTGTATCCTTCTCCTCCTTCCCTCTGCATTCCATCCTTCCCATCCTTCCCCTTCTTTCTTCTTTATTGCATCCTTCTCTCCTCCCCTCTGCATTGCATCTTTTCCCACCTTCCGTCTGGGCTGCATGCCCCCCTACCAGGCATGTCTGCCATCCAACTTGTCAGGGCACATCTGCAGCACACCCTTTCTCCATGCTGACTATGGCACGTCCCAGAGCTGGGACCAGGCTTTGGCAGCAACAGTGCGCACATATCAGCATGCATTCTACAATATTTTCACCTCGAATTGTCACTCGTTTGTGGCTTGCTGCCTCAATCGGATGGCATACAACGGAAGTGCGAATTGGAATGTGGTGGAGCTTGCTGCGCTTCTGTTTGTCCGTGGTAAATGGGTCAGCAACAGAGCAATGATTGGGGCGTTTGCACCTTTCGTAATAGTTATGGTTCTCGGGATCCACTCGGCAGGACTTATGTTTGTTGTCTTTTGGTTGGGCTTTTCAGCTCTTTTAGTTGGGTGGTTTGTTATTGGAACATACGGATTCAAGGGCCTGGTGAGGAGCACCTGATACGTAGCATGGATGTCTTCTATGCAGAGTGTAAATGTCTAAAACTTGGTGAAAGTTGAGAAGTGTGATGTAGGTATAGCAAGGATTATCTACAACGTGAGAAGAATTCTTGTGGAGTCACCTTTTCGCGAATCAATAGGTTCGTGAATGACACGTGAGCTGTGCCGTGCCGACACATTCACTCCACTCAGATCAGTGTGTTCCACGCGTCACCCGTTCATTTCTTATGTCCAGATCGTGAGCGGTCCCTGTCAGCATGCGGCTCGTCGACCCCAAATGCAGCTTTTTTTTTCGCAAAACACACCCACTCGACCCCCTCCCCAAAGACAAGGCGAACCCAATTTCTCAGCAGCAAATATTCAAGAATCCGCTTACCTAGTGCTCTTGATTCAACGCTGGTCCTGTTGTCGTTGCGTCTTTCTTCAGCCTAAGGAGTAAATCGAGGTTGTTAGGCTTTCGACGTACTGCTCAACCGGTCTACGTCATTTCTCCTCGCGATGGCACAGGCAGTCGCCACTCCCCTTCCGTGTTGTGCAACTTTTTCGGCAGCGACCAGCACCAGCAAAAAAACAGTGCAGCTAGGTTCTCCGGCTTCCAGCTCCTTTAGCCTGTCGCAAGCCTCAGTCGGGCGATGCTTTTTAACATGTGGGAGGCAGTCACGGAGCCTCTCCTTCAGTCGGGTGGCTCGGCGCGCTGTTGTTCGTTCCCAAGCGACCGCCGAAGGTGAGCATTTCTCTGTGTTCCAGGATGAAGTACTTGCAGAATCTATCGCACACAAGATACACACGTTTATTGCTTGATGTACTGCTACTTTCGGCTAAGACAAACTCAGGTGAGTAGTGCCTTGAGACGGGGGAGATTATGGAGAACGTGACTGTCAGAACTGAATGATATGGACACAGAATTGTCAAAATTGGATGAACGTGATGTGACCTTTCGATACTAGGGATTATGTGCTGATAACAAGCAAGCCAAGAGGCAAGCGTCTGTCACAACCATCTTGTCCATACAAAGAATGCCACATTTTGCATGCCTTATCTGTTTTGCAGGTTAATCGGATAAGCAGGTTCTGATGTTTGCTTCCTAATGTGGGCGGCATATTATAACCTTTTTCCATCCCGAATTGCCCAACGTATCGCTCCCTCTATTCCCTAACAGAAGCACCCATAGCATTTCAGATCGGTGAAACGAGCCTCTCCATTCCTTTCTCTGTGGAGAGAGCTAAGGCTCTCGACGCTGCCATATCCACCCTCCTGCAAACCTTCCGGGAGAAGGAGAAGGCCACCCGACCACAGAGATGGACCACGATGGAATATCGCCACGCTGGGGATGTCAGTAACGGCGACGTTTTTATCGAGGTATTCTGCAACCCCAACGCATACGCGAATGCGTTTCAGGCTAAGGCGCTGATTACAGTGAAGGATGACCGAATGAAGTTCACTTCGGAAGGTGCTTTGAGCGCCATCAAGGCGAATGTAGATGAGTATTTGATGCGGAATGCTTGAGGGCTAGTGACTTGCTGTTCTCAACAATGGCCCCGTGGGCGCAAGGCTTGACACCCAATTAGCATTGCAAATGAGTAGCAGTAGCAAGGAAAAAGGCAGCCCTAGCATGTACAGCTGATGCTCACCCCATGCACGCGAAATTGCCATGCACTGGATGGAAACGCTGCCCCCGAGCATGAAACCCCCGCTTGCTGCTCCCACAGTACAAGCACCCGGGGTGGCAGGAAACAGTGCGCGCGACTCGGACAGTTTATCACATGCAGTTCCGAACAACCAACGCCAACCCTGCTGTGCCCCGTATCCAGGCCAGGAGCCTGCACTGCGAAAGTGAGTGGACGAAACGAACGAGGCCTCGTGAACGCAATCGCCAATCCACCCCGCCACCTAGGCACGGATCATTGTGCGTGTAACAGACATCGTGGGCAAATTCACGATCCCACGTGTAATCTGCCTGTGCGGGGTACAAGCGTTATTGTAGCCAGGCATTGTTCTCATACACCACGTCAGACAATTGAACGTAAGGTTACCAACCCCCAACGTCAAATGTGCAAGCCAGGTGCATGGAACGAACTCCAACCACACGTACAGTTCCAAGCCCCAAAGAACAGACCCCAACCTTGTCCCAGGTGAATTCGAAGTGAGGATAAAATGTTACCAACAATTTCACTAAGACAGTTAGTTCACTCACCTCATCCTGACACAATGCCGCGATTTAATCGACGGGAACAGCTGCCGCTCCACATCAAGCGCGCCATTTGCGCGCACCACCTCGAACACCCCGTCCTGCGCCATGTCGACCTAGCTCGATGGTGTTTCTCCCAGTACGGGTTGCGCCCGGATCGCTCTACGATCGGCCGCATCCTAAAAACCGCCGAGCGATGGGATGTGACGTCCGACGGCGCCAACCCGGTGCGCCGTCGGGCAGGCGCCTGGCCAGAGCTGGAGCAGGCCATGGGGCGGTGGATAGCAAACGCAGGACCCGCCGGTGTGCCCCTCACACTCCAAACCATCCGCGACCATGTCGCGGCGATGGCCAGGAACATGGGCATTCCGCCCACCTTCCGATGCTCGATCGGCTGGGTGCGCCGTGCATTGCGGCGCCAGGGCGTGAGATGCCGTGCGGCACAGGGCGAGGCCGCCAGCGCAGATATGGCGGCCGTGCGCGACGCCCGTGAGAAGATGCCGCGACTCCTCACGCAGCTCGGCGTCGCCCCGCGGGACACCTTCAACCTCGACGAGACTGCTCTCTGGCTGTCGGTGCTTCCGCGGCGCACGTACAGCAGCGGCCGCATACCAGGCCGCAAGGTCTCGAAGGAGCGATTGACCGTCGCATTCCTCGTGAATGCGGACGGTAGCCATGCATTCCGGCCGCTTGTGATAAGCAAGGCGAAGAGGCCGCATGACTTCCGGCCCGACTATGACCCTGAGGCGCTATGCTACTGGCGCCATAACGCCAAAGGCTGGATGACGTCGCCTGTAAGCATATTTGCGTGGAATGTGCACCTTTTTGACTCTCATTGCCATTGTTCGCAATTTTGTCATGTGTTTGTTCTCACGATGATGCCGACCGTGTCCCATTTTTCCATGCCATCCCGTCCAACAGTTATTCACGCATTTCATTACTCATCTCAACGCGGCGATGTTTGCCGAGGGTCGCAAAATAGTGGTGCTGCTGGACAACGCGAGCAGCCACATGCTGCGCGCCGTAGATGCATGGAGCGAGATCGTGTGCGGCGTCAGGACCACGTGCATGAGCCACGTGCGGCTTGTCTTCCTGCCGCCCAATACCACGGCATTCACTCAGCCGCTTGACCAGGGCATAATCGCCACCGCGAAGGCCCGCTACCGCCAGCATTGGCTGCGGGCCTTCTCGGGTTTATGGAACGCCGACGGAGCGACTTCCGCGGTCGCTCGATTCCGGCCGAATCTGCGAGATGTGCTCGAGTGGCTGTCGGAGTCGTGGACCTCCGTCGGCGCGCGCACCATTCAACGATGTTGGTGGCGCACGGGGTGTCTTCCCCTCTCGTGGTCACTGGAGCTGCCGCACGTGCATGATGACGAGCCCATCCCCGCAGCTTATCCCGACATCGAACTCGACGATGACATCGATGATGTCGGGACGCTTATTAACACGCTCGACCTCGGGAATGCGGCAATGACGGCGGCGGAATACGTCGCCATCGACGACGCGGAGCCCACGTGTGCGGAAGGCACGGCACACCCGCCCGTGACAGAGGAGGAGATGCGCTCGGAGGTGGAGCTCTGGCAGGCGCCGACGACCATGCAGGCCGTTTACGACGACGCCGACCCCGTGTGCCGTGAAGCGCGCCGCACTGCTCGTGCGGCGTGCGAGATGCTCATCGGCTACGCCCGGGCCACCCGCATCACTCCGCGCGATCTGTGCGCTCTTTTCGACATCCGCAATCCAATCATAATCGCGCGGATGGAGCGGGCGAGCCCGGGATTCAATCTCAACGTGGCGCCGCAGCCCGTACCCTCCCCCGGCGCAACCCCCACTCCCGAGACACCTCGTCCGCGGGGCCGTGTGCTGCCCGACTGGATGACCCGCCAGTCCCGCCGTCAGCAGCTGCTTGATGCCGGGGTGGGCGCCGTGATGGACGGCTATGTGGATGCAGCGGAATGGATGCGTCTGTGAGAGGGGGTGGAGCAGCCAGAGCAAAGTGTCGAGTGAATTTTGCAGGGCCCCAGTGATAAAACATTGTGCCCATTTCAGTGTGTTTCGTTTAGTGTGTTGTGTTGCTATGGGGGGCCAGGTGGGAGTTGTTGATTGGATGTCTATGTTGTGTGTTAGTTGTTTCTCACCTCGAGGAACAATTGATGTGCACGCCTGATTCATTACTGTAGGGGTCGTGTAGTAACATTGAACACACGAGAGAGACAAGCATGGCAACCCCCCCCTGTTACAAAACAAACAAAAGGTGAGGTAACCATATGCGGGTTAGAGGCACGGGATACGCGTGACGAAACGAACGAACCTCTGGCGAAATGATGTTTAGCTTATAGTCCCAGAGCACAAGGCAACCGGGAGGGGCTCTAACGAGCATCAGGTGTACCAATACATACCCTGCCTTCTCATCCATATCAATTATGGATTCTAGTGCAGGACGTGCACACACAGAAAAGCGTCTCCTGATTTTTACTGTTCCTGAAGTATTTACCAAGTTCGAGCATCAGCTTTTCAGAGTTAGCTGATGCTAATAAAATGTACCATTTCTACTTCATAATGAACTGCGGGTAATACCTAAACAACGTCGACCCGGGTCTGGGCTTGCACTTCTGGAGGTCGGACTCAATCCTGTCGATTCACGGACATTTGTCCGTTTTCCCTGAGATTTCAGGGTTAGTTTCAGCTCATCTCGGAGATTTTCAGGGTTGGTTTTTCCCCCAGCCCGGATACCTAACGGACAGGTTTTGGGGCTCCCCCGGATTCCCGTAAGAACCACCCTTTCCCCTCTCCCCCTTTCTTCCTGACCTTAGACCGCGAACTTGTCCCTCTCCCACTCCCCCAACAACACCAGCCCCCCACGTTCCCCTAGCGTACTCTGCTCTTTAGTGTATGTCTGGCTTGAATAACTTACGCATGCATTCTCAGAGCGGGAAATATGAATGCCCTGAAATTACGTCCGCTTCCTGGATAGCTCAGGGCTGTTTTCGAGGCAGCTCAGCTTCGTACGGATTGGGCCCAGACCAATCGACAGCCCTGGTCGGACTACTCTTCCAAATCTGAGGCGCTACCCCTTCAAACAGATGTGCTGTCAAGAATTCCGCCCAGTACTACGAATTCGAGCAATTCTCGGTGAATTCCAACTCGATCAGGCGTCTGCATGTCATTCTGCTTGACCAAGCTGTTACCTGTCACGTGCACACACTTACCTTTAGTAGAACGCGTACAGCGGCCGCCCCCACAGAAGCACCGTCGAACGGTGTGCAGGAGGCGAGGCAATGATTAGGTTTGTAAAAGCAATCTAGTAGAGCCATCCATTTGCACAGCTGACCTCAACCGTCGCCACTGAAGCCTGAATGATGTTCGAGCAACCTAGTCTACCGCTTGAAATCAATAGAACTTGCAGCCGTTCTGCAAAGAGTCGTCAGTTGCCGTCCTTGCTATTGAGGCGTCCCCTGGAGAGATAATCTGGTGATGTTGTTGCGTAGCCATCACGTTTCAAGCTTCGATGTCCCTGCAAATCAACAACCATAGCGAGGAAGCAAGATTCGCTGTTGACGACCTGAGCACCATGAAGCCCTTCCTTTCTGTCTTGCAAATCCTGAAGGCTGCACCGAGGTCGCATCCAGTAAGTTGTGATCTAAGTAGCCCCTGTTACCCATTTTTATTGCGCATGCCACGGCCCGTATTTCTTCTTTCGCGAGTGTGGCTTCGTCGAATAGGAGGCTCGATCCCTGGTGCGCTTAGCAAGACTAACCAGGTCAATCTCGTCTTGAAGGATAAAGCAGGGAAGGATCGTTTGGTGCCAAGCTTACGATCGCAAGATGCGTTCCGAGGCCTCTACATCAGTTGAGATTCCCCATAGTCAGTGCACTGGCTTTTCGTTACCAGTCGTTTGTGCGCGATCGCTCAGTACGGATGCTCACATGAAACATTCGTTTACCTTTCTTGCAGATGGCGTGGCTCAAAGTCCACCTCGTGTGCCACGGCGTAGGTTCCAGCCAAAAATCTGGGTGAAGCTGACCTTTTTCGTGGGTGCTCTGGTTCTGATCTGTTCGGGGATTCCTGCCATCGTCCTCTGGAGGCTGTCAAAGGCAACATTGACGGAAGAGATACGGGAAAGGCTCAGCATCGTTGCTAGCCTTCGGCAAGAACAGGTGCACCTTCATAGATGTCTGGTTTTTTAAGCCTACGGCCGCTCGAAGTGGTGTTTGTTTTTCTAATGTTGTTCGTGCTGTTATCTGGCAGATACTCAGTTACATCACGGGGAATCAAGACACAGTGAAACTGATCGCATCTCGTGTCGTCATTTCGTCTTTGCTTCTCAAGCACATGCAAGGAGAGGTGAATCTCACAAAGAGTAACAGCAAAGAGGGCACCGAGGATCTCAACTCTGCCGTAATGAGTGCAGCTGATGTCATGTCCTTGGGAGCTTACAGCAATGATGGCGGACTGTTGTTCTCCAGCACACATCCAGCTGATGTGAAACCACTGCCAAAACGCTTGCACGGACGGGCTCTGAGTGTCAGGAACCGAAACACGTCAGCGTGGTCCGGGATTCCGTACGTTGGGTACAATCATACGCTGCTAATCGATGTTGCAGCTCCCATCTACCACCAGGTGCACTGATTGATTTCCCGTTTTGTACTGTAATCTCGTTTCAATCTGTCGCTGTTGGTGGTCAAAGTTTGTTGTCACTTTTTTGTTACCTTTCAGGAAGTCTTTTGCGGAATTATTGTGGCCAAACTCGATGCCAAGAAGTTTAAGCGAATTGTGCAAGATGAGACTGGGCTTCAATCCACAGGACAGCTTGTCGTTGCCTATCTCACTGAGAACGAGAACCTTGTCAATTTCATCATTCCTCCTGTAAAGGCTCCTTCTGTTATGAATACGACATACAAGGGGGTTGCCTTCATGGCAGCAGAAGGCCATATTGGCTACTTTGAAGGGCTTGACTTTCGTGGAGTTCAAGTCATAGCTTCCTACCGACCTATTGGTTATGATAACTGGGGTATGCAATGGTTCTTCATTACCTCTCTAGGCCTGCGTTCTCTGCTGCACTCATCTTCTGTCTGTTCCATCTACCATATTTCAATACTGCTTTTCATGCGGTCCTGCAGGTCTGGCAGCCACAGTTGACAAATCAGAAGCATACTCGTCAACCAAGAAGCTTGAAAAGATTATTCTTATTTCAATGTCTTGCATTTTTGTTCTGGGAATTCTGGCAGCATTTTTACTGGCCAAGGTATAACAGCGCCTATATGTTTGCTGTTCTGTAAGTTTTTCATCATACTTAACGCCTGACGATGTTCAATCCTGCTATTTTGCAGTATTTCTCTCATCCAATCATGGATCTTGGTGACGCAGCTAGCAAACTTGCTCGTGGTGATTACAGTGCAAGAGCCCACGGTCGACGGGGCTGCTTGAAGGATGATATTGATGAGCTTTGCTGTGTCTTCAATTACATGGCCGATCAAATCTCCTCTTCCTACTCAACTTTGGAACAAAAGGTGTGCCATCCTGTTTCCGGTCTGTTTTCCCCTTCCCGCCTGAACTTGCTGTACATTTGTTTATTTCGAGGAACCTTTTTTTCATCAGGTAGTGGAGCGGACTCGGGATTTTGCGCTTTTGAACGAGGGTTTGTCTGCTGAGGTGGAGGAGAGAAAGAAGATTGAGTTACAGCTTCAGGATGCGAAGGAGCAGGCAGTCTCAGCAGACAAGGCAAAATCCGAGTTTTTGGCAAATATGTCGCATGAAATCAGAACACCCCTGAATGGCATCATCAATTGCACAGAGCTTTGTTTGGATACTCCCCTTAGCACCGAACAGGTCGAGTATCTTGAGCTGGTAAGAGTTTCTTAAGTTGAGTTGAGCAAGATTTGCTACCTGTTGATTCTGTTGGGCCTGGAATCAATTTGTTCTTTTTTCGTGTGGTGCAGTCTTTGTATTCTGCAAAGCACCTTCTGCGTCTGATCGCCGACATCTTGGACTTCAGCAAAATCGAGGCCGGGAAGATGGATCTGGAGAATATTGAGTTTTCCTTAGAAGACCAGGTACTTTTTGCCTTCTTCTAACATGCCTCTGTTGAAGTTCAATTCTTCTCAATTTTGGTTTATGTGGCATTTTCTACAGATGGAGCACGCCGTATCAGTCCTTGCAACCAGGGCAAGGAAGAAAGGGCTCACTCTTGTATCATGGCTGAAGTCCCCAGATATGCCTGAAGTTCTTTTGGGTGACCCTGGACGGCTTCTTCAGATCTTCATCAATCTCGTGGGTAAGCAATGGTTGCGTTTAACTCTCACAATCTCTGGCGATGAAGATGTTATCATGCTGGTCAGTGATGTTTCTGCAGGAAATGGTATCAAATTTACCGACAAGGGAGAAGTTTTGCTGTCAGCAATTCTGGTCTCTGCTAGTGATCGTGTGGCAGAGGTTCTTTTTGCGGTTAAAGACACAGGTCCGTATGTCTTCACTGCATTGGGTATCTAGTTGCAACAAATTTCCCTGAGGATAACCATTATGCTTACGTCTTCTATCAGGGATTGGCATACCCCAGGCAAAACAATCACTTTTGTTTCAAGCGTTCAGTCAAGTCCACGCATCAGACTCAAGGTGAACACCAGTCATTCTGAGACCTTTCACTATCAGTGTTTCTCCGTTTTCAACATTCGCTCAAGAAACTTTTTGGGTTATTCAGGTTGTATGGAGGGACGGGTCTGGGGTTGATGATCTCATCACGCCTGGCCAATGCCATGGGTGGGCATATGTGGGTTGAGAGCGAAGAAGGCCAAGGCTCGACATTCTTTTTCACTGCCAAGTTCTCCATACCCGCCAAGATTGTCCCATCACAAAAGCTGGTTCCATGCGGTTGTTTGTGCCCGAAATTCAACCATCTGCGTGTCTTGGTTGTGGATGAGAATGAATCGACCAGGAAGTCTATCATTTCGACTCTCGAGGTAGGGTTTGTCCATTGTTAACATTCTGACTTTGGACCAATAGTACCGAACGGTTGCATGTGTGCCATTTCTTATAAGTTGATATGTTTTATTTGGTTACCTGTTTTTTTGTGCAGAAATTGGATGTGAAGGCGGATGAAGCTGCTGATGCGATCTCGGCTCTGGAAAAGCTTCAAAGAGCACTGTATGATGAGCTGCCTTACACCCTTCTGATTGTCGATTTGAAAGTGGGTGATGGGGACAACAGCCCAAGGTCCTCTCCTGTCGACTGCAAGTGGCTGCTTAACCATGTCAAAGGGCAGAGTCTGCTTCGTTTAGACAAGTCCGGATGTCGATTTCAGAATGGAGCCAACAGGAGCAGTGCTGTGCAGGACATTGAGGACTTTGCTGAGCCACTCACGCCAGATTCACTATTTTCGCGGGAAGGGAACAAGGCGTTTTCAGAAGTTCCTCACTTCAGGCATCGGCAGCAATCAAAAACAGGGGCTGGCTTCGCGGATTTGAGAGCCAACCGTGAAGTAATGCAGATGCAGGAGTGCAGCCAGGCGTCTCTTTCCAGTTCAACTGATGGGCCGCAGGAATCCGCAAGGGATGAGGTGCTCCCTGTTGTGTTATTGACACCTGGGAGTACCGATGACAAGTCTTTGTAAGTGAGCATTTTTTTTTTTCTTTGCATGGTTTCTTGCCACCTCGGTCGCTGATTTTTGCCATATGAACAGGTGCAAGGATCTTGGTGTGACGTATTATGCTCCCAAGCCTGTGAAACGGGAAGTGCTTGTTCGAAGGGTCAAGCAGGCAGAACATCTCCCTCTGCATGTAATGATTTCTTCATGGGCTCTTGTTTTCATTCTCTGGAGGGTTGCCTGTTTCTTTTCCAGATGAGAGAGGCTTATTTGCAATGCTGTTGCTGCTGCAGGATCGGCTGTCCACCACAAACTCAGCTACTTCGGATGAGGTTGCTGCAGCAGCTGCAAGTGACAAGAGCTTGAAGGTCTTGGTTGCAGAAGATAACATTGTGAACCAACGGGTGGCATTGACTCTTCTGCGAAAGTGGGGGCATGAAGCAGTTCTGGCCAGTAATGGAGAAGAAGCTGTGAAGAAGGTTCAGACAGATGAATTTGATGTTATATTAATGGATGTAAGTCCTAGAACCTTCTGTTCTTCCTTACATGTGCCATACATTCTTGGTCTCATTGACTCTGCTTTTTATTTATGTCCATTATTCTGCTGTGCACACATAGGTCCAAATGCCAGTTTGTGATGGGCTACAGGCAACCAAGAGGATTCGGGACTACGAGTCTACGAAGAACCACCACACTCCAATCATCGCAGTAATGCTTGCAGATGGTGTTTTGACCAATGTTGATCTGTCAGCATGGCACAAGCTAATAAGTGTGCGTCCTTTTGCAGATGACTGCACAAGCTCTTATTGGAGATGGAATGAAGTGTATTGATGCAGGGATGGATTCGTACATGAGCAAACCTGTAAGTTACGGTACTTCTGATGTTTTGGCCTGTTTAAGTTGTTACTTTCGCTAAACTAATGGGTATGTATTTTCACTGTTGGGGTGGAATATGCTTGCAGCTAAATGCCTCAAAGTTGAATGACCTGTTGCGGCTCGTATGCCGATCTCACGCTCTTCCAAAGCCAACCAACGAGTCTACCAGGGAATTTTGACGTTGATTAGATGGTGCAATACTGTCTTCCTGGTTTGTCGCTGTACAGTACATGGATGTCTGTTTGTCTGGTTTTGCGGTGCATGCTTCGTGCAGAGCTGGTACTGCTTTATGTTGTATATACGTTGCAGCCAAAGGCTGTAATGTACCGAAACCATGAGTTGTTAGGGAGAGCAGTCCAAGCTCGATGAAAGGCCATGGCCCAAGTTGTTAATGTTAAAAAGTTGACGAGGAAGGAATTCTGTTAGTTTTCGGTTGTGACGAGAGATGTGACTTCATCAAATTTGTTTTCTTCGCCACTCCTCACCACTTTCTCAAGTTTTTTTTTAGGTTAATCTATGCACCTCGCAATTCGGGTCGCGAGATTTACAGTACAGCCCCGTAGTGACCCACCCATCCATGCAAACTGCAGTCGAGCAACAGTCATCATGCACCAAACAATGTAACCATTTTCATGTGGGGTACCCTACATTGCTCAGCCCCCCTGGGTAATACCAAATGAGCATTCTGAACCTAACATTCAAATAACCTATTGCCGACTTTCTCCTGTCTGCTTGACAGTGTTTTTAGCTCAAGTGGCTTGCTGGCATACAAGAACCAGCACCAGACAACACCCATGTAGCAGGAATTGGCAAAAAGCTATGCTAGAGGGGGCGATAACAAGCAGAAGCCTGATGATGGCACGGTGAAGAATTCGTTGGCAGTCACTCCAAGTTTGCGGATGAATTTCCACCTCATTGTGCCAATTCACTATCAGCAGCAGGCGCCTTGCTATCTGCTGATTCTGGTTGGACCTCTACAGCTGATGTCGACACCACAGCTGCAGCAGCAGATCCACAGCTAGTATCAGCTTCTGTTCCTGCCTGCCCTTCACTATTACCTCCCCGGGTGACTTGCTGCCCTCCTGCTCCACCCGTCTCCCCAGCACCCCTGATTTCTCCTTCTGCACCTGAGATTACCTCGCCAGTTGTTGTCTCTGCTACAGCACCTGCTACTACGGGAACTTTAATTGCTGTTGTGTCGACATCCGGGGATTCAGATGTGCTTTCACCTAAAGTAGGGTCAGTCAGTGCGGCTGTTGAAGCCTCTGTGAGTGCAGCAGCTGTGACATCGTCAGATTGCGCTGCAGCAGTTTCTTCGGTTGTTGCCTCTGGCGTGGAAGCTGCAACAAAGGGTGAACTCTCAAAAACGTCCACAGCCTGCTGGGTGCTTCCTGACTCTACACTCGATTCTTGAGTGATTGCTGGTGGGACATCAGCACCAGCACTGCCTGACTCCTCAATGCTTTCTGCTGCAACAACCCCAGATGATTCGTCAGTGACAGTAACAGCACCAGAACTTTCACTGCTTCTTGTAACTTCAGATGCTGTTTCTTCAGCTGCGGCAGATACCACAGCCACTTCAGCTTCCCCTGCAGCTGCCCCTTCAATTGCCCCTTCAGCCGACCCTTCTGCTGCCTCTTCAGCTATTACTGCACTACCCTCTCCACCATCACCCGCTGCTGCCATCTGCTGCTGCTCCTCTTGGAACGCCACCCATGCGGTTTGTGCTGCCTCTGATGATGTGAACAGGCTGCTGGGACCGTCCAGCAGCAACGGCCTGGATGCACACGGGGAGAAAGACAAATTGAATGACAGCATTGACAAGGGTGGACACATAAAAACTTGAAGGATGACAGGCGGAAGGGTGTGGTTGGGGTAGATTTGAATTAAGTGTAGACAAGGACAAGTGACATGGAAAGGAGACATGTCCAGACAGAGAGAAACACAGCATGCTCACTTGAAACCGGATTCATCAGTGCCAGTCTGCTCAGCGCCTTCCTCCTCGTCATCTGCAGCGCCATCACCCTCAGGCTTGTCGCTGGACAAAGGCTTGTCAGGCTCCTCTGCTGCAGGCGTGGGCAGCAGCTCAGACTCACCACTGAAACACACAGTAGAGTGCAAACGAGAAAAAAAGGTGCCTTTTTTAGCTAGCAGTCTACCAAACGGTTACATCTCAAAAGGAAAGGTAGACAATGTGATGGGAATGAACATGACTTTCAGAGAGGACACGCAGTCTTGAATGAGAATATGCTTGCATGAGGGTATGCGAAATGCAGACGAGCATTGATATGGACCAAATGGCTGCAGGCCATGCCACAAAAAAAGCACAAACACAGGGTTAAAATACCTACCTTGTGGGAGCATTCTCAGTGAGGGTCAATGTCTCGATTTCTTGCTCCGCCTTCACGAGGTCCACGTCATACTGCAAGAGAGGCAAGAGAGGGATACACTGATTGAAGTCTGCTGCCAAGACAACCACTCACACGGTCTCTTCTATGCCCTCAGTACGCCCTTTCTCTAAGTGCAATTAGATAATTGTGGATGTGCTCACACAACAGCTCGCTTGCTACAACAAGCACAGCTGAAGTAGCACAAAAGCATAAGGAAACAGTCAAGATCGGCACAGCATATTGAAAAACAGGCGACGAAACACAGAAGGCATACCTCAGGTATAACGCTTTAGATAAAGGGGTGGGTAGGGTGAGGGCGGGCAAGGGTATGAGGTGGGGGACAGGAAGAGGTGAGGGAGGAGAGGAGGGGGCAGAGGAGGATAAGGGAGGTGGAGAGGAGCACTTACGGGATCCCTGAGCTCGTGGCCCTGAGAGCAACGGAGACGCGCCACACCAGAGCGAGTAACAGCCCCACATGCAGTTCACAACAGCAAGCACAACCCCCTGGCACAAGGATGAGTAGCTGCTGCGGCTGCCGCTACTGAAGCTGCTGCTGGCTTGCATTGCGTGGCAGATGCAGCAGCAGGTGGTGCTACATCGGAGCAAGAGCTAGAGCGCGGCGAGAGGGAAGAGGGGCAGCAGCGACCATCAAGCAAGCAACAGGCAAACAAGCAAGTGACAGCGCTTCAACAGAAAAAACACAGGCTGAGTTGAGAAAGAGGAGGGTGGACAAGAGTGGGGACCCAAGGAAGTGGAGGAAAGAATGACAGGTATAGTAAAACCAACAAAGCAATGAAATGCAAAGCAAGACGAGAAGAAAGAGGGGATGGGGGGGAGGTGGTTGAGAAGGAGTGGGGAAGGGGGGGGAGAGGAGGTGGGGGTGAAGCGAGGGAAGAAGAATAAAGCAGAAGCAAGACAAGGGGAGGAAGCATAGTGGCGATTACTGAGCTGTCTTGAAGCTAAAAAAGGCGAGGCGATATCATACCTCTTCCACGTCGTCTGAGTCAAGCAGTGACTGCCCGTATGCGTATTGCCCATAGCTCCTGTTGGCGTTCGAGCCTCCTGTGAGCGAGATGGTGGAAATGTCAAAGTCCCGGTCGCGGCTGTTGAACTCGTCGTCATCACTGTCGCCTGGCCGGTCGTCCAATGCAGCTGGCCGGCTGGCAAAACGGCGGGAATGGGTGGGATAAGGTGGGGGGGAACAGGGGCATGTGATGAGTTCTGAAGTCGTCCTGCGCTACTGGCTGGCTGGCAAACCGGCGGGAATGTGTGGGATACGGTGGGAGGAGATGGCGGCACGTGGTGAAGATTCATGTAATGCAGAGAGGCTGGCAGCAGTAGCAACTTGTTGCATTATTTAAGTCTGAGAGGGTGGGGAATCAACAGATGTTGCCACGAAACTATGGAACTTTTTGGTTGGACAGAGTGGCAGAACGCAAGGAGAGATGGGGTGCAGACTAAGGCGTACCCGCAAGACCACTGGTAGACATTCTCGAGCAAAAGGCGTTTTCTGAGAACTTTCTTCTGCCAATCCGCCCACCGTGGATTCGCCTGCAAAGGAAACGGGGGAGGCGGGAGTCGGGAGAAGGGGGAGAGAGGAGGGGGGGAGGAAGGGGGGGGGGGGGGTTTGGTTGGAGCAGGGCAGGGCAGGTCGTTAATGAGGAGGACAAGACACGGATCACAAAATACAAAGCTGCTAGCGAATCTATCAACGCTAGCTACTGCGAAGGTAGTCAGCCATATAGTACACAGTCGAAGCTTTAAAGCACTTTCCTCAACATATTGTTGTAATTGAAGGGCCTCCCATTACTCTCACAACCAGCAGGATACACAGCGCCACTATCCCAGCCTTACCCCTTCACATCCTGGTTCTCTGAACGTGCTTTTGTAATGGTAATGTCAACACGTGACCCTTCAGTTCCTGCTCACTTTAGCGTGTTGTTTCAATGCTAACGCCTGAATGTGCACATACACGACATGCATGCACGCGCCCACATGGATCCCCACCTGATGCATGCACCCGAAGGGTCATTCATTAAATCACATGCTCATGCGCACATGCCTGAACGTGAGCCTCGATCTGCGAGTTTGACGCTGCCAGCTGGCAGATCCTGTTGGCTATTCTCGTCAGGTGGCCCATGTACCCGCTCCGAGCAGGCACTCTCGCTGACGCAGCTCTTGGCTGCAGCCAGCCACACAGACGCAAGGCAACGCTTGTAAGAGAAAAAAAGAACAACGCGCAAGGGAAACGCTTACGCCCAAGAGGCGAGCAACAACGGCAGGCTAACATGGGAGTGAGGGGGCGGTAATGCGTACCTCCGGGCGTGAATCTGGCGCATGGGGGTCGTCATAGGCGGTCATGATTCGGTTGAGCATGTCGCACTCCACGAAAAGGTGATCCAGCAGCAACGAGCTTCCACTCTCCAGAATGGCCATGACCATCCTCTCCACGTGGTGGTGCAGAAAGTTGTTGAAGTGAAATCTGGAAATAGGAATTGAGCAATAACGCAGATCGCAAGTCATGGCAGGTAAAACAAGCAGAAACTCAGTAAGTTTTAGATGGAGAGAGACAAAAACGTGAACGATTACGGTGCCATGTAAGCATGACAACGACAGGAAATGGGGAAACGGGGGAAAGAGGGGGGAGGGGGTGGGGGAAGAGGGGAGGGTGGGGATGACATCAATTTGGGGAAAATGTGCACCTGAAAAAGAGATCCAAACATGTGCGCACGCCGCCTAGCCTCACAAGCTCCAGGCGCACAAGCTCGCTGTTGGTGCCAAGAAGCACTCCAATGAACTCCACAATCTGTCAAGGCAATAAGCAGGTGAAGAAATCATGAATAAAGGAGACGACAAGCAGGGGATACCAACAGGAGGAAATAAAATACGCTTCAAGCTGGCTTTGATCCCTGTACCTTGAGACGGTGAATGCCAAGCGGCGGCCGTAGCTCTCCATAGGTTGTTGGGAGGACCTTGTCGTCGTTTGAAAGGTCTAGAATGCCAATCAACTCGCCTGAAACAGAAACAGACACAGGTTCCGTGCAAGGCACGACGGAAATGAACAACCAGAAACTAGTTCTCAACTGCTCTAACACTAAAACTACACAAGATGCAACGTTGACTGTCTCGCTCCGGCTGCTTACCCAGTCGCTGAACCATCCCTTCCACGGTCTCCACAGAGATCACTTGCTGCTGCTGCTGATACTGCTGGGTCTGCAGCTGATATTGGAGCTGGTTGCGCATGACGCCAGGAGGCGGTGCGCGCTTTGGGTCGAGTAACGTGATGCAGACGGACAGGGAGTTGATGACGGATGTCATCGATCTCGGGCCTTCCAGCACATGCTCGAAAAACTTCCCAATGTACCTGAACGCACAAATCACACATTTCCAGCGTACGTGAGTAAGGATAGATCAATATCAATGTATAAGATTTTAACAAAAAAACGAATGCTCACTTGGGGGTTGACAACTGAGCGGCCAATGCGGATGGGGCTGTTCTCGCGATGGCTGACAGGCACTCGGCCGCGTTCGCATGAACATCTGAGGAGCTCTGCGAGACAGAACGAAAAAAAATAACGCTATGTTCGAAATCCATAGAATGAAAATTAATACGCGAAGAAGGGTGAACGTGACGGCGAGAGAAAGTGGCTGCAACGCTACCTGAGCACTAAGTTGAGACAGCAATGTGTCCAGTAGGCTCGTCTCAGCCAGCCATTCCAGCTTGTCGGAATGATACATCATGATCTGGTCGTCTGCTCCTACAAGCTTCATCACGACCTGATCAGTACGCAATGCACACGCCGTTATATCAATATGCACGACATAAACAGAGAAATTAAGAGTTGCAGGTTCTCCTGTACAAGAAAGCGGTAATTTGCGTCGGCTCAAATTCTCCCATACGGATACGTACCTCCATTACGGATGTGATCCCAATCAGTCGAATCAGGTTATCTAGAACCTCTGGGTGCCTCTGGAAAAAAAATAGGTCGGCATGCAGCATGCACGACATTCGTTAGCAAACGAATGAATCATGAAGCGAAAGAAAGCATTAATAAAGAAAATGTGACACGCACCTGAAGGTATGCCATCACTTCTGGAGTTTTTCGGATAAGGAGCGAAACAGCCACCTGACGAAGAAACAAGGAGTTATTAAAACAACGGCAGTCAAAGGCACCAAATACAAAGCAATTTTCAAGGCACGCTGGTCTCCATAAAGCTTATACGCATACCTTGCTGAAGTACCCTGCTAGAAGGTTCGAGTGCGGACGATCTGGATTTGTGAAGGAGAAAAGCAGATCCATAATCTGCATTTAATCAGAACGGTAACTTCAGCGCTTATTCACCGCAGCTACATCCTCATAGATCGAAGTAACAATATCCTACTTTTCCGACATTGAGAAACAATCAAAGTAACAAATACCTCTTCTTCCTCGACCACTGTCGTTAATATCTGATCAATGTCGCATGTAAAGACTTCGCACGAAATGAACGGGAATCTGCAAGCAAATTAGAAGATCGTCTGAGTACTCTCAACAAACTTCACCCTAAGCTAAGAACGGATGTCGCCGCGCATACTTGAATGTCCGCTTAGCATCTCCATCGTCGGGAGGTGCCTCCACCACATATCGGATCATCTTCTCGATTTGCGGCTTCCCTTTAAGGCTGAAAACAGGCATGTCCCGGGAAACCTACGGTGAGAAACGTTGCGCCATCGCGTCAAAACTAGCCGAAGTTTTCGATTATAATACATACAAGTTCACAAGCCGGTTGTTCAGAGACTTGCATTCCTGAATAAGATCATCCTCGTCCAGTAGCTCCTCAAGGGTATACTGATCTCTGTCAAGAATTAAATCAACCTGGAAATACGAAAATAAAACTAGCACACCTGTAAGATTCTGAGGGTCACGAAGCTAAAACTGCGATCAGGAGAAATGGCTACGGACTGACCGGTGAGGTTGCAGCGAGGCCCGCTACTCGCCAAAACATGTTGACCAACGAGGTGGCAAACCTAACCTAAGGGAATCTGCAGAAACGCCTACCCCTAGGAAAAAAAACTAATGCAAATGGTTTGTACTTCTTCCGCCTTAGGTGTTACCACTACGATCTCGTATGCGCTAGCTCGAAACACTTCCAGCTTGCTCGAGTTGAAACCCCTAACCCAGAGCTATGTCCTAAGGTTGCTAGGAGTGGATAGACGGCTTGATTGGAGCGGAAACCACCCCTGCAGTAACAGCAGCAGCAAGCAGGGCAGTGCAGAAAGCTCACAGCCGATGAAACATCTCGATTCTCACCCCCTCCCCTCTCCTCACCACAGCTCTCCGAGGGCTGGGAAGGATGATCGCTTGAAGGCCGTTTGATGCGAGATTTTGTGTGGTATAACGGTTTATTTGCATTCCATCGCGGTTAGGTAGGGTTGGTTCTTATTTGCCTCAAGACAAGCACGGACGTGAGCGCAGAGGGAATACCTTGTAAAGAGGTCACGGCAAGGCGAGGCCCCGCTTCCAGCCTTCCAGCCTGCCACACCCAACTGCCAACGCAGCCAAGGGCGGACGTACCGAGTGTGCCGCTATCACGGACGAAAGTGCTGGTTTGGGCGAGGTTCGTTGCAGGTAGGGGAGACCCAAAGGTTTGGGAAAAACGCCAGACGGAGAGGTACGACATGAACTTTTCCCGCCATGCGAGAAGACGAAGCTCCCGTATTGGTGGTTTGCCCCTAGTTCAGCAACATGCTCGGAATGCCGGTTATGTTACAAGAGGGAAAAGTCTTCCACACCTCCTTTGTTTTGACCTACCCGCACAAGCAGCTTCTCGCACTATTGGTTCCCGAGCCTCCGGTCACCAAACCAGTACCACGGTTCCCTCACCACATCGCACGCACTTCAACAACGGCTCTCACCGCCCGTGCACTTTGGTGGACAAGGATGCGTTATTGCATGTTACGAATACTGCCTTAGCTGGTCTAAGTACAAATTCAAATGCATAAGTAGACGGCCCACAATAAATGCAGATATCATCATTTTACGAGCAGGTGTATTCAAGGACAGGGTACGGATACTTCTGCAATCGAACCTAAAAAAATGAAACAACAAAATGGTAACCCCTTCTCAAAACCGAGCGGAACTGCTCCTATGCCGAATCTGCAGGTGGCAAAACTGCCACCAGGTTACGGTCACCGTACACATTATCGATGCGACCTGTAGTGGGCCAGAACTTGGCAGCTCGCACCCAGGGAGCGGGGAAGGCTGCTTGCTCGCGGGGGTAGGGCTTGGTCCACTCGTCAGCAATCACCACAGAGGCGGGGTGGGGGGCGTTCTTGAGCGTGTTGTTGGCCTTGTCTGCCTTCCCATCCTCAATGGCTCGGATCTCCTCCCGAATTGCAATCATTGCATCGCAGAAACGGTCCAGCTCGGCCTGGAGAACGTGGGTGATAGGCATAAGTGTGGAAAAAGGGTAAGGGAAGGACACAGGGGACAGGGGACGGAAGGGTAAGGGTGGAAGTAGAGTTGGTTAGGAACATGAATGCATGTGTGAGCAGTGCCATTGCGCCCCTACTTGTCAAACCAGACTATACAAGCATCATCTCATAAACTCAGAGCAGATTTTCAACCATGAAAGCATGCATGAAAAAGGCAGTAGCATGTATTTACCGACATGAGAATCCCCCTTTGGCAACAGAACACCCTCAACTCCACACACCAACTCACCTTGCTCTCGGACTCGGTGGGTTCGATCAAGAGAGTGCCGGGCATGGGCCACGACATGGTGGGTGCATGGAAACCATAGTCCATCAGCCTCTGGCATGCAGTACCCCTCACCACCCACGTAGCCTCGCCCTCCTCTCATCATCAGCTCACCTTGCTCTCGGACTCGGTGGGTTCGATCATGAGAGTGCCGGGCACGGGCCATGACATGGTGGGCGCATGGAAGCCATAGTCCATCAGCCTCTTGGCCACATCCTCTGGCTCGATGTGCGCCGTGCCCTGGAGGAGGGAATAGGGGAATACACGGGTTTGAGATATCAGTATTGTTGAGTTAGTCTGGGGCAAGTACTGAGGTCTACCTAGCTAGGGGTCCATCAGTCGATTCGCCACATCCTCTGGATCAATGTGTGCCGCGCCCTGGTGGAGGGAGTACAGTGGGTTAAAATCATATTACTTCATGAAGCTACACAAGCCATAGTCCATCAGCCTCCTGGCCACGTCCTCCGGCTCAATGCGTGCTGTGCCCTGGTGGAGGGATCAACATGGGATGAGATCCGGATTGTTTCTGTATCTGGGGCAAGGACTGAGGTCACTCTAGCAATGACTGAGGTCACCCTTACCGAAAAAAAGAGATATCAGTTGGAAATGGAATGTCCAATTTGTTCACCCCAAGGGAGAAAGATGGAGTTTCCACCTGCTGTGTCACCTGGTGTTTCACCTGAGACCCACCTTGAATCCCCTGAGGTCGATAATGAACTCGTGAGCACAGGTGCCATTAGCTCCCCTGAACAGCACTGGGTAGTGGTTCTGCAGGAAGGGTTGGGGGAGACAGAGAGATGGAGGGAAGAAGAGGTGAGGAGGAGAAGGACAAGGGCTCCAACCAGCCGGTGTGGTTGGTGCGCCTGAACAGAACAGCACCAGGAAGTGGTTTAAGAGGTACGCTGCACCAGGAAGCGTCATACACCCACATTATGGCGTTGTACATGAGGAGATGGGCAGGATGAGCTGACAGACCCCTATAGGCAGCTAGCGTTCAAGATGTCCCAACTTGAAATCATCCCACCCACCTCAAGCCTCTTGGCCATGTAGTTGGCGTTCAAGATGGCAAGTCTTGAAGCGTCAGTGAGTCCTTGGGCGCCCATCATGGCGATGTACATGAAGGAGATGGGCAGGATGAGCGCAGACCCCCAGGGGGCGGCAGCAATGGCGCCCATCTGCTTGCCCACCGAGCCGGGAGGGGGAGGGGGGATGCCTCCAGTTGGTATCTGATGGGTGGGGAGGGGTGGAGAGGCATAACATTAGTCAACACGAGGGTACATGAAGGAGACGGGCAGGATGAGCGCAGAGCCCCAGGGAGCAGCGGCAATGGCGCCCATCTGCTTGCCCACCGAGCCAGGGGGAGGAGGGGGGATGCCTCCAGTGGGGATGCCTCCAATGGGGAGGGGAGGGGTAGGAGGACAGTGGAAGAAGCTTGTGAGCGAGTGGTAAGGGTGATGGCGAACGGGAGCGGTGGTAAGGAAGGAGGAGAGAGAGTGGAAGAAGGATGTTCCAATGTGGGTGAGTGGGATGGGCTCTGGGAGCACTGACAACGGCGCCCATGTGCATGCCAATTGAGCCATGAGGCATCGTTTGGAATGCAGACCGTGGCTAGGGGAAAAGATGAAGAGGAATATAACTCAACAGAGGGTGGGTAGGAGGCACCACATCGTTAAGGGGAGCAAAAGACAACTCACCACAGGGTGGGAGGGCAGGAAGGGGGCAAGGTGTGCCTTGACTCCAATGGGGCCCATGCCAGGACCGCCTCCTCCGTGGGGAATGCAGAAGGTCTTGTGCAGGTTGAGATGACACACGTCCGCCCCTATGTGGCCCGGGCTGGTGAGGCCAACCTGTAGGGAGATAGAGAAAAAAAGATGTATTGCCGGGAGAGGGAAGGGAGAGGAGGGGGTGAAGAAAGGGGGGGAATGAGGAGAGGAGAATAGGTGGAAAAGGGTCACCAAGTGGGTTACCCATGGGTGTGTAACAAGACTGTGGAGGACTGGCCTAGATATTTGATGTTCTCATCTGACTGGTGCTTTCAGGTTAGTGCGTTAGTCTCAACTCCCTGCTCAAGACTCACCTGAGCGTTCATGTTGGCGCCATCCATGTACACTTGGCCACCGTTGGCGTGGATGATGCGGCAAATCTCGTCAACACCCTCCTCGTACACTCCGTGGGTTGATGGGTACGTGATCTGCAAACACGTAGGGCCATGTGCACGTGGTCATGCACATGGGAAACGGGAAAAGAACTTAAAGGGCTGAGAGAAAAAGAGTGGGACTGACTGACAAGGAGAGAACTAAGGAGGGGAGCGGAAGGGAAGGAAGGAGTGAGGCCGGGGAGGAGGGAGGGGGACCAAGGGGGAGTAGGGGAGGAGAGAAGAGCAGGCATAAGCAGCTAGCTCCCACGCAGCCAGCGCGTAAGCCGTACCAACTCACCATGAGGGCGGCGAGGTCGTCCTTGTGCTTCTCAGCGGCTACCTTAAGCTCAGCGATGTTACCAGTGCCTAATACCCACTTCAACACGCCCGCCCCCGTCCCTCCCAAACACACACTCACCATGAGAGCGGCGAGGTCGTCCTTGTGCTTCTCAGCGGCTGCCTTCAGCTCAGCAATGTTGACGTTGCCCTTGTTGTCAGTGCCGACAGCCACCGTCTTCGTGCCTCAGAGTGCCTAAGGTATTTTACCCCAGCAACGAGGGACACATTACCCTGACCTGGCTACAAGCCCCCCCACACACTCACCATGAGGGCAGCGAGGTCGTCCTTGTGCTTCTCAGCAGCGGCCTTCAGCTCAGCAATGTTGACGTTGCCCTTGTCGTCCGTGCCCACAGCCACGATCTTCATGCCACACATGGCGGCACTCGCCGGGTTGGTGCCGTGAGCCGACACGGGGATGATGCACACATTGCGATGGTGGTCGCCACGGGACTGCGAGGGGTTGAGGGGGAAAAGGGGGAAGGGAGGGGAGGGGAGGGGAGGGGCAGGGAGGGGAGGGGAGGAAAGCAGTGTCAATACCTACGTCTTTTAGTCTGGGAGGGGGTGGGAGGTGGGTTCTGGAAGGAGGGAGGGAAGGGAGGAAGGAGAGGGGTTGATGACGTTGCCCTTGTCGTCAGTGCCCACAGCCACGATCTTCATGCCACACATGGCGGCACTCGCCGGGTCGGTGCCATGCGCCGACACGGGGATGATGCACACATTGCGATGGTGGTCGCCACGGGACTGCAGTGCAAGAGATGAGAGGTGGGTGTCGAGTCGAGATAGGTGGGAACAGACGGGTCAGGAGTGGAGAGGGGCAAAAGAAAGCAGTGGGCACCAGAATGATGCACACACTGCTTGTGGTTGAGACGCCAGGGGACTGGGGGAGCTAGAGAAAACGGACATGACAGATGGAGGAAGAAGAGTGTGGGCGGGTGTAGATATGACAGATGGAGGAAGAAGAGTGTGGGCGGGTGTAGACATGACAGATGTACTCCCCCAGCAGTACATGTATTACTACTAGTACCCGGAGGCCCCTACCTGGTGGTATGCGCGGATGGCCATGAGACCCGCGTACTCGCCAGCAGCACCCGCGTTGGGCTGCAGGGAGACGGAGTCGAAGCCTGTGATCTCTGCCAGCATGGCTCCCAGGTCGTTGAACATCTCCTGTGGTGGTGAGAGGTGGTGAAGGGCGGTGAGGGGGGGTGAGGGGTGGAAGTGATCAGGGCAGATTGAGGGGGTTGAGCAGTGCGCGAATGGGTGGAGGAGCAGAACTGCACAGCGAGCAGAACCACCCACGTTGGGCTGCAGGGAAACGGTTTTACATTGGCGAAATCGGGCTGTGTGGTGGGGAGGGGATCATCTCACCTGTGGCGTTGAGCCCCAATCCCAGCAGAAGAGGCCTCAGAACCACAACAGAAGGCATTCAGAGGTTCAGGCCTGCACCAAAAATGGAGAATGGCTTGTGTACCTGGTAACCGTTGGTCTGGTCAAGGGGTGCGAAGGGGTGGATGTTGGCAAGCTCAGGCCATGTGATGGGGATCATCTCGGCCGTGGCGTTGAGCTTCATGGTGCAGGAGCCCAGGGCGATCATGGAGTGCACAAGCTTCATGGTGCACGAGCCCCGCACAAGAGGCCTCAGAACCACAAGAGAGCGCATTCAGACGTAATTTTCCCAAAGCAGGAGAGAGAAAGACATACCTGGTAGCCGTTGGTCTGGTCGAGGGGTGCGAAGGGGTGAATGTTGGCGAGCTCGGGCCATGTGATGGGGATCATCTCGGCCGTGGCGTTGAGCTTCATGGTGCAGGAGCCCAGGGCGATCATGGAGTGCACGAGCGACAGGTCCTTGGCCTGCAGGCGGTGCAGGTAGCGCAGCAGCTCGTGCTCTGAATGGTAGCTGTGGGGTGGGGGGAAGGAGGGGGAGAAGGCAAAGGAAAGCAGGCACATGGGAGTTGAGCGGGGATTCCAGGAGCGAGTGGGGAGTGGTGCAGGGAACGCATTGTAGGGCGATCATGGAGTGCACGAGCGACAGGTCCTTGGCCTGCAGGCGGTGCAGGTAGCGCAGCAGCTCGTGCTACGAGTGGTAGCTGTGGGGTGAGGGGAGGGTGGGGGAGAAGGCAAAGGAAAGCAGGCACATGGGAGTTGAGCGGGGATTCCAGGAGCGAGTGGGGAGTGGTGGTGCAGGGAACGCAATGTAGGGCGATCATGGAGTGCACGAGCAACAGGTCCTTCGCCTGCAGGCGGTGCAGGTAGCGCAGCAGCTCGTGCTCTGAGTGGTAGCTGGGAAAAGGGAGGGGATTGGAAGGCACAGGAAGCTTGAGGGGAGGGACGAATGGACGCACAGCATTACGTGGCTTCAACGCAGCAGCACGAGAGTATGGAGAAGGGGCGGGATGTGGGGTGATTGGACGCAGAGGAGGGAGCAGAGGTGGCACTTCATAAGGGTCTCTGGTCATGAATCATGCTCAAGCGGGAAAAACTGGGTGGGCGAGAGATGCATGGTAATTCTTTTAAGACTTTAGGCATAGAGGTCTTGATGTGTCATTGGAGTACGCTACCCATCTCGTCACCACGCACTGGGGTGGGTGTGGAAACTGATGCCCTGCACGGCACATTGGTCAGGGATTCTGATTTTTTTATGCGCCCTCAAAACGCGCTGCTCTTTTCTAGAGCTTTGCTTTTCTGGTAAGCGGTACACTCAAGCGTTGAAGATGGTGTGAGTGAGGAAGGCGCTCCCCCTCTCCAGCGACTTGGGCAGAGCTTCTGAAATCTGTTTAACATGAGCGTCTTAAAAGGAGGCCTTCGTTGTACTCACGCGTTGAAGATGGGGTGAGTGAGGAAGGCGCTCTCTCTCTCCATCGACTTGGGCAGAGCTGCGTCCACCTGTGGTGCAATGGACTCCGCTGTGAAGGCAGGCTGAAGAGAGGGGGATCGGGGGACGGGGTGGATCATGGCGCAACAGAGAAACACATCGGATGAGAAGTCATTTGATGAAACACACCGTTAGGGCACGAATGAGGTCATGGCCATGACGGAAGGACGTGCAATAGAGTTTGGTGCAATGGAGTTCGGTGCAATGGAGTTTGGTGCAATGGAGTTAGGTGTGAATTCGCGGTAGGGAGGGGGTCAATGGGGAGTGGCCGGGAAGGGTGGGGGGTGGTGGCATAAAGAACCACGTCAGAGGACAGTTACGAAAGCGAAAAACGTGATGCGATGGGACGTGATAAACTTGGCCCAGAATACGTTCGATGCCTGAAAGAACGTTTTTTAACTCGTTGTTCCGGCCCAGCCCCATCACCCATGCCCCATGTCCCATGCCCTGTGCCCCGTGCTCCATGCCCCGTGCCCCGTGCCCCGTGCCGTGCCCCGTGCCGTGCCCCGTGCCCCGGGCCCCGCGCCCCGCGCCCTATGCCCAATGTCCCACGCCACCCTCGCTCGCTTGTCCCAAGCCCATTGCGCCTTACCTGCTTGCCAGCCACGGCCTTCAAGAGCGCGTCCACGTCAGCAATGGTGCTGGTCTCGTCGAACGCAACAGTGATCTGTCATTAGAAAGAGAAACAATGGGGTGAGAAAGGGAGAAGGTGTGGGGCACAGTACGCGCGTGATGATTTCCTTCTGCTACACCTGTTCGCAACCTTCCTCGTCCTCCATCGATCTCGATCCCATCCATATTCAATTGTCTTCCATTATCCCTACTCTCGATTCAAGTCGCTCCGAAACTCCCACTTCCTCACCGCCCCAGCATCCCATCGCCGTGCTAGCACCCCCTCCCTTTTCCATTCCTTCCCTGTTCGCTGGACCGTCAACATCCTCCTCTTCTCCTCACCGTGTCAGCGTCCAGAACGCGCAGGGTGAGCAGCCACGCGGTGGTCGATGCCTTTGAGACCAACATCTACTTTACTCCCCAAATCCATTCTACTTTTCTCTTTCCGCTCACCGTGTCAGCGTCCAGCACGCGCAGGTTCATCCCCTCCTTCACCGCAGCAGCCGCCACGTCAGCAGCCTTGCCGCCGCCAACGGTCACCTTCACGGTGTCGAAGAACGGCTCCTTGGCGACGGTGCCGGCGCCCGCCTTCTCCACGCCCTTGGCGAAGACCGCCGCGAGCCCGTGCACGCGGTTCGCGATGTCCTTGAGGCCTGCGGGGCCGTGATACACGGCGTACATCGCGGCCATGTTGGCGAGGAGAGCCTGAGAGAGGACGACGGAGAACGGAAGTGGAGGGGAAGGTCGAGAAGGACGAGAAGGACGAGAGGGACGAGAGGGAAGAGAAGGAAGAGAAGATTGTTGGGTCGACTCTGAGAATCACACTGAGGCCTTCGCGCTAGTGACACGGCGTACACGGTGGGCATGTTGATCAGAGTCGATCAACACCTGACTGATTGTCGGAATGTAGATGGATGTTAACACGTATTCCCTGAACATTAGGGATTTGTGAACACGCAATCTTTGGAATAAAAATGCTTGTCAACACGTGATCCCTAACCATTAAATGCAATTTATACCTGAATCCGCATTCATCGCTGTATTCCTTCCGTACCTGCGCCGTGCAGATGTTGCTGGTGGCCTTGTCTCGCCTGATGTGCTGCTCCCTCGTCTGCATTGCCATACGCAGAGCTGGATTCCCCTGCGCGTCAATGCTCACTCCGATAATCCTCCCGGGCATCAGCCGCTTATACTCCGCTGACGTGGCAAGGAACGCCGCGTGGGGACCACCATACCCCATTGGCACGCCGAACCTCTGCGCCGAACCAACAACCATGTCCGCGCCAAGCTCGCCGGGCGGCCGGACGACGGTCAACGCGAGGAGAATCCGTCGCCATGACGACCTTCGCACCGTTCTCGTGAGCCTTGACGACGAAATCGGAATAGTCGATGAGGGTGCCGTCTGTCGCAGGGTACTGCACGAGCACACCGCAGACGTCCTTCTTGGAGTAATCAAACTTAGTGTGGTCGCTGACGACGGCTTCAATCCCAAGCCCATCAGCGCGTGTCAGACACACGTCGATGGTCTGCGGGTGGCACAGGTTGGAAATGTAAAATTTGGTCCTCTTCCCTCGGCTGATGTTGAGACACATGGCCATGGCTTCGGCCGCTGCGGTTCCCTCGTCGAGAAGCGACGCGTTGGACATCGGCATTGCCGTGAGGTCGGTAATTAAGGTCTGGAAGTTCAGGAGAGATTCCAGGCGTCCCTGGGCGATTTCCGCCTGGTACGGAGTGTACTGGGTGTACCAGCCGGGGTTCTCGAGCAGGTTACGGAGAATGACCGGCGGGACAATGGTTCCGTGGTAACCCATGCCGATGAATGACTTGAGGACCTTGTTCTTAGAAGCCATGTCTTTAAAGCGCTCGAGCATCTCGTTCTCGGGGAATCCCTCAGTGTACTTCCCCAGCTGCATCGGCTGGCAGTCTGATGTCCTTCGGAACGGTCGCAGTGACGAGAGCATCGACGGATTCGAAGCCGCAGAACTCGGCCATGGCTTGGGCCTCTGGAGGGGTGATGCTGTTGTGACGGCGGGGGAAAGTGTCGCTAGGCTTCAATGCGTCGACGGAGATGGAGCGGAACCCTTGAGCGGCATTCCTGGCACGAATCTCGGCCGCTATGCCGGTGGAGCGAGCGGAGAAAGCTCCCAGCATGCTGGGATGGCCATGGCGAGCGGGAGCGTCGGCGAGGGAGGTGAGAGGCCGGGAGTGGTTCACGACTGGCCGTGAGCCGGTGTTGCTAATAACGACTCCCAGACTCCGCACGCAGCGCATCCATTGCTGTCTGCTGGATGCAGCCATTACGGCAATATTATATCACTAAATTGAAGAAATGCACAACGCTTCGGCCGGCCTGGTCAATCCTTTCTCTCCAACACAATTAGGGAGAAAAAGAGATCACTCCTGATGAATTCCGACGCCAATCCTGCTCTTCAGCACAGAATTTATTCAGTGCACTCCAGAATTGCAGAGGTAGCAAGCAGGCAAGCTAGAATCCAGGGGCCCACGGACCAGGATGCTCTTGGGAATTGTGCGAATGTGCTGGTGACCAACTCTTCGCAGCGTGGGCTGAAATTGGTAATAGCGTTGGGAAGGGAATTGATTTCAGGCCTGGTTTGTACCTGGTTCGTTCCTAGGGAGGTCTCAGAGTCGGCCACAAGTAAAGCGGCCGAGCCAGTCTCCTGGCACCGCACCTCCTCGAGGCTCGGTTTCGCGCCAAAACTTCGTGCAAGAACTTGGTCATGGCAAGCAACAAACAAGGCCCGGTTCGCAAAACGTCACTTCCTGCTGAAGGTATGGAGTCAGAGGGAGGCTTGGCGTCCACAAGTCATGCCACGTCAAGTGAGATGTGGCATGAGATTTACGTAGATTGGCTGAGTGTCCCATTTGAGTCACGGTGGCTGACGTGGAATAATTTGAAATGCACGCACCAAGTCATCCACTATTACAGTCCGCTTATTGGCAAGATGCAGGGTTGCTATGCACACGATGATTCAATACACGAGTGAACAATGACCTTCATTCCTTTCACAATGACCTTCATTCCACATTTAAGACTGTTATTTTTTGTATGAGCTGCTATAGTGTGTCTTGCATTGCCAAGAAAAAATAAACATTCATTCCACATTGCATCATACATATCATCTTAGTACTCTTCCTTTACCCGATAACTGTACGTCTCGACACTGATTGAATCATCAGACATAGGATGATGAAATATAAACTGAAATTTCTACACACGTCATGCTTGTTGAGAGATGCCTTGCGTATCTGCAGCTAACAGGGTATGTGTTGGGCAAGAATACATTCTTGTGAGGTGCTCTTTCGTCCCATAATAAACTACAGCAGCGGCAGATACTGCCCTTTTGAGAAAAGGGACTATGGCCTCAAGCCAAACGTGGGTTATGATAGCAATCATAAGGCCTGCAAAGAAACATGACAGGAGAAAGTCAGCAACATCCATATACACGCTTCTTTCAAACAGATGGGCTTCGGATGTAGAAAGTCAGCATCATCCATATAAGCGCTTCATCTCTCAAACAGATGGGCTTCAGACGTACATGAAAGAGCCACGAGATGTGAGAACGGTGAACCCAGGACTACCATTGCAAAGCACACTAGTAGTGGAATAGCCGTAAGCCCTGCCACAACAGCAAGGTGTGAAGAAGACGAACTTGGGAAATAGATGAAAGGAAAATTGCATCCAGTAAATTACTCACCGACAAGCACTAGATTACCCACAGGAATGCGGAAAGGCCTGTAGGCATCTGGCTCTGTGAATCTCAGGTAAATAAGAGCTGAAAACTTCAATGCTGAGGAGATGCAGTACAACACCATATCCGCCTGCCACTCAGCAATGCAAACAAATGTAATCAAGGCTATGTCCATGAATTGCAGGAGAACCGTATTTCGAATGCTCACCTCAGCAAGAAGTGTAAACTTGGACCCGGACAGCAGAAGAGTGCAGAAAGCAGTGATAACAAGGGCTACCCAAGGAGTTCCATGTTTCCCTTCAACAGATTGAAAGAACTGGGGTGCCTGCAAAACAAGTGTGAGAAGGCTGCAGAACACCAGAAAAGAATGACACTAAATTACCTTATGTGCCACCGCCATTCCATAGACAAGCCTCGAGCTCATACATAGACGAGTTAAGAGAAGACCAAAGGCGCTGGCAACTCCTCCAAGTCCCAGCCAAATCTGCCGCACAATAAATAAATCCATTGTTCATGCTGAAACAAGCCACTACCGCCCATTACCTCTAACGGACGGCCTCCAACACGTGCAGCTATGTCCGTAAAAGTGCCGCCTTTCCACAGCTCGAAGTATGGCGCCACACTCAAGCCAACTAAGGCTGGAACTATGTAGGTAACAAGCATCAGTCCCACAGAAACCAGCAACGCCAGAGGATACGACCTTCCTGGATCTTTCACTTCACCAGCACAAGCTCCAGCGGAATCAAACCTGCACATACAAACGCTTAGACCTTTTATTCGTGCTAAGGACGCTGAACAAAACAACCTTGCTTACCCTGAAGTGTTCCAAAGAAGCACAGAGAGTAGCTTCGGCCAATTCAAAGGCTTGGGTGTTGGAAAGCTGATCCATTGCAGATTCAGCTGGGGAATGGCGAAGAAGAACATCGCAACGAAAGGAGCAATGACAGACACCCCAAAAACCATCGATGCTTTCCCTGCCAAAACAGTTTGTGAGACCGAGGATTCTCATGTTCCTTGTGAAACATTCTAAAAGGAATTACGCACCTACTATGTCGACTCCGCTCAAGTTGAGTGCTGTCGTGACGGCGATCATTGTCGCCTTCAGAATGAGCGAATATGGCATGGGAATTGCTCCAAAAGGACCATATATGATGTGGCTCAGATAGTCAACGAAGAGGGCTGGATACAGCGCGTTGTCAAACACCCCGCATCCAAACGTCAATACACTGTTGAATAAAGACCAGAATGGTCCGAAACGCATGATACACCCATAAAATGTGTCCTCCGCTCTGAGGAATCATGCAAGCCAGTTCTCCAGTCATCAGTGCCAACGGCGCGGACCAAACAAAGGGAATAAGAAGTAGCATCCCCAGCCCTACAAGGCCACCTGAGGCTCCAATTACGTCCTCGAAGCCGTATGGACCCTGAAAACAAGGGTATCAGGAGAAAAGTCTGCACCTACTGAGCTTTTTGCCGTTGTCAAGAATTCCTTACCCCTGTCACCGTGAAAAATAATATGGAAACCAACTGGACAGTTGAGAGTAACGAATCAGAGCTGCTTCGCCGAGAGGTTGCACCTCCATTACTCCAACGTTCACCTTTTCCAAATTTAGCGTTTACACCCGCAGACTCCGGGATTAGCTTCGACTTATGCTCGCTGTCAGCATCCATTTCTAAGGGAACCATTTGACCACCAAGGATGACGAGAATCTAGCACGCCTAAGCGCCACACTTCACAAAAAAACACAGAGACCTTTCCAAGCCTCGGTGAGGATGAGATAATGGTACGTTCTGAAATCGCGAAATCTTAACATTCAAGTCTCCTGTTTATCACCATGAACCGGTACCTCTGACAAGCGAAGACACTGAACTGAAATTCCAGAGGTGTATGGACTGAGTTCTGGAGGCATGTGAGCTGAGTTCCTGAGGTACTATCTGGACCAAGTGCCTGACAAAAGATGTCACATGCATGTGTCCTGACAACAAGCCGTCAGCTGATCACAGGCTGCAAACTTGCGTGCCTCCATTTGGCCCCAAACAAAAGTGAGAAAGATTCCATCTCGGGCTGTGTTCAGAGTGTAAGATGACGTACAAGGTTCATCCCCACACAGCCTTGAGACGTTTCTTTCTCGCAGAATGTGTTTGCCTGCAGGCAATTGGTTTTGCACGAATCGAGTTCGCTCCACAGTGCACGATTAATCTCGAAACCTGATGCATGAACGCGTTTCACTAGCAATCCACCTGGGAGTCGCAATGCAGCTCAACACATCCCCGTCACCCCAATTGAAACTGCGCAGCGCGAAAACTGGTAACTCACTAGCTGCGACAAATCCCGTCTCGGCAACGTCCAAGCCAATCCTTTCAATTCCTCCAGACCGATCCATGATCAATGAGGGTGAATAGAAGCAGTAACCATAAAATTGGTCATTCATTCAATCATTGTTTGTCGAGTTATGGCGACAAACGCGGCAGCCGACGACTGGCTGTCATCCCAGCTGGCCAGCGACGGTCGCAGGGAGGCGGAGGTTCTCTCCCGCGCGTGGTTCCAGCTCCGACTCTCCATTCGCGCTCCCAATCGCTTCCCTCCGTGGGACGCGCTGCTGATCACCGCCGCGAGCGACGCGCAGGCTGACCTGTATTCCAGGTACACGACTACCATGAATACCGCGACTGTTACGCCTATTCCGACTAATGCGACAATCATTCCACACCCTCGATTCGTTCATTGGAGTCAAATGACACGTATACATGCATGGCGGCTTTTAGTAACCACTCTTTTCGTACGTTACATCGTTCACTGCCTCGCTCCCCAATGTCACCCGTCTCGCGGACAATGTGGGAGTCTGGCAGTCAAGTTCTTTTCAGCATGCTCGATCCCCACCACCATTTATAGTCTGGAGTCGTTGAATCAATCTAGCTCTCAACGTTGGTACGACGAGCCACGATAAAAACAAAACGACCACCCCGCTGCTGCATTCTTCCCTGGTATCTGCCTGATTTCGGCCATTGAGGCGCCTCAAAACTCATTCCAGCTTCCACACTCGGTCAATAAACCACCCAGTAGTATCGGCGTACTTTCGTCGCTTTCTCTCTTGCCTCTGCACCGGCCCACCCGTCATCCAGGCAGCTGGCAGCAGCTCGCGACAATGCGCACATTGCGGAGAAGAAGGCGGTCGTCTGTGGAGCAAGCAGAAGTAGGTCAGTTAGATTGAATCAATGTCCTTCCCTTCCCTGCCATTCCCACCTTCGTCGTCCCTCATCCAGGCAGCTGGCAACAGCACGGCACAATGGGCACATCACAGCAAAGACCACCTTTCTGCTGGCTGGCAATCATATTTGCCTTATCTCGCCATCATTTCATTATGATCTTCCTTTCACCTGTCTCCCTCCTACCAGGCAGCTCGCAGCAGCGCGGCACAATGGGCACATTGCAGCGGAGACCATCGTGCTGGCAGTGCCGGACAGGGAAGGGAAGCGGATAGGATCTGGCGGAGCGACCCTGGGAGCTATCCGGGCATTGCGGGATTATCTGGGGGAGGTGAGACCTGCCTTGGATGGATCCTTGCATGTGGTGGGGGAAGGGAGGGGGGAGGGTGGGTGGTGTGGGGAAGGTGTGTGGGAGACCATTGTGCTGGGACTGCCAGACAGGGAGGGCAAGCGGATCGGATCCGGAGGAGCAACCCTGGGGGCTATCCGACCGGGCCCTGAGGGATTACCTGGGGGAGGTGAGAACCAGCCTTGGGACCCCCCCCTCCATGTGGTGAGGGAAGGGAAGGTGGGGGATGGTTGGTTTGGAGTAAGGAGACCATAGTGCTGGCACTGCCAGACAGGGAGGGCTTGAAGATTGGGTCTGGAGGAGCGACAGTAGGGGCGATTTGAACGTTGAGGGATTACCTGGGCTCTTCTCCCTTATGTCCCAATCAACCTCTGCCCGTCTCTTATCAATAAAGGTGCTGCTAGTGCATCCAGGGGTCAATATAATCCTCTGCTCCCTCCCCCTCCATCCCCTTTCTCTCCTCCTCTCCTTCCAGGCACCATCTCCCATCAAAGAAGGTGCTACTAGTGGTGCAGGGGGCCACAGCTAGCGCCTGCCATGGGTCAACACCCCCCCTTCCCTCTCCCTCTCCTTCTTTCCCTCTCCCTGATTCCCTCCCCCCTTGCCCCCAGTTGTCCATGTCCCAGTCCGCCTCTACCCGTTTCCCATCAATGAAGGTGCTGCTAGTGCACACAGGGGGCGACAGCAGGCGCCTGCCATGCCATGGGCCAACCCGTGTGGCTGGCAAGCCCTTTGTGCCCTTCCCTCTTCCTCCGTGCCCCACCGTCTCCCTCCGTGCCCCATTGCCCCCTGTCTTCCAGGCATCATCTGCCCGTCTCCCATCAATGAAGGTGCTCCTAGTCCATGCAGGGGGCGACAGCAAGCGACTGCCATGGGCTAATCCGTGTGGCAAGCCCTTTGTGCCCTTCCCGCTGCTGGCTGGGGACGACCCTGACGGACCTCCATTGACGCTCTTTGACCACATCCTCGCCATCTCAGCCATGGCGCTGCAGGCTTTGCCTTCCAATGGTACGCTACACAGGGGGTTTTGGCGGTTCAAAGGTGCCTTGGGCATCTTATCTGCAAGCCTTCCAAGGTGCCCTTTGTGCCCTTCCCGCTGCTGGCTGGGGATGACCCTGACGGACCTCCATTGACTCTCTTTGACCACATCCTCGCCGCCTCTGCTCTCGCACTTCAGGCTTTGCCTTCCAATGGTAAGCTGCACTGGGGTTAGGCGGTATGAACTTGGCTTGTGTCTCTTATCAGAAAGCCCTTTGTGCTCTTCGCACTTCTGGCTGGAAATGACCCTGACGGACCCCCCTTGACTCTCTTTGACCACATTCCTGCAGTTTCAGCTCTGGCACTCCATGCCCTGCCCTCTGATGGTAGGCTGCACAGTTTTTTTGGGGGTTTGGCGGTTTGGAGGGGGGTTGGGATATCTTATCAGCAAGCCATTCTGCAAGCCCTTTGTGTGCCCTTCCCCCTGCTGGCTGGGGACAATAATGACGGGCCCCCCTTCACTTTTGAGAATTCTCAAAAGTGATTTCAATAATGACGGGCCCCCCTTCACTCTCTTTGACCACATTCTTGCCGTCTCCGCTCTGGCGCTTCAGACGTGTGTTGTGCAAGGAAGGGTGCTCTGAATGACGGGCGATTTGCTGCCATGCTTCAACTCATCTTACATCCCCTGCGTCAATAAACTCTTACCCATATACGCGCCGCCTTACCCCTCCCATTGTCCCCTCGCTTCGCTTCTATCTTCCAGAGGGAGCGCTCTTCATAATGACGGGCGACGTGCTGCCATGCTGCAACGCATCTCGCATCTGCCTGCCCTCCCACGGGGCTCTCGTCGTCACTGCTGCTGTGCCCCTCGACGTTGCCTCCAGGCATGGGGTCGTTCTTGCTTCGGACCAGACCAGAAACGTTCCTTCGGACCAGACCAGACACGTTCCTTCGGACCAGACCAGACACGTTCCTTCGGACCAGACCAGAGATGTTGCTGTGGACCAAGCATTGTTGCAGCAGCAGCAACAGCAGCTGGAGCAGCAACAGCAGCAGCAGCAGCAGCGTGAGAAGCAGCAGCAGCATGAGAAGCAATGCCGCACGGAATCTCCCGAGCTAGTAGCCGACCTTTTACAGAAGCCGAGTGTGGGAGAGATGGTGGAGCGAGGGGCACTGTGCCGCACGGGGGGAGCACTGCTAGACACCGGGATCTACGCTGTGTGTGGTGACACGTGGCGTGATCTGATTGGCCTGGCGATCAGCAAGGAGGACTTGCTAGCAGAGCTGCTGGCGTCAGGCGAAGAGGTGGGTGGGTGGGAGGAGGCTGAGTGGAGTGAGGGGTTTAGGTGAGATGAAAGACAAGTTTTTAGGCGCCTTAAAGGCGGACTTGCCAGCAGAGCTGCTGGCGTCAGGCGAAGAGGTGGGTGGGTGGGTGGGTGGGAGGAGGTTGAGTGGATTGAGGGGTTGAAGGGAGTCAGGTGGAGTGGAAGTGTGATGGAAGACGACTTTTGAGGGGTCTAGCCTCCTTAAAGGAGGACTTGCTAGCAGAGCTGCTGGCGTCGGGCGAAGAGGTGAGTGGGTGGAAGGAGGTTGAGGAGCAAGTGGGGGAGGTGGCAAGTGGGGAAGGTGGCATGCGACAACGATGGCAAGCTGAAGGTGACATGTGATGACAAATGTTGAAGGCGACATGTGATGATGGTAGGGGTTGCTCTGATAAGAGTATACAGAGGTGTGGTGCTTATGGGTGCTGGCAGTGTCACGCACGCCAGACGTTGCTCTCCTCAACCACTGGGGTCTCATGTCCGTCTCTCTCCATCTGATGCCGCTTGTGTCTGCCTGTCTCTCTGTCCCCAGTTAAGTCTCTATGAGGAGCTAGCAGCAAGCAGCGTGGGTGCCGGCGTGCCATGCCTGGCTGGCTCTTTTCCAGCTCCTTGTAATCTCTTGTCTGTCTTTCTGTCTGTCTATCTCCATCCATCCTGCCCCCCTGTCCCCAGTTGAGTCTCTACGAGGAGCTGGCAGCAGCATGGGTGCCGGCACGCCATGCCTGGCTCTCCACTCGCCCCTTAGGATCGCACCTACTTGCGCACCTGAGCTCGCACTCACTCTTCCACCACTGTGCAGGCAAGTTGAGTTGAGTTGAGTGTACTCTGTTTCCCACCGTTTTAACCTGGGATGGGATCGCACCTCCTTGCCCACCTGCTCTCGCACTTTCTCTTCCACCATTGCGAGGCAAGTCCGGTTGTGTCTGTTCGTATCTTTGCTTGCAAGCACGAACCCACGCGTGCATGGGAATTCCTTGGCACCACGCACGCACCGTACACGCTGGCTTCTCAGGCCTTGCCTGCTCTTGTACACCCTTAAGCAACACCCTCTCCGCTCCCCTCCATTCTACACCCGGCGCGTTCATGCTCCCACAGACGATATCTCCTTCCTGCATTTTGGCACGTCATCAGATCAGAGTACCTACAGGCTACACCACATTCGCCCCCCCGCATCCAATTGCACCTCTCTCCTTTACCCTCTCCAAAGGGGAGGACTATACCCTCTTTTCTCCCCTCCCTTGCCTCCATCCATACACCACCCAACCCCCTCTCCCCCTCTCTCATGTCAACATCAGAGTGTGATCTCTCCTTCTTTGACGTTGGCACGTCATCCGAGTGCCTCCACCACATAGACCCCGCCCGCCTACTTGTGTGCACCTCTGAACAGTACCCTCTCTCCTCCCCTCCCTCCTTCCATCCTTTCGCTACCCAACTCCCCCCCTTGCAGACGATCTCTCGTTCTTGCATTTTGGCACGTCATCCGAGTACCTGCACCACATGCGCCTCGCCTACACCGGACGAATGCCGCGCCGCCACCTCAGCGCGGTCGCCGCGCCCACAGACTGCCACGTGGCGCAATCTGCAGCGCTCATTTCATCCCACGTGCCACCTGGCGTGTGTGTTGGGGAAGGGTCTGTCGTTTCTGACAGCTGGCTCGCACGGGGCACGCGAATCGGCAACAGATGCGTCGTGATTGGCGTAGACGCTGCTGCTGTTGAGTCAGCATCTGCCACGTCAGCAGGAGCAGCTGACGCAGCATCTGCCGATTCAGCCTGCAGTGGTCCTCCTCCTATAATCACATCGTTTTGTCCTCTAGTGCTGCCGAGCCACATGTGCTTATGGCAGGTGCCGCTAAAAGGGGGGCGGGAGGTCACCTTGTGCTGCGGAGTGGATGACAACCCTAAATTGTCATTTTCTGGGGGAGGCTCCTTCTGTGGCCGCCCCTGGGGGCTGTGGCTGAGAGAAAGAGGACTGAAGGCAACAGACATCTGGCCAGGTGAGCCGTTTTTTCATCTAGTTTCTCTGCATGCCGCAGGCCCTTAGCTCTATCTGCACATTAAGGCGCCCTTGGAGGCTGTGCCTGAAAGACAGGGAAATGAAGGCAAGCATATCTGTCCAGGTGGGTTGCTTTCTCTGCATGCCCCTAGCTCTATCTGCGCACTGGCAGGGTACTGGGTTAGGTGCCCATGAAATCAGGTGCTGGGTACGACTTGTGCCCCACAGCTGCTCGTTTCTGCTCATTCTACTACCCACCCATTGTGGCTCACTACCCTCCCCCTGCCTCATCTCCACTTCTCATTTCCCTTTTGTTTCAGAAACAGACAACCAAGGCCGCCCACTTCAACCAAAGCAGGATCTCTGGAGCGCCCTCCTCTTCCCCGTCCTCCCCTCCGGCTCTGGCCTTCCCCTTGCCATGTGGCTTCTTGGAAGCTTCCCTCCTACCCTTACCCAAGCTTCCGGTCACACTCCCAGCCAAGCTCTCAGCCAACAGTATGCTGACACGTGGCGCAGATCTGACCGCACGTCGCTGGCTCTCCTCCACTGTCAGATCGACTTCCCTGCGCTGCTCTCCTCTGCTCTGCACCGTCGATCCGTGCTGCTCGCTGCCTTTGCTCAGGCTGCAATAGATGGTGGTGGTGGTGCCTCATCTGCTGCCGCTGGTGCTAGTAGTGCCAGTTCTCGTGCTACTGACAGCACTAGTCCCGCCGCTGCTACTGCTGCTGGAGGTTCTCTTGGTCGCAACTTAGCTTCTCTGACACGTCAGCTGCTGCTTGCTGACGTGGTGGACGCACACAGCAGTACCTGCCACGTGGCAGAGTCTCACAAGAGCGCCGACTCAGTGGGGAACAGCAGCAGTACAAGCGTTGGGGGCAGTGCGAATGGTGATGATGGTAACAGCAACACAGGCAGGGAGAAGAAGAGAGGAGCCAGGGAGTTGTGTCGGGAACTTGCCGCGTCCTTTCCTTCTGTGGGGGGAAGAGAAGCTACAGATCTGCCGCAGAAGAGGATTGAGGGAGAGGGATGGGGACACGAGGCTGGGGGTGCAGCAGCAGCAGCAGAAGCAGTGGGCGGGTGTGCCTATGAGTCGTGTGCTACAAGCGAAGCTAGACGTGGTTAGAGCAGCACAAGGAGTGCAAGGCGAGGGGGAGAGGGGAGGGAGCGTTGAAGGAGCGGGGGAGAGAGGAGAGGGGCGAGAAGGAGAGGGGCAAGAAGGAGAGGGGCGAGAAGGAGAGGGGATGAAGGGAGGGGAGGGAGAAGAAGGAGAGCGGGAGAGGGGAGAGGAGGGGGAGAGAGAGGGTAGTGAAGAGGAGGAGCTGGAGGAGGGGGTTTGGAGGGCTGTGGCTGAGGAGGCAGCAGTAGCCGTGGGAATGGAGGGAATAGATGATGAATCTGAGTCACCTCAAAAGCATGGTGAGTGATAATAATGAGGACCTTTAGAGGCTGAGTTCAAAGTCGCCTCAAGACCAGAGTGAGTGATGATACAATGTTGATCATTGATGTCACTGTGACAGTGTGACCCTACCAGTGCGGCTGGGCATAGCAGCAGGCGGGTGGAGTGGAATGACATGCCTCCTAGAACGTGCTTTCCAACACGCACACTCACTCTCGCTCCTTCTTCCCTTCCATCCCTACCCTCCCAGCTGCCCTCTCTCTCGGCGCCACTAGTACAGCAGAGCGACACGCCTCCCCTTCCACCCTACCAGTGTGACCCTTCCAGTGCGCCTGGACATAGCAGGCGGGTGGAGCGACACGCCTCCCCTTCCACCCTCTCACGCACTCTGCTCCCTCACCTCGTTCCCTCACTCCATCTCCTCGCTCCATCCCTCCCCTCCCAGCACCCCTTCCGCTAGGCGCCACTGTGACTGTTACCCTACCTGTGAGACTGGACATAGCAGGCGGGTGGAGTGACACGCCTCCCTGGAGTCTAGAGCGGTGCGGAACGGTGCTGAACATGGCCGTTTTGCTGGAAGGGAAGAGACCAGTGGGCGCTACTGTGACTGTGGTGATAGAACCTGGTGAGTGCAGCCTTGTCATGTCAGTGCTTTCAGGAGTATAGAGCGGTTTTGAACATGGCAGTCTTGTTGGAAGGGAAGAGACCAGTGGGCGGTACTGTGACCGTGGTGAAGGAGCCCGGTGAGTGCTGAACCTCCAACATGTGGAACACAGTGGTGGTCTAGAGCGGTGCAGATCGGTGCTGAGCATGGCAGTGGTGCTGGAGGGGAAGAGACCAGTTGGGGCTACTGTGACTGTTGTGAAGGAGCCTGGTGAGTGCACCCGTAGAAGAGCCTGATGCACAGTTGTTTTCCTTTACTGGCGAAAGAAGATAGTGCGACTGTGAATTGTCTGTGGCGAAATTGAGACAATTATCAGCGCCACAAGAACCCTTCGTTTATAGAGTGTGTGAGACGAGACCGTTTCCCTTCATACAATCTTCTGTCGTTTTGTGTAGTCCAGAGGGAAAGAGGCCAGTGGGGGGCACAGTCGCATTGCACCTCTCGGCACCCTGCGCCACCCACCCTCTTTCTTGCAACCCGTCCATCTCCCCCCTCTTTCTTGCTCCCTCCGCCCACAGGTGTTCCAGTGGAGCACGATCACGGTGCTCCGAGGTGACTTTCCAGTCGACTCTAAAGTCTGTTGTGCTCCCTTACCACAGGCGTTCTAATAGAGGACGACTCGGGGGCTTCCGCTTCCCTCCTTTTGAGTCGACTCAAAAGCGGGCTTCCGCTTCCCTCCCCACATCCCTGTGCGTGCGGCATCGCCTCAGAACCCTGTGCTACCTGCTCATCCTCCGCCCTTTCTTTTGTGCTTCCTCCGCACCGCAGGCGTTCTGATGGAGGACGATTCGGGGGCGTCCCTCCATATCCCCGACCCAGCCACCATCCCCACCCACCTCTCGCCACAAGAACCATAGTCAAAGCCGCCCTCCTAGTCACCCGCATATCCACCCTCCTCTCCTCCTCCCCCCCCTCCTCCTCATGTGTGGGCCTGCATATCCGAACATGGGCCGACGTTCCCAGGGGCAGTGGTCTCGGCACTCACGTCCCCACCCTCGTGATGACTTTTGAGTCGACTCAAAAGTCAACTCGGTCTTGGCACTCACGTCCCCACCCTCCTCTCCTCAAGTGTCGGCCTGCCCTCACTCTCCCCTCTCTTTCTTGCTCCCTCGCACAGGTGTTCAAATGGAGGATGATCACGGTGCGTTCCTCCACATTCCCGACCCCGCCACCATCCCTCCCCACCTCTCGCCACAAGAACCCTTCGTTATAGTCAAGGCCGCCCTCCTAGTCACCCGCATATCCACCCTCCTCTCCTCCTCCTCCTCCTCCTCCTCCTCCTCCTCCTCCTCCTCCTCATCTGTGGGCCTGCATATCCGAACGTGGGCCGATGTGCCCAGGGGCAGTGGTCTCGGCACGAGCAGTATCATGGCAGCTGCTTTGGTGCGAGCGCTGCTGCTGCTGATCAGAGGGGGAGGAGGAGGCAGGACTGTGGGAGGGCTGTCTCTTCCTGCTGCAGCACAGAAGGCACCTGTAGTAGCAGAGAGGGCACCTGAGACCACAGATGAAATTTCACTTGAGACCACAGAGAAAGCACCTGAGGCAACACCCGAGGCAACAGCAAAAGCACCTGAGGCAACACCTGACGCAACAGAGGAAGCACCTGAGGTGACGGACGAGGAAGTGAGCCGGCTGGTACTGCTGCAGGAGCAGAGGATGGGCACGGGGGGAGGGTGGCAGGACCAGGTGGGAGGGCTGTACCCGGGCGTCAAGTGCACCACCAGTCTCCCCACCCGCCCCATTCGTCTCGTAGTGGACCCGGTGCCGCTGCTCCCGGCGTTCCGTTCAGCCCTCCAGCAACGACTCGTGATTGTTTTTGTGGGTCAGGTGAGACGTCTCTAGTTTGTTTGGGTCCACGCGGCTTGTAGCATGCTCAAGAACGTGGGGAGCAGCGGATGGGCACTGGGGGGAGGGTGGCAGGACCAGGTAGGAGGGCTGTACCCGGGAGTCAAGTGCACTATCAGCCTGCCCACTCGCCCCATTCGTCTCGTAGTGGACCCCCTTCATCTGCTTCCGGCTTTCCGCTCCGCCCTCCAGCAACGCCTGGTGGTTGTTTTCGTGGGCCAGGTGAGACGTCTAGTCTAGTCGACTCTCAAGTCACCACGAGCAGAGATGAGCATGAGCGGAGAGTGGCAGGAGTCCATTTGCTGAGCCGCCTGCGGGATGGGCACGGGGGAAGGGTGGCAGGACCAAGTAGGCGGGCTGTACCCGGGCGTCAAGTGCACCTCCAGCCTGCCCATCCGCCCCATTCGTCTCGTATTGGACCCGCTGCCGTTACTGCCGGCCTTCCGCTCTGCTCTGCAGCAACGGCCCGTGGTCGTCTTTGTGGGCCAGGTGAGACCAAATAAATCTTTGCCACCTCTGTGCTTCTTTACCCCCTGCTGATGCTGCTTGTGTTCCGTTCTACCCTGCAGCAACGGCCCGTGGTCGTCTTTGTGGGCCAGGTGAGACCTCGCCACCTCACGGTTGGGGAACCAGGTGAACTCTTATTGTGTCACATCTGCAGGAGCACAGGATGGGCACGGGGGGTGGGTGGCAGGACCAAGTAGGGGGGCTGTACCCGGGTGTTAAGTGCACCACAAGCCTGCCCACCCGCCCCATCCGCCACCATTCAATGATTCCCAGGTGCGTCTGCCACAAAATGCCTTGAAGAACGTGGAAACCCGTTAACTGCACCCCCACTTTTGAGGTAACTCCCTGTTCTTGCATTCCCAGGTGCGCCTGGCGCGTAACTTCTTAAAGAACTTACCTGCAGCGGGAGTCCCATAAACTACCCCTTTTTCCATTTCGTTAACCATTTACCTTTCTTATTCCGTTTCCAGGTGCGCTTGGCCCGTAACGTCTTGAAGAATGTGGTAACCCTGTTACCTGCAGCGGGACTCTCGCCTCATCTCCGCCATCCAACGGCTCACAGACCTCGCCGAGATCGGCCGCCGTGCGATCTCCACCGCCGATCTCGACCTCCTAGGGCGCGTTCTATCCCACACATGGGACCTCCACCAGGAGCTCGACCCGCACTGTAGCAATCCACATGCCGACACACTATTGGCCGCTGTGGAGCATTTGAGTTGTGGGGCGAAGCTTGCAGGGGCGGGAGGGGGAGGGTTTGCAATGATCATGGGAAGGAGCGAGGAGGCTGCGGAGGAGATTAAGGGGATTTTGAGAGGCATGGGGGAGCCTGTTAGGGTGTATGACTGGGCTGTCGCTGTGTGAAGGGAAGTGGGAGGCTTAGCGATGATCATGGGAAGGGCGGAGGCAGCTGAAGAGACAAAGGGGATTCTGAGCCGCATGGGCAAGCCTGTTAGGGTGTATGACCGGGCTGTCGCTGTGTGAAGTGTGTTGGGAACAACAAGTCTTAAGCGCCTCTGTCGTGTCGAAACTCAGGACACAAGCGAAGCAGCTCAAATCGAAGCATTACGAGTCAACTCTCGAAGGTTAAGGTAACTGCTGGAGGTTACGAGAAGGTCAAAGGTCAGCGACCTTTGACTTGACAAATACAGCGCGACAGCAAGGACATACAACTGACTCGACATTGAGCAGTTGCCCGAGTCGCACTGTATCGAACCGCAACAGTAAAACAGTTTAATTATATCTACTCGTATTCCTTGTACTCTTATATAAATCTTTGTATTTGCTTGCCTTAATCAACTTACTTTGCCCTCACATACTAGCGCAAGGTGGTTCAAGGACTTCATTCAAAACGCTTCCGCTATTACATCATCCTAGTCAGACTTTAACTCTACAAAGATCCTAGGGCACCTCAGCCCAACATGGTATGAGAGCAAGTTAGAGTTCAAGTTATTTTCCTTTTCTTCAACACTCAATACAAAGAAGACATGTCTGCTAGAAAGGAGAGGAGCTCCTCCAACGGCTCTCCCGGCACTACCCCTACTCCACCTCCTGTCTCTGGCCTACAGACAGAGGAAGGGACAACCACGAGACCAGCAGCTGGGTCTACGGAAACACCCGCGGGCTTCGATCCAAGTATGATGGAGAAGTTTTTCTCCTTCATGTCCTTCTACGAGCAGCATCAGCAAGGAGTACCTGCGCAGTCAAACAACAGCAACAACAACGTGACACCCATGAGTCTCGATGGCTCATCCTACGCACGCGGGAATCAACATCAACAACCTACCTTCGCCCCAGTACGAGCCCTAGCGTGGTTCCGTCAGCTTCATGCTGCAACCGCAATCTGCACCGGGACAAGAAAGAGCACTGGACGCATTACAAGTTCAATCGCAATTCGCGCATGTCCTAAAACTTCAAACGACAAAACCTTTCGACGGAAAGGATTTCTTCACCTGGTCGTTCGAATTCGAGCTGATGATGGAAGGAGCACAGATTCTTGGCTTCTTCGACGGGTCCCTGCCATATCCAACAAACGGCACGCAGTATGAGAAGCAGCAGTACACCTATCAATCAATGATGGCGTACACAATACTATTGAGGAACATCACCCCGACCCAGCAGCAGATCATCAGGACTTACCGAGGTTACGGCAACTCCGCGGAGCTCGCGTACAACCACCTGAAGAACCTGTATCAAGCAACAAACAGTGTAAATCAAAGCCGGTTAATGGCGCAGCTGACAACAATCGAAATGAAACCAGGCGAGAAGGGTATGGCATATATCAGTCGCTGCCGCGAACTGCGCGACAAGCTTCTTCGATGTGGAGGATCAATTTCAGAAGACGCCTTCGTCACGGTAGTCATCGGCGGTCTTGGCCCCCACTGGCGCTCCACTCGCGCCATACTACGAGCACACGGGAGAATCTCCGAAGCAGCACTCTGCGCCGAAATCCATGCCGAGCAGCAGGACATGGACCTGCAAGAAGAACGACACAAGAAGAAAACGTTAGTACCAGAATTCGCATTTCACACTCAGCGACGCTACAACAACAACAACAACCGGCAACAACAAGTGAAGACAGTACCTCCGTTCTGCCACATCTGCGAGACTTCAGGACATCCTCGTACGCACTGCCCGTCTCGTCAGCAATCGACAACACCACAGCGACAACTTCGGCCTTCAAGCTCCCAAGTCACCTCAACGCAAGTAAATCCGACAACTTCAGTCCAAGCCTCAACAACTCCAACAGGACAACCTGCACAAGGAGCAAGAAACATCGTCAACTGCATGGTAAAGATAACAGACTCCTGCACAACCGAGTCACCACCTTACTACTCATCAGAAGAACAACTCGACAACAGCACGCCTCGCCGCGAGTCACTCCAGCCGAACCCGACGTACGCTGCCATCGCTCAAAGCGAACTGTCCGGACAAGACACTTGGTTCTTGGATAGTTGCTGCGGACAACACATGTGCTCCTCAAGACGCTTCGTTCAATGCGAACATCGACTTCAACAAGAGGTCGTCATCACGGTCGCCAACAACCAGAACCAGCGCACACGACGATAAGGAGTAGTACAACTTCAGTCACGAGAGACAAACGTTATATTGCACATGTGAAAGGTGCTAATCGCGGAGGGCCTCGGCTACAACTTACTGAGCGTCAGCCAGTTGATGGCGAAAGGCATCCACTTGGAAGCCGATAGCACCACCCAGGAGTTCAAGCTGTACCACGGGAAGGGCGGTCTCTACATTGGAAAGGCAGTTTTGAAGAACAATGTCTTCGTTCTTGACTTCGTCCCAGACCTGGGCACTGCAGACATCGATGCCATTGTCAACTTTGCCGATTGGACAAATCCCCCGGATCTCGATCCCGACTTCAGCCCGGGAGGCTTCTGGTACTCGCATACCATCCCTGAAGCAGAACGAACACGCGCGTTAGCAACAATTCAACAATCGGCAGCAGCAGAGACAACATCGGCAGCAGCAGAGACAACATCGGCAGCAGCAGAGACAACATCGGCAGCAGCAGAAACAACATCGGCAGCAGCAAAGACAACATCGGCAGCAGCAGAGACAACATCGGCAGCAGCAGAAACATCATCGGCAGCAGCAGAACCAACGACACCAGTCTTCGTCGACGAAGCACCACCAACACCCGCACAGCAGCAGAACACGACTCAACGAGAAGTCCACAGAAGCGCAAACTTCGTCGCCAGCTTCTACACCAACTCCGACGCGTATCAACGCTCACCCGGACATCGCGCCCCTGAAGACATCTGGCATGCACGCACAGGACATCCAAGCAATACAGTGTTAAACAATACAATACGAGCAGGAGTCCTAGACAAGGATTCGTTACTACTACCCGACGGCATAGAACTCCAACGGGCACGAGGAACTTGCCTCATCTGCCCGAAGCCGACTTACCACATCGACCGTTTACTTCCCACCACAACCCGAGCGCACCCACGTACGCACCACTCGAGAAGGTGTACAGTGATATTCTCTTCAATCGAGAACCAGGACAAGTTACTTACAACTACACGATAACCTTCATCGATGCCGCCACTCGATACGTCTGGCACCGAAACCTACCCAGCCGCGACATGGCACTTGCAGCATTCGCCGCTTGGCTACCGGTAGCAGAGAGAGAATCGGGAACACAGCTGAAAAGCTTCCAGTCCGACGGAGGAGGAGAATACACCTCTCAACGATTCAAGCAGTACCTGGCGGAAAGGGGAATCAAGCAACTCCTCTTCCTTCCCTACGCCCATCAGCAGCAAGGTGTAGCAGAAAGAATGAACAGGACCTTACAGAACAGCATGCGCAAACTGCTACGTGGCATGCGGCTACCCAACCACCAGTGGCCTGCAGCAATGGACCATGCTGTCATGCTGCACAACTTGTTGTCATTGTCCTCACTTCCGAACAACGCATCACCGCATCTGCTGTGGACAGGGAAGCAGGGCAGCACAAAAATGTTACGAATTTTCGGGTGCATGGTACAGTACCGGCCCCCAGAAGCACGAGCGGGAAGATTTTCACAACGGGCACAGTGGGGACTACACCTCGGCATCGAAAAGAATTACAACACGTGGAAAATCTTTGACGTCCACTCAAAGGAAACAGTAGCAGCACGTGATGTGATCTTCTACGAGCGACTCACACTTCAGACGTACCTCGCCAACTCGCACGAAAATCAGGACCCCACAGGTGGCTTTCGTGGTGACCGAGCCTTCGCCTCAGCAGCGGACGAAGCAGACTGAGACGAGCAGAACGTCGACAACGCATCGGAAGAAGCCGGACCTCTACCGTTCTGCTCCGTCGACGTCCCCATGGACGAAGAAAATCCTCGCGACAGTGTCAACGCCGAAGTTTTCTACCACTTCGCCGACAACGGTTACGTAACACCTGCGACAGTCAACACAAACGAAGCAGAATTGGATAGGACCGAATTACATACCCGACCCAGAAGCGGGAGACGAAGCAAGCTTATCCCGAGGATACAACACTCCCCCGCTACTCACAGACTGGACTGCAGATTCTCGGCCTCGTCACCGCAGTCCACGGCAACGCCCTTCCTAAAGAGCCTGCGACGGTTCAGCAGGCTCTGGGGGGGGGAATACAGGGAGAAATGGCGTGAAGCCATGGACAGAGAATTAAAGGCATTGGAGGAACGCAACACCTGGAAAGTCGTTCCTGCAAGCGTGGCAAGGAACAAGACCATCCTCACCGGGAAATGGGTCTTCCGCATCAAAACGAAAGCAGACGGCACAATCGAGAAATTCAAAGCACGCTGGGTCGTGCGTGGATTCGACCGGGAGCACGGACGGGACTTCACCGAGACATTTGCCCCGGTCAGCCGACATACCTCTCTCCGAATTCTTCTCGCGATTGCCGCCATGAAGAAGAAGAAATTGCGACAAATTGATGTCGCCAACGCATTCCTCTACGCACCCGTCGACGCCGAAATCTTCGTCGAGCTCCCACACGGTACCCACGGGAAACCTAATCAGGTTTGCCAGTTACTGAAATTGCTCTACTGAATCAAACAAGCCCCGCGGCTGTGGCAACAGCACCTACACACTCGCCTCACTCGCATCGGATTCCGCCAACTGCCTCACGACCAAGGGATGTATCGACTCACTAAAAACACCGATTATATCCTGCTGATCGTCTACGTCGACGACCTACTCTACATTGGCTCCACCGACGACATCACCACCTGGTTCGAAGGGGAGCTGCAGAGGGACCTCACGCTCACGGTTTCCTCTACCGTCACTCAGTATCTCGGACTCAACATCCGCGAAGAAAAGAATGCGATCTACCTCAGCGCCGAAAAATATGCCGACACTATCGCCAAGCGCTTCTCGCTCACACCTACCACTATCTCCACGCCATACCGCTACACGGCAGGGAACGACAAGGGTGGTTCCACTCTACTAAAAACTGCCGGAATACGCGATTACCAGAGGAAGCTGGGCTGCCTTCTCTTCGCAGCCGTCACCTGCCGCCCAGATCTGTCCTACTCCGCAAGTCACCTCGCCACCTACCTCAAGAGACCTGAAGCAGAGCACCTGGCGGAACTCGACCGCGCACTACACTACTTCGTGAGCACCCCGACGATCGGCCTGACTTACTACAAGAGTAAAACTACGTCCACGAAACTAATCGGCTACGTCGATGCCGATCACGTCGGCGATTCAGACAACAGGCGCTCCCGAACTGGCTACATCTATCGCCTAGAACCCATTGGACCCATCTCTTGGCAATCGAGCAAGCAAGAACTAATCGCTCTCTCTTCAGCTGAAGCAGAATATATCGCCCTCTGCTCAGCCACCTAGGAAGGACTCTATCTTCGCGAGCTGCTGGAAGAATCAAAGTTAGCCGAGTTACCCAACTTCACCTTGTTTTGCGACAACCAATCTGCGATTCGCATTGCCAACAAGAGCGGATTCGCGAACAGAACGAAGCATATCGCTCTGCGATATTTCTTCGTGAAAGACGAGATCGAGAAAGGGAAACTCGAACTATCCTACTGTCCCACGTCCGAGATGGCAGCCGACTACTTGACCAAGAAGCTCGGAAAACAGAAGTTCGAGTACTGCATGCTGCTGACTGGACAAAGCCACGTCACCATCAACGACACTCCAGAAGCGAAGGGGAGTGTTGGGAACAACAAGTCTTAAGCGCCTCTGTCGTGTCGAAACTCAGGACACAAGCGAAGCAGCTCAAATCGAAGCATTACGAGTGAACTCTCGAAGATTAAGGTAACCGCTGGAGGTTACGAGAAGGTCAAAGGTCAGCGACCTTTGACTTGACAAATACAGTGCGACAGCAAGGACATACAACTGACTCGACATTGAGCAGTTGCCCGAGTCGCACTGTATCGAACTGCAACAGTAAAACAGTTTAATTATATCTACTCGTATTCCTTGTACTCTTATATAAATCTTTGTATTTGCTTGCCTTAATCAACTTACTTTGCCCTCACATACTAGCGCAAGGTGGTTCAAGGACTTCATTCAAAACGCTTCCGCTATTACATCATCCTACTCAGACTTTAACTCTACAAAGATCCTAGGGCACCTCAGCCCAACAAAGTGAAGATGAGCTGAGTTTAGCTCCACTCCACTCTGGTCGATTATGGAAGGATTTTATTCCGTAGATAAGCCTCCTCGTGTATGAGTGGGCTGTTTATTGCCACATGAAGAGTTAAGGTTTCTGTGCCCACTTCTCGCCTCCTCATAATGGTTCACGTGAACCTATTACCGTATCATACGCGTGAAATCGCCCTTCTTGGTGACCGTACACAGGAATTTTTTTACAACAAATTTTATACAGGCCACTGTTTATGTCTAGCAGCAACAGAGCTGTTACAAATTATAGTCACATAAAGTAGTCCACCTTCGCGGAAATTCGCATTTCCGTAGCTTGTTGCAACGTTGGTTGTTTGTTACAAGGCACCCCCATGCAAGCCAAGTCCCTCTTGCCCGCCGCCTCCTTAAAGCAAGGCTGCACATTCCTGGGGGTGGTTTTGGGGGGCAATTTATCTGTCTGTTTTGACGAATAGCGTGATGTTCTGAACTGAGTAACGCTTCCTAAGGCTAATTCGCCCGTCATTGGCGGGCCCTCCGCTTTTGTGGTTGGGTTGTTGTGGAGTGAGTTTTGGTACACAAACTCTACTGCGGTACTTGCAAGTTCCCAACCCCATTTCCTTCGCGCACTACTGGCAGGGGGGAACACCTCGTCACTCTCCGCAAGGGTTGGGGCAAGGATTTGTCGCCTCCCACGCCCTACCAAAACCCGGTAACCATCCAGAGGCAAGTGATGAACCTTCGCCTCCACCCCCCCCCCCCCCCCCCAAAGTGCACCCTTGCTTTAAGCCCGCCCAGTAGCCACCTGCATGCATGCCAAGGCCGTCCCTCGCCGCCGCTTCCAACCAGCCCAACAATTGCCGAACCCCACCGAACCCCTCTCACCTCACCTCCTATGCAAAGGCCTCACCTCTGTCAGAATTTGATGTTTGTCTAGCCTGCAGTGGAGTACTCTATAGCGAGTACAGCCCAAATTAGGGTTTGCTATATGTACTCAACTGCCTGTTAGTGAAAACCATCTTTCCTGTTTCTAACTTTTGCCTAGTTATCTTGACATGCTATCAGAGCAGGTTGACCCTCCTGGGTCGATCCTTTGGGTGGTCCCATCCGAATGCTTCCATTGCTGTCCTGCCTATTGCACGCCCCGGGCGCGCGATGTTTCTTGCCTGCCGCGCGCTCAGGGCGCGCGGCGTTTTCTGCCTTGTCGTGTCGAGACTTAGGCAAGGATAATTCAACTATCGAGAAGTTTGGTACAAAAGTAAAACCTAAGGGGTTGTACCCCACAGTGAGTACCCCACTAAAGCCTACCTAAACTATAACATATAAACATATGTTTGAGACACCCCCATAGGCGAAGTGGGGGAGAACAGAGGGTCACAAGGCCAGGCAGGAAGTGCAAAGCAAGCTCAGGGTGGATCACATCGTCACCACACAGTTTGAGCACAAGAAAAAGGCCACAAGGCCAGTTCACATGAAGAGATATACATATGTAACAACAACAACAGCACAGTGATCTCTACCTACAAGAGCAAGCATGCAAGTATACATATAGATGACAGTACAAACAAAGCCTACATCAAGTGAGGAAGTGTGGGCACAAGGCCTAACAAAGTGCAGAAACGCAGATGAACACCAGGCGGAAGCGCCTTGGTGAATATATTAGCAGTGTTGGCCCGAGTGGCCACGTAAGCAAGACGAAGCTGGCCACGCTGCTGCAGCTCTTGAGAAAGAAAGTAACGCAGAGCGATGTGCTTCGTTCTGTGCTCCAGTCTGTGCTCCTGACACAAGGCAATGACGGCCTTGTTGTCGACGTACAGAACGTAGAGGAGAACAAGGCCGCTCTCCCAAGTCGGTCAATAGGTAGGCGAGCCAGCGTAGCTCCTATGCAGCCATGGCTTTGGCGTAGATCTCGGCCTCACAGGTAGAGCCGAGAACTGAAGACGAACGTGTAGAATGCCAGGAAACTGAACCAGAACCAAGGCTGAAGGTGTAACCCTGTGACGAGCGCTGCGTAGCCTGGTCGTCGACCCAAGAGGCGTCCGAGTGACCAGTGAGGACAACGTCACCCTGTCCTCCAAGCACGAGCCCCATGCCCGATATACTGCACAAGATGCATAATGCCCTCTTAGCAGCATCCATGTGCACCTTACGGTGCCGACCAGGAGCCACGTAGTGAGCTAGAAGGCCAAGAGGGTATGCAAGGTCAGGACGAGTGCAGGTCATCAGGTACATGAGGCAGCCCACTAGCTCTGGGTAAGGACCACTCGGCTCTACGGACTCATCCGAAGGTGGAGCTGAGAGCGAGTGACCTGTAGCCAGAGGAGTGGCCTGTGTTGAGGACCAGGTGATGCTGAAGCGCTAAAGGACCTGCTGCACCATGTGTGACGGAGTCAGTGTGATGGTGTGGCGTGCTCTGTCCCAACTGATATGCAAGCCAAGATAGCTGCGCAGCTCACCCAGGTCTGTGCACGTGTGTCTCTTTTGCAGCTCCGACTTCACCAGGGCGAGAGCCTCAATGTCAGCAGTGGCAAAGGCCAAGTCGTCGACGTACATGAGGATGTAGAACGGCGGCAGCGAAGTGTCGGTGCGCAGAAACAGCGACGGGTCAGCAGTCGACGAAGCAAACCCAAGAGCCGCAAGTGTCGTCCTCGATGTGTCGTGCCACTCACGTGGCGTCTGGCGGAGACCGTAGACCGGCCGGCGGAGGCTCCACTGAGTACCAGGAGGGAACAACCCACTGAATCCAAGAGGACGGCGCAACCAGATCTCCTCGTGAAGGCTGCCCTGTAAGAACGCTGTGCTGAAGTCAAGAGAGTGAAGCTCATAGTCACGCTGAGCGGCAACGTGCAGCAGCACCTGAAGAGTGGTCATCTTCGGCGTGGGGGAGAAGGCATGGAAGAAGTCAACTCCCTCTCGCTGACTGAAGCCTCGAGCCACGTAACGAGCCTTGAAGACAGGCGGAGAACCTGGCGGCCGCTTCACCCTGAAAATCCACATGCCACTGACAATGTTCGCCCCAGGAGGGGGAACCTCGTCGACGTAGGTGCCTGTGGACTTCGAGGATGCCATCTCTGCGTCCATGGCTGTCTGCCACTGAGAGGAGTACTCACCCGCGGTCGCCTTAGCGTAAGATCGTGGGGTCGGGATGTCTGGAGCATCCGGGTCTCCCTCAGGGGCAAGCAGCATGGCCACGAGATGAGGCGCAGCGGCTGCAAGACACTCAAGGTCCTCCTGCCTGTCCTCAAGGACGTCCGTGCCAAGAGCACACTCACCCCTGACGGACACAGGTCAGACGGACTCAGACTCAGCCACAAGACTGGCGGCGTAGTCGAGACGACAGGCAGCAGCAAAGTCAACAAGCTCAGCGACTAAGGCAGACGCAGCAGCAGACTCAAACGACGGGTCAACGACAACAGTGGCAAGCATACGCATGACAGTAGGGTGCTCAGCATGAAACTAGTCAGACGCAGGGTCAGCAACGACAGGCAAAGAGGACGCAGGGGGAGACGGCAGAGGAACATGCGACGGAGGAGAGGAAGGACGATGAACTACAAGGTGAGGGCTGGAGACAGTCGGCTGACGCTGACGAGGAACACGACGACCGGAACGACCACAACAAACAGGTGAGACAGGACGCGACGCAGGCTGACGACGCTCAGCAAGGCACCCAGTCTGCTGTGTGTACGGAGAAGGAGTAGGCAGCGGTGAGCCAGGATGTAACGGAAGACCAGTAGACAAGGGAAGACTGAGGACCTGGCGAAGTGCAGAGTGAGGTGGTGGCTGAGACGACGGAGACGGCGGAGCGAAGAACAGGCGCGGCTGAGCAGTGCCACCAGCACCAGCAGCTACAGCACCTCCAGCAGCTCCAGTACCCTCAGCAGCTCTAGCACCTCCAACAGCTCCAGTTCCCTCAGCAGCTCCAGCACCGCCAGGAGCTCAAGGACCCTCAGCAGCTCCAGCACCTCCAGCAGCTCCAGTACCTCCAGCAGCTCAAGTACCTCCAGTAGCTCCAGTACCTCCAGCAGCTCCAGTACCCTCAGCCACAACACCGCCAGCCCCAGCAGCTCCAATACCCCAAGTACGAGCACCTCTAGGACCAGCAACACCAGCAGAAGAACCCCTAGTAGTAGAGCCCTAAGGTGCAGAAGCGCGACGCTGACGGCGACCCTACCAGTCGTGCAGCTGCTGGGAGGTGAGGGGCACACGCGGACAAAGACGGCTACTCCAAGGAGACCGCGTAACAGCAGCCTCAGTACCCTCAGGCGACTCACCCCCAGACTCAGCACCCCCAGGCTCCGCACACGCAGGCTCAGCACCCCTAGACGCAGCACCCCCAGACACAGCACCGCCAGGCTCCTCACGCGCAGGCTCAGCATCTCCAGGCTCCACACGCTCAGCGCCCCCAGACTCAGCACCCCCAAGCTCTGCACCCCCAGGGACAGCACCACTCCCAGCAGGACCGGAGTCACCAGTGATCTCAACAGGCGCAGGCGCGGGGGGGTCTACCTGAGAGACACGAGCAGGACCTGGCGCGGGGAGGGGGTCTACCTGGGGAGGACCTGGGGCGAGAAAGAGCGGTGGGGGGGGACGAGGAGCAGTGCGGTAGGTGAAGAGGCGGTAAAAGGGGACCGACTCGTCAAAGGTGACGTCCTGAGATGGAAAGACACGGCACGAGGCGGGGTCGTAAAACTGCCAGCCAGGCGCGTCAGGGACACAGCCAAGGAAGACGCAAGGAATGGCGCGAGAGGAGAGCTTGTCCGCGGTGGTGTCGCGGACAAAGGCACGAGCACCCCAGACCCAGAAACGCGACGCGTCGCTAACCTTCCCCGTCCACAGCAGTGTGGGCGAGGTCTCCGGCAAGGAGACACGGGCCCAAAGGTTGAGCTGATGCGCGGTGTACCGGACCACAAACGGCCACAGAAAATGGGGGGCAGCCATATGGATCATGGAGGTACGAGCGACCTCCATGACTAAGCCAATGCGGCGCTCAGCAACCCCATTCTGCTACAGAGAGGCCGGAAGCGTGAAAGTCTGGCAGATGCCGTGCTCCGCACTGAAGGCTGCCAAGAGGTCTGAGGAGAACTCACCACCTCTGTCAGAGTGCAGACGCATGACAGGAAAGTCCGACTAGAATCGCTCGCGGAGCTGGAGACGAGCAGCGCGGATCCAGGGGATCAGAACAGCAGGGACATCCCCCTTGCGCTGCAAGGGGAAGACCGTGGTATAACGCGTGTAGTCGTCGACAACCAGCAGGAAGTACCGCTCGTGGCCCTGTCCACGGACGTGGGCTGTGCCCCACACGTCCAGGTGGAGAGTCTGCAGTGGAGCCTCTGTGGGAGGGAACGAGGAGGAGTGAGGAGCGGCGCGCTGCCGCCCCTCGACGCAAGGAATGCAGGGCAGCGCAGGCGAGGGAGGGAGGGCAGTTAGAGACCTGGGAAGACCAGTGACCAGGAAGCGAGAGTGCATGCTACGAAGGCAAGGCAAGGAGGGGTGACCAAGGCGGTGGCGCCACAGGAGAGTGTCCTGCGACAGCCGGCGACACTCACACTGTGTAGCTACCTGAGCAGACGCGTGTAACTGGGGAGACAAAGGGGCGGAGCGCGACGCAGTGGTGAGGGTGTACAGACTGGACCCTGGCGCACGAGTGAACGTGGCCAGGAGGCGGCCAGTCTGGGAGCACGTGCAAATCGCCACACGCTGCCGACCAGGGGTGAAGGTGTCAACCCCCGCATCCTGGAGGACCGTGTTACTCACCAAGTTCGTAGAGAACGAAGGGAGGTGGAGACCAGACAGCTCACCAGACGCGACTGCCGGACACGGAAGCACAGTGGAAGACCGTGCAAGCACTAGGCCCCCAGAGGGATCAGCCAGTGAGACAAGAACAGGTGCAGGGAGGGGAGTGACAGTGGTACTGTTGCGAAAGAAACAGCAGGAAGCACCAGAGTAAAGTGTAAAGATATGTAAGGCCTGTGTAGGCGCAGTACCAAGGGGAGCAGACTCACAAGCACCTAGTGCTGCAGAGGCTATACCAGGATCCGGCGGCACACACAAGTAGCAGTCACCCTCAGCACTAACAGACAATGTATACATAGCAGCAAGAATTGCCTCATAGTCAAGATCAAAGATAGGTACATCACGCCTAAGCAAGTCTGCCCAATTGGGGAATTCAGGAGCATCAGGAAACTTGGCGCGCCAGGCGTCGCTAAGCCGAGCAAAGCAGCGCTGCTCAGTGTGAAACTCTGTGCACTGGCGACCAGCGCGGGGACCTATGCGAATGATATAGGGGCAGCGACCAGGACGCCCAGAATCCCCACGCCCGACATACCAGTCAAGAAGCTGTTGGGAAGTGGGGGTCTGGCGCTGACGCTGCTGCTGCTGCTGGCCCTGACCACCACTGCCACCACCGCTCCCTCCTCCCCCACCGCCGCTGCTGCCCCCCCCATCGCTCCCAGTGCCTCCGCCGCCCCCACCTACCACCTCCACCGCCTCCACCCCCACCACCACCCCCACCACCTCCACCTCCTCCGCCGCCTGCACCACCGCTACCTCCACCGCCACCCCCACCGCCCCTGCCACCCTTGCCGCCCCTGCCGCTGTGACGCTTCCGACTAGGAGCGGAAGCAGCTCCGACCTCCTCAGCACCAAGGTAGTCGTGAGCAGCAACTGCGGAGGTGTAGGAGGGGGTGAGAGGGGAGGGGGGGCACCCCTCAAAGAGGGGAGAGCGAGGAGTGCCACGAGCAGCACCTACAGCGAGGATGTTCTTCTCTGCTGCGAGGAGGTGCTTCTCGAAGTCGTCGACAGTGAGAGTGGTGGGGTCTAGCGCTAGGAAGTGGTCCCTGACAGAGCTAAGAGTGTCAGAGAGGCGGGTGAAGTACATTGCGGCACAGAACTCGGCCGAAAGGGTGGCACGAAAGCGAGTGTCAGTAGCGCGCAGGTGAGAAACGAGGTCCTCAGCAGTGGTGAACGAGGAAAGGTCGGGGAACAGGTAGGGTAGCATGAGCCGACCTATGGCTGCATTGGCCGGGGAGGAGTAGCGCGCAACTACAGTGTTGTATAGTGTCTTAGCAGTTTTGTGCCGGCTGAAATGCGCGCGCTCAGTAATCGGCAGATGGTTCCTAATAGCTAGGCGTGCAGCAGCATCGCGAGTCTGTCACTACGAGCGTTCGAGAGCAGGAGCATCGGCAGCAGGAGCAACGGTAGTGCCAGACACGTAATCAAATAGTGAAACGCCCTCTTTGGCATCAGTCAGAAGGAACAGTTGGAGATCGTCTAGCCACACAGCGAACTCTATGGGGCGACCGTCAGGCTCGAACGAGAGAACATTAAACGTCGTCATAACGGCAGCAGGCAAAGGCAGTAGGCAGCAGGCAGAAGACATGAGGCAGCAGGCAGCAGGCAAAGACAGAGGCAGCAGGCAGCAAGCAGGAGGAAGCAGGTAGCAGGCAGGAGGCAGCAGGCAAAGGCAACACAGGGAGCTTGCAGGGTAGTAGCTGGCCGCATGCGAGCTCCGAAGGCGGCGCGCTAGGCAGCAGCAGGCCGCGCGCACTCCTAAGGCAGCGGGCTCAGCAGCAGCGATCCGCGCAGGAGGCCGACGCAACACGCAGGGGCAGCAGCGAGCTGCGCGAGCGGCGAACTCGGCGCGCGAGGCCTAAGCGGGCTACACGCGGCGGCAGGCTGCGCGCGGCGTCGGGCTGCGCGGGCTCTATGCAGGGCTGCGCGAGCGGTGCACGGACAACGCAGGCCGGCGCGCGGCGCTGCACTGGGCTACCAAGTGGCCGAGGCGCACACTGGCTTCTAAGGTGGCTGTAGTAGTGGCGTGCGCGCCCACCTGTAGTGATGCGCGCGAGCAGCCGAGGCGCGCGCGGGCAGCAGTCAAGGCAGGCAGGCAGGCAGTGAGGCCGTAGGTGAGGTAACTAGGTTACAGGTGGGCCCTATTCTTAGGTCCTAGAGACCTACTGCTCTAGATGCCATGTCGAGACTTAGGCAAGGATCATTTAACTATCGAGAAGTTTGGTACAAAAGTAAAACCTAAGGGGTTGTACCCCACAGTGAGTACCCCACTAAAGCCTACCTAAACTATAACATATATACATATGTTTGACACGTCGACCCGCGCGTCGCCCTCCGTTGCCCGACGCGGCCCGTGCGACCTGCGTCAGGCCCGCGCGCGGCCCGTACGGGCTGCGCCAGGCCTGCGCGCGGCCAGTACGGGCTGCGCCAGGACCGCGCGCGGCCCGTACAGCCCGTGCGCGGCCCGTACAGTCTGCCCCAGTGTCGCACGCCGTCCCCCGAGCTTCTGACCGCGCCCCACCCCCGCTGTTGCCCGCGCTCCTGTGTTAGGGTTTGGGGGTGGAGAGTATGGGGTTGCCGGGTGTGTGAGCCGTCCCTTGCTCCTCCTCCTCCTCCGTCTCTCACTTCTGCAGCTTCCGCTGAGGGGGGTGGATGTGTTGGAGCCGTCGGAGTGGTATGAGGGGGGTGGCGTGTGAGCGGTGCTAGAGGTTCAACAAGGGGTGTGTAAAAGGGGTGTGGGACAGCTGGGGAGGTTGTCCGGAGGTAGCCGTTGTGACGTCACCAGCGCCAGTAGTTCGGGGGTTGAGTACTCCGGTAGCCCAGCGAGCCTGCTACTACCAGTTGCCCGTGGGTCTGTTGCTCCTGCTGCTGTTTAGTGCGGAGCCAATTACTCCTGTAGTCCGGAGGTTGAGTGCTCCGGTAGCCACCGTGCGCGCCGTTCCTATTTCCCGTGTGTCTGCGGCTTCAACCGACGCCTCCTATCTCCACTCCTCTCATAGTTCCTCCTCCTCCTCACTTGCCCTCTGTGACTGCCTCTAGCTTTGCTTGTATTTGTGAACCTACTGCTCTGCCTGCTTGCTGTGCTAATTCTACCCCACTTTGACTATGGGGGTGTGTTAGAATGTGATGTATGTCTAGCCTGCAGTGGGGTACTCTATAGCAAGTACAGCCCGAATTAGGGTTTGTTATATGTACTCAACTGCCTGTTAGTGAAAACCATCTTTCCTGTTTCTAAATTTTGCCTAGCTATCTCAACAACCTCACCCCTTCTCGTTCTAATTCTGATCTGATGACGTGATGTTGCAAGAACAAAAGAGACCAAAGGGGGATGCTTCTTAGGATCGTCTCCAGCAATGTTATTGTCTGAACATAACAACCCCCCTCTCGGAGGGCACCGCCGCGCTGGCGTCCTCACCGGCTTTCGAAAAATAAATGCAGCTTCTTGATGGGCCCCGCGACACGAGACGATGCGCCACGCACGAGTAGTTCAGGTGCGGCTTCAGCCATTACTACCGTCGCGGCAGTGCCACTCGTTCCGACTTTTGAGTCGACTCAAAAGTCATTTTGAGTTGACTCAAAAGTCAGTGCGGCTTCAGCCATACCGTCGCGGCGCGGCAGTGCCACTCGTTTCGATCCGACCCCTGTTGGCCCAGCCTGGGCCTTCTCCTTTGATCCAAACCCTCCTCTCGAGGGTTTTCAAGACCTACTGCTTGCCGAGGTAGGGAAAGCCAGGAGTCTGACCATTCAATTTGGGTACCAAATACGAGTATTTTCGTTTCCCTTCTCTCAGAGCGTCACTTTCTTCCAAGCCTCCTTCCTGTCTAGTAGTTCAACCAATCATGGAGCGCTCCGCAGCCTCTCCCTTTTATCATCCTACTAGGTAAGCACTGCCGTTTCTAGTACTATTGTCACTTGGACGTTCTTCTTTAGTTCCCTTCCTCGACTCCCTCCACTGCTCTTTTCCCTTCTGTGTGTCATAACGGAAGTGATTCCGTCGCTCCCGTTTTGCCCGTGGGAACGACGGATCCGTCGCTCCCCCAGCGACGGGTCGGCGGAACTGAAACCTCGCTGGTAGTGCTATTGTCACTAGGACGTTCTTCTCTCGTTCCGTTCCTCCGAGTCGAGTCGAATCCCTCCATTGCTCTTTTCCCTCCTGCTGCAGCCACTTGGCCCGCGTTTGCTACTGTGCATCCTCATCTGATGTATCGCAGATAGCAACGTGACGATGATTGCTATTCCTGGCTTTTCTTTGCCTATCAGAAGCATTCATTTGGCTGAGATTTGGACTCTATCACTCTAATGTATTTGATGTTGCAGGGTTTTTTTTTTTTTTTTTTTTTTTTTTTTTTTTTTTTTTTTTTTTTTAATGCAGAAAATAAAAGATGAGCCGCCTCAATAATAATATTAAAAAAACTCCCTGCAATCTCAAACTGTTTTTAATAAGTTTGGTTTGTGACAGCTCCGGTGTCAACGCACGCCCCTCATCCCGACGACGGCCATGCTCTGCTCTACCCTGCTGTGCCCTCCCGGCCAAGTGTGGCGATCTTCACGGCTAGAGCATCCGCGGCATCACACTCGCGCCAATTCCAGTCGAAAGTGTCCTCCCCCGCGACAGCAACGTTTCCACAGCCGCATCTGCCGCCGCACCTGCCGCATCTGCCGCTCATGCGACGCCTCTCCGCTTGTGGAAAGGGAAGACTATCAGTAAGTGTCTCTGGCCTATGTCATAACCCTGTCGCAAAATGAAACATCTTCGTTTCACCATTTCACACGTCAGTGCTCCTTATAATTTTCACCCTGTTCCTAGACGTACTACTAGTAGTAGTACTATACCATTTGCAACACAAGGCGCATTGAGTCGACTTTAAACACTATTGTACGTACTAGTAATAGTACTGCTATGCTACCCACAGATACACTCCCTCTACTCCACCCCCCTCCCTTCCTACAGCATGCATAAGCCCCATCATCTCAGTAACGTACGCGGCCAAGCTTCGTCTTTCTCACCTCATTACTCATCCTTTTACTGCACCCCCATGCGTCCCTATTGTCAAACTACATATGTGGTAGTTCCATCTAGGGTATAGTGGGGTAGCCTGTATGGGGTACAACCCGATGTTAGGGTTAGTACTTGTACCCACAACCCTTTCAATGCAGTCATTGTAGCTTCTAATCTTGACATGGTATTAAGAGCAGTAGGTCCGTAGGACCGTTTCTTTTCTGGGCCCACCATACTTAGCGACCGACTGCAGGTTACCGCGTTACCACACTACTCTACGTCGCGCCACCCGCGCACGCCCTGCCTTGCCCTGCCCCGTGTCGCGCTGCCCCGCGCACGCCCTACCCTGCCCCGCGTCGCGCTGCCCCGCGCACGCCCTGCCCTACCCCGCGTCGCGCTGCCCCGCGCACGCCCTGCCCTGCCCCGCGTCGCGCTGCCCCGTGCAGGCCCTGCCCTGCCCCGCGTCGCGCTGCCCCGCGCACGCCCTGCCCGGCCCCGCGTCACGCTGCCCCGCGCACGCCCTGCCCCGCCCCGCCTCGCACTGCCCCGCGCACGCCCTGCCCTGCCCTGCGTCACGCCCTGCTGCAGTCCGCCCGTCGCGCCCTACGGCAGCCCGCACGTCGTGCTCTGCTGCCCCGCGCGCCGCGCTCTACTGCAGCCCGCCCGTCGCGCTCTGCTGCCCCACGCGTCGCGCCCTACGGCAGCCCGCACGTTGTGTGTCGGGGTGTTTCCCGGTCCACTCCTTGAAAGGTGAGGTGTTGTTGGGCAGTGCTTTCGAGGAAAGCATGTTGTGCAGTCGAAATGCATGCGCCATTGCAAAGGGCTAATATTTGGTTGGCATAGCTGACTGCTTCATGAGGGCTCGCATTTTTGTCGCGAGGCTCATGTTGGTTCGCTCCGCCAATCCTTGTTGCTCGTGAGCGTACGGGAGAGAAATCATCCTCTAGATTCCCTTTCACTTACAGAGGGTTTTAAACTCCTCTGCCTGGTGCTCCATGGCTCCGTCCATTCGAAACGCCTTCAGCTTCTGTCCTTTGCTCTGATTTTCCGCCATGCTTAGCTAAACTCCGAAGCACTGGTAGGCAAGGTATCGGTTGCTGACGTTCACGGCCCAGACGAAGCGAGTGTCGGCGTCAATGGAGGTAAGTGTGTACTGCTCTCCTCCGACTCCTTTTGCCGTGAGCACCAAGAAATCGATGTAGACCTTCTCGAGCGGTTTGTAACTTCCAGCTCCAGGGATCTTCTCGGCGAAGGGTGTGTGACGTAGCGCAGCTGCCGAGCAGACGTTGCATTTGGGTAAGTCGGTTCTTGGCTTGAGTAGCTTTCCCACTTGCAGCAACAGTGCGTCTACTGCAAAGACGTTTGCATTGATGCAGTTGTTAAGCACTTCAATTAATGGGTGCCCAAAGCGTTGGGGCCAAATGTCTCCGTTGTCACGATATCTCTTTGTGCGTGTGTAGAGCTCCTTCTCCCATGCTAGTATTGTTTCTGCGTTTTCCTTCCCAACTTGTTCCGCAGGTTCATCAGGTACGGTGACTTGAACTGCCGTGGCATGTTCCGCTGGTGTTGCCGATGGTCGAGGTGTCGATCGTCACGGGAAGCTCCAGTGGCCCTTCAGGAGGTGGAGGTGTGACTCGTAGACGACGATCTTCCAGTTGCGTGACTTCTTCCTTCTTCGAAGTCGGTGTCGCCGATTGCAACTCCCCTTGTCTCGATGCGGAGGGAATCCCTGCCGTCTGTTGTAATGGGAACAAGGTGAGGGCCGTACTCCGTCAGTGACTCTTCTTCCAATGCTTCTGGTGCCTCCTCAGTGAATTCTAGTTCTTCTGCAGCTTCTGCCTCCGTCCTTCGGCAACGTTTCCCCATCCAATTAAGGCAGAGCTGAGAGCGAGTGACCGGTAGGCAGAGGAGTGGACTAAGGCGAGGAGTACTGGAAAATGAAGCGCTCAAGGACCTGCTGCACCATGTGTGATTGGGTCAGAGTGATGGTGCGAAGTGCTCTGTCCCGAGTGATCTGTAAGCCAAGATAGCTGCGCAGCTCACCCAGGTCTGTGCATGTGTGTCTCTTCTGCAGCTTCGACTTCACTAGAGTCAGTTGTGAAATTGAGAACGAGAATGAATGAACTATGAAAGAGTTGGGTACAAGTACTAACCCTAATTGGGTTGTACCCCTTATGGGATACCCCACTACAGCCTACACAAAATGTATAAGCTACAACATTCTGACACAACCCCATAGGCAAAGTGGGGGAGAACAAGGGGTCACAAGACCAGTCAAGCAAAGCAAAGCAGAGCAAGCTCAGGGTGGATCTCAAAGTCACCACACATTCCGAGCACAAGTTCAAGGCCAAGGCCAGTTCACATGCAGGAGTACATATATATTAAAGGCTAGACAAGCAAGAGCAGGTGCATATATATATGTAACAGTACAAGCAAGGTCAAGAGGTGAGCAAGTGAGGCAAGGAAGGCACAAGACCCAGCTGAGTACAGAAGCGCTGATGATCACAAGGCTGAAGAGCCTTGGTGAAGATATCAGCAGTGTTGGCCTCAGAGGCCACGTACGCAAGTCGCAGCTGACCACGCTGCTGTAGCTCACGAACAAGGAAGTAGCGGAGAGCAATGCGCTTTGTTCTGTGCTCTAGTCTCTGCTCTCGACACAAGGCCAGCATGGCCTTGTTGTCTACGTACAGAACTGGAGGAGAACGAGGCGGCTCTCCGAGGTCGGTCAGCAGGTAGGTGAGCCTAGCGAAGCTCCTGTGCAGCCATGGCTCCTGCGTAGATCTCAACCTCACAACTGGAGCCGAGAACAGAAGACGAGCGAGTAGCCCGCAACGAAACAGAGCCGGAACCAAGGCTGAAGGTGTAACCCTTTGACGACCGCTGCGTAGCCTGGTCGACAGCCCAAGAAGCGTCTTCGTGCCCAGTGAGGACCACTGGACTCCGCCCTCCAAGCACAAGCCCCATGCCCGACGTACTGCACAAGTGGCGCAACACCCTCTTCGCTGCAGCCATATGCTCCAGTCTGTGTCTCCCAGGAGCAACATAGCGTGCGAGAATGCTAAGAGGGTATGCAAGGTCAGGTCGTGTGCAGGTCATCAGGTACATGAGGCAGCCAAAGGGTACGGGCCACTCGACTCTACGGACTCATCCGAAGGCAGAGCTGAGAGCGAGTGGCGAGTAGGCAGAGGAGTGGCCTGAGGCGAGGAGTACGTGAAGCCGAAGCGCTGAAGGACCCGCTGCACCATGTGTGACTGAGTCAGGGTAATGGTGCGGCGTGCTCTGTCCCGAGTGATCTGCAAGCCAAGGTAGCTGCGCGGTTCACTCAGGTCTGTGCACGTGTGTCTCTTCTGCAGCTCAGACTTCACGTAGGCGAGTCCAGCAGTGTCAGCTGTGGCAAAGACCAAGTCGTCGACATACACGAGGATGTAGAACGGTGGCAGAGATGTGTCGGTGCACAGAAACAGAGACGGGTCAGCAGTAGAGGGAGCAAACCCAAGAGCCGCAAGCATAGTCCTGAGTGTGTCGTGCCACTCACGCGGAGCCTGGCGGAGACCGTAGACTGGTCGCCGGAGGCTCCACTGGGTGCCAGGAGGAAAAGACCCAGTGAAGCCAGGTGGGCGGCGCAGCCAGATCTCCTCGTGCAGGCTGCCCTGCAAGAAAGCAGTGCTGAAGTCAAGAGAGTGCAGCTCGTAGTCACGGTGAGCAGCTACGTGCAGCAGTACCCGAAGAGTGGTCATGTTCAGGGTGGGAGAGAAGGTCTGAAAGTAGTCAACTCCCTGCCGCTGACAGAAGCCACGAGCCACGTAATGCGCCTTGAAGACAGGCGGAGAACCCGGCGGCCGCTTCACCCTGAAAATCCACATGCCACTGACGATGTTCGCCCCAGGTGGGGGAACCTCGTCAATGTAGGTGCCTGTGGACTTCCAAGAAGCCATCTCTGTGTCCATAGCTGCCTGCAACTAAGAGGAGTAGGGACCCTCTATCGCCTCCGCGTAAGAGCGCGGAGTCGGGATGTCAAGAGCATCCGGGTCTCCCTCAGGGGTAAACAGTATGGACACGAGATGAGGTGAAGCAGCAGGTAGACACTGGAACTCCTCCTGCCTGTCCTCAAGGACATCCGTGCCAAGGGCACACTCACCCCCGACGGACGGAGGATAGACAGACTCAGACTCAGCGACAAGACTAGCAGCGTAGTCTAGGCGACAGCGAGCAGCAAAGTCGACGAGCTCAGCAACTAGGGCAGACGCAGCAGTGGACTCAAAGCAAGGGTCAGTGACGACAGTAGCAAGGAGACGCGTGACAGTAGGACTGGCAGCACGAAGAGAGTCCGACTCCAAGTCGGCAAGAGCAGGAAGAGAGGACTCAGGAGGAGAAGGCAAAGGGGCACGTAGAGGAGCAGTGGACGGACGCAGAGACATCCGGTGCGTGCCAGGGACAGGAGGAGGACGCGGACGCGAACCACGACCACTAGTGCGAGCAGGACGAACAGGCGACGCAGGGCGAGACGCAGGCTCGCGACGCTTAGCAAGACCTCCAGTAGGACCAGTGTAGGGAGAAGGAGCAAGCAAAGGGGAGGCCGGCTGTAACTGTAACTGTGACGGGACAGGCTGTAGACACTTTAAGGGAGGAGGAGGACCAGTAGAAGGCGGAAGACCAAAAACCTGCTAAAGGAGCGGAACGAAGTACGGCCGAGGCCGCACGGAGACTCCAGACACGGCAGTGACAGCACCAGTACCCCCAGTGGTAGCACCAGCGCCAGCAGCACCTCCAGCTCCAGGACCTCCAACAGCACCAGTAGCACCCCCAGCAGGACCGCCAGCAGTAGTCTCAGCGCCAACACCCTCAGTAGCTCAAGCTCCAGTCGTACCCGAAAACCCAGCAGCTCCAGTACTCCCAGTACGAGCACCTCCGGGACCCGCGACACCAGCACCCTCAGTAGCCGAAGAACCTCCAGCTCCAGCAGCACAGCGCCAGCCCAAACCACTCGCGCAGCTCCTGTGGAGAGAGTGGCTCCCGCCGAGACGAAGCACCCGGAGAACCTCCAGGCACAGTACCGCCAGACGCAACACGAGCAGGCCCAGCTCCCTCAAGCTCCGCACCCCCATGTGTAGCACCCCCAGGCTCAGCACCCCCAGTCGCAGCACCACCAGGTTCAGCACCCCAAGGCGTAGCACCCCCACGCTCAGCACCCCCAGTCGTAGCACCCCCAGGCACAGCACCCACACGCTTAGCACCCCCAAAGTCAGCACCCCCAGGCTCAGCACCCTCAGCAGCACCAGAGTCACTAGCAACCTCGACAGGCTCGACTGCGTCTACCTGGGACACACCTGAAGGGGCAGGACCCTGAGGGGGGAGGGGGTCTACCGGGGGGGGGCCTGGCACAAGGAAGAGCGGTGGCGGGGGAAGGGACGGAGTGCGGTAGGGGAAGAGGCGGTAGTAGGGGACCGACTCGTCAAACGTGACATCGTGGGAGGACAGAACACGGCGAGAGGTGGGGTGGTAGAACTGCCACCCTGGCGCGTCAGGGGGGAAACCCAGGAAGACGCAAGGAGCAGCACGAGGGGACAGCTTGTCCGCAAACAAGTCGCGGACAAACGCCCGAGATCCCCAGACACGGAACGCAGACGCATCGCCAACTTGCCCCGTCCACAGCAAAGCTGGGGAGGTCTCCGGCATGGAGACCCTGGGCTGAAGGTTGATCTGATGCGCCGCGTACCTCACCGCAAACGGCCACAGAAAATGGGGGGCAGCCGCATGCATCATGGACGTACGAGCGACGTCCATGACCATGCCAATGCGGCGCTCAGCAATCCCATTTTTCTGTGGAGAGTGCGGAAGCGTGAAGGTCTGGCGGATACCTCGTGCACGATAGTAGGCTCGCAGAAGGCCAGAGGAGAACTCTCCGCCTCTGTTAGAGTGCAGACGCAGAACAGGAAAGTCCGAGCCGAAGCTCTGCCTGAGCTGGAGACGAGCTGCGCGGATCTAGTCGATCAACACCTCAGTGACATCACCCTTGCTGCGCAAGGGGAAGACTGTGGTATAACGCGAGTAGTCGTCAACCACCAGCAGGAAGTAGCGCTCGTGACCCTGTCCACGGACGCGGGCTGGGCCCCACACGTCCATGTGAAGCGTCTCAAGCGGGGCCTCTGTCGGAGGAAACAGGGAGGAGTGAGGGGCAGCACGCTGCCACCCCTCGACGTAGGGGACGCAGGCAGGGGCAGGCCCCGGGGGAAGGGGAGGGAGGGACTGGGGAAGACCAGAGACAAGGAGACGGGACGCCATTCCTCGCAGACAAGGCAGGGAGGGGTGACCAAGATGGTGGTGCCAAAGGAGAGTCTCGTGAGACAGGAGACGACACGAACATGGGGCAGACTCTGGACCAAACCTGGACGCTGCAGCAAACACCTGACCCGACGTAGCTATCCGACCAGACGCAGTGACTGGAGGAGACTCAGTAGTCAGAGTGTACAGGCTCGACCCCGGCCGACGTGTAAACGTGGCCAAGTGTCGGCCCGCCCGAGCCTCTGTGCAGTGGGTCACCCTCTGGCTCGCAGGAGTGAACTGGTGCACTCCCCCATCCTGTAGGTCAGCACCACTCACCAGGTTCGTAGAGAACGAGGGGAGGTAAAGACCAGACAGGGTGCCAGAGGGAGCCGCCAGGACACGGGAGGACAGTGGAGAAGTGAGCAAGGACAGGACCCCCAGAGGGGTCTGCCAGAGAGACTGCAACGGGCCGACCAAGCGGCGTGAGTGTGGTGCAGGTCTCGAAAGAAGGAGCGAGAAGCCCCCTGAGTCAAGTGTGAAGGTGAGGGAGGCCGAAGCCGACGCAGTACCTGAGAGAGCAGACTCACTTGCACCTGAGGAAGCAGACGCACTAGCACCTAGAGCAGTAGCCTCGCTAGCACCAAGAGCAGCAGCCTCACCAGTACCTAGAGCAGCAGTCTCAATGCCCGGGTCGGGCGGAAAACACCCGTAACAGTCACCCTCATCACTAATAGTCACAGCATACATGGCAGCAAGAATAGCATCAAAGTCAAGGTCAAAGATAGCTACTCCCGCCCTAGACAGCTCGCCCCAGCGGGGGATCTCAGTGGCCTCCGGGAACTGGTGACGCCAAGCGTCCGTCAGGCGGCCAAAGCACCGCTGGGTGGGGTGCGCACCCCCTCACGGCTCACCCGCACGGTCGCCGGTGCGCAGGACGTAGGTGCACGGACCAGTACCCCCACCCCGCTGGCGTGCAGCGTACCACTCACGGAGCTGCTGAGGGGAGGGCGGATGTCACGAGCGCGCTGCTGCTGCTGCTGCAGGCGCTGGCCACCACCGGAGCCGACCCTCTGCGTAGCGCCACCCCGACTAGCTCCACCTCCTCCGCCTCCGCCTCCTCCTCCGCCGCCACCTCCGCCACCTCCGATCCCACCGCCACCGCCGCCTCCGCCTCCACTGCCGCCAGCGACACCTCCACCCCCTCCACCACTCCCACCACCACCCCCACCTCCTTTTCCGGCTCCACCGCCACCTCCACCGCCCGCGCCAGCTCCTCCAGCACCCTTGCCCCCCTTTCCCTTGCCTGTGCGGCGCTTCCCCGAAGGGGCAGACGCAGCGCCGACCGACTCGAAACCAACGAGGTCGGCCGCAGCAGCAGAAGCAACAAAGGGCAAGAGGGGGGAGGGAGGACACCCCTCAAAGACGGGGGTGCGGGGGTCACCCCGAGAGGCTCTTACAGCGACTATGCTCTTCTCTGCTGCTAGGAGGGCCTTCTCAAGGAGGTGAACGGTGAGAGTGGTGGGGCAAACAGGGAGAAAGTGGTCCCTAACTACGCGGAGGGAGTCAGGGAGACGGGCGACTATGTAGTAGAGGGTGATGTACATGGGGGGGGGGTCTTGGCGCAGAACTCAGCAGGAAGCGCAGCGCGGTAGCGAGTGTCACTAGTGCGGAGGTGCGTAATGAGGTCAGTGACTGTGGGAAAGGCGGCAAGGTCAGGGAAGAGGTACGGTAGCATGAGGCGGCTCAATGCAGCAGTGGCAGGGGAGGAGTAGCGTGCAACTACAGCGTCGTACAAGGTCTGAGCACTCTTGTACTGGCTAAAGTGCGCACGCTCAGAGGTAGGCAGGTGGCGACGCACAGCAAGACGTGCAGCAGCATCGCGTGTGGCCCACTGTGAGCGAATAGTGGCGTCAGCATCAGCAGCAGAGGCAGGAGAGGCACCATGAGGTGAGGTCAAAGAGAGAGAGACCGTGTGCCCTATCGCACTGTAAGAAAAGCTGCAGATCATCTATCCAGACGTTAAAGTCAATGGCCCGACCCTCAGCGTCAAAGGCGAGGACACTAGGGGTAGCCATGATAGCAGTAGACTAACAGAGCGAACAGTAGGGTAAGGGCAGTGCAGTGGCAGAGGCGCTGCTCTTACCGGACAGGGCGGCTCGGGCGGCTCGGCGGTGCGGGCGGCTCGGCTGCATGGCGACTCGGCGGCTCGGCTGCTCGACGGCTCTGGCGGCTCGGCTGCAGGGCGGCTCGGCGGCTCGGCTGCTCGGCTGCTGGGCGGCTCGGCGGCTTGGCTGCTCGGCTGCTGGGCGGCTCGGCTGCTGCACGGCTTCGGCGGCTCGGCGGCTCGGCTGCCCGGCTGCTGGGCGGCTCGGCGGCGGCTTGCTCCTGACTCAGGGACGGCGGTGGGGCCGTGAGGAGGCCGCAGAAGGCGGCTCGAGGGGCCAGGTGGAGCGGCGGCGAGGCCAGGTGAAGCGGCGGCGGGGCAGAGAAGGGCGGCGCCGTGGCCGCAGGAGTAGACGACGGGGCCAGCCGAGGTGGCGCCGGGGCCGGGAAAGGCGACGCCGGGGCCGCAGGAGTAGGCGCTGGGGCCGTAAGGGGAGGGCAGCTGACGGGGCCGCTGAAGGAGGCGGCGGAGCCGCTGAAAGGGCGGCGAAGGGGCCGCTGAAGGAGGCGGCGGAGCCGCTGAAAGGGTGGCGACGGGGCTGCTGTAAGAGGTGGCGATGGGCCGTAGGGGAGGGCGGCGACGGGACCGCTGAAGGAGGCGGCGAAGCCGCTGAAAAGGCGGCGACGAGGCCACAGGTGAAAGGACGGCAACGGGCCACAGGGGGAGGGCGGCGACGGGCCGCTGAGGGCGGTACGACGGGGCCGCGAAAGGGGCAACGCGACAAGGCCGCGAAAGGGCGGCGCGACGCGGCCGCGAAGGGTGGCGCGACGGGACCGCTAAGGGCGGCGCGACGGGCCGCTAAGGGCGGCTGCGACGGGCCGCTAAGGGCGGCGCGACGGGCCGCTAAGGAAGGTGCGACCCTAAGCGCGCTTCGGGCAGGGGCGGGACGCGCCCCGGGCAGGAAAAAAAAAGAATTCGGTGGGCCCTAGGAACAGTTCCCACTAGGGAACCTGCTCTATACCATGTGAAATTGAGAACGAGAATGAATGAACTATGAAAGAGTTGGGTACAAGTACTAACCCTAATTGGGTTGTACCCCTTATGGGATACCCCACTACAGCCCACACAAAATGTATAAGCTACAACATTCTGACATTAGTGCCTCAGTGTCAGCGGTGGCAAAAACATAGTCGTCGACGTACACGAGGATGTAGAATGGCGGCAGTGAAGTGTTAGTGCGTAGAAACAACGACGGGTCAGCAGTAGAAGGAGCGAACCCAAGAGGCGCTAGTGTAGTCCTTAGTGTGTCGTGCCACTCACGAGGTGCCTGGCGGAGACCGTAGACTGGCCGCCGGAGGCTCCACTGGGTACCACGGGGAAACGACCCTGTAAAGCCAGATGGGCGGCGCAACCAGATCTCCTCGTGCAGGCTGCCCTGTAGAAAGGCTGTGCTGAAGTCAAGAGAGTGAAGCTCGTAGTCACGCTGAGCGGCGACGTGCAGCAGCACCCGAAGAGTGGTCATCTTCGGGGTGGGAGAGAAGGTCTGAAAGTAGTCAACTCCCTGCCGCTGACTGAAGCCACGAGCCACGTAACGCGCCTTGAAGACAGGCGGAGAACCCGGCGGCCGCTTCACCCTGAAGATCCACATGCCATCGATAATGTTCGCCCAAGGTGGGGGAACCTCGTCGACGTAGGTGCTTGTGGACTTCCAGGAAGCCATCTCCGCGTCGATGGCTGCCTGCCACTAAGAGGAATAGGGACCCTCAACCGCCTCTGCGTAAGAGCGCGGATCCGGGATGTCTAGTGCATCCGGGTCTCCCTCAGGTGCAAGCAGCATGGACACGAGGTGAGGTGAAGCAGCCGCCAAAAACTGGAACTCTTCCTGCCTGTCCTTAAGGACGTCCGTGCCAAGGGCACACTCACCCCCGACGGACGGAGGACAAACAGACTCAGACTCAGATGCAGACTTAGCAACAAGACTAGCAGCGTAGTCTAGACGACAGCGAGCAGCAAAGTCGACAAGCTCAGCAACAAGAGCAGACGCAGCAGCAGACTCAAAGGAAGGCTCAGTGACAACAGTGGCTAGGAGACGCGAGATAGTAGGACTAGCAGCACGAAGGGAGTCAGACTTTGCAAGGGCAGGAAGAGAGTACTCAGGAGGAGACCGTAGAGGGACACGCTGCGGAGCAGTGGAAGGGCGCAGAGCCATCCAGTGCGTGCCAGGGACAGGAGGAGGACGCCAACCACAACCACTAGTGCGAGCAGCACGAACAGGCGACGCAGGATGAGACGCAGGCTCACGACGCTCAGCAAGACCTCCTGTCGGACCAGTGTAAGGAGAAGGAGCAGGCAGTGGGGAGGTGGGCTGTAGCTGTGACTTCGACTGGACAGGCGGTGGACACTCTAAGGAAGGAGCAGAACCAGCCGAAGGCGGGAGACCAAGAACCTGCTCAAGGAGCGGAAGAAAGTACGGCTGCGGCCGCTCAGCACCCCAAGAACCAGCAGGAACAGTTCCAGCACCCCCTGCGCCAGCTCCAACTCCAGCAGCACCACCAGCAGCATTAGCAGCACCTCCAGCAGCTCCAGCACGTCCAGCACCACCAGCTCCAGCTCCTCCAGCAAGCAGCACCCCCAAAACCAGAACCAGCAGCTCCAGGGTCTCCAGCTCCAGTACCTCCAGTAGCAGCACCCCCAGAACCGAGCACTACCAGCTCCAGGGTCTCCAGGACGAACGGCTCCAGTGCCCTCAGTACGAGCACCTCCGGGGCTGGCAGTGCCAGCGCCACCAGTGTCAGCAACACTACCAGTCCCGACAGCTCCAGTACCTGCAGCAAGAGCACCTCCGGGTCCAGCAGCTCCAGCTTCTCCTGCACTGCCAGCTCCAGCGCCCCCACTCAGAAGGCGGTATCACTCAGTGTACCACTCACGTAGCTACCATGGCGACAGCGTACCCCTAGTAGCAGTACCCCCAGACCCGGTACCTCCAGTACCAGAGCCTCCAGCAGGACCTCCTCCAAGACCACCGGCCTCGGCAGCTCGAGTACCTCCAGTACGAGCACCTCCAGGGCCTGTGGTGTCAGTAGCACGAGTGCCTCCAGCTCCAGCTGCAGTACTGCCAACTCCATGACGCCTCCTTAGACACTGACGCACCGCAAACCACTCTCGCAGCTCCGCTGGGGTAAGGGGCCGGCGAGAAACCGTTCCAGCACCCTCCAGCTCAGTGCTCACAGGCTCCGCACCCTCCAGTATCTCACGCACCGGCACAGCACCCCCAGGCTCCGCACCCTCCAGCACCTCACGCTCCAGCTCAGCACCCTTAGGCCCCGCACCCTCCAGCACCTCACGCAGTGGCTCAGCACCTCCAGACGCAGCACCTTGAGCAGTACCACCCTCAGCAGCACCTGAGTCGCTAGTGACCTCTACAGGCTCAGCAAAGGGGGGTGGGTCTACCTGAGACACACCTGAAGGAGCAGGACCCTAGGGGGGAAGGGGGTCTACCGGAGGGGGACATGGAGTGAGGAAGAGCGGCGGGGGAGGGAGAGGGGCAGCGCGGTAGGGAAAGAGGCGGTAGAAAGGAACCGACTCGTCAAAGGTGACGTCCTTAGAAGACAGGACACTGCGTGAGGTGGGGTGGTAAAACTGCCAGCCAGGCGCGTCAGTTGGAAAGCCGAGGAAGACGCAGGGAAGGTTACGGGAGGAGAGCTTGTCCGCGGACACATCGTGAACAAGAGCACGGGCACCCCAGACCCGGAATGCCGACGCGTCACCAACCTCCCCCGTCCACCGCAGTGTGGGCGAGGTCTCCGGAACGGAGACACTGGGGCCAGAGGTTGAGATGCTGTGCGGCGTACCGGACCGCAAACGGCCACGGAAAATGGGGAGCCGCCGCATGGATCAAGGAGGTACGAGCGATCTTCATGACCAAGCCAATGCGGCGCTCAGCAACCCCATTTTGTTGCGGTGAGCCCGGAAGCGTGAACGACTGGGTGATGCCCTCCTCCTGACAGAAGCCGCGCAAGAGGTTGGAGGCAAACTCTCCGCCCCTGTCAGATTGTAGACGCAGAACAGGGAGGTCGGTGCGAAACCGCCTGCGGAGCTAGAGACGAACGACTCGGATCCAAGGGATCGGTACATCAGGGACCTGACCCTTGGTACGCAAGGGAAAGACAGTGGTGTGACGCGAGTAGTCGTCAACTTCCAGCAGGAAGTACTGCTCGCCACCTTGTCCACTGACGCGGGAGGGGCCTATGTCGGAGGAAACGAGGAGTGAGGAGCGGCGCGCTGCCGCCCCTCGACGCAAGGAAGGCAGGCAAGGGCAGGCAAAGCAGGGAGGGGAGGCAGGGTCCGGGGAAGACCAGACACAAGGACGCGACGGTGCATGTCACGAAGGCGGGGCAGGAAGGGGTGGCCCAGACGGTGGTGCCAGAGAACAGTCTGGTGCGATAGGGAGCGACACGAGCAAGGGGAGTCTAGCTGACCTGACGCAGACGCCTGACTGACAGCAGCGACCTGGGGAGACACAGTGGTTAGTGTGTAAAGGCTCGACCCTGGCGCACGCGTGAACGTGGCCAGGTGTCGCCCAGTCCTGGAGCACGTACAGATCGCCACACGCTGTCCTCCAGGGGTGAAGGTATCAACCCAGTGATCTTGAAGGACAGCGTTGCTCACCAAGTTCGTAGAGAACGAGGGGAGGTGGAGACCTGACAGCGAACCAGACGGGACCGCTGGGCAAGGAAGCACAGTGGTGGATCGTGCAAGGACTGGGCCCCCCGAAGGGGTCAGCCAGGGAGACGGCAATAGGTGCAGGGAGCAGTGTGAGGGTTGTGCTGTCGTGGAAGAAACACCTAGAAGCACCTGAGTCAAGGGTGAAGGTGTGCAGGGTGGTAGAAGGTGCAGTACTTGACAGAGCAGACTCACCTGCACCTAAGACAGCAGACGCGGTACCTGAGAGCGCATACTCGCAATCATCAAGAGCTGCATGCTCTATACCTGGATCAGGCGGCAAACACAGGTAGCAGTCACCCTCAGCACTAACAGACAATGCATACATGGCAGCAAGAATAGCATCATAGTCAAGAGCAAAGATGTCTACACCCTTCTTAAGCAGATCATACCAGCGAGGGGTTGCAACCCCTTCGCCCATCTCCTCACGCCAGGCGTCGTCAAGGCGGGAGAAGCAACGCTGCTGGGGATGGGGCTTGCCGCATGTCTGACCAGCACGCTCGCCAGTGCGAATGACATACGGACAGCTAACACCCCCAGACGTACCCCTTTGAGCCAACCACTCACAAAGCTGCTGAGGCGTAAGGGACCGCTACTGCTGCTGCCTCTGACCAGTGCCTCCACCACGACCGCCACCGCCTCCACCGCCTCCGCTGCCTCCACCACCGCCGCCATCGCCACCACCACCACTCCCACCGCCACCGCCACCACCACCTCCCCCACTGCCGCTGCCACTCCCACCAGCACCTCCTGCCGCCACTGCCTCCACTCCCACCGCCACCCCACCTCCTCCAACTCCTCCTCCGCTGCCGCCGCCACCACCGCCCTTGCCTCCCTTGCCCTTGCCGGTGCGGCGCCGCCCGCTAGCAGTGGAGGCAGCACCAACCGAGCCGGCTCCGAGGAAGTCTACAGCGGCATCAGTAGCGTAGGAGGGGGCAAGAGGGGAAGGAGCGCAACCCTCAAAGATGGGGGTGCGAGGAGCGCCACGAGCAGCAGCAACACTAACTATGCTGCTCTCAATGGCTAAGAGCTGCTCCTCTAGGAGGTCTATGGTGAGGTCGGAGGGACAGCGCGCTAGGAAGTGGTCCCTGACAGAGTGAAGGGTGTTAGGGAGGCGGGTGACCATAAAGTGGAGCGTCCAGTACATCGGGGGGGGGGGGGGGGGGGGGAAGGGGGGGGGGTGGGGTGGTGCTGGGCAACGAACTCCTTGCGGAGGGCAGCATGGGCACGAGCGTCATTAGAGCAAAGGTGGGTAATGAGGTCAGCTATGGTGGCAAAGCTCGACATCTCGGGGAATAGGTACGGCAGCATGAGGCGGTTGAGCGCAGCAGTGGCAGGGGAGGAGTAGCGAGCGACTACAGCGTCGTACAGGGCCTTAGCGGTTTTATGCTCGCCAAAATGCTTGAGTTCCGCTAGTGGCAAGTGGTTGCGGATAGCAAGGCGGGCGACAGCGTCGCGCATTAGCCACCTGAGAGCGCTCACTAAGGGCAGCTGTGTCAGCAGTGTCAGAGGTCCACTGGTGATCCCCGATTGATCCTAGGGAAGGGTTACATGCATGTTGGCCTGGGGGGTTATGGGCACACTGACCCGCTACTTAACAAGCCCTTTTAATCCCAATGGTCTAGTGGTTGGGATTCTGACAAGCAGGAGCGGCTAGGGCCCTGGAGGTATGGTCGAAGAGCAAGACCTCGTCTTTGCTAGTGCTCATGAGGTAGAGCTGCAAGTCGTCTAGCCAGGAGTCGAACTCTACAGGGCGGCCCTCGGTGTCGAAAGAAAGAACTCGAAGGGTGGCCATAATGCTAGGTGGTGACGAGCAGCAGGAGCAGTGCGCAAGCAGGACGCTCGACAGGCAAACAGGGCGCAAGCAGGGCGTGCGGCAGGAGGGCGCTAGCACAGGTAGGGGGCGCGTCTGCTGGCAGCGCGTCAGGCGGGGCGTGCGGCAGTGGGCAGCGCACAGGCAGGGCGTGCGTCCGCGGGCGGCGCGTCAGGCAGGGCGTGCGGCAGCAGGCACCGCGCAGGCGACGCGCGCGTCAGCGGGCGGGGCGGCAGGAGGGCGCGTGACGCGGCAGTAGGGGGCGCAAGGCGGCAGCAGGGGGCGCGACGCGGCAGCAGGGGGCACGACGCGGCAGCACGGGGCGCGACGCGGCAGCAGGGCGCGCGATGCCGCATCAGGGCGCCCGATGCGGCAGCAGGGCGCCCGACGCGGGGCAGCAGGGCGCGCGACGCGGCAGCAGGGCACGCGAAGCGGCAGCAAGGCGCGACGCGACAAGAGGGCGTGCGTGGGGCGACAACAGAACGCGCGACGCGAAAAAAAAAAAAAAAAAACAAAACAAAAACAAAAACAAAAAAACAAAAACAAAAAAAAGGCACCGCGCGGGCAGGCACATGCAGGAAGGACATATCAGTACGGTGGGCCCACAAAATTAGGTCCTAGGGACCTCCTACTCTGAAACCATGTCAAACAGGTAGACTAGGAATGAGTGACTAGAGAAATGAGTTGGGTACAAAAAATGTGAAACCGTAAACTAATGTACCCCCTATTGTCAACCCCACTACAGCCTAGACATTAGCCTAAGCCATATATCTTTGACACACGCCAACCTTTCGACTTCCGTGTTTGTCGCTTTAGTTTTCGCAACTGCCGTTTCCGATGTGATTTCCTCTCCTTCTTCCACCGCATGTGGTCCTGTGTCCGCAGGGTTCATGGTCGAGGCGACGGGTACAGTAAGAGCACAGAAGGTTCCATCGAGGTCGGATCGTTGATAATCAGTCTCTTCTGGATGGCTCCATCTTGGTGGTGACGGGTGGCCGGGTGGATCAAGGACGAGGATGTGATGGTTGTCGCCAGAGGTCTTGGGTGACTCGAAGTCGAGCACGAATACACCTTCTACGCTTGTCGCTTTTCCGATGAAAATTACGTCATATTTTTAATGAAGTTCGTTTTCTGTTGTTTGCAGGCCGACTTCACACTTCATCAGCTGGTCGTGGGATCGAAGGTTATACTGAAGCTCGGGCATGACGAGGACGTTGCTGATGTGGATGCAGTAGCCGGTGTCGTGAGATTCCAACTATATCTATCCGCGGTTCCTCGCCTAAATGGTTTGGCTGTTGGCGAGGTGATTTCAACCGTCTTGAAGAGCTCTTCACTGTTGAGAATGAAGATGCTCGACGACACCATGTGTTGGCTGCAACAACTGTCCAGGTACCATTTATTGATCTCCTTTTTTGCCTTGGCGAGGTTTGCGAGCTTCGGTGTGATATGATGCTCCACGTTGTGTTCCCTCTCATAATCGTAGTAACACCCTTCTTCGGCGTGTGCGATGCGTGCAGGTGGCGATTCTTGGATCCACTGCGGCGCTTCCCAATCATACTACATCCGACCGACTGTTAGCTCGTCGTAGGTCAAGTCATTCTCTTCTTCATCTTCAAACGAACCTTCGGGCCGCTCTTGAGGTGGGTCTACGAACATGTCCTCCTAGCTGTGGAAGAAGCGGTAGTGTCGGTTTGGGCGAGGCGGTACCCGCCGCACCATGCAGGTTAATACCTCGCTTTTGCCTTTGTCGTTTGTGTGCGCAGGGATATACAGCGGAGCTTGAGATGTGCTGGCGATGGCTGGTGGTGACACTGTCTGATTGTGTGCTGGAGCTCCTCCTTGCTGGTGCATTACGTCACCCTTTTGGTTGTTGTTGTTGCCGTTCAGCTTCCAGCACACTTGAATTGTATGTCCTGTCTTCTTGCAGTACTTGCAGAAGAGCATTTTCTTGTCCGGTGACACTTGCACGTAAAAGGCGATTTTCTCCTTCTTGTTGCCTCTTTCGTTGTACAGATCGATCTCCTGTTGCTCGGCAAGAAGCGAGGCATAGAGGGAGGTTTCGCTGAGGGTTCCTTGAGTGCGAAGGAGCGACTTGCAGTAGCGCCAATCCGCGCTCAGTCCAGCAAGGATGATAGTGACGAACATATCATCAGGGAAGTTACCGCCGATTTTCCTGGATTGATCTCTTAAGTTTATTCAGCGATTGATGTACAGTCCGGCCTTTTCGCTGGGGAACATTTTGACGTTGTTCAGCTAGTTGAGCAGGCGACTAAGTGTCACCGAGTCCGTTGCCATGTGGCAGATGCGCAGGTGTTCCCAGGATTTTGCGCAGGTGCACACTTGTTCTTGAAGGGGCGAATGCTCAGCTGTTCTTCAGGCGACAGGTTCCGGATCAAGACGGTGAAGGCCAGCAGCGATTCGTTGTAGTACTGTGTTTTCTCCTGATGTGAGCCGTTAGTCGAAAATGCGTACGACCCATCGTAGTACATCCAAATATGTGCGCCTTGAGCCATGAGTTCGGATTCGAAGCTCCAGGTGTAAAAATCCTTTCCGTCAAAGGGCTTGGTTAGTCCTGAGCTTCGCGGTCGAGAAGAATTTGCTCTGCATTGACGCCATTGCTTCGTAATGTGTTTGTTGTGCTTGTGCAGATCCTTGAGCTCCGCGATTGTCGAAGGTAAAGAATCGCTCGGACCCAGCTCCTTGAGGATCGTGAGGTCTTCGGGCGTAACAAGAGCCGTCAATGCTCATTGTTTGGTGGCTCTCCAGGGCGCTGATGCAGGAGATGAGCTGCTCGAGGAGAACTGAATCTACGGTCATTGTTGTAGAAAAGACATTGGTGGAGGGATGTACTATATTTTCTCCAGCCTCTCCGCAGTCTGCGCCTGGCACAGGGCTGACGTTTCAAATAGAGGCACCCTTAATGTACCCCCCCCCCCCCCCCCCCCCCCAAAAAAAAGACACTCTGAAGGCACTTTGACCAGAAACGAGGCACTCTGATTGGTCAGTGTTCTGAAGTCAGGAAGTCTGACCATTCAGGGTTGGCCGGGTCAACATCAGACATCAACCTCATGTAGCACTGTTGCCCAATTTCTTGTGCTGACGCATTCCATGTGCTGCGCCGCGTGACTCAGCTAAGCAAGCGCCGTCAGAGCAGATTCTGCTCGGTAAAAACCGTGTCTTCATTCGCGAGCAAGCGTTGGTTGTACGAACTGCATTGAACGTGCCAAATGGGATGGACAGCAATACACGCAGCGAGCTGAACTGTAGCAGCAGGTGCATTGCTTTGGGACACAAGAACATGCAAGTGGCGCACGAAATTTCTACCCATCTACGCCTTGTGCGAAGCAACAGCCACCCTTTTGCATCGAGTCAAAAATTAAGTTCACACGATTTGGCGCGAAGAACCGAATCGCGAAACAACGATTTCACGGGTGGCGGTATGTCCTCTTGCACCGATTCGCCGTGCGGTTCGCGAATCCGTTGTGCAATCCGCTAAAAACGGCCTTTTTGACTAGTTAAATATGTCGCTTCGGTTAGCCGAAGCAAATTAACCTCGGATGGGTATTAGTGACTAAAAAGTGTACTCACGTGTCCTGGCTGGTGCATTGCACGTGCTCACTTGCTGAAGGTGGGTGTATCGGAACGAAGTTTCTAGGAAGCTTCGTCTCGATAGACTCGCATTCAGGGCCCAAAGAACGTATACTCTGTAGAGACAGACTCCAAAAACAACTAACACTGGAGCCTATTGCACTGAATCAGGGGCCATAAAACAATAAGTCTGAGGCTCTCAGTGATGAAAATTGGACTACTCTGGAAATACATTTTTCACAAACTAGATGGTCTGATTCGTCAGACTAAACTGGGGCTCCTGTGCGCCTTGCACTAGTTTTAGGAGCCCCAAAATTTACAGCAACTCCCAAGGCACACATGCTGTCTCGCCAATAGCTGGGCAGCACGCACCTAGAGTCACCCGATATTTACATACGTCGTCGCGTTACTCACACGGAACGTGACAGTCAAACGAGTGCTTCACCACGCTACCCCACGTTTAGCGCGTGTATTCACCCGCGCTCTCCCTCGCCACCCGCGCCCGCCCTCGTCACTTGCGCCTGCCCTCGTCACTCGCGCCTGCCCTCGTCACTCGCGCCTGCCCTCGTCACTCGCGCCTGCCCTCGTCACTCGCGCCTGTCCACGTCACTCGCGCTTGCCCGGGATTCCGTGCTTCTGCTCGTCATCCGTTTCCCTTTGTCGCGCGCATTTCCGCCAGTCACGCACGCGCCTTCACGTCACGGTCGCTTCCCCTCGATTCGCCCTCTCCTCCCGCGCGTTTCAACTCGTTACCCGCTATCCTCCCACGCGCGTCACGTGCGCTTCCCTTCGGCAGACGCCCTGCTCCCCTCGTCACGCGCTCAATCATTCAGTCGCGGTCTTCCGTAGATCAATAGCTGAAGCCGACGTCACGCGCATATGCCGTTGCCCCAGTTGCTGCTGCCTGGCCCTCCCCTCTTGTCGTCGCCTCCGCCACCCCAATTGGATGGCGTTTGTCCTTATCGCCAACCCCTACCCACGTCGCCATCGGCACCATCGTGTGTAGCATCTCCCTCATACGCCCTTGCTCCGTCCAGCCGCAGTGAGTGCCTACTGATGTGATGGGCAGAGAAGGAGGGACAGAGGGGGATGACCAGCTGAGGGGGGGATGGTGTCACATTGAAAGCTTGATTGATGGGCGGTGGACAGGAAGGGAACGGGCTGGGGAGATAGGAAGGTCAGAAGGATAAGGACAAGGGGGAGAGGTGGAAGGACAAAGGGGGAGAGACAGAGGGGGGAGGAACAGGGGGGAGGGCAGAGGAGGAGAGACAGAGGGGGAAGGACACAGGTGGATATACAGAGGGCAAAGGGACGAGAGGGAGAGACAAAATGGGAAGGATGGAGGGGGAGGGAGGGGGAAGGGCAGAGGGTGAGAGCCAGAGGTGAGAGCGGGTTTACCGCCCAATCTATTGTGGTTTGCCTCACCTGCTTCCCCCCTCCCTCCTCCCTAGCTTCCCCCCTCCCTCCTCCCTGCTTCCCCCCTCCCTTCCCCCTGCTTCCCCCCTCCCTCCTTCCTGCTTCTCCCCTCCCTCCGCCCTGCTTCCCCCCACCCTCATAGAGGTGAGCGTCATGCACCAGGTGAGCCTTAGCTTTCTCCATATGCAACCCCTCTACCTCGATTCAACCATCTTGCTTGTCCCTCCCCATGTACCTCTCCAATCCCTCCCCATGTACCTCTCCAATCCCTCCCCATGTACCTCTCCAATCCCTCCCCATGTACCTCTCCAATCCCTCCCCATGTACCTCTCCAATCCCTCCCCATGTACCTCTCCAATCCCTCCCCATGTACCTCTCCAATCCCTCCCCATGTACCTCTCCAATCCCTCCCCATGTACCTCTCCAATCCCTCCCCATGTACCTCTCCAATCCCTCCCCATGTACCTCTCCAATCCCTCCCCATGTACCTCTCCAATCCCTCCCCATGTACCTCTCCAATCCCTCCCCATGTACCTCTCCAATCCCTCCCCATGTACCTCTCCAATCCCTCCCCATGTACCTCTCCAATCCCTCCCCATGTACCTCTCCAATCCCTCCCCATGTGCCTCTCCAATCCCTCCCCATGTGCCTCTCCAATCCCTCCCCATGTACCTCTCCAATCCCTCCCCATGTACCTCTCCAATCCCTCCCCATGAGCCTCTTCTCCCCCTCCCCATGTGCCTTTCCTCTTCATCCCACGCACAAGGGGGCAGCGCAGCAGAGTTGGGAACAAGCTCATTTTCTATTTACCCCCTCTTCCTGCCTCCACCCGACTCCTTGCAGGGCTATTTGGCGTTCATTCACATCCGGAAGGAGGAGGGTGGGCGCAGGTGCAACTAGGGGGCAGCGCAGCAGACTTTGGAACGAGCTCACGTTCCCCATGCCCCGTGCTCTCTCGACTTCCCTTCTTATTCCAGACCTATCTGGATTGCATTCACATTAGCAAGGAGAAGGGTGGGCGCATGTGCATGTTTATGCTTACACAAGCAGGAGGACCATAGCTCCACACAGATGGCGACAGCACTGGTTGCTAAAGGTGTTGGCATTAGCACTGATTGTCACATGCTGGTTGAACAGAGGCAGTTCATAAGGCTAACTCCATCCTCACTTCCAACTGCCTAAATTGTCTATGAATACTATAATATGTGCAAGCGGTCATTCAATGTGTCGCTATGCAGATTGTTACGAACGTAGATGCATCCTAGCATGACCAGGTTTAGGACAGAACGGGAAAGACCACTAAATGCACTCAAGCATGGCATGTTGAAGACCACAGGTGCATCATGGGGAAGTAAACACAACCTATTCACTCATCCTGACCTGCCACCCATAGCTCCACTTCCTCCCCATCGTAACGGCCTTCTATCCACCACTCATCACCACTGTCGCTCCACTCCCCCGCATCTCTTATCACTGCGTTTGCCGCATCCTCCTCCTGATCCGATGGGGTTTCATCCACATCCCTTTCACAGTGGTAACCTGCAATTAGCGCCAATGAGATGGATGGTAAGCCAGATTTTAGGACGGTGTGCCTGTCGCGCTAAGTAATCTCGGGGACAACCAGCTGGGCAAGGCAGGGGTGGGGCATGCTGGACCCCGGGGGGGGGGGGGGGGGGGGGAGGGGAAAGGGTGGGGCGGGGCATGACAGGGCAGGGCAGAGCTGCAAGGACAGGGCAGAGCCGCAAGGACACGTGACACAACTGCAAGGACAGGGCAGATCTGCAAGGACAGGGCAGATCTGCAAGGACAGGGCAGAGCTGCAAGGACAGGGCAGAGCTGCCAGGACAGGGCAGAGCTGCAAGGGCAGGGAAGAGCTGCAAGGGCAGGGCAGAGCTGCAAGGACAGGGCAGAGCTGCAAGGACAGGGCAGAGCTGCAAGGACATGGCAGAGCTGCAAGGACATGGCAGAGCCGCAAGGACACGTGACACAATTGCAAGGACAGGGCAGATCTGCAAGGACAGGGCAGAGCTGCAAGGACAGGGCAGAGCTGCCAGGACAAGGCAGAGCTGCAAGGACAGGGCAGAGCTGTCGCCCTCGCTTCCTCCCACCGTCGCCCACGCTTCCTCCCACCATCGCCCACGCTTCCCCCCACCATCGCCCACACTTTCCCCCACCGTCGCCCACGCTTTCCCCCACCTTCGCCCATGGCAGGTGGTGGTGCGGCTTTGGAGCAGAGTGTTGGGCGCACAGCCTGGGCAGCGCGTGCATGCGGGCAGCAAGGAGTGCAGTGCTGCAGGGGGCGGGTTAGGGGAGGCGGAGCGGGGGAGGCGGGGGTTAGGGAGAGAGGGTGCAGGGATCCTCCTATCCCCCTTATACCCTGCCACACTCTTACCTCCTGCCCTCCTCCCTTCCTCCGTTTTGTGGGGCCCCCACAGTCGTCCTCCTCTCCCTCTCTCTTCCACCCTTCCTCCATCTATCCCACACTCTCTGCCTCACTACCCTCTTTCCCCTTTCTGTTGCCCGTTATCCCTCCCTTCCTCCCGCCCTCCCTTCCTGCCATTCTCCCTCTCCTCATCCTCCCTCGATCCAGTCCCCCTTTCCCTTTCCATTTCCCACTCGCCCACTCCCTTCCTCACGCCAACCCTGCTCCTCCGTTCCACCCATCCTCTCATCCGCCCATCCTCTCATCCGCCCATCCTCTCATCCGCCCATCCTCTCATCCGCCCATCCACTCATCCCCCTTTCTCTCATTCGGCCATCCTCTCATCCCCCTTTCTCTCATTTGGCCATCCTCTCATCCCCCTTTCTCTTATCCGCCCATCCTCTCATCCCCCTTTCTCTCATTCGGCCATCCTCTCATCCCCCTTTCTCTCATTCGGCCATCCTCTCATCCCCCTTTCTCTCATTCGGCCATCCTCACATCCCCCTTTCTCTCATTCGGCCTTCATCCTCCCTCCCAACCCTCTGTCTCCTCCCTCACCTCCTCTCCTTCGTCACCACCTCTCCTCCCTCTTCGCCTCCCATTCCACATCTCCGCTGTGCAGATCGTGGCCTCAGCACCCGGGTTTCAAGAGAGTTTCTGTCCCCTCTTGTTCCCATCCTCACCTCCATCTGATCCTCCCATCCTCCATCCTCGTTACCTCCCTGCCACCCTTTCTCCTCCCCACCCTCCTCCCCAGCCTCTCTTCCTCCCCTCCCTTCTGCTTTTCCCCCAAGCGTCCTTCCTACCTCCCTTCCTCCCATCATCACTTCCTGTCTTCCTTCATTCCTGCATTCCTCACTTCTTCCCTTCCTCCGTTCCTCCCTTCCACTTGCCAGTTGTCATTCTTTTGCATGCTTGCTTCCCTTATACTTCAGCCACGCCACATCTGACTTCTTGGTTTGTGTTTGGACAGGTTTGCTCAGCATCTGGTGGTGATGTGATGGCTGTCTCATAGTAACACTACGTATAGCCATGCCATGTATTGGATCCTTTTTTATAATACAGGACTATGAGCCTCGGAGCAGTCATACATATGACCGATACCAAGGAGTTCAACAATTATTATATTACCATATCTGTAAATTAAGGGGAATCACTCCACTCGAGTAGGGAACAATGCTGGGGGGTGTGCGTGCAACGTTGCTTCCCGGTTTTGACTGCTACACTGCAAGCTATAATCCAGGCCGTGGTAAAGCCACATCTGGTTCCGGGCACCTGTGACTGCATTTGGGGGTATGGTGGTGAGTGAAGGGAGGCAGGGGAGGGCACGGGCGGAAGGAGGGAAGGGGATGGGGGGAAGCAGGGATGGGGAGGGGGGAAGGCAGGGGAGGGGACGGGCGGAAGGAGGGAAGCAGGGATGGAGATGGGGGGAAGCAGGGATGGAGATGGGGGGAAGCAGGGATGGAGATGGGGGGAAGCAGGGATGGAGATGGGGGGAAGCAGGGATGGAGATGGGGGGAAGCAGGGATGGAGATGGGGGGAAGCAGGGATGGAGATGGGGGGAAGCAGGGATGGAGATGGGGGGAACAGGGAAGAAGGAAAGGGTATATGTGTGGGTTGGAAAGGGGGAGTGACAAGTGTGCGAGATGGGAAGGGAGAAGGGAGGGATGGCGAGGGCAACGAGGAGTGGAAGGGAGGGCGACGGGGAAACCGAGGGCGACGGGGGGAGAGAGAGACGGGGATTGCGAGGGGACGAGTGGGAGCGAGGGTGACGAGCGGCAGGGAGGGCGACGAGACGAAGGGGGGCAACGGGCGGAAGGGAGGGAAAGAGAGCGTGAATGGGGAAATGAAGGCGACAGGAGGGGGAAATGAAGGCGACGGGAGGGGGGAGTGAAGGCGAAGGAAGGAGGAAGTGAAGGCGAAGGGAGGAGGAAGTGAAGGCAAAGGGAGGAGGAAGTGAAGGCGAAGGGAGGAGGAAGTGAAGGCGACGGGAAGGGGAAATGAAGGCGGGGGAAGAGGGGGGTGAGGGGGGGGAGGGAAGGTGACGGGGAAGAAGTGAAGGCGACGGGGGGGAAGTGAAGGCGACGGGGGGGAAGTGAAGGCGACGGGCGGAGCGAAGGCGACGGGCTGGGGTCGCAAACGAGACGAGCTGCGGAAGCGATGGCAACGACGCGGGCGACAGAGAGCGGAAGCGTGGGAAAGGAAAGCAAGTGCCGAGGGGAGGGTCACGTTTGGGCGAACGGTTGCGATTCGATTTCGCCGCGAGTTTACGCTACAGTGTAGTTGCACAATAACCTGCATTTTGACACAAAAATCTTCACGCAGCGAACACTAGCTTTGCGCGTCATCATCGAATCCGCGCCACCCACATCGTAAGGCGCATCTTATCCCTTCTGAGTGAACGCCGACGCCCCGCCCTGTCTACAGGTATGGTCTGTGCCAAATACTCTGCATGCTATCTCAAGCTGTGCACAGTTTGGTATGCTCGCGCTTTTCTAGTTGTGGGAAGGACCCCACCCGTTATGGGGAGCGAGAAACTTTGTCGCAAATTGGTTTCGCGAGTGAAAGTCTCTCGCAACCCAACCGAACCTCTCCGTGCCTGCCTCCCGAACCTAGTTCTAGCGTTGACTTCCGTTGAGTAATTCAGGTCTTGGGCTTTAAAGAGCAGGCATTGTCAGTGCATGCTTGGACATGGAAGGGCATGGCATGGCATGCTTAGTGGTAGCAAACTAGGGCATGGCACGGCATGGCATTATTGTTTTGCAAATTTTGGGTTTAGGGAGGCATAGCGCGTGGGGTGTTAGTAAAATACCTTTGGGGATTTGGATTGTTGTGGTAGGCATCGTAGTGGTTATGTGTGATGCCGAGCAAGCCTCGCACGGGTTTGAAAGCTCGCTAGATGTTCGCGTCAAACGCTTAGCGTGGGAGGCTCGACACATCACCTGCAAGCAACAAGATGGAGTGGAAAGCGCGAATTGGTGAACAGTAGACGCTGGATAGGATGTTGGTGACATGAGTAAGAGCCATACTAAGCAATAAAAAAAACGCACGTTGCGCTCCCGTGGCTTACCCAAACGACGGCGTGCGGATCCACGAGACGGGCGGCACTCTCGACCGATCCCACCTTTGCGCACTGGTGTCTTGGGCGCAAGTGCAGATGTCGTGGGCCGTCCGATCGAGGCATCGACCAGCTGCGCAGCCGTGGCTGAGGTATCCGGCGTCTTGTCAACGTCTACACTATCTTCAAATCGCAGTGTTCGTTGCCATTCCTCCATGATGCGATCGACCCAACCCCAATCCATTGGGGCAAAAATGCGCTCCTTAGATCTGCGCATTATCCTGGTCACCTGCCGAACTCTCGTGCGATAGGCGGTCACCAAACGGTCCATGCCGTGATTCAAATGAAGAACCGCGAGACCAACTCGTGCCGAGAAACTTCCCTGAAACCTAATCCGTTTTGGTGTGTATTTGACGATCAAAGAATGGAAGGACTCGTCGAGTGAACTGGATGCGCCATGCACAAACGACTTCACCTTCTCAGGGCTTAAGCGCATGGCAAACCGTTCACGAACCGCCTCGTGTGTCGACGACCCAAAATCATATATGGCATGCTTCCTGCCCCACCCCTCTCTGACGCAGCGAGGTGGAGTATCTCCTACCCCCGAGCAACAGCCGGAGTGGTCACCTGCCCAATGATTGGGTGGGCTCCCAAGCTCCCTCGCCACCTTGGCCGGGGTCATAGGATGCCCCTCTTTCTTCTTCGCACCACACCGCACCATGACGTGATAGAAATGAACGGAGAAACGTTGAGCCACGGTTTGTTCCTCCTTGCCGGAATCGATCTGATCTACACCTCGTTTCCGCTTGCGATGACCAGTCCACCGAGGTAGTCTCTCGGGCTCGCTGAAAGCATTAGGCGTCTGAACCTCAGAATCAGCTCCGCCTCCACCAAGCGCAGATGTGAATGAGAGAAAAGGATAGATGAGAAGGGATCGAGAGTATAAAGTAGCACTTACATCAACCATGCTGTTAAAGTGTACAAGGGGGTGTATGCATAACTGACTCTGTGTCGGTGTTGGCCCAAGGAATTGATCCACCGATGAAATGAGAGTTTCCGTTTGCACCCGCGTGCGCAAGCATGATGAGGGTGCTCGCCAAAGACGCCGGTCTCGCACCCTGTGTCGGATGCACATCGTAACTCCATAGCTCCCCCACCTCCTCCCACCGAACGTCAACATTCACCTCGTCCGGTGTCGTTACATCCACGGAAACCCATTCAGCTCAATCATCCTGCTCCCGCACACCAGCATCAGAAGCAACAGGCACCTCACCGTAGTTCACAGGCACCTCCACCGTACTACACTCCCCGCCCACCCGCACCACTTTTCTTAGCTCGGGATACTTCCACTTCGCCTCCTCCGCAGTCATCTTCCTGTAAACAATCGTGCCCATGTCGTCACAAACTGATTCCACCAAAGCCTCTTTCAGAGAAGCTTTCGACTCTTTCACCAACCCCCGTCCTTTCAGCCATTCCCGTAGCCCATCGACAGTCGCAAGCCATAGATCCTCAATACATTTCGCCTTGTCCACAGCCACTAGTGCACGGACCTGATCCTGAAGTTCTTTCAGAAACAGATTGTAAAGAGTCCGCTTCACATGCCACCAGTCCACCTGGTGGTTCAATCCTCTTTCGGACGCTACCCCACAAAAAGTAGACCCTTGATCAGAGATGATCCCTTCCTTCGTAAGTCCTTTCTGCGCCAGTTCATCTAACCTTTGTCGAAAGCCACTCTTTACAGCCGCACCGCAGATGTGTCGTCCACCCCTTTCTGTGTCGTGGCATAGTACATTATCTTCCTTGACGGTAAATCTAAGAACGATAATGTACACCACTCTCCTTCTCGAACATGGGACCATCGACCATCGACCACTACATATTCTGCAGGGACTTCACGCTTCAGCATCTCTTCTCATACCGCAACCATAGACTTATCAGCCTCTCTCAGTATAGCATTCCAAAGCCCATTATCATCACCAAGGTACTTATAGAACGTGCCATTCCCCGGAAGGCCGAAGTTGCGACAAAAATCCCACATTTGCTGATACCCCATTCCGGCTAAAGCAAACACACCGGCAAATTTTGATTGTAGCATTGGAGAACGCGCGCCTACACCGGTTCGTGCTCTTTCTATACGCCGGCTCGGACATGGCCAAAACTCTACGCCATGCGAGAACGCGTCACATCGCCAGAACATGCCGACCGATGCCCGTGAGAACTTCAATGATCTCAATGTCATCCTCTCACTACACGCGCGCTCATGTGAACACACCAAACGACACCCTTGGAAGAACCTAACCAGCTGCCGTGGCTCGACAAGACATAGCCGTTGCCCCTCAATATCATCGATGCTCGGAGAAGAAGGCCAGTGCTTAGGGACACTCCCACGCCCAACTGCCCGTCGGTGGCTGTTGGCAGGCCTAGTGGACAGAAAAAAAAAGGGGAGTTTGGACATGGATACTATGACATGTAAGTTATTGCACAATGACATCATGCATATTCAACCCTCACCCACTAGTCTCACCCTTGCACTGGCCGTTATGATGCCGCCATCGAACTCGGTGTGGGCGCAGCCACCGTAGCATCTCCATGCGTACTGGCAGCGCCCCCATTAGCATCCAAGCCGTCCCTCTCCACAACGCCCACGGCTGTCGCATCTGGGAGTTCGGTCCCGATGTCGTTGCCACTACCACTAAGGTTGGCCCCTGACACATAAATGGCATGATATAGGAGTGTTGTTTATTAGTCACTTCGAAGACAAGAAACCTCCATATGCATCTTCCAAATCATACCTGAATTACGTGTCGCTGCAAATGCCGCGCCACGCCTGGCGCCTCCCCATGATCGACCGGAAACATGTCGCAATCTTCCGCGCGCATCATATTGTACTAGCGGGAAGAAGTATCTAAGCCCGGCAAGGACTCGATTGGGCCTTTGTTGCAGGTCTGCCACATGCTCGAGACTTCTTTTAGCGTGTTCTTTGAAGATGCGACCGTACTCATTTCGGTGTCTTTCCACAATTGCGCCGGTATGTGTGTCGTTTGAAGAAGGATCTGTGAGGCACAGGATGTACAGGCACGTGACACATTTCACATGTTTAACACATCCAGCAGAAGGCTGCCCTTAATAGTGCATATCATGCACAATTCCAACGCCCGTCCAACCCTTGTGAAATACCTGCTGCTAGGCCCGCCGCAATGAGTCGGCTGGTCGCTTGAGGTGCAGACTCCGTCAAGAAATGAATCACATCATCCGTCGTCGCCATTGTGTCCCCAAGGTACAATGTCGAGAGCCCCACGCGGAGCACGCACAGAAGTGGCCGCATGTGGACCAAAATCTTGACTGTCCCTCTCTGGGCATCCTTACATGCCTGTAGTGCAAGATGCCCTCCCGTCCCTACACCCACCTGTGCCATATCGAAGCATGTCAGCACATGCCCCAAGGAGAGCGGGAGAGGTGCGGGGTCAGGGGTAGGGGGCCAGGGGCAAGGTTTAGGGTAACTTAGGATAAAAAAGAAATTTGCAATTGCACGCCAAGCAACACACAATGGCTGTGTGCATGGTGGTGACAGCAGGCCCAAGGCGGCACCAACATTGGCTGCTACTGCCTTGGGACAGAGCAGGTGCGTGCATGATGGTGACAGCAGGACAAAGGCAGCAGCACCATTGGTTGCTGCTGCCTTGGGATAGCACAGGTGCTTATATGGTGGTGACAGCAGGCCCAAAGCATGCTTCCCAACATTGATTGCTGCTGCCTTGGGACAACACAGGTACGTGCATGGAGGTGACTCCAAGCAGATAGGACCCCCAAGGCAGCAGCAACCGTTGTTGATGGTTGCTGATGCCTTTGCCTCGTGACATGTGAGCATGATAGGATGGCAAAGGCAGCAGCAACCGTTGTTGATGGTAGCTGCTGCCTTGGCCTTGTGACACGTGAGCATGATAGGACCCCCAAGGCAGCAGCAAGCTTTGTTGATGGTTGCTGCTGCCTTCGCCTCGTGACACGTGAGCGTGATAGGACCCCCAAGGCAGCAGCAACCGTTGTTGATGGTTGCTGCTGCCTTGGCCTCGTGACACGTGAGCGGGATAGGACCCCCAAGGCAGCAGCAACCGTTGTTGATGGTTGCTGCTGCCTTTACCTCGTGACATGTGAGCATGATAGGAACCCCAATGCAGCAGCAACCGTTGTTGATGGTTGCTGCTGCCTTTACCTCGTGACATGTGAGCATGATAGGACCCCCAAGGCAGCAGAAAACCGTTGTTGATGGTTGCTGCTGCCTTTGCCTCGTGACACGTGAGCGTGATAGGACCCCCAAGGCAGCAGCAGCCACTGTTGATGGTTGCTGCTGCCTTGGCCTCGTGACATGCGATTGTGATCGGACCCCCCAGGCAGCAGAAACCGTTGTTGATGGTTGCTGCTGCCTTTGCCTCGTGACATGCGAGCATGATAGGACCCCCAAGGCAGCAGCAAACCGTTGTTGATGGTTGCTGCTGCCTTTGCCTCGTGACACGTGAGCGTGATAGGACCCCCCAGGCAGCAGCAAACTTTGTTGATGGTTGCTGCTGCCTTTGCCTCATGACATGGGAGCGTGATAGGACCCCCAAGGCAGCAGCAAACCGTTGTTGATGGTTGCTGCTGCCTTTGCCTCGTGACACGTGAGCATGATAGGACCCCCCGGCAGCAGCAACCGTTGTTGATGGTTGCTACTGCCTTTGCCTCGTGACACGTGAGCGAGATAGGACCCCCCAGGCAGCAGCAACCTTTGCTGACGGTTGCTGCTGCCTTTGCCTCGTGACATGTGAGCGTGATAGGACCCCCAAGGCAGCAGCAACCGTTGTTGATGGTTGCTGCTGCCTTGGCCTCGTGACACGTGAGCGTGATAGGACCTCCCAGGCAGCAGCAACCGTTGTTGATGGTTGCTACTGCCTTTGCCTCGTGACACGTGAGCGTGATAGGACCCCAAGGCAGCAGCAACCGTGGTTGATGGTTGCTGCTGCCTTTGCCTCGTGACACGTGAGCGTGATAGGACCCCCAAGGCAGCAGCAACCGTTGTTGATGGTTGCTGCTGCCTTTGCCTCGTGACACGTGAGCGTGATAGGACCCCCAAGGCAGCAGCAACCGTTGTTGATGGTTGCTGCTGCCTTGGCATCATGACATGTGAGCATGATAGGACTCCCAAGGCAGCAGCGACCATTGTCACTGTACTATGGTCGATGTAGGCTAGAGCATACTAGTTTCGCTCCGTACACAGAGTTCTCACATAGTACCCAGCACCAAAGCAATACATTCTACCCAGTTCACATTTGCTAGGTACGGTAAGGATGGTAGGTACGAGGTACCCCAAATACTATGTAGGTGCATCGGAGGGACTACACATACACCCTGGACGGGAATACGAAGAACCTACTGCATATTTCGCTACGCCAACACCCTCGAAAACATTTTTGGGATGCAGGGAATTGGGCACTCACCTGGGCTCTCCTCTCTCGCGACCCGCAGGGGCGTGTGCCGCCCCTTGCTCCCCGTCAGTGCGCAATATCCACTTTAGTTGTGCGCGCGGTGGCCCAAGCCCGATCACCTAGAGCGCGCGCTGCTCGTCGCCTGGGATGCGGGCGCCGCGTCGCCGGGAACGTGGGCTCCGCATCGACTGGAAGGCGGGCTCTTATCCGCCTAAAATGCGGGATCCGCGTCGCGAGGAATGCGGGCTCAGCGTCGCGAGGAATATGGGCTCAGCGTCGCGAGGAATGCAGGCTCAGTGTTGCGTGGAATGCGGGCTCAGCGTCGCGAGGAATGCGGGCTCAGCGTCGCATGAAATGCGGGCTCAGCGTCGCGAGGAATGCGGGCTCCGCGTCGCACAGAACGCGAGCAGCTAAATGCGACGAGCGGGTGCTGCTCGGCGTTTGGTGCGAGAGCCCTATCACGTCCGCTTTCTTCCCCCTAGCTAGTAACAAAGACTCCAATACACTTCCGGTTTCTTGTTGTTCCTAACTTCCCGTAGTCTCCAGTCTGTCGTCACTTTTTTTTTCTCGTAAGTGCGATCGCGCTTGCACATTCCTACACTTTGCTGTTGCCAGCTCCTTCGATGGTCGGTAAGCTAGTAATCTGGGCACTGGATCGTCCCGAACACATGTCTGTTGTGGCGTTGAGTAGGTGGCATCGATACCCAGCACGTGCGCTGCTCTGTTTTTCTATTTCCCGTTAGCATCGAGCTGATTCAGTGGTGAGGAGACTTCGAGTGAGCCACACTTTCCATGCTCGATGCAAGAGAGGGATGTGTGCGACACATTTGTCGCTTTGGGTTGGTGGGATTCGCAGGTTTGGTGGGTGCGAAATGTTCACTTGTTTGCGGAGGATAGTTGTTCTCGCCAAAGGCAGCCAGCTGAAATTGGTTTCGCGGATCTCACATACACCCTATTTCAAATCTACAAGATTTGCCTGCAAGGGGTACTGACTTTGGTGTATAGCGCGTTCAGGTCGTCGCCCGGGGGAGCTCGCTGCCCGCGGGCCAAAAAAAAACCCCAGTCGGGCATGCATCCGGTCAGGGAGGCATCAACCCTAAATCCATGCCTCCCTGTGATTTAGGGCTGATGCCTCCCTCGGATGGCATTCCATCCGAGAGGGTTTTAGTTTTTTTTTCTTGCCCGAGGGGCAGATCGCTTCCGCGTGGTTGATGCCTCCCGAGCCGCGTGCCTTCCGGATGGGTTTTAGTTTTTGGGTTGCGTAGCAACCCTATATAATCAGTTCCACTTTTTGGGGATATCATTCAAGATTGTTTTTCAAATCATTTTTGGGGGCACACATTTGAAGCAAATGCCCAAAAAGTGACTAAAAACAACACTTTGAATTACATCTTCCAAAACGTGAAACCAATTACGAGCGTTCCATGTTGAAGCCATAAACATGTCCGACCATCCCAGCATCGTCGATTAATACGGCGGATGGTATGATCGAACAATATAACATAGCATCAACATGTACGAGTGCAACTGACACGGGATACCGAATGAACGACGACACAAGTGTTTGTGAACGTGCCGAAATGGATGCTAATGCATATCAATGTTGCAACCGAGATTGATGGGGTCGTTGAAACAACGAAGATACGTTGCACCAACGACGATGACAATCTCAAACTGCAGCACGATACATAAGAACACCACACATCGAAACGAACATAAGTAACAGACATGAGTGAACGAACATAAAAACATATGTTCCGAAGCTGATACTAATATGCGTCAATGTTGCAACCTAGATTGATGGGGTCGTTGAAACAACAAAGACACGTTGCATCAACGACGATGACAATCTTGAATTGCAGCACGACACATATTAAGACCAAACTTCGAAACAAAACAACCAACACCATCCAAGGTTGTTCATATATATAGACGCATGCGCCAGCACGCGCGTGCACACGCACACAAACAGATACAGAGACACGCATGCGCACACATATGATAGACCGCATATACATGTATCAAGGGGTCGTCCTAGTGAATATAATCCATTGCAACCGCCATTCTTGCCCGAACTCGCATATTTCCTCTGAATTCTTCCCATCTTCCTTTCCCTCACGTTTCTTCATTTGCAGTGCTTCATCCTTGCACTTCAAGAATCAGGAAGCAAATGAAGATGTTGGGGCTCACAGACCCTGCAAAACATAACAATTAACCGAACATATGCGTAAAATATAGGATAATAAGTAATATAATAAAAACCGGTGTGCAAAATGCAACAAGTATATAACTCTACAAATTCGGTGCAAAAAACACATGTTCCAACCAATCCCATAATGTACTTTGTCTCATATGCATATACAGAAGTTGAGTATAATGATTGATGATAAAATTGATGGTTTGCGTCTTACCTGGCTGCCACAACGCTGGGCGAGCTTCACGGGTGTCGTGGGAATGGTAGGAGGAACACTCGACGCCACACGCTTGTTGTTGTCGTTCATAGCCGCAACATGCTTCTCCTACAAATAACACGCAAATATGAAAATAATGCAAATAACTTGTCAATTGATGTGCAAACAAGAGAACATACGTATAAGAACAAAAATATCATATTATGTCATGGTTCAAATAATGATCAAATACAGAATTACCATGATGATCGTATTGATAACCCTGTCAAAGCGATCTCCAGCAGCCTTTGTAACCATCTGTGATAGGGGGAGAAAAGACAAACGACCAAAAACATGGGGTTTTGGCCAACGATGATTATGGTATGACCTTATATCACAATACAAATTTAATCAATACACAATATTAAACAATGGGATCGGCTGTAGCAGGATGTTCCTTTTAGGATATGTTTACTTCTACTGTACAATGCCGCTTTCAGCTTAGGATCGCTTGTAGCATACAGCATCATTGTCGTATTGCGCTACGTACCTTGATTTGAAGACGTGTATGAAGGAGTTTCGACAATATCTCCCTCTTCCCAGCACGATCAGCTGCGGTCCATGTCTCGATGCTGAAATCTTCCAGCCCGTCCTCGAGAGCACCCAAGCTCACTATCGCAGTCACACCTGTGCGGGCGGTCTTTCCAACTTTGGAAGGGAAAGAAACATTCAAAGCAAATTTAGTGAGAAGATCATAACATCAATAAAGTAATGCAAGATAGAACACCAAACGACAAGTACAACATAAAATGTGGATACACAAGCACCTGTCGTCGTGTCGAAGACTGCGACAACGGTATCTCGCTCGATCGTGTCCTGTGACACGTGCCCTATGTCACAGAGGTACCCGTCGTTGGTGAAACACCATCCGGTGACGGGGAAACCGCAAACATCAGGGGCATCGTCCGACAGCCTGAACGGGCAGAACGATGCTGTAGTGATGTCGGTGCTGCGTATTTTCACGCTGAGTGCACACGTGATCTCTTTGCCCAAAAAGACCACGTTGTCGTCCACTGCTCCCAAACTGGAAGGGGGAGAATAAACGATTTAAACAAGTTTACAGAATCCGAACATCATCATACAAACAGTTATTGATTGTAGAATTGATACTATCTTTAGCGTGGACGAACATGCAATACATACATGATAACTATGAACAACGTGTTTCACTTACGAAGTGACGTTGCCGACGTCGGCTGATGCGGTGTGAACAGGAGTCGGACTCTGCGTGACTCGAGCAGCAATAGCATCATCTGTAATCTTGATGACCCTCGACCTTTAGGAAAGATTACAATAGCCAAAATAGGAAGATAGTTAGTGTCGCACAAATCACGAACAATATAGATATATCAACACAGTGCACATTCAAATACTTGCACACGGTTAACTGACATAGCACATTACGACGACTCTTACGATGTCTCCTGGTCTTACGATACCTCTTGGTCGTGTAGATCTGAGGATGGTCGACGTAGAGCTCTGTGATCCACAAGACCACTGAAGTCGACGTGAATGATGTCCTGGTCAGCATCTGTTGCTCTTCCACGAACATGCGAATCCGGTCCGCTGATGAGCCTAACGCCGTCAAGCCAAAGCGTCCGCTCTCGTCACGTACAGAACATAGAGCTCGCAGCAAGAAACCGGGCTCCATCTTGGAGACTGTCAGCTCCACAATAAAGGATGAGACCTACAAGTAAGAAATATTTAAACAGTTTGAACAAACTATTGTTATTATGAGCGTTGATGACAAATGTGGAACTGTATGATCACGTAACAAAAAAAAATCATCAATAAGCGTCAGAAGCATATTTGACATAAACTAACATAACACAATATGATGTATGATATCAAGTATAATGTCACGAAATGGTATGAACACATACCCGACGGCGTGTGCATGGATCGGGCGAGAACAATGCATCAAGCCGTGTAGGGGTGAACACACTCAGCGGAATGCTGTCGTTCTCATCCGCCATGCGAGCATGAGATGAACGGTGCTTCCAGGTGAGTACACCGTCAAGTATGCCAGCGGAGTACCTGAAAGAAGTTTTTGTGATTTATTGATATATGGAAAGTTTAAAAATGCTACCGATCCTACGCTTCATTTAAACTTATGTTGTAGGTAGCTCTATGTTGAAGAAAGCATAGTGTAGTATGCATTTTCGTGTTGCAAACATCTATATATCACGATAGCCTCAGACTACAGACAATCCCGTGCTGCGAGCAACACTATGTTATAGTCAGCCCCACTTCATATACAACCTCATGGTACGGACAATTAGATGCTTCAGGTAGCCCCATGCGATAGGCAGCCCCATGCTGCAGGCAGCCCCATGCTGCAGGCAGCCCCATGCTGCAGGCAGTTCCATGCTGCAGGCAGCCCCATGCTGCAGGCAGCCCCATGCTGCAGGCAACCCTATGCTACAAGCAGCTCTATACTGCAGGCAGCCACATGCTGTAGGCAGCCCCATGCTACATGCAACCTTATGCTGCAGGCTCTATTTTGTGCAACCAACTTCATATTGCAACTATGCATATAAAGGTAAGCCCCATGCTGATGATAACCTCATGCTGACTAGACTAGACCCATACTATAAATGCATTTAAGCAAACTATGACTTCAAATTTGTAGTAAAATCTCACCCAAGTTTCTTGGAGATAGTGCATTTGATGGAGCAGATGTCGTATGTGGCTCCAAGCACGAACTCTCCAAGCGTTTTGAAGCATCTGACCATTGTCCATGGTGCTGGTGGCGGCTGCCTCTCAGACCAAAAAAACAACTCCATGACGTTTCCTTCAGCGTCCATCACATACAACTTTGCCGGAAATCTATCCGCGGTTGGCTGATCGAGATCGTGGGGTCGAACATTGACAATCATCCCACGGACCATGAAGTTCAAAGGCTCTTGCGGTATGTTTAGAACCTTCATCAGATTGCTAAAGCTAGCGACCTTCGGTGGCTGTTCAATCATTACAAGGAAAATTGGGGTGCATATTTGAGAAAAAGAAAGGAATTGAAACAAATAGAGATAGAAAGATAGTAAAAGAGAGAGAGAGAGAGAGAGAGAGAGAGAGAGAGAGAGAGAGAGAAAGAGAGAGAGAGAGAGAGAGAGAGAGAGAGAGAGAGAGAGAGAGAGAGAGAGAGAGAGAACGGCTCGCGTCATGCTTGCAGCAATAGCAAGCGTAGGCAAACCATTATAGGACGAGCAATATAGGACAAATAGCAAGTAGTATGACTACGCCAACCATGCCTCAGGTGCTACCGACAACCGACCACTTACAACTCCGCGCGCCGTAGAAGCCACTCTGCCATTTCGTGAACAGACAGAGCGCTAACACGAGGCCGCACATCATGACTACAACTGACTGCGGGTTTAGGGTTCGCATTCCCATCTCAGTGCCGCGCCCAACACAAGCTATCTATTAGGCTCTAACTCTGTCCGCGCCAATTTGTGCTTCAACACCCCACGCCCCATCCCGACTTGCCCGCATCTGTACATGGTTCATCACGTTTGATCTCACCTGGTAGATTCTCCGGAGTTGCCGCTACATTGTCGATCATCAAAGCAACAATAGCCACAAAGGACCTCACGTGCCCCAGATGCATAAGGTTGTGCCCCTCCACCTCAAGCGGACGAGGAGCATTAGTACGTCTGCGAAACAATCCCCAACCGCTACATGAATCCCTGACTAACGACAGGTAGTGGATCGAAACAACAGGAACTTTGGGGAGACCCAGCCCTTTGCCACCATCCTCGCTGCTGCTCCTACCTCCAATGTTGGATGGTCAAGAGTTTCCGTTGTCTGCGTAGGAGGATGATGCAGGAAATGCACAAGAGGAGGCGGAGGTATACCATATAACGAGAGTTCGCCACGTCAACCATATTCAGCTTCCACAAATGTCTGATACATGGGAGGCCCACCCTTTGGAGGCGCGCACCATACCCTTGGAGGCACAAATGTAGAAGTGCCTCAGCGGGCTGTGCAGGCAACATCGGTGGCTCCTGTTGCGAGGGAAGAACGAACTTTTGTAGGGGGAGCACGGAAGCACCAATGAGAAGTGGTATAGCAGCAGCAGGAGGATGAGGCGCCAGGTCGAGCGGGGGAGGAAGCTGGCTTACGGTCGGTGATGTTATCGACCTCACCTCAACACCAAAACAGGCACTTGACAAAACTGGAAAGCTGGCCTGGATAAGCAGGAAAACATAGCCAAAGCGCTTTAGGTGTTGGAAAGCACATATGTAAACTCCAACTCCTGAGACTTCAAAAGTCTTACGCACCCGCGACCTCCTGTGCTGTAACGACCTGCCTGAGTGGCTCAAGCAAAGCTCATGTTCACCTGCGCCTTCAATAACCTTGCAGGACCTTTGTAACATCCTCTCGACTTGCAAAAATGGCGTAGGAGCAGGCCCAAGCGGGATGAGTTTCGAGCACGTTCGTGAGCACCTTTGTTGTCTGGACGAAGGCAAGCATCTGCTCACCCTAGTCAACACAATCCCCCTTGGGAAACTCTATCAAGAAGCGGCACAGTTACTCACTACGTCAAGGCTCTTGACGTTCTTTATGCCGCAACGTCCCCAAGTGCGCGGCATGGCCCCCGCCACACCCCAACAGCTGCCCCTGCCCACTAGTGTGCCCCGGTCGCCCAACAGCCTCGAAGTTTTGGGCAGCCTAGCTGGTCACACGAGGACTGTGCCAACTTCTTACGCACCTGAATGACTGAGGCTGTTGCGCTGTCAATTCTTCTCTCGAAGCTGGAGCCGCAGCTCTGACTACTCTCCAAAAGATGCATCAACAACTTGAGGACAGTACTATGTTGCATGGAGACCTATACATTGCAGGTAGTTCCATGTTGCACAAGTCCCCATGATGCAGGCTACTCGATGCTACAAGCAGTCCAATGTCGTAGACAACCCCATGTTGCACGTATCCCCATGCAGCACACAACACCATGCTACAGTGACAAAAGTTAGAAGAAAGAAAGAGGGTTTGAACTAGCAGAAATGGGGATACAAATAGAAAACCCTAGAAGGGTTGTACTCGCTATAGAGCACCCCACTACAGGCTAGAACAATAAGATAATATTCTGACACACCCCCATAGCCAAAGTGGGGTGTAATCAGCAGAGCAGGCAAAGTAGTACAAGCTCAGGGTGGATCACAATGTCACCACACATTCTGAGCACAAGTTCAAGAAGAGATAGTTTAGAGTTCACAATTATGAGCAGAGCTAGTGGTAGTCACAACGGGCAAGTGAGGAGGAGGAGAGAGAGTGAGGGGAGAGGAGATAGGAGGCGACGGCTGAAGCTGCAAGCACACGGGCAACAGGAGGCACACTGGCACAGCGGCTACCGGACAGCGCCCGGACTACAGGAGTAACAGGCCCCGCGGCTCAAATAGCGGCGGACGGGCAACGGACCCACGGGCGGCTGGCACAGCTGGCTACGACTGGGCTACCGGGACAGCGCCCCGGACTACAGGTGCTGCGAACGACAAACTGACAACCTCCACTCAACCTCCCGCACACAGTCCCACCCCCCTGATGCACACCCACTGCTACACCGCTAGCTGCACTCCCACGCACCCCCCTTAAACCCTAAACCCGAGTCTCCCACACAACCACCCCCCTCAGCGACAGCTGCAGCAGTGGGAGACGAAGGAGGAGGAGGAGCAAAGGGAGGAAGGCACACCGAGCACCCCCATACCCGCCACCCCACAGCTCGCCGCGGCCCCCGAAGGAGCCGCGACGGGCGACGGGAAATGGCAGGGGGAGGGGGGGGGGGGGGGGGGGGGGGAGGCGGTGTGGTGAAAGGGGCCCACCACGGGCCTGGTTGGAGGGCGGGGCCGCGACAAGGGGCGGGGCCGCGACGAGGGGCGGGGCCGCGACGAGGGGCGGGGCCGCGACGGTCGGGCAGGGCCGCTTCGAGGGGCGGGGCCGCGACACAGGGCGGGGCCGCGACGTAGGGCAGGGCCGCTTCGAGGGGCGGGGCCGCGACGCAGGGCGGGGCCGCGACGTAGGGCGGGGCCGCGACGTAGGGCAGGGCCGCTTCGAGGGGCGGGGCTGCGACGCAGGGCGGGGCCGCGACGTAGGGCGGACGCCCGCGAAGGTAGGGCAGACGCCCGCCGCGCGCCTCGGGGCGCACAGCGGGCAAAGAACCGCCGCGCGCCCCGGGGCGCACGGCGGGCAGAAAACCGCCGCGCGCCTCGGGGCGCACGGCGGGAAGGAAAACCGCCGCGCGCCTCGGGGCGCACGGCGGGAAGGAAAGGTAGCAGCGGAAGCGAGGTGGAAACCCACCCACAGGATCGATCCAAGGGGATCGACCTGCTCTGATAGCATGACAAAAGTTAGAAGAAAGAAAGAGGGTTTGAACTAGCAGAAATGGGGATACAAATAGCAAACCCTAGAAGGGTTGTACTCGCTATAGAGCACCCCACTACAGGCTAGAACAATAAGATAATATTCTAACATACAGCATCACCCATGTTGTAGCCAATACCATGTTGTAGACATCCCAATGCTATGAACAGTCCATGCTACACACAGCCCCATGCTGTATGAAGTCCCATATCGTAGACAGTCCCGTGCTCCAAGCAGCGCTACGCTGCATCCACGTAGCCAGACTATACAACCCGACAGTGCAGTTAGCCCCATGTTGCAGCCAGCTATATGGTGCAGCAGCTAATATTGTATGCAACTTCAATCGTCCACATGCTGTAGGCAGCCTCATGCCAAAGCCAACTCAATGTAGTAGCTGTCCCCATCTTGCAATTAGCTAACCCCATGATGCCAACAACCTCATGCTTAGCGCAAACCCTTGCTTAGCATATCCCCAGCATATCCCTTTAGCACATCCACATGCTGTATCCAGCTCTATGCTGGAAGCAGTACTATGATGAAGGTAGTCTCATAAGGCACCATAACCAATTCTGCAACCAACTCATCCTTCAACATGATCGATGTTGCATTGCATACAACCCCATGCTTCACAGAACTCCAGACTTCATGCAACCCCATGCTTCATGCAACTCCATGCTTCATGCAACGTCTTGCTAAATGTAGCCTAAGATTGCACTAGCCTCATACCATAGCCCCATTCTACAGGCAACCTGAAATACCACTAGCCTCATATCGTAGCTAGGCCTAAGTCATAGCAATCCACGTGTACTTGAGAGAGAATGTTCATAGAATACGTGACTGTTTATAGAGCATGCATTGCATGTCAGAGTATTATAGCTGATGCATGTTTGTAGGCTATAGTGGGGTAGCACATATGGGGTACAACTTTCTAGGGTTGTATTTGTACTCAACTCTGACTTAGTCATTTCCATTCCTGTTCACTTGTTTCACATGGTATAGAGCGGGTCCTTCCTTAGGACCGTTTTTTTTTAAGGGCCCACCGAAGCGCGCCCCGAGGCGCGCCTTTTTTTTTAGCGACCCCTCGGGTCGCCATTTCCCTCGCGGCCCCGCTGTCCCTCAGACGCGGCCCCGCCACCCCTCCTGATCGCGGCCCCGCCGCCTGCTTGGCGCGGCCCCGCCGCCGGCTCTGACGCGGCCCTGCCGCCCTCTTCGTCGCGGCCCCGCCGCCTGCTTGACGCGGCCCCGCCGCCTCCACTGACGCGGCCCCGCCGCCGGCTCTGACGCGGCCCTGCCGCCCGCTTCGTCGCGGCCCCGCCGCCTGCTTGACGCGGCCCCGCCGCCTCCACTGACGCGGCCCCACCGCCGGCTCCGCCGCTGCACCCTACGGCCCGCCGCCTCACCTGACGGCCCCGCCGCTGCACCTGCCGGCCCGCCGCTGCACCTGCCGGCCCGCCGCTGCACCCAGCGGCCCGCCGCTTCACCTGACGGCCCCGCCGCTGCACCTGCCGGCCCGCCGCTGCACCCTACGGCCCGCCGCCCCACCTGGTCGGCCCGCCGCTGCACCCTACGGCCCCGCTGCTGCTGCCGACCTGCTTGGTCTTGAGTCGGTCGGCGCGGCGTCTACCCCTAGTGGGAGACGTCGCTCCAGCAAGGGCAAGGGGGGCAAGGGCGCGGGTGGAGCTGGAGGGGGCGGTGGCGGTGGCGGCGGTGGCAGCGGAGGGAGTGGGGGTGGCGGCGGGACTAGTGGCGGGGGTGGTGGTGGTGGTGGCAGCAGCGGCGGAGACGGTGGTGGTGGTGCCAGCGGTGGTGGTGGAGGCAGCGGCGGAGGTTGAGGCGGCGGAGGTGGAGGCGGTGGAGGCGGCGGCGGAGGAGGCGGTGGTGGTGGAGGAGGTGGAGCTGGTCGGGGTGGTACCCAGCAGCGTAGCGGCGGTGGTGGTGGCCAGCGCTCGCAGCGGCAGCAGCAGCAGCGCTCGCGGGACATCCCTCCGCCTCAGCAGCTTCGTGAGTGGTACGCTGGGCATCAGAGGGGTGGGGGTACTGGTCCCTGCACCTACGTTCTTCGTTCCGGCGACCGCGCGGGTGAGCAGTGTGGGGGTGCCCACGCCACCCAGCGCTGCTTTGGCCGCCTGACGGACGCTTGGCGTCAGCAGTTCCCTGGGGCTAGTGAGATCCCTCGCTGGGATGAACTTCTAAGGGCTGGTGTAGCGATATTTGATCTTGATTTTGATGCTATCCTTGCTGCTATGTATGCTGTGGATTATAGTGAGGAGAATGAGGGTTACCGGTGTTTCCAGCCCGACCCGGGCATTGGTACTGCTGCGCTAGGTGCTTGTGAGGCTGCTGCTCTAGGTGCCAGTGCGTCTGTGCTCTCAGGTACTGGTGAGACTGCGCTCTCAGGTACTGCGTCGTCCTCGTCCTCCCTCACTTTCACACTTGACTCCGGGGCGTCTCGCTCCTTCTTTCGAGACCGCACTACCCTTACGCCGCTCGGCCGGCCGGTTGCGGTCTCCCTTGCTGACCCCTCTGGGGGTCCTGTCCTGTCTCACTTCTCCACTGTCCTCCCGTGTCCGGCTGCCCCTTCGGGCACCCTGTCTGGTCTGTACCTTCCCTCGTTCTCTACGAACTTGGTGAGTGGAGCGGACCTGCAGGATGTGGGGGTTCACCAGTTCACTCCTGCGAGTCAGCGGGTGACCCACTGCACGGAGGCACGCATAGGCCGACACCTGGCCACGTTCTCGCGTCGGCCGGGGTCGAGTCTCTACACCCTGACCGTTGAGTCTCCTCCTGTCCCTGCGTCTGGTCAGGTGGCTGCGTCGGGTCAGGTGCTTGCTGCTGCGTCCCGGTCAGGTCCTGAGTCTGCCCCCTGTTCTTGTCGCCTCCTGTCTCACGAGACTCTCCTGTGGCACCACCGTCTTGGCCACCCCTCCTTGCCCCGTCTTCGGAGCATGGCTTCCCGTGTCCTTGTCTCTGGTCTTCCCCAGTCTCTCCCTCCTCTCCCCTCCGGGCCAGGACCTTCCTGTGTCCCCTGTGTCGAGGGTCGCCTCCGGGCTACTCCTCACTCCTCCCACTTCCCCCCGACAGAGGCTCCCCTGCAGACGCTTCACATGGATGTGTGGGGCCCAGCCCCCGTCCGTGGGCAGGGTTACGAGCGCTACTTCCTGTTGGTGGTTGACGACTACTCGCGTTACACCACAGTCCTCCCCTTGCGCAGCAAGGGTGCGGTCACTGAGGTGCTGATCGACTGGATCCGCGAGGCTCGTCTCCAGCTCAGGAAGAGCTTTGGCTCGGACTTTCCTGTTCTGCGTCTGCACTCGGACAGAGGCGGAGAGTTCTCTTCTCGCCTTCTGCGGGACTACTGTCGTGCACGGGGGATCCGCCAGACCTTCACGCTTCCGGACTCACCACAGCAAAATGGGATTGCTGAGCGCCGCATTGGCATGGTCATGGATGTCGCTCGTACGTCCATGATGCATGCGGCTGCCCCCCATTTTCTGTGGCCGTTTGCGGTGAGGTACGCGGCGCATCAGCTCAACCTTCACCCCCGGGTCTCTCGGCCTGCGATGTCCCCAGCCTTGCTGTGGACGGGGAAGGTTGGCGATGCGTCTGTGTTCCGTGTCTGGGGATCTCGGGCGTTTGTCCGCGACTTGTCTGCGGACAAGCTGTCCCCTCGTGCTGCTCCCTGTGTCTTCCTTGGCTTCCCCACTGACGCCCCAGGGTGGCAGTTTTACCACCCCTCCTCTCGTCGTGTTCTGTCCTCCCAGGACGTCACGTTCGACGAGTCGGTCCCCTTCTACCGTCTCTTCCCCTACCGCACTCCTTCCCTCCCCCCTCCCCCGGACTTCCTTGTGCCGGTTCCCCCCCCGGTAGACCCCCTCCCCCCTCAGGTTCCTGCCCCCTCAGGTGTGTCCCAGGTAGACGCCGTTGACCCGGTCGAGGTTACTGGTGACTCTGGTGCTGCTGCGGGTGCTGAGCCTGGGGGTGCTGACTCTGGGGGTGCTGTGCGCGGGGGTGCTGAGCCTGGGGGTGCTACTGCTGGGGGTGCTGGGCCTGAGGGTGCTACTGCGGAGGGTGCGGAGCCTGGGGGTGCTGAGCCGGGGGGTGCTGTGCCTGGAGGTGCTGGGTCTGGGGGTGCTGGGTCGGGAGCTGCTGAGCCTGGGGGTGCTGTGCTGGGAGCTGCTGAGCCTGGGGGTGCGGCGTCTGGAGCTGCTGAGCCTGGGGTTTCTCCTGCTGCTGCGTCTCGCCGGGAGCCCCTCTCTCCACAGGAGCTGCGCGAGTGGTTCGCTCGCCGCTGGAGGCGTGCTGCTGCGTCTGGAGGTGCTGCTGGAGCTGGAGCTGGAGCTTCTTCGACCGTCGAGGGTGCGGGTGCTGCCGGTCCCGGAGCTGCTGGACCTGCGGGTCCTCCTGGAGCTGGAGCTGCTGAGGGCGTTGGTGCTGAGCCTGCTGCTGTTGGTCCTGCCGCTGGAGGTGTGAGTGGCGCTGGTGCTGTCGCTGAGGGTGCTGGTGCTGTCCCTGCTGAGTCTGGAGCTGCCGCGCGGCCTCGGCCGTACTTCGTTCCGCTCCTGCAGCAGGTTCTTGGTCTTTCTCCTCTAGTAGAGGGTCCACCGCCTGTCCAGTCGCAGTCCCTACTGGAGCCTTCCTCTCCACTGCCTGCTCCCTCTCCTTACACTGGTCCTACTGGAGGTCTTGCTGAGCGTCGTGAGCCTGCGTCTCGTCCCGCGTCGCCTGTTCGTGCTGCTCGCGCTAGTGGTCGCAGTTCGCGTCAGCGTCCTCCTCCTGTCCCTGGCACGCACCGGATGTCTTTGCGTCCGTCCACTGCTCCTCTGCGTGCCCCTTTGCCTTCTCCTCCTGAGTCCTCTCTTCCTGCGCTTGCCGACCCTGAGTCGGACTCTCTTCGTGCTGCCAGTCCTACTGTCACGCGTCTCCTTGCTACTGTCGTCACTGACCCCTCTTTTGAGTCCACTGCTGCGTCTGCTCTAGTCGCTGAGCTCGTCGACTTTGCTGCTCGCTGTCGTCTCGACTACGCTGCTAGTCTTGTTGCTGAGTCTGCGTCTGTCTGTCCTCCGTCCGTCGGGGGTGAGTGTGCTCTTGGCACGGACGTCCTAGAGGACAGGCAGGAGGAGTTACAGTGTCTAGCGGCTGCTTCACCTCATCTCGCGTCTGTACTGTTTGCCCCTGAGGGAGACCCGGATGCACTAGACATCCCGACTCCGCGTTCTTACGCGGAGGCCGTAGAGGGTCCCTACTCGTCTCAGTGGCAGGCAGCTATGGATGCAGAGATGGCTTCCTGGAAGTCCACAGGCACCTACGTTGACGCGGTTCCCCCTCCTGGGGCGAACATCGTCAGTGGCATGTGGATCTTCAGGGTGAAGCGGCCGCCGGGCTCTCCACCTGTCTTCAAGGCACGGTACGTTGCTCGTGGCTTCAGTCAGCGGCAGGGAGTTGACTACTTTCAGACCTTCTCTCCCACCCCGAAGATGACTACTCTTCGGGTGCTGCTGCACATAGCCGCTCAGCGCGACTACGAGCTTCACTCTCTCGACTTCAGCACTGCGTTCTTGCAGGGTAGCCTGCACGAGGAGATCTGGCTTCGCTGTCCACCTGGCTTCACTGGGACTTTCCCTCCTGGCACCCAGTGGAGCCTCCGACGGCCAGTCTACGGTCTCCGCCAGGCACCGCGTGAGTGGCACGACACAGTGAGGACTACGCTTGCGGCTCTTGGGTTTGCTCCCTCTACTGCTGACCCGTCGTTGTTCCTGCGCACCGACACCTCACTGCCGCCGTTCTACATCCTCGTGTACGTCGACGACTTGGTCTTTGCCACAGCTGACACTGCTGGACTCGCCTACGTGAAGTTCGAGCTGCTGAAGAGACACACGTGCACAGACCTGGGTGAACTGCGCAGCTACCTTGGCTTGCAGATCACTCGGGACAGAGCACGCCGCACCATTACCTTGACTCAGTCACACATGGTGCAGCAGGTCCTTCAGCGCTTCGGCTTCACGTACTCCTCGCCTCAGGCCACTCCTCTGCCTACTCGCCACTCACTCTCAGCTCTGCCTTCGGATGAGTCCGTAGAGTCGAGTGGTCCGTATGCAGAGCTTGTTGGCTGCCTCATGTACCTGATGACCTGCACACGACCTGACCTTGCATACCCTCTGAGCATTCTTGCACGCTATGTTGCTCCTGGGAGACACAGACCGGAGCACATGGCTGCAGCGAAGAGGGTATTGCGCTACCTGTGCAGTACGTCGGGCATGGGGCTAGTGCTTGGAGGGCGGAGTCCAGTGGTCCTTACCGGCCACGTGGACGCTTCTTGGGCTGACGACCAGGCTACGCAGCGGTCGTCACAGGGTTACACCTTCAGCCTTGGTTCCGGCTCCGTCTCGTGGCGGTCTACTCGCTCGTCTTCGGTTCTCGGCTCCAGTTGTGAGGCTGAGATCTACGCCGGGGCCATGGCTGCACAGGAGCTTCGCTGGCTCACCTACCTGCTGACTGACCTTGGAGAGCCGCCTCGTTCTCCTCCAGTGCTGTACGTAGACAACAAGGCCATGCTGGCCTTGTGTCGAGAGCAGCGCTTGGAGCACAGAACGAAGCACATTGCTCTCCGCTACTTCCTTGCTCGTGAGCTGCAGCAGCGTGGTCAGTTGCGACTTGCGTACGTGGCCTCTCAGGCCAACACTGCTGATGTGTTCACCAAGGCACTCGCGCCTTGTGACCATCAGCGCTTTTGCACCCAGCTGGGTCTTGTACCTGTCTTGCCTCACTTGCTCTCCTCTTGACTTCACTTGTACTGTGACATATATATATACCTGCTCTTGCTTGTCTAGTTTTATATATATGTCTTTACTCCTGCATGTGAACTGGCCTCTGGCCCTGCTCTTGTGCTCGGACTGTGTGGTGACTTTGTGATCCACCCTGAGCTTGCTTTGCTTTGCTTTGCTTGACTGGTCTTGTGACCCCTTGTTCTCCCCCACTTAGCCTATGGGGGTGTGTCAGAGTATTATAGCTGATGCATGTTTGTAGGCTATAGTGGGGTAGCACATATGGGGTACAGCTTTCTAGGGTTGTATTTGTACCCAACTCTGACTTAGTCATTTCCATTCCTGTTCACTTGTTTCACATTGCATAAAAAGGTGTGTTTGGAAGTGCATGCGAGAGAGGGTATGTACGAAAGAGATGTGTGAAGATCCTATATGAAGCTAATATGATAGTGATACAATGCAAAACACAAATCGAAGCACTCTTACCTTGGCAAGTGTATTCTCATTACATGGAATGCCACCTGTAAGGAAAAAAGGTGGACACGTGTTTGTTATTTGAGCAATATATAAACTGGAAAATGATCGCTGAAAAACGATTCACCAACAAAGACTTCAACATCAAATTTAGCAATATCCAGCCAAACGTGATCAATAAGGGTATTTCGCACGGTAGTTGATGATTGCACGCATTGAGTCAACTTTGCATTCTCCATCAATTGGATCAAACGTTTTGGCATGGATACTTTGGCATCGAAATTGATATCACCGACCATTATAACACGTCCATTCGAAGGGATTGCATCGAGCATTGTTTGTAATGATGAATAGAAAGACGCTTGAGATGAGCGTGGGTTACGATAGATGCATATTACGAACGTATTTGGCATTGGAATGTACTTCAAAACAACAAACTGGAATTTGTTGTATAACTCATGGCAAAAAACTGAGACGCGCTTGCTATTGAAGGCAATAAGCATGCCACCAAAATCAGAATCTTGTCGAAACACAGAAAAATCATTTAGAGCATCACCGTGTGATTGCTCACGGGAAAGGTGCGTCTCAAGTAACACCATGAAATCGTAAGATTTCAGGCATTTTATGTCACCGGTGCAGCCTAGTCTGAACTTGCGAACATTATGGAACGCGAATTTTGCACGTGCGGGATATGATGCAATTACGTCAACAGGGACCGGAATAATAGGTAAGCTTATCTTACGTAGACGTTCCATCTCTTTTACCACTTCTCTGTGTAAAGTAATTGACTCTTTAGAGAAGTTTTCCAAAAACAAATAACGTGACGATCGAAATCTACTCAAACCAACATACGCTGTATGATGAAATACGCGACGTGGAAAATGAACTACACCTGAATCAAATGTAGAACCTTGACTTCGATGTACACTTATACCATCACTTGGACGAAGAGGAAATTGTGATCTGGCTATTACATCATGCTTACAGTTGATGGAAAACTCTCTTGTTTGTCTAGTTATTGGAGTGTATGTGGAATCACACACATTCCACTTTGAAAACAACTGACGGCATTCGTGCCGCATCTGTTTTCCCACACGAGCAGTATCAAAACACACCCATATAGCAACAACCTCACCTGTTTCATCTGTAGAAAACCTTTTAACAATCCCAGGTGTACCATTTGCAATCCCATCAGTAGTATCCACATTCAAGACAACATGGACCTTACAATCAATGTACAAGCGCAAATATGGAAGCAAACCTGCCATATTTTTTGCATCCGATGAAGCATACCTTGAAGGCTTTTTCTCACGTTTTGCTGATCCAACGAATAAATTCAGATCATGTGCCGGAATGACGTACTTTTCGTTTATGGAGGCCTCAAAAACCTTCTCATTGTGAGCATCGATATCAATATTTTTACAAAAAATATGTTGTATACCGAATGAAGCATGGTAAGGTCTGTTCAACAAAGAAAAGAATTGGATGTCCTTGTGAGAATAAGCGAACAGGAATGAATGAACTAGCAGTGAAATGAGTACAAGTAGGAAACCCTAGAATTGTGTACCCCCAATAGGCTAACCCACTGTAGCCTACACGAGCATAACATATATAATGTTTGACACACCCCCATAGGCAAAGTGGGGGAGAACAAGGGGTCACAAGACCAGTCAAGCAAAGCAAAGCAAGCTCAGGGTGGATCACAAAGTCACCACACAGTCCGAGCACAAGAGCAGGGCCAGAGGCCAGTTCACATGCAGGAGTACAGACATATATATAAAACTAGACAAGCAAGAGCAGGTATATATATATGTCACAGTACAAGTGAAGTCAAGAGGAGAGCAAGTGAGGCAAGACAGGCACAAGACCCAGCTGGGTGCAAAAGCGCTGATGGTCACAAGGCGCGAGTGCCTTGGTGAACACATCAGCAGTGTTGGCCTCAGAGGCCACGTACGCAAGTCGCAACTGACCACGCTGCTGCAGCTCACGAGCAAGGAAGTAGCGGAGAGCAATGTGCTTCGTTCTGTGCTCCAAGCGCTGCTCTCGACACAAGGCCAGCATGGCCTTGTTGTCTACGTACAGCACTGGAGGAGAACGAGGCGGCTCTCCAAGGTCAGTCAGCAGGTAGGTGAGCCAGCGAAGCTCCTGTGCAGCCATGGCCCCGGCGTAGATCTCAGCCTCACAACTGGAGCCGAGAACCGAAGACGAGCGAGTAGACCGCCACGAGACAGAGCCGGAACCAAGGCTGAAGGTGTAACCCTGTGACGACCGCTGCGTAGCCTGGTCGTCAGCCCAAGAAGCGTCCGCGTGGCCGGTAAGGACCACTAGACTCCGCCCTCCAAGCACTAGCCCCATGCCCGACGTACTGCACAGGTAGCGCAATACCCTCTTCGCTGCAGCCATGTGCTCTGGTCTGTGTCTCCCAGGAGCAACATAGCGTGCAAGAATGCTCAGAGGGTATGCAAGGTCAGGTCGTGTGCAGGTCATCAGGTACATGAGGCAGCCAACAAGCTCTGCATACGGACCACTCGACTCTACGGACTCATCCGAAGGCAGAGCTAAGAATGAGTGGCGAGTAGGCAGAGGAGTGGCCTGAGGCGAGGAGTACGTGAAGCCGAAGCGCTGAAGGACCTGCTGCACCATGTGTGACTGAGTCAAGGTAATGGTGCGGCGTGCTCTGTCCCGAGTGATCTGCAAGCCAAGGTAGCTGCGCAGTTCACCCAGGTCTGTGCACGTGTGTCTCTTCAGCAGCTCGGACTTCACGTAGGCGAGTCCAGCAGTGTCCGCTGTGGCAAAGACCAAGTCGTCGACGTACACGAGGATGTAGAACGGCGGCAGGGAAGTGTCGGTGCGAAGAAACAGCGACGGGTCAGCAGTAGAAGGAGCAAACCCAAGAGCCGCAAGCGTAGTCCTCAGTGTGTCGTGCCACTCACGCGGTGCCTGGCGGAGACCGTAGACTGGCCGTCGGAGGCTCCACTGGGTGCCAGGAGGGAAAGTCCCAGTGAAGCCAGGTGGACGGCGAAGCCAGATCTCCTCGTGCAGGCTACCCTGCAAGAACGCAGTGCTGAAGTCGAGAGAGTGAAGCTCGTAGTCGCGGTGAGCGGCTATGTGCAGCAGCACCCGAAGAGTAGTCATCTTCGGGGTGGGAGAGAAGGTCTGAAAGTAGTCAACTCCCTGCCGCTGACTGAAGCCACGAGCAACGTACCGTGCCTTGAAGACAGGTGGAGAGCCCGGCGGCCGCTTCACCCTGAAGATCCACATGCCACTGACGATGTTCGCCCCAGGAGGGGGAACCGCGTCAACGTAGGTGCCTGTGGACTTCCAGGAAGCCATCTCTGCATCCATAGCTGCCTGCCACTGAGAGGAGTAGGGACCCTCTACGGCCTCCGCGTAAGAACGCGGAGTCGGGATGTCTAGTGCATCCGGGTCTCCCTCAGGGGCAAGCAGTACAGACGCGAGATGAGGTGAAGCAGCCGCTAGACACTGTAACTCCTCCTGCCTGTCCTCTAGGACGTCCGTGCCAAGAGCCGGGGCGGGGCCGCAAGAGAGCCGGCGGCAGGGCCGCGTAAGAGCCGGGGCAGGGGCCACGTGAGAGCCGTCGGCGGGGCCGCGTGAAAGTCGGGGCGGGGCCGCGCGAGAGTAGGCGGCGGGGCCGCGTAAGAGCCTGGGCGGGGCCGCGACAGAGCCGTCGGCGGGGCCGCGTGAAGGCCGGGGCGGGGCCGCGTAGGAGCCGGGGCGGGGCCGCGTGAGAGCAGGCAGCGGGGCCGCGTAAAGGCCGGGGCGGGGCCGCGACAGAGTCGGCGGCGGGGCCGCGTGAGAGCCGGCGACGGGGCCGCGTAAGGGAGGGCGGCGGGGCCGCGTCAGTGGAGGCGGCTGAGCCGCAGGGGAAAAGGCGACCCGAGGGGTCGCTAAAAAAAATCGCGCCTCGGGGCGCGTTTCGGTGGGCCCAAAAAAAAAACGGTCCTTAGAAGGACCCGCTCTATACCATGTGAGAATAAGCGAACAGGAATGAATGAACTAGCAGTGAAATGAGTACAAGTAGGAAACCCTAGAATTGTATACCCCCTATAGGCTTACCCACTGTAGCCTACACAAGCATAACATATATAATGTTTGACAGTCCTCACTTGTATGCTGACCTTCCCTCAAACGATTCAAACGTTCTGCAAAAACGCATTCATCCTTTTGACGCATAATGGTCGTAAGCTCAATCATTTGAAACGATCTCCACACATTACCTTCAATATGTGTATTAGAAGAGGCATAGTCCGTAAAACAATAGTGGTCAGCGACAGGTGGCAATTGGAATAAATCACTGACAAGGATCATATGCAACCCACCAAAAGGAGTATGTTGCGCGCCTCGTAGTTCTCTCAACCGCCAATCCAACCAATCAAACAAATGCTTACCGAGCATTGAGACTTCATCCACCACAACAACCTTAACATCAGCAAAACGAGAGTGTAATGTGTTTAATCGATTAGATGAAAGATTAAATATAGTCCTGTTTTGAGAAACAGGTATCATTAGCGCGTTATGGATCGTATATCCGTTTATGTTGAATGCGGCGATGCCGGACGGAGCTAATTTCAACACCTTTAATGAACATGGGCTTGAATCTACAGATGCATTAAATATTCGAGAAAGGCGCTCGGTAACAACATTAATTAACATAGATTTTCTGACCCCTGCGCCGCCTGTTACGAACATACGTAACGGTTGTTTCTCGAATCGAATGTGGTGTACAATATGATCGCAAATAGATCGTTGCTCGGCATTCAATTCAGACTCTAATTTCAAGTATTCGGCGTCATTAACTTTAATGTGGACAAAAATATCAACAGCCTTCTTTTTTCGTTCATCCATGTTAATCTCATTTGCTATATCAATTTCTTCACCACCTTCTGCTGATCTTGTTATGTTGTCAGAGCGCCGTTCAATGTCATTTTGCTCAGCCTGTTGAAAAGCTTGCGCCCAAGAGTCTTTTCCTGTGATGTATTCGATTTCTTTAGCCTCAATGATGTCCCTATGCGTCTTATACGTTTCTATACAATACGCCCGAGATCCCCAGACACGGAACGCCGACGCATCGCCAACCTTCCCCGTCCACAGCAAAGCTGGGGAGGTCTCCGGTCTGGAGACCCTGGGCTGAAGGTTGATCTGATGTGCGGCGTACCGGACCGCAAACGGCCACAGAAAATGGGGGGCAGCCGCATGCACCATGGACGTACGGGCGACGTCCATGACAATGCCGATGCGGCGCTCAGCAATCCCATTCTGCTGTGGAGAGTCCGGAAGCGTGAAGGTCTGGCGGATGCCTCGTGCCCGACAGTAGGCTCGCAGAAGGCCGAAGGAGAACTCTACGCCTCTGTCCGAGTGCAGACGCAAAACAGGAAAGTCCGAGCCGAAGCTCTGCCTGAGCTGGAGACGAGCTGCGCGGATCCAGTCGATCAACACCTCAGTGACCTCACCCTTGCTGCGCAAGGGGAAGACTGTGGTGTAACGCGAGTAGTCGTCAACCACCAGCAGGAAGTAGCGCTCGTGACCCTGTCCAAGGACGCGGGCTGGGCCCCACACGTCCATGTGAAGCGTCTGCATCGGGGCCTCCGTCGGAGGAAACGGGGAGGAGTGAGGGGTAGCCCGCAGGCGACCCTCGACACAGGGGACACAGGGAGGGCCAGGCCCCGGAGGAAGGGGGGGGAGGGACCGGGGAAGGCCAGAGACAAGAAGGCGAGAGGCCATGCCCCGGAGACGAGGCAGGGAGGGGTGACCCATCCTGTGGTGCCACAGGAGGGTCTCGTGGGACAGGAGGCGACACGAGCAGGGGGCAGACTCAGGACCAGACCTGGACGCTGCAGCAAACACCTGACCCGACGCAGCTACCTGACCAGGCGCAGGAGGAGGAGACGGAACAGTGAGTGTGTACAGGCTCGACCCCGGCCCACGTGTGAACGTGGTCAAGTGTCGACCCGTGTCCGCGTCCGTGCAGTGGGTGTCCCGTCGGCGTGCAGGGGTGAACTGGTCGACCCCTGCATCCTGTAGGTCAGCACCCGCCACCAAGTTCGTAGAGAACGAGGGGAGGTAGAGACCGGACAGGGCGCCAGACGGGACCGCAGGGCACGGCAGGACAGTGGAGTAGCGAGCCAGAACAGGACCCCCAGAGGGGTCCGCCAGGGAGACCGCCACTGGCCGACTAAGCGGCGTGAGTGTGGTGCGGTCTCGAAAGAAGGAGCGAGACGCCCCTGAGTCAAGAGTGAAGGTGAGAGAGGGCGGAGCCGACGCAGTACCTGAGAGAGCAGACTCACCAGCACCTGAGGACACAGACTCACTGGCACCTAGAGCGACAGCCTCACCAGCACCTGGAGCAGCAGCCTCAACAGCACCTAGAGCCGCAGTACCAATGCCCGGGTCGGGCGGGAAACACCGGTAACAGTCACCCTCCTCACTAATAGTCACAGCATACATGGCAGCAAGAATAGCATCAAAGTCAAGCTCAAAGATAGCTACTCCTGCCCTAGACAGCTGGTCCCAGCGAGGGATCTCAGAGGCGTCAGGAAACTGGCGGCGCCAAGCGTCAGTCAGGCGGCCGAAGCAGCGCTAGGCGGGGTGTGGACCACCACACGGCTCACCCGCACGGTCGCCCGTGCGCAAGACGTAGGTGCACGGACCAGTACCCCCACCCCTCTGACGTGCAGCGTACCACTCACGGAGCTGCTGCGGGGAGAGGGTCTCCTGACCACGCTGCTGCCGCTGCTGTTGGCGCTGACCGCCACCGGAGCCACTCCTCTGCGACGAGCCACGACCTCCCCCGCCGCCTCCTCTGCCGCCGCCGCCACCACCTCCGCTGCCACCGCCACTCCCACCGTCGCTGCCGCCACCGCCGCCTCCGCCTCCACTCCCACCACCACCGCCGCTGCCACCCCCGCCTCCACTGCCGCCGCTGACACCTCCACTCCCGACACCACTCCCGCTACCACCCCCACCTCCTCCGCTGCCTCCACCGCCGCTCCCACCGCCCCCGCCGCCTCCACCACCGCTCCTGCCCCCTTTGCCCTTGCCAGAGCGACGTCTCCCACTGGGGGCACATGCCGCACCGACCGACTCAAAACCAACTAGGTCGGCCGTAGCAGCAGAGGCGACAGAAGGCAGGAGGGGGGAGGGGGAACACCCCTCAAAGATGGGGGTGCGCGGGTCACCACGAGAGGCCCCTACAGTGAGAATGCTCTTCTCGGCTGCTAGGAGGGACTTCTCGAGGAGGTTAACAGTGAGAGTGGTGGGGCAGACTGAGAGTAAGTCGTCCCTGACTCCGCGGAGGGAGTCTGGGAGGCGGGTGACAATGTAGTAGAGAGTGAAGTACTGGGGGGGGGGGTTCTTGGCGCAGAACTCAGCAGGAAGCGCAGCGCGGAAGCGAGCGTCACTAGTGCGCAGGTGGGTAATGAGGTCGGCGACTGTGGCAAAAGAAGCAAGGTCGGGAAAGAGGTACGGTAGCATGAGGCGGCTCAGTGCAGCAGTGGCAGGGGTGGAGTAGCGTGCAATAACGGCATCGTACAAGGTCAGAGCACTCTTGTACGACCCAAAGTGTGCACGCTCAGAGGGAGGGAGGTGGCGACGCAAAGCAAGACGTGCAGCAGCATCGCGTGTGGCCCACTGTGAGCGAACAGTGGCATCCTCAGTAGCAGCAGGGGCGGGAGAGGCACCAGAAGTGAGATCAAAGAGAGAGAGGCCGTCAGCTCTGTCGCACTGTAGGAAAAGCAGCAGGTCGTCTACCCACACGTCAAAGTTGATGGCTCTGCCCTCAGCGTCGAAGGTGAGGACACTGGGGGTAGCCATGACAGCAGTGGGGTAAGGGCAGTGCGCAGAGTAAAGCTCAGCTCTCACCAGACAGGGCAGTGCAGGCGGCTCGGGCGGCTCGGGCGGCTCGACGGGTCGGCTGCTGGGCGGCTCGGGCGGCTCGTCGGCTCGGGCGGCTCGGGCGGCTCAGCTGCTGGGGCGGCTCGGCTGCTGGGGCGGCTCGGCTGCTGGGGCGGCTCGGCTGCTGGGGCGGCTCGGCTGCTGGGGCGGCGCAGTTGCTGGGGCGGCGGGGCTGGGAGATGCAGCTGCGGGGCCGTTAGGGGTAGTGGCGGGGCCGGTAGGTGAAGCGGCGGGGCCGTCAGGTACAGCAGCGGGGCCGGCAGGTGAGACGGCGGGGCCTGCAGATGCAGCAGCGGGGCCGTCAGGGGTAGCGGCGGGGCCGGTAGGTGCAGTGGCGGGGCCGTCAGAGGGGACGGCGGGGCCGTTAGGTGCAGCGGCGGGGCCGTCAGAGGGGACGGCGGGGCCGTCAGGTGCAGCGGCGGGGCCGTCTGAAGCAGCGGCGGGGCCGGCAGAGGGGACAGCGGGGCCGTCGGGTGCAGCGGCGGGGCCGGCAGAGGGGACGGCGGGGCCGTCAAGCGCAGCGGCGGGGCCGGCAGAGGGGACGACGGGGCCGTCAAGCGCAGCAGAGGGGCCGGTAGAGGGGACGGCGGGGCCGTCGCAGGCGATCGCGGGGCCGTCAGAGACGGCGCCGTCGTCGCGAGGGTCAGAGGGGGGCGGCGCGCGACTGGAGGGCGGCACGCGCGACGCGGCGCGGCCGTCTAGGGGCGGCGCGACGAGGCCGCGTAGGTGGCGCGTCAAAAATTCGCGGGCGGCTCGACGCGATCGGGCCGCCAAAGGGAAAAAAAAAAAAAAAAAAAAAAAGGCCCAGCGCGACTCGGGCTAGGGCAGAGCGCGCTCCGGGCAGGACGGAATAGTAGGTGGGCCCTAGGAACAGTTCCCACTAGGGAACCTGCTCGATACCATGTTGAGATAGAGGCGGGGAATGAGTGCACTATGAAATGAAACAAGTACAAGTACCAACCCTAATTGGGTTGTACCCCCTATGGGCTACCCCACTACAGCCTAAATATATGCATCAGTAATATAATCATCTGACAGTTCTTGCCTAAATGGAAGAAAAAGGAAAACGCGCTCTCTTATATAATTCTCCGTGTCTTGCTCTTTATGATAATTGACAAATCTTATCACCTTAGTCTTCTTACGTCGATAGTTGTATCTATTTTTCTCTGACAGGTCCGGGCCAATCAAGCCAACTTTGCCTATAAGGTTCGGAGACAATGCGACTTCAAATTTTGAAACAAAATCTGCCAAACAAGCAGATTCTAGAGCATTTGGTCTGTCGACATATTTCTCCAATAAAACGTAAGGCTTATAAATATTTGTGCTATCCGAATTTAAGGCTTGCAATTCTTTGATCGTCTTCAAAGTCAACAATCGTTCAAAATGAGGCGCACTATTTACGAACAATACCTGTCGCGTTGACATGCAATACGGCAGTCCAAGCAGAACGTAACACGCCTCTTGCGCACTGACTTCTTGCGAATTAAGCATCGCATTACCAAGAACTTGCAATATTGTCTTGATACCACCTTTTTGTTGTCTTGCCCTCTCCATGGCTTGTTGCATTAAAACGCTCATACCTTTGTTTGCCTTTGTCATGTAAGAAACAATATATGCAGCAACGCTGTATGGATCAGTGCACAGCTGAACGTCCATGTTGCCATTCCATGCGCGTAGAACGGTTGGATTATAATTGTTAATAACAACGTCACTCACCTTTCGCTGGAGAACAAGTGTAGTTCGTTTAAGAGTAGATCGAATCACCAATACATACTCGGAAAAGGAAATTTCTAGGTTGTCTAAAAATGAATGAAACGTTTCTGAAAGAGTTGGTACTGTCTCCAAGCGTTCGTATATGTGCCTGAGATTATTATTTATTTCCTTGTGTTGTTTTTCTGTTAGTGTAGTGGAAATATGATGTAAAATCATTGTAGACGGAAGCGGAAACCTTGGAAACCCAAATCTACATCGTGTACTGTTGGTTGACCGACGTCGGCAGGCTCGGGAATGCCAGTGGGTTTGTAAGAGTAGAAGTTGAGAATCCAATCCTTCGTACGACGAACTGATGTGTTGATTTACGAATTTTATAATATCCTTCGCAGAATCTGCAGCAATATCCTTAGACGATTTGCTCCAAAGGACGGCATGAGTATGCGGCGCACCTCGATGCTGGAACTCGTCCAATGCGAAGTAATCATGAATACCTCCTAGTACAGGTGACGCCGCATTCAATAACCTCGAAAACAACGCTCTCTTTCTGAAATCATAATATCGCGCGCACGTAACAGGATCATGCCGAACTAACGTACAAATAGTATCAAAATCCAGCGGTATGCTGACGCCACTGCGTACTTTAGCAGGGTTTCCGCGTAGATCATTCACTCTTAACAATATAGCGTGAAGATCTGTCCATTTGGTGTCAGCCATCGACAATGTAAAAAAAAAACGTGGGCCTTCCTAATTGACTCAGCATCGCAAAAAGATCCCGTTTACATTTGTCTCTATACTGTTGAGTGGTACGTATTGTTTTGAAATCATTGTAAAGTGTATCATTTTGCTGCAGGCTTGCTCGTTTTGTTTCATTCAACAAGTCTTCTGCTGTAAACGACTGTATATTCTGAATCTTTTCTTGCCTAACCCTTGTTCCAATGATATTCTGTACTTGTAGTATCTCTTTCTTGTAAAGCTTGAAGAAAATGTTTGGAATGTTGGTAGAACATCGTCCATCGACATGTTTTAGCTCCCATTTCAAGATATCCGAATATGAAACGTTCAAATCACAAGCTCCACCAAATCTCCGTTGACCACAGTAGATTGTTGGAAAACTTAGTTCCTCGACGTCTGTCAGAACATTATAGCTGATACATGTTTGTAGGCTGTAGTGGGGTAGCACATATGGGGTACAGATTCCTAGGGTTTGTTATTTGTACCAATTTCTGACTTAGTCATTTCATTCCTCTTCTCATTGTTTCACATGGTATAGAGCTAGGTCCCTCCAGGACCGATTTTTTTTGGGCCCACCGAAGCGCGCCCCGAGGCGCGGTTTTTTTTAGCGACCCCTCGAGTCGCCCTCTCCCCTGCGGCCTCCCCGCCCACTCTGTCGCGGCCCCGCCCTGACCCTTACGCGGCCCCGCCGCCTGCTCCTTACGCGGCCCCGCGCCGGCCCCTTACGCGGCCCTTACGCGGCCCCGCGCCGGCTCCTAAGCGGCCCCGCGCCGGCTCCTACGCGGCCCTGTCCGCCGGCCCCTTACGCGGCCCAGCCGCCGGCCCCTTACGCGGCCTCGCGCCGGCCCCTTACGCGGCCCTTACGCGGCCCCGCGCCGGCTCCTAAGCGGCCCCGCGCCGGCTCCTACGCGGCCCCGTCCCCGGCTCCTACTCGGCCCCGCCCCGGCTCCTACGCGGCCCTGTCCGCCGGCCCCTTACGCGGCCCAGCCGCCGGCCCCTTACGCGGCCCCGCGCCGGCCCCTTACGCGGCCCCGCGCCGGCCTCCTACACGGCCCTTCCGCCGGCTCCTTACGCGGCCCTGCCGCCGGCCTCTGCTCGGCCCTGCGCCGACCCCTGCGCGGCCCTGCCGCCGGCTCCAACGCGGCCCTGCCCCGGCTCCTAAGCCGGCCCTACCGCCGGCCCTGCCGCCGGCTCCAACGCGGCCCTGCCCCGGCTCCTACGCGGCCCTACCGCCGGCCCCTTCGCGGCCCCGCCCCGGTTCTCTTACGCGACCCCGCCGCCTCACCTGCAGCTGTCGGGCGGCCGGGCAGCCGAGCCGCCCAGTCGCCGAGCCGCCCGGGAGCCGAGTCGCCCTGCACCCGAGCCGTCCGTCGCCGAGCCGCCCGGGAGCCGAGCCGCCCTGCACCCGAGCCGCCCTGCCGCCGAGCCGCCCGGGAGCCGAGCCGCCCTGCACCCGAGCCGCCCTGCCGCCGAGCCGCCCGGGAGCTGAGCAGCTGTACACCCGAGCCGCCCGGTTGCCGCTCTACTTTTCTGTCGAGCTGCACGGCCTGCCCTGCCTGGTGAGCACAGTCCCTCTGTCACTGCGCCCTCTTTCCCTACTGCTTGCACTGCTTCGCTGTCGTCATCATGGCCACCCCTAGTGTCCTAGCCTTTGACGCCGAGGGTCGCGCCATTGATTTTGAGGTCTGGCTAGATGACCTGCAGCTTTTCTTACGATGCGACAGAGCTGACAGCCTTTCTCTCTTTGACCTCACCTCTGGCGCCTCTCCTGCTCCTGCTGCCGATGCTGATCCCACTGTCCGCTCTCAGTGGGCCACCCGCGATGCTGCTGCACGTCTTGCTGTGCGTCGCCACCTCCCTACCTCTGAGCGTGCGCATTTTAGTCAGTACAAGAGTGCTCAGACCTTGTACGACGCTGTAGTTGCACGCTACTCCTCTCCTGCCACTGCTGCACTGAGCCGTCTCATGCTTCCCTACCTCTTTCCTGACCTCTCTGCCTTTCCCACTGTCGCTGACCTCATTACGCACCTCCGCACTAGTGACACTCGCTACCGCGCCGCCCTTCCTGCTGAGTTCTGCGCTAAGAACCCCCCCCCCATGTACATCACTCTCTACAACGTAGTCGCACGCCTCCCTGACTCCCTCCGCGTAGTCAGGGACCACTTTCTCGCAGTCTGTCCCACCACTCTCACCGTCGACCTCCTCGAGAAGGCCCTCCTCGCAGCGGAGAAGAGCATAGTCGCTGTCGGTGCCTCTCGTGGTGACCCTCGCACCCCCATCTTTGAGGGGTGCTCTCCTTCCCCCTTGCTGCCCTCTGTTGCCTCTGCTGCTGCGGCCGACCTGCTTGGTCTTGAGTCGGTCGGCGCGGCGTCTGCCCCTAGTGGGAGACGTCGCTCTGGCAAGGGCAAGGGGGGCAAGGGCGCGGGCGGAGCTGGAGGGGGCGGTGGCGGTGGCGGCGGAGGCGGCGGAGTGAGTGGGGGTGGCGGCGGGAGTAGTGGTAGTGGTGGTAGTGGTGGTGGCAGCAGCGGCGGAGACGGTGGTGGTGGTGGCACCGGTGGTGGTGGAGGCAGCAGCGGGAGTGGAGGCGGTGGAGGTGGAGGCGGTGGAGGTGGAGGCGGTGGAGGCGGCGGCGGAGGAGGCGGTGGTGGTGGAGGAGGTGGAGCTGGTCGTGGTGGTACCCAGCAGCGGAGCGGCGGTGGTGGTGGCCAGCGCTTGCAGCGGCAGCAGCAGCAGCGTTCGCGGGACATCCCTCCGCCTCAGCAGCTTCGTGAGTGGTACACTGCGCGTCAGAGGGGTGGGGGTACTGGTCCCTGCGCCTACGTTCTTCGTTCCGGCGACCGCGCGGGTGAGCAGTGTGGGGGTGCCCACTCCACCCAGCGCTGCTTTGGCCGCCTGACGGACGCTTGGCGTCAGCAGTTCCCCGGGGCTAGTGAGATCCCTCGCTGGGATGAGCTCCTTAGGGTTGGTGTAGCGATCTTTGATCTTGATTTTGATGCTATCCTTTCTGCTATGTATGCTGTGACTTATAGTGAGGAGAATGAGGGTTACCGGTGTTTCCAGCCCGACCCGGGCATTGGTACTGCTGCCCTAGGTACTTGTGAGGCTGCTGCTCTAGGTGCCAGTGCGTCTGCGCTCTCAGGTACTAGTGAGACTGCGCTCTCAGGTGCTGGTGAGACTGCGCTCTCAGGTACTGCGTCGCCCTCGTCCTCCCTCACTTTCACACTTGACTCTGGGGCTTCTCGCTCCTTCTTTCGAGACCGCACTACCCTCACGCCACTTGGCCGACCGGTTGCGGTCTCCCTTGCTGACCCCTCTGGGGGTCCTGTCCTGTCTCACTTCTCCACTGTCCTCCCGTGTCCGGCTGCCCCTTCGGGCACCCTGTCTGGTCTGTACCTTCCCTCGTTCTCTACGAACTTGGTGAGTGGTGCGGACCTACAGGATGCGGGGGTTCACCAGTTCACTCCTGCGAGGCGGCGGGTGACCCACTGCACGGACGCAGACACAGGCCGACACCTGGCCACCTTTTCGCGTCGGCCGGGGTCGAGTCTCTACACCCTGACCACTTCGTCTCCTCCTGTCCCTGTGTCTGGTCAGGTAGCTGCGTCAGGTCAGGTGTTTGCTGCTGCGTCCCGGTCAGGTCCTGAGTCTGCCCCCTGTTCCTGTCGCCTCCTGTCTCACGAGACTCTCCTGTGGCACCACCGTCTAGGCCACCCCTCCTTGGCTCGTCTTCGGAGCATGGCCTCCCGTGTCCTTGTCTCTGGTCTTCCCCGGTCTCTCCCTCCTCCCCCCTCCGGGCCAGGGCCTTCCTGTGTCCCCTGTGTCGAGGGTCGCCTCCGGGCTACTCCTCACTCTTCCCACTTCCCCCCGACAGAGGCTCCGCTGCAGACGCTTCACATGGATGTGTGGGGCCCGGCCCCCGTCCGTGGGCAGGGTTACGAGCGCTACTTCCTGTTGGTGGTTGACGACTACTCGCGTTACACCACAGTCCTCCCCTTGCGCAGCAAGGGTGCTGTCACTGAGGTGCTGATCGACTGGATCCGCGAGGCTCGTCTCCAGCTCAGGAAGAGCTTCGGCTCTGACTTTCCTGTTCTGCGTCTGCACTCGGACAGAGGCGGGGAGTTCTCCTCTCGCCTTCTGCGAGACTACTGTCGTGCACGGGGGATCCGCCAGACCTTCACACTTCCGGACTCACCACAGCAAAATGGGATTGTTGAGCGCCGCATTGGCATGGTCATGGATGTCGCTCGTACGTCCATGATGCATGCGGCTGCTCCCCATTTTCTGTGGCCGTTTGCGGTGAGGTACGCGGCGCATCAGCTCAACCTTCACCCGCGGGTCTCTAGGCCTGCGATGTCCCCAGCCTTGCTGTGGACGGGGAAGGTTGGCGATGCGTCTGTGTTTCGTGTCTGGGGATCTCGGGCGTTTGTCCGCGACTTGTCTGCGGAAAAGCTGTCCCCTCGTGCTGCTCCCTGTGTCTTCCTTGGCTTCCCCACTGACGCCCCAGGGTGGCAGTTCTACCACCCCTCCTCTCGTCGTGTTCTGTCCTCCCAGGACGTCACGTTCGACGAGTCGGTCCCCTTCTACCGTCTCTTCCCCTACCGCACCCCTTCCCTCCCCCCTCCCCCGGACTTCCTTGTGCCGGTTCCCCCCCCGGTAGACCCCCTTCCCCCTCAGGTTCCTGCTCCCTCTGGTGTGTCCCAGGTAGACGCCGTTGACCCGGTCGAGGTTACTGGTGACTCTGGTGCTGCTGCGGGTGCTGAGCCTGGGGGTGCTGACTCTGGGGGTGCTGTCCGCCGGGGTGCCGAGCCTGGAGGAGCTTCTGCTGGGGGTCCTGAGCCTGGGGGTGCTAGTGCGGAGGGTGCGGAGCCTAGGAGTGCTACGCCGGGGGGTACTGTCAGTGGAGGTGCTGGGTCTGGGGGTGCTGAGTCAGGAGCTGCTGAGCCTGGGGGTACTGAGTTGGGAGCTGCTGCGCCTGGGGGTGCTGTGTCTGGAGCTGCTGAGCCTGGGGGTGCTGCGTCTGGAGCTACTGCGCCTGGGGTTTCTCCTGCTGCTCAGCCTCCCCGGGAGCCTCTCTCTCCACAGGAGCTGCGCGAGTGGTTCGCTCGTCGTTGGAGGCGTGCTGCTGAGTCTGGGGGTGCTGCTGGAGCTGGAGCTGGACCTTCTTCGACTGACGAGGGTGCTGGTGCTACCGGTTCCGGAGCTGCTGGGCCTGCGGGTCCTCTTGGAGCTGGCGCTGCTGAGGGTGTTGGTGCTGAGACTGCTGCTGTTGGTCCTGCTGCTGGAGGAGTTGGTGGCCCTGGTGCTGTCGCTGAGGGTGCTGGAGCTGTCCCTGCTGCGCCTGGAGCTACTGAGCGGCCTCGACCGTACTTCGTTCCGCTACTGCAGCAGGTTCTTGGTCTTTCTCCTCCGGTAGAGAGTCCACCGCCTGTCCAGTCGCAGTCCCTGCTGGAGCCTTCCTCTCCACTACCTGCTCCCTCTCCTTACACTGGTCCTACTGGAGGTCTTGCTGAGCGTCGTGAGCCTGCGTCTCGTCCTGCGTCGCCTGTTCGTCCTGCTCGCGCTACTGGTCGCGGTTCGCGTCAGCGTCCTCCTCCTGTCCCTGGCACGCACCAGATGTCTTTGCGTCCATCCACTGCTCCTCTGCGTGCCCCTTTGCCTTCTCCTCCTGCGTCCTCTCTTCCTGCGCTTGCCGACCCTGCGTCGGACTCTCTGCGTGCTGCCTGCTTCACCTCATCTCGCGTCTGTACTGCTTGCCCCTGAGGGAGACCCGGATGCACTAGACATCCCGACTCCGCGTTCTTACGCGGAGGCTGTAGAGGGTCCCTACTCCTCTCAGTGGCAGGCAGCTATGGATGCAGAGATGGCTTCCTGGAAGTCCACAGGCACCTACGTTGACGCAGTTCCCCCTCCTGGGGCGAACATCGTCAGTGGCATGTGGATCTTCAGGGTGAAGCGGCCGCCGGGCTTTCCGCCTGTCTTCAAGGCGCGTTACGTCGCTCGTGGCTTCAGTCAGCGGCAGGGAGTTGACTACTTTCAGACCTTCTCTCCCACCCCGAAGATGACTACTCTTCGGGTGCTGCTGCACGTTGCCGCTCAGCGCGACTACGAGCTTCACTCTCTCGACTTCAGCACTGCGTTCCTGCAGGGTAGCCTGCACGAGGAGATCTGGCTGCGCCGTCCGCCTGGCTTCACTGGGACTTTCCCTCCTGGCACCCAGTGGAGCCTCCGACGGCCAGTCTACGGTCTCCGCCAGGCACCGCGTGAGTGGCACGACACACTGAGGACTACGCTTGCGGCTCTTGGGTTTGCTCCTTCCACTGCTGACCCGTCGCTGTTTCTTCGCACCGACACTTCCTTGCCGCCGTTCTACATCCTCGTGTACGTCGACGACTTGGTCTTTGCCACAGCGGACACTGCTGGACTCGCCTACGTGAAGTCCGAGCTGCTGAAGAGACACACGTGCACAGACCTGGGTGAACTGCGCAGCTACCTTGGCTTGCAGATCACTCGGGACAGAGCACGCCGCACCATTACCCTGACTCAGTCACACATGGTGCAGCAGGTCCTTCAGCGCTTCGGCTTCACGTACTCCTCGCCTCAGGCCACTCCTCTGCCTACTCGCCACTCGCTCTCAGCTCTGCCTTCGGATGAGTCCGTAGAGTCGAGTGGCCCGTATGCAGAGCTTGTTGGCTGCCTCATGTACCTGATGACCTGCACACGACCTGACCTTGCATACCCTCTGAGCATCCTTGCACGCTATGTTGCTCCTGGGAGACACCGACCTGAGCACATGGCTGCAGCGAAGAGGGTATTGCGCTACCTGTGCAGTACGTCGGGCATGGGGCTAGTGCTTGGAGGGCGGAGTCCAGTGGTCCTTACGGGCCACGCGGACGCTTCTTGGGCTGACGACCAGGCTACGCAGCGGTCGTCACAGGGTTACACCTTCAGCCTTGGTTCCGGCTCTGTCTCGTGGCGGTCTACTCGCTCGTCTTCGGTTCTCGGCTCCAGTTGTGAGGCTGAGATCTACGCCGGGGCCATGGCTGCACAGGAGCTTCGCTGGCTCACCTACCTGCTGACTGACCTTGGAGAGCCGCCTCGTTCTCCTCCAGTGCTGTACGTAGACAACAAGGCCATGCTGGCCTTGTGTCGAGAGCAGCGTCTGGAGCACAGAACGAAGCACATTGCTCTCCGCTACTTCCTTGCTCGTGAGCTGCAGCAGCGTGGTCAGCTGCGACTTGCGTACGTGGCCTCTGAGGCCAACACTGCTGATGTGTTCACCAAGGCACTCGCGCCTTGTGACCATCAGCGCTTCTGTACCCAGCTGGGTCTTGTGCCTGTCTTGCCTCACTTGCTCTCTTCCTGACTTCACTTGTACTGTGATATATATATATACCTGCTCTTGCTTGTCTAGTAATATATATATGTCTGTACTCCTGCATGTGAACTGGCCTCTGGCCCTGCTCTTGTGCTCGGACTGTGTGGTGACTTTGTGATCCACCCTGAGCTTGCTTTGCTTTGCTTGACTGGTCTTGTGACCCCTTGTTCTCCCCCACTTTGCCTATGGGGGTGTGTCAGAACATTATAGCTGATACATGTTTGTAGGCTGTAGTGGGGTAGCACATATGGGGTACAGATTCCTAGGGTTTGTTATTTGTACCAATTTCTGACTTAGTCATTTCATTCCTCTTCTCATTGTTTCACAACGTCCTTATCAAGCACAATAGATAATGGTCTCGCATTCTCGCCAGGAGCCATTTCGACTATGCATCGTGAAGGCTCTTGATAAAAATGCTCTTGAGTTAAGAGAGTATCGAGCACACCAACGTTGTCATGATCAGAATCTTCAGTTTCTTGTGAGGTCAACAATCTTGGTTCCTGTCGTCTCTGGTCATCTTCTCCACTGTCTTTCGACGTCGAATCAGACGCACCATACTCTAATGATCGCATCTTCATGTTGTCGAGATAAACGCCATACTCTTTGAAGAGATCTTGATCGCAAAGAAACTCTAGCGCTTTCATTATCTTCAATGGACGTACATTTTCTTCAAAAGCATTGTTCTTGTAAACAAGCTTACGTTTCAATCGCACCGTAATGGTATGAGTATCATCTGGTAACCGCGGAAGAGCTTGGACCATTTTATCCACCTCGACGGGAATATTTACTACTCCACCTTGAATACCAAGTTGTTTGCTGATAGACAACGAATGGATCTTCATAAACGGTATACGAGGACTTATAAGACGTTCCTCAAGTACCGTTATGTCTTGAATTGCAAATGGTCTCGTCGGGAACCCGTATCGATTGAGGGTTGAGAGCGGAGATGCTTTTCCATCATGCTCATATTTGTCGCAATATCGACATAGTCATTTCGAAGGCTGCACTGTCTTCTTCTGTACCATGTTACGCTCGAAATTCAATGTACCACATGCTGCGCATTCTACATCAGGCCCGTGCTTGCAATCCTTATGAAACTCGACCATAAACTTGCTCGTCTTCTGCTTAGAAGGTGATCAGGTTATAGTTACATTCTTGAACTTTAGATCGAGATCCTTATTCGATATAGGAGTTCCAACGTCCGCACGAAATCCGAAAGGTACGTCAAACTCATAACCTTGTGTAGCTTGGATTTTGTAGTAAATAAAATATGCGCGTGCAAATGCTGCGTCTGCAGCGTGCTGAAAACCAGAAAATGAGTATGGTTTCTTATTCTACTTGACAATGAATTTGAAACCATGTGTGAGTGCTCTCACACCAATGAATCGTTTGTTAGGTACGTCTCGTGCCTCCTCGTACATATGACATATGCAAAATAGCACCTTTGATGCGTGTTGTGTGAAACAAGTGAACAGGAATGTGTGAACTATGAATGAAGGCAGTACAAATATGAAACCCTAACTGGGTTGTACCCCCTATGGGATACCCCACTACAGCCTACACAATAGTATAAGCTATAGATATGTTCTGACACACCCCCATAGGCAAAGTGGGGGAGAACAAGGGGTCACAAGACCAGTCAAGCAAAGCAAAGCAAAGCAAGCTCGGGGTGGATCACAAAGTCACCACACAGTCCGAGCACAAGAGCAGGGCCAGAGGCCAGTTCACATGCAGGAGTACAGACATATATATATATAACTAGACAAGCAAGAGCAGGTATATATATATGTCACAGTACAAGTAAAGTCAAGAGGAGAGCAAGTGAGGCAAGACAGGCACAAGACCCAGCTGGGTGCAGAGGCGCTGATGGTCACAAGGCGAGAGTGCCTTGGTGAACACATCAGCAGTGTTGGCCTCAGAGGCCACGTACGCAAGCCGCAACTGTCCACGCTGCTGCAGCTCACGAGCAAGGAAGTAGCGAAGAGCAATGTGCTTCGTTCTGTGCTCCAGACGCTGCTCTCGACACAAGGCCAGCATGGCCTTGTTGTCTACGTACAGCACTGGAGGAGAACGAGGCGGCTCTCCAAGGTCAGTCAGCAGGTAGGTGAGCCAGCGGAGCTCCTGTGCAGCCATGGCCCCAGCGTAGATCTCAGCCTCACAACTGGAGCTGAGAACCGAAGACGAGCGAGTAGCCCGCCACGAAACAGAGCCGGAACCAAGACTGAAGGTGTAACCCTGTGACGACCGCTGCGTAGCCTGGTCGTCAGCCCAAGAAGCGTCCGCGTGCCCTGTAAGGACCACTGGACTGCGCCCTCCAAGCACTAGCCCCATGCCCGACGTACTGCACAGGTAGCGCAACACCCTCTTCGCTGCAGCCATGTGCTCTGGTCGGTGTCTCCCAGGAGCAACATAGCGTGCAAGAATGCTCAGAGGGTATGCAAGGTCAGGTCGTGTGCAGGTCATCAGGTACATGAGGCAGCCAACAAGCTCTGGGTACGGGCCACTCGACTCTACGGACTCATCCGAAGGCAGAGCTGAGAGCGAGTGGCGAGTAGACAGAGGAGTGGCCTGAGGCGAGGAGTACGTGAAGCCGAAGCGCTGAAGGACCTGCTGCACCATGTGTGACTGAGTCAAGGTAATGGTGCGGCGTGCTCTGTCCCGAGTGATCTGCAAGCCAAGGTAGCTGCGCAGTTCACCCAGGTCTGTGCACGTGTGTCTCTTCAGCAGCTCGGACTTCACGTAGGCGAGTCCAGCAGTGTCCGCTGTGGCAAAGACCAAGTCGTCGACGTACACGAGGATGTAGAACGGCGGTAGTGAAGTGTCGGTGCGCAGAAACAGCGACGGGTCAGCAGTAGAAGGAGCAAACCCAAGAGCCGCAAGCGTAGTCCTCAGTGTGTCGTGCCACTAACGCGGTGCCTGGCGGAGACCGTAGACTGGCCGACGGAGGCTCCACTGGGTGCCAGGAGGGAAAGTCCCAGTGAAGCCAGGTGGACGGCGCAGCCAGATCTCCTCGTGCAGGCTACCCTGCAGGAACGCAGTGCTGAAGTCGAGAGAGTGAAGCTCGTAGTCGCGCTGAGCGGCTATGTGCAGCAGCACCCGAAGAGTGGTCATCTTCGGGGTGGGAGAGAAGGTCTGAAAGTAGTCAACTCCCTGCCTCTGACTGAAGCCACGAGCAACGTACCGCGCCTTGAAGACAGGTGGAGAGCCCGGCGGCCGCTTCACCCTGAAGATCCACATGCCACTGACGATGTTCGCCCCAGGAGGGGGAACTGCGTCAACGTAGGTGCCTGTGGACTTCCAGGAAGCCATCTCTGCATCCATAGCTGCCTGCCACTGAGACGAGTAGGGACCCTCTACGGCCTCCGCGTAAGAGCGCGGAGTCGGGATGTCTAGTGCATCCGGGTCTCCCTCGGGGGCAAGCAGTACAGACGCGAGATGAGGTGAAGCAGCAGCCAGACACAGAAACTCCTCCTGCCTGTCCTCAAGGGCGCCAGACGGGACCGCAGGGCACGGCAGGACAGTGGAGTAGCGAGCCAGAACAGGACCCCCGGAGGGGTCTGCCAAGGAGACCGCCACTGGCCGACTAAGCGGCGTGAGTGTGGTGCGGTCTCGAAAGAAGGAGCGAGACGCCCCGGAGTCAAGAGTGAAAGTGAGAGAGGGTGAAGTCGACACAGTACCTGAGAGAGCAGACTCACCAGCACCTGAGGACTCAGACTCACTGGCACCTAGAGCAACAGCCTCACCAGCACCTGGAGCAGCAGCCTCAACAGCACCTAGAGCCGCAGTACCAATGCCCGGGTCGGGCGGGAAACACCGGTAACAGTCACTCTCCTCACTAATAGTCACAGCATACATAGCAGCAAGAATAGCATCAAAGTCAAGCTCAAAGATAGCTACTCCTGCCCTAGACAGCTGGTCCCAGCGAGGGATCTCAGAGGCCTCAGGAAACTGGCGGCGCCAAGCGTCAGTCAGGCGGCCAAAGCAACGCTGGGCGGAGTGTGGACCACCACACTGCTCACCCGCACGGTCGCCAGTGCGCAGGACGTAAGTGCACGGACCAGTACCCCCACCCCGCTGACGCGCAGAGTACCACTCACGGAGCTGCTGCGGGGAGAGGATCTCCTGACCACGCTGCTGCTGCTGGCGCTGACCACCACCGGAGCCACTCCTCCTCGGCGCGCCACGACCTCCGCCGCCTCCTCCGCCGCCTCCTCCGCCGCCGCCGCCACCACCTCCACCGCCACCGCCACTCCCACCGTCGCCGCCGCCACCGCCGCCTCCGCCTCCACCCCCACTACCACCGCCGCTGCCGCCCCCGCCTCCACTGCCTCCGCCGACACCTCCACTCCCGCCACCACTCCCGCTACCACCCTCACCTCCGCCGCTGCCTCTACCTCCGCCTCCACCGCCCCCGCCGCCTCCACCCTGCCCCTGCCCCCCTTGCTCTTGCCAGAGCGACGTCTCCCGCTGGGGGCAGACGCCGCTCCGACCGACTCAAAACCAACCAGGTCGGCCGTAGCAGCAGAGGCGACAGAGGGCAGGAGGGGGGAGGGGGAACACCCCTCAAAGATGGGGGTGCGCGGGTCACCACGAGAGGCCCCTACAGCGAGAATGCTCTTCTCGGCTGCGAGGAGGGACTTCTCGAGGATCTCGACAGTGAGAGTTGTGGGGCAGACTGCGAGTAGGTCGTCCCTGACTCCGCGAAGGGAGTCAGGGAGGCGGGTGACAATGTAGTAGAGAGTGAAGTACTGGGGGGGGGGGTTCTTGGCGCAGAACTCAGCAGGAAGTGCAGCGCGGAAGCGAGCGTCACTAGTGCGCAGGTGGGTAATGAGGTCGGCGACTGTGGCAAAAGCAGCAAGGTCGGGAAAGAGGTACGGTAGCATGAGGCGGCTCAGTGCAGCAGTGGCAGGGGTGGAGTAGCGTGCGATAACGGCGTCGTACAAGGTCTTAGCACTCTTGTACGACCCAAAGTGCGCACGCTCAGCGGGAGGGAGGTGGCGACGCACAGCAAGACGTGCAGCAGCATCGCGTGTGGCCCACACTGAGCGAACAGTGGCATCCTCAGTAGCAGCAGGGGCGGGAGAGGCACCAGAAGTGAGATCAAAGAGAGAGAGTCCGTCAGCTCTGTCGCACTGTAGGAAAAGCAGTAGGTCGTCTACCCACACGTCAAAGTCAATGGCTCTGCCCTCAGCGGCAAAGGCGAGGACATTGGGGGTAGCCATGACAGCAGTAGAGAGAGGGCAGTGCGCAGAGTAAAGCTCAGTGCTCACCAGACAGGGCAGTGCAGGGAGGGCTCGGGAGGCTCGGGCGGCTCGACTGCTGGGCGGCTCGGGCGACTCGGCGGCTCGGGCGGCTCGGGCGGCACTGCAGCTGGGGCGGCTCGGCTGCTGGGGCGGCTCGGCTGCTGGGGCGGCTCGGCTGCTGGGGCGGTTCGGCTGCGGGGGCGGTTCGGCTGCTGGGGCGGCTCGGCGGCTGGGGCGACTCGGCTGCTGGGGCGGCTCTGCTGCTGGGGCGGCTCGGCCGGGAGATGCAGGGGCGGGGCCGTCAGGTGCAGCGGCGGGCCGGCAGGTGCATCGGCGGGTCGACCGGTGCAGCGGCGAGTCGGCAGGTGCAGCGGCGGGGCCGTAGGGTGCAGCGGCGGGCAGGTAGGTGCAGCAGCGGGGCCGTCAGGTGAAGCGGCGGGCCGCTGGGTGCAGCGGCGGGCCGTAGGGTGCAGCGGGGGGCCGGCAGGTGAAGCGGCGGGCCGCTGGGTGCAGTGGCGGGCCGCTGGGTGCAGCGGCGGGCCGTAGGGTGCAGCGGGGGGCCGGCAGGTGAAGCGGCGGGCCGTAGGGTGCAGTGGCGGGCCGTAGGGTGCAGCGGCGGGCCGTCAGGTGCAGCGGCGGGCCGGCAGGGCCGCGTCAGAGCCGGCGGCGGGGCCGCGTCAGTGGAGGCAGCGGGGCCGCGTCAAGCAGGTGGCGGGGCCGCGACGAAGCGGGCGGCAGGGCCGCGTCAGAGCCGGCGGCGGGGCCGCGTCAGTGGAGGCGGCGGGGCCGCGTCAGTGGAGGCGGCGGGGCCGCGTCAGTGGAGGCGGCGGGGCCGCGTCAAGCAGGCGGCGGGGCCGCGATCAGGAGGGGCAGCGGGGCCGCGAGGGAAATGGCGACCCGAGGGGTCGCTAAAAAAAATGCGCGCCTCGGGGCGCGCTTCGGTGGGCCCTAAAAAAACGGTCCTTAGGAAGGACCCGCTCTATACCATGTGAAACAAGTGAACAGGAATGTGTGAACTATGAATGAAGGCAGTACAAATATGAAACCCTAACTGGGTTGTACCCCCTATGGGATACCCCACTACAGCCTACACAATAGTATAAGCTATAGATATGTTCTGACATGTTGTACTTTGGAAGGACGTTTTATATAACGAGTTTGGGCTATTTTATTCTTTGACTTGATGGTTTTATGCGAAGAATGAGAGACTGTACAACTATCATTCGTACTAGCAGTAACGACACTATCAACTGACTTACAATCGACTGTTGACGAAGCATCCCTTGTAGACGTCAACAGGCTGGTCGAATGTTTTGCCAAATCCGAATGAGACTCACAAAATTGGCTTGGTTCTGCATCATTCAAATTCTCAGCATGATGCATGTCCTCACACACTAAATACCTGGTGCCGTACACAACGCCATCCTCGGCGGGAACGAGTAAAGAATAGTGTTCTCGAGCACAATCAAAATGTAAATGCATCACACGATCCTCGGACGTACCATGTGGCGCACGAAAACAAGCAATGAAATGACTTGTATCCAACCAAATGATCGATGTCGTATTATAAACAACAGAAAATGCTCTTACCTCGTTAATCGATCCGTAAACCCAATCAGGCGATAGATAAGAGAAGTACTCACTGGCGGATTCAAACTCATGGTCGTGCGCCATACTAGCTTCCAAACGATACGTATAATCGGAATTATCCCAATTCTCGACAACGTGTCGCAACAACTCGAACTTTACCTCTCGATATCTGCTTTGCGTGCTATATAATGACATAGACAGACTCCGAAATAAGCAATTGCCATCTCCAGTGATGTGTTCTAACATTAGATTATATGGCTTACGAAACTCACCGTCGGTCCTCTCGCCTGTCACGATCAAAGAAGTGCTCGAAGATGATGCCATCATGATGTTCTTTCGACTCCCTTTACCGCAACAAAGAGCCAAGCTACTGCAAGAAAACAAACATATAGAAGGTAATGGAAGTGTAGTCATTAGCAAACAAAAACCATTTGAGGAGAAAAAATGCATTGTCAAGACCAATAGAGGTAAACCAGATAAACACTCAAAACTACAACAATAACGATTTTCAAACCTACGTTTGTGCTTACCCTCATACTCACCCTCGCACTCCTCCACATGCCAACGCCGATCCACGCAAGCAATTACCCATGCACTTACACACGCATGGACTCATGCACTTATTCATGCAATCACGATCGCTTTCACACTTGCACTTACTATTGCACTCACCCTCAATCATCCGCGCACTTCATTCTATCTGTATAATAAATACGAATGCTTCGTTCTCCATTCAATGTGATAAGACATTTGTTTGTATCCTCTTGTGTTTGCATACAAGCTTGCTCGCACTCACTGTCGTATTTGTGGAAAATAGAACGAGAATGAATGAACTATGAGTGAAGTGAGTACAAATAGCAAAACCCTAATTGGGTTGTACCCCCTATGGTATACCCCACTGTAGCCTACACAACAGCATAAGCTACATATATGTTCTGACACACCCCCATAGGCAAAGTGGGGGAGAACAAGGGGTCACAAGACCAGTCAAGCAAAGCAAAGCAAAGCTCAGGGTGGATCACAAAGTCACCACACAGTCCGAGCACAAGAGCAAGGCCACAAGGCCAGTTCACATGCAGGAGTACACACATATATATATAAAGCTAGACAAGCAAGAGCAGGTATATATATGTGACAGTACAAGTAAAGTCAAGAGGAGAGCAAGTGAGGCAAGACAGGCACAAGACCCAGCTGGGTGCAGAAGCGCTGATGGTCACAAGGCGCGAGTGCCTTGGTGAACACATCAGCAGTGTTGGCCTCAGAGGCCACGTACGCAAGCCGCAACTGTCCACGCTGCTGTAGCTCACGAGCAAGGAAGTAGCGAAGAGCAATGTGCTTCGTTCTGTGCTCCAGACGCTGCTCTCGACACAAGGCCAGCATGGCCTTGTTGTCTACGTACAGCACTGGAGGAGAACGAGGCGGCTCTCCAAGGTCAGTCAGCAGGTAGGTGAGCCAGCGGAGCTCCTGTGCAGCCATGGCCCCTGCGTAGATCTCAGCCTCACAACTCGAGCTGAGAACCGAAGACGAGCGAGTAGCCCACCACGAGACAGAGCCGGAGCCAAGGCTGAAGGTGTAACCCTGTGACGACCGCTGCGTAGCCTGGTCGTCAGCCCAAGAAGCGTCCGCGTGACCTGTAAGTACCACTGGACTCCGCCCTCCAAGCACTAGCCCCATGCCCGACGTACTGCACAGGTAGCGCAATACCCTCTTCGCTGCAGCCATGTGCTCTGGTCGGTGTCTCCCAGGAGCAACATAGCGTGCAAGAATGCTAAGAGGGTATGCAAGGTCAGGTCGTGTGCAGGTCATCAGGTACATGAGGCAGCCAACAAGCTCTGGGTACGGGCCACTCGACTCTACGGACTCATCCGAAGGCAGAGCTGAGAGCGAGTGACGAGTAGACAGAGGAGTGGCCTGAGGCGAGGACTACGTGAAGCCGAAGCGCTGAAGGACCTGCTGCACCATGTGTGACTGAGTCAAGGTAATGGTGCGGCGTGCTCTGTCCCGAGTGATCTGCAAGCCAAGGTAGCTGCGCAGTTCATCCAGGTCTGTGCACGTGTGTCTCTTCAGCAGCTCGGACTTCACGTAGGCGAGTCCAGCAGTGTCCGCTGTGGCAAAGACCAAGTCGTCGACGTACACGAGGATGTAGAACGGCGGCAGTGAAGTGTCGGTGCGCAGAAACAGCGACGGGTCAGCAGTAGAAGGAGCATACCCAAGGGCCGCAAGCGTAGTTCTCAGTGTGTTGTGCCACTCACGTGGTGCCTGGCGGAGACCGTAGACTGGCCGTCGGAGGCTCCACTGGGTGCCAGGAGGGAAAGTCCCAGTGAAGCCAGGTGGACGGCGCAGCCAGATCTCCTCGTGCAGGCTCCCCTGCAAGAACGCAGTACTGAAGTCGAGAGAGTGAAGCTCGTAGTCGCGCTGAGCGGCTATGTGCAGCAGCACCCGAAGAGTGGTCATCTTCGGGGTGGGAGAGAAGGTCTGAAAGTAGTCAACTCCCTGCCGCTGTCTGAAGCCACGAGCGACGTACCGCGCCTTGAAGACAGGTGGAGAGCCCGGCGGCCGCTTCACCCTGAAGATCCACATGCCAGTGACGATGTTCGCCCCAGGAGGGGGAACTGCGTCAACGTAGGTGCCTGTGGACTTCCAGGAAGCCATCTCTGCATCCATAGCTGCCTGCCACTGAGAGGAGTAGGGACCCTCTACGGCTTCCGCGTAAGAGCGCGGAGTCGGGATGTCTAGTGCATCCGGGTCTCCCTCAGGAGCAAGCAGTACAGACGCGAGATGAGGTGAAGCAGCAGCCAGACACTGGAACTCCTCCTGCCTGTCCTCTAGGACGTCCGTGCCAAGAGCACACTCACCCCCGACGGACGGAGGACAGACAGACGCAGACTCAGCAACAAGACTAGCAGCGTAGTCTAGACGGCAGCGAGCAGCAAAGTCGACGAGCTCAGCGACAAGAGCAGACGCAGCAGCGGACTCAAAAGAGGGGTCAGTGACGACAGTAGCAAGCAGACGCGTGACAGTAGGACTGGCAGCACGAAGGGAGTCCGACTCTGGGTCGATAAGCACAGGAAGGGAGGACTCAGGAGGAGAAGGCAAAAGGGCACGCAGAGGAGCAGTGGACGGACGCAGAGACATCCGGTGCCTGCCAGGGACAGGAGGAGGACGCGGACGCGAACCACGACCACTAGCGCGGGCAGCACGAACAGGCGACGCGGGACGAGACGCAGGCTCACGACGCTCAGCAAGACCTCCAGTAGGACCAGTGTAAGGAGAGGGAGCAGGCAGTGGGGAGGTAGGCTCCAACAGTGACTGCGACTGGACAGGCTGTGGACACTCTACCGGAGGAGAAAGACCAAGAACCTGCTGCAGAAGCGGAACGAAGTACGGCCGAGGCCGCGCGGCAGCTCCAGACTCAGCAGGGACAGCACCAGCACCCTCAGCGGCAGCACCAGCGCCACCAACACCTCCAGCGGCAGGACCTCCAGCAGCACCAGCAGCAGAACCAACGGCAGGACAGACCGCAGCAGACTCAGCACCAACGCCCTCAGCAGCCCCAGCTCCAGTAGGACCCGCAGGCGTAGCACCTCCGGGACCGGCTGCACCAGTACCCTCGGCGGTCGAAGAAGCTCCAGCTCCAGCAGTACGCCTCCAGCGGCGAGCAAACCACTCGCGCAGCTCCTGCGGAGAGAGGGGCTCCCGCCGAGGCGCAGCACCAGGAGAAACCCCAGGCTCAGCGGCTCCAGACGTAGCACCCCCAGGCTCAGCAGCTCCAGACTCAGCACCCCCAGGCTCAGCAGCTCCAGACTCAGCACCCCCAGGCTCAGCAGCTCCAGACTCAGCACCCCCAGGATCAGCAGCTCCAGCTCCAGTAGGACCCGCAGGCCCAGCAGCTCCGGGACCGGCAGCACCAGCACCCTCAGCAGTCGATGGAGCTCCAGCTCCAGCAGTACGCCTCCAGCGGCGAGCAAACCACTCGCGCAGCTCCTGTGGAGAGAGCGGCTCCCGCCGAGACGGAGCAACCGGAGAGCCCCCAGGTCCAGCAGTCGCAGGCTCCGCACCTCCAGGCTCAGCACCCCCAGGCTCAGCAGCTCCTGACGTAGCACCTCCCGGCTCAGCACCCCCAGCAGCAGCACCCCCAAGCTCAGCACCCGCAGGCGTAGCACCCCCAGACTCTGCACCCGCAGCAGGACCAGACTCAGCAGCAACCTCGACTGGCTCGACTGTGTCTACCTGGGACACACCTGAAGGGGCAGGAACCTGAGGGGGGAGGGGGTCTACCGGGGGGGGAACTGGCACCAGGAAGTCCGGTGGGGGGGGGAGGGAAGGAGTACGGTAGGGGAAGAGGCGGTAGAAGGGGACTGACTCGTCGAACGTGACGTCCTGGGAGGACAGAACACGACGAGAGGAGGGGTGGTAGAACTGCCACCCTGGGGCGTCAGGGGGGAAGCCAAGGAAGACACAGGGAGCAGCACGGGGGGACAGCTTGTCCGCAGACAAGTCGCGGACAAACGCCCGAGATCCCCAGACACGGAACGCAGACGCATCGCCGACCTTCCCCGTCCACAGTAACATTGGGGACATCGCGGGCCGAGAGACCCTGGGGTGAAGGTTGAGCTGATGCGCCGCGTACCGAACCGCAAACGGCCACAGAAAATGGGGGGCAGCCGCATGCATCATGGACGTACGAGCGACATCCATGACCATGCCAATGCGGCGCTCAGCAATCCCATTTTGCTGTGGAGAGTCCGGAAGCGTAAAGGTCTGGCGGATCCCCTGTGCACGACAGTAGTCTCGTAGAAGGCGAGAGGAGAACTCCCCACCTCGGTCAGAGTGCAAACGCAGAACAGGAAAGTCCGAGCCGAAGCTCCTCCTGAGCTGGAGACGAGCCTCGCGGATCCAGTCGATCAGCACCTCAGTGACAGCACCCTTGCTGCGCAAGGGGAAGACTGTGGTGTAACGCGAGTAGTCGTCAACCACCAACAGGAAGTAGCGCTCGTGACCCTGCCCACGGACGGGGGCCGGGCCCCACACGTCCATGTGAAGTGTCTGCAGAGGAGCCTCTGTCGGGGGAAACTGGGAGGAGTGAGGAGCAGCCCTGAGGCGCCCCTCGACACAGGGGACACAGGAAGGTCCTGGTCCCGAAGGAAGGGGAGGGAGAGACTGGGGAAGACCAGAGACAAGGACACGGGAAGCCATGCCCCGAAGACGGGGCAAGGAGGGGTGGCCGAGACGGTGGTGCCACAGGAGAGTCTCGTGAGACAGGAGGCGACACGAACAGGGGGCAGACTCAGGACCAGACCTGGACGCAGCAGCAAACACCTGACCTGACGCAGCTACCTGACCGGACGCAGGGACAGGAGGAGACTCAGTGGTCAGGGTGTAGAGGCTCGACCCCGGCCGACGCGAGAACGTGGCCAGGTGCCGGCCTGTGCGTGCGTCCGTGCAGTGGGTCACCCGCTGACTCGCAGGAGTGAACTGGTGAACCCCCGCATCCTGCAGGTCTGCACCACTCACCAAGTTCGTCGAGAACGAGGGGAGGTACAGGCCAGACAGGGTGCCCGAGGGGGCAGCCGGACATGGGAGGACAGTGGAAAAGTGAGCGAGGACAGGACCCCCAGAGGGGTCAGCCAGGGAGACTGCAACAGGCCGACCAAGCGGCGTGAGTGTGGTGCGGTCCCGAAAGAAGGAGCGAGAAGCCCCCGAGTCAAGTGTAAAGGTGAGGGAGGCCGAAGCCAACGTGGTACCTGAGAGCGCAGCCTCACCCGCACCTGAGGAAGCAGACTCACTAGCACCTAGAGCAGCAGCCGCACCTGTACCTGGAGCAGGAGACTCACTAGCACCGAGAGCAGCAGCAGCCTCACCAGTAGCTAGAGCAGCAGGTCCTATACCCGGGTCAGGCGGTACGCCCAGGTGACCGGCACGGTCAGCACTAGTAGGCAATGCATACATGGCAGTGAGAATAGCATCATAGTCAAGAGCAAATATATCTACCCTCTGCCTAAGCAACTCCACCCAGTCGGGGAGCTCAGCCTCGTCGCCAAACACGGTACGCCAGGCGTCGCTCAGACGGGCGAAGCAACGGGACGGTGTATGACTAGGTGTCCCACAAGGCTGACCAGTCCGAGCACCAGTGAGAATCACGTAAGAGCAGCGAACAGAACTGAGAGACCCTCTACTCTGAGCGTACCACTCACGAAGCTGCTGAGGCGTGAGAGACGCGCGGGGGGGTCGCGGGAGCTGCATCTGGCCGCCACCAGTAGTAGAAGCAGCAGGAGTGGTAGCAGTAGTAGCGCCACCACCCCTACAGCCCCAACCAGCGTACCACTCACGCAGCTGCTGGGGCGTGAGGGACTCACGCAGACGTCGATGGGGCTACATCTGGCTCCACCAGTAGAGGCAGGAGCAGGAGTAGCAGCAGTAAGGCAGGCAGCCAGGCAAGCCAAAAAGGGAGGCAGGCAGGCAAGCAGGTGACGCGCAGCGTGCTAGCAGGGCAGGGGCTCACCAGTGGTGGGTAGAGTAGGCTCGGCGACTCAGCGGCTCGGCAGCACGGCGGCTCTGCGGCTCGGGCGACTCGGGCGGCTCGGCGGCAGAGCGGCTCGGCAGCAACTGCAGCTCGGCAGCTCAGCAACCCGGCGGCGCGGCTGTAGGGCGGCTCGGCTGCTGGGAGGCTCGGGTGTAGAGCGGCTCGGCTGCAGGGCGGCTCGGCTGCTGGGAGGCTCGGGTGTAGAGCGGCTTGGCGGCGAGGCGGCTCGGCTGCAGGGCGGCTCGAGACGAAGGAGGAGGAGAAGGAGGGGAGACCACACACCTGCCACCCCTCAGCTGGCCTCTCAGGCGACGGGAAAAGGGGGGGGGGGGGGGGGAGGCGGCTCGGGCGGCTCGGGCGGCTCAGGCGGCTCGGGCAGCTCGGGCAGTCAGCGGCACAGGCGGCTCGGGCGGCTCGGCTCCTCAGCTGCGCAGACGGCTCGGGCGGCTCGGGCTGCACGGCGGCTAACGGGCGGCGTGGGGGGGGCCGGGACGGCGGCGTGCAGCAGGGACGGGCGGCGCACGGGCGGTGTGAGGCCGGGACGGGCGGCGCGCGGGCGGCTAAGGGCCGGAACGGGCGGCGCGCGAGCGGCTAGGGGCCGGGACGGGCGACGCGCGGGCGGCTAGGGGCCTGAACGGGCGGCGCGCGAGCGGCTAGGGGCCGGAACGGGCGCGCGCGGGCAGCTAGGGGGCTGCAGGGCAGGCCGAAAGAGTGAGAGCGAGGGCCCGGAGCGCGCTCCGGGCAGAAAAAAAAGGTTTAAAAGTGGTGGGCCCTAAGCACAGTTCCCACGGGGGAACCTGCTCGATACCATGTGGAAAATAGAACGAGAATGAATGAACTATGAGTGAAGTGAGTACAAATAGCAAAACCCTAATTGGGTTGTACCCCCTATGGTATACCCAAAATTATTTGGGTCATGAGGGGCGTTGGCTTGAGCATATTATAGTGTGACGAATTAACGTCGACGGTAAGAGGGGTACAGCTTCATAGACTCCCTTGAGGCCGTCTCAGCCCTGTGCTGCTGCTTTGTCGCCACGTTAATGCAGAGTTGGGCGAATTCGAGCACTAGCAGAGTGACGTGATGATGAACTCCAGCAGAGTTCTCAAAAGCCTTCAAAACCGCCCCCCTTTCCATCTTATTGAAGGCGTTGGAGATGTCGAATCAGATAACGGCGGTCTGCCAATGCAGCTGAGAGGCGGGTCGCTACCTCTGCAAGTCGACAATTTGCCAGCGCTGCATTTGAGTGGTTGGCGACGCTGCAGCTGAGCCGCTAGCCATCGTTACAACCGCGAATGGCTATAGCGCACGCGCGCATCCGCTTCGCAGATGCTTGTAGGCAGTTGATCACATTGTGTCTCATAACGCCCGTTACGTAAAGGCCGAGTCGCACCAGATGTGGACGACCTTGGGATACCAGCCCGCGGGTTACTTGCCGAAGTGAAACTCGCACTTTTGCCTGTTTCGATGGGCTTCTCGACAAAGTCCCGTCGAGAGGAACCTGCTCGACCACTATTTCCGTCGACCATGTAGTTCTGAAGTCGACGTCGCTATGTCAGTTGATAGGAGCCCGCCAATTGCTGTACCTGCTCGTCGACCGCCCTAGTCACCACGATCTGCCAGCCTTCCCGCGTCAGTGTCCCCACAGGTCGACAAAGTCTTTCGTCAAACACCCATGTAGAAGTCGACCGCCGGTCTCCTTTGTCGGCGGCTTCGCAGAGGTTCCGCGCAGGTCGACCAACATCAACGACCTGCTCGCCCAAGTCGGCATTGACCTTTGCAGGCAGTCGGCTGCACCTTGCGCACACCCGACCCTGTCAGCGGGACCAACATTCCCATCAACAAAGTGTTGGTGTCTCTGCGGGGGGCGAGATTGGAGGACAGCCAGAGTCTTTGGGCTCGCCTCACTGACGGGCTTGCCTCACTAAGAGTTAGTTAGGTCGACTTCCAGCGCAGCAAGGCAGCGACCTGCCAGCAGAGCAAGTCAACGGTCTGCCAATGAAGCTGGAAGGCGGTGTGCTAATTTTGCGAGTCGATAACTTGCTAGCGCTGCATTTGCAAAGCTTGCAAACCTGCAACAAAGCGACTTGCCAGCGTTGCGGCCGCATATAACAATAGTGCATACGCGTACCCACTTCGCACATGCTTGTAAGCACTCAAGCACGTCATGCCTCGTCCCGCCCGTCGCGCGAGTGCCAAGTCGGCCACATGCCGTCGTCACGCCAAATGCTCCACGTCGACCTCGAGATACCAGCCCGCATATCGACTTCGAGAAAGCCTGCAGAGGCTAAACTCGCACACCCGTCCAGTTCCGCAATCGAGCAGCTTCCGTCGACAAGTTTGAAGGTTCTCGGTCGAGCAGTGTTCGCTGAAACGACTTCATCGAACATAACCCGTCGGCTGACGCTCCTTGACGGGCCTCTTCGACGAACACCTCGTTCGAAATTGACCGCTAACTTCCCTCGTTGGCGACTTCACAGTTGTCTTGTGGAAATTGACCAAACACATTGACTTCCCTGTCCCAAGTTGGCGTCAACCACTCAGGACTGTCGGCTGCACATCCCACATACCCGAGTCTGAATTCGGATTTGCCCGAGGTCGGGGCCAACTGACATCAACACTCCTCAAAGTACGTGCGCGTCGAATGGATAATAGCCTCCGCCCCCCCAATATCGCCACACCAAATTCCAGGGGCGTGAAGTGGCGGGGGACGTAGGGGGCGTCCAAGATGAGAACCTTGCCTACGGCGATAGGCGCGAGGTGCCAGCCACAAAGGAAGCTTGATGAGGCTTTGCGGGTGGCCAGATTGGAGGACAGCCTGAGTCTCCGAGCTCGCCTCACAGACAGGCATGCTCTCAAGGGACTGAAGTGATTTCGCCAGACTATCCCTCCATGCCAGAGTTCTCGCCCTTGCAAGTCTCCGTCTGTCGTTTGCTACGTGGCGAAGTTGTGTTGCCGGCTGCACCATTGGGCAGGCACTCTCGTAATGGATAGCGCTCTTGGCCTCTGCAAAAATGTAACTGGCATGCAAAGATTGCTTGCCAATCTGGTGGCCTAGTTGATGTGGTGCAAGTGTCAGGCGAGGGAGGAAAAACAGAACTAACCATGCCTCGGTGAAGTCTGGGTCCTCTGTTATTCGTAGACGAGGCGTCCAGAGGCAGGTTGCTAAGATGTCGCAAATAGTGCGTGCGATGAGTTCGGGCCAGAGGAGACTGACTAGGGTCGCGAATCAGCTTGACATCCCACGACCTGAAGTCAAGGTCCTCTCTCGGCTGGGGAGTTCCAGTTACGATTCCCGCTCGCGGCTCGAGAAATTGTTAGGACTAAATCACTGTGACCGTCCTGCTCCTCCCAGGGGTCTTCCTCCTCAATTGAAGTCCCCGAACTCCTCGACCTTCTGCAATTAAAGGTAGGGTCACCCGTTTCGGTTTTGGTGTTTGTAACGGACCCCCTCGTGCCTACGCCATCGCTTTCCTTTAGGCATTATGTTCCCTCTGAGTCGTAAATGCATTAATTGAATGAAGTTAGTACCACCTCTCTGCAATTCCCGTTGCTTACTTTTCCATCGTTGTGACGGGGTTCACCTGTGCCATTACGCTCCCTCGTTAGTCAGTGTGGCATTGTCCTGGGTCGTTGAGCTAGGGCATCCGTGTTTATGCGCTGTTCGCAAAGTCTATCATCGAAGACCCCCTTGTCAGAACATATATGTAGCTTATGCTGTTGTGTAGGCTACAGTGGGGTATACCATAGGGGGTACAACCCAATTAGGGTTTTGCTATTTGTACTCACTTCACTCATAGTTCACTCATTCTCGTTCACACTTTCTCATGGAATCAGAGCAGGTCCCTTCTTAGGGCCTGTTCCTAGGGCCCACCGAAGTGCGCCCCGAGGCGCGCATTTTTTTTAGCGACCCTCCGTGTCGCCCTCCCCGTCGTGCTCCCGCTTAGGCCCCTCGTCGGCCCCGCCTAGGCCCCTCGTCGGCCCCGTGTAGCCCCCGTCGGCCCCACTTAGGCCCCGCGTCGGCCCCACCTAGACCCCGTCGGCTCCTCGTCGGCCCCGCCTAGGCCCCACGTCGGCCCCGCGTAACCCCCGTCGGCCCCGCTTCGGCCCCACGTCGGCCCCGCGTAGCCCCGCTTAGGCCCGTCGGCCCCGCTTAGGCCCCGCGTTGGCCCCGCGTCGGCCCTGCCTAGACCCCGTCGGCCCCGCGTTGGCCCTGCTTAGGCCCCGTCGGCCCCGCGTTGGCCCCGCTTAGGCCCCGCCGGCCCGCCTAGGCCCCACTTCGGCCCCTCGTCGGCCCCGCCCAGACCTCGTCGGCCCTGCCACGGCCCTACGCCGGCCCCGCTTCAGCTGCTGTCGGCCCCGCTACAGCCCGCCACTGGCCTCGCTACACCCCGCCACTGGCCCCGCTACAGCCCGCACCGGCCCCTGCTACAGCCCGCCGCCGGCCCAGCTACAGCCCACCGCCGGCCCAGCTACAGCCCGCCGCCGGCCCAGCTACAGCCCGCCGCCGGCCCAGCTACAGCCCGCCGCCGGCCCCGCTACAGCCCGTCACCGGCCCCTGCTACAGCCCGCCGCCGGCCCAGCTACAGCCCGCCCCGGCCCCGCTACAGCCCGCCGTCGGCCCGCCGTCGGCCCCGCTACAGCCCTCCTCGCGGCCCCTGCTGCAGCCCGCCGTGCTGCACGTGAGCAGCCCCAGCAGCCCGCGCCGCCCGTGAGCCCCTACGCCACCCGAGCCGCGCGAGCCGCCCGAGCCGCCCGAGCCGCCCGAGCCGCCCGAGCCGCCCGAGCCGCCCGAGCCGCCCGAGCCGCCTGAGGAGCCATGCCGCTGTTCCTGAGCTGTGTTCCTCTGCTGCTGACCTACCCGACTCTCCCAGCCCGGTGAGACTTTCAGCTGCTGCCATGGCCACCCCCAATGTTCTTACTTTTGACGCTGAGGGGAGGGCCATTGACTTTGCCGTCTGGATTGAAGACCTGCAGCTGTACTTACTGTGTGATGCGATAGATGAGGTCTCTCTCTTTGACTTTGTCTCTGGCGCTGTCCCTGCCCCACCTGCTGATGCTGACTCTGCCGTTCGCTCCAAGTGGGCGACCCGCGATGCTGCTGCACGTCTTGCTGTGCGTCGCCACCTCCCTTCCTCTGAGCGTGCCCACTTTAGTCAGTGCAAGACCGCTTAGGCCTTGTACGACGCTGTAGTCGCACGCTACTCCTCCCCTTCCTCCGCTACCCTTAGCCGCCTCATGCTACCGTTTCTCTTCCCTGACCTCGCTTCCTTTCCCACTGTCGCTGACCTTGTTACCCACCTCCGTGCTAGTGACACCCGCTACCGCGCTGCCCTTCCTGCTGAGTTCCGCGCTGCGAACCCTCCTCCCATGTACATCACTCTCTACTTTCTCGTCACCCGTCTCCCTGAGTCCCTTCGTGTCGTTAGGGACCAGTTTCTCTCTGTCTGTCCCACCACTCTCACTGTCGACCTCCTTGAGGAGTCCCTGCTAGCGGCTGAGAAGAGTATTGTCGCTGTAGGGGCCTCTCGGGGTGACCCTCGCACCCCCATCTTTGAGGGGTGTGGTCCTTCCCCCCTGCTGCCCTCTGTCGCCTCTGCCGCTGCGGCCGACCTCACTGGTTTTGAGTCGGTCGGCGCGGCGTCTGCCCCCAGCGGCAGACGCCGCTGTGGCAAGGGCAAGGGGGGCAAGGGAGCGGGTGGAGCTAGAGGGGGCGGTGGAGGAGGCGGTGGGGGTGGCGGGGGGAGTGGGGGTGGCGGTGGGGGTGGTGGCGGGAGTGGAGGTACTAGTGGCGGCGGTGGAGGCGGAGGTGGCGGCGGAGGTGGTAGCGGAGGAGGCGGTGGGAGCGGTGGGAGCGACGGTCCTGGTGGGGGAGGTGGCGGTGGAGACGGGGGTGGCGGTGGAGGCGGGGGTGGCGGTGGAGGCGGGGGTCGGAGTGGCTCGTCCCAGCGGAGCAGCTCTGGGGGTGGTCAGCGCCAGCAGCAGCAGCAGCAGCAGCCGCAGCAGCAGCCACAGCAGCAGCAGCGCTCTCGCACCATCCCCGCCCCTCAGCAGCTCCGTGAGTGGTACTTGCAGCGTCAGCGTGGTGGTGCGCTTGGTCCCTGCCCCTATGTTCTTCGCACCGGTGACCGTGCAGGGGAGAGGTGTGGAGGCGCCCACACAGCCCGCCGCTGCTTTGGCCGCCTGACCGACGCCTGGCGTCAGCAGTTTCCGGAGGCCGCTGAGATCCCCCGCTGGGGAGAGCTGTCTAGGGCTGGTGTAGCTATTTATGATCTTGATTTTGATGCTATTCTCTCTGCTATGTATGCTGTGACTGGTAGTGATGAGGATGACTGTTACCGGTGTTTCCCGCCCGACCCGGGCATTGGTACTGCCGCGTCAGGTACTAGTGAGGCTGCTGCTCTAGGTGCCAGTGCGTCTGTGCTCTCAGGTGCTGGTGAGTCTGCCCTCTCAGGTACTGTGTCGGCTTCGGCCTCTCACACCTTCACCCTTGACTCTGGAGCGTCTCGCTCCTTCTTTAGGGACCGCACCACTCTCACGCCGCTGAGTCGGCCGGTTGCGGTGTCCCTGGCTGACCCCTCTGGGGGGCCTGTCCTGTCTCGCTTCTCCACTGTCCTCCCGTGTCCGGCGGCCCCCTCTGGCACCCTGACTGGTCTCTACCTCCCCTCGTTCTCGACGAACTTGGTGAGTGGTGCTGACCTCCAGGATGCGGGTGTCCACCAGTTCACCCCTGCTCGTCAGCGGGTGACCCACTGCACGGAGGCGGATACAAGTCGCCACCTGGCTACGTTTACACGTCGGCCAGGGTCGAGCCTGTACACACTGACCACTGCTTCTCCCCCAGGTGCTACGTCTGGTAGGGTCCCTTCGTCTGGTCAGGTGTTTGCTGCAGCGTCCAGGTCTGGTCCTGAGTCTGCCCCCTGCTCGTGTCGTCGTCTGTCTCACGAGACCCTCCTCTGGCACCACCGCCTTGGCCACCCCTCTCTGCTTCGGCTCAGAGGCATGGCCTCGCGAGTCCTTGTGTCTGGTCTTCCCCGGTCTCTCCCTCCCCTTCCTCCGGGCCCTGGCCCTACCTGTGTCCCCTGTGTCGAGGGGCGCCAGCGTGCTGCCCCTCACTCCTCCCAGTTTCCTCCGACAGAGGCCCCGTTGCAGACGCTTCACATGGACGTGTGGGGCCCAGCCCGCGTCCGTGGACAGGGTCAGGAGCACTACTTCCTGCTGGTGGTTGACGACTACTCGCGTTACACCACAGTCTTCCCCTTGCGCAGCAAGGGTGAGGTCACTGATGTCTTGATACCTTGGATCCGCGCAGCTCGTCTCCAGCTTCGGAGGAGCTTTGGCTCTGACTTCCCTTTTTTGCGTCTGCACTCGGACAGAGGCGGAGAGTTCTCCTCTGGCCTCCTGAGTGCCTACTGTCGTGCGCGAGGCATCCGTCAGACCTTCACGCTTCCGGACTCACCACAGCAGAATGGGATTGCTGAGCGCCGCATTGGCATGGTCATGGACGTCGCTCGTACGTCCATGATGCATGCGGCTGCTCCCCATTTTCTGTGGCCGTTTGCGGTCAGGTACGCTGCGCACCAGATCAACCTCCACCCCAGGGTCTCTCGACCGGAGACCTCCCCAGCCCTGCTGTGGACGGGGAAGGTTGGCGATGCGTCGGCGTTCCGGGTCTGGGGATCTCGGGCGTTTGTTCGCGACCTGTCTGCGGACAAGCTGTCCCCTCGTGCTTCTCCCTGCGTCTTCCTGGGGTTCCCCCCCGACGCCCCTGGGTGGCAGTTTTACCACCCCACCTCTCGACGTGTTCTGTCCTCCCAGGACGTCACGTTCGACGAGTCGGTACCCTACTACCGCCTCTTCCCCTACCGCACTCCGTCCCTCCCCCCACCCCCGCTCTTCTTGGTACCAGGTCCCCCCCCGGTAGTCCCCCTCCCCCCTCAGGGTCCTGCCCCTTCAGGTGTGTCCCAGGTAGACGCGGTCGAGCCTGTCGAGGTCACTGGTGACTCTGGTGCTGCTGCGGGGGCTGAGCCTGGGGGTGCGGAGTCTGGGGGTGCTGAGCCTGGGGGTGCTGTGCCTGGGGGTGCTGAGCCTGGGGGTGCTGCGCCTGGGGGTGCTGTGCCTGGGGGTGCTGAGCCTGGAGGTGCCGAGCCTGGGGGTGCTGAGCCTGGGAGTGCTGTGCCTGGGGGTGCTTCGTCTCGCCGGGAGCCACTCTCCCCACAGGAGCTGCGTGAGTGGTTTGCCAGGCGCTGGAGGCGTGCTGCTGGTGCTGGTGGTTCTTCGGCTGCAGAGGGTACTGCTGCCGCGCGTCCCACCGGTGCTCGTCCTGTGGGTGCTGGAGCTGCTGGGTCTGAGAGTTCTACTGGAGAGGGTGCTCCTGCCGAGGGTGCTGGTGCTGTTCCTGCTGTTTCTGGAGTCGCCGCGCGGCCCCGACCGTACTTCGTTCCGCTCCTGCAGCAGGTTCTTGGTCTTACACCTCCTCCTCCCTTTGAGGGTCCGCAGCCTGTCCGGTCACAGCCACAGCTACAGCCTGCCTCCCCTTTGCCTGCTCCTTCTCCCTACGCTGGTCCGACTGGAGGTCTTACTGAGCGTCGTGAGCCTGCGTCTCGTCCTGCGTTGCCTGTTCGTCCAGAGCGCGCTAGTGGTCGCGGTTCGCGTCAGCGTCCTCCTCCTGTCCCTGGCACGCACCGGATGTCTCTGCGTCCGTCCACTGCTCCTCTGCGTGCCCCTTTGCCTTCTCCTCCTGCTTCCTCTCTTCCTGCTCTTGCCGACCCGGAGTCGGACTCTCTTCGTGCTGCCAGTCCTACTGTCACGCGTCTCCTTGCTACTGCTGTCACTGACCCTTCCTTCGAGTCGTCTGCTGCGTCTGCCCTTGTCACTGAGCTTGTCGACTTTGCTGCGCGCTGTCGTCTAGACTACGCTGCTCGTCTTGTCACTGAGTCTGAGTCCGCCTGTCCTCCGTCCGTCGGGGGTGAGTGTGCCCTTGGCACGGACGTCCTTGAGGACAGGCAGGAGGAGTTCCAGTGTCTGGCCGCCGCTTCACCTCGTCTCGCGTCTGTACTGCTAGCCCCTGAGGGAGACCCGGATGCACCAGACATCCCGACTCCGCGCTCTTACGCAGAGGCGATAGAGGGTCCCTACTCCTCTCAGTGGCAGGCAGCTATGGATGCAGAGATGGCTTCCTGGAAGTCCACAGGCACCTACGTTGACGCTGTTCCCCCTCCTGGGGCGAACATCGTCAGTGGCATGTGGATTTTCAGGGTGAAGCGGCCGCCGGGTTCTCCGCCTGTCTTCAAGGCGCGGTACGTGGCTCGTGGCTTCAGTCAGCGGCAGGGGGTTGACTACTTTCAGACCTTCTCCCCCACCCCGAAGATGACCACTCTTCGGGTTCTGCTGCACGTTGCTGCTCACCGTGACTACGAGCTGCACTCTCTCGACTTCAGCACAGCTTTCTTGCAGGGCAGCCTGCACGAGGAGATCTGGCTGCGTCGCCCACCTGGCTTCACTGGGTCTTTCCCTCCTGGTACCCAGTGGAGTCTCCGGCGTCCAGTCTACGGTCTCCGCCAGGCGCCACGTGAGTGGCACGACACACTGAGGACTACGCTCGCGGCACTTGGGTTTGCTCCTTCTACTGCCGACCCGTCGCTGTTTCTGCGCACCGACACCTCTCTGCCGCCGTTCTACATCCTCGTGTACGTCGACGACTTGGTCTTTGCCACAGCTGACACTGCTGGACTCGCCTACGTGAAGTCCGAGCTGCAGAAGAGACACACGTGCACTGACCTGGGTGAACTGCGCAGCTACCTTGGCTTGCAGATCACCCGGGACAGAGCACGCCGCACCATTACCCTGACTCAGTCACACATGGTGCAGCAGGTCCTTCAGCGCTTCGGCTTCACGTACTCCTCGCCTCAGGCCACTCCTCTGCCTACTCGCCACTCGCTCTCGGCTCTGCCTTCGGATGAGTCCGTAGAGTCGAGTGGCCCGTTTGCAGAGCTTGTTGGCTGCCTCATGTACCTGATGACCTGCACACGACCTGACCTCGCATACCCTCTTAGCATTCTCGCACGCTTTGTTGCTCCTGGGAGACACCGACCAGAGCACATGGCTGCAGCGAAGAGGGTGTTGCGCTACTTGTGCAGTACGTCGGGCATGGGGCTAGTGCTTGGAGGGCGCAGTCCAGTGGTCCTCATTGGGCACGCAGACGCTTCTTGGGCTGACGACCAGGCTACGCAGCGGTCATCACAGGGTTACACCTTCAGCCTTGGTTCCGGCTCTGTCTCGTGGCGGGCTACCCGCTCGTCTTCTGTTCTCGGCTCCAGTTGTGAGGCTGAGATCTACGCTGGGGCTATGGCTGCACAGGAGTTACGCTGGCTCACCTACCTGCTGACCGACCTTGGAGAGCAGCCTCGTTCTCCTCCAGTCCTGTACGTAGACAACAAGGCCATGCTGGCCTTGTGTCGAGAGCAGCGACTGGAGCACAGAACGAAGCACATTGCTCTCCGCTACTTTCTTGCTCGTGAGCTACAGCAGCGTGGTCAGTTGCGACTTGCGTACGTGGCCTCTGAGGCCAACACTGCTGATGTCTTCACCAAGGCACTTGCGCCTTGTGATCATCAGCGTTGTTGCACGCAGTTGGGTCTTGTGCCTGTCTTGCCTCACTTGCTCTCCTCTTGACCTTGCTTGTACCTTCGCCTATATATATCTTGCTCTTGCTTGCTTGACTCTTGTATATCTCTATATATGATCTTGAATGTGAACTGGCCTTCTGGCCTTTGAACTTGTGCTCGGAATGCGTGGTGACTTTGTGATCCACCCTGAGCTTTGCTTTGCTTTGCTTGACTGGTCTTGTGACCCCTTGTTCTCCCCCACTTTGCCTATGGGGGTGTGTCAGAACATATATGTAGCTTATGCTGTTGTGTAGGCTACAGTGGGGTATACCATAGGGGGTACAACCCAATTAGGGTTTTGCTATTTGTACTCACTTCACTCATAGTTCACTCATTCTCGTTCACACTTTCTCACCCCTTCCCTACGAGTTGATAGAGAGGTCTTGAACTCGCGGGCCGAAGCGATCTCCATTGCGGCCTCATGGTGAATGGCGAAGCCCACCATCATGCTTTCATCACTGCTCCAAGATTCGTATGGGTCCCCGGCTGGCTGTTGAGTGGCTCTTCCGTCGGCGGGCTAAAGTCCCTCGTCAGCTAGATGAGGAGGTGCACATCCTTATGCGTACGGCACATGTGAGGTCGTTTGTGGCTGTTGTTGCCACATTGATAGAGAATGCGGTGTTGGCTAACGTGCCGGAGCCGTTGGGTTGGCACAAGCACAACTAAAAAGAGATTACTGAGTTCGGGAGCATAGCTCCTAGGCTTACGAACTAGAGCAAGGCAAGTAACTCTCCATCTCCCCTGTTGACACGAGAGAGGGAAATGCATTCACCCAAGCACCCAGTATCGCACATAGCCACACACTCAGCCAAACACTCACCTTCACACACAGCCACACACTCATCAATTCACTCACCTTTGCTCTCACCTTTGCAGTCAGCAAAACGCTCGCTCACTCACTCAAACACGCACTTAACCACGCACTCAACTACGCACTCATATACACGCTAACATAGGCACCAAAGCACTCAGTCGCGCACTCACCTTGACGCCACCCACGCAGTTGCCCTTGCACTCAGCCACGCACTCACTTTCGCACCCACCTTTGAAGTCGGTCATGCACTCTCCCTCCCACTCACGCTCGCACTCAACCGCAACATCGGACTCGATCACGCACTCCCCCCCGCACTTATTCACGCACTTACCATTTCAGTCACCCAAGCAGTCAGCCGGACACTCAACCACGCACTCACCCTCGCACCAACTCAGCCACGATCGCGCAACCTCTCTTATATAACCACGCACTCACTCTTGCATTCAGCCACGCACTCGCTCTCGCATTCACCTACACACTCACTATTATACTCAATCATTCATTCAACCTAGCACTCACCCATGCACTCACACTCACGCTCATCCTCGCACTCAACCACAAACTCATTCACTACTTTAGCCACGCAATCACCCTCGCACTCACTTATGCACTCACCTTCTTACCTGATCAAACACTAATCTCTTACTCAAACAGCTCATGACAAACTCACATGGGAACGAGATGACAGAGAGCGCAGAGAGAGGCAGAAATTGGCCTTTTAGCAGCTTGTTGGGGACAGAGCTGAGAGGGGAGGATGGATATCTGATTACGAAAGATGGAGGGGAGGATGGATATCTGATTACGAAAGATGGAGGGGAGGATAAAAAGAATCAATTGTGTTTTAGATCCACTAATGTTGTTAGAAGCGGAGCTACGAGGGGAGGATGGGTCATGGAGGGGAAGGGTGGAGGGGGAGGGTGGAGGCGATGGGTAGGGGAAGAAGGTGCAGGAAATCACCAAGGGAGACGTTTAAGATGATTTTGTTTTTAACGATCTTAGAATAGAGAGTGGCTTTTAAAGTCTGGAACGACAAGATTGATAAGGTATATGAAAAGGCAGAAAGATAAAAGGAAACGTATAGGATAACATAAGAAAACAAAGCATTCTTTTCATCTACATTGTTTAAATAACCACCACTTATAGGTTTTCGTGTACAAGAGCTGCCTTACTCGAAGAACTTGATGAATGTGAAAGTGAAGAGAAATGGATGAAGAAAGTCGGACAAGGAGTTGCTGAGAACTTTCCTGATGTTGAAGGGCGAGGAGATGGGGGAAAAGGCAAAAAAAGGAAAGAGAGGGTAAAGGGAACGATAATGGCAGGCTGAGAAATGATATATGAAAGTCAACAACCAAAATGAATGAGCATGTCTCGATAAGCATAACTCTATCGAGGAATAGTAATAGAGCACAAACACTCACAAACGGGTCCTCAAGGAAATGAGCCGAGATGACGAATGGGAGGGGGTCTGCACGAGTGCTGAAAGCAAAAAGAACCAAAAAGGCAAACGGAAAGAAAAGTATGCTAGAGTGAGTTGGTTAAGCAGTTTTAGCATAGAGCGAGAGGGGTGACACGCAAACCCGTCGGTCTCACATTTGTCCCACCCTAGTAGGGGCATGAAATGGGAAGGAAACAACTAGAGAGGCAAAGAAATAGGACAGAGGGGAGCTGAGGGAGAGCAACATGGGAAGTTTTAGTACACTAGCGAGCACATGACCGGCAAACACGATGGTAGATGCCAAAGCGGTCTTGCAGTTGTCCCACCTGGGGCATGAGAAGGGAGAGAAACGGCAAAAGAGAGGCGCTTGATCTCATGGCGCCAAGGCGCCAGACTTCATGGCGCCAAGGCGCCAGAATGCATGGCGGAAGGCGCGTACCTTCATGGCGTCAGCGCTCAAAGCGCCAGCGCCAGCGCCCGGCACAGCGCCAGCGCCATGAAGGCGCCAGCGCTCAAAGGCGCCAGCGCCCAACGACGATAATGCCCGCGCTACATGCGCCTACCGGAGTAAGAGGTTTGCCAACGCTAGCACCTACCGGAATGAGCACTTGATCTATGAGGCGCGGCTGTGGCGAGGAGAACGCGGCACGGTAGAAAACTCTAAATTGTCGAGTAATATTGAGAGAATCAAGAATCCAGAATGAGGAAAGCTTCAATCAAGAATCAAGAGTGAGGAATCAAGAAGCAAGAATCAAGAATCAAGAATCCAGAATGAGGAAAGCTTCAATCAAGAATCAAGAGTGAGGAATCAAGAAGCAGGAATCAAGAATCAAGAAGCACTACGCTTGAGTGGAAGCTCTCTGCTTCAATGGTGCTCGAATAGACTAGGCATCGAGAGAGCAAGAACATGCGCTTCGGTTGTCAACCACAAATATCTAGCTTCAAAGTTTCGCTCAATAATTTCTCAAAAACATAGAGTCTCATCTTTCAGATTATCATAAACAAAGGCTGTACCCAACGCAGGGTTTTCGTGTACAGCAGCTACCTTACTCGAAGAACTGGATGAATGTGAAAGTGAAGAGAAATGGATGAAGAAAGTCGGACAAAGAGTTGCTGAGAACTTTCCTGATGTTGAAGGGCGATGAGATGGGGGAAAAGGCAAAAAAAGGAAAGAGAGGGTAAAGGGAACGACAATGGCAGGCTGAGAAATGATATATGAAAGTCAACAAGCAAACTGAATGAGCATGTCTCGATAAGCATAACTATATCGAGGAATAGTAATAGAGCACACACACTCACAAACGGGTCCTCAAGGAAATGAGCCGAGACGACGAACGAGAGGGGGTCTGCACGAGTGCTGAAAGCAAAAAGAACCAAAAAGGCAAACGGAAAGAAAAGAATTGGTTAAGCAGTTTTAGCATAGAGCGAGAGGGGTGACACGCATACCCGTCGGTCTCACATTTGTCCCACCCTAGTAGGGGCATGAAATGGGAAGGAAACAACGAGAGAGGCAAAGAAATAGGACAGAGGGGAGCTGAGGGAGAGCAACATGGGAAGTTTTAGTACACTAGCGAGCACATGACCGGCAAACACGATGGTAGATGCCAAAGCGGTCTTGCAACTGCAAGAAGGGAGAGAAACGGCAAGAGAGAAGCACTTGATCTCATGGCGCCAATGCACCTGACTTCGAGGCGCCAAGGCGCCTGAAATCGTGGCGCCAAGGCGCCTGATTTCGTGGCGCCAAGGCGCCTGACTTCATGGCGTCAAGGCGCCTGACTTCATGGCGTCAAGGCGCCTGACTTTGTGGCGCCAAGGCGCCTGACTTCGTGGCGCCAAGGCGCCTGACTTCGTGGCGCCAAGGCGCCTGAACGCCAAGGCGCCTGTATCACACACTCACCTTCGCACTGAGCCTCGCACTCACCCTTGCACTCACACATGCACTCACTCACACAATCTATCACGCACCTACTCACGCACTTAGCCACTCACTTATCGTCGCTCTTAGCAGCCACACCTTCCCTTACGCACTAAGCCAGTCACTTACCATCACTCTTAGCCACACCTTCCCTAACGCACGCAGCCACTCATTTACGCTTGCACTCAACCACGCATTCACCCTTGCACTCGCCTTCCCCGTTAGCCTTGCACTCACTCACTCAACCACGCATTCACCCCTGCACTCGCCTTCCCCGTTAGCCTTGCACTCACTCACGCAACCACGCATTCACCCTTGCATTCGCCTTTCCTGTTAGCCTTGCACTCACTCACTCAACCACGCATTCACCCTTGCAATCGCCTTCCCTGTTAGCCTTGCACTCAGTCACTCAACCACGCATTCACCCTTGCACTCGCCTTCCCTGTTAGCCTTGCACTCACTCACTCAGCCACGCATTCAACCATGCACCCAGACTCGCACTCACGCTCACACTCAACCACGCATTCACCCTCACACTCACTTGAATGCTCAACTTCTTACTCACATGCACTCACTCGTGCACTCAGCCATGCACTCGCTCACGTGAAAGTGACCTCAGAAAACGCATAAAAAACTCACATGGGAACGAGTTGGCGGAGGGTAGACAGAGGCTGATAATGACCCTGTTAACAGCTTGTTGGGGACGGATCTGAGAGAATGAGGAGGGATATCAGGTTGGAGAACATGGAAGGAAGGATGGAGGGAATGAATGATGTGTTCTTTATTTGAGTGACCTTGCGAGGAGGTTGTCAAGGACGAGTCTTAGAGGAGGGGATGGATCATGGAGGGGATGGGTGCAGGGGACAGGTGGACTAAGAAGAGGCAAGAACTCGGCATAAGAGACGTTTAAGAAGAAACAATTTCCAGGTGTCACAGAATGGAAAGCAGTTCGAAAAGTTAGGAAGGACAAAAATGGCATAGCACAGAGGTGCTTTGGGGAGAGTTGGGTGTTGTGTATATGCTTCTTGAGATGCCTTGGGAGGAAAAACACTGAGTAACTACTTACAGGATGATTAAAGCTATTGGCTTTATGGTTGCCGAAGGGGATGGAGCTGGTGAAGTGTTTCAAGTCTTGACGCGTGCGCAACGATACAGTAGGGTGCAAACAAAGTACTTTGAGGTCAGTTCGAGGTCAGGAAGTATTTGACCCGAAACTAACCTGACCTGTACCTCACTCAAAACTAACCCAAATCTGACCAGGCTTTGGTGGTTTATAGATGCGGGTTAGATACCTGATGCTGACAGATCTCCTGTTTTTTTTTGCCTTAATGACTTCTGAATCTGACTTGCGCGGAAGGTTGGGGGATCGATACTCGTTGGGTGCGTTGCAACGAGCACAAACAGGAAAACGCAACAACAAGCATTAACAGACTCATGAAAATCGTTCCAGTGAGAATCGATCTGATGACGATTAGTTTACGGACTCGTTTCATGAACCACTATGCCAAAGTACTCATGACCCGTAGCGTTGTCTCTTTGTTCAGATACTGTTTTTGGGGGCCCCGAAATCAATTCAACTCGTAACCTTTACAATTTAGAGATGTGGAAGAGCAGCCACAACGCAGGCTTTAGGCGCTAGTGCTAAAGGCGCTTAAGGCGGCGCGGCGCCAGCGCTCATGGCGCCAAGGCGCCAACGTTAAAGGCTCCATGGCGCCAGCGCTGGTGGCGGCCACGGCGCCAGCGCTGAAGACGCCACGGCGCCAGCACTGAAGGCGCCACGGTGCCAGCGCAGGCGCCCTGGCGCCAGCGCCGAAGGTGCCACAGCGCCAGCGCTGAATGTTTTAGATCCACTAATGTTGTTAGAAGCGGAGCTACGAGGGGAGGATGGGTCATGGAGGGGAAGGGTGGAGGGGGAGGGTGGAGGCGATGGGTAGGGGAAGAAGGTGCAGGAAATCACCAAGGGAGACGTTTAAGATGATTTTGTTTTTAACGATCTTAGAATAGAGAGTGGCTTTTAAAGTCTGGAACGACAAGATTGATAAGGTATATGAAAAGGCAGAAAGATAAAAGGAAACGTATAGGATAACATAAGAAAACAAAGCATTCTTTTCATCTACATTGTTTAAATAACCACCACTTATAGGTTTTCGTGTACAAGAGCTGCCTTACTCGAAGAACTTGATGAATGTGAAAGTGAAGAGAAATGGATGAAGAAAGTCGGACAAGGAGTTGCTGAGAACTTTCCTGATGTTGAAGGGCGAGGAGATGGGGGAAAAGGCAAAAAAAGGAAAGAGAGGGTAAAGGGAACGATAATGGCAGGCTGAGAAATGATATATGAAAGTCAACAACCAAAATGAATGAGCATGTCTCGATAAGCATAACTCTATCGAGGAATAGTAATAGAGCACAAACACTCACAAACGGGTCCTCAAGGAAATGAGCCGAGACGACGAATGGGAGGGGGTCTGCACGAGTGCTGAAAGCAAAAAGAACCAAAAAGGCAAACGGAAAGAAAAGTATGCTAGAGTGAGTTGGTTAAGCAGTTTTAGCATAGAGCGAGAGGGGTGACACGCAAACCCGTCGGTCTCACATTTGTCCCACCCTAGTAGGGGCATGAAATGGGAAGGAAACAACTAGAGAGGCAAAGAAATAGGACAGAGGGGAGCTGAGGGAGAGCAACATGGGAAGTTTTAGTACACTAGCGAGCACATGACCGGCAAACACGATGGTAGATGCCAAAGCGGTCTTGCAGTTGTCCCACCTGGGGCATGAGAAGGGAGAGAAACGGCAAAAGAGAGGCGCTTGATCTCATGGCGCCAAGGCGCCAGACTTCATGGCGCCAAGGCGCCAGAATGCATGGCGGAAGGCGCGTACCTTCATGGCGTCAGCGCTCAAAGCGCCAGCGCCAGCGCCCGGCACAGCGCCAGCGCCATGAAGGCGCCAGCGCTCAAAGGCGCCAGCGCCCAACGACGATAATGCCCGCGCTACATGCGCCTACCGGAGTAAGAGGTTTGCCAACGCTAGCACCTACCGGAATGAGCACTTGATCTATGAGGCGCGGCTGTGGCGAGGAGAACGCGGCACGGTAGAAAACTCTAAATTGTCGAGTAATATTGAGAGAATCAAGAATCCAGAATGAGGAAAGCTTCAATCAAGAATCAAGAGTGAGGAATCAAGAAGCAAGAATCAAGAATCAAGAATCCAGAATGAGGAAAGCTTCAATCAAGAATCAAGAGTGAGGAATCAAGAAGCAGGAATCAAGAATCAAGAAGCACTACGCTTGAGTGGAAGCTCTCTGCTTCAATGGTGCTCGAATAGACTAGGCATCGAGAGAGCAAGAACATGCGCTTCGGTTGTCAACCACAAATATCTAGCTTCAAAGTTTCGCTCAATAATTTCTCAAAAACATAGAGTCTCATCTTTCAGATTATCATAAACAAAGGCTGTACCCAACGCAGGGTTTTCGTGTACAGCAGCTACCTTACTCGAAGAACTGGATGAATGTGAAAGTGAAGAGAAATGGATGAAGAAAGTCGGACAAAGAGTTGCTGAGAACTTTCCTGATGTTGAAGGGCGATGAGATGGGGGAAAAGGCAAAAAAAGGAAAGAGAGGGTAAAGGGAACGACAATGGCAGGCTGAGAAATGATATATGAAAGTCAACAAGCAAACTGAATGAGCATGTCTCGATAAGCATAACTATATCGAGGAATAGTAATAGAGCACACACACTCACAAACGGGTCCTCAAGGAAATGAGCCGAGACGACGAACGAGAGGGGGTCTGCACGAGTGCTGAAAGCAAAAAGAACCAAAAAGGCAAACGGAAAGAAAAGAATTGGTTAAGCAGTTTTAGCATAGAGCGAGAGGGGTGACACGCATACCCGTCGGTCTCACATTTGTCCCACCCTAGTAGGGGCATGAAATGGGAAGGAAACAACGAGAGAGGCAAAGAAATAGGACAGAGGGGAGCTGAGGGAGAGCAACATGGGAAGTTTTAGTACACTAGCGAGCACATGACCGGCAAACACGATGGTAGATGCCAAAGCGGTCTTGCAACTGCAAGAAGGGAGAGAAACGGCAAGAGAGAAGCACTTGATCTCATGGCGCCAATGCACCTGACTTCGAGGCGCCAAGGCGCCTGAAATCGTGGCGCCAAGGCGCCTGATTTCGTGGCGCCAAGGCGCCTGACTTCATGGCGTCAAGGCGCCTGACTTCATGGCGTCAAGGCGCCTGACTTTGTGGCGCCAAGGCGCCTGACTTCGTGGCGCCAAGGCGCCTGACTTCGTGGCGCCAAGGCGCCTGAACGCCAAGGCGCCTGTATCACACACTCACCTTCGCACTGAGCCTCGCACTCACCCTTGCACTCACACATGCACTCACTCACACAATCTATCACGCACCTACTCACGCACTTAGCCACTCACTTATCGTCGCTCTTAGCAGCCACACCTTCCCTTACGCACTAAGCCAGTCACTTACCATCACTCTTAGCCACACCTTCCCTAACGCACGCAGCCACTCATTTACGCTTGCACTCAACCACGCATTCACCCTTGCACTCGCCTTCCCCGTTAGCCTTGCACTCACTCACTCAACCACGCATTCACCCCTGCACTCGCCTTCCCCGTTAGCCTTGCACTCACTCACGCAACCACGCATTCACCCTTGCATTCGCCTTTCCTGTTAGCCTTGCACTCACTCACTCAACCACGCATTCACCCTTGCACTCGCCTTCCCTGTTAGCCTTGCACTCAGTCACTCAACCACGCATTCACCCTTGCACTCGCCTTCCCTGTTAGCCTTGCACTCACTCACTCAGCCACGCATTCAACCATGCACCCAGACTCGCACTCACGCTCACACTCAACCACGCATTCACCCTCACACTCACTTGAATGCTCAACTTCTTACTCACATGCACTCACTCGTGCACTCAGCCATGCACTCGCTCACGTGAAAGTGACCTCAGAAAACGCATAAAAAACTCACATGGGAACGAGTTGGCGGAGGGTAGACAGAGGCTGATAATGACCCTGTTAACAGCTTGTTGGGGACGGATCTGAGAGAATGAGGAGGGATATCAGGTTGGAGAACATGGAGGGAAGGATGGAGGGAATGAATGATGTGTTCTTTATTTGAGTGACCTTGCGAGGAGGTTGTCAAGGACGAGTCTTAGAGGAGGGGATGGATCATGGAGGGGATGGGTGCAGGGGACAGGTGGACTAAGAAGAGGCAAGAACTCGGCATAAGAGACGTTTAAGAAGAAACAATTTCCAGGTGTCACAGAATGGAAAGCAGTTCGAAAAGTTAGGAAGGACAAAAATGGCATAGCACAGAGGTGCTTTGGGGAGAGTTGGGTGTTGTGTATATGCTTCTTGAGATGCCTTGGGAGGAAAAACACTGAGTAACTACTTACAGGATGATTAAAGCTATTGGCTTTATGGTTGCCGAAGGGGATGGAGCTGGTGAAGTGTTTCAAGTCTTGACGCGTGCGCAACGATACAGTAGGGTGCAAACAAAGTACTTTGAGGTCAGTTCGAGGTCAGGAAGTATTTGACCCGAAACTAACCTGACCTGTACCTCACTCAAAACTAACCCAAATCTGACCAGGCTTTGGTGGTTTATAGATGCGGGTTAGATACCTGATGCTGACAGATCTCCTGTTTTTTTTTGCCTTAATGACTTCTGAATCTGACTTGCGCGGAAGGTTGGGGGATCGATACTCGTTGGGTGCGTTGCAACGAGCACAAACAGGAAAACGCAACAACAAGCATTAACAGACTCATGAAAATCGTTCCAGTGAGAATCGATCTGATGACGATTAGTTTACGGACTCGTTTCATGAACCACTATGCCAAAGTACTCATGACCCGTAGCGTTGTCTCTTTGTTCAGATACTGTTTTTGGGGGCCCCGAAATCAATTCAACTCGTAACCTTTACAATTTAGAGATGTGGAAGAGCAGCCACAACGCAGGCTTTAGGCGCTAGTGCTAAAGGCGCTTAAGGCGGCGCGGCGCCAGCGCTCATGGCGCCAAGGCGCCAACGTTAAAGGCTCCATGGCGCCAGCGCTGGTGGCGGCCACGGCGCCAGCGCTGAAGACGCCACGGCGCCAGCACTGAAGGCGCCACGGTGCCAGCGCAGGCGCCCTGGCGCCAGCGCCGAAGGTGCCACAGCGCCAGCGCTGAATGTTTTAGATCCACTAATGTTGTTAGAAGCGGAGCTACGAGGGGAGGATGGGTCATGGAGGGGAAGGGTGGAGGGGGAGGGTGGAGGCGATGGGTAGGGGAAGAAGGTGCAGGAAATCACCAAGGGAGACGTTTAAGATGATTTTGTTTTTAACGATCTTAGAATAGAGAGTGGCTTTTAAAGTCTGGAACGACAAGATTGATAAGGTATATGAAAAGGCAGAAAGATAAAAGGAAACGTATAGGATAACATAAGAAAACAAAGCATTCTTTTCATCTACATTGTTTAAATAACCACCACTTATAGGTTTTCGTGTACAAGAGCTGCCTTACTCGAAGAACTTGATGAATGTGAAAGTGAAGAGAAATGGATGAAGAAAGTCGGACAAGGAGTTGCTGAGAACTTTCCTGATGTTGAAGGGCGAGGAGATGGGGGAAAAGGCAAAAAAAGGAAAGAGAGGGTAAAGGGAACGATAATGGCAGGCTGAGAAATGATATATGAAAGTCAACAACCAAAATGAATGAGCATGTCTCGATAAGCATAACTCTATCGAGGAATAGTAATAGAGCACAAACACTCACAAACGGGTCCTCAAGGAAATGAGCCGAGACGACGAATGGGAGGGGGTCTGCACGAGTGCTGAAAGCAAAAAGAACCAAAAAGGCAAACGGAAAGAAAAGTATGCTAGAGTGAGTTGGTTAAGCAGTTTTAGCATAGAGCGAGAGGGGTGACACGCAAACCCGTCGGTCTCACATTTGTCCCACCCTAGTAGGGGCATGAAATGGGAAGGAAACAACTAGAGAGGCAAAGAAATAGGACAGAGGGGAGCTGAGGGAGAGCAACATGGGAAGTTTTAGTACACTAGCGAGCACATGACCGGCAAACACGATGGTAGATGCCAAAGCGGTCTTGCAGTTGTCCCACCTGGGGCATGAGAAGGGAGAGAAACGGCAAAAGAGAGGCGCTTGATCTCATGGCGCCAAGGCGCCAGACTTCATGGCGCCAAGGCGCCAGAATGCATGGCGGAAGGCGCGTACCTTCATGGCGTCAGCGCTCAAAGCGCCAGCGCCAGCGCCCGGCACAGCGCCAGCGCCATGAAGGCGCCAGCGCTCAAAGGCGCCAGCGCCCAACGACGATAATGCCCGCGCTACATGCGCCTACCGGAGTAAGAGGTTTGCCAACGCTAGCACCTACCGGAATGAGCACTTGATCTATGAGGCGCGGCTGTGGCGAGGAGAACGCGGCACGGTAGAAAACTCTAAATTGTCGAGTAATATTGAGAGAATCAAGAATCCAGAATGAGGAAAGCTTCAATCAAGAATCAAGAGTGAGGAATCAAGAAGCAAGAATCAAGAATCAAGAATCCAGAATGAGGAAAGCTTCAATCAAGAATCAAGAGTGAGGAATCAAGAAGCAGGAATCAAGAATCAAGAAGCACTACGCTTGAGTGGAAGCTCTCTGCTTCAATGGTGCTCGAATAGACTAGGCATCGAGAGAGCAAGAACATGCGCTTCGGTTGTCAACCACAAATATCTAGCTTCAAAGTTTCGCTCAATAATTTCTCAAAAACATAGAGTCTCATCTTTCAGATTATCATAAACAAAGGCTGTACCCAACGCAGGGTTTTCGTGTACAGCAGCTACCTTACTCGAAGAACTGGATGAATGTGAAAGTGAAGAGAAATGGATGAAGAAAGTCGGACAAAGAGTTGCTGAGAACTTTCCTGATGTTGAAGGGCGATGAGATGGGGGAAAAGGCAAAAAAAGGAAAGAGAGGGTAAAGGGAACGACAATGGCAGGCTGAGAAATGATATATGAAAGTCAACAAGCAAACTGAATGAGCATGTCTCGATAAGCATAACTATATCGAGGAATAGTAATAGAGCACACACACTCACAAACGGGTCCTCAAGGAAATGAGCCGAGACGACGAACGAGAGGGGGTTTGCACGAGTGCTGAAAGCAAAAAGAACCAAAAAGGCAAACGGAAAGAAAAGAATTGGTTAAGCAGTTTTAGCATAGAGCGAGAGGGGTGACACGCATACCCGTCGGTCTCACATTTGTCCCACCCTAGTAGGGGCATGAAATGGGAAGGAAACAACGAGAGAGGCAAAGAAATAGGACAGAGGGGAGCTGAGGGAGAGCAACATGGGAAGTTTTAGTACACTAGCGAGCACATGACCGGCAAACACGATGGTAGATGCCAAAGCGGTCTTGCAACTGCAAGAAGGGAGAGAAACGGCAAGAGAGAAGCACTTGATCTCATGGCGCCAATGCACCTGACTTCGAGGCGCCAAGGCGCCTGAAATCGTGGCGCCAAGGCGCCTGATTTCGTGGCGCCAAGGCGCCTGACTTCATGGCGTCAAGGCGCCTGACTTCATGGCGTCAAGGCGCCTGACTTTGTGGCGCCAAGGCGCCTGACTTCGTGGCGCCAAGGCGCCTGACTTCGTGGCGCCAAGGCGCCTGAACGCCAAGGCGCCTGTATCACACACTCACCTTCGCACTGAGCCTCGCACTCACCCTTGCACTCACACATGCACTCACTCACACAATCTATCACGCACCTACTCACGCACTTAGCCACTCACTTATCGTCGCTCTTAGCAGCCACACCTTCCCTTACGCACTAAGCCAGTCACTTACCATCACTCTTAGCCACACCTTCCCTAACGCACGCAGCCACTCATTTACGCTTGCACTCAACCACGCATTCACCCTTGCACTCGCCTTCCCCGTTAGCCTTGCACTCACTCACTCAACCACGCATTCACCCCTGCACTCGCCTTCCCCGTTAGCCTTGCACTCACTCACGCAACCACGCATTCACCCTTGCATTCGCCTTTCCTGTTAGCCTTGCACTCACTCACTCAACCACGCATTCACCCTTGCACTCGCCTTCCCTGTTAGCCTTGCACTCAGTCACTCAACCACGCATTCACCCTTGCACTCGCCTTCCCTGTTAGCCTTGCACTCACTCACTCAGCCACGCATTCAACCATGCACCCAGACTCGCACTCACGCTCACACTCAACCACGCATTCACCCTCACACTCACTTGAATGCTCAACTTCTTACTCACATGCACTCACTCGTGCACTCAGCCATGCACTCGCTCACGTGAAAGTGACCTCAGAAAACGCATAAAAAACTCACATGGGAACGAGTTGGCGGAGGGTAGACAGAGGCTGATAATGACCCTGTTAACAGCTTGTTGGGGACGGATCTGAGAGAATGAGGAGGGATATCAGGTTGGAGAACATGGAGGGAAGGATGGAGGGAATGAATGATGTGTTCTTTATTTGAGTGACCTTGCGAGGAGGTTGTCAAGGACGAGTCTTAGAGGAGGGGATGGATCATGGAGGGGATGGGTGCAGGGGACAGGTGGACTAAGAAGAGGCAAGAACTCGGCATAAGAGACGTTTAAGAAGAAACAATTTCCAGGTGTCACAGAATGGAAAGCAGTTCGAAAAGTTAGGAAGGACAAAAATGGCATAGCACAGAGGTGCTTTGGGGAGAGTTGGGTGTTGTGTATATGCTTCTTGAGATGCCTTGGGAGGAAAAACACTGAGTAACTACTTACAGGATGATTAAAGCTATTGGCTTTATGGTTGCCGAAGGGGATGGAGCTGGTGAAGTGTTTCAAGTCTTGACGCGTGCGCAACGATACAGTAGGGTGCAAACAAAGTACTTTGAGGTCAGTTCGAGGTCAGGAAGTATTTGACCCGAAACTAACCTGACCTGTACCTCACTCAAAACTAACCCAAATCTGACCAGGCTTTGGTGGTTTATAGATGCGGGTTAGATACCTGATGCTGACAGATCTCCTGTTTTTTTTTGCCTTAATGACTTCTGAATCTGACTTGCGCGGAAGGTTGGGGGATCGATACTCGTTGGGTGCGTTGCAACGAGCACAAACAGGAAAACGCAACAACAAGCATTAACAGACTCATGAAAATCGTTCCAGTGAGAATCGATCTGATGACGATTAGTTTACGGACTCGTTTCATGAACCACTATGCCAAAGTACTCATGACCCGTAGCGTTGTCTCTTTGTTCAGATACTGTTTTTGGGGGCCCCGAAATCAATTCAACTCGTAACCTTTACAATTTAGAGATGTGGAAGAGCAGCCACAACGCAGGCTTTAGGCGCTAGTGCTAAAGGCGCTTAAGGCGGCGCGGCGCCAGCGCTCATGGCGCCAAGGCGCCAACGTTAAAGGCTCCATGGCGCCAGCGCTGGTGGCGGCCACGGCGCCAGCGCTGAAGACGCCACGGCGCCAGCACTGAAGGCGCCACGGTGCCAGCGCAGGCGCCCTGGCGCCAGCGCCGAAGGTGCCACAGCGCCAGCGCTGAATGTTTTAGATCCACTAATGTTGTTAGAAGCGGAGCTACGAGGGGAGGATGGGTCATGGAGGGGAAGGGTGGAGGGGGAGGGTGGAGGCGATGGGTAGGGGAAGAAGGTGCAGGAAATCACCAAGGGAGACGTTTAAGATGATTTTGTTTTTAACGATCTTAGAATAGAGAGTGGCTTTTAAAGTCTGGAACGACAAGATTGATAAGGTATATGAAAAGGCAGAAAGATAAAAGGAAACGTATAGGATAACATAAGAAAACAAAGCATTCTTTTCATCTACATTGTTTAAATAACCACCACTTATAGGTTTTCGTGTACAAGAGCTGCCTTACTCGAAGAACTTGATGAATGTGAAAGTGAAGAGAAATGGATGAAGAAAGTCGGACAAGGAGTTGCTGAGAACTTTCCTGATGTTGAAGGGCGAGGAGATGGGGGAAAAGGCAAAAAAAGGAAAGAGAGGGTAAAGGGAACGATAATGGCAGGCTGAGAAATGATATATGAAAGTCAACAACCAAAATGAATGAGCATGTCTCGATAAGCATAACTCTATCGAGGAATAGTAATAGAGCACAAACACTCACAAACGGGTCCTCAAGGAAATGAGCCGAGACGACGAATGGGAGGGGGTCTGCACGAGTGCTGAAAGCAAAAAGAACCAAAAAGGCAAACGGAAAGAAAAGTATGCTAGAGTGAGTTGGTTAAGCAGTTTTAGCATAGAGCGAGAGGGGTGACACGCAAACCCGTCGGTCTCACATTTGTCCCACCCTAGTAGGGGCATGAAATGGGAAGGAAACAACTAGAGAGGCAAAGAAATAGGACAGAGGGGAGCTGAGGGAGAGCAACATGGGAAGTTTTAGTACACTAGCGAGCACATGACCGGCAAACACGATGGTAGATGCCAAAGCGGTCTTGCAGTTGTCCCACCTGGGGCATGAGAAGGGAGAGAAACGGCAAAAGAGAGGCGCTTGATCTCATGGCGCCAAGGCGCCAGACTTCATGGCGCCAAGGCGCCAGAATGCATGGCGGAAGGCGCGTACCTTCATGGCGTCAGCGCTCAAAGCGCCAGCGCCAGCGCCCGGCACAGCGCCAGCGCCATGAAGGCGCCAGCGCTCAAAGGCGCCAGCGCCCAACGACGATAATGCCCGCGCTACATGCGCCTACCGGAGTAAGAGGTTTGCCAACGCTAGCACCTACCGGAATGAGCACTTGATCTATGAGGCGCGGCTGTGGCGAGGAGAACGCGGCACGGTAGAAAACTCTAAATTGTCGAGTAATATTGAGAGAATCAAGAATCCAGAATGAGGAAAGCTTCAATCAAGAATCAAGAGTGAGGAATCAAGAAGCAAGAATCAAGAATCAAGAATCCAGAATGAGGAAAGCTTCAATCAAGAATCAAGAGTGAGGAATCAAGAAGCAGGAATCAAGAATCAAGAAGCACTACGCTTGAGTGGAAGCTCTCTGCTTCAATGGTGCTCGAATAGACTAGGCATCGAGAGAGCAAGAACATGCGCTTCGGTTGTCAACCACAAATATCTAGCTTCAAAGTTTCGCTCAATAATTTCTCAAAAACATAGAGTCTCATCTTTCAGATTATCATAAACAAAGGCTGTACCCAACGCAGGGTTTTCGTGTACAGCAGCTACCTTACTCGAAGAACTGGATGAATGTGAAAGTGAAGAGAAATGGATGAAGAAAGTCGGACAAAGAGTTGCTGAGAACTTTCCTGATGTTGAAGGGCGATGAGATGGGGGAAAAGGCAAAAAAAGGAAAGAGAGGGTAAAGGGAACGACAATGGCAGGCTGAGAAATGATATATGAAAGTCAACAAGCAAACTGAATGAGCATGTCTCGATAAGCATAACTATATCGAGGAATAGTAATAGAGCACACACACTCACAAACGGGTCCTCAAGGAAATGAGCCGAGACGACGAACGAGAGGGGGTTTGCACGAGTGCTGAAAGCAAAAAGAACCAAAAAGGCAAACGGAAAGAAAAGAATTGGTTAAGCAGTTTTAGCATAGAGCGAGAGGGGTGACACGCATACCCGTCGGTCTCACATTTGTCCCACCCTAGTAGGGGCATGAAATGGGAAGGAAACAACGAGAGAGGCAAAGAAATAGGACAGAGGGGAGCTGAGGGAGAGCAACATGGGAAGTTTTAGTACACTAGCGAGCACATGACCGGCAAACACGATGGTAGATGCCAAAGCGGTCTTGCAACTGCAAGAAGGGAGAGAAACGGCAAGAGAGAAGCACTTGATCTCATGGCGCCAATGCACCTGACTTCGAGGCGCCAAGGCGCCTGAAATCGTGGCGCCAAGGCGCCTGATTTCGTGGCGCCAAGGCGCCTGACTTCATGGCGTCAAGGCGCCTGACTTCATGGCGTCAAGGCGCCTGACTTTGTGGCGCCAAGGCGCCTGACTTCGTGGCGCCAAGGCGCCTGACTTCGTGGCGCCAAGGCGCCTGAACGCCAAGGCGCCTGTATCACACACTCACCTTCGCACTGAGCCTCGCACTCACCCTTGCACTCACACATGCACTCACTCACACAATCTATCACGCACCTACTCACGCACTTAGCCACTCACTTATCGTCGCTCTTAGCAACCACACCTTCCCTTACGCACTAAGCCAGTCACTTACCATCACTCTTAGCCACACCTTCCCTAACGCACGCAGCCACTCATTTACGCTTGCACTCAACCACGCATTCACCCTTGCACTCGCCTTCCCCGTTAGCCTTGCACTCACTCACTCAACCACGCATTCACCCCTGCACTCGCCTTCCCCGTTAGCCTTGCACTCACTCACGCAACCACGCATTCACCCTTGCATTCGCCTTTCCTGTTAGCCTTGCACTCACTCACTCAACCACGCATTCACCCTTGCACTCGCCTTCCCTGTTAGCCTTGCACTCAGTCACTCAACCACGCATTCACCCTTGCACTCGCCTTCCCTGTTAGCCTTGCACTCACTCACTCAGCCACGCATTCAACCATGCACCCAGACTCGCACTCACGCTCACACTCAACCACGCATTCACCCTCACACTCACTTGAATGCTCAACTTCTTACTCACATGCACTCACTCGTGCACTCAGCCATGCACTCGCTCACGTGAAAGTGACCTCAGAAAACGCATAAAAAACTCACATGGGAACGAGTTGGCGGAGGGTAGACAGAGGCTGATAATGACCCTGTTAACAGCTTGTTGGGGACGGATCTGAGAGAATGAGGAGGGATATCAGGTTGGAGAACATGGAGGGAAGGATGGAGGGAATGAATGATGTGTTCTTTATTTGAGTGACCTTGCGAGGAGGTTGTCAAGGACGAGTCTTAGAGGAGGGGATGGATCATGGAGGGGATGGGTGCAGGGGACAGGTGGACTAAGAAGAGGCAAGAACTCGGCATAAGAGACGTTTAAGAAGAAACAATTTCCAGGTGTCACAGAATGGAAAGCAGTTCGAAAAGTTAGGAAGGACAAAAATGGCATAGCACAGAGGTGCTTTGGGGAGAGTTGGGTGTTGTGTATATGCTTCTTGAGATGCCTTGGGAGGAAAAACACTGAGTAACTACTTACAGGATGATTAAAGCTATTGGCTTTATGGTTGCCGAAGGGGATGGAGCTGGTGAAGTGTTTCAAGTCTTGACGCGTGCGCAACGATACAGTAGGGTGCAAACAAAGTACTTTGAGGTCAGTTCGAGGTCAGGAAGTATTTGACCCGAAACTAACCTGACCTGTACCTCACTCAAAACTAACCCAAATCTGACCAGGCTTTGGTGGTTTATAGATGCGGGTTAGATACCTGATGCTGACAGATCTCCTGTTTTTTTTTGCCTTAATGACTTCTGAATCTGACTTGCGCGGAAGGTTGGGGGATCGATACTCGTTGGGTGCGTTGCAACGAGCACAAACAGGAAAACGCAACAACAAGCATTAACAGACTCATGAAAATCGTTCCAGTGAGAATCGATCTGATGACGATTAGTTTACGGACTCGTTTCATGAACCACTATGCCAAAGTACTCATGACCCGTAGCGTTGTCTCTTTGTTCAGATACTGTTTTTGGGGGCCCCGAAATCAATTCAACTCGTAACCTTTACAATTTAGAGATGTGGAAGAGCAGCCACAACGCAGGCTTTAGGCGCTAGTGCTAAAGGCGCTTAAGGCGGCGCGGCGCCAGCGCTCATGGCGCCAAGGCGCCAACGTTAAAGGCTCCATGGCGCCAGCGCTGGTGGCGGCCACGGCGCCAGCGCTGAAGACGCCACGGCGCCAGCACTGAAGGCGCCACGGTGCCAGCGCAGGCGCCCTGGCGCCAGCGCCGAAGGTGCCACAGCGCCAGCGCTGAAGGCGCCAAGGCGCCAAGGCGCCAGCGCTTAAAAGCGCCAGCGCCCATGTGCGGCGCTCAATGCGCTCAATGTCACTGGGCCTACTAGTAGCGGGGCATAAACAGCGTTACTACCTGCAATTGCTTTGGTGAGGAGCGACGGTCCGTTGACAGGAGACTTAATGCAAAACGCTACTACTATTGCAGGTCACTTGAAGCGCAAAACTGGAGAGTTCTCTGATTAATCAAGAAAGCGATAATCAAGAATCAAGAAGTCTAAGGACATCAGAATCAAGAATCAACTTTGAAAGGAAGCTCGCAAGCACTGCAACAAGAAACGATGCCTGGTCGTTGGTTCTCATGGCGAGTGTTACTGGAATTCGAGAGGAAACGAGCGCGCTTCGATTATTAGCTACACAAGCTTCGTTCTATTGTTGCACTCAGTATTTGCTCCGTAGTTGGTCGAGTCAAATTGGTGACCGAAGCAAACAAAAAGTATCGACTAGAGGGAACTGAATTCCGCACTAGGTCAACTGCTCGACTAGTTTTGGTTAAACTAGTAAAAGAAAAGTGTAGTAGATAAAAACTAGGACGCAAACAGGAAGACCAAACCACTGGATTCTAGTTACTCTAAAAACAAATTGGTGTACTTACTCAGAGACACGTGAAAACGAAGTCAACAAGTCAGAAATGCGTCATTTCACCTGACTGATGAATCACCTTTGAACAACTCAGATATGTTTAACTATGCTTAGTCATCAGTAAAACTCTAAAATGAAAACTACATCTTAAAAATTCATTGATTTAAAAAAAACTCAAACAAACAGTAAACACTAACTAGACATAAAAAGAGCTTCATTTTACATCGTCAATATTACGTACCCATGCATATTGGTCGCATAAATCGTCAAAAGCTTTGTTGGAAATATATTTGTGTGTTATTTATCTTGCAGTGCACTGTTCAAAGTGCAGAAGCGAAGCCCTCAATATCGGGGGTGATGACTCAAGTATCGAACTGCAGGGGCGCAACCGCGTACAGTGGTTGCGACCCGCGTGGCAGCCGAAGGGTCGAATTGAGCAAGAGCCAGCGTCTACAGTACGCGAAACCACCCTGGAGGCGCGGCAGAATACCGCGCCCTTGCCGAAGCTGAAAGGTCTCGCCAGTAACTGGGCAACTGAAACGTTACAGCGCAACTGTAATACAGTTGCGCCTTGGTAACTGCCTCCCTGCTATGTTTCCTATATAACTCAATGTACTGCCATGCTATCATTACACAATTCTCAAGCTTGTGTCCGGCCTACCCTCGGCCGCCGCTTTGGCGCCAAGTTACAAGCCAGGAGAGCTACCTCTGAGTGACCATAGCCCCGCCGCTGGGACGTCGTTATTTCCTAGAGTATTTCCGCTACTCTAGCGACCTCCTAATTTCAACAAGCTTCATGGTCGAAACATAAAAAACGCGAACTATATGTTTCCAACAACACGCAAGCGAACTTGGTCTTACGGAAGGTGGACATAGTCTATGGTACCTTCCTGAATCACATTATCATCAATGTGTTCAGGAATTGCAGCACCGGTTTGTAATCAATTATTTTACTTTATTAATCAACTCAATCCGAGCTTACTTTTATTTTACTCAAAGGCAAAAAATATAGGATTACTAGAAACACATCTGCAAAACTGAATGACAATATACGAGGGTCTGAGAAATATAAAATCATTTTGCAGCGTCACTCAACAACAAAATTATAATTTTTAAACACACATGTAGTGTTTTTTAAAATTGTGTATTGTGAAAGCGAAGCTGCTTGTACTGCACAATTGGCATCGTCGAAGCGCGCTAAACGCCCTTCTCCAACTACAAAAACCGTGGGTTGGAGCTCATTTCCCTCCACCCACGTTTCTCAATTTTCAAACGGCTCACTCAACATTTTCCGCTCGAGTAGTTTTTCCCTCCAAGCTGGCTAGGATTAAATCGCTTCCTAGAGGCGAGTCACCCTCTACTTTACTCAGCGACATTTTCAACTTCAATCGCTCAACGATGGCACCTACGCCGACACTTAACAACGGGAACTCGTCAACCCCCGCTTCCGACTCCGACCGTAACGCCCGCGATTCTGCGGGCGAACGCCGTAACAAGCGTCGGGCAGAAGACGGACCTTCCGCCCTGACTGCAGTGGACGTGCTGCTGGGCGGGCTCGAGGTCCACAAAAACGCCGAAACCCAGCAGCACCCTTCGGTCCCTGTGGCGCCAGTGGCGCCTGTGGCGCCAGTGGCACCTGTGGCGCAAGTGGCGACGGGGACTGGCGCGGCACACGCGACTGACGCCGAGCACACGCCAGCACCCGCTGCTGGACCGTCGCGTCAGCGTCAGAGGAGGCGGACTGCAGTCTCCTCGTCTGATGCGACCGCCGCCCCTGCGCTGACGCAGGCGTTGACCCCGGACCAGGTCAACGCGCTGCTGTCCCTTCTACAGCAGCAACCCGTCAGCGTTACAGCCGCGGAAACTGCACTACCCGCCGCATCTGCGTCGGCTAAAAAAGAAACTGCAAAAAAGGAGAAAGGCACACGGGGAGCACGGACGAACCGGCATGATAACGACGCAGCGACTGCCGCTCCCCCTGCTCCAGCGGTCGACAACGACACCGACGACTCTGAAGATGAAGCCGGTGAGGCTCCAGTCAACAATGTTAATTTTATTGGCACGGAAAACCTTCCCCCCCTCCCTTCTTCTAATCTTACGTTCTCGGCGGCAACCTTCGTCAACGACTCCGTGCGAGAGCAAGCGGAGCTACTGGAGGACCTGCGGGCGTACCTGCTGCACGCCGAATACAAGGCGCAGCGCGGTGATCCGGCGGGCGGACTCGAACTCATCTCACACGCTCTCAACCTCATCGCGGGGCGTTTCGAGGTGCTTCAAGTGGAGGACGCCTCCGACTTTCGCACGGCGAAGCGCTTTAAGCTGTACCAGCAGAAGAGCCTGCTGACTTCTCGACCCTTCAAGCAGGCGGTCGCGGACATGGCGGCGATGGACCGTGCGGCAAGCGGATACGCTCGTGTCAACCGCGGCGGAAACAACGGGCCGATGCCGTTCTTACCCAAGCGAGGCCCCCCGCCCACGGCCAATTGCCGTGGGTTCCGGGGCTCATGCTTCCGCTGCGGCCAGCCGGGCCACGTGGCAAGTGCCTGCCCTCGGAACGGGCATGGAGGCCAGGGACCCGCTCCGGTGGTGTAGGAGCGGGCCATGAGACTAGGCGCTTGGGCGCTAGGCACGGTGCACTCTTGAGTGCGAAAACCGTGGGCAACCCTAGGGGTTTGCGATGGCAAGAGGCCAGCCCTAGTAAAGGGTGGGATAGGCTTGGGCCTAGGATAGGGAAGGGGAACAACAACCCCTCGGTCCCATATGTTGGCCACTTGGTGGCATGCTAGGAAAGCATTGCTATGTGTGTTGGTTGATTTAATAAAAACTACCTTCCTAAAGGCCTATGGTTTTGGCAAAGAGACTATGAAAAGCAAGAGGAGGAGCAGAGAGAGAGAGAGAGAGAGAGAGAGAGAGAGAGAGAGAGAGAGAGAGAGAGAGAGAGAGAGAGAGGGAGGGAGAGAGAGAGAGAGAGAGAGAGAGAAAGAGAGAGAGAGAGAGAAAGAGAGAGAGAGAGAGAGGGGGGGGAGAGAGAGAGAGAGAGAGAGAGAGAGAGAGAGATAAGAGAGAATGAGAGAAAGCACAATGGACAACGGTGTCCATGGCCCTAGGCATCAGCCCCTACGCACTAAGGGCAGGCACAACCATGTCCTACCAAGTGGATGACGGGGCAAGAAAAAAAAAAAAAAAAAAAAAAGGGGAAACGAGGAGAAGAAGAGACATGCGTTGACATGCGTTAACATTCCCGACACATTCGTTGACATTTCATTCAATTGTTCATTCTCTTCACACCTTCGATCAATGGTTGCCCGTACAAGTACATGCACACGCATGCTTTAACGTGGAATACTCAAAGCTTATACCACTTGGCCTCAAATATACAGGAGCACGACGGTGCGAGGCGGCATGCCACGACGATCCGTACGAATTTGCCGTTACAGACAGAACTATTACACACATGCGCGGTCGTCTTCGCGCGACATTTGCGTGGTGGAGCTCATGGTGCCCCAGCAGCCTTGTCCTCTCCGTCATCGCCAAGGGTTACTGGTTGCCATGGAGCCACGGCCCACCGCAACATTTCCACGATCGCAATCATGTCGGGGCAAACACGCATGCCACGTTCACACGTACCGCCATCCAAGAACTCATAGAGACGGGAGCGGCAATTCCGATGGCCGCAACGGAGCTTACATGCATAAGTCCACTCAACGTGGTCGAGCAAAAAGACAAATGCAGGCTCATTCTTGATCTGAGGAAAGTCAACGCCAACTTGATCATCCCCAAGTTCAAGTACGAAGGGCTCAGCCGCGTCGCCGACCTTGCGCGCGTTGGGGACTGGATGTTCTCCATTGACCTCAAATCTGGTTACCACCACATCGACATCCACCCATCGTGCTGGAAGTTCCTTGGCTTTGAATTTGATAAGCGCACATACGCATTCCGTTCACTACCATTTGGCCTCGCGACAGCTCCATTCGTTTTCACGCAGCTCATCAAGCAACTAGCTCGGCGTTGGCGAGAACAAGGCATCCGAGTCGTACCTTACGTGGACGACATCTTATTTCTCTGCCAGTCGAAAGAGGACGCGCAAGCAACTTGCCAGCGGGTGATATTGGATCTTAAAGAGGCAGGCCTTGTGATAAACGCGAAGAAATCACAACTGTCACCATCGCAGCGTCTCCGATTCCTGGGCGTAGAACTCGAGACCAATACCGGCCGATTCTCCATCGGTCCGGACCGACGAGCCTCACTACATGCAACCATCCGGAACCTCCTGAGCGCAAGCAAGGCATGCCGACCAGTCCCGGTCCGCCACGTGGCCAGAATCACTGGCATGCTCGCATCGATGGGTGTCGCACTTGGCGCGACAGCTCGCGCATTCAGCCATGCTATGTTACAAGTGATCGACGACGCACCGTCATGGAAAAGCAGCGTCGTTATCCCCCCATCTGCAGCAGAAGAGCTCCAATTTTGGCTCGAGGAGTTCGACCGTTTCAACGGCGCACCTTTTCACGTCAAGAACAGCTACGACGCGGTAATCCACGTGGATGCCAGCTCTCATGGTTGGGGCGCCACTCTGACCACATTTCCGGGTGGCATCGAAGAAGCTAGCGCAACCATGTCAGAGCCGCTACGAGGAACGTCCAGCACGCGACGGGAGATCGAAGGCGTCCTTTGGGCGCTACAAACGTACGCGAACAAGATCAAGCAAAAACACGTTCTCGTGCGGGTGGACAACCAGGGCGTATTCTTCATCCTTCGCAAAGGCGGTTCTCACAGCCCCGACCTCACAACGGCATGCAAAAGCATCATCCGAACATGCATGGCGCTTGGCACGCGCTTGATCATTGAATGGATTCCGCGCGAGCTCAACACACACGCCGACGAGCTTTCAAAAATGGTCGACCACGACGATTACGCGCTGAAAACGCCGTGGTTCCGGATCTTGGAACGTCGTTGGGGTCCTCACTCCATCGACCTTTTCGCAAACTCCCGCAACACCCAACTGCCGCGCTTCTGTTCAAAGATTCCCCACCCGGCAGCCATTGCAGTTGATGCGTTCTCGATCGCGTGGACACCTGAAAACAACTTCGCCTTCCCCCCACCTCAACTGGTCCCAGCCGTCCTCCATCACGCACAACGCACCCATGCATCACTCACACTGATAGTTCCGCACTGGCCAGGCGCAAGCTGGTGGCCACTCTTGCAACCCTCCCCACGCACTTGGGCACCACACATCCACGCGCACATCCCTCTGACACACGGAAGCCAATGCCTAGACGTAGGGTCCCATTCAACTGCTTTTTCGGGCATGGGACTACCGCACAGCCCAATCATTGCACTGCGAGTGGCATTTGACTAATTCAAAATATATACACCTTGTGTTCAGATTTGCTCCCAAAGTTACACGACCAACTGATCAACATGCTCGCGCAGTCCCGCGCCGATTCTACGATCCGGACATATGAACCATACTGGGCCAAGTTTCGAGCCTTCTGCACAAAAGTGAACCTCCCATTCCTCCCGGCATCCGACATGACCCTCGCGCTATACCTGGTACACGCAATCCGACGCAAAGCCACCCTGTCCGTAGTGCAGCTAACCTGCTCGGCGGTCAGCTTCGCCCATCGCATGACCGGGAGCAAATGCCCGACAACCGGACCGTTCACCACCCAAGTCCGTGACTATGCAAAGCGACACTGCCCACGCCCTACTCGTCTGAAGGAACCCGTCTCGATCCAACAAGTCCAGGAAATGGCCGCGAGCTACTTGCAGTCCGACGATCCTGCGCAATTTCAGAAAGGGTTGATACCCATCCTCATGTACTCCGGATTCCTGCGATACTCTGACCTAGTAGCCATAAAATGGCAAGACATCCAATTCGACGACGAGGTCATGTGGATTCTCATACCACACTCCAAGACCGATCAAGCTGGTCACGGCACTTGGATACCCATTGCAGCAACGGCGGACCCCTGCTGCCCAGTGCGCTGCACCCGACGCTTCATCCGACTCGCTGGCTATGGCCCACGGTCAGAGGGACCATTGATTCGTGTCTTCGGTCACGGTTCAACCAGCGAGGGCCAGGCTAGGCCACCTTCATACACTACGATCCGGAACTGGTGCAAGGAAGCCTTCGCAAAGGTTGGCCCTGGAGAGTTGCAGCTAGGCACCCATTCTTTCCGAAAAGGTGCAGCCACAGTAGCAGCCAACACGGGAGTGCCAGACAGAGTCTTCAAACGGCTGGGCAGATGGCGAAGCGACACAGCAAAGGAAATGTATGTTACGCCATACGTCGAGCCCCTCATCGAAGCCTCCCGTACCCTACAAGATTCGACGCATGCGGTGTCATCGGCGCAACACACAGAGGCACTCGTACGCAACCGGAGGCCCCCGCTGCCCATGTCTCAGAGACCCCATTTGTAATGAGAACGATGCCAATTGATAAGAAAGAAAGCAAGCTTTCTCAATATTATAATTTTTAAACACACATGTAGTGTTTTTTAAAATTGTGTATTGTGAAAGCGAAGCTGCTTGTACTGCACAATTGGCATCGTCGAAGCGCGCTAAACGCCCTTCTCCAACTACAAAAACCGTGGGTTGGAGCTCATTTCCCTCCACCCACGTTTCTCAATTTTCAAACGGCTCACTCAACATTCCCACCACCCACCCCAGTGTAAACCGCCTTGCTAATGCCACTTGGATAGGGTACATAATAGCTAGTGTTATTAGTCCGCACTAGCTTATGTCGAACGATGATGCAAATGTTGTAATACGCCATTTGTAATGAGAACGATGCCATTTGTAATGAGAACGATGCCAATTGATAAGAAAGAAAGCAAGCTTTCTCAATCCAACGGTTTTCAAAACAGCAAACGCAAGCTACGCAACCCTTCCGACGTTAACGTCGACTCTTGTTTTTCTTGCCCGAGGGGCAGATCGCTTCCGCGAGCACGCGGAAGCGATCGCGGATTCGCCCGTGTTTTACTGTTCCTGCTCATATGAACCTTTGAGGTCGTCGGGCCTGACAATCCGTTTCCGCTGAGATATATCGCGGGAACCAGGGTTCACCACGGCGCAACGGTGGTTCAGAAAAGCAGCGGTCGTCTGCTGGGCTCGGGTGTTGGTTGGGGGCACCAACCGAGCGCCCTCCAATCTCCAGGGCCCCAGGCTCGGTGCTCTGAACCGGGCCCAGGTCGGCGCACAGTTGTGTGGAAGTCATGCTGCCTCTTCCCTCAAACCCTATTTTGCGAGATGCACTGCGTCTCGCAACGCGGTACAGAACGTTGCTGAAATCCATGCGAACACTGTTGAACATATCCGTGAAAGGGGCGAACCGTATGAAGAGAGGTCACGAAGGGGATGTAACTCGATAAGTGAACTTTTGGCAGCCATTCGATTTTGTTATCACCGTGTACGCGGCTTCGAACATTGATACTCCCATCCCATCTCTCAGCCTTACCAATCAGCCAGGCTTGTCAGATGCTTTTCTCCGTTGGAGGGGCACCTTGATTCCTCCGATCCAAGTCTGAATTTTGCGTTTTCAATAGCGTAGTGACAAGTAAAGCGGATACAGCATCTCCGCATTTGCCGTCCGCCATCCCTCGATCTCCTCACGCAACCTCGCAGTTGATATCGCGAGCTCTGTCAGGCTGATCGAACGCATCTGCTGTCAGGTTCCGTACTGCTTCTGCTTGCCCAAAAGCGCGCGAAAAGGCAAAATTAGTATTTTCTGATTGACTGTCACTCTCGAGGTGCACTAATACGAGAGGTTGTCCGGCAATGGCGCTTTTCTCTGGCTGGGTGTTCGTCGTGAGGCCGGACCCTGACGACGCGGCGCCAGCTTTGTTACCACGTTACTTGGTGCTCGCGAACTTTAGCCTGCTCATGTACCGTCGCGACCCGACGCTGGTGAAGAACGAGGTCCGTGCTGCACGATTCAGCAAAGGTTTTTGCTATTATCCTTACTCATGAATTAAGACGACCGCCAGGATAAGACAACGTAGCTGTTGCCGACATTGCGCGAGGATGATAATATAGCTGGACATTGACATTGCGCGTGAATTATTTTTTTAACTGACATGAGGTAACCAGATGCTCCGGGAAGTGCGATTTCGTTGTAGCTTTGCTACTAAGAAGCCGTGCTTTTCTCCCATATTCTCTTCTAGTGCTCGCTGATAGTCCCAAGGCCACCTTTTTGCTGAACCAGTTTTTTGACGTGTCTCAAGCTACGAAGATTGTTTTTTCGTTTGCTCGTGGCTCGAGCAAGCAATACCGTTTCTTTAACACGTCTCAACCCATGCCACGGGCTGTGCTCACGTAGGTATCCCAGGGGACTCTTCTATCTTGAAGACCACCCATGCCAATCGAATGTAGCTCGCGTGTCATTCGATGTCGCGTTGAACTCACGACTCGCGTTTGGAAGAATGTTTATCAAATTTTCGAGTTGTTTTCTCTCCTCGCGTTAGGATGACTTACGTTGGCCGCGCGTCCTCGTTAACCACCCTCCCGCATTTATTACTCATACGTCAGATAATTTTCTCACCTATATTCAGAGAAAATGGTCCGCACGCGATACCAGCTCGTCGAGACCAAGTCTATGAACACACACCGCAGCTAATTCGATGCCTTTCGAGGCGCCGGGGCAACGAGTGGTCCTGACATACAGCGACAAATCTGATCTTATTTCTGACCTTCATTATTCATTATTTCCCTGCGTCCCCCTCCCGTTTCCTCCGCATTGTAATTTTCTCCCTTCCCAACATCAATCCCTAAATCTATCCCTTCATCGAGTTTACATTGATCCGTACATGATATAGCGCTGCCTCCCCCCGCATTCATAGCCTCCTTGCATCCATCCCTCCGCATTCGCACGCCTCTCCGCTTTGATCCTCCTGCATTCGCATGTCTCCTTGCATACATCCCTCCGAATTCGCACGCCTCCCCGCGGCGGTTCTTCAGCCGCTGACCCCGCAACTCCCAGTAAATGGCCTTGGGGGATTCTCACATCACATCCCTCCACTCCACCCGTCCTTGCGCATTCACACGCTCCTCTGTATTGATCCCTGCGTTGCGTCCCAGCGCGAGCCCGTGTCCAGAGGCCTTCTCACATATTTTCAGCGAGCAGCAGATTTAAAAGAGGACGAGCCCGTCTCCACAGGCGTGGTGACCCCACAACTCCCAGTAGACGGTTTTTGAGAAATTTCAAGTCCTTCTACTCCACCCGTCCCTGCGCATTCACACGCTCCCCTACATCATTCCATCCTCCGAACAGGAACCCGTGTCCAGCGGCGTGCTGACTCCGCAACTCGCAGTAGAGGACTGCGGACGCGAGGTGTACGCCGATGGACGGGTGAGATGCTATGTTGAAGTTTAAGGTGTACGCTGATGGACGGACGAGACGAGATGTTGATGATTAAGGTTTGACTCCGATGGACGGTTGAGATTTGAACGTTAGAGTTCATGAACTGGTGCACATGGGCAGGGTTATGTTGCTGTGCTGTCCATGTTGCAGACATTCCTTCATGCCGTCTGTGTATCCATCCCTGCCAGTGGATTTTAACACAACTCTAATAAACACCTCAACTCCCTCGATCTCTCCCTGGCCGTCTGATCTGTGCCACTCTGGCTTGTCTATCCCCGCTTTAGGCTCTCCACGCGTTCCGAGTGTACAACAAGGCCATGCCAGACCAAGGCGGAAAGGTGAGAAGGCTTGGAAAAGGTGGGGAGACTCATAAAGATGAGAAAGCTTGAAAAGGTGTGAAGTCGTGGGAACGAGGAAAACAGAGAAGGATTTTGGAAGGACGGCAGGCAGCCTGGGAAGGTGGGAGCATGGGAGATTGGAAAGAAGGGAGGATGGGAAAGGTGTGGTGTGGAGACGACTGAAGGCATGTGATCTGATGGAGTGTGTGATGACTTATGTAATGGGGTGTCTGGTGTATACGATCCGGTATGTGATGTTCTGCAGTGTGTGATGTGATGTCATGGGTTGTGTGGAAGTGTTCAGGAAGCAAGCTGTTACTCATGTATGTGAATGCATGCATATTCTCCTCGCAATGAAGCTGTTTTACTTCCCTGCTCTTGCACACGTACATGCGCTTGTCATTTGACTTCACCCTCGCACCGCACCCACCAGGTGGCAGGCAACCACCAGACCAGCGCAGGAGCGGTTACCAGCAGCTTTCTCTGCGAAATATGCAGATTCCTCATGACTGTACCACATGTGACTGTACCACTTGTGACAATGTAGCGTTTGACTACACACACCCTGCACTAGGGATGAGCAAAGGGCGAACACAAACATGTTCGTGGTCGCCCCTTCTCGAACACCCTCTTTTGCCGAACCGAACACTGTTCGCTTCAGCGAACAGTTTAGGCAAAAACAGGTGTTCGCTGTTCGCCTGTGGAGGCGTGTTCGGGCGAACCTCGAACACGTTCGTGTTCGCCACGGGGCGTTCTGCAGTAGCGCCACGAACACGAACGTGTTCGGGCGAACATTGAACAGTGTTCGGCGAACAATTTAAGCTGAAAAACAAAACCTGTTCGGTTCGCCTCGAACGTGTTCGCCACCTTGCTCATCCCTACCCTGCACTGTACCCTTATGCACACCAGGTGGCAACCACAAGTGCAGGAGCAGCTCAGAAGTGGATCTCAGCCATTGAAGAGTCCATCAAGGAATCTGTAAGTGCACACTCCACTCCTCCACTCCACTCCACTCCACTCCACCCCACTCCACTCCACTCCACCACACTCCACTCCACTCCACTCTGAGTCAACTCACAACACACCAGGAGCAGCTCAGAATTGGATCTCAGCCGTTGAAGAGTCAATAAAGAAATCTGTCCCCCCACATGGTGGCTCTCACCCCCTCCGGCCGTCATCCCTTCCCCACCTTATCCCTTCCCCACGTCATCCCTCTCCCATGTCATTGCATCCTCACGTCATCCCTCTCCCATGTCATTGCATCCTCAAGTCATCCCTCTCCCATGTCATTGCATCCTCACGTCACGCCATCCCTCTCTCATGTCATTGCATCCTCACGTCATCCCTCTCCCATGTCATTGCATCCTCAAGTCATCCCTCTCCCATGTCATTGCATCCTCACGTCACGCCATCCCTCTCTCATGTCATTGCATCCTCACGTCATCCCTCTCCCATGTCATTGCATCCTCACGTCATCCCTCTCTCATGTCACTGCATCCTCACGTGATCCCTCTCCCATGTCATTGCATCCTCACGTCATCCCTCTCCCATGTCATTGCATCCTCACGTCATCCCTCTCCCATGTCACTGCATCCTCACGTCATCCCTCTCCCATGTCATTGCATCCTCACGTCATCCCTCTCCCATGTCATTGCATCCTCACGTCATCCCTCTCCCATGTCATTGCATCCTCACGTCATCCCTCTCCCATGTCATTGCATCCTCACGTCATCCCTCTCTCATGTCATTGCATCCTCACATCCCTCCCCTGTGTCATCCCTTCCCCACGTCATCCCTCCCCCATACCATCCCCCCTCTTCCTTTCCGCCCTATCCCCCCACTTGTCACCGATTTGATTTTTACCCGTGTTTCAAGAGACTGGGGGCAAGCCAGAGAGAGCAACTTTTGGGTATATGCCAATTCATCTTCATGCTGCCGCTCTCTCCCCTCCGCCTGTGCCCCTCATTTGATCTCTAACCCTGTTTCAGGAGACTGGGGGCAAGCCAGAGAAAGCATCTGTGGGGTAAGTACTTGTGCACATAGAAGCACCCTCATGTGCGATGCAATGAACAACCAACCTGGGTTGACTTTTGAGTTGACTCAAAAGTCAACCTAGAGAGAGCATCTGTTGGGTACATACGTACGAACATAGAAGCACCCTCATGCGCTTAAATAACCAACCTGATGAGCTTAGCACCTAGAAACACCCTCTGATGACTTTCTTCGGCTGGTTGCGAGTAGGGAGACCTTTGAAAGCCCTAATTGCTTCCTGGCTCTTCCAAACCCTTCACTACTCGCCGCTTCCCATCCACGTCCTCTGCTTACATCCCTCTCATTGCCCCCCGTCTCTCTCTTTCCCTTTCCATGTTCCTTCACAACCCCTCACTCAATTCCTCATGCCTTCTCATCATGTCCGCGCACTCTCACTCGCCCCACTCCCTCTGACCTTCGTCTTTGGCGGCGCACTTTCCGCTTTTGAGAACTCTCAGAGTCACTCCCCTCCCCTTTGATCCTCCCACCTTCTAATATTTCTGGCAGAGAGCGCACTCTCACTCGCTTGGTATCCATTGGTCAAGGTCAGCTCCCTTCTCCTCTCCTCCCCTTTTTTCCTCTCTTCTCCGTTCCTCCTCTCCTTCCCATCTCCCATCTCTTCACTCTTTCTTCTCCACACCTTGCTCCCCTTGCTCCCGTTTCATTCCCTTGCTCCCTTTCCTCTACATGTGCTTCCCTCCTTCCTGTCACATGCACGTTGCGCCTCATGCACATGACTCAAATTCCACAATGTATACTTGTCATCCCCCTCTTTCCCCTCCCTCTTTCTCATGTCCCTTACACGGCACCCTCTGCTTGCCCTTTCATCTCTTCTCCTCCTCCCTCCTCCCTCCCCCCTCCCCTTCATCAGGCCTGGGTGACATCTTCACACGCAAGATGCAGGCGGATGTGGACGTGTGTTGTTGCCTAACCTGTGCCCACCCGGGCCTTAGCCTAACGTGTGGTTTCACGTGCTCACTATCCTTGCTTGCCACCTTCAGGCCTGGGGGACATCTTTACTCGAGAGATGCAAGCAGATGTGGACGTGGGAGGGGATGCGATTGAGACCACCAAGTGGAGAATCTTCAAAGTGGCGGACGGTAAGCAGTGCATACATGTTGATTTTGAGAGGCTTCATGAAGACAAGGGTTAAAAGATGGGAGGGGATGCGATCGAAACCACCAAGTGGAGAATCTTCAAAGTGGCGGTAAGCCAAAGGCGCATTCCGTGTCATAGGTATCCTCAGATACTCTGTCTCGACTCGAAGCTCTGGTTCCTTCTGACGCTCGTTTCTGCTGCCTTTTCCGGTCCGTCCCTCCCCTCCCCTTCCACCCACGCTCGCCCACCCTTTTCCGGTCCTCCCTTCCCCTCCCCTCCCTCCACCCACGCTCGCCCACCCGTTTCCCTTTTCCGGTCCTCCCCTCCCCTGCCTCCACCCCACCGCCTGCTTCCTGTTTCAGGCCTTCGGTTCTTCCACGAAGCATCTGAGGTGAGAGAGGCTTTGATGGGCTGGATGGGATGGATTGTGGTGGGATGGGATGGGATGGGATGGGATGGGATGGGTTGGGATGGGATGGGATGGGATGGGATGGGATGGGATGGGATGGGATGGGATGGGATGGGATGGGATGGGATGGGATGGGATGGGATGGGATGGGATGGGATGGGATGGGATGGGATGGAATGGGATGGGATGGGATGGGATGGGATGGAAGGCGAATGAGGAGGGGAATGAAGAGGGAGGGGAATGAGGAGGGGAAAAGCGTGACCAAGGAGAGAAGGAGCACACTATGATAGGCTGATTAACATGCTGACATGGCTTGGCAGGACCCTAATCCGCTTATCCAGGGATGGTCATCATGTGTGGTTGACCTTGGTCAACGCAACACACACTCATGCAGGAGCAGTGGGCCTTGCAGAAACGTCCAACCATGCAATCAGACCCGTACACGTACAGGGTCTGCTGCACTCCTTGGGTCCCTCAAACACAGGCGCATCCAACCCCTGTCCCTGCTTCTCTGCTGCTGCCGCCCTGCAGCACGATCCAGCCCCTGCCCTCCTGCTCCTGCAGGGGCAGCACGATCCGCTGCTGCTGTGGTCACTTCTTCTCATGTGTGTAACTCGGCCTAAAGTCACACCTAAGGATCTAAGACACTCAGACCTTCAGCACACACCCACACGGTCACAGCCAGCCACACACGGCCGTCTCCGCGTCTCTGCTGCTGCTGCCGCCCTGTATCCGCTGGTTCCTCACGTGTGCGCATGTGTGTATATGTGTGTTGGTGTGCACGTGTGTTTGTGTATGCGTTGTGTTGCTATGCTATGAGTGATAATGCGCGAGCAGGAGGGCTTTGAGTCGCTGATCAAGGCGGAGGGGGTGGTGGAGGCATCAGCCGACAGCATCTTTGAAGTCCTCATGAGCACCAGCGCTCCCCTCTCCATGCAGTGAGTTCCATGCTCACATTCTTACAAGTTACACATGCTGTTGGTCACCTGCACAGTGACTCAAAAGTCAAGAGTCCTATCGCAGACAGCGTCTTTGAAGTCCTCATGAGCACCAGCGCTGCTCTCTCCATGCAGTGAGTGATCATGCAGTGAGTGAAAATGCAGTGAGTGACCATGCAGTGTAGCCACACTCACATGCTCAGCCAGGTGTACACCTGCAGTCCACCTTTTGAAGCACCTCAAAAGGCGGAGGGGGTGGTGGAGGCATCTGCAGACAGCATCTTTGAAGTTCTCATGAGCACCAGTGCTCCACTCTTTATGCAGTGAGTGACCTTGCATTGCAGCCATGCTCACAATGCATACGTATGGCACTTCAAAAGTCCTCATGAGCACCAGCGCTCCTCTCTCCATGCAGTGAGTGACCTTGAAGTGCAGCCATGCTGCCATGCAGCCATGCTGCCATGCTGCCATGCAGCCATGCCGCCATGCTGCCATGCCGTCACGTACCACATACTAATCTAGTAGCTTCCCCTTCCTCTCCCCTTCCCCTCATCCAGGTAGCACACGTTCACAGTGGAGAACGAGGTGGTGGAGGCGGTGGATGGGTATTCATGTGCCATATACCAATCTATTAGCATCTCTCTCCCTCCCTGCACATGCGCATGGCAGGTGGGACACGTTCACAGTGGAGAACGAGGTGGTGGAGGCCGTGGATGGCCACACGGACATCATATTCGCTATAGTCACCAACAGGCAGTACACTCACGGGTGAGTCAGTCTTGTGCTTGTGTACGGACATACCATCTTTAATGTCACGTACATAGAAGCAATCAAATCCATTATATTCGCTATTGTCATCAACACGCAATACGCTCATGGGTGAGTGACTTTCTTGTGCTTGTGCCGTGACTCTCATCTCAAGTGATCACACTCAGATCAGACCCTCCTCCTACTGCCCTGCCCCTTGCCCTCTCACCCATCTGCCTCCGTTCCTTCCCCCTCTCTGCCCTTTCACCCCTTTTCTAATCTTCCAACTCCTGCCCCTTTGCCCCTCTCTCCCCTGCAACCTCACTCGGGCAGGAGGCCGTTGGAGAAGGAGGTGCTGGCCTCACGCACATGGAGGCGCAACCACGACGGGTCTTATGGTGAGTGGCGCAGTTTACTCTATATGGAGGACAGAACTGTGTCAACAAACCGTCCATCCTTCCTCCCTCCCCTTTCCCCCAGGCATTATCACACCACCATCACCACACTGCACCACACTGCACCACCTCTGCTCCAATGTACGTTTCCATATCCCTTTACGTTTCCCTCCCCTGTTACTCCCCCTCCACCCCCCTCCCCCCCAGGCATCACCACTTCTAACACCCTTCACGACTCCAAGCCCCCCAACGCCCGCCACCTTTTGAGGCGCCCTTCTCTTCCTCTCTAACCTTCCCACTGCCCCCCTCCACTCCCCCACTCCAACCTCCCCCCCAGGCATCACCACTTTCAACACCCTTCATGACTCCAAGCCCCCTAATGCCCACCCTTTCCGCTTCCTCTCCTCCAATCCTTCCACCTCCCCCGCTTCTGACCCACTCCCTCCCCTCCTCCTCCCCCACAACCCCCCTCCACCCCCCCCCAGGCATCACCACTTTCAACACCCTTCACGACTCCAAGCCCCCTAATGCCCGCCGCCCGCGCCTTGATTTCGCATGTAAGCACTGCCCTTGCATTGCATGTAACCGTGGCTTTCCAAATATGTCTGACCTGAGAAACATTGAAGCTCCCTTGCTTTTATTAAGCCACAATGCCCGATATGTTCACACTCAGCAATCCTGAATCACCCATCTCTCATCCCTCCCCCCTCTACCTACCCCTCTCTTTCCCTCCTCCCCTCCCTCTCAACCAGTGGGGTCATGGGACATCCTCCCGCTCACCCCTGCCCACTTCTAGAGCATCTCTTTCCCTCCTTTACTCATCTCCTCCTGTCCCGCACAAGGAGGGTTCTGCGGCGGATTGAGTCGGCCTTTCGCATGCATGTGAACGTTTACGTACGTGCCTCGGTGGCAAGGACGCAGCAGCGAGGAAAGCAACGGCAGGCCAGGTGGCAAAAAATGACGGAACAAGAGCAGCATCTTCTGAACCGTATCAGCGTGGTGGATGGCAAAGGTTGTCGGTGGGCCAACAGCTTCGCAACCATATGGGGCAAGCCACGCAGACCCCGGATCCATGTCTGAGGATCGTGTATTCTGAGGCGGGCCTGCCCGTCTCTCATGCACAGTTACGACTGTTTATGCGTTGTACACTTATGTCTCGGTGTATAATTCATATAAGCAAAAAAAAAAACACACACACACACACACACAAAAAAAGCTCCTCCTGTCCCCTCGCCCCTCTCCCCTTCCTCCCCTCCCCCCCTCCCTCCGCCCCTCTCAACCAGTGGGGTCATGGGACATCTTCCCGCTCACCCCATCCCCCCCCTTCCCTCCCCCTCCTTCCCTTTCCGTCCCCTTAGCTCCCCATCCCCTCTGTCCTTTCAACCAGTGGGATCGTGGGACATCCTCCCGCTCACCCCTGCTCGCCCCAAGACCGACCACGTGCAGTGCCTCGTGCGTCCCAAGCCGCTCATCCTCACCCACCCCATCCCTCCTCCCCCTCCCTCCCTTTCCCTTCCTTTCTTTCAACCAGTGGGGTCATGGGACATCCTCCCCCTCACCCCTGCCCGCCCGAAGTCCGGCCATGTGAAGTGCCTCGTGCGCCATGTCATCGAGATCGGCACCGCGCCCTCCTTCTCCTCCTCCCCCTCCCGCCACTCCGACAGCCCCGCTCCTCCCACCCCCAGCAAGCGCTCCGTCTCCCCCTCCCCCTCCGGGTGTGTTTTGAGTCGACTCAAAACACACCCCGCTCCTCTCACCCCCAGCAAGCGCTCCGTTTCCCCCTCCCCCTCCGCCTTTGCCTCTCAGAGCGTGTCCTCCCCCGTTCCCGTTCACCCTCCCCTCCTTAATCTACTCCTTCCATACCCCCTCTTCCCTCCCTTTGTTCTCTCCTTTCCTCCAACCAGTGGGATCGTGGGACATCCTGCCACTGACCCCTGCCCGCCCCAAGTCGGGCCACGTGAAGTGCCTCGTGCGCCACGTCATCGAGCTCGGCACTGCGCCCTCCCTCTCCTCCTCCCCCTCCTCCCGCTACACCGACAGCCCCACTCCACCCACCCCTAGCAAGCGCTCCGTCTCCCCATCCCCCTCCGCCTTCGCCTCTCAGAGCGTCTCCTCCCCCGTGCACTCGGCTCTCCCCAGACCTGCGCAAGCGGTCGCGGGAGTGGCGAAAGCCGCTGCGGGGAGGCCGATTTCGTTTATCAAGGGGTTGATGAGGGAGAAGAAGGAGAAGGAGCTGCCGAAATTGGCATCTGTAGCAGTGGGGGGAGGGGTGGGAGGAGCAGGGGGGGTGGGAGGTGGGGGATTAGTGGAGGTGGAGGAGGAGGCGGACGGGCATGTGGCGTTTGAGGAGTTTGCGGACTCATTCCCGTACGCCTCGCTGTGCCGCATTGCAGGTATGGGGAGGAGGTAGAGTGGTGTAGAGTGGTGAAGGGTGGTGCAGCGTGCTGCTTCCCGTGTTTGAGGTGGGAAGGCGGAAGGGCCGGTGGTGCAGTGCATGTAGCGTTTGAGGAGTTTGCGAATTCGTTCCCGTACGCATCGCTGTGCCCGCGTTGCAGGTATGCAGAAGCGGTTGAGAGTGATGCAGAGTGCTGCTCGCACAGGTTGGGAGGTGGAGGAGGAGGGGATGAATGCACAGGCGTTTCAGTAGTTTGCGAATTCGTTCCCGCACGCATTGCAGGTATGGGGTGGAAGGGGGGAGGGAGGGGGAGAGTGGTTTAGAGCAGCCTAAAGTGGTGCAGGAAACTGTGATGTGCTGAAAATGTCGCACTGCCAAGTGCAGAAGAAACGTGATGTGCCCACTGAACCGTGCTTAACCGCACTTAACCATGAGATTGCTGTCCTTCCCCACTCAATCTCTTTGTCTCCTCTCTCTCGTACCTGCCTCATCCTTTCTCCTCTCAACCATCCCCCACACACCTCCCACCTCCTCACAAAAAAGGAGCACCGCACTCAACCTCCCCACCTCCTTACCCTCCCCCTACCCTATCCATCTCCCTCCCAGGCCTGAGGAGTTCCTTGCAACGCAGCAAAGGCTATGGTGGAGCTTCTGGAGAGGAACACAGAGGAGGTGGTTGCTCTCCTTCTACTAACTCTTTTTCTCATTCTCTTTATTTCCCCTCTCCCAGGACTGAGGGAGTACTTTGCAGCACAGCCGGCCATGGAGGAGCATGTGGAGAGGAATACCGAGGAGGTGGTCGCTAGCCTGATGGAGAGGACTGAGAGCCTTGAGGACCAGTTCTTTGATGCCGAAGGGGAAGAGGCTGAACCCGCTAAGGTGCGTGTTGTCTCCTTATAACGAGTTCTGCTGTAATGAGTACGAGATGAGAGGAGAAAAGGGGGTGTCAGAGGAGCAGGTTAGAGGTGGTCGCTAGCCTGATGGAGAGGACTGAGAGCCTTGAAGACCAGTTCGTTGATGCCGAAGGGGGGGAGGCGGAACCCGCTAAGGTGTGTGTTGTTTGCTTATGACGAGTTTCTTATTGTGAGTACAAGTGGAGAGGACGAGAGGGCGTAGCAGAGGATCGAGTGAGAGGTGGTTGCCAACTTGCTAGTCTGGTGGAGAGGACTGAGTCTCTTGAGACCACTTCTTTGATGCCGAAGGGGAGGAGGCTGAACCTACTAAGATGCGTGTTGTCGCTTAGGGGGTGTCCAGCGCGTTCATTTTGGGAATTTTAGTGCCCACACACGTGTCGGGGTACAAAAGTGATCCCTGTACCTGAAAACGAATGCTCTTTGAGCCGAGTCCACAGTTCCTCGAATTTCTAGCGCGCGGACACATTCCCATCCACACAAACTTCAACAGTGCCAATACACTCTGGAAACCAGGGTAACCGGCTCCCTCGTGAAGAGTGACACTGGGGTTGACATTTTCGCCAGTGCGCAGGTGGTTTCGGCGAGTATCAAGCGGCACTGACAAAATCATGCGAGCAATACAGAGGGAACTTACTGTAGCTAGTTGGACGCGATACTGTACCCGAGTTCGCGCGCATGCTGTAAGCTGTTAAGTGAGTCACACGACTCGAGGTACGTGCAGCTGGCGTACCTTCTCGTGTGCAACAGTCGGGCGTGCCCACACTTTCTGAAAAATGCAGTGTTACAACTCAAAATGTGGTAACTAAAGGGATTTATGAACGGTAAATGTACGCGCTGGACACCCCAATACACCGAGTTCTGCTTACGATGAGTACAAGAGGAGAGGATGAGAGGGGGTATGAGTGGAGAACTTGAGAGGCGGTTACCAGCCTGATGGAGAGGACAGTGTTGCTTGAAGACCAGTGCTTTGATGCCGAAGGGGAGGAGGCCGAGCCCGCTAAGGTGTGTGCTGTTGCTTATAACGAGTACAAATCGAGAGTGGGCAGGAGAAGGTACAAAAAGCTGTCTACTCCCCGTATCCCTGTAATCCCCCTCACCCTTGCTCCCCTCCCTCTCTCCGATCCCCAGGGTGCGCTGGCAGGGGCTCAAGTGGATGGTGCAGTTTAAGCTCCGCAGTCCCCTCCCCCGTCCACATTCCCTCTCCCACTCTCTCCCTCCCCTCACTGTGTGTCCCTTATCCGCCCCTCCCCCATGGCAGGAAAAGGTGTCAGCCAAGGCGCGCTGGCAGGGGCTCAAGTGGATGGTGCAGTTTGGCTTCCGCCTGCGATCCCGTGAGTCACTTGATGGGGTTTGCGATCCGGTGACCTGGGTTGCTGTGAGGCAATGGGGTGTGGGTTGCTGTGAGGCAATGGGGTGTGGGTTGCTGTGAGGCAATGGGGTGTGGGTTGCTGTGAGGCAATGGGGTGTGGGTTGCTTGACGGGGTGTGGTGTGAGCTGCTGCAGGAACGACTGTCTATGGGGGTGGGGGATATCGATTTGTGTGCTGTGTATAAAGGGACGGCTCCAAGTGGATGGTGCAGTTTGGCTTGTGCCTGCGGTTCTTTGAGTCTTTAGACGGGATGTGGGATGCTGTAAGTCTTTGACTGAGGGTGTGTGCAATCTTGTGAGTCTCTCCACGGCATGTCAGCTGCTGCAGGAATGGATGTGGGTGGGGGGTATATGCGCTGTACCAAAAGGGCTCAAGTAGGTTGGGAGGGCTCCCACCTTTCCCTACCCCTCTCCATCCCTCACTCCCTCTCCGTCCCCCCATCCCTCTCCCTGTCCCCCTCCTTTTTTTTTTTCTGCCCCCTGCCTTCTGCGTCAACAGTGTTCCTGGTGGAGGAGGAGGAGGCGGACAAGGAGCGCTGGGAGGTGCGCAGGGAGCTGCAAGTAGACGCCACACCCACCGACCTGCTCGCGGTGGGGGAGAAGCTGCGCGCGCAGGCGTCCCTGCCGCTGGGAGTTGACCCCAAGGACGCCCATGCGTGGAAGCAGGCAGTTTCCGATAACTTCTGTGTCAGAGGGGCCACCTACCTGTCCGATGGCATCAAGGTGAGCAGCAGCAGCACCAGCAGCAGAGGCAGCACAGGCAGACCTGCTGGCGGTGGGGGAGAAGCTGCGGGCGCAGGCATCGCTGCCGCTGGGGGTGGATCCCAAGGTCGCCCATGTGTGGAAGCAAGCTGTTTCAGACAACTTCTGTGTGCGCGGGGCGACCTACCTCTCCGATGGCATCAAGGTGAGTGAGTTCAGGCTTCCGTCCCCTGACTTTCCCCAGCAAAAGCAGCGCCAGCAGCAGCAGCAGCAGCAGCAGCAGCAGCAGCAGCAGCAGCAGCAGCAGCAGCAGCAGCAGCAGCAGCAGCAGCAGCAGCAGCAGCAGCAGCAGCAGCAGCAGCAGCAGCAGCAGCAGCAGCAGCAGCAGCGCCAGCGAGCACATCACCCACACACCTGCTAGCAGTGAGGTGTATTTTGAGGGGCCTCAAAATACAGGTGCAGTGAGGTGAGGTGTATTTTGAGGCGCCTCAAAATACAGGTGCAGTGAGGTGTATTTTGAGGCGCCTCAAAATACAGCTCACTGCAAAAGCAGCGCCAGCAGCAGCAGCAGCAGCAGCGCCAGCGAGCACATCACCCACACACCTGCTAGCAGTGAGGTGTATTTTGAGGCGCCCCAAAATACAGGTGCAGTGAGGTGTATTTTGAGGCGCCTCAAAATACAGGTGCAGTGAGGTGTATTTTGAGGCGCCTCAAAATACACCTCACTGCAAAAGCAGCGCCAGCAGCAGCAGCAGCAGCAGCGCCAGCGAGCACATCACCCACACACCTGCTATCAGTGGGGGAGAAGATGCGGGCGCAGGCGTCCCTGCCGCTGGGAGTAGACCCCGAGGGCGCCCATGCGTGGAAGCAGGCTGTTTCGGATAACTTTTGTGAGTAGACCCCAAGTGCGGGGCTACGTATCTGTCTGATGGCATCAAGGTGAGCGCACTGCGCGCACTGAGAGCACTGCGCGCACTGAGAGCACTGCGAGCACTGAGAGCACTGAGAGCACAAGGGGAGAAGCTGCGCGCGCAGGCGTCTCTTCCGCTGGGAGTGGATCCCAAGGGCGCCCATGCGTGGAAGCAGGCTGTTTCCGATAATTTCTGTGTGCGCGGGGCGACCTATCTTTCTGACGGCATCAAGGTACGGGCAGCTTCCATTTCCCTGACCTTCCCTCTGTAGCACTCTGAGCACTGAGAGCACTGAGAGCACTGAGAGCACTGAGAGCACTGAGAGAGCAGGAGCCAGCCCCTTCCCTGGCAGCGGTGGGGGAGAAGATGAGGGCGCAGGCATCCCTGCCGCTGGGAGTGGTCCCAAGGACGCCCATGCGTGGAAGCAGGCCACTGCTGACAACTTCTGTGTGCGCGGCTCCACCTACCTCTCTGATGGGATTAAGGTGAGTGCAGGATACGTTTCCCTAACTTTCTCCAGCAGCAGCAGGAGCAGCAGCAGTAGTAGCACCACCAGCAGCAGTAGCAGTAGCAGACCTGCTGGCAGTGGGGAAGAAGATGAGAGCGCAGGCATCCCTGCCGCTGGGAGTAGACCCCGAGGACGCCCATGCGTAGAAGCAGGCCGCTGCTAACAACTTCTGTGTGCGCAGGGCGACTTACCTGTCTGATGGCATGGCATCAAGGTACGGGAAGCTTCCCTTTCCCCTGACCTGCCTTCTGTAGCACTGAGAGCAGAAGCCAGCCCCAGCAGCAGCAGACCTGCTGGCAGGTACGTCCACAGCAATGTGAGCTTGGTTCCTCCCTCTGGTGCAAGATTGTGACTTTGAAGGCGTGCCTCAAAAGGCGCGGTACCACGTGCCTCTCTGAGGGGATCAAGGTGGGCCCTGTTCCTTTTCCTCACCCCTCCCTCCGCCCTTCTCGTTCTCTTTCTCGTCCTCCTCACTCTCTCCCTCTTCCGCCTTCCTTCCTCAATTCACAGCAGCACAGCCGCCCCTCTTGCTCCTAGCTGTGGACTGGCTGTATTCCAACCAACCCATTCTAATTCTCTCTCTCGAATGGTCCGTTGTATTAATAACCACTATGCATACAAGCATGCAAGATTGATGACGAGGCAAGCATGCTACTCGCCACCCGCCTGGTCCACAAGGGGTCCAAGTGGGGGTTTTTGAGTCGACTCAAAAGCCTGGTCCACAAGGGGTCCAAGTGGGGGTTTTCTCTCTCTCTCTGTCTCATCCTTCTTTCCTCGCCCTCTCGCCGCCCGTCTTCTTTCCTCTGCAGATCCCAGCAGCCCAGCCGCTGCTCTCGCTGCTGGCTGTGGACTGGTTCAAGTCGGATTCGCGCATTGACAATGTGGCAGCACGACCCGGGTCTGTCATGCAGGTGAGGGGGTGTGAGGGGGGGAGAAAGGGAGCGGGAAAGAGAAGGAGAAGGGGAAGATTGGTTAGAGAGGGATGGAAAGGAGGGGAAGCAACAGTGGACTGACTGGTCCAAGTCGGATTCCCGCATTGACAATGTGGCATCACGGCCACGTGTAGCGAGGGTGTTTTTGAGACGTCTCAAAAACACCCTCGCTACTCGTGGATTCCCGCATTGACAATGTGGCATCACGGCCTGGATCTGTGATGCAGGTGAGGCGGTGCGATGTAAGAGGGTGTCCAGAGATGTGAGTGGATGTGAGGAGAAGTGAGAAAATGTGCTGACAAGTGAGGGTATGTGAGGGGCTTTGGGGGGATGTGAGGGTGAGGATGTGAGAGAGTAGGAAGGAGAGAGAGGAAGGGAAGATGAAAGGGAGGACAAAAGGGAGGAGGTAAGGAGTGGGAGGGAGGGAACGGAGGATGCAGCTGGTATTGGAGTGGGCTTTTGAGTTGACTCAAATGCAGCTGGTATTGGAGTGGGCTTTTGAGTCGACTCAAATGCAGCTGGTATTGGAGTGGGCTTTTGAGTCGACTCAAATGCAGCTGGTATTGGAGTGGGCTTTTGAGTCGACTCAAATTCAGCTGGTATTGGAGTGGGCTTTTGAGTCGACTCAAATGCAGCTGGTATTGGAGTGGGCTTTTGAGTCGACTCAAATGCAGCTGGTATTGGAGTGGGCTTTTGAGTCGACTCAAATGCAGCTGGTATTGGAGTGGGCTTTTGAGTCGACTCAAATGCAGCTGGTATTGGAGTGGTTCAATTCAAGCCAGTGAAGTGGATACATCCTTTTTTGTATATCTGGTATGCAACTGTATCTCCTTTTTTGTCCTCCTTTATTGTGCATTCTTTACATTGGAACGTCAGCCATCTGTCCATTCCAGTCTCTTCCCATACACCATCTCCCTTTCCATATCCCCCATTGTTAAGCCGACTTATAAATCCACATCCCTTCCCCATTCCCTCCCTCCGCATTCCCTCCCTCCGCTCCCAGTCGGAGGCGGGGAAGAAGCTGCCATTCGTATTTGTGCTCAACCTGCAAGTGCCCGGCAAGCCCAACTACTCGTGTGTCGCTTACTTTGCTGCCGACCGCCCTGTCAAGAAAGATTCTTTGCTGGGGAGGTTTGTGAACGCGGAGGATGACTCGTTCCGGAACAGCCGCTTCAAGCTCATTCCGCGCATCGAGGAGGTGGGTCTGTGTGTGGCTAAGTATGGGTGTGTATGGGTGTGTGTGTGTGTGTGTGTGTGTGTGTGTATGTGTGTGTGTGTGTGTGTGTGTGTGTGTGTGTGTGTGTGTGTGTGTGTGTGTGTGTGTCTAAGGCATATTGAACACGCCTGTCAAGCACCACTCGCTGCTGGGGAGGTTTGTGAACGCTGAGGATGACTCGTTCAGAAACAGCCGCTTCAAGCTCATTCCGCGCATTGAGGAGGTGGGTATGTGTGTGGCTAGGGCGTATGTGTGTGGCTAGGGCGTATGTGTGTGGCTAGGGCGTATGTGTGTGGCTAGGGCGTATGTGTGTGGCTAGGGCGTATGTGTGTGGCGTAGGCATGTGCTCGTCACCTACTGTGTGTCATCTTGAACAAGCCCGTCAAGCCCCACTCGCTGCTGGGGTGGGGAGGTTTGTCAACGCTGAGGACGAGTCGTTTAGGAACAGCCGCTTCAGGCTCATTCCGCGCATTGAGGAGGTGTGTGTGTGTGTGTGTGTGTGTGTGTGTGTGTGTGTGTGGGTGTGTGTGTGTGTGTGTGTGTGGGTGTGTGTGCGTGCGTGTGTGCGTGCGTGTGTGCGTGCGGGCAGACGGGCGGGCGGGCGGGCGTGGTGCGTGGGTGTGTGTGTGGGGCAGCTTCGCTGGCGACCACTCTACTTCTCCTGCCACTTGTTCCTTCCTTGCCAATCGTTCTGACTGCAGGGCTTTTGACTCGTTCAATCGAATTCAACCCACCCACACCCCTCTCACTTCCTCCTTATCACCCTCACTTATTTCTCCTACTACCTTTGTACCACCGTTTCCGACTGCCGTTCTGACCGCAGGGCTTCTGGGCAGTGAAACGGGCAGTTGGAACAAAAGCTGCTATTCTGGGGAAGGCACTCACCTGCAGCTATTTCAAGGGGGAGAACTACTTGGAGGTAGGGACGGGAAGAAGGATGGAGGTGGAGAGGTAAGACTCATGCATGGCAAGGCACTGACTTGCAGCTACTACAAGGGGGAGAACTACCTGGAGGTAGGGAAGATGGGTGTTGGTGGTTGAAACAGCGACGCTGGTTGTAGGGAATATGTGTGGAGACATGAAAGGTGGGCAAGGCTCTGACTTGCAGCTACTACAAGGGGGAGAACTACCTGGAGGTAGGGAGTTTTACTCGACTCGTGTTTCGCTCATGTCTATCTGCCATCTAAACCAGCATGTGAAGGGCCAAGGGCCCTCCTTGTGTAGTAAGTCGATTTTTGAGTCGACTCAAAAATCGACCTACTATCTGGACGTAGGGAATTTTACTCGACTCGATTTTTGAGTCGCCCATGTCTATCTGCCAGCTAAACGTGCATGTGAAGGGCCAGGGCCCCTTCTCTTCTTGTTGCTCCTTTCGACCCAAGGCCCCTGTGCCTCTCTAACTCTTTCCAACCCCTTTCAACCCCATCAAACCGAACCGCACTCAACCAGATGGACGTGGACGTGGGGTCGTCCTCAGTGGCTCGCAGCGTCATCGGCCTCGTGCTCAGCTACGTCACGTCGCTTGTCGTGGACCTGGCACTTCTCATCGAGGTGAGCTCTTCATGCCGTGCCTTGGCACTACCGCAACAGCGGCCTTGTGCTCGGCTTCGTTACGTTACATCGCTTGTCGTGGACCTGGCACTTCTCATTGAGGTGAATTTTCTTGTGTTGTGTCTTGTTGTGAACAGGAGAAGGCGCAACAAGAGAAGGCCTATCTTGTTGTGCCTTCTCCTGTTCTCGTCCTACCTGTTATCTTCCTATCCTATCCATCTTTCTTCTTCTTCCAGGCCCAAGCTGCAAACCAGTTGCCTGGGTCACCTTTTCGCCTCAATCCTCCGCATTTGTTGTAACTCGTGCCCTCCCTTCCCTCCTTGGCTCTCCTCTTAATCTTCCCCTCCCTCTTCTGCCTGCATTTCCCTCCGTCTCAGGCTTATGCAGCAAACGAGTTGCCCAAGTATCTTTTCGGCACAATCACTCCTATGCGCCTCACCCCAGGCTCTTCACGCTCTTTCTTACGTGACTCAATCTACTCCTCCCACTCCTTTCTTCCTTCACTACGATCCCCCTTCCAGGCCCAAGCTGCAGACGAGCTTCCTGAGTATCTCCTGGGCACGATCACTCTCATGCGGCTTGAACCGAAGAAGGCGATTGACCCCCCTCCTGCTTGAGTTATTGAAAGAACCGGTTGTTGAGTCGATGAGCTGCCCGAGCCTGCTGGGCACAATCACTCTGATGCTCCTCAAACCGAAGAACTCGATTGCATCGTCCCCGTGTCCGTTGTCACATTTTTTATGGTTTGGTATGCTATTGTCAATCAGAACATGCTGGAAGTAGCCGAGCAGCCACCTGTATTCACCGGTGTAGTAAATATTTGAGAACTTGGTGTTGGGCTGAGAAAGCCCTTAAGGATCTTTGCAGAGGAAAACTCTGGGTAGGATATTTGTAATAGCGGAAGCGTTTAATGAAGTTTGTGAACCGACCTTGCACTAGTGTGTGAGAGCAAAGTGGATTGAATTAAACAAGCAAATACAAGGTTTTATATAAGAGTACAGGGAATACGAATGGATAGATAACTGTATTTGCTGTTGCGATTCGATACAGTGCGACTCGGGCAACTGCTCTGTAACGAGTCAGTTGTGTGTCCTTAACTGTCGCGCTGTAAAAAGGTCGCTGACCTTTGACTTTCCCGTAACCTCCAGGCGGTTACCCTAACCTCCGAGGTTTGACTCGATGCTTCGATTCGGACTGCTTCGCTAGTGTCTTGGGTTTTGACACGACAGAAGCGCACTAAGACTTATTGTTTCCAACACTCCCCTTCGCTTCTGGAGTGTCGCCGCAGGTGACGTGGCTTTGTCCAGTCAGCAGCATGCAGTATTCGAACTTCTGCTTTCCGAGCTTCTTGGTCAAGTAATCGGCTGCCATCTCAGACGTGGGACAGTATGACAGATCAAGTTTCCCCTTTTCGATCTCGTCCTTCACGAAGAAATAGCGCAGGGCGATGTGTTTCGTCCTGTTTGCGAAGCCGTTCTTGTTGGCGATGCGAATTGCTAACTGGTTGTCGCAGAACACGGTGAAGCTGGGTAACTCGGCTAACTTCGCTTCTTCCAACAGTTCGCGAAGGTAAAGTCCCTCCTTGGTGGCTGAGCAGAGTGCAATATATTCTGCTTCAGCTGAAGACAGTGCGATTAACTCCTGCTTACTCGACTGCCAGGAGATAGGACCGATAGGCTCGAGGCGGTAGACATAGCCGGTGCGTGAGCGCCTGTTATCGGTGTCGCCGGCGTGATCGGCGTCGACGTAGCCGATTAGCTTGGTCGGTGTAGTTGCGTTTTTGTGATAAGTTAATCCGATCGTCGCGGTGCTGACGAAATAGTGGAGAGCGCGATCGAGTTCCGCCAGATGCTCTGCTTCAGGCTTCTTGAGATAGGTGGCGAGCTGGCTCGCGGAGTAGGATAAGTCAGGACGGCATGTGACTGCTGCGAAGAGAAGACATCCGAGCTTCTTCTGATAGTCGCGTATGCCGGCGGGCTTGAGTAGGGTAGATCGTCCCTTTTCGGTTCCTGACGTGTAGCGGTAAGGCGTGGAGATGGCGCTTGGTGTGAGGCTGAAGCGTTTCGCGATGGTGTCGGCGTACTTCTCGGCGCTTAGATAGATTGCGTTTTCTTCCTCGCGGATGTTGAGCCCGAGGTACTGCGTAACGGTAGAAGAGACCGTGAGCGTGAGGTCTTTCTGAAGCTCCCCTTCGAACCACGTGGCGATGCCGTCGGTTGACCCAATGTAGAGGAGATCGTCCACGTAGACGATTAGGAGAACGTAGTCACTTCCCTTTGTGAGGCGATACATGCCCTGGTCGTGCGGGAGTTGTTTGAAACCGATGCGAATGAGGCGGGCGTGTAGGTACTGCTGCCACAGTCGCGGTGCCTGCTTGATCCCGTAGAGCGACTTAAGCAGTTGACAGACTCGGTTGGGTTCGCCGTGGGAGCCGTGCGGGAGCTCGACGAAGATTTCTGCATCCACAGGTGCGTAGAGAAATGTGTTTGCGACGTCGATTTGTCGCAGTTTCTTTTTCTTCATGGCGGCGACGGCGATGAGGATTCGGAGTGAGGTGTGACGGCTGACCGGAGCGAAGGTTTCGGTGTAATCTCTTCCGTGCTCCTGGTCAAAGCCGCGTACGACCCAGCGAGCTTTGAATTTGTCGATGGTGCCGTCAGCTTTCGTCTTCACACGGAAGACCCACTTCCCGGTAAGGATAGTTTTGTTTTGTGCTACGCTGATGGGAACGATTTTCCAGGTGTTGCGCTCCTCCAGTGCCTTCAGCTCTTTGTCCATGGCTTCACGCCATTTCTCCCTATGTTCCCCCTCCAGAGCCTGTTGAACCGTCGCAGGCTCCTTAGGAATGGCGGCGCCATGGACTGCGGTGACGAGACCAAGGATTTGCAGTCCAGTCTGTGAGTATCGAGGGAGTTCTGGATCCTCGGGATAAGCTGCTTCGTCTCCCATTTCTGGGTCGGGTATGAAATTTGGCCCTACCCTTTCTGCTTCGTTGGTGTTGACTGTCGCAGGTGTTACGTAACCATTGTCGGCGAAATGGTAGAAGACTTCGGCGTTGTTACTGTCGCGAGGATTTTCCTCGTCCATGGGCACGTCGACGGAGCAGTACGGAAGAGGTCCGGCTTCCTCCGATGCGTTGTCGACGTTCTGCTCATCCCAGTCTGCTTCATCCGCTGCTGACGCGAAGGCTCGGTCACCACGAAAGCCACTGGTGAGGTCCCGATTCTCGTGCAATTTGGCGAGGTACGTTTGAAGGGTGAGTCGTTCGTAGAAGATCACATCACGTGCTGCTACTGTTTCTTTTGTGTGGACGTCGAAGATTCTCCACGCGTTGTAATTTTTCTCGATGCCGAGGTGTAGTCCCCACTGTGCCCGTTGTGAAAATCTTCCCGCTCGTGCTTCTGGGGGTCTGTACTGTACCATGCACCCGAAAACTCGTAACATTTTTGTGCTGCCCTGCTTCCCTGTCCACAGCAGATGCGGTGATGCGTTGTTCGGGAGTGACGACGACGACAACAAGTTGTGCAGCATGACAGCATGGTCCATTGCTGCTGGCCACTGGTGGTTGGGTAGCCGCATGCCACGTAACAGTTTGCGCATGCTGTTCTGCAGGGTCCTGTTCATTCTTTCTGCAACACCTTGCTGCTGATGTGCGTAGGGAAGGGAGAGGAGTTGCTTGATCCCCCTTTCCGCCAGGAACTGCTTGAAGCGCTGAGAGGTGTACTCGCCACCTCCGTCTGACTGGAAGCTTTTCAGTTGCGTTCCAGACTCTCTCTCTCTGCTATCGGTAGCCAGGCGGCGAATGCTGCGAGCGCCATGTCGCGGCTGGGTAGGTTACGATGCCAGACGTATCGAGTGGCGGCGTCGATGAAGATGATGGTGTAGTTGTAGTTGACTTGTCCTGGTTCGCGATTGTAGAGGATGTCGCTGTAAACCTTTTCAAGTGGTGCGTACGCTGGTGCGCTCGGGTTGTGATGTGGAGCGAATGGTCGATGAGGTAAGTCAGCTTCGGGGCATGTAAGGCAAGTCCCTCGTGCCTTTTGGAGTTCTCTGCCGTCGGGTAGAAGTAGAGAGTCTTTGTCAAGAACTCCTGCTCTTATTGTGTTATTTAAAACCGTGTTGCTTGGATGTCCTGTGCGTGCGTGCCAGATCTCTTCAGAGGCGCGGTGTCTGGGTGAACGTTGGTATGCGTCGGAGTTGGAGTAAAAACTGGCGACGAAGTTGGCGCTTCGGTGGACTTCGCGTTGAGTCGGATTTAGCTGTTGTGCGGGTGTTGGTGGTGCTTCGTCGACTGTGACTGGTGTCGTTGTTCCTGCTGCTGCTGATGTTGTCGCTGCTCCCGATGTTGTTGCTGCTGCTGCCGATGTTGTTGCTGCTGCCGATGTTGTTGCTGCTGCCGATGTTGTCTCTACTTCTGTTGTTTGTTTAATCGTCGCTAACGCTCGTGTTCGTTCTGCTTCAGGGATAGTGTGGGAGTACCAAAAACCTCCCGGGCTGAAGTCGGGGTCGAGATCTGGAGGGTGTGTCCAGTCAGTAAAATTCACGATGGCGTCGCTGTCTGCAGTGCCCAGGTCAGGAACGAAGTCGAGGACGAAGACGTTGTTCTTCAATACTGCTTTCCCGATGTAGAGACCGCCTCTCCCGTGGTATAGCTTGAACTCTTGGGTGGTGCTGTCGGCTTCCAGGTGAATCCCCTTCGCCATCAACTGGCTAACACTCAGTAAGTTGTAACCGAGTCCTTCAGCGATGAGTACCCTTGACATGTGCAGTATGACATTTGTTTCTCTTGACTGAAGCTGTACCACTCCTTGTCGTCGTGTGCGCAGGTTTTGATTGTTGGCGACTGTGATGACAACTTCTCGTTGGAGTCGGTGTTCGCGTTGTACGAAGCGTCCGGACGAGCACATGTGTTGCCCGCAGCAACTTGTCAGATTTATATGACATAGTTGCTGTAGGCTATAGTGGGGTAGCACATATGGGGTACAGGGTTTCTAGGGTTGTATTTGTACCCAATCTTTCCTTAGTCATTTCATTCCTGTTCACTTGTTTCACATGGTATAGAGCGGGTCCTTCCTAAGGACCGTTTTTTTAGGGCCCACCGAAGCGCGCCCCGAGGCGCGCATTTTTTTTAGCGACCCCTCGGGTCGCCATTTCCCTCGCGGCCCCGCTGCCCCTCCTGATCGCGGCCCCGCCGCCTGCTTGACGCGGCCCCGCCGCCTCCACTGACGCGGCCCCGCCGCCGGCTCAGACGCGGCCCTGCCGCCCGCTACGTCGCGGCCCCGCCGCCTGCTTGACGCGGCCCCGCCGCCTCCACTGACGCGGCCCCGCCGCCGGCTCTTACGCGGCCCTGCCGGCCCGCCGCTGCACCTGACGGCCCCGCCGCTGCACCTGCCGGCCCGCCGCTGCACCCTACAGCCCGCCGCTGCACCCTACGGCCCGCCGCCTCACCTGACGGCCCCGCCGCTGCGCCTGCCGGCCCGCCGCTGCACCCTACGGCCCGCCGCTGCACCCAGCGGCCCGCCGCTTCACCTGCCGGCCCGCCGCTGCACCCAGCGGCCCGCCGCTTCACCTGACGGCCCCGCCGCTGCACCTACCGGCCCGCCGCTGCACCCTACGGCCCCGCCGCTGCACCTGCCGGCTCGCCGCTGCACCGGTCGACCCGCCGCTGCACCTACCGGCCCGCCGCTGCACCTGACGGCCCCGCCCCTGCATCTCCCGGCCGAGCCGCCCCAGCAGCAGAGCCGCCCCAGCAGCCGAGCCGCCCCAGCCGCCGAGCCGCCCCAGCAGCCGAGCCGCCCCAGCACCCGAGCCGCCCCAGCAGCCGAGCCGCCCCAGCAGCCGAGCCGCCCCAGCAGCCGAGCCGCCCCAGCAGCCGAGCCGCCCCAGCTGCAGTGCCGCCCGAGCCGCCCGAGCCGCCGAGTCGCCCGAGCCGCCCAGCAGTCGAGCCGCCCGAGCCGCCCGAGCCCTCCCTGCACTGCCCTGTCTGGTGAGCACTGAGCTTTACTCTGCGCACTGCCCTCTCTCTACTGCTGTCATGGCTACCCCCAGTGTCCTCGCCTTTGACGCTGAGGGCAGAGCCATTGACTTTGACGTGTGGGTAGACGACCTACTGCTTTTCCTACAATGCGACAGAGCTGACGGACTCTCTCTCTTTGATCTCACTTCTGGTGCCTCTCCCGCCCCTGCTGCTACTGAGGATGCCACTGTTCGCTCACAGTGGGTCACACGCGATGCTGCTGCACGTCTTGCTGTGCGTCGCCACCTCCCTCCCGCTGAGCGTGCGCACTTTGGGTCGTACAAGAGTGCTAAGACCTTGTACGACGCCGTTATCGCACGCTACTCCACCCCTGCCACTGCTGCACTGAGCCGCCTCATGCTACCGTACCTCTTTCCCGACCTTGCTGCTTTTGCCACAGTCGCCGACCTCATTACCCACCTGCGCACTAGTGACGCTCGCTTCCGCGCTGCACTTCCTGCTGAGTTCTGCGCCAAGAACCCCCCCCCCCAGTACTTCACTCTCTACTACATTGTCACCCGCCTCCCTGACTCCCTTCGCGGAGTCAGGGACGACCTACTCGCAGTCTGCCCCACCACTCTCACTGTCCAGATCCTCGAGAAGTCCCTCCTCGCAGCCGAGAAGAGCATTCTCGCTGTAGGGGCCTCTCGTGGTGACCCGCGCACCCCCATCTTTGAGGGGTGTTCCCCCTCCCCCCTCCTGCCCTCTGTCGCCTCTGCTGCTACGGCCGACCTTGTTGGTTTTGAGTCGGTCGGAGCGGCGTCTGCCCCCAGCGGGAGACGTCGCTCTGGCAAGAGCAAGGGGGGCAGGGGCGGTGGTGGAGGCGGCGGGGGCGGTGGAGGCGGAGGTAGAGGCAGCGGCGGAGGTGAGGGTGGTAGCGGGAGTAGTGGCGGGAGTGGAGGTGTCGGCGGAGGCAGTGGAGGCGGGGGCGGCAGCGGCGGTGGTAGTGGGGGTGGAGGCGGAGGCGGCGGTGGCGGCGGCGACGGTGGGAGTGGCGGTGGCGGTGGAGGTGGTGGCGGCGGCGGCGGAGGAGGCGGCGGAGGTCGTGGCGCGCCGAGGAGGAGTGGCTCCGGTGGTGGTCAGCGCCAGCAGCAGCAGCGTGGTCAGGAGACCCTCTCCCCGCAGCAGCTCCGTGAGTGGTACTCTGCGCGTCAGCGGGGTGGGGGTACTGGTCCGTGCACTTACGTCCTGCGCACTGGCGACCGTGCGGGTGAGCAGTGTGGTGGTCCACACTCCGCCCAGCGTTGCTTCGGCCGCCTGACTGACGCTTGGCGCCGCCAGTTTCCTGACGCCTCTGAGATCCCTCGCTGGGACCAGCTGTCTAGGGCTGGAGTAGCTATCTTTGATCTTGACTTTGATGCTATTCTTGCTGCTATGTATGCTGTGACTATTAGTGAGGAGAGTGACTGTTACCGGTGTTTCCCGCCCGACCCGGGCATTGGTACTGCTGCTCTAGGTGCTGTTGAGGGTGCTGCTCCAGGTGCTGGTGAGGCTGTTGCTCTAGGTGCCAGTGAGTCTGAGTCCTCAGGTGCTGGTGAGTCTGCTCTCTCAGGTACTGTGTCGACTTCACCCTCTCTCACTTTCACTCTTGACTCCGGGGCGTCTCGCTCCTTCTTTCGAGACCGCACCACACTCACGCCGCTTAGTCGGCCAGTGGCGGTCTCCTTGGCAGACCCCTCCGGGGGTCCTGTTCTGGCTCGCTACTCCACTGTCCTGCCGTGCCCTGCGGTCCCGTCTGGCGCCCTGTCCGGTCTCTACCTCCGCTCGTTCTCTACGAACTTGGTGGCGGGTGCTGACCTACAGGATGCAGGGGTTGACCAGTTCACCCCTGCGCGCCGACGAGTCACCCACTGCACGGACGCGGACACGGGTCGACACCTGACCACATTCACACGTGGTCCAGGGTCGAGCCTGTACACACTCACTGTTCCGTCTCCTTCTCCTGCGTCTGGTCAGGTAGCTGCGTCGGGTCAGGTGTTTGCTGCAGCGTCCAGGTCTGGTCCTGAGTCTGCCCCCTGCTCGTGTCGCCTCCTGTCCCACGAGACCCTCCTGTGGCACCACAGGATGGGTCACCCCTCCCTGCCTCGTCTCCGGGGCATGGCCTCTCGCCTTCTTATCTCTGGCCTTCCCCGGTCCCTCCCTCCCCTTCCTCCGGGGCCTGGCCCTCCCTGTGTCCCCTGTGTCGAGGGTCGCCTGCGGGCTACCCCTCACTCCTCCCCGTTCCCTCCGACGGAGGCCCCGATGCAGACGCTTCACATGGACGTGTGGGGCCCAGCCCGCGTCCGTGGACAGGGTCACGAGCGCTACTTCCTGTTGGTGGTTGACGACTACTCGCGTTACACCACAGTCTTCCCCTTGCGCAGCAAGGGTGAGGTCACTGAGGTGTTGATCGACTGGATCCGCGCAGCTCGTCTCCAGCTCAGGCGGAGCTTCGGCTCGGACTTTCCTGTTCTGCGTCTGCATTCGGACAGAGGCGGAGAGTTCTCCTCCGGCCTTCTGCGAGCCTACTGTCGGGCACGAGGCATCCGCCAGACCTTCACGCTTCCGGACTCTCCACAGCAGAATGGGATTGCTGAGCGCCGCATCGGCATTGTCATGGACGTCGCCCGTACGTCCATGGTGCATGCGGCTGCCCCCCATTTTCTGTGGCCGTTTGCGGTTCGGTACGCCGCGCATCAGATCAACCTTCACCCCAGAGTCTCCCGACCGGAGACCTCCCCAGCTTTGCTATGGACGGGGAAGGTTGGCGATGCGTCGGCGTTCCGTGTCTGGGGATCTCGGGCGTTTGTCCGCGACTTGTCTGCGGACAAGCTGTCCCCTCGTGCTGCTCCCTGTGTCTTCCTTGGCTTCCCCACGGACGCTCCCGGGTGGCAGTTTTACCACCCCTCCTCTCGTAGTGTTCTGTCCTCCCAGGACGTCACGTTCGACGAGTCAGTCCCCTTCTACCGCCTCTTCCCCTACCGCACTCCTTCCCTCCCCCCTCCGCCGGACTTCCTTGTGCCAGTTCCCCCCCCGGTAGACCCCCTCCCCCCTCAGGCTCCTGCCCCCTCAGGTGTGTCCCAGGTAGACGCAGTTGACCCGGTCGAGGTTACTGGTGACTCTGGTGCTGCTGGGGGTGCTGACTCTGGGGGTGCTGTGCGCGGGGGTGCCGAGCCTGGAGGTGCTGCTACTGGGGGTGCTGAGCCTGGGGGTGCTGGGCCTAGGAGTGCTACTGCGGAGGGTGCTGAGCCTGGGGGTGCTGAGCCGGGGGGTGCGGTGCCTGGAGCTGCTGAGCTAGGGGGTGCTGGGTCTGGGGGTGCTGGGTCGGGAGCTGCTGAGCCTGGGGGTACTGAGTCTGGAGCTGCTGAGCCTGGGGGTGCTCCGTCTGGAGCTGTTGAGCCTGGGGTTTCTCCTGCTGCTGCGTCTCGCCGGGAGCCCCTCTCTCCACAGGAGCTGCGCGAGTGGTTTGCTCGCCGCTGGAGACGTGCTGCTGGAGCTGGAGCTTCTTCGACCGTCGAGGGTGCTGGTGCTGCCGGTCCCGGAGCTGCTGGGTCTGCGGGTACTCCTGGAGCAGGAGCTCCTGAGGGGGTCGGTGCTGAGACTACTGCTGTCTGTCCCGGCGGTGGTTCTGCTACTGGTGCTGCTGGAGGTCCTGCCGCTGGAGGTGTTGGTGGCGCTGGTGCTGTCGCTGAGGGTGCTGGTGCTGTCCCTGCTGAGTCTGGAGTTGCCGCGCGGCCTCGGCCGTACTTCGTTCCGCTCCTGCAGCAGGTTCTTGGTCTTTCTCCTCCGGTAGAGTGTCCACAGCCTGTCCAGTCGCAGTCCCTGTTGGAGCCTTCCTCTCCACTGCCTGCTCCCTCTCCTTACACTGGTCCTACTGGAGGTCTTGCTGAGCGTCGTGAGCCTGCGTCTCGTCCTGCGTCGCCCGTTCGTGCTGCTCGCACTAGTGGTCGCGGTTCGCGTCAGCGTCCTCCTCCTGTCCCTGGCACGCACCGGATGTCTCTGCGTCCGTCCACTGCTCCTCTGCGTGCCCCTTTGCCTTCTCCTCCTGAGTCCTCTCTTCCTGCGCTTGCCGACCCAGAGTCGGACTCTCTTCGTGCTGCCAGTCCTACTGTCACGCGTCTCCTTGCTACTGTCGTCACTGACCCCTCGTTTGAGTCCACTGCTGCGTCTGCCCTTGTCGCTGAGCTCGTCGACTTTGCTGCTCGCTGTCGTCTAGACTACGCTGCTAGTCTTGTTGCTGAGTCAGCGTCTGTCTGTCCTCTGTCCGTCGGGGGTGACTGTGCTCTTGGCACGGACGTCCTAGAGGACAGGCAGGAGGAGTTACAGTGTCTGGCGGCTGCTTCACCTCATCTCGCGTCTGTACTACTTGCTCCTGAGGGAGACCCGGATGCACTAGACATCCCGACTCCGCGCTCTTACGCGGAGGCCGTAGAGGGTCCCTACTCGTCTCAGTGGCAGGCAGCTATGGATGCAGAGATGGCTTCCTGGAAGTCCACAGGCACCTACGTTGACGCAGTTCCCCCTCCTGGGGCGAACATCGTCAGTGGCATGTGGATCTTCAGGGTGAAGCGGCCGCCGGGCTCTCCACCTGTCTTCAAGGCGCGGTACGTTGCTCGTGGCTTCAGTCAGCGGCAGGGAGTTGACTACTTTCAGACCTTCTCTCCCACCCCGAAGATGACCACTCTTCGGGTGCTGCTGCACATAGCCGCTCAGCGCGACTACGAGCTTCACTCTCTCGACTTCAGCACTGCGTTCCTGCAGGGTAGCCTGCACGAGGAGATCTGGCTGCGCCGTCCACCTGGCTTCACTGGGACTTTCCCTCCTGGCACCCAGTGGAGCCTCCGTCGGCCAGTCTACGGTCTCCGCCAGGCACCGCGTGAGTGGCACGACACACTGAGGACTACGCTTGCGGCTCTTGGGTTTGCTCCTTCTACTGCTGACCCGTCGCTGTTTCCGCGCACCGACACTTCTCTGCCGCCGTTCTACATCCTCGTGTACGTCGACGACTTGGTCTTTGCCACAGCGGACACTGCTGGACTCGCCTACGTGAAGTCCGAGCTGCTGAAGAGACACACGTGCACAGACCTGGGTGAACTGCGCAGCTACCTTGGCCTGCAGATCACTCGGGACAGAGCACGCTGCACCATTACCTTGACTCAGTCACACATGGTGCAGCGGGTCCTTCAGCGCTTCGGCTTCACGTACTCCTCGCCTCAGGCCACTCCTCTGTCTACTCGCCACTCGCTCTCAGCTCTGCCTTCGGATGAGTCCGTAGAGTCGAGTGGCCCGTACCCAGAGCTTGTTGGCTGCCTCATGTACCTGATGACCTGCACACGACCTGACCTTGCATACCCTCTGAGCATTCTTGCACGCTATGTTGCTCCTGGGAGACACCGACCAGAGCACATGGCTGCAGCGAAGAGGGTGTTGCGCTACCTGTGCAGTACGTCGGGCATGGGGCTAGTGCTTGGAGGGCGGAGTCCAGTGGTCCTTACAGGGCACGCGGACGCTTCTTGGGCTGACGACCAGGCTACGCAGCGGTCGTCACAGGGTTACACCTTCAGTCTTGGTTCCGGCTCTGTCTCGTGGCGGGCTACTCGCTCGTCTTCGGTTCTCAGCTCCAGTTGTGAGGCTGAGATCTACGCTGGGGCCATGGCTGCACAGGAGCTTCGCTGGCTCACCTACCTGCTGACTGACCTTGGAGAGCCGCCTCGTTCTCCTCCAGTGCTGTACGTAGACAACAAGGCCATGCTGGCCTTGTGTCGAGAGCAGCGTCTGGAGCACAGAACGAAGCACATTGCTCTTCGCTACTTCCTTGCTCGTGAGCTGCAGCAACGTGGACAGTTGCGGCTTGCGTACATGGCCTCTGAGGCCAACACTGCTGATGTGTTCACCAAGGCACTCGCGCCTTGTGACCATCAGCGCCTCTGCACCCAGCTGGGTCTTGTGCCTGTCTTGCCTCACTTGCTCTCCTCTTGACTTTTCTTGTACTGTGACATATATATACCTGCTCTTGCTTGTCTAGTTTTATATATATATGTCTGTACTCCTGCATGTGAACTGGCCACTGGCCCTACTCTTGTGCTCGGACTGTGTGGTGACGTTGTGATCCACCCTGAGCTTGCTCTGCTTTGCTTTACTTGACTGGTCTTGTGACCCCTTGTTCTCCCCCACTTTGCCTATGGGGGTGTGTCAGATTTATATGACATAGTTGCTGTAGGCTATAGTGGGGTAGCACATATGGGGTACAGGGTTTCTAGGGTTGTATTTGTACCCAATCTTTCCTTAGTCATTTCATTCCTGTTCACTTGTTTCACACAACTATCCAAGAACCAAGTGTCTTGGCCGGACGGTTCACTTTGAGCGATGGCGGCGTAAGTCGGATTCGGGTGGAGTGATTCGCGGCGGGGCGTCCTGTTGTCGAGCTCCTCTTTTGGTGAGTAGTGGGGTGGTGACTCTGTTATGCAAGAATCGTTTATCTTGACCATGCAGTTGACTATGTTTCTTGCTCCTTGTGCAGGTTGTCCAGTTGAAGTCGTTGAAGCTTGAATCGTGGTTGTCGGACTTGCTTGTGTCGAAGCAACTTGGGAGCTTGAAGGCCGCAGTTGTCGCTGTGGTGTTATCTGACGGGACGGGCAATGCGTGCGTGGATGTCCTGATGCTTTGCAGATGTGACAAAACGGAGGTACTGGCTTCGGCTGCTGCTGTCGGTTGTTGTAGTAGTTGTGTCGTCGCTGAGTATGGAAAGCGAAATCCGGTGCTAATGCCTTTTTCTTGTGCCTTTCTTCTTGCAGGTCCATGTCCTGCTGCTCGGCGTGGATTTCGGCGCAAAGTGCTGCTTCAGAGATTCTTCCGTGGGCTCGAAGAATTGCTTTGGTGGCGCGCCACTGAGGACCGAGGCCACCGATGATGACTATCACGAAGGCGTCTTCAGAGATTGATCCTCCGCATCGAAGAAGCTTGTCGCGCAATTCGCGACATCGGCTGATATACGCCAGTCCCTTTTCTCCTGGTTTCATTTCAACTGTTGTCAATTGCGCCATTAACCTGCTCTGGCTTGCACTGTCTGTTGCCTGATACAGGTTCTTCAGATGGCCGTACGCGAGTTCCGCCGAGTTGCCGAAGTTCCGGTAAGAGCGAATGTTCTACTGCTGAGTTGGTGTGATGTTTCTCAGTAGAATAGTATACGCCATCATCGATTGATACGTATACTGCTGCTTCTCATACTGTGTGCCGTTTGCTGGATACTGCAGGGATCCGTCGAAGAAGCCGAGTATCTGCGCGCCCTCCATCATCAGCTCGAATTCAAAGGACCAGGTGAAGAAGTCTTTTCCGTCGAAGGGTCTTGATGTTTGCAGTTTCAGGACATGCGCGAATTGTGACTGAACTTGTAAAGCGTCCATTGGTTTGTCTTGCGCAGGTGAAGGTTGAGGCAGGAAGCTGATCGACCCGCGCTCGTACGGGGTAAAGGTGGGTTGCTGCTGTTGATTCCCTCGCGCATATGACGATCCGTCAAGGCTCATGGGTGTCGCTCCGTTGTTGCTGTTGTGTGTCTGTGCAGGTCCCGACTGCTTGTGTTGCTCGTAGAAGGACATGAAGGAGAAAAATTTCTCCATCATGCTCTGGTCGAAGTCAGAAGGATAGTTCGTGGGGGTCTCGGTTGACGTTCCCCTTGGTCTTGCTGCCGTGCCTTCCTCTGTCTGCAGGCCAGAGGCTGGCGGTGGAGTAGGAGTAGTGCCCGAGGAGCCATTAGGGGAGCTCCTTTCCTTGTTTGTTGCCATGTCTTGTAATGATCAAAAAGTTAGAGTTTTCCCCTGTCAGCTCTCATACCATGTTGGGCTGAGAAAGCCCTTAAGGATCTTTGCAGAGGATAACTCTGGGTAGGATATTTGTAATAGCGGAAGCGTTTAATGAAGTTTGTGAACCGACCTTGCACTAGTGTGTGAGAGCAAAGTGGATTGAATTAAACAAGCAAATACAAGGTTTTATATAAGAGTACAGGGAATACGAATGGATAGATAACTGTATTTGCTGTTGCGATTCGATACAGTGCGACTCGGGCAACTGCTCTGTAACGAGTCAGTTGTGTGTCCTTAACTGTCGCGCTGTAAAAAGGTCGCTGACCTTTGACTTTCCCGTAACCTCCAGGCGGTTACCCTAACCTCCGAGGTTTGACTCGATGCTTCGATTCGGACTGCTTCGCTAGTGTCTTGGGTTTTGACACGACAGAAGCGCACTAAGACTTATTGTTTCCAACACTTGGTAGCATTGGCAACAGGATTATTGATTGTTGAAATGTACTCCTTAATCCTAACGCTTCTTAATGTTAAGCTAGATATCAGAGAACCAATGATTTGAAAGAAAAAGGATCATCTACTGCAATCTTCTTGAACTACGGCGATTATGACAATACCGTCTCCCCCCGGATATAAGCGCCACCCTAGGATAAGCGCCTGGCGCTTCTAATTGGCATATGGCGCCTATATCCCCTCCTCGATTATAAGCGCACCCCTTGAAAAAACTTGTTTTATTATAAGCGCACGTAAACTCTAAAATTTGAAATGTGTTCAAAAAGCTGTAACGATTTTTACTTTAGCAGGCGGATATGTTGCAGAATCGGTTCCCTTCACATTCGGACCCTGCACTGGATGCGGGTCCAGTCAGCAGGACCTGTCAGGAGCTGGATGTGAGTCAGATTGGGTGTATCTCCCAGCGCGCGCGAGAATTTCACAGACGATTCCATGTAACTTCGACTCGATTGAAAAGGCAAGCACGAGACCTACAGTTTGGTGTTAAAAGATATAAAAAAATATGTATGTCATTTTATAAACGCCGGCGCTTATAAATTTACTCGATTATAAGCCCACCCCCATGAAAAAACCTGTTTTATTATTGCCCCCCATGGGGGTATATCCGGGGGGATACGGTAGCATTCTTATCGGGCATTGCAATATACGGTAATCATGAAATCTCTGTTTGTGCTCTCATCTGTCATCGAAATCGAATTCATTCATAGCGATGTTCAAAATTTGTGTTCGTGTGGTGCACCACCCAGTGTTCCTGCGATCCTTTGTCCCCGTCTCTTTGTCCTCCAATTTCCCTCCACCCCCTTCCCGCTCCATTTGCCCCCGCCTTCCCCGCCCCCTTCATTCTCCCCCCTCCCCCCTTCCACTCCGCGCCATCTCTGCACAGCTCTGATCAAACGCCACCCACGAAGATGCTCTCTTCTCTTTCCTCCCTTCTCGCTTGGTCACGACCCACACGCGTTCTGCTACTCCACCCTAACTTGCCGCCATGGTCAGTTCCCTCCTTAGCCTTCCCGCACCGCGTTCTCAATCCGTCGCGTTACCTCTGCCGAAGCACGCGCACCGTCGTTGTTTCTCCCGCTGTCGCAGGCCCGCGAATTCTCCGTTTCGAATTTGTTTAGTTTGCAATTTTAGGGTTTGCTGTACTGATCAAGCCTCGTATTGTTTGACTCAAAGACTATACGGCCCGCATGTTACTTCCTCCTGGCATGCATTAATTAACTTATTAGGGCCAGCCCTAGGGCTAGGTTAGGTAACGGGCCAGGAGTCTCCATTTTGACCCTGCCAGGTGTTATGATACGAAAAGTGCGATGGATCTTTGTGTTTTGGCCCGTTTATAAGGCAATGTCGAAACGCCTGCGCGTTTCCGTCGCGTTTAGTGGTCAATCCAGCTTATAACTTCCTTAGTACTCTTGTTCGCTAGGCATCTCAAGTATACTCTGGCCCCACTTTCCATCCTCTTCTCTCCCTACATCCCCTTCCCCCTCCTCCCGATTCCTTTTTGTTTGAGGTTGATTTTGAGAATTCTCAAAATCAACCTCAAACAAATGGCATCTCAAGAATACTCTGGGCCCACTTCCCATCCTCTTCTCTCCATACATCCCCTTTCCCCTCCTCCCGTTTCCTTCCCCGTTCCCCATTTCCTCCCCTCGTCCGCAACTTCTCTTGCAATCCAGCCCTCTCTCTAACCTAGTTGTTTACGCGCCCGCCTTTCTCATCCCCCCACCCTTTCTTCGCCGCCCCCCTCCCCTGCTCCTCCCCATTCGTCCCGCTCTTCCGCATCAACCCCATAACCTCCCCTTTTCCACGCACCTCTCCTTCCGTCTCTTCACGTCCTTCTCCCTACGACACCGCACAGCCTTCCCACAAAGCATTCCGCTGCAAGCCCTCCATCCCCCCCTCCTCTCCCCTTCCCCCCCACACACTCCTTTCCTCCCCGTGACGCTACGTACAGCCTTCCCACAAGGTCTTACGCAACAATCTCAATCACCTTCCTCCCCACCCTCCCCCCCCCCCCCCCCCCCCCCCCCCCACCCCCCTACTTCTGTTCGGCGTTCACTCCTCGCCCCCCTCTCCTTTGTCTCCACGTGCAGCCTTCCCACAAGGCCTTCCGCATCAAGATCAAGCTCGCGAAGAAGATGAAGCAGAACCGGCCCATCCCCTACTGGATCCGCCTGCGCACCGACAACAAGATTCGGTACGTTGAATTTAGTCAACAAAGTTCGGTACGTTTGAGTTGGTTAAACAGTGTGAGAGGCGTGAAAACGAAGCAGAGTCGCCCCATCCCCTACTGGATCCGGCTGCGCACCGACAACAAGGTTCGGTACGTTCCACGCAAATTCGCACTGGTTGAAGCGGAACTTTTGAGGCGCCTCAGAAGCGGAACTGGCCCATCTATGACCGATTTCCGTTTATTATCTTCTTAGCTTGCATTCCGGCAAGATCTCATCTTTTTTTCCGGGAGCCCCTCCCTTCCCCACCCACTTCCCCGGACGCCTCCTTCTTCCCCTCCTTCCCCCTCCCCCCCTATTCCTCCCTTCCTCTCCCCCGTCCACCCTTTGCATCTCCCCCTTGTATCCTTGCCCTTCCCCTGGAGAGCGTGCTTCGAATATTGATGGGACAGGAGGGAAGGGATCAAGGAGCCGGGACTAGTCACGTGAAATCAGAAGTGTATTAAGACTTCTCAAAACACTTATAATTTCACGTGGTTTCGACTATTGAGGGGACAGGAGGGAAGGCATCAAGGAGCCGGGACTATTTTAACGAGCAGGTGTAGTTAACCGCATCTGGGGGATATCCGATATAGTACGGACAAACTCGGTTAGGTCTGGAGGAAGTCGGCGAGCGGCAGGAGATTAGTCGTCATTGACGGTTCACGGAGTAGGGTTTGTAGTGCTTTTCTCGCAGCGAGCAGGTGTAGCTGGTCGCATCAGGGGTTCCAGACTAACGAGAACGGCCTAGGTTCGTGGGGCTTTCGGTTAAGGCTGAGAGAAGAAAGCGTGCCTCGATAGTCCGTAGACATGATTCAGAATCCGCGTGAATGTGAAGAGTTGAGCCGCGAGACGTCTCGAACGACCCCCTTTGTGTTCACGAGATGCCAGGAAAAGAGTAGCGCCGATTCTGTAGGCGCCTCAAAGACTGTCCGGGGATACGATTCAGAATCCTCGGAAATGTCAAGGGTAGATTTGCGAGGCATCTCGAACGACCCCCTTTGTAGTCGCCTGAAACGTATCGAGAGGCCAGGCAGCGACTTACAGACTGGCCGACAGGCAGTAACCGATACAGATGGAGCAGACAGGCAGAAATGTCCAGGTCAGGACGGCTACATGGCAGAAACCGACACGCCAGGAACGGACAGGGCGGAAAACGACAGGACAGAAACCGACAGGGCAGAAAATGACAGGACAGAACCCGACAGGGCAGAAATCGACAGAGCTGGAAGGGGCATAGCGGATGCCGTGACAAACTCTCCTAGGATAACGAGATATGTGTCCGCGAGACAGCTCGGTAGGTGCCATCCTGAATGGCATTGGCTTGCTTTGAGGCGCTTCAAAACAAGGCAAACTCTCCTTCGAGGATAACGAGATATGAGTCCTTGAGCCAGCTCAAGAGGTGGTTTCTTTCTGAAGCGCCTGAAAAACCGCCGTGGCAATCTCTCCTTTTAGGATAACGAGATTTGAGTCCTCGAGCCAGCTCAGTAGGTGCCCTCTCGAATGCCATTGGCTCAGGTAGGAACCAGTGGAGTGGCTCTGACTGGGTCTGTTACCTGGGGAAAGTGGCGGGTTGGGCTCGAAGTCCCAGGTCTGGACTCACACCCTTATCATAGGCGCTGCAAGCTTCTCCTTCATCCTCCGTTAGTGCAAGCGCCGGCACTGAATGCACCTGAAGGTTCTAGTAACAGGCGTTTGTTTTCTCACCCTTTTACCTGTGTTGGTCCCCTCCTGCCATTGGCTCCTACCACTTTCTGTTCCTCGCAGGTGCAACGTCAAGCGTCGGCACTGGAGGCGTACGAAGCTGAAAAGTACAGGAGTACATCTGATCCCCTTCGTAATTGGCCTGTGTGACTTCGTCTGTTCCCCCAACTGCTCCCCGCAGGTACAACGCCAAGCGTCGGCACTGGAGGCGTACGAAGCTGGGCTTCTAAGCTCAGAGCAGCACCAAGCACAGCTGCTGCACCCAGGGAGCTGCATACATGGCAGGATTCAGGGCAGGAGCCCGGGCAGCTTGATGCATCATGGACGGAGTTTGCAGTGTTGAAAATGTGCCGGGATTAGGCTGCTGTTGCCTTGTCACTGTTCTGCACGAAAATGGGATCGTGAAGCAAGCAGGGTGGTTTTCTTTGCTGCCCTGTGCTCATCCAAAGCAAGAATCGCAGCTTCTTGTAAGGAGTTTTCAGTGTTCCCTGATTCCGTGTATGTGATGTTGGCTTCAGTGGAATAGGCCTATGTGCAAACCAATGCTGGTGTGGTTTAGTCCATTACTGGTGGTGATATTAACGCATAATTTCACATGGATTTTAAAGTCAGTATCACATCCACAACCCTGTATTCACGTACAGGTATTTACCATATTATGCCATCATAGTTCTAGAATTTAGGAGACAGCCGGACTGCATGTCTTCCGCTCGCGACGCGCCTATCTCAAACAACATTCTCGTCTTGTTCGGCGAAGGTCGAGTTGACACCCGTTCGCGTTTTTGCGACGTTAACGAAAACTGTAACCAGAGCATTACTCGCGCCAGTAGCGGTAGCTGGCGAGTGCTGTCTTTTTTCGTCGGCTCCCCTCCCCACTCTCGACGTGGCACCTTTCCCTTCACCCCGCCCAGCACCACCTTCATCCCTTGTATCCCTCGTAACTCTCGCCGTGACTTCCGCTTTTCCCCTCTCGAACCATGCACGTATCCTCGCTTTACAGCAAGAACTGTGCTTCAATTTCCTTTTCTCCTCATTTCCGTCTCGCTGCCCTTTTCTCCTCCTGTCGTCCTCTGTAGGAATTGATGGTCGTTTCTCTTCAACTCACTTCCCGCCGCCCGCTCAGCACCTTTCTGAATACCCCCTCCGCCAGCAGCAATCGCTATTGGGTGCCCGCCTGTTGTTCTCAGCGTACTACGACTAGTACTTATATCAGCGTTCTCAGCGTACTACGACTAGTACTTATATCAGCGTTCTCAGCGTTCTTAGGTACTGGGATTGCAGTATCAGCACAACGGCTTGCGCGACGACCAGCATCGATGCTGATCAGCGCCGTGGATTATTTTCGAGGCGCCTCAATAGTGTTCGATCAATAGTAGTAGTGTTGACTCTTCATCATCAGCACGACGGATTGCGCGACGACCAGCGTCAGCGCCGTAGACGCGACGTGGATTGTCGCGTGGTACGGGAGATATCTAAAGCCCAGCCCAGTCGCGCAAGGCTGGGCCGCGGCAGCTGGAGCCGCCACTACAGCTGCAGCAGCTGGAGCTCCGGCGGCAGCAACAGGATCAGCAGCAGCAGCAGCAGTAGCATTGGCAGTGGCAGCAGTGTCTCGCTTCTCGCCGCATGCATCATCCTCAGTCATCCTCATTTGCAAGATGACCGTTAGTGACCAGTACTAAATGTTCCAAAACAGTAAATGTTCCAAAATCAACTCAGACATCGCATATACGCAAGTAGAAACCATTCATAAGACTTCCCTCCTACCCCGAGCGCACAAATCAAGGTTCACAGAACCATCACCACCACTCTAAAACGGAGTGGACCCAATGATATTCCCCTGCGGCGAGTAATCACACACCCACATGCCACCCCCATCAGGGCATTGCGCCGGCGCACACCCCACATGGGTCGTCCCACCCCACTCCACCGCTCTAGAACGGAGTGGACCCAATGATGTTCCCCTGGGGCGAGTAATCACACACCCACATGCCACCCCCATCAGGGCACTGCGCCGACGCACACCCCACATGGGTCGTCCCCGCCCACACCACCTGCGTGTAATGCCCGCACATCCGCCCCTCCGCGCACCCCTCCGGCACGGGGCTATAACTCCAATCCGCCTTCTCATCCACCCACGCCTGCACCGCCATGCGATCCTCCTCGGGGGTCAGCGCGGCCGGCGCGCGCCAGTACAGGTTCTGCCCGAGCCCCTCCGCGCCGCCGTGCTGCAGCGGGCACCCCGCGCCCGCCAGCTGATCCGCCCACTCCTGCGCTGCTGCTGCCACGCCGTCGTCCCATGCCAGGTCCGGCACCCCCACCTCCCGCCGCGCCACGTTGTGCACCTCCAGGATCGCGCCAATGTCGATCTGCCCTCCTCCTCCTCCGCCGTCTCCGTTGGCGTTCTCGCCGCCGTTGTCAATGCCGCCGCCGTTGTTGTCACCATCGCAATCGCCGCCCTCAGCTTGTGCGCCCAACCGCTCATTCCCATAGTTCACACCACGGTCCGCGCCTTGCACCCCGCTCGTGGGAATGGCGACATCCCTGGCTGTTGCCATGAGGAACCCTGGTGCCATGTCAAGCCAGCTCCTGCGGTTCACACCAAGGTCCGCGCCTTGCACCCCGCTCCTGTGAATGGCCACGTCGCTGCTCGTCGCCATGCGAAACTGCTGTGCCTTGTGGAACCCGTTGCGCTGATTGTCCTCAAGCTCCCAGCCGTTGTTGCCATTGTTGCTCCCGTAGTGCACACCACGGTTCGCGCCTTGAATCCCTCCCTCGCGAATGGCCACATCGCTGCTCGTCGCCATGCGAAACTGCTGTGCCTTGTCCAGCCCAGTGCGGTGATTGCCGCGAGGCTCCCACCCACGGCTGTTGCTGAAGCGAGACAAGAGGGATGATGCTCCCTTGCCAGAGCCACGAGTCCTGCCCCGGCGTCGCTGTCCCTTGCTGTCAACATTCATGCGCGTGCTGCTGCTCTCCCTTCCATGCCACTGCACTGCATCATTGACATTGTCCTTCTCATTGTCGCCGTCCCGGTCGCTGTCACTCATCCTGTCGCCGTCTCTGACGTTGTCGTTCTCCCTGTCATTATCGACCGCCACATTTCTCCACGCCTCGCCCTCCTCTGCTTGCATCGGCGCCACCGCCGCCGCCGCCGCCGTCATAGTTGCTGATCCCGGGTGAATAATCGCCACGTCCTCAGCCGTCGCCATGTGAGGACGCGCCGCTCCCTCCTTCGCTCCCATCGGCGCTGCCGTTGCCATCGCCTGTACTGATCCCGGGTGAATGATCGCCACGTCCTCAGCTGTCGCCATGTGAGGACGCGCGTGGTGTTGGCGCAATTGTGCGTTTGTCCCGGCAGGATTTCCTGATGCCGTCTCAGCGCCGCTAGGGCTCGGGGTGTGGATCGCCACATCCTCAGCCGTCGCCATGTGAGGACGCACGGGATTCTTGCTTGCTCCCATAATCGAAGCAGCAGGCTGGTTCGCGGCGCTCTGACTCGCAGATGCCGTCGTCAGGGTGTGGATCGCCGCATCCTCAGCTGTCGCCATGTGAGGACGCGCCTCTCCCTCCGCCGTTCGCATCGGAGCCACTGTTGCGCCTTCCGCCGTCGCCTTTTCTGATCCCGGGTGAAAAATCGCCACGTCCTCAGCCGTCGCCATATGAGGACGCGCGGCGCGCTGGGCGTTCGACCCAGCAGGATGATTGCTCGATGCCGTCTTCACGGTGTGGATCGCCACATCCTCAGCCGTAGCCATGTGAGGCGGCGCGGCCATGTGAGGCGGCGCGGCGTGCTGTGCGTTCGTTGCGCCCTTGTCTGTCGCGCCCTTGTTTGTTGCGCTCTTGCCTGCTGCGCCCTTCTTCGCCGCGCCCTTATCCGCTGCGCCAGCGTCCGTTGCGCCCTTGCCTTCCGCGGCCTTGCTCGGAGCGGCCTTGCCTTCCGCGACCTTGCCCAGCGCGCCCTTGACTTCCGCGACCTTGCCCGGCGCGCCCTTGCCTTCCGCTACCTTGCCCGGAGTGCCCTTGCCTTCCGCAACCTTGCCCTGCGCGCCCTTGCCTTCCGCGACCTTGACCGGCGCCCCCTTGCCTGCTGCGCCCTTGTTCGCCGCGCCCTTACCCGCTGCGGTAGCTCCCGCTCCGCCCTTCCCTGCAGCGCCCTTGCCCGTTGCGCCCTTGCCTGCTGCGCCCTTTTCCACCGCGCCCTTGCCCGCAGCGCCCGCGCCCACAACCTTCAAGGGTGCGTCTTTCTCTGCCGCGCCAACATCGTCAACGTGATGAGCAGGAGCACGCGGAGGGAGAGTTGAGGCGGAATTATTTTCAGTGTTTGAAACACTTGACGTGTTGTTGAAATCCGCGGTCGACCCGCTTGATTCGGAATCATTACTTGCCGCGGCGACGACCTTCGGAGCCACTGGGGCGGTGGTAACGTTGGCGTCGCGGCCATGTGCAGTTTTAGAAGGCGGAGTGGGTTTGGTGAGAAGACCACGGCGGCTCGGCAGGGTTGAAGGTGCCAGGTGCACTGAGTGCGAGCCGACGAACAGAAGGAGAAGAACGATGGGTATCAGCCTCGTATTCTCCATGACGTTCATCCAACGCAAAACAATGCGTTAGCTTTGGCGCGGTAAATGTTTTTGTAGACGCCTGGCTGGTTATGCTGCTGATGCAAATCAAGCTAAATCTGGAGGAAGGAGGTGTGCGTTTGGTTGCTCTCTACAGCTGAGAAAGCAAGTTCAGGTTTGCTGGATGTGCTTCGAGATAATTTGTGTTCCAATTTATGCTTCCAATCTGCTTATCCGCGACTCGTATTGTATCAGTGCGCTGCGAGCCGTACATTGCGATGACGGCGAACGAGGTTACGGACTTTGATTGCCGTGAGCGAGGCGGGTGAAGCTTGGGTGAGCCCAAGATGCAGACCACGACAACGGTGTACGCGACAGGAACCAACGCAGGGGCGAGTAGAAGTTACGGACTGGCGAAGCCAGGTTACAGAATTTGGAGTGGATTGGACGACATATGGGAGGGTCGCTCAAAAAAAGTGAGCGCTTCCGAAAGTCAACCCAAGTCCCAGGGTCCATCGAAAGGGTTGTTGAACTAGTGGTTGAGTTACCACACAGGCTAAAGACTGAATCCATCTTTTTATGGAAATCATGAAAGAGCTCAAGGTTACTATTATCTTATGTGTTATTAATATTCAAAAGATAGCGGCTTCACCCAGATAATGGCACCCTGAACCCAAACCTTCAGCTGGAGGCCTGCGCCAAGATTCTCTGCAGCTACCTGTATTTCTTAAATGGCATCAACCAAAAACAAGAAACCAGAAACTAAACAAGCTAAATTAGAAAGCGAACAGGGAAGTAAACTTAAGGAACTGCACTAGTGTTTCAATTCTCCTACAACCAAAGCACCCTACTTAGTGAGTCCAAATTTCTTCATGAGTGCAGAATCTCTGAAGCTGTAAGGCAGCCATGTCATGACACGGAATGATCCCACCAGATGTCCAAACGCCCACTCTATTGGCACCTTCTTGGCCAAGGCTTTCTGGCGTTGGGAAGGTGGAGAGCAGGAAGAGGAGGGTGAGGGGGGAAAGGGAAAAGTCGGGAGGGGAAGGAAGGGGAGGGAGACATGTCATGACACGGAATGAGCTCACCAAATGCCCAAACGCCCACTCCATCGGCACCCTCTTGGCCATGGCTTTCTGATGGTGGGGGAGAGTATTGAGAAGGGTGGGGGAGAGGAAGAGGGGAGAGGACGGAAGCATGGGGATGTAGTATGTGAAAGCTGTAAAGCAGCCATGTCATGACACGGAATGACCCCACCAGGTGACCAAACGCCCACTCTATTGGCACCCTATTGGCCAAGGATTTCAGGTGGAGGGCGAGGGGAAGGAAAAGGGGGGAACGAGGAGGGAAATGGGGAACAGGGCCATGAGAGTGGAACAGGGCGAGTGGAAGCTGTAAGGCAGCTATTGGTACCTTCTTGACCAAGGCTTTCTGGCAGAGGGAGGGAGGGAGGGAAATAGAGGGGGAGGGGATAGAACGGCAAGAGATGCAAATGAAATCTGCACGAAGCAAACCCACCAGATTCCAAAACAATCGTACATGCACATGCATGCACACGCACATGCATGCACACGTGCACACATGCACACATGCACATGCGCAAGCATGCACACACACACATGCACATGCACATGCACATGCAAACTCACACATGCACATGCAAACTCACACATGCACATGCACACGCACATGCACATGCACAGGCACATGGACATACACATGCACATGCAAACACACATGCACCTGTCCAGACGCCCAGACGCACACATACAAAAAACACCTCACCACCACCCTCACCACCACCCTCACCACCACCCTCACCACCACCCTCACCACCACCCTCACCACCGCCCTCACCACCACCCTCACCACCACCCTCACCACCACCCTCACCACCACCCTCACCTCCACCCTCACCACCACCCTCACCACCACCCTCACCACCACCCTCACCACCACCCTCACCACCACCCTCACCACCACCCTCACCTCCATCAGAGCCCTTGCATTGCAAACACGTCTCCTGGTGTGGAACTGGGGCGTTTGAGAGGCCCCTGCCCTGGCCTCTATCTGCTGCTCAAAACACATACACAAATGCACATACATGCAGCAAAGCACACACAAAGCGCTCCCACACCACCCTCACCTCCACCAGAGCCCTAGCGAACACGTCTCTTGGCGTGGACTGGGGCGTTTGCTAGGCCCCTGCCCTGGCCTCTATGTCGCTGAAGGCACAGGCACACACATACATGCAGCTTATGCACCACCTTCCCCCCCTCACCTCCACTAAAGCCCTGGCGAACACATCTCCTGGCGTGGACTGGGGCGTTTGAGACGCCCCCGCCCGTGCCTCTATCTGCTTCTGAAAGCGGGAGAATATCTTGAGACGCAGGTGGGAGACGGAGGAGGAGGAGTTGCCACCAAAGTTGGACCTGGGATGATGGTGTGAAGGAGGAGAGGGGAGGGGAGGGGAGGGGAGGGGAGGGAAGGGGAGGGGAGGGGAGGGGAGGGGAGGGGAGGGGAGGGGAGGGGAGGGGAGGGGAGGGGAGGGGAGGGGAATAGAGGGGCAGCAGGGTGAAGAGGAATACACGTAACCTCTATCTGCTGCAAAAAAGCGGGAGACGACCCTGAGACGTAGGTGGGAGACGGAGGAAGAGCAGTTGCCACCGAAGTTGGACCTGGGATGATGGTGTGAAGGAGGAGAGGGGAGGGGAGGAGAGGTGAGGGGAGGGGAGGGGAGGGGATGGGAGGGGAATAGAGGGGCAGCAGGGTGAAGAGGAATGCATGTAACCTCTATCTGCTGCAGAAAGCAGGAGACGACCCTGAGACGTAGGTGGGAGACGGAGGAGGAGCAGTTGCCACCGAAGTTGGACCTGGGATGATGGTGTGAAGGAGGAGAGGGGAGGGGAGGGGAGGGGAGGGGAGGGAAGGGGAGGGGAGGGGAGGGGAGGGGAGGGGAATAGAGGGGCAGCAGGGTGAAGAGGAATACACGTAACCTCTATCTGCTGCAAAAAAGCGGGAGACGACCCTGAGACGTAGGTGGGAGACGGAGGAAGAGCAGTTGCCACCGAAGTTGGACCTGGGATGATGGTGTGAAGGAGGAGAGGGGAGGGGAGGAGAGGGGAGGGGAGGGGAGGGGAGGGGATGGGAGGGGAATAGAGGGGCAGCAGGGTGAAGAGGAATACACGTAACCTCTATCTGCTGCAAAAAAGCGGGAGACGACCCTGAGACGTAGGTGGGAGACGGAGGAAGAGCAGTTGCCACCGAAGTTGGACCTGGGATGATGGTGTGAAGGAGGAGAGGGGAGGGGAGGAGAGGGGAGGGGAGGGGAGGGGAGGGGATGGGAGGGGAATAGAGGGGCAGCAGGGTGAAGAGGAATACACGTAACCTCTATCTGCTGCAAAAAAGCGGGAGACGACCCTGAGACGTAGGTGGGAGACGGAGGAAGAGCAGTTGCCACCGAAGTTGGACCTGGGATGATGGTGTGAAGGAGGAGAGGGGAGGGGAGGAGAGGGGAGGGGAGGGGAGGGGAGGGGATGGGAGGGGAATAGAGGGGCAGCAGGGTGAAGAGGAATGCATGTAACCTCTATCTGCTGCAGAAAGCAGGAGACGACCCTGAGACGTAGGTGGGAGACGGAGGAGGAGCAGTTGCCACGGAAGTTGGACCTGGGATGATGGTGTGAAGGAGGAGAGGGGAGCGGAGGGGAGGGGAATACAGGGGTAGCAGGGTGACGAGGAATGCATGTAACCTCTATCTGCTGCAGAAAGCGGGAGACGACCCTGAGACGTAGGTGGGAGACGGAGGAGGAGGAGGAGTTGCCACCAAAGTTGGACCTGGGACGGTGGTGTGTGGAGAGGGGGGGAAGGGTTGGAATAAGAAGGAAATGGATAGAAGAGGGTGGGACGGACACCAGGGTGGGGGAGAAGAGCATGCATGCGAGTAACCTCTATCTGCTGCTGAAAGCAGGAGGAGATCTTCAGGCGCAGGTGGGAGACGGAGGAGGAGCAGTTGCCACCAAAGTTGGACCTGGGATGGTGGTGTGAAGGAGGAGAGGGGAGGGGAGGGGAGGGGAATAGACGGGCAGCAGGGTGAAGAGGAATGCATGTAACCTCTATCTGCTGCAGAAAGCAGGAGACGACCCTGAGACGAAGGTGGGAGACGGAGGGAGGAGTGCCCACCAAAGTTGGACCTGGGACGGTCGTGTGTGGAGAGGGGGGGAAGGGTTGGAATAAGAAGGAAATGGATAGAAGAGGGTGGGACGGACACCAGGGTGGGGGAGAAGAGCATGCATGCGAGTAACCTCTATCTGCTGCTGAAAGCAGGAGATCTTCAGGCGCAGGTGGGAGACGGAGGAGGAGGAGTTGCCACCAAAGTTGGACCTGGGATGGTGGTGTGGAGGAGGAGAGGGGAGGGGAGGGGAGGGGAGGGGAGGGGAATAGAGGGGCAGCAGGGTGAAGGAAATGCATGGAAATGGTGTGGAGGGGATAAGATGGGAGGGGATGGGATGGGAGGGGAGGGGAGGGGAGGGGAGGGGAGGGGATGGGATGGGAGGGGAGGGGAGGGGAGGGGATGGGATGGGATGGGAGGGGAGGGGAGGTGATAGTACACAAGGTAAGAACTAGGACAGCAGGGGGGGGAGACAGAGATACTGTTGTTGAGCAGCAAAGGTAGCCTCGTATGGGGAGCCTCAACAACAGATGAGATCCCATAAGACCCTCATGCCTCATCACTCATGCCTTACTATGGATGGAGATATCCTTAGCCGAATTGCAAATGGCTTCAGCTCCATCCGTAGTGCATGAGTGATGTGCACTGCTGGCCTTGGCTGCACTGTGGGAAGGGAGTTGCTGCTGCCTTGGCCACATACATGCCGCTTGCAAGCCATCTCCACAGCCCTCTCCTAGTGACTATTGAGTCGACTCAAAAGTCGCTTTGGCCACATACATGCCGCTTGCAAGCCATCTCCACAGCCCCTCTCCTACCTGATGGCGCCCGGAGCAACGAGCATGACTTGGATGCCAAACGGCTTCTCCATCCAGAGCGCATGAGTAATGCTGTGCACTGCTGCCTTGCCTTGGCTGGACAGTAGGTGCTCTTTTGAACCTCAACATCTGGAACAACCCTCTCCTACCTGATGGCGCCTGGTGCGACGAGCATGACTTGAATGCCAAACGGCTTCAACTCCATTCGGAGCGCATGAGTGATGCTGTGCACTGCTGCCTTGGCCGCACAGTAGGTGCCAGCAAAGGGTGTGGTGATCCATGCTGAGACAGACCCTATGTTCACGACCTTGCCACTTCCCTGCGGATTGGAATGGGGGGGAGGGAAGGAGGAGGGGAAAGCTCATAAGGAGCAAGGGGCGTTGTGATCCATGCTGACACCGACCCTATGTTCACGACCTTGCCACTGCCCTGCGGATTGGAATGGGGGGGAGGGAAGGAGGAGGGGAAAGCTCAGAAGGAGCAAGGGGCGTTGTGACCCATGCTGACAACGACCCTATGTTGACGATTTTACCACTTCCCTGACGATTTGAGAGAAGGGCAGAGCGCGTGGGGAGGCAGAAGGCGGAGGGTGGAAGGCAAGGGGGGAAGGGAGTGATGCTGTGAACTTCAGTCAGTCTGCCTGCCTGCCTGCCTTGGCCGCACAGTCAGTGCCCGCAAAGCGTGTGATGAACCATGCTGACACCGACCCTATGTTCACGATCTTGCCGCTGCCCTGCAGATTGGAATGGGGGGGAGGGAAGGAGGAGGAGAAAGCTCAGAAGGAGCAAGGGGCGTTGTGATCCATGCTGACACCGACCCTATGTTCACGACCTTGCCGCTGCCCTGCAGATTGGAATGGGGGGGAGGGAAGGAGGAGGAGAAAGCTCAGAAGGAGCAAGGGGCGTTGTGATCCATGCTGACACCGACCCTATGTTCACGACCTTGCCGCTGCCCTGCAGATTGGAATGGGGGGGAGGGAAGGAGGAGGAGAAAGCTCAGAAGGAGCAAGGGGCGTTGTGATCCATGCTGACACCGACCCTATGTTCACGACCTTGCCGCTGCCCTGCAGATTGGAATGGGGGGGAGGGAAGGAGGAGGAGAAAGCTCAGAAGGAGCAAGGGGCGTTGTGATCCATGCTGACACCGACCCTATGTTCACGACCTTGCCAGTGCCCTGAAAATTTGATAGAAGGGGGGAGTAGACAAGGAGGGCGAGGGACGGAAAATGCAAGGAATAAGAAATGGGCGGGAGCAAAGCGCGTTGTGACCCATGCTGACACCGACCCTATGCTCACGACCTTGCCTTTGGCCTGACGGCGGGAGTTGGGGAAGAAACGGAATGGCAGAAGGAGAAGAACGGGGGGGGATTAGAAAGCAAAAGGAGAAGGAAAGGGGATAGCGCAGGCGACATAACACACCTCACCCACCTGCTTCACGACATGGGGGGAAACCACTTTTGAGGCACCTCTTGAGACGAATTTTGAGGCACCTCAATCAACAGAACATGTTTCACTCACCCACCTGCTCAACCACTTTTGAGGCACCTCTTGAGACGACTTTTGAGGCCTAGGTGACAGTGCGCGGCCAACCACGTTGGTGACTTGTGAGTCGACTCAAAAGACATGTTGGGGGGGGACCACTGCCTATGTGACAGTGCGCAGCCAACCACGTTGGTGACTTGTGAGTCGACTCAAAAGACATGTTGGGGGGGGACCACTGCCTATGTGACAGTGAGCAGCCAACCACGTTGGTGACTTCTAAGTCGACTCAAAAGACATGTTGGGGGGGGACCACTGCCTATGTGACAGTGAGCAGCCAACCACGTTGGTGTGCATGTTGCTGAGAACCGCCCCCACATGCCTTCTATAAGCTCTCCCCTTGACTGAAGAAGTGTTTTGAGACTCAAAACACCAACCACGTTGGTGTGCATGTTGCTGAGAACCGCCCCCACATGCCTTCTATAAGCTCTCCCCCCTGATAAAAGAGGAGATATAAGACATCTCAAAACACTTCTTTTATCACCTCATAACCGCCCCCACATGCCTTCTATAAGCTCTCCCCCCTCTCGCCTGCCTCACCTGCTCCACCATGTGCGGCACCACGGCCCGAGTGACAGCCAGCAGGCCAAGCACGTTGGTTTCCATGTTGCTGCGGAAGGCATCCAAAGCCCCCACATGCTTTTGAGTCGACTCAAAAGTCATGTTGCTGCGGAAGGCATCCAAAGCCCCCACATGCTCTCCTTCCACAGCCTTACCTGCCTTCCCTCCCTCACCTGCTCCACCATATGCGGCACAACAACTTGAGTGACAGCCAGCAGGCCAAGCACGTTGGTTTCCATGCTGCAGCTGAGCGCGCATCCAGAGGCATCTGCTCGCGGTCACCTCACTCAACGCCACACCCACATTCATTGTATGACCTCCCATCTCCCCTCGCCTCACCTGCTCCACCATGTGAGGCACCACGGCCTGGGTAACGGCCAGCAGGCCAACCACGTTGGTCTCCATGTTGCTGCGGAATGAATCCAGAGGCATCTCAGCCATGGGACCAAAACAGCCCGCCCCCGCATTGTTCACCAGTATGTCTATCCTGCCCGCCTGCACACATGCCATGAGTAACGGTGTGTTGAGGCAGCGTGGAAAACCAGTGTGGAAAAACGGTGTGTTGGGGCAGCGTGGAAAACCAGTGTGGAAAAACGGTGTGTTGGGGCATCCACAGGCATTTCCGCCATGGGGCCAAAGCAGCCCGCTCCCGCGTTGTTGACCAGTATGACTATCCTGCCCGCCTGCACGCATGCGATGAGACAGGGAAAAGCAGAGCGGAAGAGTTGACTTTTGAGTCGACTCAAAAGTCAACTCTCTCCTACCCGCCTGCACGCATGAGATGAGACAGGGAAAAGCAGCGTGAAACATTGGAACGTTGGGGGCATCCTGAGGCATCTCCGCCATGGGCCCAAAGCACCTGCTCCCGCGTTGTTCACCAGAACGTCTCTTCTGCCCGCCTGCACAGGTGAGACAGGGAAGACAGACAGGTGAGACAGACAGACAGGCATCAAGCATGGGCGATACGGGTGAGCACAGCGATAAGGTGGAGCGATACGAGCAAGCAAGCATTGCATCCTGAGGCATCTCCGCCATGGGGCCAAAGCACCCAGCCCTGGCGTTGTTCACCAGAACGTCTATTCTTCCGGCCTGTGTCGGTGAGCAAGGGAGGAAGCATGAGGGGTGATGACTGGAAGGCAGAGCAAGAGGTGCATCCTGAGGCATCTCCGCCATGGGGCCAAAGCACCCTGCCCTGGCGTTGTTCACCAGAACGCCTATTCTGCCAGCCCTGCGTCACGGGTGCGAAACAGGGCGGAAGAGGGGTGACGATTAGAAGGCATAGCAAGCAAGCGTTGCACCCCCAGAGGCATCCCCAATCAACAGCTTGGATATGACAGTACGACTCTTGAATTGAAACGACCCAAAAATCACCTCCAATGTGTTTTGCTGACGAAGAAGCCATTTCACTAATCAAACGGATCAATAAAATCAGAGCTCACTTAGGCAATGAATGAGCTGACGGCTTCCTGATTGGAGGCCGCGGACGCTTTGGTATCAACCAGGAATGCTTCAAGAGGAACGCTGCGCTAGGAATAGCCGTCCCTGTCCACATATCCCATCGACCATGACTATCCAGCGAGCGACTCACTGCAAACGTCATCACCTTGGCAATGACTGTGCTGACGGCTGCAGCAGAGTAGGGGTAATCCAATGCCACCTTGACAGAGCACAGGCCAAAAACGTCACCTTGGAGCACACGTTAATCGTCACCTTGGCAATGACTGTGCTGACGGCTTCCTGAATGGAGGCTGCAGACGTCACATTGCATCTAGCTGCACCGTCAGTTTGACAGAGCCCACATGAATCGAATCAAACGTTCCAATCAAATCACCTTGGCAATGACTGTGCTGACGGCTTCCTGAATGGAGGCTGCGGACGTCACATCTAGCTGCACTGTCTCGATTCCCAACCCTGAAAACAGGAAAAGAATGGTAAGCGGAGGAGGCGAGAGGGAAAAAAGAGACGACGAGAAGATTTAATGTGGGGAAATGTGCTCATGAAGATGACTTTTGAGCGATCTAGCTCAAAGCCATCAGCCACCTTTGAGAGATCTCTCTCATTCCCGACTCCTTCCCTTTTGAATGGTGGCAGTGGGGAATGGATTGGACTTCTAACCGCACCAGCTCTCTCCCCAACCCTGGAAGGGGCAGAGAAGAGGGGTTCAGTGCATGGGACATGCGAGCCAAGTTTTGATGCACATGCTACGTGATAACAAAACTTTTCAGAGACGTCTCAAAACAAGCTCAGTATCACGTGACATTTGACTTGCGACAAGAAGGCTTGAAGATGAACAAACGCCTCCCACTGGCCGCTTACCTGCGAGGTCCTGCATTGGCCTACCTGCTAAGTCTTGCATGGATTCGGGGCGGCGTGCGGATGCAAACACGCGACCATCTTTAGCGGCGAACGCCTTGCACAGTCCCAACCCGATACCCTGATTCGATGGCGCTTGAGACACTCATGCTGGGAGCGCTGGGACTCACACTCGCCACTTGCCTGCTAAATCCTGCATGGAGTCGGGTCGGCGTGCGGTAGCGAACACGCGGCAGCCTTTAGCGGCGAAGGCTTTGCAGAGCTCCGATCCGATACCACCGGAGGAGCATCCCGTGACGAGCACCACTGGACCCGCCATGAGCGGCTGATGCTGCTCCGACATTAGTGATGATCCGACCGCTGCCTTTCTAAGGGTCGCGGCGCGAGGATGCCGTTGACGCGAAGCCGCGCGGTGAATGAACAAACGGACGGGTTACAAGGCCCTGACGGATTAAACAGCAAGTCATTGTACACTGATGAGAATCAACGGCTCCTGATGGATGGATAGGTTAATTGATTCTTCGAAATACTCTCACGCGAAACTGATAATGTAACAACCACGGCCCTTATAGCAACGGGCAACCGTGTGTTAAATATAAATCCTCCTTGACAACTTATATAAAATCAAGATACAAGGCTTGAAATCATCTAGCTAATCCCACCAAGGGATAACCAAGCCTTAAGCTAAGCTTGAAAGATCTTGAGAGGAGAAGTTGTAGTTGTTGATGAAGCCTTAGCAAATAGAGAGCTTCTTGTAGAACTTGTCCTTAGGGAATCACAACCCTAGTTGTCTAGGAGAGCTTGTTAGGAGAACCAAGGAACTTAGAGAAATCTCATTTCCAAATTGGTAAGTTGGAGTTGGGAAGTGGGAATGAGCTTGAAAGCTCCAACCCCTTCCATCATACCCCTTGAGGCTCTTCCCAACCATGGCTTCCATGGTTGGGGAGCTAATAGGCTTGGAGCCTATGTGGCACTTTAGTTTGGTTGGGGAAAACCCAACTTAGCACAATTGTATGGTTGTTTTAAACTTTGTGTGGATTGTAACAACAACTGTCAACTTCCCATTGGTTGGAAATCCAACCTTGCACATTCAATTGGTTGGGTTGGAAAACTTCCCAACCTTCACTTTTGTTGGGTTGGAAAGTCCCAAGCCTCAAAGTTGGGGTTTGGAATACCAAGCCAACCTTTCTCTCCCAACTCAACCTTCAACTCCCGTAGTCCGGTTTCTGTCGAGACATTTATCGACTTAGACTAGGAAGAAGTTAGGTGGTGAGTTAGGTGGTGCGTTACAGATGAACTGTCGTCTAGGAGCTAGTAGTTGTCTCTGCTCGTACCTGTAAGTTTCGAGAAGATCAAGACACACGAATGGCGCAAGATAACAGTTTCTGACAAGGTGTCAGAATTCGTGTGCCCGAAATTTGTGTGCCAGATTAGGGCGTGTCCCACGAGTCCGTTTACAGTTCATGTTCATGTTTGTTACCCTATTTTGCGATTGTAACCCTCTACTGTATACATGCGTCTTAAATGACGCACGACAATTTGTTGAAGAACGAGGAATGGAATGACTAAGAAACAAGTCAGTACAAGTAAGAAACCCTAGAAATGTTGTACCCCATAGTGTCTACCCCACTACAGCCTAGATAAACTAAAGTATATAAGTTTGACACACCCCCATAGGCAAAGTGGGGGAGAACAAGAGGTCACAAGACCAGTCAAGCAAAGCACAGCAAGCTCAGGGTGGATCACAACGTCACCACACATTCCGAGCACAAGTTCAAAGGCCACAAGGCCAGTTCACATGCAAGATTATACATTAAGGTAAACAAGCAAGTGCAGGTATAGACAGATCACAGTACAAGCAAGGTCAAGAAGTGAGCAAGTGAGGCCAAGTAGGCACAAGACCTAGCATCATACAAAAGCGCTGATGATCACAAGGCGGAAGTGCCTTGGTAAAGATATCAGCAGTATTGGCCTAAGAGGCCACGTAAGCAAGGCGCAGCTGACCGCTGCAGCTCACGAGCAAGGAAGTAGCGAAGAGCAATGTGTTTCGTTCTGTGCTCCAGTCTGTGCTCCCGACACAAGGCCAACATGGCTTTGTTGTCTACGTACAGAACTGGAGCAGAACGAGGCGGCTCTCCCAGGTCAGTCAGCAGGTAGGTGAGCCAGCGTAGCTCCTGTGCAGCCATGGCACGAAACAGAACAGAAGACGAGCGGGTAGACCGCCACGAAACAGAGCCGGAACCAAGGCTGAAGGTGTAACCCTATGACGACCGCTGCGTAGCCTGGTCGTCAGCCCAAGAAGCGTCTACGTGACCGTTGAGGACCACTGAACGCCGCCCTCCAAGCACTAGCCCCATGCCTGACGTACTGCACAAGTAGCGCAACACCCTCTTCGTTGCAGCCATGTGCTCTGGTCCGTGTCTCCCAGGAGCAACATAGCGTGCCAAGATGCTGAGAGGGTATGCGAGGTCAGGTTGAGTGCGTGTCATCAAGTACATGAGGCAGCCAACAAGCTCTGGGTACGGGCCACTCGGCTCTACGGACTCATCCGAAAGCTGAGCTGAGAGCGAGTGGCGAGTAGACAGAGGAGTGGCCTGAGGCGAGGAGTACGTGAAGTCGAAGCGCTGAAGGACCTGCTGCACCATGTGTGACTGAGTCAGGGTAATGGTGCGCTGTGCTCTGTCCCAGGTGATCTGCAAGCCAAGGTAGCTGTGCAGTTCACCCAGGTCTGTGCACGTGTGTCTCTTCTGCAGCTCGGACTTACGTGGGCAAGACCAGCAGTGTCAGCAGTGGCAAAGACCAAGTCGTCGACGTACACGAGGATGTAGAACGGCGGCAAAGAGGTGTCGGTGCGTAGAAACAGGAACGGGTCGGCTGTAGAGGGAGCAAACCCAAGAGCCGCAAGTGTAGTCCTCAGTGTGTCATGCCACTCATGGGGCACCTGGCGGAGACCGTAGACTGGCCGCCGGAGGCTCCACTGGGTACCAGGAAGAAACGACCCAGTGAAGCCAGGTGGGCGGCGTAGCCAGATCTCCTCGTGCAGGCTGCCCTGCAAGAAAGCTGTGCTGAAGTCAAGAGAGTGAAGCTCGTAGTCGCGCTGAGCGGCTATGTGCAGCAGCACCCGAAGAGTGGTCATCTTCGGGGTGGGAGAGAAGGTCTGAAAGTAGTCAACTCCCTGCCGCTGACTGAAGCCTCGAGCCACGTAACGCGCCTTGAAGACAGGCGGAGAACCCGACGGCCGCTTCACCCTGAAAATCCACATGCCACTGACGATGTTCGCCCCAGGTGGGGGAACCTCGTCGACGTAGGTGCCTGTGGACTTCCATGGCTGCCACTATGAGGAGTAGGGACCCTCGATCACCTCAGCGTACGATCGAGGAGTCGGGATGTCTGGTGCATCCGGGTCTCCCTCAGGGGCAATCAGCGTGGACACGAGATGATGTCAGAATGTTATGCTCTAGCCTGTAGTGGGGTGCTCTATAGCGAGTACAACCCTTCTAGGGTTTGCTATTTGTATCCTCATTCCTGCTAATGAATCGCTCCTTTGCCTAAACTTTCTCTTGCCTAGCTAGGGCTTTCCTAGCTATGGCTCTTAATCCTACCGCTTACTTTCACATGAAATCAGAGCTATATGCTCCTGGCCTGTGGGCCCCACTTCACTGCTTCCGCTGCTATTGCTTCTCCCTGTCCGCCGCGCGCCCCGTGGTGCGCGGCGTCGAGATTAGGGTTTTCATCCCGGAGCGTGCGGCGGTTTTCTGCCCGCCGTGCGCCCCGAGGCGCGCGGCGGTTCTTTGTTCGCCGTGCGCCCCGAGGCGCGCGGCGGGTTTCTGCCCCGTCACACCGCGCGTTGCTCCCGGGAGGCGCTGCGACGGGCGACGGGGACCCGCGCGTCGCCCCCCGTCGCCCGTCATGGCCTGCGCGCGGCCCGTACAGCCGGCGCGCGGCCCGTACGGGCTGCGCCAGGCCCGCGCGCGGCTTAGGCCGCCTGCGCGCGGTTCGGGAGGCTGTGCCAGGCCCGTGGGCGGCCCGTTCTTCGCTGCCCCTGTCCTCCCCGCTGTCCCCCGTGCTTCTGAAGGCGCCCCACCCCTCCTTCTGCCTGTTCTCCTGGATTAGGGTTTGGGGGTGGGGGGTATGGGGGTGCAGCTTCTGTGTGCCGTTCCCTGCTCCTCCTCCTCCTCCGTCTCCCTGTGCTGCAGCTGCCGCTGAGGGGGGGGTGGACCTGTTGGAGCTGTTGGAGTGGTACTAAGGGGGGGTGACGTGGGAGTGGAGCTAGGGTTGAAGCAGGGGGTGCGTGTCAGGGGGGGGTGGGACTGTTTGGGGAAGTTGAACGAAGGTTGCCGTCGTGTCGCCAGCAGCACCTGTAGTCAGGGGAGTTGCTCCGGTAGCCCAGTCGCAGCCACCTATGCCAGTCGCCCGTGGGTCCGTTGCTTGTCTGCCGCTACTTTTAGCCGCGGGGCCAGTTACTCCAGTAGTCCGGAGCGTTGTTCCGGTAGCCGCTGTGCCAGTGTGCCTCCTGTTGCCCGTGTGTCTGCAGCTTCAGTCGTCGCCTCCTATCTCCTCTCCTCTTACAGTCTCGCCTCCTCCTCCTCACCTGCCCTCTGCGATAGCCTCTAGCTTTGCTTAGACTTGTGAACTTTAAACTGTTGCTTCTTGAACTTGTGCCCAGAATGTGTGGTGACATTGTGATCCACCCTGAGCTTGTTCTGCTTTGCTTGCTCTGCTGATTACACCCCACTTTGGCTATGGGGGTGTGTCAGAATGTTATGCTCTAGCCTGTAGTGGGGTGCTCTATAGCGAGTACAACCCTTCTAGGGTTTGCTATTTGTATCCTCATTCCTGCTAGTTAATCGCTCCTTTGCCTAAACTTTCTCTTGCCTAGCTAGGGCTTTCCTAGCTATGGCTCCATATCCTACCGCTTACTTTCACAGATGAGGCAAAGCAGCAGCAAAACACTGGAGCTCCTCCTGCCTGTCCTCAAGGACGTCCGTGCTAAGAGCACACTCACCCCCGACGGACGGAGGACAGACAGACTCAGACTCAGCAAAAAGACTATCGGCGTAGTCTAGACGACAGCGAGCAGCAACGTCAACAAGCTCAGCAACTAAGGCAAACGCAGCAGTGGACTCAATGGAAAGGTCAGTGACAACAATACCCAGGAGACGCGTGACAGTAGGACTGGCAGCACGAAGAGAGTCCGACTCCGGGTCAGCAAGAACAGGAAGAGAGGACTCTGGAGGAGACGGCAACGGGACATGCAGAGGAGCAGTGGAAGGACGCTGTGCCATCTGGTGTGTGCCTGGGACCGCAGGAGGACGCGGACGCGGAACACGACCACTAGTGCGAGCAGCAGGAACAGGCGACACAGGACAAGACGCAGGCTCACGACGCTCAGTAAGACCTCCAGTAGGACCAGTGTAGGGAGAAGGAGCAGGCAGGGGGGAGGCGGGCTGTAACTGTAACTGCGACTGGAAAGGTTGTGGACACTCTAAGGGAGGAGCAGGACCAGTAGAAGGGGGGAAACCAAGAACCTGCTCAAGGAGCGGAACGAAGTACGGCCGCGGCCGCTCAGCGCCTCCTGAAACAGCAGGGACAGCACCAGTACCCCTAGCGGCAGCATCAGCGCCAGCAGTACCTCTAGCTCCAGCAGCGCCAACTCCAGCACCCTTAGAAGTACCAGCGCCAGCAGCACCTCCAGCGCCAACACCCCCAGCAGCTCCAGTACCTCCAGCAGCACCCGCAGCACCTCCAGCAGGAGCAACTCCAGCAGCCCCAGCAGCACCCTCAGTCCCAGCAGCTCCAGTACCGCCAGTATGAGCACCTCCAGGACCAGTCGCTCCAGTACCTCAAGCGCCGACCCCAGGGCCAGCAGCAACAGTAGCACCTCCAACTCCAGCAGCACGGCTCCAGCGCCGGGCAAACCACTCGCGCAGTTCCTGTGGAGAGGGTAGCTCCCGCCGAGACGAAGAACCCGAAGGACCCCCAGACCCAGCACCGCCAGAGGCCACACGAGCAGACCCAACACCCCCAGGCTCCGCATCCCCATGCTCAACACCCCCAGGCTCTGCACCCCCAGGCTCCGCACCCCCACGCTCAGCACCCCCAGGCTCAGCACCCCTAGACTCAGCACCCCCAGGCTCAGCACCCCTAGTAGCACCAAAGTCAACAGCTACCTCGAAAGGCTCGACTGCGTCTACCTGGGACACACCTGACGGGGCAGGACCCTGAGGGGGGAGAGGGTCTACCGGGGGGGGACCTGGCGCAAGGAAGAGCGGCGGTGGGGGGAGGGGCGCAGTGCGGTAGGGGAAGAGACGGTAGTAAAGAACCGACTCGTCAAAGGTGACGTCCTGTGAGGACAGAACACGGCGCAAAGTGGGGTGGTAAAACTGCCAACCAGGCGCGTCAGGGGGGAAGCCAAGGAAGACGCAGGGAACAGCACGGGGGGACAGCTTGTCCGCAGACAAGTCGCGGACAAACGCCCGAGATCCCCAGACACGAAACGCAGATGCATCGCCAACCTTCCCCGTCCACCGCAAGGTGGGGAAGGTCTCTAGCAAGGAGACCCAGGGCTGAAGGTTGATCTGATGCGCTGCGTACCGAACCGCAAACGGCCACAGAAAATGGGGAGCAGCCGCATGGATCATGGACGTACGAGCGACGTCCATGACCATGCCAATGCGGCGCTTAGCAATCCCATTTTGCTGTGGAGAGGCCGGAAGCGTAAACGTCTGGCGGATGCCCTGAACACGACAGAAGGCTCCCAGAAGGCCAGAGGAAAACTCTCCGCCTCTGTCAGAGTGCAGACGCAGAACAGGAAAGTCCGAGCCGAAACTCTCTCTGAGCTGGAGACGAGCTGCGCGGATCGAGTCGATCAACATCTCAGTGACGTCACCCTTGCTGCACAAGGGGAAGACCGTGGTGTAACGCGAGTTGTCGTCAACCACCAACAGGAAGTAACGCTCGTGACCCTGGCCACGGACGCGGGCGGGGCCCCACACGTCCATGTGAAGTGTCTGCAGCGGAGCCTCTGTCGGAGGAAACTCGGAGGAGTGAGGGGCGGCGCGCTGCCGCCCCTCGACGCAGGGAACGCAGGTAGGGGTAGGCACCGGAGGGAGGGGAGGGAGGGACCGGGGGAGACCAGAGACAAGGTAACGGGAGGCCATGCCCCGGAGACGAGGCAGGGAGGGGTGACCAAGGCGGTGGTGCCAGAGGAGAGTCCGGTGGGACAGGAGACGACACGAGCAGGAAGCAGACTCAGGACCAGGCCTGGACGCTGCAGCAAACACCTGATCCGACGCAGCTACCTGACCAGACTCAGCAACCGGAGGAGACTCAGTAGTCAGTGTGTACAGGCTCGACCCCGGCTGACGGATAAACGTGGCCAAGTGTCGGCCCGTCCGAGCACACGTACAGTGGGTCACCCGCTGACTCGCAGGAGTGAATTGGTCAACCCCCATCCTGTAGATCAGCACCACTCACCAAGTTCGTAGAGAACGAGGGGAGGTAGAGACTTGACAGGGTGCCAGAGGGGGCCGCCGGACACGGTAAGACAGTGGAGAAGTGGGCAAGGACAGGACCCCCAGAGGGGTCCGCAAGGGAGATCGCAACTGGCCGACTAAGCGGCGTAAGCGTGGTGCGATCTCGAACGAAGGAGCGGGAAGCACCCGAGTCAAGGGTGAAGGTGTGTAAGGCCTGAGCCGACGTGGTACCTGAGAGAGCAGACGCACCAGTACCTGGGGCAGCAGACGCACTAGCTCCTAGAGCAGCAGCCTCACCAGCACCTAGAGCAGCAGCCTCAATGCCCGGGTCAGGCGGATCACACAGGTCACAGTCACCCTCATCACTAGTAGACACAACATACATGGCAGCAAGAATAGCATCATAATCCCTATCAAAGATAGCAACCCCCGACCTAAGCAGCTCGCCCCAGCGGGGGATCTCAGTGGCGTCAAGGAACTGGAGACGCCAAGCGTCCGTCAGGCGGCCAAAGCAGCGCTGGGTGGTGTGCGGGCCACCGCATGCCTCACCAATGCGGTCGCCGGTACGCAGGACGTAGGCACAAGGACCAGCACCCCCACCTCGCTGACGCGCAGCGTACCACTCACGAAGCTGCTGGGGGGGCGGGGTCTCACGAGTGCGCTGCTGCTGCTGGCACTGACCACCACCGAAGCCGCTCCGCTGCGCAGAGCCACCCCGACCAGCTCCACCTCCGCTGCCGCCACCTCCGCCACTGCCGCCACCGCCTCCTCCTCCGCTCCCACCGCCACCGCCGCCGCCGCCTCCGCCTCCACCGCCGCCACCGAAGCCCCCACCCCCGCCACCACTCCCACCGCCACCCCCACTCCCTCCGCCGCCTCCACCGCCACCTCCACCGCCCCCGCCAGCCCCTCCAGCGCCCTTGCCCCCCTTGCCCTTGCCGGTGCGGCGTCTCCCGCTAGGGGCAGACGCAGCGCCGACCGACTCGGTGCCAACGAAGTCAACGGCGGCAGCAGAGGCAACAGAGGGCAAAAGGGGGGAGGGGGAGCACCCCTCAAAGAAGGGGGCACGAGGGTCACCACGAGAGGTTCCTACAGCGACTATACTCTTCTCAGCTGCCAGGAGGCGCTCCTCGAGGAGGTCAAGGGTGAGTGTGGTGGGGCAAACAGAGAGGAAGTGGTCCCTGGCCGAGCGAAGGGAGTCAGGGAGCCGGGTGACTATGTAGTAGAAGGTGATGTACTTGGGGGGGGGTTCTTGGCGCAGAACTCAGCAGGAAGCGCAGCGCGGTAGCGGGTGTCACTAGTGCGAAGGTGCGTAATGAGGTCAGCGACAGTGGGAAAGGCGGCAAGGTCAAGGAACAGGTACGGTAGCATGAGGCGGCTAAGGGAAGCAGTGGCAGGGGAAGAGTAGCGTGCAACTACAGCGTCGCACAAGGTCTTAGCACTCTTGTACTGACTAAAGTGCACGCGCTCAGTGGACGGCAAGTGACTACGCACAGCAAGACGGGCAGCAGCATCGCGTTTGGCCCACTGTGAGCGAACAGTGCTATCAGCATCGGCAGCAGGGGCAGCAGAGGCGCCAGACGTGAGATCGAACAGTGAGAGACCGTCTTTCCTATCGCACTGTAGGAAAAGCTGTAGATCATCGACCCAGACCTCAAAGTCAACAGCCCTACCCTCAGCATCAAAGACGAGAATGCTAGGGGTAGCCATGACAGCAGTGGTAGCAGGCTAGGGGCAGCAGCAGTAGTAGCAACAGTAGGGGCAGCAGCAGTAGTAGCAACAGTAGGGGCGCGGCTCGGCGTTGCTCTTACCAGGGCACGTGGGTAGAGGTCCGCAAGTGGTGGGGCAGGGCCGAGGCGCGCCGGCAGGGACGGGGCCACTACAGGGCGGCAGAGGACTGCCGCTCTGTCAGAACATATAGCTTACTTATTTGTGTAGGCTATAGTGGGGTATCCCATAGGGGGTACAACCCAATTAGGGTTTCCTATTTGTACTCACTTCGTTCATACTCATTTCATTCTCGTTCAATTCTTCTCATGGAATCAGAGCATGTCCCCTCCTAGGGACTGTTCCTAGGGCCCACCGAAGCGCGCCCCGAGGCGCGCGTTCTTTTTTTTTAGCGACCCTGCGTGTCGCCCCTACCGTCGCGCTCCCGCCGCTCCCTCCTCTTACGGCCGCCCGCCCTAGTGCCCTGACGGCCGCACGCCCTAGCGCCCTGACGGCCGCCCGCCCTAGCGCCCTGACGGCCGCCCGCCCCAGCGCCCGAGCGCCGCCCGCCCTAGCGCCCGAGCGCCGCCCGCCCTAGCGCCCGAGCGCCGCCCGCCCTAGCGCCCGAGCGCCGCCCGCCCTAGAGCCCTGACGGCCGAGCGCCCTAGCGCCCGAGCGCCGCTCGCCCTAGCGCCCTGACGGCCGCCCGCCCTAGCGCCCGTGCGCCACTCGCCCTAGCGCCCTGACGGCCGCCCGCCCTAGCGCCCGACCGCAGCCCGCCCTAGCGCCCTGACGGCCGCCCGCCCTAGCGCCCTGACGGCCGGCCGCCCGCCCTAGCGCCCGAGCGCCGACCGCCCTTTCGCCCTTACGGCCGCCCGCCCGAACGCCTGAGCGCCGCCCGTCGTCGCCCCAACGCCCTAGCGCCCGACGCCCGCGAGCCGCCCGTCGCAGCCGCCCGTGGGCTCCCTGAGCCGCCCGCGCCGCCGTCCCTGAGCCGCCTGTGCAGCCGCCCGCGAGCCGCCAGCGAGCCGCCCGTCGCGACACCAGCGCCGCACGAGCCGCCCGTACAGCCGAGCAGCCCGAGCCGCCCGAGCCGCCCGCGCCGCCCCAGCAACCCGAGCCGCCCGAGCCGCCCGAGCCGCCCGAGCCGCCCGCGCCGCTCCAGCAACCCGAGCCGCCCGAGCCGCCCGAGCCGCCCGAGCCGCCCGAGCCGCCCGAGCCGCCCGCGCCGCCCCAGCAACCCGAGCCGCCCGAGCCGTGCCGCTGTTCCTGAGCTGTGTTCCTCTGCTGCTGACCTACCCGACTCTCCCAGCCCGGTGAGACTTTCAGCTGCTGCCATGGCCACCCCCAATGTTCTTACTTTTGACGCTGAGGGGAGGGCCATTGACTTTGCCGTCTGGATTGAAGACCTGCAGCTGTACTTACTGTGTGATGCGATAGATGAGGTCTCTCTCTTTGACTTTGTCTCTGGCGCTGTCCCTGCCCCACCTGCTGATGCTGACTCTGCCGTTCGCTCCAAGTGGGCGACCCGCGATGCTGCTGCACGTCTTGCTGTGCGTCGCCACCTCCCTTCCTCTGAGCGTGCCCACTTTAGTCAGTGCAAGACCGCTCAGGCCTTGTACGACGCTGTAGTTGCACGCTACTCCTCCCCTTCCTCCGCTACCCTTAGCCGCCTCATGCTACCGTTTCTCTTCCCTGACCTCGCCTCCTTTCCCACTGTTGCTGACCTTGTTACCCACCTCCGTGCTAGTGACACCCGCTACCGCGCTGCCCTTCCTGCTGAGTTCCGCGCTGCGAACCCTCCTCCCATGTACATCACTCTCTACTTTCTCGTCACCCGTCTCCCTGAGTCCCTTCGTGTCGTTAGGGACCAGTTTCTCTCTGTCTGTCCCACCACTCTCACTGTCGACCTCCTTGAGGAGTCCCTGCTAGCGGCTGAGAAGAGTATTGTCGCTGTAGGGGCCTCTCGGGGTGACCCTCGCACCCCCATCTTTGAGGGGTGTGGTCCGTCCCCCCTGCTGCCCTCTGTCGCCTCTGCCGCTGCGGCCGACCTCACTGGTTTTGAGTCGGTCGGCGCGGCGTCTGCCCCCAGCGGCAGACGCCGCTCTGGCAAGGGCAAGGGGGGCAAGGGAGCGGGTGGAGCTAGAGGGGGCGGTGGAGGAGGCGGTGGGGGTGGCGGGGGGAGTGGGGGTGGCGGTGGGGGTGGTGGCGGGAGTGGAGGTACTGGTGGCGGCGGTGGAGGCGGAGGTGGCGGCGGCGGTGGTAGCGGAGGAGGCGGTGGGAGCGGTGGGAGCGACGGTCCTGGTGGGGGAGGTGGCGGTGGAGACGGGGGTGGCGGTGGAGGCGGGGGTGGCGGTGGAGGCGGGGGTCGGAGTGGCTCGTCCCAGCGGAGCAGCTCTGGGGGTGGTCAGCGCCAGCAGCAGCAGCAGCAGCAGCCGCAGCAGCAGCCACAGCAGCAGCAGCGCTCTCGCACCGTCCCCGCCCCTCAGCAGCTCCGTGAGTGGTACTTGCAGCGTCAGCGTGGTGGTGCGCTTGGTCCCTGCCCCTACGTTCTTCGCACCGGTGACCGTGCAGGGGAGAGGTGTGGAGGCGCCCACACAGCCCGCCGCTGCTTTGGCCGCCTGACCGACGCCTGGCGTCAGCAGTTTCCGGAGGCCGCTGAGATCCCCCGCTGGGGAGAGCTGTCTAGGGCTGGTGTAGCTATTTATGATCTTGATTTTGATGCTATTCTCGCTGCTATGTATGCTGTGACTGGTAGTGATGAGGATGACTATTACCGGTGTTTCCCGCCCGACCCGGGCATTGGTACTGCCGCGTCAGGTACTAGCGAGGCTGCTGCTCTAGGTGCCAGTGCGTCTGTGCTCTCAGGTGCTGGTGAGTCTGCCCTCTCAGGTACTGTGTCGGCTTCGGCCTCTCACACCTTCACCCTTGACTCTGGAGCGTCTCGCTCCTTCTTTAGGGACCGCACCACTCTCACGCCGCTGAGTCGGCCGGTTGCGGTGTCCCTGGCTGACCCCTCTGGGGGGCCTGTCCTGTCTTGCTTCTCCACTGTCCTCCCGTGTCCGGCGGCCCCCTCTGGCACCCTGACTGGTCTCTACCTCCCCTCGTTCTCGACGAACTTGGTGAGTGGTGCTGACCTCCAGGATGCGGGTGTCCACCAGTTCACCCCTGCTCGTCAGCGGGTGACTCACTGCACGGAGGCGGATACAGGTCGCCACCTGGCTACGTTTACACGTCGGCCAGGGTCGAGCCTGTACACACTGACCACTGCTTCTCCTCCAGGTGCTGAGTCTGGTAGGGTCCCTTCGTCTAGTCAGGTGTTTGCTGCAGCGTCCAGGTCTGGTCCTGAGTCTGCCCCCTGCTCGTGTCGTCGTCTGTCTCACGAGACCCTCCTCTGGCACCACCGCCTTGGCCACCCCTCTCTGCTTCGGCTCAGAGGCATGGCCTCGCGAGTCCTTGTGTCTGGTCTTCCCCGGTCTCTCCCTCCCCTTCCTCCGGGCCCTGGCCCTACCTGTGTCCCCTGTGTCGAGGGGCGCCAGCGTGCTGCCCCTCACTCCTCCCAGTTTCCTCCGACAGAGGCCCCGTTGCAGACGCTTCACATGGACGTGTGGGGCCCAGCCCGCGTCCGTGGACAGGGTCAGGAGCGCTACTTCCTGCTGGTGGTTGACGACTACTCGCGTTACACCACAGTCTTCCCCTTGCGCAGCAAGGGTGAGGTCACTGAGGTGTTGATCGACTGGATCCGCGCAGCTCGTCTCCAGCTTCGGAGGAGCTTTGGCTCTGACTTCCCTGTTTTGCGTCTGCACTCGGACAGAGGCGGAGAGTTCTCCTCTGGCCTCCTGAGTGCCTACTGTCGTGCGCGAGGCATCCGTCAGACCTTCACGCTTCCGGACTCACCACAGCAGAATGGGATTGCTGAGCGCCGCATTGGCATGGTCATGGACGTCGCTCGTACGTCCATGATGCATGCGGCTGCTCCCCATTTTCTGTGGCCGTTTGCGGTCAGGTACGCTGCGCACCAGATCAACCTCCACCCCAGGGTCTCTTGACCGGAGACCTCCCCAGCCCTGCTGTGGACGGGGAAGGTTGGCGATGCGTCGGCGTTCCGGGTCTGGGGATCTCGGGCGTTTGTTCGCGACCTGTCTGCGGACAAGCTGTCCCCTCGTGCTTCTCCCTGCGTCTTCCTGGGGTTCCCCCCCGACGCTCCTGGGTGGCAGTTTTACCACCCCACCTCTCGACGTGTTCTGTCCTCCCAGGACGTCACGTTCGACGAGTCGGTACCCTACTACCGCCTCTTCCCCTACCGCACTCCGTCCCTCCCCCCACCCCCGCTCTTCTTGGTACCAGGTCCCCCCCCCGTAGTCCCCCTCCCCCCTCAGGGTCCTGCCCCTTCAGGTGTGTCCCAGGTAGACGCGGTCGAGCCTGTCGAGGTCACTGGTGACTCTGGTGCTGCTGCGGGAGCTGAGCTTGGGGGTGCGGAGTCTGGGGGTGCTGAGCCTGGGGGTGCTGTGCCTGGGGGTGCTGAGCCTGGAGGTGCCGAGCCTGGGGGTGCTGAGCCTGGGGGTGCCGAGCCTGGGGGTGCTGTGCCTGGGGGTGCTGTGCCTAGGGGTGCTGAGCCTGGGGGTGCCGAGCCTGGGGGTGCTGTGCCTGAGGGTGCTGTGCCTGGGGGTGCTGAGCCTGGAGGTGCCGAGCCTGGGGGTGCTGTGCCTAGGGGTGCTGAGCCTGAGGGTGCTGAGCCTGGGGGTGCTGTGCCTGGGGGTGCTTCGTCTCGCCGGGAGCCACTCTCCCCACAGGAGCTGCGTGAGTGGTTTGCCAGGCGCTGGAGGCGTGCTGCTGGTGCTGGTGGTTCTTCGGCTGCAGAGGGTACTGCTGCCGCGCGTCCCGCCGGTGCTCGTACTGTGGGTGCTGGAGCTGCTGGGTCTGAGAGTTCTCCTGGAGCTGGTACTGCTGAGGGTGTTGGCGCTGAGCCTGCCGTTGGCGGTCCGACTGACAGTGCTCCTGGTGCTGCTGCTGGAGGTTCTGGAGCTTCTGGTGGTGCTGCTGGAGTTGCTGCTGGAGTGGGTGCTCCTGCCGGGGCTGCTGGTGCTGTTCCTGCTGTTTCTAGCGTCGCCGCGCGGCCCCGACCGTACTTCGTTCCGCTCCTGCAACAGGTTCTTGGTCTTACACCTCCTCCTCCTCCCTTAGAGGGTCCGCAGCCTGTCCGGTCACAGCCACAGCTACAGCCTGCCTCCTCTTTGCCTGCTCCTTCTCCCTACGCTGGTCCGACTGGAGGTCTTACTAAGCGTCGTGAGCCTGCGTCTCGTCCCGTGTCGCCTGTTCGTACTGAGCGCACTAGTGGTCGCGGGTCGCGTCAGCGTCCTCCTCCTGTCCCTGGCACGCACCGGATGTCACTGCGTCCGTCCACTGCTCCTCTGCGTGCCCCTTTGCCTTCTCCTCCTGCTTCCTCTCTTCCTGCTCTTGCCGACCCGGAGTCGGACTCTCTTCGTGCTGCCAGTCCTACTGTCACGCGTCTCCTTGCTACTGCTGTCACTGACCCTTCCTTCGAGTCGTCTGCTGCGTCTGCCCTTGTCACTGAGCTTGTCGACTTTGCTGCGCGCTGTCGTCTAGACTACGCTGCTCGTCTTGTCACTGAGTCTGAGTCCGCCTGTCCTCCGTCCGTCGGGGGTGAGTGTGCCCTTGGCACGGACGTCCTTGAGGACAGGCAGGAGGAGTTCCAGTGTCTGGCCGCCGCTTCACCTCGTCTCGCGTCTGTACTGCTAGCCCCTGAGGGAGACCCGGATGCACCAGACATCCCGACTCCGCGCTCTTACGCGGAGGCGATAGAGGGTCCCTACTCCTCTCAGTGGCAGGCAGCTATGGATGCAGAGATGGCTTCCTGGAAGTCCACAGGCACCTACGTTGACGCTGTTCCCCCTCCTGGGGCGAACATCGTCAGTGGCATGTGGATTTTCAGGGTGAAGCGGCCGCCGGGTTCTCCGCCTGTCTTCAAGGCGCGTTACGTGGCTCGTGGCTTCAGTCAGCGACAGGGGGTTGACTACTTTCAGACCTTCTCCCCCACCCCGAAGATGACCACTCTTCGGGTTCTGCTGCACGTTGCTGCTCACCGTGACTACGAGCTGCACTCTCTCGACTTCAGCACAGCTTTCTTGCAGGGCAGCCTGCACGAGGAGATCTGGCTGCGTCGCCCACCTGGCTTCACTGGGTCTTTCCCTCCTGGTACCCAGTGGAGTCTCCGGCGTCCAGTCTACGGTCTCCGCCAGGCGCCACGTGAGTGGCACGACACACTGAGGACTACGCTCGCGGCACTTGGGTTTGCTCCTTCTACTGCCGACCCGTCGCTGTTTCTGCGCACCGACACCTCTCTGCCGCCGTTCTACATCCTCGTGTACGTCGACGACTTGGTCTTTGCCACAGCTGACACTGCTGGACTCGCCTACGTGAAGTCCGAGCTGCAGAAGAGACACACGTGCACAGACCTGGGTGAACTGCGCAGCTACCTTGGCTTGCAGATCACCCGGGACAGAGCACGCCGCACCATTACCCTGACTCAGTCACACATGGTGCAGCAGGTCCTTCAGCGCTTCGGCTTCACGTACTCCTCGCCTCAGGCCACTCCTCTACCTACTCGCCACTCGCTCTCAGCTCTGCCTTCGGATGAGTCCGTAGAGTCGAGTGGCCCGTTTGCAGAGCTTGTTGGCTGCCTCATGTACCTGATGACCTGCACACGACCTGACCTCGCATACCCTCTTAGCATTCTTGCACGCTTTGTTGCTCCTGGGAGACACCGACCAGAGCACATGGCTGCAGCGAAGAGGGTGTTGCGCTACTTGTGCAGTACGTCGGGCATGGGGCTAGTGCTTGGAGGGCGGAGTCCAGTGGTCCTCACTGGGCACGCAGACGCTTCTTGGGCTGACGACCAGGCTACGCAGCGGTCGTCACAGGGTTACACCTTCAGCCTTGGTTCCGGCTCTGTCTCGTGGCGGGCTACCCGCTCGTCTTCTGTTCTCGGCTCCAGTTGTGAGGCTGAGATCTACGCTGGGGCTATGGCTGCACAGGAGTTACGCTGGCTCACCTACCTGCTGACCGACCTTGGAGAGCAGCCTCGTTCTCCTCCAGTCCTGTACGTAGACAACAAGGCCATGCTGGCCTTGTGTCGAGAGCAGCGACTGGAGCACAGAACGAAGCACATTGCTCTCCGCTACTTTCTTGCTCGTGAGCTACAGCAGCGTGGACAGTTGCGACTTGCGTACGTGGCCTCTGAGGCCAACACTGCTGATGTCTTCACCAAGGCACTTGCGCCTTGTGATCATCAGCGTTGCTGCACGCAGTTGGGTCTTGTGCCTGTCTTGCCTCACTTGCTCTCCTCTTGACCTTGCTTGTACCTTCGCATATATATACCCTTGCTCTTGCTTACTTGACTCTTGTATACCTCTATATATGATCTTGCATGTGAACTGGCCTTCTTGCCTTTAAACTTGTGCTCGGAATGCGTGGTGACTTTGTGATCCACCCTGAGCTTTGCTTTGCTTTGCTTGACTGGTCTTGTGACCCCTTGTTCTCCCCCACTTTGCCTATGGGGGTGTGTCAGAACATATAGCTTACTTATTTGTGTAGGCTATAGTGGGGTATCCCATAGGGGGTACAACCCAATTAGGGTTTCCTATTTGTACTCACTTCGTTCATACTCATTTCATTCTCGTTCAATTCTTCTCACGCTCCTCTCTGCAGGGCAGGGCCGGGACGGCGGCGGCGGCTGCAGTCGGCGGCTACGGCCCCGGCAGTGGCGGCAGCGGCTGCTCCTGTCGGCGGCTGCGGCCCCGGCTGTGGCGGTGGCGGCTGCTGCTGTCGGCGGCTGCGGCGGCTGTGGCCCCGGCTGTGGCGGCGGCGGCTGCTGCTGTCGGCGGCTGCGGCCCCGGCAGTGGCGGCGGCGGCTGCTGCTGTCTGCGGCACCGGTGGTGGCGGCTCCCGCTGCAGGGGCGGTGACGGCAGCTGCTGCAGGGGCGGCGACGGCGGGGCGGCAGGTCCGTGAGGGAGCCGAGAAGGGGCCGCGGAGGAGCCGAGAAGGGGCCGCTAGGGGCGGTGAAGGGGCCGCGAAGGGTGGCGACGGGGCCGAGAAGGGGCCGTGAGGGGCCGCGAAGGGCGGCGACGGGGCCGAGATGGGGCCGTGAGGGGTCGCGAAGGGCAGCGACGGGGCCGAGAAGGGGCCGCGAGGGGCCGCGAAGGGAGGCGACGGGGCCGTGAAGGGCGGCGACACGGCCGCGAAGGGCGGCGACGGGGCCGTGAAGGGGCCGCGAGGGGCCGCGAAGGGGCCGCGAGGGGCGGTAAGGGGTCGCGAAGGGCCGTGAGAGGGGCCGCGAAGAGCGGCGGAGGGGCCGCGAAGGGCGGCGGAGGGGCCGCGAGGGAGCCGCGAAGGGGCCGCGAAGGGCTGTGAGAGGGGCCGCGAGGGGCCTTAAGGGGGGCGGGACGGGCCTCTAAGGGCAGGGGACGCGTCGGGAGGGCAGGAACACGGGGCGCGACTCGGGCAGGAGCGAAGCGCGCTACGGGCAGGAAAAAAAAAATTCGATTGTGGTGGGCCCTAGGAAACGTTCCCACTAGGGAACCTGCTCTATACCATGTTGAAGAACGAGGAATGGAATGACTAGGAAACAAGTGAGTACAAGGAGGAAACCCTAGAAATGTTGTACCCTATAGTGTCTACCCCACTACAGCCTAGATAGACTATAGTATATAAGTTTGACACAATTGATGCATTACCCACGTCGACGTGTTCGATTTTAACGCGTTTAGAAAGAGAACCTACGTACGCGCGATCAACTCAAACGGGTCCGCGTGAGGGGTTACCGTAAACTCCGAATTCGCCCAAACCATGGTCTCGCGAAAAAAACAAACGTCACCAGGGGTACCGAGTCGCGCCCCAGCACCAAAATTCCACGCGCATCACATCCGCTAAACTCAACATTCGATTCGCAACTGGGGCGGGTTACCGCTCGCTGATTCTGTCAATTCTGAATCGCATGACGTTTTTTGTGTGGGCGGGACTATGCGTCCGCCTGGTGCAATTCCGTTTTGCTCGGTGCTGACACATTCCGTTTTTTTCCCGTCAGAGTGTACACTCTTTTGCTGACTCGCAGTTTACGTAAAATATAAGGATTTTCCCCAAAACGAACTCATGTGACACGCTCTAGAGCATTTGACACAGAAACTACACTCAAGTCAAACTTCATCACCGTACTGCACCCTACTCGTACGCGTCAAACCACAGAAAGCTGGAGAGCCCTCAAAAAGCTGGCCTTGGGATTTCAGTAGAACAGTACATATAGATTGACTCGACTCGACTCGATCAGCTAGACTCCGGGTATTTTTTACTGGTCGTGATCGGACTTACTGAACTTACATGCCATCATGCAGTTTATGTAGTGTACTAAACTCTCGAACGATCACACTGAAAGCTGCGGTGCGGTCAAGTCACGCGTGATGCTTCAGGGGAGCTGCGAGTTATTCTCGCAAAACTTGAAAGAAGCCGTTGCTCAAAGCGCGCGCTGAGTGAGAGCCATACGCTCTGGTTTTGAGGTGCCGAGGATCATCTAACCGAGTAAGAGCATTATTCTACTATAGGTGCAGCACATGCGTACAGCAGAGGGCCAAGCGTTTGTGCAGTTCGCCTGGAAAGTGAATTCAGAGCTAGAGGATAATCCTAGCTGCAGCGCATGCGTAGTGAGTGAGCATGCGTTCTGTAGCAGAGAACCACACGTTTCTGCTGCTCCACGTAACGAGAGGTCGCGGCGTCAATCGCAACGAAAGGCGACTCGAATGGGATTGACCCCTAACAGGAAGGATGGACAGAGGTCATTTACAAAATTGCGTGGTCCCCAATCTGTCCTGAAACCATTCTGTCCCAGAACAGACACAAATCCGTCCCGAAACTATCTTGAAAGACACTTTCGGGACATTTTCGTCTTCAGGCGGTTTTGCGCTACATTTCAACATGTCCCAAAAGTGACTTGTGCCGTAATCTGCCCAGGCCTGGGAAGGTTAGAACTGCAACGCGATCAGAAGACGCAGGTTCGATGCTCGTCGATGTCAGTTCCATTGCGTTGGGTGTAGACTTTGTTTATAATTTTCGTTCGTGTTGTACCCTTCTGGAATATTTCATTACGAAATATAAGTACACCGCAATGTTGGTGGTAATCATAATCCCACAATGTTACCAGTAGTTGTTTGTTACAAAAACTGGCACTCAAAATAAGTACAGCAAAACAAAATGTTGCTTTTGTGTTTAGCGTCAGGAAGACCTCATTGGGATTTAGTAGAGCCAATGAGGTCTTACGTCAGGAAGAGCTAACGTGAATTATCTACCTCCAATTTAAATATGGATCTACTAAACCAAAATTCCGCGCACGTGTCGCGAAAGGAAATACGTGGCACCTGCCAGCAGTGCCGAAATCGTCCACGTGCACTAAAAGAATTCGCGTCACTACCAAAGGTCCACCACAGAACTAAAATATTCAACCACCTGTGAGGTCCACTTCATGGTGTAAACCCCATCTCGATCACCGATACGAAACTACTATAACCCATCCATACCGTAAAACGATCCAAACTTGTTGCTAGAAGAAGGCGTTGTTCTCTCATCACCTTTTGTTCACTTTGTTATTTGCTGCTCTGCTCTTGTGTCTCCCAGTAACTAGGCTCGACTTGTTAATTCTGTTCAACACTTCAACTAACATTTACGCCCTTAAATCACTATATTACCCGGCAGTCTTCGTTTGTCATTAATTACACTCTTGTGTCAGTAGATCTGCACTGTGGATGCCCGATTGATCCTGGAGAGGGTTACAGGCGCGTTCGCCTAGGGGGTTATGGGCGCACTGACCCGCTAATGAAACAAGCCCTTTTATCCCAATGGTCTAGTGGTTGGGATTCTGACATCTTGTTCTAACTCGTCTTTCGTAACTAGAACCATGATTTTGACGATTATTTGTTTAGTTCCTTGAAGTCTCTCTCATCTCGCGTCACTGCTTACGTCCCCTACTATGTTACCGCGTCACATTTCAAACTGGCTTTCCCATCCGTTCATCCTTTTTCCCGTGGCATTGAATCAAGATAGCAAGTGACATCTTCTCAATGACGTTGGAAAGGAATCATGGCATTTCGTACGATTCAACACGATGAATCATCTACTTCACTTGTACGTTTTCTTCCAATTTCATTTTCTTGAACATTGTTATTTTATTGTAAACAAAAATGTTTGGTGTGTCAACGTTGTTGTTTGATTGTAAGATCTGTCAGGCATATATGCTATAGTCTGTGTAGGCTGTAGTGGGGCAGGCAGTTCATATGGGGTACAACATGTCGAATACTAGGAAGAGGTGGGCTTAGGAGCCAGGGCTTAGGGGCCTTGGTGGTTGAGGTTCGAGTGAGTTTAGTTAGGAGAAATATCGAGAGGAATGATGTTTCACTAGAATGGCAAGTACATATAGGCAAACAGCAACACAAGGAGGTGCACCACCAAACATGATGCTATGTCTACACTACAACTGCAAACTATTATATAAAATATGTAACCATATTATGACACAACACTTTAGGGTTTACTACTTGTACTCCTCATTCTGCTCAATAAACTTATTCCCCGTTTCTTATCATGGTATCGAGCAGGTTCCCTAGTGGGAACGCTACCTAGGGCCCACCACGATATTTTTTTTTCCTGCCCGGAGCGCGCTTCACTCCTGCCCGAGTCGCGCTCTGTGTGCCCTCCCTACCTTCGCGCCGCCCTTAGTGGCCCCTCTCACGGCCCCTTACGCCGCCCTTACGGCCCCTCGCGCCGCCCTTACGGCCCCTCGCGCTGTCAGATGATTATATTACTGATGCATATATTTAGGCTGTAGTGGGGTAGCCCATAGGGGGTACAGCCCAATTAGGGTTGGTACTTGTACTTGTTTCATTTCATAGTGCACTCATTCCTCGCCTCTATCTCAACATGGTATCAGAGCAGGTTCCCTAGTGGGAACTGTTCCTAGGGCCCACCTACTATTCCGTCCTGCCCGGAGCGCGCTCTGCCCTAGCCCGAGTCGCGCTGGGCCTTTTTTTTCCTGCTGACGACCTGCTGCTTTTCCTACAGTGCGACAGAGCTGACGGCCTCTCTCTCTTTGATCTCACTTCTGGTGCCTCTCCCGCCCCTGCTGCTACTGAGGATGCCACTGTTCGCTCAGTGTGGGCCACACGCGATGCTGCTGCACGTCTTGCTGTGCGTCGCCACCTCCCTCCCTCTGAGCGTGCACACTTTGGGTCGTACAAGAGTGCTCAGACCTTGTACGACGCCGTTATTGCACGCTACTCCACCCCTGCCACTGCTGCACTGAGCCGCCTCATGCTACCGTACCTCTTTCCCGACCTTGCTTCCTTTGCCACAGTCGCCGACCTCATTACCCACCTGCGCACTAGTGACGCTCGCTTCCGCGCTGCGCTTCCTGCTGAGTTCTGCGCCAAGAACCCCCCCCCCCAGTACTTCACTCTCTACTACATTGTCGCCCGCCTCCCTGACTCCCTTCGCGGAGTCAGGGACGATTTACTCTCAGTCTGCCCCACCACTCTCACTGTTGACCTCCTCGAGAAGTCCCTCCTAGCAGCCGAGAAGAGCATTCTCGCTGTAGGGGCCTCTCGTGGTGACCCGCGCACCCCCATCTTTGAGGGGTGTTCCCCCTCCCCCCTCCTGCCCTCTGACGCCTCTGCTGCTACGGCCGACCTAGTTGGTTTTGAGTCGGTCGGCGCGGCGTCTGCCCCCAGTGGGAGACGCCGCTCTGGCAAGGGCAAGGGGGGCAGGAGCGGTGGTGGCGGCGGCGGGGGCGGTGGAGGCGGCGGTGGAGGCAGCGGAGGAGGTGGGGGTGGTAGCGGGAGTGGTGGCGGGAGTGGAGGTGTCAGCGGCGGCAGTGGAGGCGGGGGTGGCAGCGGCGGTGGTGGTGGGAGTGGAGGTGGAGGCGGCGGTGGCGGCAGCGACGGTGGGAGTGGCGGTGGCAGCGGAGGTGGTGGCGGCGGCGGCAGAGGAGGCGGCGGAGGAGGTCGTGGCTCGTTGCAGAGGAGTGGCTCCGGTGGCGGTCAGCGCCAGCAGCAGCGGCAGCAGCGTGGTCAGGACACCCTCTCCCCACAGCAGCTCCGTCAGTGGTACACTGCACGTCAGAGGTGTGGGGGTACTGGTCCGTGCACCTACGTCTTGCGCACTGGCGACCGTGCGGGTGAGCTGTGTGGTGGTCCACACTCCGCCCAGCGCTGCTTCGGCCGCCTGACTGATGCTTGGCGCCGCCAGTTTCCTGACGCCTCTGAGATCCCTCGCTGGGACCAGCTGTCTAGGGCAGGAGTAGCTATCTTTGATCTTGACTTTGATGCTATTCTTGCTGCCATGTATGCTGTGACTATTAGTGAGGAGGGTGACTGTTACCGGTGTTTCCCGCCCGACCCAGGCATTGGTACTGCGGCTCTAGGTGCTGTTGAGGCTACTGCTCCAGGTGCTGGTGAGGCTGTCGCTCTAGGTGCCAGTGAGTCTGTGTCCTCAGGTGCTGGTGAGTCTGCTCTCTCAGGTACTGCGTCGGCTCCGCCCTCTCTCACCTTCACTCTTGACTCAGGGGCGTCTCACTCCTTCTTTCGAGACCGCACCACACTCACACCGCTTAGTCGGCCAGTGGCGGTCTCCCTGGCGGACCCCTCTGGGGGTCCTGTTCTGGCTCGCTACTCCACTGTCCTGCCGTGCCCTGCGGTCCCGTCTGGCGCCCTGTCCGGTCTCTACCTCCCCTCGTTCTCTACGAACTTGGTGGCGGGTGCTGACCTACAGGATGCAGGGGTCGACCAGTTCACCCCTGCACGCCGACGGGACACCCACTGCACGGACGCGGACACGGGTCGACACTTGACCACGTTCACACGTGGGCCGGGGTCGAGCCTGTACACACTCACTGTTCCGTCTCCTCCTCCTGCGTCTGGTCAGGTAGCTGCGTCGGGTCAGGTGTTTGCTGCAGCGTCCAGGTCTGGTGCTGAGTCTGCCCCCTGCTCGTGTCGCCTCCTGTCCCACGAGACCCTCCTGTGGCACCACAGGATGGGTCACCCCTCCCTGCCTCGTCTCCGGGGCATGGCCTCTCGCCTTCTTGTCTCTGGCCTTCCCCGGTCCCTCCCTCCCCTTCCTCCGGGGCCTGGCCCTCCCTGTGTCCCCTGTGTCGAGGGTCGCCTGCGGGCTACCCCTCACTCCTCCCCGTTTCCTCCGACGGAGGCCCCGATGCAGACGCTTCACATGGACGTGTGGGGCCCAGCCCGCGTCCGTGGACAGGGTCACGAGCGCTACTTCCTGCTGGTGGTTGACGACTACTCGCGTTACACCACAGTCTTCCCCTTGCGCAGCAAGGGTGAGGTCACTGAGGTGTTGATCGACTGGATCCGCGCAGCTCGTCTCCAGCTCAGGCGGAGCTTCGGCTCGGACTTTCTTGTTTTGCGTCTACACTCGGACAGAGGCGGAGAGTTCTCCTCCGGCCTTCTGCGAGCCTACTGTCGGGCACGAGGCATCCGCCAGACCTTCACGCTTCCGGACTCTCCGCAGCAGAATGGGATTCCTGAGCGCCGCATCGGCATTGTCATGGACGTCGCCCGTACGTCCATGGTGCATGCGGCTGCCCCCCATTTTCTGTGGCCGTTTGCGGTTCGGTACGCCGCGCATCAGATCAACCTTCAGCCCAGGGTCTCCAGACCGGAGACCTCCCCAGCTTTGCTGTGGACGGGGAAGGTTGGCGATGCGTCGGCGTTCCGTGTCTGGGGATCTCGGGCGTTTGTCCGCGACTTGTCTGTGGACAAGCTGTCCCCTCGTGCTGCTCCTTGCGTCTTCCTGGGTTTCCCCCCTGACGCACCTGGGTGGCAGTTTTACCACCCCACCTCTCGTCGTGTTCTGTCCTCCCAGGACGTCACGTTCGACGAGTCGGTTCCCTTCTACCGGCTCTTCCCCTACCGCACTCCGTCCCTTCCCCCCCCGCCCCTCTTCCTGGTCCCAGGTCCCCCCCCGGTAGACCCCCTCCCCCCTCAGGGTCCTGCCCCTTCAGGTGTGTCTCAGGTAGACGCGGTCGAGCCTGTCGAGGTCACTGGTGACTCTGGTGCTGCTGCAGGCGCTGAGCCTGGGGGTGCTGAGACTGGGGGTGCTGAGCCTGGGGGTGCTGAGCCTGAGGGTACTGAGCCTGGGGGTGCTGAGCCTGGGGGTGCTGTGCCTGGGGGTGCTGAGCCTGGGGGTACTGCGTCTGGGAGTGCTGCGCCTGCTGCTTCTGTTCCTGGTGGTTCTCCAGATCGTTCCTCACGCCGCGAGCCGCTCTCTCCTCTGGAGCTGCGTGAGTGGTTTGCCCGGCGCTGGAGGCGAGCTGCTGGAGCTGGGGGTACTGCGGGTGCTGGAGGTTCCGTTGCTGCCGAGGGAGCTGGTACCACGGGTCCCGGAGGTGCTCGTACTGAGGGTACTGGAGCTGCCGGGCCCGGGGGTGCCTCTGGAGCTGGAGCTGCTGCGGGTGCTGGCGCTGAGGCTACGACTGTCGGTCCTACTGCGGGTACTTCTGCAGCTGCTGGTGGTGCTGGAGTTGGAGCTGCTACTGGTGCTGGTGCTGCCTCTGGAGGTGTTGGTGCTGTCCCTGCTGTCTCTGGCGGTGCTGCGCGGCCTCGGCCGTACTTCGTTCTGCTCCTTCAGCAGGTTCTTGGTCTCCCGCCTTCCACTAGTCCTTCTCCTCCCGTAGAGTGTCCGCAGCCTGTCCCGTCACAGTCACAGTTACAGCCCGCCTCTCCCCTGCCTTCTCCTTCTCCCTACGCTGGTCCTACTGGAGGTCTTGCTGAGCGTCGTGAGCCTGCGTCCCGCCCTGCGTTGCCAGTCCGAGCTGCTCGCCCTAGTGGTCGCAGTTCGCGTCAGCGTCCTCCTCCTGTCCCTGGCACGCACCAGATGTCTCTGCGTCCGTCCACTGCTCCTCTGCGTGCCCCTTTGCCTTCTCCTCCTCAGTCTTCTCTTCCTACACTTGCCGACCTGGAGTCGGACTCTCACCGTGCTGCCAGTCCTACTGTCACGCGTCTTCTTGCTTCTCTTGTCACTGACCCTTCCTTTGAGTCCGCTGCTGCGTCTGCCCTAGTTGCTGAGCTGGTCGACTTTGCTGCTGCGTGTCGTCTGGACTATGCTGCCAGTCTTGTTGCTGAGTCTGCTGAGTCTGCGTCTGCCTGTCCTCCGTCCGTCGGGGGTGACTGTGCTCTTGGCACGGACGTCCTTGAGGACAGGCAGGAGGAGTTCCAGTGCTTTGCCGCCGCTTTGCCCCATCTCGTGTCCATGCTTGTTGCCCCTGAGGGAGACCCGGATGCTCTAGACATCCCGACCCCACGCTCTTACGCAGAGGCGATGGCCGGTCCCTACTCCTCTCAGTGGCAGTCAGCCATGGACGCAGAGATGGCTTCCTGGAAGTCCACAGGCACCTACGTTGACGCTGTTCCCCCTCCTGGGGCGAACATTGTCAGTGGCATGTGGATCTTCAGGGTGAAGCGGCCGCCGGGTTCTCCGCCTGTCTTCAAGGCGCGCTACGTGGCTCGTGGCTTCAGTCAGCGACAGGGAGTTGACTTCTTTCAGACCTTCTCCCCGACCCCGAAGATGACCACTCTTCGGGTTCTACTGCACGTCGCTGCTCAGCGTGACTACGAGCTACACTCTCTTGACTTCAGCACTGCTTTCCTGCAGGGCCGCCTGCACGAGGAGATCTGGCTGCGCCGCCCTCCTGGCTTCACTGGGTCGTTCCAACCTGGTACCCAGTGGAGCCTCCGACGGCCAGTCTACGGTCTCCGCCAGGCGCCGCGTGAGTGGCACGACACACTGAGGACTACACTTGCGGCTCTTGGGTTTGCTCCTTCTACTGCTGACCCGTCGCTGTTTCTGCGCACCGACACCTCGCTGCCGCCTTTCTACATCCTCGTGTACGTCGACGACTTGGTCTTTGCCACTGCGGACACTGCCGCACTCGCCCACGTGAAGTCCGAGCTGCAGAAGAGACACACGTGCACAAACCTGGGTGAACTGACAAGCTATCTTGGCCTGCGGATCACCCGGGACAGAGCACGCCGCACCATTACCCTGACTCAGTCACACATGGTGCAGCAGGTCCTTCAGCGCTTCGGCTTCACGTACTCCTCGCCTCAGTCCACTCCTCTGCCTACGGGACACTCGCTCTCAGCTCTGCCTTCGGATGAGTCCGTAGAGTCGAGTGGTCCGTATCCAGAGCTTGTGGGCTGCCTCATGTACCTGATGACTTGCACTCGACCTGACCTCGCATACCCTCTCAGCATCTTAGCACGCTATGTTGCTCCCGGCCGTCACCGGAAGGAGCACATGGATGCAGCTAAGAGGGTGTTGCGCTACTTGTGCAATACGTCGGGCATGGGGCTAGTGCTTGGAGGGCGTGAGCGGCCTGTGCTCACTGGGCACTCAGACGCTTCTTGGGCTGACGACCAGGCTACTCAGAGGTCGTCTCAGGGTTACACCTTCAGTCTTGGCTCTGGCTCTGTCTCTTGGCGCTCTACTCGCTCTTCTTCGGCTCTCAGCTCCAGCTGTGAGGCTGAGATCTACGCCACGGCCATGGCTGCCCAGGAGCTTCGCTGGCTCACCTACCTGCTGACTGACCTTGGAGAGCGGCCTCGTTCTCCTCCAGTGCTGTACGTCGACAACAAGGCAACCATTGCCTTGTGTGAGGAGCACAGACTGGAGCACAGGACGAAGCACATTGCTCTACGCTACTTCCTTGCTCGAGAGCTGCAGCAGCGTGGTCAGCTTCGCCTGCGTTTCGTGGCCACTGAGGCCAACACTGCTGATGTGTTCACCAAGGCACTTCCGCCTCGTGACCATCAGCGCTTTTGCACTCTGCTAGGCCTTGTGCCCACTGGGCCTCACTTGCTTACCTCTTGACCTTGCTTGTACTGCTGCATATATATATCCTTGCTCTTGCTTGTTTAGCACTGCTATATATATATATGCTCTACTGCATGTGAACTGGCCTTGTGGCCTTGACCTTGTGCTCGGAATTTGTGTGGTATCCTTGAGATCCACCCTGAGCTTGCTTTGTTTTGCTTTGCTTTGCTTGACTGGTCTTGTGACCCCTTGCTCTCCCCCACTTTGCCTATGGGGGTGTGTCAGATGATTATATTACTGATGCATATATTTAGGCTGTAGTGGGGTAGCCCATAGGGGGTACAACCCAATTAGGGTTGGTACTTGTACTTGTTTCATTTCATAGTGCACTCATTCCTCGCCTCTATCTCAACACGCGCCGCCCTCTACGGCCCCTCGTGCTGCCCTTACGGCCCCTTAACTCCCCTTGCGTCGCCCTTCCGGCCCTCGCGGGCCCCTTTCGGCCCCTCGCGGCGCCCTTTCCGGCCCCTTACGGCCCCGTCGCCGCCCCGTTTAGGCCTCTTGCGGCAACTTTTCGGCCCCGTCTAGGCCCCTTGCGACCCCTCTACGGCCCCGTCTAGGCCCCTTACGGCCCCTCTGCGGCCCCGTCTAGGCCCCTTGCGGCCCCGTCGCCGCCACCTGCGGCCCCGTCGCTGTCACCTGCGGCCCCGTCGCTGCCACCTGCGGCCCCGTCGCCGCCACCCGCGGCCCCGTCGCCGCCACCTGCGGCCCCGTCACCACCACCTGCGGCCCCGTCGCCGCCACCTGCGGACCCGTCGCCGCCACCCGTGGCCCCGTCGCCGCCACCTGCGGACCCGTCGCCACCACCTGCGGCCCCGTCGCCGCCACATGCGGCCACGCAGCCGCCACCTGTGGCCCCGCCGCCACCTGCGGCTCCGTCGCCGCCACCTGCGGCCGCGTCGCCGCCACCTACGGCCCCGTCGCCGTCACCTGCGGCCCCGTCGCCCTCCCCTAGCGGCCCTGTCACCGCTCAGCCGCCCAGCGACCGAGCCACCGAGCAGCCCAGCAGCCGAGCCGCCCACCAGCCGAGCCGCCCAGCAGCCGAGCCGCCGAGCAGCCGAGCCGCCAAGCAGCCGAGCCGCCCAGCAGCCGAGCCGCCCTGCCGCCGAGCCGCCCAGCAGCCGAGCTGCCCAGCAGCCGAGCCGCCCTGCCGCCGAGCCACTCAGCAGCCGAGCCGCCCAGCAGCCGAGCCGCCCTGCCGCCGAGCCGCCGAGCCGCCCAGCCGCCCTACTGTCGAGCCGCTGCTGTTCCTATCGGTGCTCCCCGGCCCTCCTTCCTCGGACTGGTGAGCTCACTCCCTACTAGGCCACTGCAGTCCTGGCTACCCCCAGTGTCCTTACTTTTGATGCTGAGGGCTGTGCCGTTGACTTTGAGGTCTGGGTCGATGACCTCCAGCTGTTTCTCCAGTGCGATAGGGCAGACGGACTCTCTCTGTTCGATCTCACCTCTGGTGCATCTCCTGCCCCGCCTGCTACTGCTGACTGCACTGTTCGCTCACAGTGGGCCACACGCGATGCTGCTGCTCGCCTTGCTGTGCGTCGCCACTTACCGACCGCTGAGCGTGCACACTTTAGCCAGTACAAGAGTGCTCAGACCTTGTACGACGTTGTAGTTGCACGCTACTCTTCCCCTGCCACTGCTACACTGAGCCGCCTCATGCTACCGTACCTCTTCCCTGACCTTGCTGCCTTTCCCACAGTCGCTGACCTTATTACGCACCTCCGCACTAGTGACACTCGCTACCGCGCTGCGCTTCCTGCTGAGTTCTGCGCCAAGATCCCCCCCCCCCATGTACATCACCCTCTACTACATAGTCACCCGGCTCCCTGACTCTCTCCGCGTAGTCAGGGACCACTTCCTCTCACTTTACCCCACCACTCTCACCGTTGACCTCCTCGAGAAGGCCCTCCTAGCAGCAGAGAAGAGCATAATCGCTGTAGGAGCCTCTCATGGTGACCCTCGCACCCCTGTCTTTGAGGGGTGTTCCCCCTCCCCCCTCTTGCCCTCTGTTGCCTCTGCTGCTGCGGCCGACCTCGTCAGTTTCGAGTCGGTCGGCGCTGCGTCTGCCCCGAGCGGGAGACGCCGCAACGGCAAGGGCAAGGGGGGCAAGGGCGCTGGAGGGGCTGGCGGGGGCGGTGGAGGTGGTGGTGGAGGCAGTGGAGGGGGTGGGGGTGGTGGTGGGAGTGGTGGCGGGGGAGGCGGCGGCGGCGGCGGCAGCAGTGGAGGCGGAGGAGGCGGCGGTGGTGGCGGAGGGAGCGGAGGCGGCGGAGGTGGCGGAGGAGGCGGAGGTGGAGGAGGCGGAGGCAGCGGTGGCGGCGGCGGCGGTGGTGGAGCGGGTTGCGAATCTGCGCAGAGGAGTGGCTCAGGTGGTGGTCCGCGCCAGCAGCAGCGGAGTGGTGTGACCCTGTCCCCTCAGCAGCTTCGTGAGTGGTACACTGCGCGTCAGCGCGGTGGGGGTACTGGTCCCTGCACTTACGTCCTCCGTACCGGCGACCGAGCAAGTGAGCAGTGCGGGGGCCCACACTCCACCGAGCGCTGCTTCGGTCGCCTGACTGCCACTGAGAGGAGTACTCACCCGCGATCGCATCAGCGTAAGAGCGCGGGGTCGGGATGTCTGGAGCATTCGGGTCTCCCTCAGGGGCAATTAGCATGGAAACGAGATGAGGCGCAGCGGCTGCAAGACACTCAAGGTCCTCCTGCCTGTCCTCAAGGACGTCCGTGCCTAGAGCACACTCACTCCCAACGGACGGAGGAAAGACAGACTCAGACTCAGCAACAAGACTCGCGGCGTAGTTTAGACGACAGCGAGCAGCAAAGTCGACAAGCTCGGCAACTAGGGCAGACGCAGCAGCAGACTCAAAGCAAGGGTCAGTGACAGCAGTGGCCAGGAGACGCATGACAGTAGGACAGGCAGCACGATGAGAGTCAGACTCCGGGTCAGCAAGGACAGGAAGAGAGGACTCAGGAGGAGACGGCAGAGGGACACGCTGTGGAGCAGTGGAAGGACGCAGAGTCATAAAGTGTGTGCCAGGCACAGGTGGAGGACGCTCATGCTGACCACGGCGATCAGTGCGAGCAGCACGAACAGGTGACACAGGACGCGACACAGGCGACACAGGACGAGACTCAGGCTCACGACGCTCTGTAAGACCGCCTGTCGGACCAGTGTAGGGAGAAGGACCAGGAAGTGGCGAGGCAGGCGGGAGCTGGGACTGTGACCGGACAGGCGGAGGACACTCTGAGGAGGGAGGAGGACTAGGAGGAGGCGGTTGACCAAGAACCTGCTGAAGGAGCGGAACGAAGTACGGCCGCGGCCGTGAAGTGCCCCCAGAAGCAGCAGAGACAGCACCAGAACCTCCAGCCGAACCAGCACCAGCAGCACCTCCGGCAGCTCCAGAGCCTCCACCAGCACCGGCAGCACCTCCAGGACCTCCAGCAGCACCAGCAGCACCTCCAGCAGCACCAGCGCCAGCAGTACCTCTAGCAGCAGGGCCTCCAGCTGGCGGTACCTCAACGCTAGGAGCTCCACTCCTGAGGCTGCAGCGCCGAGCGTACCACTCACGTAGCCGCTGAGGGGAGGGAGGCTCTGGCTGCGGCACTGCACCTGTGAGGCCACCAGTCCCGACTCCAGAAGACCCCCCAGCTCCAGTAGCCCCACGACGGAGGCTGTAGCGCTGGGAGTACCACTCACGCAGCTGCTGTGAAGAGGGAGCGCCACCAGGCTCAGCACCCCCAGTCTCAGCACCCCTAGTCTCAGCACCCCCAGGCTCAGCACCCCCAGTCGCAGCACCTCCAGGCTCAGCACCCAAAGTCTCCGCACCCCCAGGCTCAGCACCCCCAGTCTCTGCACCCCCAGGCTCAGCACCCCCAGTCTCAGTGCCCCCAGACCCAGCACCACCAGGCTCAGCACACTCAGTACCTCGCGCAGGACCAGATTCAACAGCTACCTCGACAGGCTCGACCGGGTCTACCTGGGAAACACTGTCAGAATGTTATTGTATACATCACTTTATAACTGCCTGCAATGTAGACTTAGTGTAGTTATCTTGCTTGTTAGGTGGTGCACCTTGCTTCACTTCTTTCATATTTGTACCCTTCTTCTCCTATTTCTCTTTCATATACCCTAAAACTTAGCCATGGCTTCTTAGCCTTAGCTCATATCTTAACATGGAATCAGAGCGACTACGCTCTTGGCCTGTGGGCCCCACGTGCTTCCGCTGCTTTCTTGTATGTCGCGCGCCCCGTGGCGTGCGACACTTTTTTCTTCCCGCCACGCGCTCGGGGCGCGTGGCGGTTTTCTGCCCGCCGTGCGCCCCAGACGCGCGGCATCTTCCTGCCCCGTCGCCGCCCTTCTCGGCCCCTCACGGCCTCTTCGCGGCCCCGTAGCTGCTCCTCTCACGGCCCCTCGCGCTACCCTCAGTGGCCCCGTCGCCACACTTTGCGGCCCTGTCGCCGCCCCTATCGGCCCTGTCGCCACTCCTAGCGGCCCCGTCGCCGCCCGTAGCGGCCCCGTCGCCGCCCTTCTCGGCCCCTCGCGACCCCTTCGCGGCCCTGTCGCCGCCCCTTCTCGGCCCCGTCGCCGCCTTTAGCGGTCCCGTTGCCGCCCCTAGCAGCCCCGTCGCCGCTCTTCGCGGCCCCGTTGCCGCCCCTAGCGGCTCCGTTGCCGCCCCTTGTGGCCGCGTCACCTGCTCGTCACGGCGCACCCCCCCCTGGCCGCCGCCTCTACCTCCCTTGCGCCCGTGCCTGCTTTGCACCAGAGCGCGGGCCTGCCTTGCAACAGTAGCCGCCCCTGGAGCAGCCGCCCGTGGAGCGGCCGCCGTTGCAGCAGCCGCCCCTGGAGCCGCCGCCCCTGAAGCAGCCGCCCCTGGAGCCGCTACCCCTGCAGCAGCCGCCACTGCAGCAGCAGCCCCTGGAGCAGCCGCCCCAGCAGCAGCCGCCCCTAGAGTAGCCGCCGCTGCAGCAGCCGCCCCTGGAGCCGCCGCCCCTGAAGCAGCCGCCCCTGGAGCAGCCGCCACTGCAGCAGCCGCCCCTGGAGCCGCTACCCCTGCAGCAGCCGCCCCTGAAGCGGCCGCCCCTGCCCACTGGAGCAGCCGCCACTGCAGCAGCGGCTCCTGGACCCGATGCAGCCGTGGGGGGGTGGGTATGGGGGTGGCGGGTGCGGGGGTGATGAGTGTGGGAGGTATGGGGGTGGCTGGTGTGAGGGTGATGAGTGTGGGAAGGGGTACGGCAAGGGGTGTGAAAGGGGTGTGGGACAGGTGAGGGAGGTTGAGTGGAGGTGGCCGCCGTGAAGTCAGCAGCTCCAGTCGCCCGTGAGACCGTTGCGCCAGTCGCCCGTGAGCCCGTCGCTGCAGTCGCCCGTGAGCCCGTTGCTCCAGTCGTCCGTGAGTCAGTTACTCCTGCCGCTCGTCTAGCCGCGGAGTCAGTTACTCCAGTTGCCCGTGTGCCAGTTGCTCTAGTTGCCAGTGTGCCAGTTGCTCCAGTTGCCCGTGTGCCAGTTGCTCCAGTTGTGCAGTGTGCCAGCAGCTTCAGCTGCCGCCCACCACCTCCTCTTCTCTCATAGTCCCTCCTCCTCCTCACTTGCCCTCTCCGTCTGCTGTGCTCTGCTTGGTGTACCCCTTCTGGGGGTGTTTCTGCACATGGTTCTTCACTGCAGGCAGTTAGGGAGTGTGTCAGAATGTTATTGTATACATTACTTGATAACTGCCTGCAATGTAGACTTAGTGTAGTTATCTTGCTTGTTAGGTGGTGCACCTTGCTTCAATTCTTTCATATTTGTACCCTTCTTCTCCTATTTCTCTTTCATATACCCTAAAACTTAGCCATGGCTTCTTAGCCTTAGCTCATATCTTAACAAACACCTGAGGGAGCAGCAGCCTGGGGAGGGAGGGGGTCTACCGACGGGACACCTGGGGTGAGGAAGAGCGGCGGGGGGGGGAGCGGGGCAGTGCGGTAGGGAAAGAGACGGTAAAAGGGTACTGACTCGTCAAAGGTGACGTCCTGAGAGGCGAAGACACGGCGCGAGGTGGGGTGGTAAAACCGCCAGCCAGGCGCGTCAGGGACAAAGCCAAGGAAGACATAGGGAACCGCACGGGAGGAGAGTTTGTCCGCGGACGTATCGCGGACAAAGACTCGACATCCCCAGACTCGGAACACCGACGCATCGCCAACCTCCCCCGTCCAACGCAGGGTAGGCGAGGTCTCCGGAACAGAGACACGGGGCCAGAGGTTGAGCTGATGCGCGGCCTACTGCACTGCAAACGGCCACAGGAAATGGGGGGCAGCCGCATGGATCATGGAGGTACGAGCGACCTCCATGACAAGACCAATGCGGCGCTCAACAACCCCATTCTGCTGCGGAGAGGTCGGGAGAGTGAACGTCTGGCGGATGCCGTGCTCCGCACAGTAGGCTGCCAAGAGGTCAGAGGAAAACTCGCCACCTCTGTCAGAATGCAGACGTAGGACAGGAAAGTCCGACTGGAACCGCTGGCGGAGCTGGAGACGAGCAGCGCGGATCCAGGGGATCAAGACATCAGGGACCTCACCCTTGGTACGCAAGGGGAAGACCGTGGTGTAGCGGGTGTAGTCGTCGACGACCAGCAGAAAGTACCGCTCATGGCCCTGTCCCCGGACGCGGGCGGGGCCCCACACGTCCAGGTGGAGAGTCTGCAGGGGAGCCTCTGTGGGAGGGAACGAGGAGGAGTGAGGAGCGGCGCGCTGCCGCCCCTCGACACAGGGAAGACAGGGAGGAGCAGGCGAGGGTGGTAGGGGAGGGAGGACTCTGGGAAGACCAGAGACAAGGTACCTGGAGTGCATGCCGCGAAGGCACTGCACTGACGGGTGACCAAGGCGGTGGTGCCAGAGGACAGTCCTATGCGACAGGGAGCGACACGAGCAGGGGGCCGACAGCTGACCTGAGGCAGACGCAGACGCAGCTACCTGAGGGGACTTAGTGGTCAGTGTGTACAAGTCCGACCGCGGCTGTCGAGTGAAGGTAGCTAGGTGACGACCCGTCCGGGCACACGTGCAGTGCGTCACACGTTCGTAGGCCGGGGTTAATTGGTGAACACCCGCGTCTTGGAGCGCGGAACCCGCCACCAAGTTCGTAGAGAACGAGGGGAGGTAGAGACCCGACAGCGTGCCAGACGGGACAGTAAGACAAGGGAGGGCAGTGGTGGAGGTCGCAAGGACCGGACCCCCTGAGGGGTCAGCCAGGGAGACAGCAACCGGTCTAGGGAGCTGTTCTAGGGCAGTGCGGTCGCGAAAGAAACAGCGGGAAGCACCTGAGTCCGGTGTGAAGGTGTGCAGTGCCTCAGTAGGTGCGGTACCAGTAGACGCAGACGCACTGGCATCTAGGGCAGCAGCCTCACCAGGACCTGGAGCAGCAGACGCACTAGCACCTAGAGCTGCAGCCTCACCGGTCCCAATACCTGGGTCGGGCGGTACACTCAGGTAACAGTCACCCTCAACACTAATAGTCAATGCATACATAGCAGCAAGGTTAGCATCATAATCAAGAGCAAAGATATCAATTCCCTTCTTAAGCAGATCAGCCCAGCGGGGCAGCTCAGAGGCGTTAGGGAACCGCTCGCGCCAGGCGTCATCGAGGCGAAAGAAACAGCGCTGCGCCGTGTGAAACTTCCCACAAGTCTGGCCAGTGCGGTCACCTGTGCGTACGGGCAGGTACTGTCAAACATTGTATGATGTGCTTGTTTAGGCTACAGTGGGTTAGCCTATAGTGGGTACACATTTCTAGGGTTAGGTTTGACCTATTTGTACCCAACACTCATTCTAGTCATTCATTCTCGTTTCTGATTCTGACATGGTATTACGAGCCTAGGTTCCACCTAGGACCGAAACGATAGGGCCCACCGTTTCCGCTAGCCGCGCCCTCGTGCGCCGCCTTTTTTTCCTGCGCCTCGAGCGCCTCGTTCTTAAGGCCCCCTAAGGCCCTCTCGCGTCGCCCCTTAAGGCCCCTCACGGCCCCTCGCGTCGCCCTCTTAAGGCCCCTTACGGCCCGGCGCTAGCCTCTCAAGGCCCCGTGTGGCCCCGCGCTAGCCTCTCACGGCCCCCGATCGGCCCCGCGCTAGCCTCCTAAGGCCCCCGTCGGCCCCGCGCTAGCCCCGCGCTAGCCTCCTAAGGCCCCCGATCGGCCCCGCGCTAGCCTCCTAAGGCCCCCGTCGGCCCCGCGCTAGCCCCTCGCTAGCCTCCTAAGGCCCCCGATCGGCCCCGCGCTAGCCTCCTAAGGCCCCCGTCGGCCCCGCGCTAGCCCCCTAAGGCCCCCGTCGGCCCCGCGCTAGCCTCTCACGGCCTCGCCCTCGCCCTGGACGGCCCCGCGCTCTCACTTAGCAGCCCCACCCGGCCCCGCGCTCGCCCCTCTAGGACCGAGCCGAACCGCGCGACCCGATCGAGCCGCGCGACCCGGCCGAGCCGCGCCGCCCTAGCCGAGCCGCGCCGCCCTAGCCGAGCCGCGCCGCTCTACTGCTACTACCACTGCTGCTACTGCTACTCCTGCTACTACTACTGCTGCCACTGCTACTGCTTCAGCTATGGCTAGCCCTACAGTTCTCTCGTTCGATACTGAGGGCCGCCCGATTAAGTTTGATACCTGGCTCGATGATCTGCACCTGTTCCTCCAGCTCACTGCTAGAGAGGATATCTCGCTGTACGATCACGCACTAGGCACAGTCCCTGCTCCTGCTACTACTGCTACCGCTACTGCTCGCTCGCAGTGGCAGACTCGCGATGCCCACGCCCGCTTTGCCATTCGCAACTCCCTGCCAGTCGATGAGCGTGAGCACTTCGGCCAGCATCAGACTGCGCAGGCCCTGTACACTGCTGTAGCTGCGCGCTACTCCTCCCCGGCCTCAGCTGCACTAGGCCGTCTCTCCCTTCCCTACCTGTTCCCCGACCTGTCCGCTTTCCAGACAGTCGCTGACCTCATCACTCACCTCCGTACTAGTGATGCCCGCTTCCGTGCAGCCATGCCCGCTGAGTTTCTTGCCTCCAACCCTCCCCCGCTCTGGCTCACTCTCTACCACCTAGTCACCCGCCTCCCTGACACTCTGCGTACAGTCAGGGACCACTTCCTAGCTCGCTGCCCCACTGAGCTCACCATTGCCGCCCTAGAGAAGGAACTACTTGCAGCTGAGAAGAGTATTGTAGCTGTAGGTGCCTCTCGTGGCGACCCCCGCACCCCTTTCTTCGAGGGGTGTTCCCCCTCCCCCCTCCTCCCCTCTGTCGCCTCTGCTGCTGCTGTCGACCTTCTTGGTGTTGAGCAGGTCGGCTCTGCGTTCGCTCCCAGCGGGCGCCGCAGCGGCAAGGGCAGGGGAGGCAAGGGCGGTGGGGGTGACGGCGGGGGAGGCGGTGGTGGGGGTGGTGGCAGCGGCGGGGGCGGTGGCGGGGCTGGAGGGGCTAGTGGCAGCGGTGGGGGTGGTGGAGGCAGCGGCGGCGGCGGTGGCCGGGGTGGGGGCGGTGGTGGTGGCGGCAGTGGACGTGGCGGCGGCAGGGGCGGTGGTGGTCGTGGTGGAGGCGGCGGTGGTGGTCGTGGAGGCTCTGGCACTGGCCAGAGTGCGCAGCACCCTCAGTCCTCCCAGGAGCTTCGTGAGTGGTACTTACAGCACGGGGGTGGAGGGGGTAGCCTTAGCTGCACGTACGTCATCCGCACTGGTCGCCGCAAGGGACAGACGTGCGGGAGGGCGCACACTGCGCAGCGCTGCTTCTCTCGCCTAGATGATGCTTGGCGTGCTCAGTTTCCTGACGCTCCTGAGCTCCCTCAGTGGGCTGATCTCCTCAAGAAGGATATCGATATCTATGCTCTTGATTTTGATGTTATTCTCAAAGCAATGTATGCATTGACTATTAGTGGAGAGGAGGACCAGTACCTGAGTGTTCCGCCTGACCCAGGCATCCGCACGAGTGAGGCTGCCGCCCTAGGTGCTTGCGTGTCTGCTACCCCAGGTACTGGTGAGGCTACTGCTCTAGGTGCTTGTGTGTCCGCCACCCCAGGTACTACTGAGTCCACTGAGGCACTGCACACCTTCACTCTAGACTCAGGCGCTTCGCGCTGTTTCTTTCGTGACCGCACTGCTCTTGAGCCCCTTGCTCGACCAGTCGCTGTCTCGCTCGCTGACCCCTCTGGGGGTCCGGTTATTGCGACCTCCTCCACCCTCCTTCCTTGTCCTGCTGTCCCGTCGGGCACACTATCAGGTCTTCATCTCTTCTCGTTCTCTACGAACTTGGTGGCGGGTTGTGCGCTTCAGGATGGGGGTGTTCACCAGTTCACCCCTGCCTACGAGCGCGTGACACACTGCACGTGTGCTCGGACGGGCCGTCACCTGGCTACCTTCACTCGGCAGCCGGGGTCGGACCTGTACACACTGACCACTGAGTCCCCTCAGGTAGCGGCGTCTGCGTCTGCGTCTGCGTCAGGTCAGCTGTCTGCCCCCTGCTCGTGTCGCTCTCTAGCGCACAAGACTGTCCTCTGGCACCACCGACTTGGTCACCCGTCAGTGCAACGCCTTCGGGGCATGCACGCCCGGTACCTTGTCTCTGGTCTTCCTCGGGTACTCCCTCTGGAGGTACTGAGACTGGGGGTGCTGAGCCTGGGGGTGCTGGGTCTGAGGGTACTGAGTCTGGCGTTGCTGAGTCTGGGGGTACTGAGCCTGGTTGTGTTGCAGTTGACTGTGAGGCGCCTGGAGGACCTCCCTCTTCGCAGCAGCTCCGTGAGTGGTACTCACGGTACTGCAGCCTCCGGCGGGGTGCGTCTCGGGCTCGTGGTGCTACTGGAGTTGGTACTCGTGTTTCCCCACCACGGCGGGAGCCGCCCTCTTCCCCACAGCTTCGAGAGTGGTACGCTCGGCACATCAGTCTCCGGAGTGGAGATGCTGGTGCTGGGGTCCCCGGAGTTGACGCTGCTGCGGGTGCTGCGGACCCTGGTGCTGGAGGTGTTGCTGCTGCTGGCGGTGCTGCTGGAGGTGCTGCTCGTACTGAGGACCCTGGTGCTGGAGGTGCTGCTGCTGCTGGTGGTGCTGCTGCTGGAGGTGCTGCTGCTGCTGCTGGAGTGGAGGACCCGGAGGGTGGAGCTTCTGCTGGTGCTGAGGACCCTGCCGCTGGAGCTTCTGCTGGTTCGAGAGTTGCTGCACGGCCACGGCCGTACTTCGTTCCGCTCCTTCAGCAGGTTCTTAGTCAGTGTCCTCCTCTCGCCTTAGAGTGTCCTCCGTCTGTCCAGTCACAGCCACAGTTACCGACTGCCTCCCCACTCCCTGTGCCTACTCCGTACACTGGTCCGACTGGAGGTCTAGCTGAGAGACGTGAGCCTGCTTCACGTCCTGTGTCCCCTGCGTCTCGTCGAGCGTCGCCTGTTCGTGTTGCTACCACTGCTAGTCGTGTCCAGCGTCAGCGTCCTCCTGCTGTCCCAGGCACTCACCAGATGGCGCTTCGTCAGTCCACTGCCCCGCAGCGTGTCGCTCTCCCGTCGCCTCCTGCGTCCTCTCTTCCTGCGCTTGCTGACCCGGAGTCAGACACCCTTCGCGCTGCCAGTCCTACTGTCACACGTCTCCTCGCTACGGTTGTCACTGACCCTTCCTTTGAGTCCGCTGCTGCGTCTGCCTTAGTCACTGAGCTTGTCGACTTTGCAGCTGCGTGTCGTCTAGACTACGCTGCGAGTCTTGTTGCTGAGTCTGAGTCTGTCTGTCCTCCGTCCGTCGGGGGTGAGTGTGCTCTTGGCACGGACGTTCTTGAGGACAGGCAGGAGGAGGTTGGTTGCCTTGCCGCTGCTTTGCCCCATCTCGTGTCCATGCTCGTTGCCCCTGAGGGAGACCCGGATGCACCAGACATCCCGACCCCACGCTCTTACGCAGAGGCGATGGCCGGTCCCTACTCCTCTCAGTGGCAGTCAGCCATGGACACAGAGATGGCTTCCTGGAAGTCCACTGGCACCTACGTCGACGAGGTTCCCCCACCTGGGGCGAACATCGTCAGTGGCATGTGGATTTTCAGGGTGAAGCGGCCGCCGGGCTCTCCGCCTGTCTTCAAGGCGCGTTACGTTGCACGAGGCTTCAGTCAGCGAGAGGGAGTTGACTTCTTCCAGACCTTCTCCCCGACCCCGAAGATGACCACTCTTTGGGTTCTGCTACACGTCGCCGCTCAGCGTGACTACGAGCTCCACTCTCTAGACTTCAGCACAGCTTTCTTGCAGGGCAGCCTGCACGAGGAGATCTGGCTGCGCCGCCCACCTGGCTTCACTGGGTCGTTCCCTCCTGGTACCCAGTGGAGCCTCCGGCGGCCAGTCTACGGTCTCCGCCAGGCGCCACGTGAGTGGCACGACACATTGAGGACTACACTTGCGGCTCTTGGGTTCGCTCCTTCTACTGCTGACCCGTCGCTGTTTCTACGCACCGACCCCTCGCTGCCGCCGTTCTACATCCTTGTGTACGTCGACGACTTGGTCTTTGCCACTTCTGACACAGTTGGTCTCGCTCACGTGAAGTCCGAGCTGCAGAAGAGACACACGTGCACAGACCTGGGTGAACTGACAAGCTATCTTGGCTTGCGGATCACCCGGGACAGAGCACGGCGCACCATCACCTTGACTCAGTCACACATGGTGCAGCAGGTCCTTCAGCGCTTCGGGTTCACGTACTCCTCGCCTCAGTCCACTCCTCTGCCTACGGGACACTCGCTCTCAGCTCTGCCTTCGGATGAGTCCGTAGAGCCGAGTGGTCCGTATCCAGAGCTTGTGGGCTGCCTCATGTACCTGATGACCTGCACTCGACCTGACCTTGCATACCCTCTCAGCATCTTAGCACGCTATGTCGCTCCCGGCCGTCACCGGAAGGAGCACATGGATGCAGCTAAGAGGGTGTTGCGCTACTTGTGCAGTACGTCGGGCATGGGGCTAGTGCTTGGAGGGCGAGACCGGCCTGTTCTCACTGGGCACTCAGACGCTTCCTGGGCAGACGACCAGGCTACTCAGCGGTCGTCCCAGGGTTACACCTTCAGTCTTGGCTCTGGCTCTGTCTCTTGGCGTTCTACTCGCTCTTCTTCTGTTCTCAGCTCCAGCTGTGAGGCTGAGATCTACGCCACGGCCATGGCTGCCCAGGAGCTTCGCTGGCTCACCTACCTGCTGACTGACCTTGGAGAGCAGCCTCGTTCTCCTCCAGTGCTGTACGTCGACAACAAGGCCACCATTGCCTTGTGTGGGGAGCACAGACTGGAGCACAGGACGAAGCACATTGCTCTGCGCTACTTTCTTGCTCGAGAGCTGCAGCAGCGAGGTCAGCTTTGTCTGCGTTACGTGGCCACTCGGGCCAACACTGCTGACGTGTTCACCAAGGCGCTTCAGCCTTGTGACCATCAGCGCTTCTGTACTGTTCTAGGCCTCGTGCCTACTGTCCCTCATTTGCTCACTTCTTGACTTTGCTTGTACAGTGATCTCTATATATATATACCTGCATGCTTACTCTTGCTAGGTTGTGATTACTGTATCTCTTGTTCTTTTATAAATCTGCATGTGAACTGGTCTTGTGACCGCTTGCTTGTGCTCGGAACTTGTGTGGTATCCTTGAGATCCACCCTGAGCTTTGTTTTGCTTTGACTGGTCTTGTGACCCCTTGTTCTCCCCCACTTTGCCTATGGGGGTGTGTCAAACATTGTATGATGTGCTTGTTTAGGCTACAGTGGGTTAACCTATAGTGGGTACACATTTCTAGGGTTAGGTTTGACCTATTTGTACCCAACACTCATTCTAGTCATTCATTCTCGTTTCTGATTCTGACAGGTACCTCCACCTCCAGACCCCCCACGCTGAGAGTACCACTCACGGAGCTGCTGGGGCGAGGGAGTCTCGCCGGGACGCTGCTGATGCTGCCTCTGGCCACTGCCAAACCCCCCACGTTGCACCGCTCCATCGCGCCCGCCACCCACTCCACCGCCGCCACCACTGCCACCACCGCCCCCACCACCCCCACCACCTCCGCCGCCACTGCCCCCTGTGCCGCCACTGACCCCCCCACTACCCGCGCCACTCCCACCTCCGCCACCACCCCCGCCCCCCCCCACCCCCTCCACCGCCGCCGCCCCCGCCTCCACCTCCACCACTCTTGCCCCCCTTGCCCCTGCCGCCCTTGCGCCTCCCACTAGGAGCAGACGCGGCCACGACCCCCTCAGCTCTGAGGAAGTCGACAGCAGCAGCAGATGCCTTGGAGGGGAGGAGGGGGGAGGGGGAGCACCCCTCAAAGAAGGGGGCGCGGGGGTCACCACGAGAGGCACCTACAGCTACAATGCTCTTCTCAGCTGCTAGGAGTTCCTTCTCGAGGAGGTCGACAGTGAGGTCAGTGGGGGAGAGGGCGAGAAACTGGTCCCTGACTGTGCGAAGGGAGTCAGGGAGGTGCGTGACAAGGTGGTACAGTGTGAGGTACATCGGGGGGGGGTTCTTGGCGAGGAAATCTGGGGGGAGCGCGGCACGGTAGCGGAGGTCACTGGTACGGAGGTGGGTGATGAGGTCAGCTACAGTGGCAAAGGCGGACAGGTCGGGGAAGAGGTAGGGCAATGAGAGACGGCCTATAGCAGCAGTGGCAGGGGAGGAGTAGCGCGCGACTACTGCGTCGTACAGCTCCTTAGCGGTCTTATGCTGGCCGAAGTGCTCGCGCTCATCTAATGGCAGGTGGCTGCGAACGGCTAGGCGGGCGTGAGCATTACGGGTCTGCCACTGGGAGCGAGCAGTACTGTCAGCAGTAGCGGGAGGTGCGGGAGCAGCGCCTGACGTGTGGTCATACTGGGAGACATCGTCCTTGGCAGTGATCTGGAGGAACAGGTGGAGGTCATCTAACCAAACTTCAAACTTAATCGGGCGGCCCTCAGCGTCAAAGGTGAGAATAGAGGGAGTGGCCATAGTGGCAGCAGTAGCAGTAGGAACAGTAGCAGTAGTAGCAGTAGCAGTTGAAGCAGTAGTACGACAGGAACAGGAACAGGAGTTGCTGCAGGTGGGGCACAGTAGTGCGGCGCGGCTCAGGTCGGGCGGCGCGGCTCGGTTCGGGCAGCGTGGCTCGGTTCGGGTGGCGTGGCTCGGTTCGGGCGGCGCGGCTCGGCTCGGGCTGGGCTACGCGGCGGTGCGCGACGAGGGGCGTGCGCGTGGGCGGCTGTAGCGGGTGGGCCGCGGCTGTGCGTGGGCCTGACTAGCGCGCGGGCGGCGGCCTAGAGGAGCGTCGCGGCGGCCTACGGGCGGGGCTGCGGCGCTCTGGACGCGCTGGCTGCGACCTGCGGGCGGGCGGCTGAGGGTCGCGCGTCGGCCTAGGGGCGAGCGGGGCCTACGGGCGACGGCCTGCTGGGGCTCGCGAGAAAAAATCGGGCCGCCCTAGGCGGCGGTTTTCCTACGCGCGCTAAAACGACGGGGCCGCGCTCAGGCTGCTAGCGGGCTGCACACGGGCAGCATGAGAGGAGAGCGCACGAGGGCGCACTAGGGGAGAGGCGCACGGGGGCGCTAAAAAAAGGGCTCATGAGGGCACCTCTAGCGGAACGGTGGGCCCTTAGGTCTAGAACCTAAGCTCTTAATACCATGTCAGAAACAAGAAGTGATTGAACTATGAAACATTGGAGTACAAGTATGAAACCCTAGAGTTGTGTACCCCTTAAAGGCTAACCCACTATAGCCTACACAGCAATAACACATATATGATGTTCGACAATTACTTCATGTCTGCACAACGTTTATTATGACTCAACTGAAGCCACTACTTAGATGTTGCGGTGTTTTTGTGTTATGCCAGATAATATATTTGAGCCTTATGGTTTTGGAAGTTGCGGCAATTTGTATACATCATGGTGCAAGAATCATGCATTAGCGTTTCTAGTGTTTTCTTTGTATAAACATTGTATTAATGTCCTGTTTTAAATACAATGGGGCTTTAAGGCCAAACGCAAAAGAGGCAGTTGCAATGCAAGCAAACCCAGAGAGGTCCCGAATCTGTCCGTGGGAGAGTCCTCAATGCTACAGGAAGAGAGGTCTCGAATGTGTCCCAAAAGTGTCTCGAAAGACACTTTCGGGTCAGTTGGGCGATCCACTTTCATGACATTTCACTTGGTCTTGAAAGTGTCTTTCGAGACACTTTTCAACCTGTCCCGAAAGTATTCGAAAAGAATCTCTTGGGACAGTTTCGGGACATTACGGTACATTTTGGAGATGGTCATTGACCAAGTCCATCAAGCCTAGTATGTACTTTTTAAAACCGCAGTCCAGTCCGGTCCGGTCCAGGCCTTTTTGTTTCCTAAGCTTCACCTCAATCGCTCCCAGTTTGTTTCTTGAGGCACCAAAAAAGTGCACATTGTTAAGAACCTAAGGCAAGAATGAGTGAATTAGGTGAAGGCTAGGGTACAAGACTAGGGTATCGAGAAAGTTTGTGTACCCCTTAGTGCTAACCCCCATATAGCCTAGATAACCTAAACAAGCATATATATATAATTTGACACACTCCCATAGGCGAAATGGGGGATAGCTAGAGCAAGCAACGGTCACAAGACCAGTCAAGAGAAGAAACAAAATACAGCTCAGGGTGGATCACAACGTCACCACGCAGTCTGAGCACAAGCAAAAGACCACAAGGTCAGTTCACATGCAGAGATATATATATAGATCACAGTACAAACAAAGCCTACAGCAAGTGAGGAAGTGTGGGCACTAGGCCTAACAAGGTGCAGAAACGATGATGATCACCAGGCGGAAGCGCCTTGGTGAATATATCAGCAGTGTTGGCCCGAGTGGCTACGTAAGCAAGGCAAAGCTGGCCACGCTGCTGCAGCTCTCGAGCAAGGAAGTAACGCGGAGCGATGTGCTTCGTTCTGTGCTCCAGTCTGTGCTCCTGACACAAGGCAATGGCGGCCTTGTTGTCGACGTACAGAACTGGAGGAGAACGAGGCCGCTCTCCCAAGTCGGTCAGCAGGTAGGTGAGCCAGCGTAGCTCCTGTGCAGCCATGGCTGTGGCATAGATCTCGGCCTCACAGCTGGAGCCGAGAACTGACGACGAACGTGTAGAACGCTAGGAAACTGAACCAGAACCAAGGCTGAAGGTGTAACCCTGTGACGACCGCTGCGTAGCCTGGTCGTCAACCCAAGAGGCGTCCGAGTGACCAGTGAGGACAACGTCACCCCGTCCTCCAAGCACGAGCCCCATGCCCGATGTTGTCAAATGATATATATGCTACATATGCTTAGGCTGTAGTGGGGTAGCCAATATGGGGTACAACCCACATTAGGGTTTCATATTTGTACCTCATTCTCTCATAGTTCCATCATTCCTACTGCTAGATTCTGACATGGTTTCAGAGCACTAGGTCCGTAGGACCGTGTTTTTCTTTTTCGGGCCCACCTACCGTTGCGGTTACCACGTTACCCCACGTATTGTCCTGCGCCTGCCTGCCTGCCTGCCTTGCCTTGTGACGTGCTGCGCTGCGCGCGCCGTCCTGCAGCCCTCGCGCTGCCTACTGCTGCCCTAGACCAGCGCGCCGCCCCTGCAGGCTTGTAAGGCCCGCGCGCCATCCCTACAGCCCTGTCAGGCCCGTTAGCCGCCCCTGCAGGCCCGTCAGGCCCGCGAGCCGCCCCTGCAGGCCCGTCAGGCCCGCGAGCCGCCCCTGCAGGCCCGTCAGGCCAGAGCGCCGCCCCTACAGGCCCGTCAGGCCAGAGCTCCGCCCCTGCAGGCTCGTCAGGCCGCCAGTCGTCCCTGCAGGCCCGTCAGGCCCGCTACCCGCCCCTCCAGGCCCGTCAGGCCCGCGAACCGCCCCTGCAGGCCCGTCAGGCTGGGTCGCCGCCCTGCGCGTCGCGCCCGCTGCCCGCGCGTCGCGCTGCAGCCCCGCGCGTCGCGTCCGCTGCCCGCGCGTCGCGCTGCAGCCCTGCGCGTCGTGCCCGCTGCCCGCGCGTCGCGCTGCAGCCCCGCGCGTCGCGCTGCAGCCCCGCGCGCCGCGTTTGCAGCTCGTGCAGCGCGCTGCAGCCTCGCACGCCGCAGCTGCCCCTGGACGCCGCCCTGCAGCAGCTGCCACCGTCGCTCCTGCAGCAGCTGCCACGGAGCGCCCTGCCACAGTCGCGGCCCTGCCCAGCAACAACTGCCGCGGAGCCTTCTGCCGCCGTCGCGGCCCTGCCCTGCAGCAGCTTTCGCGGAGCCTCCTGTCGCAGTCGCGGCCCTGCCCTGCAGCAGCTGCCGCGGAGCCTCCTGCCGCGTTCGCGATCCGCCCTGCAGCAGCTGTCGCGGACCTGCCCTACCGCCGACGCGGCCCTGCTCTGCCGCAGCTATAGCGGCCCCGCCGTCGCCGCCGTCGTGCGCCTGCCCTTCCCGCCACTGGTGAGCACCTACCTTGTTCGTGCGCTGCCGCCTGCCTGCCCGCCTGCCTCCCTGCCTGCCGGCCTGCCTACCTGCCTGTCTGCCGCGCCTGCCCTGCACGCGCTGCTGTTGCTGCTACTACTACTGCTATTGCTACTGCTACTGCTACTGCTGCTACTGACGGTGGCCAGATGCAGCACCACCGACGTCCGCGTGAGTCCTTCACGCCCCAGCAGCTTAGTGAGTGGTATGCTAGTTGGGGTTGTAGGGGTGGCCGCGCTGCTACTGCTGTTACTGCTGCTACTGCTGCTACTACTACTACTGCTGCTACTGGCGGTGGCCAGATGCAGCTCCAGCGACGTCCGCGCGAGTCTCGCACGCCCCAGCAGCTTAGTGAGTGGTACGCCAGTTGGGGTTGTCGCGGTAGTCGTCGTAGCTGTCGCCCTAGAGCTGGTCAGTTGGGAGAGTCTGGCAGTGGCCTGCTGCAGCTGCAGCGGCGTCCACGCGAGACACTTAAGTCTCGGTAGCTTCACGAGTGGTACGCTCAGAGTAGAGGGTCTCTGAGTACCGTTCGCTGCCCGTACGTCATTCGCACTAGTGCTCGGAATGGTCAGCCTTGCGGGACGCTCAGTCACACACAGTCCCGTTGCTTCGCCCGTCTGAGCGACGCCTGGCGTACCGAGTTTGGCGACGAGGCTGAGCTCCCCGATTGGGTGGAGCTGCTTGGGCAGAGGGTAGATATCTTTGCTCTTGACAATGATGCTATTCTCACTGCCATGTATGCATTGCCTACTAGTGCTGACCGTGCCTGTTACCTGTGCGTACCGCCTGACCCAGGTATAGAGCCTGCTGCTCAAGGTGCTGGTGAGGCTGCTGCTCTAGGGGCTAGTGTATCTCCTGCTCTAGGTACGGGTGAGGCTGCTGCTCCAGGTGCTGGTGAGTCTGCTCTCTCTAGTACTGCGCCTGCTCAGGCCTTTTACACCTTCACACTTGAATCTGGTGCTTCTCGCTGCTTCTTTCGCGACAGCACCTCCCTCACGCCGCTCAGTCGGCCGGTTCCAGTCTCTCTGGCAGACCCCTCTGGGGGTCCCGTCCGTGCGATCTTTTCCACTGTCCTCCCTTGTCCTGCTGTCCCGTCCGGCACACTGTCGGGTCTTCACCTCCCCTCGTTCTCTACGAACTTGGTGGCGGGTTCTGCGCTCCAGGACGCGGGTGTTCACCAGTTCACCCCTGCCTACGAGCGTGTGACACACTGCACGTGTGCTCAGACGGGTCGTCACCTGGCTACCTTCACTCGGCAGCCGGGGTCGGGCCTGTACACACTGACCACTGAGTCCCCTCAGGTAGCTGCGTCTGCGTTTGTGTCAGGTCAGTTGTCGGCCCCCTGCTCGTGTCGCGCCTTGTCGCACCAGACCCTCCTTTGGCACCACCGCCTTGGTCACCCTTCGGTGCAGCGCCTTTGCAACATGCACCGCCATGTCCTTGTCTCTGGTCTTCCCAGGGTTCTCCCTCCCCTCCCACCCTCGCCTGCTCCTCCCTGTCTTCCCTGTGTCGAGGGGCGGCAGCGCGCCACTCCTCACTCCTCCTCGTTCCCTCCCACAGAGGCTCCCCTGCAGACTCTCCACCTGGACGTGTGGGTCCCAGCCCGCGTCCGTGGACAGGGCCACGAGCGGTACTTCCTGCTGGTCGTCGACGACTACACGCGTTACACCACGGTCTTCCCCTTGCGCACCAAGGGTGAGGTCCCTGATGTTTTGATCCCCTGGATCCGCGTTGCTCGTCTCCAGCTCCGCGAGCGGTTCGGGACGGAGTTTCCCGTCCTGCGTCTGCACTCTGACAGAGGTGGTGAGTTTTCCTCCGACCTCTTGGCAGCCTTCTGTGAGGAGCACGGCATCACCCAGTCGTTCACGCTTCCGGCCTCTCCGCAGCAGAATGGGGTTGGTGAGCGCCGCATTGGCTTAGTCATGGAGGTCGTTCGTACCTCCATGATCCATGCAGCTGCCCCCCATTTTCTGTGGCCGTTTGCGGTCCGGTACGCCGCGCATCAGCTCAACCTCTGGCCCCGTGTCTCCTTGCCGGAGACCTCGCCCACAGTGTTGTGGACAGGGAAGGTTGGCGATGCGTCGCGTTTCCGGGTCTGGGGTGCTCGTGCCTTTGTCCGCGATACCACCGCGGACAAGCTCTCCGCCTGCGCTGTTCCCTGTGTCTTCCTTGGCTTTGTTCCTGCCGCGCCTGGTTGGCAGTTTTACCACCCCACCTCGCGCCGTGTCTTCCCCTCTCAGGACGTCACGTTCGACGAGTTGGTTCCCTTTTACCGTCTCTTCCCCTACCGCACTGCCCCTCTCCCCTCCCCGCCGCTCTTCCTCGCTCCAGGTGCTCCCGAGGTAGACCCCCTCCCCACTCCTAGTCCTGCTCCTTCAGGTGTGTCTCAGGTAGACCCTCCTCCCTTGACTGTGCCGATTGAGGTCACTGGTGACTCAGGTCCTGCTGAGGGTGGTCCTGCTCGGGGTGCTGTTTCTGGGGGTGCGGAGTCTGGGGGTGCTGAGCCTGGGGGTGCTGAGCCTGGAGGTGCGGAGCCTAGGGGTGCGGAGTCTAAAGCTGCTAAGGGTGCTGGAGCTGGAGGTTCTGGAACTGCTGCGGGTGCTGGCGCTGGAGGTTCTGGAGCTGCTGCGGGTGCTGGCGCTGGAGGTTCTGGAGCTGCTGCGGGTGTTGTCGCTGGAGGTTCTGGAGCTGCTGCGGGTGCTGGCGCTGGAGGTTCTGGACCTGCTGCGGGTGCTGGCACTGAGAGTTCTGAGCCTGCTGTTACGCGGTCTCCCTAGAGTAGCCGCCTTCGTCCGCATGTGCCTCTCACCTTACAGCAGCTGCATGGTCGCCGTCAGGGTCGCATTTCTGGAGCTCGGGGCTCTGCCGCTGGAGGTGTTTCTGCTGTCGTCACTGGAGCTGGGAGTGGTGCAGGTCCCGGAGGTGCTCGTACAGGAGGTACTGGAGCTGCTGGGGCTGGAGGTGCTGCTGAGCCTGAGGGTGCTGCTGCTGGAGACCCTGGGTCTGGGGGTGCTGCTGCTGGAGACACGGAGGCTGGAGACCCTGGGACTGGAGGTGCTGGTTCTGGGGGTGCTGCTGCTGGTGGAGCTGGTCCTGGAGGAGCTGGCGTTGAGGGTTCTGGAGCTGCTGGAGGTGCTGGAGCGGCTGGGGGTGCTGGAGCTGCTGGTGCTGGTGGCACTGCACAGCCGCGCCTGTTCTTCGCTCCACCGTCTACGTCGTCTCGGCCACCGCCTGACTTTGTGCTTCACCAGGTTCTTAGTCTCCCTTCGTCTACTGGTCTTCCGTTACAGCCTGGACGCTCACGACGCTCAGTAAAACCCCCTGTCTGCTCAGTGTAAGGAGAAGGAGCGTGACTACAAGCTTCACTCTCTTGACTTCAGCACAGTTTTTTTGGAGGGCAGCCTGCACGAGGAGATTTGGCTGCGCCGTCCTCCTGGCTTCACTGGGTCGTTTCCTCCTGGTACCCAGTGGAGCCTCCGGCGGCCGGTCTACAGTCTCCGCCAGGCGCCACGTGAGTGGCACGAAACACTAAGGACGACACTTGCGGCTCTTGGGTTCGCACCCTCTACTACTGACCCGTCGCTGTTTTTGCGCACCGACACTTCGCTGCCGCCGTTCTACATCCTCGTGTACGTCGAGGACTTGGTCTTTGCCACTGCTGACACTGAGGCTCTTGCCCTAGTGAAGTCGGAGCTGCAGAAGAGACACACGTGCACAAACCTGGGTGAACTGCGCTGCTACCTTGGCTTGCAGATCACCCGGGACAGAGCACGCCGCACCATCACACTGACTCAGTCACACATGGTGCAGCAGGTCCTTAAGCGCTTCGGCTTCACCTGGTCCTCAGCACAGCCGACTCCTCTAGCTACAGGTCACTCGCTCTCAGCTCCACCTTCAGACGAGTCCGTAGAGCCGAGTGGTCCTTACCCAGAGCTAGTAGGCTGCCTCATGTACCTGATGAATTGCACTCGTCCTGACCTCGCGTACCCTCTTGGCCTTCTGGCTCGCTACGTGGCTCCTGGTCGGTACCGAAAGGTGCACATGGATGCTGCTAAGAGGGTACTGCGCTACTTGTGCAGTACATCAGGCATGGGGTTCGTGCTTGGAGGGAGGAGCTCAGTTGTTGTCATTGGGCACTCAGATGCTTCTTGGGTTGACGACCAGGCTACTCAGCGGCCGTCACAGGGTTACACCTTCAGCCTTGGCTCTGGTGCAGTATCCTGGCGATCTACTCGCTCGTCTTCAGTTCTCAGCTCCAGTTGTGAGGCTAAGATCTACGCCACAGCCATGGCTGCACAGGAGCTACGCTGGCTCACCTACCTGCTGACCGACTAGGGAGAGCGGCCTCGTTCTCCTCAAGGCTGCCATTGCCTTGTGTGAGGAGCACAGAACGAAGCACATCGCTCTGCGTTACTTCCTGGCTCGAGAGCTGCAGCAGCGTGGTCAACTTCGTCTGCGTTACGTGGCCACTCAGGCCAACACCGCTGATATATTCACCAAGGCACTTCCGTTTGGTGATCATGAGCGTTTCTGCACTTTGTTAGGCCTTGTGCCCACTCTTCCTCACTTGCTGTAGACTTTGTTTGTACTGTGATCTATATATATACCTGCTTGCTTGCTCTGCTAGGTAGAGATCACTGTGCTGTTGTTGTTGCATATATACCTCAGCATGTGAACTGGCCTTGTGGCCCTTTGCTTGTGCTCAGTGTGTGTGGTGACGTTGTGATCCACCCTGAGCTTGCTTTGCTTCTCTTGACTGGTCTTGCGCCCCCTTTCTCTTCCCCACTTTGCCTATGGGGGTGTGTCAAATGATATATATGCTACATATGCTTAGGCTGTAGTTGGGTAGCCAATATGGGGTACAGCCCACATTAGGGTTTCATATTTGTACCTCATTCTCTCATAGTTCCATCATTCCTACTGCTAGATTCTGGTAGATGTACTGCACAAGTAGCGTAGTACCCTCTTAGCAGCATCCATGTGCACCTTTCGGTGCCGACCAGGAGCCACGTAGCGAGCCAGAAGGCCAAGAGGGTACGCAAGGTTAGGACGAGTGCAGGTCATCAGGTACATGAGGCAGCGCACTAGCTCTGGGTAAGGACCACTCGGCTCTACGGACTCGTCCGAAGGTGGAGCTGAGAGCGAGTGACTTGTAGCCAGAGGAGTGGCCTGTGCTGAGGACCAGGTGAAGCCGAAGCGCTGAAGGACCTGCTGCACCATGTGTGACTGAGTCAGTGTGATGGTGCGGCGTGCTCTGTCCCGGGTGATCTGCAGGCCAAGGTAGCTGCGCAGCTCACCTAGGTCTGTGCACGTGTGTCTCTTCTGCAGCTCCGACTTCACGAGGGCGAGTGCCTCAGTGTCAACAGTGGCAACGACCAAGTCGTCGACGTACACTAGGATGTAGAACGGCGGGAGCGAAGTGTCGGTGCGCAGAAACAGCGACGGGTCAGCAGTCGACGGGGCAAACCCAAGAGCCGCAAGAGTCGTCCTCAGTGTGTCGTGCCACTCACGTGGCGCCTGGCGGAGACCGTAGACTAGCCGTTGGAGGCTCCACTGGGTACCAGGAGGGAACGACCCAGTAAAGCCAGGTGGACGGCGCAGCCAGATCTCCTCGTGCATGCTGCCCTCCAAGAAAGCTGTGCTGAAGTCAAGAGAGTGAAGCTCGTAGTCACGCTGAGCGGCAACGTGCAGCAACACCCGAAGAGTAGTCATCTTCGGGGTGGGGGAGAAGGTCTGGAAGAAGTCAACTCCCTCTCGGTGACTGAAGCCTCGAGCAACGTAACGAGCCTTGAAGACAGGCGGAGAACCTGGCGGCCGCTTCACCCTGAAAATCCACATGCCACTGACAATGTTTGCCTCAGGAGGGGGAACCTCGTCGACGTGGGTGCCTGTGGACTTCCAGGATGCCATCTCTGCGTCCATGGCTGTCTGCCACTGAGAGGAGTAGGGACCCTCGATCGCCTCAGCGTACGATCGTGGAGTCGGGATGTCTGGTGCATCCGGGTCTCCCTCAGGGGCAAGCAGCATGGACACGAGATGAGGCGCAGTGGCTGCAAGACACTCAAGGTCCTCTTGCCTGTCCTTAAGGACGTCCGTGCCAAGAGCACACTCACCCCCGACAGACGGAGGACAGACAGACTCAGACTCAGCAACAAGACTAGCGGCGTAGTCTAGACGATAGTGAGCAGCAAAGTCGACAAGCTCAGCGACTAAGGCACACGGAGCAGCAAACTCAAACGACGGGTCGGCTACAACAGTGGCTAGCAGACGCGTGACAGTAGGGAGCTCAGCACGAAACTGGTCAGACTCAGGGTCAGCAACGACAGGTAGAGAGGACGCAGGCGGAGACGGCAGGGGAACACGTGGCGGCGGAGAGGAAGGACGACGGACGACAAGGGAAGGGCCGGGGACAGCCGGCTGATGCTGACGAGGAACACGATGACTGGAACGACCGGAAAGGACAGGTGAGACAGGACGTGACGCTGGCTCACGATGCTCAGCAACGCCCCCTGTCTGCTCAGTGTCAGGACAAGGAGCAGGTAGGGGTGAGCCAGGCTGTAATGGAAGATCAGTAGACGACGAGAGGCTAAGAACCTGGTGAAGCACGGAGCCAGGCGGGGGCAGAGACGACGGAGACGGCGGAGGAAAGAACAGGCGCGGCTGTGCAGTGCCACCAGCACCAGCAGCTCCAGCACCCTCAGCAACTCCAGCGCCTCCAGCAGCTCCAGCACTCTCAGCGGCTCCAGCACCTCCAGCACCCTCAGCAGCTCCAGTACCCCCAGTAGCTCCAGCTCCTCTAGCAGCTCCAGTACCCTCAGCAGCTCCAGCACCTCCAGCAGTCCCAGTACCCTCAGCAGCCCAAGCACCTCCTGCAGCTCCAGAACCCTCAGCACCAGCCCAACCTGGTGCAGCACCCCCAGAACCGGCACCTCCAGTCCTAGGGTCTCCAACCGCAGTGCCACTAGCAGCATCACCCTCAGACACGCCACCGTCAGCCCCAGCAGCTCCACCACTCCCAGTACGAGCACCTCCGGGACCAGCGACACTAACACCTCCAGCAGGCAAAGGACCAGCACCACTCCCAGCTCCAATGACGCCAGCAGAACAAACCCCAGCAGTAGAGCCCTGAGGTGCAAAAGCGCGACGCTGACGGCGACCGTACCAGTCGTGCAGCAACTGGGAGGTGAGAGGCACACGCGGACGAAGACGGCTACTCCAACGGGACCGCGTAACAGCAGTCTCAGGACCCTCAGCCGACTCACCCCCAGACTCAGCACCCCCAGGCTCCACACACGCAGGCTCAGCACCCCCAGACTCAGCACCCGAAGACGCAGCACCCCCAGACGCAGGACCTCCAGGCTCCTCACCCGCAGGCTCCGCACCCCCATGCTCCATACCCTCAGGCCCCTCACGCCCAGTGCCCCCAGACTTAGCACCCCCACGCAGCAAACCCCCAAGCTCCGCACCCCCAGAGACAGCACCACCACCAGCAGGACCGGATTCACCAGTGACCTCAACAGGCGCAGGGACGGGAGGGTCTACCTGAGAAACACCTGAAGGAGCAGGACCTGACGCGGGGAGGGGGTCTACCTGGGGAGGACCTGGGGCAAGAAAGAGCGGCGGGAGAGGGCGAGGAGCAGTGCGGTAGGGGAAGAGGCAGTAAAAGGGGACTGACTCTTCGAAGGTGACGTCCTGGGACGCAAAGACACGACACGAGGCGGGGTCGTAAAACTATCAGCCAGGCGCGTCAGGGACGAAGCCAAGGAAGACGCAAGGAATGGCGTGAGGGGAGAGCTTGTACGCGGTGGTATCGCGAACAAAGGCACGAGCACACCAGACCCGGAAACGCGACGCGTTGCCAACCTTCCCCGTCCACAGCAGTGTGGGCGAGGTCTCCGGCAAGGAGACATGGGGCCAAAGGTTGAGCTGATGCGCGGCGTACCGGACCGCAAACGGCCACAGAAAATGGGGGGCAGCTGCATGGATCATGGAGGTACGAGCGACCTCCATGACTAAGCCGATGCGGCGCTCAGCAACCCCATTCTGCTGCGGAGAGGCCGGAAGCGTGAAAGTCAGGGTGATGCCGTGCTCCGCATAGAAGGCGGCCAAGAGGTCTGAGAAGAACTCACCACCTCTGTCAGAGTGCAGACGCAGGACAGGAAAGTCCGAGTGAAACCGCTCGCGGAGCTGGAGACGAGTAGCGAGGATCCAGGGGATCAAAACATCAAGGACATCCCCCTTGCGTTGCAAGGGGAAGACCGTGGTGTAGCGCGTGTAGTCGTCGACAACCAGCAGGAAGAACCGCTCGTGGCCCGTCCACGGACGCGGGCTGGGCCCCACACGTCCAGGTGGAGAGTCTGCAGTGGAGCCTCTATGGGAGGGAACGAGGAGGAGTGAGGAGCGGCGCGCTGCCGCCCCTCGACACAAGGAATGCAGGGCGGCGCAGGCGAGGGAGGGAGGGCATGCAGAGACCTGGGAAGACCAGAAACCAGAAAGTGAGAGTGCATGCTACGAAGGCGAGGCAGGGAGGGGTGTCCCAGGCGATGGTGCCACAGGAGGGTGTCGTGAGACAGCCGGCGACACTCGCACTGGGTAGCTACCTGAGCAGACGCGTGCAGTTGGGGAGACAAAGGGGTGAAGCGGGACTCAGTGGTGAGGGTGTACAGACTGGACCCTGGCGCATGGGTGAACGTGGCCAGGTGGCGGCTGGTCTAGGAGCACGTGCAGATCGCCACACACTGTCAGCCAGAGGTGAAGGTGTCAGCACCCGCATCCTGGAGGACAGCGTTGCTCACCAAGTTCGTAGAGAACGAGGGGAGGTGGAGACCAGACAACTCACCAGACGGGACCGCCGGACACGGAAGCACAGTGGAAGACCGTGCAAGCACAGGGCCCCCTGAGGGGTCCGCCAGTGAGACAGGAACAGGTGCAGGGAGGGGAGTGATTGTGGTACTATCGCAAAAGAAACAGCGGGAAGCACCAGAGTCAAGTGTAAAGGTGTGCAAGGCCTGTGCAGACTCACAAGCACCTAGTGCAGCAAGGGCTATACCAGGGGCTATACCAGGATCCGGCGGCACACACAAGTAGCAGTCACCCTCAGCACTAACAGACGATGCATACATAGCAGCTAGAATAGCCTCATAGTCAAGATCAAAGATTGGTACATCACGCCTAAGCAAGTCTGCCCAGTTGGGGAACTCAGTAGCATCAGGAAACTTGGCGCGCCAGGCGTCGCTAAGTCGAGCGAAGCAGCGTTGCTCAGTGTGAAACCCTGTGCACTGACGATTAGTGCGGGGACCTGTGCGGATGATATAGGGGCAGCGACCAGGACCCCCAGAAGCCCCACGCCCGGCATACCAGTCAAGATGCTACTGGGAAGTGGGGGTCTGGCGCTGACGCTGCTGCTGCTACTGCTGCTGCTGCTGCGGCTGCTGCTGGCCCTGACCACCACTGCCACCACCGCTCCCTCCTCCCCCACCGCCGCTGCTGCCCCCTCCACCGCCCCCAGTGCCTCCGCCGCCCCCACCACCACCTCCACCCCCTCCACCCCCACGACCACCCCCACCACCTCCACCGCCCCCGCCGCCTGCACCACCGCCATCTCCACCGCCGCCCCCACCTACCCTGCCACCCTTGCCGCCTTTGCCGCTGCGACGCTTCCCACTAGGAGCGGAAGCAGCCCCGACCTCCTCAGCACCAAGATAGTCGTGAGCAGCAGCTGCGGAGGTGTAGGAGGGGGTGAGAGGGGAGGGGGAGCACCCCTCAAAGAGGGGAGAGCGAGGAGTGCCACGAGCAGCACCTACAGCAATGATGTTCTTCTCTGCTGCAAGGAGGTGCTTCTCGAAGTCGTCGACAGTGAGAGTGGTGGGGTCTAGCGCTAGGAAGTGGTCCCTGACCGAGCTAAGAGTGTCAGGGAGGCGCGTAACGAGGAAATAGGGAGTGAAGTACATCGGGGGGGGGGGGGGGGGGGGGGGGGGGGGGGGGGGGGGGGGGGGGGGGGGGGGGGGGGGGAGGGGGGGGGGGGGTTTGCGGCGCAGAACTTGGCTGAGAGGGCGGCACGCAAGCGATTGTCAGTAGCGCGGAGGTGAGAAATGAGGTCCTCAGCAATGGTGAACGAGGAAAGGTTGGGGAACAGGTACCGTAGCATGAGTCGACCTATGGCTGCAGTGGCCGGGGAGGAGTAGCGCGCAACTACAACGTGGTACAGCTTCTTAGCAGTTTTGTGCTGGCTGAACTGCGTGCACTCAGTGATCGGCAGATGGTTCCTAATAGCTAGGCGTGCAGCAGCATCGCGAGTCTGCCACTACGAGCGTTCGAGAGCAGGAGCATCAGCAGTAGGAGCAACGGTAGTGCTAGACACGTAATCGAACAGTGAAACGCCCTCTTTGGCATCGGTTAGAAGGAACAGTTGCAGGTCGTCTAGCCACACAGTGAACTCTATGGGGCGACCGTCAGGCTCGAACACGAGAACATTAGGCGTCGTCATAACAGCAGTAGGCAAAGGCAGCAGAAAGCAGGTAGGCATTAGACACAAGGCAGTAGGCAGTAGACAGCAGGCTAAGACAGAGGCAGTAGGCAGTAGGCAGTACAGGCAACGTGCAGGGCAGTAGCTTGCTGCACCCAAGCTCCTAAGGTGGGGCTCTAGACAGTGGCAGGCCGTACAGTTCGAAGGCAGTGGGTTCGGCAGCAATGAGCCTCACAGGCAAGTACACAAGTAGGGCGCGCGCGGCTGGTGGCTGCGTGCGGCTAAGGGCCGCGCGTGGCTCTCTGCTGCGCGTGGCTACGTGCTGCGCGCGGCTCCTGGCTGCACGTGGCGACGGAAAGCGCGTGCGCAGGCGGCGGGCTCTACGTCGCGCGCGGGCGGCGGGCTGTGCTTAGGCTGCGCGCGGGCGGCGTAAGGGGCGCACGCTGCTCTACGTGGGCTACGCGGGCGACACGAACCGGCGGGCAGCTCTGCAGCAGTGGCGCGCGCTAAAAATCAGAGACGCGCGCGCTAGAAACCAAGGCGCGCGCGAGAAAAATAAGTGACGCGCGCTGCCGCCGAGGCGCGCGCGAGCAGTAGGCAAGGCAGGCAGTTAGGTGGGCCCGATTCGTAGGTCCTAGAGACCTCCTGCTCTAGTTACCATGTTAAGAACCTAAGGCAAGAATGAGTGAATTAGGTGAAGGCTAGGGTACAAGACTAGGGTATCGAGAAAGTTTGTGTACCCCCTAGTGCTAACCCCCATACAGCCTAGATAACCTAAACAAGCATATAAACCTAGATAACCCCCATGGCTCATACGGTCTCTGGAGCAACTCACATTAACGATCTCCCAGACGATGTTCTCGTTAGAATCTTCTGGCCTCCGGAACAACCAACCTCTTGCAAATCCGAGAGCGATGATCTTTGGAACTTCGTGTTTCCGCGACCCAAATACTTCTATGGAAACGCCACGCCTGAAGAGCTTTTTTACGGGCGAAGAGACTCTCCTATGCCGAGCCCTCCCGCCTCTGCAGAAGCTGGTTACACTCTCCTGTTAGCGTCCATCTGCCAGCGCTGGTGACGAATCACTCAGCGCCACGTGTCATCTCTCCTCGTCAAGGAAGATCGTGTCGTTTCACACCAGGATGTGCTCAGCGCTGTTGCCTGTTTACCGCATCTGACCCATCTGCACCTGTCGGATAGCAGTGTGGAGATTTTGGACAACGCCTTTCTTGCTGACCTTGCTGCTGCGTGTCCAAGACTGAGAGCGTTGTACGTGGGGAAGTTGATGCTGACAGCAGACGACGAAGGTAGAAAGAAGCACAGCCTGATCACCAAGGTCGGCTTGGATCATTTCTTCCGTCGATGCCCGGATCTGGAGCAGCTGTCGCTGTATTGCCTTTGGAGAAACGTGAATCCACCAGCTTCTTTTTTCCAGCTTAGGGCGCGTGAGGTCTTCGAAATTTGTAAAAGTTTATGTTTTTAGGGCGAATTTTAGTTTCGAACTTACAACGAAAGAAGTTCGAATTTCCTTCTATCGAAGTTCGAACATCGGGCTTACCACACTGTAAAAAATCACACACACATACAAGGTCGAATCCCGACATTCGAACTTGTAAAAACGAGCCGAGCCGCACGTCAACATCATAGGTTACCCGGTTCGCTCGTCTTGACGGTGCGCCACGTCAACATTTTGCGCCTCGGATTACAAGGACCTAGAGCTCCAACTCACCTTCCGCGCCGAGTGTGTAGGGAAACTATATTCCAGGTCCATACTTTCATATTTCTCTCAAATTTAGCCACGGGTTGACTCAAAAAGTACTACTTTCTAGAATTTCGCTCACGCGAGGCCCAAAGTATGTTCAAAACTGGTCCTGCAGGGCGAAGTTTTCGACACGTGTCCAATTTCGCTTTGAAAAAATTTCGACGGGGCAAAAAATAATTAAACCCCTCGGGACCTAGGGCACATTTGCGGGAGGGATCAACCCTAAACACCAAGCGGGTCCCCGTGTTTAGGGTTGGTCCCTCCCGAACGTGTGTCCTGGTTCCCCTAGGGGTTTTATGTTTTTTGCCCCCGTCAGAAATTGCTAATAAGAAATAGGACACGTGTCAAAAAATTTGCCTCGCAGGACCAGTTCTGAACATAATCTGGGCCTCACGTGAGCAAACTTTCAGAAAGCTGTACTTTTTTAGTGAAATTAAAACTAAATTTGAGATATTTTTGAAACTATGGAGCTGGGATATACTTTCCCAAGTGTGTAACCAGGGTACAAATAGCCCCCGTGGCAACACCTTGTATGCTGGACACGTAGCTACAACTGTGCGCACGAATTGTGGGGTGTCTTCGTTGTGCAACTTCATGCACTGGCGAAGCGCTCGCCCGTTTCGCCAGCTGTTCGGACGTGCTGCAAATCACACACGCTCGCATGAACGTGAGCACGCACGTTCGCGCCTCCGACTCGAGTCAAGTTCATATTTCAAACTCGAACTTTTGCAGAGCCCATACAATGCCTGGTTCGCGAAGCACCCTTCTCGAAATTAGCGAATAAGGTAACCACCCAAAGTTCGAACTTTATTTTGAACTTCTAAACAGACCACACGCGCCCTTAGGAATATACGCATCCTGGTCCTGTCCAATTCATTTTTCCTCAAGACGCCTGAAAGCAACTCCCTCGCATCTCTCACTGCTCTCTCCTTAGAAACCACAAACCTTCACTACCGCCAACTTTCGAACCTCCTCTGTCTCACCAACCTCACTTGGCTTTCTTTGCCCACCCTAATCACTCCGCCTTCTTTCTCACTCGCACAATTACTGTCTCTAAACTCACTGAAAGTCGGTCTCTCCGATTCACGGTTCAGCGATCTCTTCCCTCTTAGATTTCCATACAGGTTGTTAAAACGACTGCAGCTAAAAAACTGCTATGAGCAAGAGAGCCTTCCGGACAATTTTGGAGAGGTGATGCCTTGCCTCCAAGACCTCAGCATCTGTTACTGCAGATGCTTCACCGATCTGACGGACCAATTTACCTCTCTGTCCTGCCTGGAGAAGCTGACACTTTCCGCTTGCAACATGTTCTCTCTGCCTGCAAACTTTGGAAACCTTCCCGCTCTGAAGACCTTGGTGCTGGATACGCTGCCCCTTCGCTATCTTCCTACTTCCTTCACCAAACTCTCGTCGCTGGAGACTTTTTTGCTGCTGGGGTGTGAGGATATTTTCGACTCACCTGAAGGGTTTGGTTGCCTCACAGCACTCCAGACTCTCAGCCTTGCATTGTCACCGGCCCTGGACCTTCCGGAGCTGGGCCTTCCGTACCTGGACCGTCCGGACCTGAACTTTCTGGACCTGACCCTTCCAGAAGACATTGGACGGCTGTCTAATCTTCATACTATTCGTCTCAATAAAAACTTTGAAGAGCATTTGCCATCTTCTTTCACGCAGCTGATTTCCCTGACCAGGCTGGAACTGGATCAATGCAGGATTTGTGAGCTTCCAGAAGGTATGGAGGAGCTGACAAACCTGCAAGAGCTCTACATTCAGGACTGTTCAGAAATCAAGAAGCTTCCAGAATCAGTGACAGCACTGGTCGGCCTACAAGTGCTCAGGATTGAAAACTGTCCCAGTCTCTTTTCGCTTCCCAGGAGGTTGGGCAGCCTGACCAGGCTGAGGCAGTTGGAGCTAAGCGGATGTGATCAGCTGGATGAAGCCCCTCAGTACTTGCCACTCAGTCTCCAGGCTCTATTCTACAAAAACGATCAGATGGTGCCTCTGCCTGACGTGTCGATGCTTTCACAACTGAGGGATTTGCGCTTGGGTGTTGTTGACGCAGTAGGTCTCCTGACAATCTGTGCCAGTCTCTCAGGTCTGGAGCATTTGGAATTGACGCTAGGAGAAGACACGGATGAGTTTTTTTCTGCATTGACAAGTCTTTCTGGCCTTCACACCTTGGCAGTAAAGGGGGCTCATAGCCTGTATAGGCTACTGCAATCTGATGGCCCATCTGATGGCTCACCTTTTCAGGAACTACAGCAGCTGAGTTTTATGACCACAGCTGACAGATTTACAGAGCTGCCTGCAGCTATCACAATTCTTCAGCACATGACGTCTTTTCAAATCCACGCTCCAAACCTCTCTTCTCTTCCTGATGATATTGGGGCTTTGTCAAAATTGCGACGGCTAAACTTCTCAAACTGCTCTTCCCTCACGGATCTTCCTGCTTCACTTGCCGATATATCCAGCCTGACTGATTTGAAGCTAAGCAACACTTCTGTCTGCTTGCTCCCTCCTCGATTAAGTGAGCTCCGCAGACTCAAGAATCTTTATGTCTCTAACTGCAAGCACCTGCAGGCTCTGCCTAATGGATTACAAAATCTCAAAATGCTTGATCTTCTTTATACTAGAGGCTGTGACAAGCTCCAACAATGAGGATGGATCATTGATGTTGCTGTATAACATTCATTTGTACATGTAGACATTTTGTACTCAAGTTTCTATTTCGATAATGTAATCTACTGAAGGGCACGGCTAGTCTGTTTCGATAGTTGTTACGGGTGCAATGAATCGAGGTAACGAGAATTGCACTAAGGTGTTCAACGAGTACAAAATGTGAGCAAAGGCATGAGCGAACATTTATACGCGAAACATGCAAAACGGTAACGTGGTGCGTGCGAGCTTGCTAGTGCTACGCTGGAGCGAGGCTCGGGCTAGTCCCGAAGCGTAGGCCGATACGGCCACGCCAGCAGTGCGGGGTTTGGCAAAACAGTGCGCGCGAAGTCGGCAAAGTTCCGTTAGCAGTAACGGGCGAACAATCGGCTGTTGCTGTACGCGATGTAGTCGGCTCCGTAAGGAATGCCGAGAAAATTCCTTACACTACCCCCCCCCTTAAGAAGCCCCCTCCGCTACGCGAGTGCGTGTATATCGCGGAATCCCCGGCTCCTCAGGTACACTTGCAGGGCAGGGTGATTTTTGATGTTGCTCAGGGGCACCCAGCTATCTTCAGTTGGCGTGCGGTCTTTCCAGCGAACGAGGAATTCAATCCTCCTGATTCCCGTGGGGTGGCGGATTCGATGGCTCAGAATTTTTTCGGGCTCGATGATCGGCTCTGATGCAGGGCGAGTCATTGATTGTGGCCGGTGACGCGGCAGTTGACTTGTGGTCGGGATGTATGGGCGAAGTAGGCTGACGTGGAACGAAGGGCTGATGTACCAGTCGGTTGGCAACAGTAGGTGTGCGGTGACGGGTGTGATCATGTGACTGATTTGGAATGGTCCACAGTAGCGCGGTCGTAATTTTGGTACGTCGGGCAGTCGCAGATTTTGCGTGTCAAGCAGCACGTAATCTCCAGATTGGTACGTGACAGGACGGCGGTGGCGATCAGCGTTGCGCTTAGCGATGACGTTGGCCTTTTTTATTGCTTCGGCGGCTCTGGCGCGGGCAGCTTGCAGGATTTCGGCGAATTGTTGTGCACGTGGCGTTGGGTTGTCCGGACTCGGCGTCATGGGCACTGTGGGGTTTTGCCCATAGTTGAGGTAGAACGGGGACTGCTGCGTCGTGGCTGATGTGGCGTTGTTGTACGCGAACTCGATCAGCGGCAGCTGCTGCTCCCAGGTCGTGGGGTCGTCACACGTGGCACGAATCAACTGCTCCATCGTCTGATTCGTTCGTTCCGTTTGGCCGTCGGTCTCGGGGTGGTACGACGAACTGAACTGTAGCCTGGTCCCGAACTGCTCCCAGAGGTTCTTCCAGAAGTTGCTGGTGAACTTCGTGTCCCTGTCGCTGATAATTGCTGCTGGTATCCCGTGCAGGCGAACAACGGCTGCGATGAACAGGCGAGCGGTCTCTTCGGCTGAGATCGACTTTTTGCACGCGGCGAAGTGTGCCATCTTCGTCAACCTATCCACGACGACCATCACCGCGTCGTTACCCCCAGGGTTCGAAGGTAACCCTGTGACGAAGTCCATGGTTACTTGCTGCCAGGCGCGTTCGGGCGGTGGGATCGGCTGCAATTGACCCGCCTTCCGCTTCCTTGAACTCTTCATCACCTGACACGTCGGGCACGAGCCCACGTGCTGCTGTACGTCGGTCAACACCTCCGGCCAGTAATAATACCGCTGCAGTTGCTGTCGCGTTTTTTCTACCCCGAAATGTCCCGAGGTAATCCCGTCGTGTGCCTCCTGTAGTAGCAGCTCCCTCAGTAGTGAGTACGCGGGTACCCAAATGCGGTTGGTGCCTGTTTTTACGTAATAAACTCCTTTTGCTTCTGCCAGTTGCTGTGAATTTCCGGTCGTGAAGAATGGGTCGGTGCGGTATCCGTGGGTGAATAGGCCAGTTAAAAGCGGGCTGGTCTGGGCGAGTAGGATGGCGTGGAGTTGGGCGGTGGGGCGGGTGAGAGCGTCGGCGATGTTGGATGCGCCTTTTTTGTACGTAACGGTGTAGTGAAAATTGGACTCGAGATAGTCCAACCAGCGAATCTGTCGTGGGTTGAGATTCGGTTGGGCGCGAAGGTACTGTAGCGAGCGGTGGTCTGTCCGTACTGTCACGTCGGCGCCAGTCAGGTAACATCGCCAAACTTTGAACGCGTGCACGATCGCTAGCATCTCGCGGTCGTGTATCGGGTAGTTACGTTCGGGCGGGTGTAGTTTGCGGGACTCGTACGCGATTGGCTGGAGGCCGTTCCCGAAGTCCTGCAACAGTACTGCTCCCACAGCGATGTCACTTGCGTTGGTGACGAGCTCGAACGGACGGTGGGGATCTGCAATGTGAAGGACGGGCGGGGAGCACAAAATATTTTTGAGGGCCGAGAAGGCAGCTTGCTCTTTCTCCCCCCACGTGTACTCGACCCCCTTCCTCAGCAGGTCGGTCAACGGGGCAGTCAGCTTCGCCATGTCGAGGACGAACCGACGCACGTAGTTGACGAACCCCAGAAAACTCTGCAACTCGGTCAGGTTGGTCGGCGCGTGCCACGCCTGAATCGTCGCAATTTTCTTCGGGTCGATTTCCACTCCCGCAGCTGAAATAACATGTCCCAAAAACTCTAGGTGGTCCTGCAAAAACTCACACTTAGATGCTTTGGTCAGTAGGCGGTTCTCACTTAGGATTTTAAAAACTGCCTCGATGTCGTGTAAGTGTTGTGCTCTGTCAGGGCTGTAAATCAGTATGTCGTCCAGATAAACGATGACGCACTTATCTAAAAGCGGGCGGAATGCTTCGTTCATGGTCATTTGGAAGGTGGCGGGGGCGTTGGTCAATCCGAATGGCATGACGGTGTATTCGAAAGATCCGTAGCGTGTTCGGAATGCGGTTTTAGGGCAGTCGGGTGGATTAACGCGGATTTGGTGGTAGCCTCCCCGGAGGTCAATTTTCGAGAAAACCCGGGCTGTGCGCAGTTGGTCGATCAGTTCGTCGGCTCGTGGGATGGGGTAACGGGATTTGATGGTAACCCTGTTCAGTGCCCTGTAGTCGATACACATGCGAAACCCCCCGTCCTTTTTCGGTGTGAACAGTATGGGTGCGGCGAAGGGCGACGAACTAGGGCGAATGAATTTCTTTTCGAGCAGGTAATCGAGCTGCTTCCTCAGTTCGTCTAGTTCGGGTTGGGTCAGTCGGAACTGTCGCTGTACTGTTGGCTGTGCCCCCGGTTCCAGTTCTATCCTGTGATCATGCGGTCGCTGAGGTGGCAGTCCCGTCGGCAGGTCGTCCGGGAAAATGTCACTGTACTGTTTTAACAGTGCCGCCAGGTCACTCGGTACGTCGGTCAGCAGTTTCTGTAAATCGCCCCCCTTGTCTGCTGCCTCGGCTTCCCGAATGTTAACCGCGTACACGTCGGCTCCGGCCGCAACAGCGCGTTTCATCGTGATCGCATTGACACGCACCGACGAAGACTCAGGCGAGCCCCAGCGAGGTAAGGCGATGTTGTTACCGTTTACTCGCACGGTGCAGTCACCCGTCGTCCAGTCAATTCGCGGATTGTGTCGTCGCAGCCAATCACGCCCGAGTAAAATGTCGGTTCCGTCGAGGGTCGTTGCGAGCATTTCCTGACTAAACGTGAAGTTACCCCCGCATCGAATCCGAACTCGGTCTACGCGTTCCCGTATTGCCAGCGGCGTGCCGTCTACCAGTCGTGCGTCGATCTCAGGTAAGCATCGGTCCAGTGGCAGTCGCAGTTTTCGTGCTGTAGCAGTGTTAATGAGGCTGTGGCTGGCTCCCCCGTCTACGAAGATTTTAACTACGTCCGTCCCAATTTTCCCACTGAGCAGTATAGGGCTATCTACCGTGGTACCCTCCTTATTCGGCCGGGTGTGGTCGATTGCGTGAACCGGCACAATCACTCGGTGAGGGTCGGTTGGGTCGGGCGAGCGGCGTGACCTGTCAGTAGAGGGCCCGTCTGCTACTGACTTCCAGCGTTTCCCTGCTGCTTGGTCTGTGTCTGCTGCTCAGCTTCCCCCTTTCCCTTAGCGTTTTCCGGGCATTCGCTCTTGCGATGTCCCGGCCGATTGCACGCAAAGCAGCGCCCTTTGAACGGTGCGGCAGCGGCATTTGCGGCGACGGCGCGTATCGTGGCGCTCTCGTTCGTCCCACGAGGCCGATGTCCCCAGGTGTTGTTTCCGTAGGACCCCGGTCTCGGTCGGCGAAAGAAGTCGAGCTTCTCCGCCATAGCGAGAATTTCCTTAAACTCAGTGACGCCGCGAAGCTGGATTTCCTGAGCGATGTCCTGCTTCAGGCCGCCGATGTAGCGGTCGATGCGTTCGCTCTCATGCATGTAGCCCACCTGCTCGCATAGCGCCAGAAATCCGCTCGTGTAATCCTGGACGGAACCGAGTTGGCGCCAAGTGCGGAGCTTCTGTCGCGCCGAGATCGAGGCCGCGATTGGCTCAAATCGAGCGCGCAGACCTGCGCACCACGCGTCCCACGTGCGATACTGGGGCACCTCCACGAAATACGACGGCGCCCAGGGTCCGGTTTGTCCTTCCCGTGTCGGTAGTGTCGCGTAGTCGGTCGGCTTCGTGACGATGACGCGCCACCAGTCCATGGCAGGTCCTCGCAGCAACGACACGGCGTATCGAATCTTCGCCGAGTCCTCCGAGACGTAGTTGGCGTCGAAGAAGACATTCATTGTGAACAACCACGCCTGGACGGTAGGACCACCCCGTTGACTCGGGTCAAAGCATGGCGGGCGCTGCGGCTTCAGTGGCATCGGTGACGGCAGTCCCGAATCGTGGGTTGGTGCCGAAATCGTGACGCGAGGCTGACTTGGGGCCGCAGGCGTCGCTCTGGGGTGTGTCGTGCCGTGGTCGTCGTCTCCGTCGGGGCGGACGACGCCATCACTGGCCGCGCTCGCGGGTTGCCCCACACTCCCGTTTTGTGATGTTGAGGGTGCGGGTTGAATCGGAGTGCCAGGTGCTTGAGATTGTGCTCTCATGAGGTCATTTTGCAGTGATGAGCGTTCTGCCGTCAATGCCGCGATTTCCTCGGAGCTTTCGTGCAGTTGTCGCAGCAGATCGTTCAAACGCTCCTGCGTGAGAGTGGTGACGTCGATATTTTCGGCCATGACGAAGGGCGTCGGCTCGTCTTAGTCTAGGCGCAGTCGTGGCTGCACGCGTTTACGAGAGAACGCGAGGGCAGCGGCTCCTAGGGGCTAAGGTGCGTAGGTCCCTTCGAGTGAAAAATCATAAGTTGATTTCCTGGTGTGCGGAAAAATGCGCGGTCCGAAAAGAAAGGGGCTCTGATACCAAGTGTTACGGGTGCAATGAATCGAGGTAACGAGAATTGCACTAAGGTGTTCAACGAGTACAAAATGTGAGCGAAGGCATGAGCGAACATTTATACGCGAAACATGCAAAACGGTAACGCGGTGCGTGCGAGCTTGCTAGTGCTACGCTGGAGCGAGGCTCGGGCTAGTCCCGAAGCGTAGGCCGATACGGCCACGCCAGCAGTGCGGGGTTTGGCAAAACAGTGCGCGCGAAGTCGGCGAAGTTCCGTTAGCAGTAACGGGCGAACAATCGGCTGTTGCTGTACGCGATGTAGTCGGCTCCGTAAGGAATGCCGAGAAAATTCCTTACAATAGTTTATACTATCTGTGCAGGGCTACCATTCAGTAACGAGTTCCGTTGAGTACCATTCAAGACACCTTCACATATCTACCTTACGATCACACTGCGACTTGCGCTTTGGTGAAGGAACGTGTGATGATGATTCAGGGGAGCTGCGAGATGCTCCCGCAAAACCCGAAGTAGGAGTAGCCGCTGCCCGAAGCGCAGAGCCTGATGAGTGACATTATCACGCTATTTTCGAGGATCCTCGGGAATGGATCGCCCTGAGTGAGCGAGCATCATGCCAGCTGGAGCGCATGGCTAGTGAATGATTAGACAATGCCAGCTGTCCTTCGGCTTGTTCACTGCTCAGTGAGTGTGCATGGATACTACAGCAGCAGCCACAGAATGCCACGTGTGCGTAAGTCTCCACTGTGAAAGTCACAGAGTCGCAGGGTGAGTCGCATCTAGAGTCGCATCGAATAGTGACTCTCCTTTAGCTGGGGTTGCTTGTCGCAGCAGCGGATCGACTCTATTTGGAGCTGACAGAGAGAAAAGAGGAAGTTTCTGCCTAGTAGTAAACAAACAGGATGGACACAAATGGATTACCTTTCCGATCGAGCCTATTCTGAACGCATGATACTCGTTTAACTGCGGTTTTACTCCGGCGTTATTCTTCTTTTACCTTCACCTTAGTTGCTGCTAAGTTCGTTTCTTGAGGCATCTAAGAAGTCCCACACCGCTCATACCGACATGACTACTACGGACATGGCTCATATTGAATATGGAGCGACTCAAATTAACGATCTCCCTGACGATGTCCTCGCCTGGATCTTCTGGCCTCCGAAACAGCCAATTTCTCGCGGATCCGAAAGCGATGATATGTGGAACGTCGTGTCGCATGATCGGCCTAAGTACATCCACGCGAACGCTACGACTGAAGAGCTTGTCTACGGGCGAAGAGACACTCCCATGCCGACCCCTCCCGACTCCGCGGACGCCGCGTACACTCTACTGCTTGCTTCCATCTGCCGCCGTTGGAGGCGAATTACCCAGCGCCACGTGTCTTCTCTCCTCGTGAAGGAAGGCCGGGTCGTTTCACATCAGGATCTGCTCAACGCTGTTGCATGGTTACCGCATCTGACGCATCTGCACCTGTCAGATTGCAGTGTGGAACTTTTGGATAATGCCTTTCTCACTAATCTCGCTGCTGCGTGCCCTAAGCTGAGAGCCTTCCACGTGGGGAAGTTGATGCTGACAGCAGACGACAAAGGTGGAAAGAATCACAGCCTGATCACCTAACCTGGCTTGGATTATTTCTTCCGTAGCTGCCCGGATCTGGAGCATCTGTCGCTGTGTTGTCTTCGGAAGAGTGTGAGGCCACCAGCTTCTTTCTTCCATCTTCAGAATCTGCGCACGCTCGTCTTGTCCAATCCTTTCATCCTCAGCTCGTCAAAATGCAATTCTCTTGTTTCACTCACTGCTCTCTCCATTGAAACCACCTACCTTCACTACGAGCAACTTTCCAACCTCCTCCATCTCACCAACCTCACCAGCCTCTCCTTGCCGGATCAGATTCGCATTTCTGAAACTCCGCCTGCCTTCTCTCTTGCACAACTACCTCTTCTCAGCTCGTTGAAACTCGGCATCCACTTTGCAAAGCTCAGCGTTTTTTCCCCTCGTAGTTTCCCATACGGATCCCTGAAACGCCTGCAGCTCACACATTGCAACGAGCAAGAGAGCCTTCCAGCCAGTATAGGAGAAGTGATGCCCTGCCTGAATGATCTCAGCATCTGTTACTGTAGATGCCTCATCTATTTGACTGACCAATTCACCTCTCTCTCCTGCCTGGAGAAGCTGACAATCTCTATGCGCAGCATCATCACTCTGCCCAGCGATTTCGGAGGTCTTCCAGCTTTGAAGACTCTAGTTTTGGACACTCTGCCTCTTCTCTATCTGCCTGCTTCCTTCACCAGACTTGCATCTCTGGAGTCGTTTTTTTCTGCTCGGGTGTGAGGAGATCCATGAATTACCACCAGGGTTCGGCTGCCTCACAGGACTCCAATCTCTGCACCTTGTCAGCTCGCCTACTCTGGCCCTTCCGAAAGACTTGGGGGAACTGACCAATCTTCGAACATCAGTGGAGTTCAGTTGCCGCTCTCTTTCTCGCAGCTGGTTTCACTGACGAGGCTGGAACTGGATGAGTGCAGTATTGGCGAGCTTCCAGAGGGCTTGGGGGAGATGACAAACCTGCAGGAGCTCTACATTCAGAACTTTCCGGAATTTCAGAAGCTTCCGGAATGCTTGACAGCTCTAGTCAGCCTTCGAGTGCTAAGGATTGAAAACTGTCCCAGCTTCTACTCAATTCCCAGGAGGATAGACAGGCTTACCAGGCTGGAGCAGTTGGAGCTGAGGGGATGTGAGCACCTGAATGGAAATCTTCAATTTCTACCCTTGAGCCTCCAGGCTCTGTCTTACCTAAACAATCAGGAGGTGGTACGTCTGCCAGACATGGCAATGTTTTCGGAGCTCAGAGATCTGTGCTTGGGTTTTGTTGATGCAGCAGGCCTCCTGGCGATTGCTGCCCATCTGTCACGTCTGGAGCGTTTGGAGTTGGCGTTGGGAGCAGATGAGGGGAAGGCAGAGAGGTATCTTTTCACATTAACCAGTCTTGGTTGCCTCTGCAACTTAACAGTCATGGGAGCTTGCAGCTTGGAGACGCTTCTGGAATCTGATGGATCGGCCTTGCGTGGGCTACGGCAGCTGTGCATTGATGATACATTGAGTGGTGAACTTACCTGGCTGCCTCCAGCTATCACAACTCTTCAGCACCTGACATCCCTTAAGATCCACGCACCAAGCTTTTTTTCTCTTCCATATGAGCTTGGGGCGTTCTCAAGACTTCGGCAGCTGGACTTATCGCACTGCTCATCCCTCACGCGTCTCCCTGCTCATCCCTCACGCGTCTCCCTGCTTCTCTCAGCCGTTTATCCTGCCTGGTTGATTTGAAGATCAGCAACACTTCTGTCCGCTCGCTCCCTCAGGGTTTGTCCCAGCTTACAAGACTCAAGAACCTTAATCTCCGTAACTGCAGGCAGCTGAAGGCCCTGCCTGGTGAAATAAAGGATCTTCCAATGCTTGATTTTCTTCTCACTGAAGGCTGTGAGGGGGGCATTCAGATTTCAGACCTTTTGGCAGACCTTTTGTTGGAAAAGGACTACGATTTTCTAGTGTAAGTTTGTACCCTAGTTGTAGTATATTGGTTAGCTTATTCTTAGTGTAAATCTGCTTGTAAGGCATTCTGTAAGTGGGAGTGCAACTGCTTGTAACAGACAAAACCGCTCTTTGTCTACTAGTAGTACCGTACCAGTACAAAACGTGGAGAGGGGAGGGAGGGGGGGGGGGGGGAATTAACTTCTACCTCAATCCATATTTGCCAATCATGAGTTATCAACTACACAATAACTTGGTGTAAGAACTAGCTGTGGTGTGGTGCTGCTGAAGAAGCACAAGGGTTCTTTTACCTAATACCGGTAGTTGCATTGCTGCAGGAGCGTACACCAGTAGTACTGTAGTACCATATGTACCTACCATACATTTCGGACTTACACACGCCTCTGCAACGCAGGGGAAGGGACAGATGGCATTGCAATTTGCAACAAGAGGATATTTTCTGGCCAGTTACAGAACAACCCAACCAAGTGTTGTGCGGTGCTTCAAATCGAAGGCCCCAAGAGGATCTTCCGCGGCTGGCTCCACAAAAGAACCCAAACAAGCATGACAACAAGCCTATCAATCAATCCACAAACCCAAATCAGCTGCACTAATAACTCTCATATTTCCAACTGCACAGGAACTACATCCCCACCAGAACCAGGGGCATCTTCCACCTGAAACCATCAGTCCAATGATCCTGGAGGTCGATCCAAGCCATGCCGCCCCTCCGCCATCTCATGATGCCCCTTATCCTCATCCCTCCTCCCCTCGTCCTACAACTCCTCTCGACCCATAAACACTTATCAACAACGCCGGGGAGGAGGGGATTCACTCTCAAGGCAAGCCAAATCAGCAGTACCCACAACTCACACATTCCCAACCCAACTGCACAGAAACTAACACCACCACCACAATTAGGGGCATATTTCACCCCAATATTATCAGTCCAAGGACCCCGGAGGTCGGTCCAAGCCATGCCGCCCCTCCGCCATCTCATGATGCCTCTTGTCCTCGTCTCTCCTCCCCTCGTCCTCCAGCTCCTCCCGATCCACGAACCTACCAATGAGGTCCGGAGGAGGGAGGATTAGCCTCGGCGCCTGCCCGAACCAGTGGTGGCGGCGGCGCCAGGCGAGGAGGAAGGGGATGTTGAGGAGAGGTTGGGGGATGAGGAGGAGGGGGGCCAGGAGAGGGTAGGGGAGAGGCAGGTCCCATGCCACTCGCAGCAGCGCTGGCAGCACCGGGGCGAACAAGGGCAGAAGAGGGGAAGGTAGGGGAAGGGAGGGGAAGGATGGGGAAGGATGGGGAAAAGTTAGAGAGGGAGGAGGGGTTTGTGGGGCATAGAGTGAGGGAAGGAGGGGAGGATCGCTGAGGGGCCTGCTTGAAGCCGCGGAGGCGGCGCCGCCAGGCGAAGAGGAAGGGGGTGTTGAGGAGAGGTTGGGGGATGAGGAGGAGGGAGGCGAGGAGGGGGTAGGGGAGAGGCAGGTCCCATGCCACTCTCAGTAGAGCTGGCAGCACCGGGGAACAAGAGCAGAGGGGTGGACGAGGGGACAGGGGGGAGGGGAAGAGAGTTGAGGTTCAGTTTGAAGCGCCTCACAGGGAGGAGGGCAAGGAGGGGGTAAGGGAGAGGCAGGTTGCAGGCCACTCGCAGCAGAGCTGAGGGGACAGGGAATAGAGACATAGGGGAGGAGGAGCACAGACAGAAAGGAGAAGAGGTTGTGTTTCTGAGACACTTCGAAAGGAGGAGGGAGGTGAGGAGGGGTTAGGGGAGAGGCAGGTTGCAGGCCACTCGTAGCAGAGCTGGCAGCACAGGGGAACAAGGAGAGGAGGGCAGGGGATGGGAGAGGGAGAGGGGAGAACGCAGTTTGAGACATTCAAAATCTCACCAGAGGAAAGAAGTAGCCTACTTGAGGAGGCACTGAGTGAGGCGCTGTACCAGAACCCTAGGACATAATCTGGGGAGAGGAGAACGTCAGAGGGGTGAGGCAAAGACAGCGAGGTGCTGCCTCTGACTGCACTCACCAGCAAGAAAGAAAGCCTACCCGAGGAGAAAGCAGCCTACTTGAACTGACAGAGGAGGCAGTAGGATAAGACCCACCTGAGGTGCCAGAGGATGAAGCATTGAATCCCTGGATGTAGACTAGGGAGAGGAGGACGTCAGAGGGGTTGAGGCCAAAGGCAGCGAGGTAGGGATGTGCCGCCTCTGACTGCGCGCACAGAAGGAGAGCAAGCCTACCCAAGGAGAGAGAAAACAGCCTACCTGCGTGCCAGAGGAGGCAAAATTACAGAGAAGCATACACGGAGGAAGCATACCTGAAGTGCCAGAGAAGGAGGTGTTGTAGCCTTGAACGTAGACCGGCGAGAGCAGAACGTCGGATGGCTGATGCTATCTGAAGCAGTAGAGAAGGCAGATTCTGAGAACAGGAGGAACCCACCTGAAGTGGCAGAGGAGGCAGTGGTGGAAGGAAACCCACCTGAAGTGCCAGAGAAGGAGGCGTTGTAGCTTTGGATGTACACCTGCGAGAGCAGAGCGCGTTTTGAGACGCAATGAATAATACTAAAAGGGAAAAGGAAGGAGAGGAAAAAGGATCTCACCTGAAGTGCCAGAGAAGGAGGCGTTGTAGCCTTGAATGTACACCGGAGAGAGCAGAACGTCAGCGGGGGTGAGGCCGAAGGCAGCGAGGTAGGGGTGTGCTGTCTCTGACTGCGCGCAGCAGAAAGAGAGCTTCTGATCCCTGTCCGCCCTGGCAATGCGTTGAACCACTGTGAGTAAGAGCAAGGGGGAAGGGGGAGGGATGTGAGAGACAAGGGAGGTGGGGCGGAGAATGAAGGGGCGGAAGCGGCAGATGGACGGCAGCGAGGTAGGGGTGGTGCTGCCTCTGACTGCGCGCAGCAGAAGGAGAGCTTCTGGTCCCTGTCCGCCCTGGCAATGCGGTGGACCACTGCAGCAGGGGGAAGGGGGAAGGGGATGGTAGGATATGGGGAGTGCGGGGGGAGTTTTAAAGTTCTCGTGATCGGGATGTGCTGCCTCTAACTGCGCGCAGCAGAAGGAGAGCTTCTGATCCCTGTCTGCCCTGGCAATACGTTGGTTGGACCACTGTGACAGACAGGGGAAAAGGGTGGCAGGAGGGGGTGGATAGGGGGAGAGCCTATCAGTTATGAATCAGACGCAGCAGAAGGAGAGCTTCTGATCTGTGTCCGCCCAGGCAATACGTTGGACCACTGCAGCAAGGGGGCGGAGAGGAAGGAGAGCGGGCGGGCGGGGAGCAGGATTTCTTTGTGAGAAAGATAACCCTCTGACTGCGCACAGCAGACGGAGAGCCTTTGGTCAGTCGAGTTTTGAGTCGATTCAAAAATCAACTTATCACACACAGAAGACGGAGAGCTTTTGGTCACAGTTGGCCTTGGCAATGCGGTGAATCACTGCAGTGAGGGTGGGAAGGTGGAAGGGGTTGGAGAGGAGAGGAAGAGAGAGAGAAGGTCAATTTCTTCTGCTATCACCTTTTGTTCTCAATCTACCTTCCCGGTTTCGATTGTTTTTTTCAAAGTCACGATGGCAGTTCCAGTTGATAATGAAGGCACACAACCAACATTCACACAGGAGTACGAGGCGAGTCGTGAAGCTCCTCCGTTTGTCATCCGTATTCACGACCCGCCTTGTACTCTTGTGTGAGCGTCGGTTTTGTGCCTTTGTTCTCAACTTGAACTGCCATCGTGACTTTGAAAAAAACAATCGAAACCGGGAAGGTAACCCTCTGACTGCAAACACAGTCACAGGCGCGCCCATGCCTGCTGCTGCCATGGCTATCTGAGGCGTGGGGGGTGCTGGCGGTACTGGTTCACACAAATCATTCACCCATCCAAACCCATCCGAATTTGACTCACCAGCGTGGGAGGCGTAGCATGTTCCGTCAATGAGCAACACGCGAGGCTTCAGGCTTCCGAAATTGGCAGCAAACACAGTCACAGGAGCGCCCATGCCTGCCATGGCGATCTGGGGAGTGGGGGGTGCTGGCGCTGGTTCCCTTGGTTCTCTTGGTGGTGGAGGTGGCAGGGGAGGAGACGGGTGGTGAGGAGGAGGGTTCTGGGTGGACTGGAAAACGGTCACAGGCGCGCCCATGCCTGCTGCTGCCATGGCGATCTGGGGAGTGGGGGGTGCTGGCGCTGGTTCCGGTTCCCTTGGTTCTCTTGGTGGTGGAGGTGGCAGGGGAGGAGTCGGATGGTAGGGAGGAGGGTTCTGGGTGGATTGGAGCACAGTCGCTGGTGGCCCCATGCCTGCTGCTGATGCGGCTGCCATGGTGATATGAGGAATGGGAGGTGGTGCTCCCTCTGCTCCTCCTCCCCTGGCTGTTGCCTTTGTCCTTGTTACTGCTACTGTTGCTGAAGCTCCTCCTGCTACTCCTTCTGCTGCTCTCCCTGCTGTTCGTCCCGCTGCTCCTGCTGCAGTGGTTGCAACTGCTGCTGTCGTGGCTGTTGGCGCTGCCAGGGAGTAATCCTCATGTCGCTGACGCTGCTGTGTCACGCCACTGATGTGGCTGAGCAGAAATGCACGCTGACTCGGATACGGATGATGTGCACGAGGGATCGTGGTTGTTGCTGCTGTCAGGGCTGCTGGTGCTGCCAGGGATTGATCCTCGTGTCGTTGACGATTCTGCGTCACGCTGTTGATGTGGTCGATAAAATTTGCGTGCTGATTATGGTACTGAAGACGTGCATGAAGGATCTTCGCATGCTGACGTGGATGCCGCCGCAAGCCATCATCATGATGATGATGCCAGCTGTGCTCCAATGAACAGAGTCGGTCCTGTCGTGCAGGATTAGGAGCAGCAGATAAGATACTGGTACATTGTGGGTGAGTGAATCTAGGCTGTTCGAGTCTTCTTTCTAGAACCACAGCAGCAGCAGGATCAACAGCTGTTCTAGCTGCTGCTCTGACTGCGGAATCCGTTGCTGCTGCTGCTGCTCCTCCTCCCCCTCCTCTTCCCCCCCCGCTCCCCGCTGCCGCTGTTGCGGTAGCACATATCTCCGCGCGCAACAACCGTTCTGGCAAAAATTGACCCTGGTACGCCTGGACTCTGCGCCAGACGCACTGGGCTGACCGCATTGACCGCATTGCCGCGTTGACCACGTTGACTGTGTTGAGCGCGTTGACTCTCACCCAGCAGTTTCTTCAAAGTCAAACCATAAGTGTGAATTTGGATCTCGAGATATTGGATCTGAAGCTGAATGCAGCCGTCGAAGTTTATCGTCACTGGTTCCTAATCGACCTCTCCTTGCGACGAGCCACGCGATGCAGAAACGCGGTCTGATTTTCTGAGACGTCTTTATATACAACCGCACCCAATGCTTCTGCAATAAGTACGGTTATTCGGAGCTGGGATGCGATGCGAACAAGCGAGAGCGGTCTGGGTGGCACGCGGGAGACGCAGGAAGCGACACGTGGCGAGAGAAGCGTGGCGACCGACGAAAAGTACAACGGACCACACGGATGAAATCACCCGAATGTTCCCGCAAAGGACGCAATGGGAGATGGAAACCTCGCAAGGGACAGAGCCTCCGCGGATTCGACACACCCGAGGTCGCTTCCTGCCGTAGACGACTTGAAAAATCCTGCACTGGCAAGAGAGTGGCTTGGATGACTGAAGGCGAAAATGAGAACGGCGGAAAATGGAGGTGAAGTGTCACAGGGATTGCCGCTGTGACAAGAAACTGAGGCATGAAAGAATTTAGTAAATAGAGCGATCTATGCGAAATTCTACGCTCCACGGTGTACACCCAGTCGCACATTCCAAACCATCGACGTACTAATTACGAACGCCCCCACAGCGAGTACGATATTCTGACGAGTCGATCTTGCTCGAAATGGGCTGCGAGTGTCGTCAAATCCGCAAAAGGTCTCGACCGCTCCTTTCGGGAAAAAAAAAATAGACGTTACCAGGTTACTTGCTCTCCAACCTGATCTCTACCTTTTCTATTCCCTCAAGTGGTAGGAGCAAACATCCTAGCGTCGTCTCTAGAACTACTAGCAGTAGCACTTTAGACCTTCGCGTGGCAGTGTTTTGCGCGGCGATGCAGGAGGCCGGATGCGTTAGGGCCACGAAGGATCCCTGACCAAGCGACGGGGGTGAAGCGTAAGTGACGCGCCAAATCGTTGAAGCGACCAAGCTTCCCACCGTCACTCGACTGCACTTGTCGCAGGGCGGAGCTTCACGTGACTCCGAGAATTCCGTCACGCAAAAACAACTGTCGGAGTTCTTAATACCTTTTCTCCCATCGTAGGCCAACCTTGCGTTTCTCAGTCGTAGGTTGCACCTTAGACCGCACGACGACGTACAGACGATTCGCGATGGCGAGAGCGACCAAGTTCGTGAAGCCGATCGTGCTATCCGTATTCATGTCTAACCGATACATATACGCGCAGGTGCGTTCCCCTTATCCTCTCATGCGCCGCGCTGCACATTCATGCCCGGTTCGTTTCACATCTGGAGGCTCGTTCCTGCTTCGCACCGCACCACCACTCGCATGTGCCGAACAAGTGAACTGAGGGGATGGTCGAACTGAGGGGGTTAGCTATCACATCACAGTCACCATTCCTTCCACTCTTCCCATTCCTTTCATCCCGCTCGCTTCTCTTTCTCCTGCTTGTGCACGGACAGCCTTCCTGCTTAGTCACCTGCATGCCCGACGTATCCCATCCATCCCATCGCATTCGGCGCTAACCCCCTCAGTTCGACCCTCCCCTTCACTTGCTTATGTTCATTCTCAGTTCCTAAATTTCAGTTCGACCCTTTTCTTCAGGGGGTTGTGAAATGGGACGAGATATTTTGTCCCCTTCCGCAACCCCCTCTTCCGACCATCCCTTCGCGTCTTCCCTTCTCCTCTATTCTTCTCTTTCCTACTGCTTCTTGCTCTTCTGCTGCTGCTGCCGCTGCTGCAGCTACGGACAAGATAGGTCAGGTGGTCCTACATTTTTCTCGCCAAGCAGTCGCGGGCTGGCTGCGTTTATCCTTTTGCTCCTACTCATCTCTCCCTCCTCTCCTCCTCACCCCCTCTCTCCTTTCCTTCTCACCCTCCTTTCCTTCCATCTCTCCTCTCTTTCCTTCGCTCCACACCTTCCCCAAGTTCCCCCATTCTCCCCCCCGCCCCTCTTTTCGTCCACTCTTTAAATCCCTAATCCCCCCACAAAACGTCGTCCCTCATTTCTCACCCATTCTCTGTTGATCCGAATGCCGCCGATCCATTCGCGCCCCACCAATGCTGCTGCTGCTGCTGCTGCTGCTGCTGCTGCTGCTGCTGCTGCTGCTGCTGCTGCTGCTGCTGCTGCTGCTGCTGCTGCTGCTGCTGCTGCTGCTGCTGCTGCTGCTGCTGCTGCTGCTGCTGCTGCTGCATGCTGCAGGCGATTCAAGGGCCAACAGCCTTCCTTCACTCCATAAAAATCCTCATTCATTCTTTCCTCATGTTGTTGAACCGGCCAACCGCTGCTGCTGCTGCTGCTGCTGCTGCTGCTGCTGCTGTTGCTCCAGCGCACAGTTGATTCGATGGACCAACAGCCTTCTTGCTCGCCATTTCATCCTTCATAGAATCCTCCCTGCTCAACTCACTTCCAAGTCACCTCATGTTTTGCCCGGTTGCTTATCTTACCCACCACTAAAGGTGATTCACGAGCGAACAGCCTTCACCCTCGTCACTGCATCCTCCATAGAAGCCTCCCTGCGCAAGTGACATCTGACTCTCCCCATTTTCTGCCCCATATTGCTGGTCCTACCCCCTGCTACTGCTGTTGCTGCTCCCATACAGGTGATTCACGAGCCAACAGCGTTCACACTCGCAGCCGCATCCTCCATAGAAGCCTCCCTGCGCAAATCCCTTACAAGCACAAGCGACAAGATCGCAGCTACGGAGGTCGGGAAGGCTCTAGCTGCACGCATGCTAGAGAAGCAGATCGGCGCTGTTGCCTTTGAGCTGGGGCCCACCCAGATGTACCACGGCAAGCTGAGGTCATTGCTAGATGCATTGACAGGGTCTGGAGTGAAGCTTCTCTGAAGATTCTGTCAGATTCACATGAAGCGAACGTGGGTGGTTAGGTGATGCGCTGTGGCTTTTGAGCTGGGCCCCACTCAGATGTACCACAGGAAGTTGAAGTCTCTTCTGGATGCATTGACAGGGTCTGGAGTGAAGCGTCTTTGAAGATTCCGCTCGTTCAATAAAAAAACACGTTTGGTAGGCAAGCACAGATACGGTAGGCGCTGCGGCGTTTGATTTGAGCTGGGGCCCTCTCAGATGTACCACAGGAAGCTGAGGTCTCTCGCTGCTCCATGCTGAAGCCCTTGTGAATGTTCCGTTAGGTGACTCAATAAAATCACACGGTTGATAGCATACATGGAGATAGGCACATGATAACACATGCCTGTGGATGTACTGTGTTATTCCTGAATGAAACCCTCATGCTCACATGATAACACTTTATGTGCAAGGTGAATCTAATTTAGCGTCTCCCATGTGGTAATTCGAGGGCCCTTTTGCCGAAGGAAAGGTAGAGATTTCTGTCAGACTCTGGTTGACTTCAGCGAAAGCTTGAATCATCACAGCAATGTCATGCGAGCTCAATTGTCGGGCTCAGTCCGCAGAAAAGAAGCGTAACCTGCTTTCGCCAGTCCGTATCCTGACGTCGCATGCCCCACCAGTCTCGCACACGGTATCGAAATGGAATCTACATGACCTCAAGATTGTCCCTCCCGTATCGCTCACAGCAATCGAAGTCCGTAACTTCCGATCGCCGTCGTCGCAAACGCCGAATCGCGTAGCAGCAAATTGGAATTCGGAAACATAAATTGGAACGCAAAATCTCTCGAAGCACATCCAGCAAACCTCCTTTCTCATTCTCGAAAGAAGAACATAATCCCACCCCTGGCTTCAACCACTGCAGAAGCACCTCGATTCCCTGCCGCTCCTAGTACTTCGACTTTGAAAATTCCCATCGGCAGTCAACACGTGATATCCTTTTTTTACACGTTGGATGGGAACCATGGCGAATCCACGGCTCATGCCCATCATCCTTCTCGCCCTGTTCGTCGGCTCTTGCTCATCCCATCTAACGCCATCAACTCTGGCGGGCCGCCGTTCTCTGCTCATCAAACCCACTCCGTCTAAACCCGCACAAGGCCGCGACGCCACCGCTGCTGTCACCGCTCAAGTGACTCCGAAGGCTGCTTCTTTAGCGAATGATTCCGACTCAAGCGAGTCGATCCTGCCGGGAGCAGTAGGCAAGGGCGCGGCGGGCAAGGGCGCGGCGGGCAAGGGCGCGGCGGGCTAACAAGGTCGCACCGAAAAATGTCAAGGTCGCACCAAACAAGGTCGCAGCTAAGGGCGCGGCAGGAAATCCCGCACCGAACAAGCGCGCTGAGAGAAATGGTGCAGCTGGCAAGGCGACCGCGGCTAACAAGGGCGCAGCAGGCAAAGGAGGGTCCCACATGGGAAATGCGCATCCAGCTGTGGGCGCGACGACTGCGCGATCACAACAACAACAACCAGCCTTCTGCGATGATGGGCGCGGCGAGTGCACGTCACATCAACAACAACCAGCCTGCTGCGATGATGGGCGCGGCGGGCAAGGGCGGATCATCCCACGTGGGAAACGCGCAGCCAGCCGTGAGCGCCGCGACTGCGAGTCACGGCGCTAAGAATCAGCCTGCTGCTGCGATGATGGGAGCGGCGAGCACCTTGAACAAACCTAACACGAACACACCAGGCGTGGCCGCGCCTCACAAGGCAGCTTCCCAGGACGTGACGATCGTTCCCCAGACGCCGGCGCCAGCGCCTGCGAGTCACAGCGTCGAGAATCCGCCTGCTGCTGCGATGATGGGAGCGAGCGACAAACCCGTGCGTCCTCACATGGCGACCGCTGAGGACGTGGCGATCGTTCCCCCCAGCACCGGGAGTGGACAAGGAGGAGGAGATGCAGGCAAAGGCGTGGAGGAATGTGGTGGCTGATGATGTCGATGATGAGAAGGACGTCAGCGATGACAATGGCGATGATGAGGAGAAGGACGATGACAGCGAGAATGACGATGACCACAATGAGAAGGATGATGACAAGGATGGTGAGAAGGACGATGAGAAGGATGATGAGAAGGACGACAACGATGACAATGGTGATGATCATGACAAGGACAACAACAGCTTGTTGCGCGACAACGGTAGGGACAATGACAGTGAAGATGAGAAGGACAATGACAATGATGCAGTTGGCTGGCACGGGGGTGAGAGCAGCAGCCAAGGTCAGGGAAGGGGCAGGACCATGAGTCATGGCATAAATGGAGCATCATCTCGTGTCTCTCGCATCAACAACAACAACGGCTGGGGGGCTCGCAACAATCAACGCACTGGGTTGCACAAGGCACAGCAGTTTCGCATGGCGACTAGCAGCGATGTGCTCATTCGCAGAAGTGGGACCCAGGGCACCGTCAAGGGAGCACCCTCTCGCATTTCTCGCCCCAGCAACAACAATGGCTGGGAGCTTGAGGACAATCAGCGCAAAGGGTTCCACAAGGCACAGCAGTTTCGCATGGCAACGAGCAGCGATGTGGCCATTCACAGGAGCGGGATTCAAGCCGCGAACCGTGGTGTGAACTACGGGAGTGGGCTCGACAAGGCACCGCTTCACATGGCGACAGCCAGCCAGGGATGTGGCCATCCACAGGAGCGGTGGTGTGAACCGCGGTGTGAGCTATGGGAATGGGCTGAACAAGACTCCGCAGTTTCGCATGGCGACAAGCAGCGATGTGGCCATTACTCACAGGAGCGGGACTCAAGGCGAGAGCCGTGGTGTGAACTATGGGAGTGAGCGGCTGGGTTCTCTTGCTTTTGCACAAGCTGACGGCGGCGACTGCGATGGTGACAACAACGCCGACAACGGTGGGGATAATGGAACTGGTGGTGACAACGGCGTTGACAATGGCAGCGGCAGCGGCAGCGATGGAGGAGGAGGGCCGATAGATATCGACGCGATCCTGGAGGTGCACAACGCAGCGCGGCGGGAGGTGGGGGTGGTGGACCTGGCGTGGGACGACGGCGTGGCAGCAGCAGCGCAGGAGTGGGCGGACTAGCTGGCGGGCGCGGGGTGCCCGCTGCAGCATGGCGGCGCGGAGGGGCTCAGGCAGAACCTGTACTGGCGCTCGCCGGCAGCGCTGACCCCCGAGGAGGATCACATGGCGGTGCAGGCGTGGGTGGATGAGAAGGCGGATTGGACTCCCAGCCTGGTGCCCGAGGGGTGTGTGGAGGGGCGGATGTATGGGCATTACACGCAGGTGGTGTGGGCGGGAACGACCCATGTGGGGTGTGCGTGGGCGCAATGCCCTGATGGGGGTGGCATGTGGGTGTGTGATTACTCGTCCCAGGGGAACATCTTTGGGTCCACTCCGTTTTAGAGTGGTGGCGGTGGTCATCTGAACCTTGATCTCTGTGCATAGGGTAGGGGGGAAGTCGTGTGAATGGTTTATACCTTGTGTATATGTGATGGCCGTGCATATTTCATTGGTGTTTATCTTGGAACATTTAGTCATGATCACTCATCATTATCATGCAAGCAAACAGCAACAAGCAGAGTGCAAGGAACAGTATCAATAAGAATTGGTAAGAAACTGTTTTGACACATCTAGAGTGCCTTTCTTTACATCTAACATATCTAAACAAAAGTTGGACTATTATTTTGTAAGCTGTGTGGCGCGGCACATCGCTCTACTGTATGGTTGAGTACGGTGAGAGATGTACAGCCTTGTGTGCAATTTCTCGTGATACCGTATGTTCAATTTCTGTTTCAATATCCGTTTCAGTCGTTGCGCACCCTCTGCCTCGGGATTACGGATTCCACCGCTATGCCAGTAGCTGGCAGCGAGAAAGCAGTAATTTCTGAGACCAAGGGATCATGCCTTAGCGAGGAAATACTTTCGAGGAACTAGTTCGTACGAACGTAGTCCTACCACAATATTATTTTTTAGTAGTACTTGATTCTTTTATCGAGTAGCAGTTCCAGAAGCTAGGTTGGCTAAGTTACTCCTCCATGGATCGCGAATGGGGGAGCAAGCCCGGAGGCGGCGCCACAGCGTCTGCGCAGAGCGAGGCGATCGACCGGCGAGAACGTCTGCGACGATCAACGCTTGAAACCGTCGACTTCGCGGTTTATGCGAAGGATCCCTACTTTATGCGGAACCATCTCAAAAGGTTTGTATTTTGACCATCTAGCTATGGAACTTCATTACTTAGTAAAGTATCAGCCGATGGTCCTTAGTGAAAAGGTCGATCCGGAAATAGGATATGTTTTCGGGAATCGTTTCGAAAGTGGCCCGTTTTTAGGTCTTGAAAGGTTCCTCTCGAGTCGCATCAACTTGCGGTGAACTCGTATCGCCAGCGGAACTGTTTCGGGAGATTCACACCGTGTGACCTGATCGCGAGTATTTTTTGTTTTTTTTTCTTCCATTCAAATTCCTCCGTCTGGCTCACACGTACGGCAAGCACCTCAATGAGCTTGCTTGAGGCGCATCAACCTTCTGAGAAAACTGAAACGAGAATGAATGAACTATGAATGAAGTGGGTACAAGTACTAACCCTAATTGGGTTGTACCCCCTATGGGATACCCCACTACAACCTACACAAAAGCATAAGCTATAATGTTCTGACACACCCCCATAGGGAAAGTGGGGGAGAACAGGGGGTCACAAGACCAGTCAAGCAAAGCAGAACAAAGCAAAGCTCAGGGTGGATCACAAAGTCACCACACATTCCGAGCACAAGTACAAGGCCAGTTCACATGCAGGAGTACATATATAAATAAGTCTAGACAAGCAAGAGCAGGTATATATATATGTAACAGTACAAGCAAGGTCAAGAGGTGAGCAAGTGAGGCAAGACAGCGACAAGACCCAACTGAGTGCAGAAGCGATGATGATCACAAGGCGGAAGTGCCTTGGTGAAAACATCAGCAGTGTTGGCCTCAGAGGCCACGTACACAAGCCGCAACTGTCCACGCTGCTGTAGCTCACGAGCAAGAAAGTAGCGGAGAGCAATGTGCTTTGTTCTGTGCTCCAGTCGCTGCTCTCGACACAAGGCCAGCATGGCCTTGTTGTCTACGTACAGCACTGGAGGAGAACGAGGCGGCTCTCCGAGGTCAGTCAGCACGTAGGCGAGCCAGCGAAGCTCCTGTGCAGCCATGGCCCCGGCGTAGATCTCAGCCTCACAACTGGAGCCGAGAACAGAAGACGAGCGAGTAGCCCGCCACGAAACAGAGCCGGAACCAAGGCTGAAGGTGTAACCCTGTGACGACTGCTGCGTAGCCTGGCCGTCAGCCCAAGAAGCGTCTGCGTGCCCAGTAAGGACCACTGGACTGCGCCCTCCAAGCACTAGCCCCATGTCCGACGTACTGCACAAGTAGCGCAACACCCTCTTCGCTGCAGCCATGTGCTCTGGTCGGTGTCTCCCAAGAGCAACATAGCGTGCGAGAATGCTAAGAGGGTATGCAAGGTCAGGTCGTGTGCAGGTCATCAGGTACATGAGGCAGCCAACAAGCTCTGGGTACGGGCCACTCGACTCTACGGACTCATCCGAAGGCAGAGCTGAGAGCGAGTGGCGAGTAGGCAGAGGAGTGGCCTGAGGCGAGGAGTACGTGAAGCCGAAGCGCTGAAGGACCTGCTGCACCATGTGTGACTGAGTCAGGGTAATGGTGCGGCGTGCTCTGTCCCGGGTGATCTGCAAGCCAAGGTAGCTGCGCAGTTCACCCAGGTCTGTGCACGTGTGTCTCTTCTGCAGCTCGGACTTCACGTAGGCGAGTCCAGCAGTGTCAGTTGTGGCAAAGACCAAGTCGTCGACGGACACGAGGATGTAGAACGGCGGCACAGAGGTGTTGGTTTGTAGAAACAGCGACGGGTCGGCAGTAGAAGGAGCAAACCCAAGAGCCGCAAGTGTAGTCCTCAGTGTGTCGTGCCACTCACGTGGAGCCTGGCGGAGACTGTAAACTGGACGCCGGAGGCTCCACTGGGTACCAGGAGGGAACGACCCAGTGAAGCCAGGTGGGCGGCGCAGCCAGATCTCCTCGTGCAGGCTGCCCTGCAAGAAAGCTGTGCTGAAGTCGAGAGAGTGCAGCTCGTAGTCACGGTGAGCAGCAACGTGCAGCAGCACCCGAAGAGTGGTCATCTTCGGGGTGGGAGAGAAGGTCTGAAAGTAGTCAACTCCCTGCCGCTGACTGAAGCCACGAGCCACGTAACGCGCCTTGAAGACAGGCGGAGAACCCGGCGGCCGCTTCACTCTGAAGATCCACATGCCACTGACGATGTTCGCCCCAGGAGGGGGAACGGCGTCAACGTAGGTGCCTGTGGACTTCCAGGAAGCCATCTCTGCGTCCATAGCTGCCTGCCACTGAGAGGAGTAGGGACCCTCTATCGCCTCCGCGTAAGAGCGCGGAGTCGGGATGTCAAGTGCATCCGGGTCTCCCTTAGGGGTAAGCAGTACGGACACGAGATGAGGTGAAGCAGCGGCCAAGCAGTGGAACTCCTCCTACCTGTCCTCAAGGACGTCCGTGCCAAGGGCACACTCACCCCCGACGGACGGAGGACAGACAGACTCAGACTCAGCAACAAGACTAGCAGCGTAGTCTAGACGACAGTGAGCAGCAAAGTCGACGAGCTCAGCAACTAGGGCAGACGCAACAGTGGACCCAAAGGAAGGGTCAGTGACAACAGTAGCAAGGAGACGCGTGACAGTAGGACTGGCAGCACGAAGAGAGTCCGACTCCGGGTCGGCAAGAGCAGGAAGAGAAGACTCAGGAGGAGAAGGCAAAGGGGCACGCAGAGGAGCAGTGGACGGACGCAGAGACATCCGGTGCGTGCCAGGGACAGGAGGAGGACGGTGACGCGAACCACGACCACTAGTGCGAGTAGCACGGACAGGCGACGCAGGGCGAGACGCAGGCTCACGACGCTCAGCAAGACCTCTAGTAGGACTAGTGTAGGGAGACCGAGCAGGCAGTGGGGAGGCCGGCTGTAACTGTAACTGTGACGGGACAGGCTGTGGACACTCTAAGGGAGGAGGAGGACCAGTAGAAGGCGGGAGACCAAGAACCTGCTGAAGGAGCGGAACGAAGTACGGCCGAGGCCGCGCGGTGACTTCAGACACAGCAGGGACAACACCAGTACCCCCAGCGGCAGCACCAACACCAGCAGCACCTCAAGCTCCAGTACCTTCAGCAGTACCAGTAGCACCCTCAGCAAGACCGCCTCCAGGACCGACAGCAGTAGCCTCCGCGCCAGCACCCGAAGCAGCTCCTGCTCCAGAAGTACCCGCGGCACCAGCACCCACAGCAGCAGCAGAACCTCCAGTACCAGCAGCACCTCCAGCTCCAGCAGCTCGCCTCCAACGCCGGGCAAACCACTCACGCAGCTCCTGTGGAGAGAGTGGTTCCCGGCGAGACGAAGCACACAGAGAACCGCCAGGCTCAGCACCGCCAGACGCCCCACGAGCAGGCTCAGCTGCCTTAGGCTCAGCACCTCCAGGCGTAGCACCCCCAGGCTCAGTACCCCTAGGCTCAGCACCCCCAGGCGTAGCACCCTCAGGCTCAGCACCCCCAGACTCAGCACCCCCAGGCTCAGCACCCCTAGTCGTAGTACCCACACGCTTAGCACCCCCAGAGTCAGCACCCCCAGAGTCAGCACCCCCAGGCTCAGCACCCTCGGCAGCACCAGAGTCACTAGCGACCTCGAGAGGCTCGACAACGTCTACCTTGGACACACCTGAAGGGACAGGACCCTGAGGGGGGAGGGGGTCTACCGGGGGGGGACCTGGCACAAGGAAGAGCGGTGGCGGGGGGAGGGGCGGAGTGCGGTAGGGGAAGAGGCGGTAGTAGGGGACCGACTCGTCGAACGTGACGTCCTGGGAGGACAGAACACGGCGAGAGGTGGGGTGGTAGAACTGCCACCCTGGCGCGTCAGGGGGGAAACCCAGGAAGACGCAAGGAGCAGCACGAGGGGACAGCTTGTCCGCAGACAAGTCGCGAACAAACGCCCGAGATCCCCAGACACGGAACGCAGACGCATCGCCAACCTTCCCCGTCCACAGCAAGGCTGGGGAGGTCTCCCGCATGGAGACCCTGGGCTGAAGGTTGATTTGATGCGCCGCGTACCGGACTGCAAACGGCCACAGAAAATGGGGGGCAGCCGCATGCATCATGGACGTACGGGCGACGTCCATGACCATGCCAATGCGGCGCTCAGCAATCCCATTTTGCTGTGGAGAGTCCGGAAGCGTGAAGGTCTACCGGATGCCTCGTGCACGACAGTAGGCTCGCAGAAGGCCAGAGAAGAACTCTCCGCCTCTGTAAGAGTGCAGACGCAGAACAGGAAAGTCCGAGCCGAAGCTCCGCTTGAGCTGGAGACGAGCTGCGTGGATCCATTCGATCAACACCTCAGTGACATCACCCTTGCTGCGCAAGGGAAAGAGTGTGGTGTAGCGCGAGTAGTCGTCAACCACGAGCAGGAAGTAGCGCTCGTGACCCTGACCACGGACGCAGGCCGGGCCCCATACGTCCATGTGAAGCGTCTGCAGCGGGGCCTCTGTCGGAGGAAACTGGGAGGAGTGAGGGGCAGCCCGCTGCCGCCCCTCGACACAGGGGACGCAGGTAGGGCCAGGCCCCGGAGGAAGGGGAGGGAGGGACCGGGGAAGACCAGAGACAAGGACACGGGAGGCCATGCTTCGGACACGAAGCAGGGAGGGGTGACCAAGGCGGTGGTGCCAGAGGAGAGTCTCGTGAGACAGGAGGCGACACGAGCAGGGGGCAGACTCAGGACCAGACCTGGACGCTGTAGCAAACACCTGACCCGATGCAGCTACCTGACCAGACGCAGGGACTGGAGGAGACGCAGTGGTAAGTGTGTATAGGCTCGACCCCGGCCGACGAGTAAACGTGGCCAGGTGTCGGCCTGTCCAAGCGTCCGTGCAGTGGGTCACCCGCTGACTCGCAGGAGTGAACTGGTGAACCCCCGCATCCTGAAGGTCAGCACCACTCACCAAGTTCGTAGAAAACGAGGGGAGGTAAAGACCAGACAGGGTGCCAGAGGGGGCCGCCGGACACGGGAGGACAGTGGAGAAGTGAGCAAGGACAGGGCCCCCAGAGGGGTCTGCCAGAGAGACTGCAACTAGGCGACCAAGCGGCGTGAGTGTGGTGCGGTCTCGAAAGAAGGAGCGGGAAGCCCCCGAGTCAAGGGTGAAGGTGTGAGAGGACGGAGCCGACGCGGTACCTGAGAGAGCAGACTCACCCGCACCTGAGGAAGCAGACTCACTAGCACCTAGAGCAGCAGCCGCACCTGTACCTGGAGCATGAGACACACTAGCACCCAGAGCAGCAGCCTCACCAGCAGCTAGAGCAGCAGGCTCGATACCCGGGTCAGGCGGTACGCACAGGTGACCGGCACGGTCAGCACTAGTAGGCAATGCATACATGGCAGTGAGAATAGCATCATAGTCAAGAGCAAATATATCTACCCTCTGCCTAAGCAACTCCACCCAGTCGGGGAGCTCAGCCTCGTCGCCAAACTCGGTACGCCAGGCGTCGCTCAGACGGGCGAAGCAGCGGGACTGTGTGTGACTAGGCGTCCCACAAGGCTGACCAGTCCGAGCGCCAGTGCGAATCACGTAAGAGCAGCGAACAGAACTGAGAGACCCTCCACTCTGAGCGTACCACTCACGAAGTTGCTGGGGCGTGAGAGACACGCGTGGGGGTCGCTGGAGCTGCATCTGGCCGCCGCCAGTAGTAGTAGCAGTAGTAAGGCAGGCAGCCAAGCAAGCGGCATGCAGCGCGCTAGTAAGGCAGGGGCTCGCCAGTGGTGGGAAGAGCAGGCTTGACGACTCGGCGACTCGGCGGTGCGGGCGGCTCGGGCGGCTCGGCGGCACGGCGGCACTACAGCAACTGCGGCTCGGCGGCTCGGGCGACTCGGGCGACTCAGCGGTACGGCGGCTCGGCAGCAACTGCAGCGCGGCGGCTCGGCGACTCAGCGGCTCGGGCGGCTGAGGTGGCGCTGCGGCTCGGGCGGCTCGGGTGGCTCGGGTGGCTCGGGTGGCTCGGCACTAGCTCGGCGGCGCCGGCGGCTCGGTGGTGACGGCGGGGCCGCTTGGGGACGGCGGCGGGGGGAGCGGCGAAGGGGCCAGCAGAGGTGGCGCCGGGGCCGCAGGGTAGGCGTCCGGGCCAGCAGAGGCGGCGCCGGGGCCAGCAGAGGTGGCGCCGGGGCCGCAGGGGTAGGCGACGGGGCCAGTAGAGGCGAGGCCGGGTCCTGGAAGGGCGGAGCCGGGGCCACAGGGGCAGGCGACGGGGCCAGCAGAGGCGGGGCCGGGTCGAGAAGGGCGGCGTCGGGGTCGCCGGGGTAGGGGACGGGGCCAACCGAGGTGGCGCCGGGGCCGGGAAGGGCGGAGCCGGGGCCGGGAAAGGCGGCGCTGAGGCCGCAGAGGTAGGTGACAAGGCCACTAGGGCGGCAGATCGGGGCCGCAAGGGAGGCACGACGCGGCCGCTAGGGCGGCGCGACGGGGTAGCGGGGCCGCGCGCCTCGGGGCGCGCGCCAGAAAGAAAATCGCCGGCGCCGCCCTTCCCGGCCCCGGCGCCGCCTCTACCGGCCCCGCCGCCGTCCCCACGCGGCCCCGCCGTCACCACCAAGCCGCCGGCGCCGCCGAGCTAGTGCCGAGCCGCCCGAGCCACCCGAGTCGCCCGAGCCGCCGCGCCACCTGAGCCGCCCGAGCCGACGGGTCGCCGAGCTGCCGAGCCGCCGTACCGCCGAGCCGCCCGAGCCGCCAGAGCCGCCGAGTCGCCGAGCCGCAGTTGCTGCCGAGCCGCCGTACCGCCGAGCCGCCCGAGCCGCCCTGTCCGGTAAGAGGAGCGCCTCTATCACTACACTGCCCTTACCCTACTATTCGTGCTGCTAGTCTACTGGTGTCATGGCTACCCCTAGTGTCCTCGCTTTTGACGCTGAGGGTCGGGCCATTGAATTTGACGTCTGGGTAGATGACCTGCAGCTTTTCCTACAGCGCGATAGGGCAGACGGTCTCTCCCTCTTTGACCTCACTTCTGGTGCCTCTCATGCCCCTGCTGCTGATGCTGATGCCACTGTTCGCTCACAGTGGGCCACACGCAATGCTGCTGCACGTCTTGCTGTGCGTCGCCACCTGCCTACCTCTGAGCGTGCGCACTTTAGCCAGTACAAGAGTGCTCAGACCTTGTACGACGCTGTAGTTGCGCGCTACTCCTCCCCTGCCATTGCTGCACTGAGCCTCCTCATACTACCGTACCTCTTCCCTGACCTTGCTGCCTTTCCCACAGTCACTGACCTCATTACGCACCTCCGCACTAGTGACACTCGCTACCGCGCTGCGCTTCCTGCTGAGTTCTTCGCCAAGAACCCCCCCCCCCCATGTACATCACCCTCTACTACATAGTCACCCGGCTCCCTGACTCTCTCCGCGTAGTCAGGGACCACTTCCTCTCAGTTGCCCCACCACTCTCACCGTTGACCTCCTCGAGAAGGCCCTCCTAGCAGCGGAGAAGAGCATAGTCGCTGTAGGAGCCTCTCGTGGTGACCCTCGCACCCCGGTCTTTGAGGGTTGTTCCCCCTCTCCCCTTTTGCCCTGTGTTGCCTCTGCTGCTGCGGCCGACCTCGTTGGTTTCGAGTTGGTCGGCGCTGCGTCTTCCCCGAGCGAGAGACGCCGCACCAGCAAGGGCAAGGGAGGCAAGGGCCCTGGAGGGGCTGGCGGGGGTGGCGGAGGTGGCGGTGGCGGCAGTGGAGGGGGTGGTGGTGGTGGTGGGAGTGGTGGCGGGGGTGGAGGTGTCGGTGGCGGCAGTGGAGGCGGAGGCGGAGGCGGCGGTGGCGGTGGGGGCGAAGTGGCGGAGGTGGCGGCGGAGGAGGAGGCGGCGGCGGAGGAGGCGGAGCTGGTCGGGGTGGCGCTGCGCAGAGGGTCGGCTCCGGTGGTGGTCAGCGCCAGCAGCAGCAGCGCACTCGTGACATCCCCCCCCCCTCAACAGCTCCGTGAGTGGTACGCTGCACGCCAGCGGGGTGGGGGTACTGGTCCGTGCACCTACATCCTACGCACCGGCGATCGCGCGGGTGAGCAGTGCGGGGGTGCGCACTCCACCCAGCGCTACTTTGGCCGCTTGATGGACGCTTGGCGTCACCAGTTCTCTGAGGCCACTGAGATCCCTCGCTGGGGCGAGCTGTCTAGGGCGGGAGTAGCTATCTTTGACCTTGACTTTGATGCTATTCTTGCTGCCATGTATGCTGTGACTATTAGTGATGAGGGTGACTGTTACCGGTGTTTTCCGCCCGACCCGGGCATTGAGACTGCTGCTCTAGGTACTGGTGAGGCTGCTGCTCTAGGTGCTATTGAGGCTGTTGCTCTAGATGCCAGTGCGTCTGCTTCCTCAGGTGCTGGTGAGTCTGCTCTCTCAGGTACCGCGTCGGCTTCGACCTCCCACGCCTTCACCCTTGACTCGGGGGCTTCCCGCTCCTTCTTTCGAGACCAAACCACACTCACGCCGCTTGGTCGGCCAGTTGCAGTCTCTCTGGCAGACCCCTCTGGGGGTCCTATTCTTGCTCACTTCTCCCTTGTCCTCCCGTGTCCGGCGGCCCCCTCTGGCACCCTGTCTGGTCTTTACCTCCCCTCATTCTCTACGAACCTGGTGAGTGGTGCTGACCTACAGGATGCGGGGGCTCACCACTTCACTCCTGCGAGTCAGCGGGTGACCCACTGCACGGACGCTCGCACAGGCCGGCACCTGGCCACGTTTACACGTCGGCCAGGGTCGAGCCTGTACACACTGACCACTGAGTCTCCTCCTGTCACTGCGTCTGGTCAGGTAGCTGCGTCGGGTCAGGTGTTTGCTGCAGCGTCCAGGTCTGGTCCTGAGTCTGCCCCTTGCTCGTGTCGCCTCCTATCTCACGAGACTCTCCTCTGGCACCACCGTCTTAGTCACCCCTCCCTGCTTCGTCTCCGAAGAATGGCCTCCCGTGTCCTTGTCTCTGGTCTTCCCCGGTCCCTCCCTCCCCTTCCCCCAGGGCCTGCCCCTGCCTGCGTCCCCTGCGTCGAGGGGCGGCAGCGTGCTGCCCCTCACTCCTCCCAGTTTCCTCCGACAGAGGCCCCGCTGCAGACGCTTCACATGGACGTGTGGGGCCCAGCCCGCGTCCGTGGACAGGGTCACGAGCGCTACTTCGTGCTGGTGGTTGACGACTACTCGCGTTACACCACAGTATTCCCCTTGTGCAGCGAGGGTGATGTCACTGAGGTGTTGATCCACTAGATCCGCGCAGCTCGTCTCCAGCTCGGGCAAAGCTTCGGCTCGGACTTTCCTGTTCTGCGTCTGCACTCTGACAGAGGCGGAGAGTTCTCCTCTGGCCTTCTGCGAGCCTACTGTCGTGCACGAGGCATCCGGTAGACCTTCACGCTTCCGGACTCTCCACAGCAAAATGGGATTGCTGAGCACCGCATTGGCATGGTCATGGACGTCGCCCGTACGTCCATGATGCATGCGGCTGCCCCCCATTTTCTGTGGCCGTTTGCGGTTCGGTACGCGGTGCATCAGATCAACCTTCAGCCCAGGGTCTCCATGCCGGAGACCTCCCCAGCTTTGCTGTGGACGGGGAAGGTTGGCGATGCGTCTGCGTTCCGTGTCTGCACGCGACTTGTCTACGGACAAGCTGTCCCCTCATGCTACTCCTTGCGTCTTCCTTGGCTTCCCCCCTGACGCGCCAGGGTGGCAGTTCTACCACCCCGCCTCTCGCCGTGTTCTGTCCTCCCAGGACGTCACGTTTGACGAGTCGGTCCCCTACTACCGCCTCTTCCCCTACCGCACTCCGTCCCTCCTCCCGCCACCGCTCTTTCTTGTGCCAGATCCCCCCCCAGTAGACCCCCTCCCCCCTCAGGGTCCTGCCCCTTTAGGTGTGTCCCAGGTAGACGCAGTCGAGCCTGTCGAGGTTGCTGGTGACTTTGGTGCTGCTGAGGGTGCTGAGCCTAGGGGTGCTGACTCTGGGGGTGCTGAGCGTGTGGGTGCTACGCCTGGGGGTGCTGAGCCTGAGGGTGCTACTAGTGGGGGTGCTGAGCCTAGGGGTGCTGAGCCTGGGGGTGCTACGCCTGGGGGTGCTGAGCCTGGGGGTGCTACGACTGGGGGTGCTGAGTCTGGGGGTGCTACGCCTGGAGGTGCTGAGCCTGGGGGTGCGGAGCCTGAGGGAGCTGGGCCTGCTCGTGTTGCGTCTGGCGGTACTGCTTCGTTCCGCTCCTTCAGCAGGTTCTTGTTCTTCCACCTTCTACTGGTCCTCCTCCTCCCTTAGAGTCCACAGCCTGTCCCGTCAAAGATACAGTTACAGCCGGCCTCCCCACTGCCTGCTCCTTCTCCTTACACTGGTCCTACTGGAGGTCTTTCTGAGCGTCGTGAGTCTGCGTCTCGCCCTGCGTCGCCTGTCCGTCCTGCTCGCACTAGTGGTCGTGGTTCGCGTTAGCGTCCTCCTCCTGTCTCTGGCACGCACCGGATGTCTCTGCGTCCGTCCACTGCTCCTCTGCGTGCCCCTTTGCCTTCTCCTCCTGAGTCCTCTCTTCCTGCTCTTGCCGACTCGGAGTCGGACTCTCTTCGTGCTGCCAGTCCTACTGTCACGCGTCTCCTTGCTACTGTCGTCACTGACCCTTCCTTTGAGTCCACTGCTGTGTCTGCCCTAGTTGCTGAGCTCGTCGGCTTTGCTGCTCGCTGTCGTCTAGACTACGCTGCTAGTCTTGTCGCTGAGTCTGAGTCTGTCTGTCCTCCGTCTGTCGGGGTTGAGTGTGCCCTTGGCACGGACGTCCTTGAGGACAGGTAGGAGGAGTTCAAGTGTTTGGCTGCTGCTTCACCTCATCTCGTGTCCGTACTACTTACCCCTGAGGGAGACCCGGATGCACTTGACATCCCGACTCCGCGCTCTTACGCGGAGGCGATAGAGGGTCCCTACTCCTCTCATTGGCAGGCAGCTATGGACACAGAGATGGCTTCCTGGAAGTCCATAGGCACCTACGTTGACGAGGTTCCCCCGCCTGGGGCGAACATTGTCAGTGGCATGTGGATTTTCAGGGTGAAGCGGCCGCCGGGTTTTCGCCTGTCTTCAAGGCGCGTTACGTGGCTCGTGGCTTCAGTCAGCGGCAGGGAATTGACTACTTTCAGACCTTCTCTCCCACCCCAAAGATGACCACTCTTCGGGTACTGCTGCACATAGCTGCTCACCGTGACTACGAGCTGCACTCTCTTGACTTCAGCACTGCTATCTTGCAGGGCAGCCTGCACGAGGAGATCTGGCTGCGTCGCCCACCTGGCTTCACTGTGTCTTTTCCTCCTGGCACCCAGTGGAGCCTCCAGCGGCCAGTCTACGGTCTCCGCCAGGCACCGCGTGAGTGGCACGACACACTGAGGACTACACTTGCGGCTCTTGGGTTTGCTCCCTCTACTGCCGACCCGTCGCTGTTTCTGCGCACCGACACTTCTTTGCCGCCGTTCTACATCCTCGTGTACATCAACGACTTGGTCTTTGCCACAGCTGACACTGCTGGACTCGCCCACGCAAAGTCCAAGCTGCAGAAGAGACACACGTGCACAGACCTGGGTGAACTGCGCAGCTACCTTGGCTTGCAGATCATCCGGGACAGAGCACGCCGCACCATTACCCTCACTCAGTCACACATGGTGCAGCAGGTCCTTCCGCGCTTCGGCTTCACGTACTCCTCGCCTCAGGCCACTCCTCTGCCTACTCGCCACTCGCTCTCAGCTCTGCCTTCGGATGAGTCCGTAGAGCCGAGTGGCCCGTACCCAGAGCTTGTTGGCTGCCTCATGTACCTGATGACCTTCACACGACCTGACCTTGCATACCCTCTTAGCATCTTGGTAGGCTATATTGCTCGTGGGAGACACAGACCAGAGCACATGGCTGCAGTGAAGAGGGTGTTGCGCTACTTGTGCAGTACGTCGAGCATGGGGCTTGTGCTTGGAGGGCAGAGTCCAGTGGTCCTCACTGGGCACGCAGACGCTTCTTGGGCTGACGACCAGGCTACGCAGCGGTCGTCACAGGGTTACACCTTCAGCCTTGGTTCCGGCTCTGTTTCGTGGCGGGCTACCCGCTCGTCTTCTGTTCTCGGCTCCAGTTGTGAGGCTGAGATCTACGCAGGAGCCATGGCTGCACAGGAGCTTCGCTGGCTCACCTACCTGCTGACTGATCTCGGAGAGCCGCCTCGTTCTCCTCCAGTGCTGTACGTAGACAACAAGGCCATGCTGGCCTTGTGTCGGGATCAGAGATTGGAGCACAGAACGAAGCACATTGCTCTTCGCTACTTCCTTGCTCGTGAGCTACAGCAGCGTGGTCAGCTGCGCCTTGCGTACGTGGCCTCTGAGGCCAACAATGCTGATATCTTCACCAAGGCGCTTGCGCCTTGTGATCATCAGCGCTTCTGTACTCAGCTGGGTCTTGTGCCTGCCTTGCCTCACTTGCTCACCACTTGACCTTGTTTGTACTGTTACATATATTTATACACCTGCTCTTGCTTGTCTAGCCTTATATATATATATATATGTGTGTGTGTGTGTAATCCTGCATGTGAACTGGCCTTGTGGCCTTGAACTTGTGCTCGAAATGTGTGGTGACTTTGTGATCCACCCTGAGCTTGCTTTGCTTTGCTTGACTGGTCTTGTGACCCCTTGTTCTCCCCTACTTTGCCTATGGGGGTGTGTCAGATTTATATGACATATGAGGTACGACTTTTTAGGGTTTGCACTTGTACCCAACTTTCCCTTAGTCAATTCATTTCTCGTTCATTTTCTCATGGGTAACCCGTCTGGTACTCGAATTCGTCAATCCGTAACCTGGATTCGCGTTTTGGGTCCCAGTCTCGCACACGGTAATCGAAGTCCGTAACCAGATCTTCAACATCCCTCTCCTGCCTCGCTCACGGCAATCGAACCAGGGCTCCGATTTCCCTCTCATGTCTTGCTCACGGTAGTCGAGGTCCGTATCTGCAGTTCGCCTTCGTCGCAATGTCAGGCTCGCAGCGCACTTTCCATAAGCCAAATCACGGATCAAAAATTTGGAAGCATAAATTGGAACGCAAATTCTCTCGAAGCACATCCAACAAACTTGAGCTTGCTTTCTCATTTTCAGAGGGCAACCGAGCCCACTCCTCCAGCACCAGCTAGAACCACTGCATAGAGCAACTGAACTACTAGTACCGTGATATTACTACCACAACGACGGATACTTCTACCCACTGTCAGCGCGTGATATCTTTCACAGCGCCAGATCTTACTCCATCTTCACGTTGGATGGGAACCATGGCGTGTCCGCGGATCTTACCCATCGTCCTTCTCCTGTTTGTCGGCTCGTGCTCAGCCTACCTGGCGCCATCAACCCAGGCAGACCGCCATTCTCTGCTCATCCAACCCACTCCGAGGTCCGCAAATGGCCGCAACGCGAATGCTAGACCCGCTCCAGTGACTCCAAGGGCTGTACGCGCGGCGAATGATTCCGAGTCAAGTGAGTCTGGCGCGCATAAAAACGCATCAGCAGTTCCGTCTGAAGTGAATTCTGGTCCCGCGCTCCCTCCGCATGCTTCCCCTCATCATGTCGACATACTCGACTATGCTGGCGCGGCAGTCACGGATGCGGGGAACATGAGAAGAAACGAGAAGGAGGAGGAGGGGAAGGGAAGCACACCACCCATCACCCTCCTCCTCCTTCTCGTTTCTTCTCATGGTATCAGAGCAAGTTCCCTCGTGGGAACTGTTCCTAGAGCCCACCAAGTCAAGTGAGGGTGTGAGGGTGTGGGGGAGCCGGGGGAGTGGCACTGGGGTGGCGGGTGTGAGACCAAACAGCAGCCGTCCCTCCACCTCTCCTCTCTTCCCCCCTCTGCTACTCCTGCAGCAGTGTGGGGGGGAGGGGGAGGGGGAGGGTGAGGAGATGGAGGGGGTGACCAGCCAGAGCCAGCCCGCCTCCTCACTCTCCCTGCTGCCCCTCCTGTGGTTGGGGGGGAGAGGGTAAGGGGGTGGCAGGAATTTCTTGCTACCGTACCTGTTGTTGCTGTTTTATCAGTCTATGGTGTACCCCTGCAGGTTGTGTTTTGCACTTAGCTATTCCTGCATGCAGATACGAGGGGATGTCAGAGTTATATTCTTATACCTGCATGTAGTTCTAGCTGTAGTGTAGATATGAACTTTATAGGTGGTGCACCTCTTTCTTCACTTGTTTGCTATATGTACTCTCTTGCTATAGTGAACACTCACTCTCCTTCTCAACTTTCTCGACATTCTCCTCACCCTCGAACTCAACTTACTCAATCTCACTAGCCATGGCTCCTAAGCCTCGCTAGAAACTTCGACAGAACAATGGCCTGGGCACGGACGCGGCGGTCGCGGGCGTTGCGGGCAAGGGTGTTGCGGCCGGAAAGGGTGCGGCGGACAACGATGCAGCGGGCAAGGACGAGTCCAAGGTCGCACCAAAGAATGTGAAGAGCGCACCGAACAAGGTCACAGCCAAGGGTGCGGCGGGAACGGTCGCGCCGAACAAGGGCGTGGCGGACAACCATGGCGTAGCAGGCAAGGGTGCGGCTAACAACGGCGCGCCTAAGAAGGTTGCAGCCACGGGCGCGACGGGAATGGTCGCACGTAACAAGGGAGCGGCGGACAACCAGGGCGCAGCAGGCAAGGTTGCGGCTAACAACGGCGCACAGAAGGTCGCAGCCAAGGGCGCGGCGGGAACGCTCGCACCGAACAAAGGTGCGGCGGCGACGAGCAAGGCCGCGGAGAAGGAGGTCCCGGCGAACAAGGGCGCGGCACGCAAGGGAGCGGCCGGCAAGGTCGCGACGGACAAGGCCGCGGTGGGCAAGGGCGCAGCTGGAAAGTTCGTGCCGAGCGAGGCGAATAAGGGCGCGGCGACAGCGAGTCAAAGTGCCAAGAACCAGCCTGCTGCTGCTGCGATGATTGGAGCGGCGAACAACAAACCCGTGCGCCCTCACATGGCGACTGCCGAGGACGCGGCGATCCATCACGATGGTACTAGTGGCGCTAAGACGGCATCAGGCAACGCCCAACCGCCTCGCCCACATGCCGTCTGTCCTCACATGGCGTCGGTGCCTGCCGCGAGTCACGTTGCCGAGAATCAGCCTGCTGCTGCGACGATGGGAGCAAGCAACAAACCCGTCCGTCCTCACATGGCGACTGCCGAGGACGTGGCCATCCATGATGGCGCTAAGACGTCATCAGACAGTGCGGAACTTGCCCCTTCGGACGCCCAACCGCCGCGCCAACACGACGCGCGCCCTCACGTGGCGACGGCTGAGGACGTGGCGATCGTTCCCCAGGCGCGAGCGCCGGCGCCGGCGAGTCACTGCGGCGAGAATCAGCATAATGCGATTATGGGAGCAAGCAAGACGCACGTGCGTCCTCACATGGCGACGGCTAAGGACGTGGCGATCCACGGTGGCACTAAGACGGCATCAGGCAGCAATGCAGCAATCCCCCCGTCGAACGCCCAACCGCCTCGGCCACACGCCGTCCGTCCTCACGTGGCGCCGGTGCGGCCGCGAGCCCCATGGCCAGGAACCAGCCTGCTGCTGCGACGATGGGAGCAAGTACCAACAATCATCCTGGCGCCGGTGCCGGCAACTGCGAGTCACATCGCCAAGAATCAGCCTGCTGTTGCGACGATGGGAGCACCGAGCAACAAACCTGGCGTGCGTCCTCACATGGCGCCGGTGACGACGTTTCACGACGCCAAGAATCAGCCTGCTGCTACGACGATGGGAGCGCCGAGCAACAAACCCGTGCGTCATCGCATGGCGACTGCTGAAGAAGCGGCGATCGTTCCCCTGGCACCGGCGCTGGCGACTGCGACTGAGATGTATGCAGAGGCATGGAGGAATGTGGTGGCTGTCGATGAGAAGGATGATGAGAGGGACGGCAGCGATGACAACGGCTATGATGATGACAGCGAGAATGACGATGACACGGAGATTGACGATGACACTGACAACAATGAGAAGGATGATGAGAAGAACGATGAGAAGAACGGCAGCGGTAACAATGGCAATGAAAATGGCAAGGCCGACAGTGAGAAGAACGACGCAAAGGGCGATGAGAAGGACGATGAGAAGGACGATCATGGCACGGACGAGGACAATGGCAAGGGCAACAACAACTTGTTGAGCGACAACGATGGGAGAAATGACAAGGAAGATGGGAAGGACAATGACAACGATGCAGTCAGCTGGCATGGGGGGAAGAGCAGCAGCAACGGACAGCGAAGGGGCAGGGCTCAGGCCATGAACGGAGCATCATCTCGCGTGTCTCACCTCAACAACAACGGTGGCTGGGAGCTTGAGGACAATCAGCGCACTGGATTCCACAGGGCACAGCAGTTTCGCATGGCGACTAGGGAAGATGTGGCCATCCTTCGCAGGAGCGGGACTCACAGCACCGTCGAGAGAGCATCATCTCGCGTCTCTCGCCTTAACAACAACAACAACGGCTGGGAGCTTGAGGACAGTCAGCGCACTGGATTGCACCAGGCACAGCAGTTTCGCATGGCGAATAGGGAAGTTGTGGTCATTCACAGGAGCGGGATGCAAGGCGCTAACCGGGTTTTGAACCATCGGAGTGGGCTCAATGGGGCACAGCAGTTTCGCATGGCGACAAGCAGCGATGTGGCCATTCACAGGAGCAGGGCTCAAGGTGCTAACCGTGGTGTGAGCCATGGGAGTGGGCTCAACGGGGCACAGCAGTTTCGCATGGCAACTAGGGAAGATGTGGTCATTCACAGGAGCAGGGCTCAAGGCACGAACCGTGGTGTGAGCCATGGGAGTGGGCGCAACGGGGCACAGCAGTTTCACATGGCGACTAGCAGCGATGTGGCCATTCACAGGAGCGGGGCTCAAGGTGACTCTTGAGCCAACTCAAAAGTCACCTCATTCACAGGAGCAAGGCTCAAGGCACCTATCAGAGTGAGCAGCTAGGTTCTCTTGCATCTATGCAAGCTGGCGGTGGAGATTACAATGGTGACTATAACAGTGGTGATTCTGCAGGTGGTGACTATGGTAGGTGATGATTGGTGACTGCCACGGCGAAGGCGGCAGCGGAGGTGAGGTGACTGTGGTGATTGCAATGGGGATAATGGCAGCGGCGGCACTGGCGGGGATAACGGCGTTCAAAACGGCAGCGGTGGCGGCAGTGGCGGAGGAGGAGGAGGAGGAGGAGGAGGAGGAGGAGGAGGAGGAGGAGGAGGAGGAGGAGGAGGAGGAGGAGGAGGAGGAGGAGGAGGAGGAGGAGGAGGAGGAGGAGGAGGAGGAGGAGGAGGAGGAGGAGGAGGAGGAGGAGGAGGAGGAGGAGGAGGAGGAGGGGGAGGGACGATTGACATTGGCACGATTCTGGAAGTTCACACGCAGTGCTTGGGGTAGAAGGAGCACGAATAGTTTATACTGTACTTGTGTGTATGCCTGGGCTGAGTCAATTAATTGATCACTGTTTTGAAACATTCTGTCCTGCTTATCTTGCAAATGAAAAGCCGCGACAAACTGAATGAAGAGTCCAAGGAGCAGTAATATACAGGCACTGAAAATTGGGACGGATACTTAATTCTAATTGGAAGTTGGAAGTGTGTCTGTTTAACTTGGAATATATCTCTATAAATTGGCCTCTGTTTTGTGAGCTGTATGGCGCGGCACATCGCATTAATGTACGGTTAAGTGCGGTGAAATATCTACACGCTTCTGTGCATTCTTTCTCGCTGATATAGTGTTCAATTCTACATCTCAGTTTCTCCACGTCCGTTTCAGTCGCGGCGGCACCTATTCTAAGGCTAGAGGCTGCCGATTTCACGACTTCGCCAGGAGCACGTACCTTAGCGAGTAACTATTCTCGCGAGGAGTTACTTTCGCAAAACTAGTTCGTCGCAACGTAGTCGCAGTGCGGCTTGCTTCGAGTAGTGCCTCGAGAAGTCCCACTCGATTCGTTTCACCGAGTAGTGGTGCCTCGAGAAGCTAAGTTTCTCCGCCATGGATCGCGAATGGGGGAGCAAGCCCGGAAGCGGCGGCGCCGCGTCCGCGCAGAGCGAGGCGATCGACCGCCGAGAGCGGCTGCGACGGCTGGCGCTCGAAACCATCGACCTCGCGAAGGATCCGTACTTCATGCGGAACCACCTCGGAAGGTAAGGGTCCACTCCGTTTTAGAGTGGTGATGTGTGGTGATGTGGCCGCGAGCGGCTGCGACGGCTGGCTCTCGAAACCATTGACCTCGCGAAGGATCCCTATTTCATGCGGAACCATCTCGGAAGGTTCGTATCTATACCGTCTAGCTACGGAGCTTCATTATCGACTGGAGTATCGGCCGATCGTCCTTGATGGTTTTTTTTTACTTTTGAGTCGACTCAAAAGTCAACTCGTCCGACTTGAGGATCGGCCGATCGTTTTGAAACTATCGATCCGATCATGGGAGTTCCATTCCAGAACCTTTTCGTAAAGTGATCCGTATTTAGGATTTGAAAGGTTCATCTCGAGGCGCATCAATGTGTGTTGGACTTGTATTTCCCGCGAAAAGGTCTCGGAAGATTCGGCGTCAAGTCCGTTGCGTTGTGCCCCAATTAGGGAGCATGCGAGATTCCCGCGTTCCTTTCCTCCTCCTTCCCCCTCCCCCCTCCTTGGCGATGTAGAGTATTTTTGAGAATTTTAAAAAATACTCTACAAACCAAATAGGGAGGATGCGAGATTCCCGCGTTCCTTTCCTCCGCTTTCCTCCTCCCCCCTCCCCCCTCCCCCCTCCTCCTTCGTCCTCCTTCAATTGCCCCTTCTCTTTTGCCCCTCCACACCTGCACCTATAGTTACGAGTGCAAGCTATGTCTGACGCTTCACAACAACGAAGGCAACTATCTCGCGCACACGCACGCAGGGCAAGCGCCACCAGCAGAACCTGGCCAATCCTTCCCATCCCTTCCCCTGCCCATTGCCCCTACCCCACACAGCTACGAGTGCAAGCTCTGTCTGACGCTTCACAACAACGAAGGCAACTACCTCGCGCACACGCACGCAGGACAAGCGGCACCAGCAGAACGTGGCAACGCCTCAACTTCCCCTCCCTTCCCCCCCACTTCCCTGCCCTTGACACCCCGCCCCCATCATTAGTTACGAGTGCAAGCTATGTCTGACGCTCCACAACAACGAGGCAAACTACCTCGCGCACACGCAGGGCAAGCGGCACCAGCAGAATCTGGCCAAGCTTGTAACATCCCTTCCCTTGCCCTTTGTCCTTGCAACCCCCCACTTACAGCTACGAGTGCAAGCTGTGTCTGACGCTTCACAACAACGAGGGCAACTATCTCGCGCACACACAGGGCAAGCGGCACCAGCAGAATCTGGCCAAGCGAGCAGCCAAGGAGGCTCAGGAGGCACCGGCACTGCCCCAACCCGCTCGGCCCCGAGTGAACCCGAGAAAGACAGGTGAGAGCGGGAGAGAGCAGGAATTGAAGGTTGGAAGTGTGGGTTAGTCAGTCAGTGCGCACACGTAAGGCAAGCGGCACCAGCAGAATCTGGCGAAGCGCGCAGCCAAGGAGGCACAGGAGGCACCGGCGCTGCCCCAACCCGCTCGGCCCCGAGTGAACCCGAGAAAGACAGGTGAGAGCTGACGGAGGGAGTGGGTCAGTGGGTGAGTGAGTGTGTTCTTGCAAGCGGCACCAGCAGAACCTGGCCAAGCGTGCAGCCAAGGAGGCACAGGAGGCACCGGCGCTGCCCCAACCAGCACGGCCCCGAGTGAACCCAAGGAAGACAGGTGAGAGCGCTTGAAATGCAGGGGTTGGGTGAGTGGGAGAGCAAGGGATTGAGAGTTTGCAAGCGGCACCAGGAGAATCTGGCCAAGCGCGAAGCCAAGGAAGCACAGGAGGTACCGGCACTGCCCCAGCCAGCACGGCCCCGAGTAAACCCGCGCAAGACAGGGGAGGGTGGGGAAGGGTTGGGGGGGAAGGGGGAGTGAACCTGCCAAAGATAGGTGAAGTGGGGGGGGAGGAGTGAAACTAATTTTTGCATGAAATGGCTGTGTCATGTGCTTGCCTTTCAACCAATCTACCGTGCCATACCATGCCATACCATGCCATACCATCCATACCATGCCATACCATGCCATACCATGCCATACCATCCATACCATGCCATACCATGCCATACCATGCCATACCATGCCATACCATCCATACCATGCCATACCATGCCATACCATGCCATACCATGCCATACCATGCCATGCCATGCCATACCATGCCATGCCATGCCATACCATGCCATACCATCCATACCATGCCATACCATGCCATACCATACCATGCCATACCATGCCATACCATGCCATACCATCCATACCATGCCATACCATGCCATACCATGCCATACCATGCCATGCCATGCCATACCATGCCATACCATCCATACCATGCCATGGCATACATACGGTAAGACACGACACAATCCGCCATACCGTACCATACGCCATGCCCCATGGCCCCATGCCCCATGCCCCATGCCCCATGCCCCATGCCCCCCATGTCTCATGCTCCATGCGCCATGTCTTGCATTTGCAGTGAAGATCGGTCGACCCGGTTACCGTGTAACCAAGCAGTTCGACCCTGAGACACACCAACGCTCACTGCTCTTCCAGGTGTGTGGGTGTGGCCCCGGGGGGGGGGGGAAGGGAAGGAGAGGAGGGGGGGGTGGGGTGGGGTGTGAGGGGAGGGGGGTATGGGGTGGAGGTGGGTTTCGCCAGGTGAGCGTGTGTACAGGCGTGTGCGTGTGCATATGGGCATGCATGTGTGTGTAAGTCTGTGTGTGTGTATACCTCTTCCCCCTCTCTTCCCCCTCTCTTCCCAGGCCCCGTCCCCTTTTTCCCGACTTCCCGACTTCACACCCCTTTCTACACGTCTCTCCCCCTTTCCACTCTTCACGCCCGTCCCCCTCGCTGCCCTCTCCACTGCCCTCCCATGAGACACAGATCGAGTACCCAGAGATAGAGGACGGGGTGAAACCTCGCCACCGATTCATGTCTTCCTATGAGCAGGTGAGTGTGTGGGTTGTGGTGTGGTGGTGTGGTGTGCCGCCGTTGCCATGGTAACTAGGTGACTTTTGAGTCGACTCAAAAGCAGGTGAATGTGTGGGTTGTGGTGTGGTGGTGTGGTGTGGTGGTGTGGTGTGCCGCCGTTGTGATCTGTGGTGATGTGGTGTGTGGTGTTTTGATGTGCATGTTCTGATCTGCCTATGTGCCCTTGCGTCCCTTCCTTTCCCCCTTTTCCAGTTTCCCAGTAATCCTCATTTTCCTCCTTTTCTCCATGCCCCTCCCCCCTCCCCTCTCCCCCTTCATCCTCCCCATCCGCCGTCCCCCCCAGAAATTCCCCCTCATCCTCTTCCCCTCCAGTGAGTCGAGTCAAGAGACAAGAGCATTAAACACCATCCTCTCTCCTCTCTTTTTCCCCTCTCTCCATCCTCCCCAATCCTCCCTCAATCCCCACTTCATTGCACCGAGTTGAGCTGTGGGACAAGAACTTCCAGTACCTGTCGTTAGCGCCGCAGCCCCCCTGCTCTCCCCATTCTCTCCCCATTCTCCCCCCCTTCTCCCCCCCTTCTCCCCCCCTTCTCCCCCCCTTCTCCCCCCATCATCCCCCCACCCTCCCCACACGCCCCCCCTCCACCGAGTCGAGTCGCGGGACAAGAACCTCCAAAACCTGCTGTTTGTCCAGCACCTATTCTCTTCCCCTGTCTTTCCCCCACTGTCCCCCGATTCCCTCTATTCCCCCCTCTCCCCTCTACCTGCTGTTTGCACCAAACACCAACTCCCTTGTTCCTTCTTTGAGGCGCCTCAAAAACCTGCTGTTTGCACCAAACACCAACTCCCTTGTTCCTTCTTTGAGGCGCCTCAAAAACCTGCTGTTTGCACCAAACACCTACTCCCTTGTTCCTTCCCTTCTCCCTCCATTCTCCCCCCATCCTTCCTGCATCCTCCCCCCACCCATCCCCACCCATCCCTACTGCATTGCAGCGAGTTGAATCCTGGGACAAGAACTTTCAGTACCTGCTGTTTGCGGCAGCACACACAAACCCTCTCCATCATCCTCTCCTCTCCCCCCCTCCCCATCCGCCCCCCACCCATCCCCATCCAACCCCACCCAAATTCACCGCATTGCAGCGAGTTGAATCCTGGGACAAGAACTTTCAGTACCTGCTGTTTGCAGCAGAGCCCTACGAAATCATATCTTTTAAGGTACGCAATCGTCTCGTCCCTGTGAAGCAACCAGATCCTATACTAGAAGGAATAATTTCACCTCGAGACGAAACGAAACGAAATGTTGTTGCTCGAGGTGACTTCCAACCAACCTCTCTTTTGTCTCCTTCCTGCATGCACTGCCCCCATGTGTTCGATTCAACTTGAAACAATCCCCTTCTACTTTTTATGAGTCTGCAAAACTTGACTGCAAAACAGTCCTGCGAAGCTCTTCAAGCTACACCCCCCCCCCCCCCCGCCCCACCTTCCCCACCCCGCCCACTCTCTCCCCTGCAGGGTGGGTATTCTTTTCCGTGTTCACTAACCGACCCTCCTGCAGTTTCCCTCCCCACCTAATAATCCCCCCTTCCTGCTTGTTATGACAAAAATTGCACCTTTTACGAGTGTGCAATGCTTGTGTACTCCCTTCTTCTAACTCCTCAAGCTACCAGTTTTGAGTCGACTCAAAAGTCAGCTCCCCGCTTCCTGCTTTTTATGAGTGTGCAATGCCTCTGTGCTCCCTTCTTTTAACTCCTCAAGCTACCACCTCCCCTCCCCTTCCCCACCCCACCCACGCTCTCCCCCTGCGCTTTCCCTTCGTCACTGACAGATCCCGAGCACGGAAATCGACAAGACCCCATCCAAGTTCTTCTCGCATTGGAACCCTGATACCAAGACCTTCACAGTAAGTGAAGCTTTATTGTAACTGAAACCTCTTGAAATTTCTATACGTGCATCCCACCTACCTCCCTTCCAAGTTTCTTCTCGCATTGAAACCCTGATACCAAGACCTTCACAGTAAGTGAAGCTTTAAAGTAAGTGAAACCTCTTGAAAGTTCTATACGTGCATCCCACCTACCTACCTCCCTTCCAAGTTTCTTCTCGCATTGGAACCCTGATACCAAGACCTTCACAGTAAGTAACACGTCGCTCTTGCGGGGTTTTTTCACAATCAGTAGTTTATAGTTTATCACTCTGCATGTGCATGCATCCTAACTTCTCTCCAACGTCGTTCTGTTCTGTGTGCATCCTATGTTCTCCCTTCGTCTCCTATTTTCTCCCTTCGTCTCCTATGTTCTCCCTTCGTCTCCTATGTTCTCCCTTCGTCTCCTGTTTTCTCCTTTCGTCTCCTGTTTTCTCCCTTCGTCTCCTATGTTCTCCCTTCGTCTCCTATGTTCTCCCTTCGTCTCCTATTTTCTCCCTTCGTCTCCTATTTTCTCCCTTCGTCTCCTATTTTCTCCCTTCGTCTCCTATGTTCTCCCTTCGTCTCCTATGTTCTCCCTTCGTCTCCTATGTTCTCCCTTCGTCTCCTATGTTCTCCCTTCGTCTCCTATTTTCTCCCTTCGTCTCCTATGTTCTCCCTTCGTCTCCTATGTTCTCCCTTCGTCTCCTATGTTCTCCCTTCGTCTCCTTTTTTCTCCCTTCGTCTCCTATGTTCTCCCTTCGTCTGTCGGAGTTCTTCCCTTCTCCTTCCTCACTCCTCCCTTGCCCCTGCCTCTTCCCTGCCTTGTGTCCTCACCTTCTTCCCTTCCTTCTTATTCTGGCCTTTCCCCACCTTGTGCTGTCCCCACTCCTGTTCCCCTGTTCCCTTCTGCGTTCCATGAGAAGTTTACTCTCCCACACGATGGCTGCCCACAGTGGCGTAGACACCTAGCTAGCGTAGCCTTGTTGCGGTAACGTTATCCACTATATGAGGCAAACAAGACGAGAGAACAGGTTTGCTATGCTAGGCTAGGCTATTTGTGCTTGGCTGCCCAGTCGCGAGTAACTCAGCGTGCTGGGTTGAGCTCGAGCCGCCTAGGCCTTGGAGTGGCCCTCGCCAGATTGCCTGTCTCCCGAGGTTCCTGAAATTGTCCCCGAAGCGCCCTGTAACCCCCAATGCTACCAACTTCTCGCTACTCTCTATAACCCAACTACCCCACATGCAGATTGAATAACACTCGCTACACCACTTCTACACCCAATTAGCATATGTCTCCAATATGATGCTCTTACCATTATATTTGGTGACAGCTGTCGGAGTTCTTCCCTTCTCCTTCCTCACTCCTCCCTTGCCCCTGCCTCTTCCCTGCCTTGTGTCCTCACCTTCTTCCCTTCCTTCTTATTCTGGCCTTTCCCCACCTTGTGCTGTCCCCACTCCTGTTCCCCTGTTTCCTTCTGCGTTCTCAGCCACTACCTGCCCCCTCCTGTGCTCGTGCTCGAGCTGCTCGGGCGCGAGACACAGGACTCTCAGCTGAGGACGGCTGCTCTTCAGTCCTGCCGTGCGGGTCTGGTGGTCCCCGGTCTGTTCTCCCTTCTTCTTCTCCAACACTAGCACTCCCACGCCTCGCACTGCTTGCGCCCTCCCCTTCACTCTTCCCGATTCCACAGCTAGTGTATCCTTCTTTGCCCCTCTCTTCCCGTCCCACCTCTATAGCCGCCTTTATCCCCTTGCCTTCCTGCTGCTGCCACTTCTCACAGCAGCACGCATCCCTCAACTGCACGGTATGTAGGTCGTCCACCGCCACCGGTATCACCTCCTGCAAGTATTCCGCTGCCTTAGCTCGCTCCCATGCCGCCCGGTTCTCCGCCTCTTCCATTGTATGGTCTACCTTTTCCCCTGTTGCTAGGGGCTCCCATGCCCCCACTTCCTCACTCTCCCGCTCTGCTTCCCCCAGCAGCTCTGGCCTTCCTCCCCGCAGCTTCCTCACATGCCGCTCCGCCAGCTTGTTTCCCTGCGCTTGCATCCAATCCTTCATCGTCACACCAGTCTTCGCCCCTGCCCCGATTTCCCCGAACAACTCTGCTGTCTTCAGCGATGGCTGCCAACCATTCCCTCCCATGTCTGTACTGCTCAGCCCCGTCTTCCCTCCTTTCTTCACCGCTCCCTCCTTCTCGCCCTTCCCTTCCGCTTCTTCTGCTGCTGGTACACACGCCCTTGCCCCCGCCTCTTCGTCCCTCTCCTCTACTTCTACTGCTGCCATTACACCCACTCCTGCCCCCACCTGCTCGTCCTTCTCCTCTGCTTCCGCTGCTACTGGTACGCACGCCCAGGTCCCCTCTCTCTCATTCTTCCCTTCCCCTTCTGTTGCTGCCCATTTCCTCACCTTCTCATCCTTCCCTTCAGTGTCTGCTGCTACTAATTCGCACACTCCTGCCTCCTTCTCCTCGCCCTTCTCTTCCCCTTCTGCCACTGCCCATGCCCTCACCTTCTCGTCCTTCTCTTCCCCTTCTGCTGCTGCCCATGCCCTCACCTTCTCATCCTTACCTTCAGTGTCTGCTGCTACTAATTCACACACTTCCGCCTCCTCTTTCTCGTCCTTCTGTTCCCCTTCTGCCACTGCCCATGCCCTCACCTTCGTGGCTCGCTCCTTTCCTCTGTCCCTGCCCCCACTGCGAAACCCCATGGCGTCACTGCTACACAGCACCGCACAGGAATATTCTGGCGCCTGCTCCCCTTCCTCCTTCTCTTCTTCCTCACTTGCATACAACCCCGCCTGCCTCTCTGTCCTTCCTCTCAGCTCCCGCCCTTTCCTTCCGTCTCTGCCCCCACTGCGCAGCCCCACCCCAGTCCCTCACGGCTACGTAACGCCAGGCATGTGTACTCTGGCTCCTGCCCTTCCTCCTCTTCTGCTCCTTCTTCCCTCGCGTACAGCCCAGCCTCTTTCTTCTTACTCCCTCCCAGGGCCTGCAGCAGCGCCCGCAACTGCCTTATCTGGCTCTCAATCTCCTCTTGAGGCGCCTCAAAAGTCGCCCGCAACTGCCTTATCTGGCTCTCAATCTCCTCTTGAGGCGCCTCAAAAGTCGCCCGCAACTGCCTTATCTGGCTCTCAATCTCCTCTTGAGGCGCCTCAAAAGTCGCCCGCAACTGCCTTATCTGGCTCTCAATCTCCTCTTGAGGCGCCTCAAAAGTCGCCCGCAACTGCCTTATCTGGCTCTCAATCTCTCTTGAGGCGCCTCAAAAGTCGCCCGCAACTGCCTTATCTGGCTCCCCGACGCTTCTCTCCCCTTGCAGGGGACCGCTCCTGGTACTGCCGCACTCTGTCCTCTCGCTGTCGCTCCCTCTCTGCTGCCCTCGAGACTTCTGGTGTCCGCACACCTTCTCTCTTGCCTCGCCAGTCCTCCTCGCGCCTCCACTCCCTTCCTCTTTCCGGTGAGTCCCACCTGTCTCTTTCCTCATAATCTCCACACTCTTCCCAGCCTCGGCGTTCCTGATCCCGTTTCCCCGTTTCCCCTTTTCTTCCTGCCTCTTCACCCCCTTGGTATCGCTCTCCTTCGCCCCTCCTCTCACGGCTCTCTCTCTCTCGGGCCACCTTGCTTCTTCGCTTGTTTCCTTTGCAGCCCTTCTCTCTGCCCACGGGTGTTCTTCTGCTTTCTCACGGCGCGCTCCCGCCTGTTCCCTTGAGGCGCTGGGTGGCGATCGTATGCTACCCCTGCCTCGCGCCTTCTCCGCTGGCCGCCGCCTCCTTGCTGGCGAGTGCTGAACGCGCTTTCCTTCGTAATCCTCGTCCTCCTCCTCTTCTGACCATTCCAGCGATCTCCCTTCTCCCATCGCCATACGCCTCCTGCCCGCACGGCCTTGTCCTGGCTCGGGCGAACGATACACTCCTGCTGGTGCAGCACGCCTCTTCTCCTCCTCCCCTCGCTCCCTTGACCAGGGCTCAGCTGCTTTGCTCCTGCTGCGCCTCGCTTCACTCCCGCGCACCTCCTCTGGTGCGCGTTCTGCCTCTGCGCGATTCCCCTGGCGCCTCGCTTCCTTCCCGCGCACCTCCGCTGGTGCGCGATCTGCATCCGCGCGGTTCCCCTGGCGTTTCGCGCCGCCCCCACCCATTTCGTCGGTCGCGCCATCTGCCTCCGCGCTCCCGCGTCGCCTTGCGCCACTCCCACACACTTTGTCTGTCGAGCGATTTAATCCCGTCGCCTCTCCGCGTTCTTCACTTTTTTCTCCACGACGCCTCTCGCCTGCCTTGCGCATGTCGCCCGGCGAGTGATCTTCTTCCTCGTCCATGGGATCATCCTCCGCCAACTCCTCGCCGTCGGCCTCCTTTGCCAACATCAGCGAGTCCGTCTGATCGGCATCCTCCTGACGCCTTACTCCCGCGCCCCGCTGGCCCCTTGCCAGATCCCAGGGATTGCTCTTCGACGGCTGGGGTCCTGGCGCCCATCTCATCTGCAGACCGAGCTCGCCTTCACCGTGCAGTCCGTCACTCACTGGTCGCCATCCAATCCGCCCGATCCGCCTCTCTGCTAGGCGAGCGACCTGGCGATCTTCACTGCTCCTTTGAGCGCATCCTTCGCGACGGCGGTATCTCCCGCCGCGAGTACGTCCGCTGCCACCGCAGCTCATGGCAGTCCATACTGACTATCTGCTTCTCTCGTCTTGTGAGAAGTTTACTCTCCCACACGATGGCTGCCCACAGTGGCGTAGTCACCTAGCTAGCGTAGCCTTGTTGCGGTAACGTTATCCACTATATGAGGCAAACAAGACGAGAGAACAGGTTTGCTATGCTAGGCTAGGCTATTTGTGCTTGGCTGCCCAGTCGCGAGTAACTCAGCGTGCTGGGTTGAGCTCGAGCCGCCTAGGCCTCGGAGTGGCCCTCGCCAGATTGCCTGTCTCCCGAGGTTCCTGAAATTGTCCCCGAAGCGCCCTGTAACCCCCAATGCTACCAACTTCTCGCTACTCTCTATAACCCAACTACCCCACATGCAGATTGAATAACACTCGCTACACCACTTCTACACCCAATTAGCATATGTCTCCAATATGATGCTCTTACCATTATATTTGGTGACACGTCTCCTATGTTCTCCCTTCGTCTCCTATTTTCTCCCTTCGTCTCCTATTTTCTCCCTTCGTCTCCTATGTTCTCCCTTCGTCTCCTATTTTCTCCCTTCGTCTCCTATTTTCTCCCTTCGTCTCCTATGTTCTCCCTTCGTCTCCTATTTTCTCCCTTCGTCTCCTATTTTCTCCCTTCGTCTCCTATGTTCTCCCTTCGTCTCCTATGTTCTCCCTTCGTCTCCTATTTTCTCCCTTCGTCTCCTATGTTCTCCCTTCGTCTCCTATTTCTCCCTTCGTCTCCTATTTTCTCCCTTCGTCTCCTATGTTCTCCCTTCGTCTCCTATTTTCTCCCTTCGTCTCCTATGTTCTCCCTTCGTCTCCTATTTTCTCCCTTCGTCTCCTATGTTCTCCCTTCGTCTCCTATTTTCTCCCTTCGTCTCCTATGTTCTCCCTTCGTCTCCTATTTTCTCCCTTCGTCTCCTATGTTCTCCCTTCGTCTCCTATTTTCTCCCTTCGTCTCCTATTTTCTCCCTTCGTCTCCTATGTTCTCCCTTCGTCTCCTATTTCTCCCTTCGTCTCCTATTTTCTCCCTTCGTCTCCTATGTTCTCCCTTCGTCTCCTATTTCTCCCTTCGTCTCCTATTTTCTCCCTTCGTCTCCTATGTTCTCCCTTCGTCTCCTATTTTCTCCCTTCGTCTCCTATTTTCTCCCTTTGTCTCCTATTTTCTCCCTTCGTCTCCTATGTTCTCCCTTCGTCTCCTATTTTCTCCCTTCGTCTCCTATGTTCTCCCTTCGTCTCCTATTTTCTCCCTTCTCCTATCTTTCTCCGATCTTCTCCCCCCCATGCAGCTCCAGCTATACTTCAAGCCCCGCCCAGTGACCCCCACCTACTCATGCAGCCCCCACCTACTCATGCATTGTGCTGGGTTCCCTTTCCCCCCACATCCCCCCCTTTCCCAGCCCCGCTCAGTGGCCCCCACCTACTCATGCATTGTGGTTCTCATCCACCTCAACCAGTGGTTCTCATCCACCTCAACCAGTGGTTCTCATCCACCTCAACCAGTGGTTCTCATCCACCTCAACCAGTGGTTCTCATCCACCTCAACCAGTGGTTCTCATCCACCTCAACCAGTGGTTCTCATCCACCTCAACCAGTGGTTCTCATCCACCTCAACCAGTGGTTCTCATCCACCTCAACCAGCGGTTCTCATCCACCTCAACCAGTGGTTCTCATCCACCTCAACCAGTGGTTCTCATCCACCTCAACCAGTGGTTCTCATCCACCTCAACCAGTGGTTCTCATCCACCTCAACCAGTGGTTCTCATCCACCTCAACCAGTGGTTCTCATCCACCTCAACCAGTGGTTCTCATCCACCTCAACCAGTGGTTCTCATCCACCTCAACCAGTGGTTCTCATCCACCTCAACCAGTGGTTCTCATCCACCTCAACCAGTGGTTCTCATCCACCTCAACCAGTGGTTCTCATCCACCTCAACCAGTGGTTCTCATCCACCTCAACCAGTGGTTCTCATCCACCTCAACCAGTGGTTCTCATCCACCTCAACCAGTGGTTCTCATCCACCTCAACCAGTGGTTCTCATCCACCTCAACCAGTGGTTCTCATCCACCTCAACCAGTGGTTCTCATCCACCTCAACCAGTGGTTCTCATCCACCTCAACCAGTGGTTCTCATCCACCTCAACCAGTGGTTCTCATCCACCTCAACCAGTGGTTCTCATCCACCTCAACCAGTGGTTCTCATCCACCTCAACCAGTGGTTCTCATCCACCTCAACCAGTGGTTCTCATCCACCTCAACCAGTGGTTCTCATCCACCTCAACCAGTGGTTCTCATCCACCTCAACCAGTGGTTCTCATCCACCTCAACCAGTGGTTCTCATCCACCTCAACCAGTGGTTCTCATCCACCTCAACCAGTGGTTCTCATCCACCTCAACCAGTGGTTCTCATCCACCTCAACCAGTGGTTCTCATCCACCTCAACCAGTGGTTCTCATCCACCTCAACCAGTGGTTCTCATCCACCTCAACCAGTGGTTCTCAGCTGTCTTGTATCGACTGGGCTGCCCTCACTGCCTCACCTCAACTTCTTCTTGCCCTGTTTCACTCACCCTACTTTTCCCCCCATGCAGCTTCAGCTATACTTCAAGCCCCGCCCAGTCGCCCCCACCAACCCCAACGCCCATCTCCTCCCCTCCTCCATGCCTCCCCATCCCCATCCCCACCCACCTCCCCCTCCTCTCTCCTCCCGCCCCCCTCCTCCTACCGGCCCCTCCCCCCGCCCCCCTCCCCCGTCCTACCCTTCCTCCATGCCCCCTCCCCCTCCTCCCCCTTCCTCCATGCCCCCGCCTCCCCCACCAAGCGGATACGCTCCCCCTCCTCCCCCAAGCGGATATGCACCCCCTCCCCCTCCCCCTCCCCCTCAAGGGGGGCAGTATGGGGGGGGAGGCGGGTACATGCCCCCCCCTCCCCCGCCACAGCAGCAAGGGGGGGGAGGGGCGGGGGGAATGGGGGCGTATGGGGGTGCGTATGGGGGGTATCCCCCTAGCAACCAGCCACAGGCACATGTGGGGGGAGCGGGGGGAGCAGGGGGAGGGGGAGGGGGAGCAGGGGGAGCGCCAGTGTCCAGACCCCCACCCCCACCCCCCCAGCAGCAGCAAGGGGGAATGTATTCTGCTGTCCCCCCGCCTCCCCCTGCTGCACCTGGGGGGTACCAGCCCCCTCCCCCACCACAGACCTAGAAGTGTTTAGAGGGAGAGTGAAAATGGGAGTGGAGGGGGGTTTGGAGTGGGATTGGGAGTGGGAAGGAGTGGAACTTTGGGGAACAGGAAGGCATGTAGGGCTTGTGTTGATGGAGTGGAACTTTGTAGTGCCTCCATTGCTGACAAATTATTAATGTTCTTGAATAATTCTGTTGACATGTCTCTATTACCACCTACATCAGGATAACAGATCGTTGAAGTTCATTCATCATCTGTGCCTACCTATCATAGATTCAAAGATTTTCCGCTTATATCGAGCCCATCGTAGCGCGTCCTCGAGCATTGTTTGCGCCAGCACGATCGCTTGGATTACGCCACCAGGCCAGAGATCTCCACAACCACCCCTGTGGTCAGGGAACCAGCACTTCACAGGCTCGCATTGGTTGGGCAGGGTGATCAGAAGCCACTTCGTGTGGCTGTTGCCAAGCTAGTAACCAGACTCAGCAGAACTAAAAGAGAGATTATACGTGCAGTCACAATTATGGCCGTATTATCACGTCTCGATCCGGAGTCATCACAGACAGTCACATTACAGTACTCCGCTATCACGCGTGATCACAGCGCTATCACGCGTGGTCACACCTCGCCCCGCAGGGTTATCACGTTCGGTCACTTGTTGAAACGCCCGCCAAAAAGTCGACACTCCAAATTATACTGTAAAGATTCGGGTACATTATCTTGCGCGAGTTTTGTCTGTAGGAAAAAACTTGATGTGACAGACGAAATATACTCGGACCTTGTAAGGGACCGATGCAGTTTAATCCATAGTTTGCATTTTGCAGTGAATAAACGCCAGCAATAAACTGTACTAAATTGTTGAGAAAGTACAATCTAAAACTATCAATTCTAAGAAACATCATATCTTATCAATCTATTGTGCTCTTGACACTGAAATTATGTTTAGCTTGTTAACAATGTAGTGAATAGAGTGAAAATCAATAATAAAACTATTCTAAAAAATAGACATAGTGTATATCGAACTGGCACAACACAATGTGTCGAACAGTATCAAACTACATGTTACCCTTATCAATTGTTTAAATCGCTATATGCTTATATTACAAAATGCAATTACACTAAAGATGTCAATCATAAATATTTTTGATAAATTTTAAACAGTTCAATTACACATATAAACCAACGCAATCATATGTCGTATATGTATTTACTCACCTGTAACGTTCAACGGTTTTCCATCAAAACTGATGAAATTGTATTGGTTTCTCACCAGCGTAAGCTATTATCACTGTGCTAAACATAATTATATAGTTCTCACTGTTTAAATCATTCGACCTAAACCCATGTCTTTGGTGTATGGATGATATGCACACCTTAAACTAATTATAAAATCGCGACTGTTATTGATGGCGTCTATTCACTGCAAATTTTAAACTCTGGATTTAACTGCATCGGTCCCTTACAAGGTCCGAGTATATTTCGGCCGTCACATTACGTTTTTCGCTACAGACAAAACGCGCACAAGATAATGTACCCGAATCTCTACAGTAGATTTGGGAGTATCGCCTTTTTGGCGGGCGTTTCAACAAGTGACCAAACGTGATAACCCAACGGCGCAAGTTGTGACCACGCGAGATAGCACTGTGATCACGCGTGATAGCGAAGTACTGTACTGTGTCTGTCCATGATGACCCCAGGATCAGACGTGATAATACGGCCATAATTGTGACTCCGCGTATAATTTCCCGAACTGAAACCGCCCAGAAATAAAAAAAAACATGTGGCCAGATGGGCAACTGGCTTTATCTGCCAGCTGCCCGTTGTTCCGCATCCCGCCAATTGAGACGGACTGTGGCCCATGGCGTGATGTGAGCGAGTGGCGAGGCGATTTGCGTTGCACGCAGCACGATCCGTTGGATTCTCGTCGTACGGTTTGCGATGGTTTCGCCGTTCAAAAGTGGATAGCACTGAGCATTTAGCTGATGTCAGACAGTACGCAAATTCGGGAGGATCTGGTCTGGGTTTGTCGTGATGGTGTGGCGGCTTCTGGGGATGCATTCCGCTCGTTTCCAGCAAGCCTCATTCCACACCTCGGGTGTCAGATCCGAACTTGGCATGTGGGAGGAAGTGGATCTAGCGTGATTGTCGAGTTGACAGAACCGAATTCTCGGATTTGGTCGTCAAAAGCTGTTGCGAGAAGCGAAAAAATGCACACGGCCGCAATTCATGCACGAACGGAAGCGAATTTGTAACGATTCCCCGCATCTCGCGGGGTTTCGAATTCCTCCACCTCGCATCTCAAAAGAGGACCAAGCTGTTCAAGCAAAATGATGAATCGAACATAAACAATCTACGGTTTTGCATACTGTTACAAGTGCAATTGAGTAAATGAACGGGAATTGCACTATCGAAGCAAGAATCCAATGAGCGAAGGCATGAGCGAAGAATATATAGCGAAACTACAGTGGTAACGGTAATGGACTGTGGTTGTCGCGTGACGGGCCTGGGACTGAGGTTTGGGAAAGTGTCGAAGCGGAGGCCCGGAGCGCGGGTTACCAGCCGAGCCGTGAGGTTGGGGTGCGATGTACGAAAATGGCGGGCTGATTCTCGATGCGAGGGTCGCGAGTGGTAACGGTGCTGACTGTGGTGCTATAGTGATGTACGCGTTGAGCAGGGATGCGAAGTAAGGAAAAACGATTTTCCTTACACTACCCCCCCTCCTAAGGAGGTCCTCCCTACGAAAGTGCGTGGACGTCCCTGAAGTTTCGGCTGCGCAGATATTCGGTGAGAACAGGGTGGTTTTCGATTATGTCCAGGGGAACCCAATTGTCTTCGGTGGGTGTACGGTCTTTCCAGCGGATCAGGAACTCGATCTTTCAGGCTCCTCGAGGGTCACGAACTCTGTGGCTCAGGATTTTGTCGGGGGCGATGATTGGTTCGGTTGGCGGTCGTGCCATGCTGGCTGGGCGATTGCGTGGGAGTTGGCTTGTGGATGGGACGTAGGGGCGAAGCAGGCTGACGTGGAACGAGGGGCTGACGTACCAGTCAGCAGGGAGGAGGAGGTGGGCGGTGACGGGTGTTATCATGTGACTAATACGAAATGGCCCACAGTATCGGCGGCGGAGTTTGGGTGTGATGGGCAGTCGGAGGTTCTAAGTGTCGAGTAAAACTAGGTCGTCGGGTTGGTAAGTGGCAGGTCTACGGTGGCGGTCGGCGTTGCGTTTAGCGATGATGTTCGATTTTTTTACTACGTCTGCTGCCCTGGTCCGTCTGTTTCGGGGTGATACGATGAACTAAACTGTAGTCGCGTGCCGAACTGCTGCCACAGGTTCCGCCAGAAGTTGCTAGTAAACTTCGTGTCTCTGTCGCTGATGATTGATGCTGGTATCCCGTGCAGTCCAACGACGGTAGAGATGAAGAGGCGGGCTGTTTCTTCGGCTGTGATTGATTTCTAGCAGGCTGCGAAGTGTGCCATTTTCGTCAGTCGATCAACAACGACCAGGATCGCGTCATTCCCACTCGCTCCGGCCGGTAACCCCGTGACGAAGTCCATCGTCACCTGCTGCCAAGCACGCTCTGGGGGTGGGATTGGTTGCAACTGTCCCGCCGGCCGCTTCCGGGTTGACTTCATGATCTGGCAAGTGGTACACGATGCCACGTGTCGTTGTACGTCGGTCAACATTTCGGGCCAATAATAATACCGCTGCAGCTGCTGCCGTGTTTTCTCTACTCCGAAATGTCCCGAGGTAACTCCGTTGTGAGAATAAGCGAACAGGAATGAATGAACTAGCAGTGAAAATGAGTACAAGTAGGAAACCCTAGAATTGTGTACCCCCTATAGGCTAACCCACTGTAGCCTACACAAGCATAACATATATAATGTTTGACACACCCCCATAGGCAAAGTGGGGGAGAACAAGGGGTCACAAGACCAGTCAAGCAAAGCAAAGCAAGCTCAGGGTGGATCACAAAGTCACCACACAGTCCGAGCACAAGAGCAGGGCCAGAGGCCAGTTCACATGCAGGAGTACAGACATATATATAAAACTAGACAAGCAAGAGCAGGTATATATATATGTCACAGTACAAGTGAAGTCAAGAGGAGAGCAAGTGAGGCAAGACAGGCACAAGACCCAGCTGGGTGCAAAAGCGCTGATGGTCACAAGGCGCGAGTGCCTTGGTGAACACATCAGCAGTGTTGGCCTCAGAGGCCACGTACGCAAGTCGCAACTGACCACGCTGCTGCAGCTCACGAGCAAGGAAGTAGCGGAAAGCAATGTGCTTCGTTCTGTGCTCCAAGCGCTGCTCTCGACACAAGGCCAGCATGGCCTTGTTGTCTACGTACAGCACTGGAGGAGAACGAGGCGGCTCTCCAAGGTCAGTCAGCAGGTAGGTGAGCCAGCGAAGCTCCTGTGCAGCCATGGCCCCGGCGTAGATCTCAGCCTCACAACTGGGGCCGAGAACCGAAGACGAGCGAGTAGACCGCCACGAGACAGAGCCGGAACCAAGGCTGAAGGTGTAACCCTGTGACGACCGCTGCGTAGCCTGGTCGTCAGCCCAAGAAGCGTCCGCGTGGCCGGTAAGGACCACTGGACTCCGCCCTCCAAGCACTAGCCCCATGCCCGACGTACTGCACAGGTAGCGCAATACCCTCTTCGCTGCAGCCATGTGCTCTAGTCTGTGTCTCCCAGGAGCAACATAGCGTGCAAGAATGCTCAGAGGGTATGCAAGGTCAGGTCGTGTGCAGGTCATCAGGTACATGAGGCAGCCAACAAGCTCTGCATACGGACCACTCGACTCTACGGACTCATCCGAAGGCAGAGCTGAGAGTGAGTGGCGAGTAGGCAGAGGAGTGGCCTGAGGCGAGGAGTACGTGAAGCCGAAGCGCTGAAGGACCTGCTGCACCATGTGCGACTGAGTCAAGGTAATGGTGCGGCGTGCTCTGTCCCGAGTGATCTGCAAGCCAAGGTAGCTGCGCAGTTCACCCAGGTCTGTGCACGTGTGTCTCTTCAGCAGCTCGGACTTCACGTAGGCGAGTCCAGCAGTGTCCGCTGTGGCAAAGACCAAGTCGTCGACGTACACGAGGATGTAGAACGGCGGCAGGGAAGTGTCAGTGCGAAGAAACAGCGACGGGTCAGCAGTAGAAGGAGCAAACCCAAGAGCCGCAAGCGTAGTCCTCAGTGTGTCGTGCCACTCACGCGGTGCCTGGCGGAGACCGTAGACTGGCCGTCGGAGGCTCCACTGGGTGCCAGGAGGGAAAGTCCCAGTGAAGCCAGGTGGACGGCGAAGCCAGATCTCCTCGTGCAGGCTACCCTGCAAGAACGCAGTGCTGAAGTCGAGAGAGTGAAGCTCGTAGTCGCGCTGAGCGGCTATGTGCAGCAGCACCCGAAGAGTAGTCATCTTCGGGGTGGGAGAGAAGGTCTGAAAGTAGTCAACTCCCTGCCGCTGACTGAAGCCACGAGCAACGTACCGTGCCTTGAAGACAGGTGGAGAGCCCGGCGGCCGCTTCACCCTGAAGATCCACATGCCACTGACGATGTTCGCCCCAGGAGGGGGAACCGCGTCAACGTAGGTGCCTGTGGACTTCCAGGAAGCCATCTCTGCATCCATAGCTGCCTGCCACTGAGAGGAGTAGGGACCCTCTACGGCCTCCGCGTAAGAACGCGGAGTCGGGATGTCCAGTGCATCCGGGTCTCCCTCAGGGGCAAGCAGTACAGACGCGAGATGAGGTGAAGCAGCCGCTAGACACTGTAACTCCTCCTGCCTGTCCTCTAGGACGTCCGTGCCAAGAGCACACTCACCCCCGACGGACGGAGGACAGACAGACGCAGACTCAGCAACAAGACTAGCAGCGTAGTCGAGACGACAGCGAGCAGCAAAGTCGACGAGCTCAGCGACTAGAGCAGACGCAGTAGTGGACTCAAAAGAGGGGTCAGTGACGACAGTAGCAAGCAGACGCGTGACAGTAGGACTGGCAGCACGAAGAGAGTCCGACTCAAGGTCGGCAAGCGCAGGAAGAGAGGACTCAGGAGGAGAAGGCAAAGGGGCACGCAGAGGAGCAGTGGACGGACGCAAAGACATCCGGTGCGTGCCAGGGACAGGAGGAGGACGCTGACGCGAACTGCGCCCACTATCGCGAGCAGCACGAACAGGCGAGGCGGGACGAGACGCAGGCTCACGACGCTCAGCAAGACCTCCAGTAGGACCAGTGTAAGGAGAGGGAGCAGGCAGTGGAGAGGAAGGCTCCAGCAGGGACTGCGACTGGACAGGCGGTGGACCCTCTACTGGAGGAGAAAGACCAAGAACCTGCTGCAGGAGCGGAACGAAGTACGGCCGAGGCCGCGCGGCAGCTCCAGACTCAGCAGGGACAGCACCAGCACCCTCAGCGACAGCACCAGCGCCACCCACACCTCCAGCGGCAGGACCAACAGCAGTAGGCTCAGCACCAACGCCCTCAGCAGCTCCAGCTCCAGGAGGACCCGCAGGTCCAGCAGCTCCGGGACCGGCAGCACCCGCACCCTCGACGGTCGAAGAAGCTCCAGCTCCAGCTCCAGCAGCACCTCCAGACTCAGCAGCACGCCTCCAGCGGCGAGCGAACCACTCGCGCAGCTCCTGTGGAGAGAGGGGCTCCCGGCGAGACGCAGCAGCAGGAGAAACCCCAGGCTCAGCAGCTCCAGACGCAGCACCCCCAGGCTCAGCAGCTCCCAGCTCAGCACCCCCAGGCTCAGCAGCTCCCGACCCAGCACCCCCGGACCCAGCACCTCCAGGCACAGCACCCCCCGGCTCAGCACCCCCAGGCTCCGCACCCTCCGCAGTAGCACCCTCAGGCCCAGCACCCCCAGCAGTAGCACCCCCAGGCTCAGCACCCCCGCGCACAGCACCCCCAGAGTCAGCACCCCCAGGCTCAGCACCCGCAGCAGCACCAGAGTCACCAGTAACCTCGACCGGGTCAACGGCGTCTACCTGGGACACACCTGAGGGGGCAGGAACCTGAGGGGGGAGGGGGTCTACCGGGGGGGGAACCGGCACAAGGAAGTCCGGGGTAGGGGGGAGGGAAGGAGTGCGGTAGGGGAAGAGACGGTAGAAGGGGACTGACTCGTCGAACGTGACGTCCTGGGAGGACAGAACACGACGAGAGGAGGGGTGGTAAAACTGCCACCCTGGGGCGTCAGTGGGGAAGCCAAGGAAGACACAGGGAGCAGCACGAGGGGACAGCTTGTCCGCAGACAAGTCGCGGACAAACGCCCGAGATCCCCAGACACGGAACGCCGACGCATCGCCAACCTTCCCCGTCCACAGCAAGGCTGGGGACATCGCAGGCCGTGAGACCCGGGGGTGAAGGTTGAGCTGATGCGCCGCGTACCCGCAAACGGCCACAGAAAATGGGGGGCAGCCGCATGCATCATGGACGTACGAGCGACATCCATGACCATGCCAATGCGGCGCTCAGCAATCCCATTTTGCTGTGAAGAGTCCGGAAGCGTGAAGGTCTGGCGGATCCCCCGTGCACGACAGTAGTCTCGCAGAAGGCGAGAAGAGAACTCTCCGCCTCTGTCCGAGTGCAGACGCAGAACAGGAAAGTCCGAGCCGAAGCTCTTCCTGAGCTGGAGACGAGTCTCGCGGATCCAGTCGATCAGCACCTCAGTGACCGCACCCTTGCTGCGCAAGGGGAGGGCTGTGGTGTAACGCGAGTAGTCGTCAACCACCAACAGGAAGTAGCGCTCGTGACCCTGCCCACGCACGGGGGCTGGGCCCCACACATCCATGTGAAGCGTCTGCAGGGGAGCCTCTGTCGGGGGGAAGTGGGAGGAGTGAGGAGAAGCCCGGAGGCGACCCTCGACACAGGGGACACAGGAAGGTCCTGGCCCGGAGGGGAGAGGAGGGAGAGACTGGGGAAGACCAGAGACAAGGACACGGGAAGCCATGCTCCGAAGACGGGGCAAGGAGGGGTGGCCAAGACGGTGGTGCCACAGGAGAGTCTCGTGAGACAGGAGGCGACAAGAACAGGGGGCAGACTCAGGACCTGACCGGGACGCAGCAGCAAGCACCTGACCTGACGCAGCCACCTGACCAGACGCAGGGACAGGAGGAGACTCAACGGTCAGGGTGTAGAGACTCGACCCCGGCCGACGCGAGAACGTGGCCAGGTGTCGGCCTGTGCGTGCCTCCGTGCAGTGGGTCACCCGCTGACTCACCAAGTTCGTAGAGAACGAGGGAAGGTACAGACCAGATAGGGTGCCCGAAGGGGCAGCCGGACACGGGAGGACAGTGGAGAAGTGAGACAGGACAGGACCCCCAGAGGGGTCAGCAAGGGAGACTGCAACCGGCCGGCCGAGCGGCGTAAGGGTAGTGCGGTCTCGAAAGAAGGAGCGAGAAGCCCCGGAGTCAAGTGTGAAAGTGAGGGAGGACGAGGACGACGCAGTACCTGAGAGCGCAGTCTCACCAGTACCTGAGAGCGCAGACGCACTGGCACCTAGAGCAGCAGCCTCACAAGCACCTAGCGCAGTAGTACCAATGCCCGGGTCGGGCTGGAAACACCGGTAACCCTCATTCTCCTCACTATAAGTCACAGCATACATAGCAGCAAGGATAGCATCAAAATCAAGATCAAAGATCGCTACACCAGCCCTAAGAAGCTCATCCCAGCGAGGGATCTCACTAGCCCCAGGGAACTGCTGATGCCAAGCGTCCGTCAGGCGGCCAAAGCAACGCTGGGTGGCGTGGGCACCCCCACACTGCTCACCCGCGCAGTCGCCGGAACGAAGAACGTAGGTGCAGGGACCAGTACCCCCACCCCTCTGACGCCCAGCGTACCACTCACGAAGCTGCTGAGGCGGAGGGATGTCCCGAGAGCGCTGCTGCTGCTGCCGCTGCGAGCGCTAGCCACCACCACCGCCGCTACGCTGCTGGGTACCACCCCGACCAGCTCCACCTCCTCCACCACCACCGCCTCCTCCGCTGCCGCCTCCACCGCCTCCACCTCCGCCGCCTCCACCTCCGCCGCTGCCTCCACCACCACCGCTGGCACCACCACCACCGTCTCCGCCGCTGCTGCCACCACCACCACCACCCCCGCCACTAGTCCCGCCGCCACCCCCACTCCCTCCGCCGCCACCGCCGCCACCGCCACCGCCCCCTCCAGCTCCACCCGCGCCCTTGCCCCCCTTGCCCTTGCTGGAGCGACGTCTCCCACTAGGGGCAGACGCCGCGCCGACCGACTCAAGACCAAGCAGGTCGGCAGCAGCAGCAGAGGCAACAGAGGGCAGCAAGGGGGAAGGAGAGCACCCCTCAAAGATGGGGGTGCGAGGGTCACCACGAGAAGCACCTACAGCGACTATGCTCTTCTCCGCTGCGAGGAGGGCCTTCTCGAGGAGGTCGACGGTGAGGGTGGTGGGACAGACTGCGAGAAAGTGGTCCCTGACGACGCGAAGGGAGTCAGGGAGGCGCGCGACTACGTAGTAGAGAGCGATGTACATGGGGGGTGGGTTCTTAGCGCAGAACTCAGCAGGAAGGGCAGCGCGGTAGCGAGTGTCACTAGTGCGGAGGTGCGTAATGAGGTCAGCGACAGTGGGAAAGGCAGAGAGGTCAGGAAAGAGGTAGGGAAGCATGAGACGGCTCAGTGCAGCAGTGGCAGGGGAGGAGTAGCGCGCAACTACAGCGTCGTACAAGGTCTGAGCACTCTTGTACTGACTAAAGTGCGCACGCTCAGAGGTAGGGAGGTGGCGACGCACAGCAAGACGTGCAGCAGCATCGCGGGTGGCCCACTGAGAGCGGACAGTGGGATCAGCATCAGCAGCAGGAGCAGGAGAGGCGCCAGAGGTGAGGTCAAAGAGAGAAAGGCCGTCAGCCCTGTCGCACTGTAAGAACAGCTGCAGGTCGTCTAACCAGACCTCAAAATGAATGGCGCGACCCTCAGCGTCAAAAGCTAGGACACTAGGGGTAGCCATGGCGACGACAGCGACGCAGTGCAAGCAGTAGGGAAAGAGCTCGCAGTGACAGTGGGACTGTGCTCACCAAGCAGGGCAGGTCGTGCAGCTCTGCAGAAAGGCGGCTCGGCGACCGGGCGGCTCGGGTGCACAGCGGCTCGGCTCCCGGGCGGCTCGGCGGCTGGGCGGCTCGGGCGCAGGGCGGCTCGGCTCCCGGGCGGCTCGGCGGCAGGGCGGCTCGGGTGCAGGGCGGCTCGGCTCCCGGGCGGCTCGGCGGCAGGGCGGCTCGGGTGCAGGGCGGCTCGGGTCCCGGGCGGCTCGGCGACTGGGCGGCTCGGGCGTTGGGCGGCTCGGCTCCCGGGCGGTTCGGCTGCACTGCTGCCCGACTGCTGCAGGTGTGGCGGCGGGGCCGCGTGAGAGAGCCGGGGCGGGGACGCGTGAGGGCCGGCGGCGGGGCCGCGTGAGAGCCGGGGCGGGGCCGCTTCAGAGCCGGCGGCGGGGCCGCAAGAGAGCCGGGTAGGGGCCGCGTGAGGGCCGGTGGCGGGGTCGCGTGAGAGCCGGGGCGGGGCCGCTTCAGAGCCGGCGGCGGGGCCGCAAAAGAGCCGGCGGCGGGGCCGCTTGAGAGCCGGGGCAGGGGCCGCGTCAGGGCCGGCGACGGGGCCGTAAGAGAGCCGGCGGCGGGGCCTGGAGAGGGTCGACGGCGGGGCCACGTGAGAGCCGGGGCGGGGCCGCAAGAGAGCCGGCGGCAGGGCCGCGTAAGAGCCGGGGCAGGGGCCGCGTAAGAGCCGGGACGGGGCCACGGAAGAGCAGGGGCGGGGCCGCGAGAGAGCCGTCGGCGGGGCCGCGTGAAAGCCGGGGCGGGGCCGCGCGAGAGTAGGCGGCGGGGCCGCGTAAGAGCCTGGGCGGGGCCGCGACAGAGCCGTCGGCGGGGCCGCGTGAAGGCCGGGGCGGGGCCGCGTAGGAGCCGGGGCGGGGCCGCGTGAGAGCAGGCAGCGGGGCCGCGTAAAGGCCGGGGCGGGGCCGCGACAGAGTCGGCGGCGGGGCCGCGTGAGAGCCGGCGACGGGGCCGCGTAAGGGAGGACGGCGGGGCCGCGTCAGTGGAGGCGGCTGAGCCGCAGGGGAAAAGGCGACCCGAGGGGTCGCTAAAAAAAAATCGCGCCTCGGGGCGCGCTTCGGTGGGCCCAAAAAAAACGGTCCTTAGAAGGACCCGCTCTATACCATGTCTGAATCAGCGAACAGGAATGAATGAACTAGCAGTGAAAATGAGTACAAGTAGGAAACCCTAGAATTGTGTACCCCCTATAGGCTAACCCACTGTAGCCTACACAAGCATAACATATATAATGTTTGACATCCGTCATGTGCCTCCTGTAGTAGTAATTCCCGTAGCAGTGTGTACCCTGGTACCCAGATGCGTTCGGTCCCAGCTTTTACATAATAGACTCCCTTGGCTACTGCGAATTGCTGCGAGTTTCGTCTTGTGAAGAGAGGGTCCGTTTGGAATCCGTGGGTAAATAGTCTTGTCAGTAGCGGGCTGGTCTGGGCGAGTAGTATCGCATGGATCTGGGCAGTGGGGCGGGTCAGTGCGTCGGCGATATTCGAGGCTCCTTTTTTATAGGTCACTGTGTAGTGGAAATTTGACTCGAGGAAATCGAGCCACCGAATGTGTCGTGGGTTGAGGTGGGGCTGTGCGCGGAGGTATTGTAGGGATCGGTGGTCTGTCCGTACTGTTACGTCTGCGCCGGTCAAGTAGCAGCGCCACACTTTGAACGCATGCACGATCGCGAGCATTTCGCGGTCGTGTATCGGGTAATCTTGTTCGGGCGGATGCAGTTTTCGTGATTCGTATGCGATGGGCTGTAGGCCGTTGCTGAAGTCCTGCAACAGTACGGCTCCAATGGCGATGTCGCTTGCGTCTGTAACAACTTCGAAGGGGCGATGTGGGTCAGCGATGCGCAGGACGGGTGGTGAACAGAGAACATTTTTCAGGGCAGAGAAGGCAGCATGCTCTTTCTCCCCCCACGTAAAAACGACCCCCTTGCGTAGTAAGTCTGTTAGCGGGGTAGTTAATCGTGCCATGTCGGGGACGAACCGACGAACATAATTAACGAACCCTAAAAAACTCTGCAGTTCCGTGATGTTCGTCGGGGGACGCCACGCTTTGACCGTATCCAGCTTCTGGGGGTCGATTTCAACTCCAGCCTCCGATATAACGTGCCCTAAAAATTCTAGCCTGCCTCGAAAAAACTCGCACTTAGGCCCTTTGGTGAGAAGCCGATGTTCCTCTAAAATTTTAAACACTGCTTCGTGATCTACTAAGTGCTGCTGCTTGTCGCGACTGTAAACGAGGATGTCGTCGAGGTAGACGATCACGCATTTATCTAAGAGTGGCCTAAACGCCTCGTTCATGGTCATATGAAATGTTGCGGGCGCGTTGGTCAGCCCAAAAGGCGTTACCGTGTACTCGAACGACCCGTACCTAGTCCTAAATGCTGTCTTGGCGCAGTCCGACGGTTCGACCCTAATCTGATGGTAACCCCCCCGTAAGTCTATTTTCGAAAATACCCGTGCTGTCCGCAGTTGGTCGATCAGTTCGTCGGCGCGGGGAATGGGTGTCAAAATTAGAAGAAAGAAAGAGGATTGAACTAGCAAGAATGAGGATACAAATAGCAAACCCTAGAAGGGTTGTACTCGCTATAGAGCACCCCACTACAGGCTAGAACAATAAGATAATATTCTGACACACCCCCATAGCCAAAGTGGGGTGTAATCAGCAGAGCAGGCAAAGCAAAACAAGCTCAGGGTGGATCACAATGTCACCACACATTCTGAGCACAAGTTCAAGAAGAAATAGTTTAGAGTTTACAATTATAAGCAAAGCTAGTGGTAGTCACAACGGGCAAGTGAGGAGGAGGAGGGAGAGTGAGGGGAGAGGAGACAGGAGGCGTCGGCTGAAGCTGCAGACACACGGGCAACAGGAGGCAGACTGGCACAGCGGCTACCGGACAGCGCCCGGACTACAGGGGTAACAGGCCCCGCGGCTCAAATAGCGGCGGACGGGCAACGGACCCACGGGCGGCTGGCACAGCTGGCTACGACTGGGCTACCGGGACAGCGCCCCGGACTACAGGTGTTGCTGACGACAAACTGGCAACCTCCGCTCATCCTCCCGCACACAGTCCCACCCCCCTGATACACACCCACTGCTACACCACTAGCTCTACTCCCACGCACCCCCCTAAAACCCTAAACCCCAGTCTCCCACACAACCACCCCCCTCAGCGACAGCTGCAGCAGTGGGAGACGAAGGAGGAGGAGGAGAAAGGGAGGAAGGCACACCGGCCACCCCCATACCCGCCACCCCACAGCCCCGAAGGAGCCGCGACGGGCGACGGGAATTGGGGGGGAGGGGAGAAAAAAAAAAAGGGGGGGGGGGGGGGGGGGGGGGACGGGGCCGGGGCCGCGACGAGGGGCGGGGCCGCGACATAGGGCGGGGCCGCGACGTAGGGCGGGGCCGCGACATAGGGCGGGGCCGCAACGTTGGGCGGGGCCGCGAAGGTAGGGCGGTTCCGAGCCGGGCAGGCGCACGGGCGGCGACGGGCCGGGGCGGGGCCGCGACGAAGGGCGGGGCCGAGCCGGGCAGGCGCACGGGCGGCGACGGGCCGGGGCGGGGCCGCGACGTAGAGGAGAAGCCCGCCGCGCGCCCCGGGGCGCACAGCGGGCAATGAACCGCCGCGCGCCTCGGGGCGCACGGCGGGCAGAAAACCGCCGCGCGCCTCGGGGCGCACGGCGGGATGAAAAAGTAGCAGCGGAAGCAAGGTGGGGACACACCCACAGGATCGATCCAAGGGGATCGACCTGCTCTGATAGCATGTCAAAATTAGAAGAAAGAAAGAGGATTGAACTAGCAAGAATGAGGATACAAATAGCAAACCCTAGAAGGGTTGTACTCGCTATAGAGCACCCCACTACAGGCTAGAACAATAAGATAATATTCTGACAATGGGGTACCGCGATTTGACTGTTACCCTGTTAAGCGCTCGGTAATCGATGCACATGCGAAACCCTCCGTCTTTTTTTGGTGTGAACAGGATCGGTGCGGCGAACGGTGACGAGCTCGGTCGGATAAACTGCTTCTCTAACAAATAATCTAACTGCTTCCTCACTTCGTCGAGCTCGGGCTGTGTCAGCCTGAACTGGCGCTGTACAGTTGGCGGTGCCCCCGGTTCTAACTCGATCCTATGGTCATGTGCCCGCTGAGGTGGCAGCCCTTGCGGTAAGTCGTCTGGAAAAATCCCCGGGTACCGTTTCAACAGTTTCTTAAGTTCGGGCGGTACTGCTGCCAACAGTTTCTGAAAATCGCTCGGCTGCTCCTCTTCTTCCACTAATGCTATATCCACTGCGTACACGTCAGCTCCAGCGGCGACAACCCGTTTCATCGTGATGGCGTTGACGTGGACCGTTGAAGACTCGGGTGATCGCCAGCGAGGTAGTTCGACCCAGTTACCACTACTTCAGACGGTGCAGCTACCCGTCGTCCAGTCAATTAGCGGGTTATACCGTCGCAGCCAATCACGCCCCAATAAAATATTGTGCCCATCCAGTGTCGTTGCGAGCATTTCTTGTGTAAACCCGAAATTCCCTCCGCAGGGGACTTTTACTCGCTCCACCTTTTCCCGTATGGCCAGTGGCGTGCCGTCGACTAAGCGTGCGTCTATCTCAGGTAGGCAACGGTTAAGTGTTAACTATAGTTTTCGTGCGGTTGCGGTATTAATTAAACTGTGACTCGCTCCTCCATCAATAAAAATCTTCACTGCTGCTCCCTGTATTTTTCCGTGGATCAGTACTGGCCAATCCGTCGCTGTACCCTCCTTATTCATCCGAGCCCGATCGATGGCGTGAATCGGTACTGTGACTCGGTGAGGGTCGGTGCGGTTGGGCGAGCAGGCAGTCTCGTCAGTAGTTGGCCCAACTTCTACTGACTGCTGGCGTTTCCCTGCCTCTGAGACTCCCTCCCCTGCTCTGCTCCCCGGCGCCTCAGCTCCTCTGGGCATTCGCTCTTGCGATGGCCCGGCCTGTTGCAAGCAAAGCAGCGCCCCTTAAACGGTGCGGCAGCTGCATTCGTTGCAACGTCGTGTACAGTGGCGTGCTCGGTCGGTCCCCGAGGGCGATGTCCGTAGTAGGACCCCGGTCTCGGTCGGCGTAGAATGTCAATTTTCTCGGCGAGCGCGAGAATCTCGTTGAAGTTGGAGAGTCCGCGCAGCATGATTTCGTGCGAGATATCCGGCTTCAGCCCTCCGACGTAACGGTCCACCCGCTCCGCTTCGTGCATGTAGCCGACCTGTTCGCAAAGTGCGAGAAAACCGCTCGTATAATCTTGAACCGACCCGAGCTGCCGCCAAGTGCGCAGTCTCTGACGCGCCGAAATGGAAGCCGCAATCGGCTCGAAGCGCGCCCGAAGCCCTGCGCACCACGCATCCCACGTGCTGTATTGGGCGGTCTCGCAGAACGAACTCCAGGTGACAGCAGGACCCGTGGGCCCTTCCTCGTGCGACGGTGGCTCGTAGGCGCGTGGTGACGTCACAATGACTCGCCACCAGTCCATGGCGGGGCCCCTTAGCAGCGAAACTGCATACGGAATCTTCGCGGCGTCCGACTCGACGTAGTTCGCGTCGAAGAAGACGTTCATCGTGAAGACCCACGATTGAACCGTCGGACCTCCACGTTGGCTTGGGTCGAAGCAGGGCGGGCGTTGTGGCTTGAGCGGCATTGGTGCCATAATGGCCTGTTCGCCACTTGTCGCCGCGAATTCCACATGCCGACGGGCTTCACGGGGCTCCCGCGGGCTTTGTACGACCCTGCTTCCTCCCATGCCAGGCATCGGCTGGGCGGCGCCATCACTGGCTGCGCCTGAGCGTTGTCCCATGCTGTCGTGTTGTGTTGGTGTGCCGGACGAAATGATGATCGGCTTGTCTGATTGTGCAGATGCATTTGTCAGTGCGTGTGATGTCGCTGGAATGTTCACCGTGGATTGTTGACGGGCGGAGTCACGTTCCGCCGTGAGCGTCACGATTTCGAGCGCCGAGTCTTCAAGTTGGCGCACGAGACGATCAAGCTGCTCCTGCGTCAATGTGGCGGGCGTGAAATCGGCCATGGCGGGGGTGTCGGGCGAGCTCAGCGAGAGCCTCGGTCGTGGTCGTGCGTGCTTACGAGAGAGCACTACGAGCGGCGGTGCTGTATCGCTGAGAGACGTCTACCCCCCCCCAAAAATTGAGATAGTGGGGAAGCGAAAATGTGGGTGCGGTCCAAGAGGAGATCGTAGGCTCTGATTACCAAGTGTTACGAGTGCAATTGAGTAAATGAACGGGAATTGCACTATCGAAGCAAGAATCCAATGAGCGAAGGCATGAGCGAAGAATATATAGCGAAACTATAGTGGTAACGGTAATGGACTGTGGTTGTCGCGTGACGGGCCTGGGACCGAGGTTTGGGAAAGTGTCGAAGCGGAGGCCCGGAGCGCGGGTTACCAGCCGAGCCCTGAGGTTGGGGTGCGATGTGCGAAAATGGCGGGCTGATTGTCGATGCGAGGGTCGCGAGTGGTAACGGTGCTGACTGTGGTGCTATAGTGATGTACACGTTGAGCAGGGATGCGAAGTAAGGAAAAATGATTTTCCTTACACATACCATTGGATAGGGTTGCCAGACTAATTTGCATGTCTATGATGTTGGCCCTCCAGTGTCAGCTTCCCGAACTAAAACTTCTGCTGGTTCGGGCTTCATTTTATCCGTCGGATACAAAATATCTCCTTGGTTCAGGCATCATCGTGACCTTTCCCACGTTTTCCGTTCATCGCGGCTCGTAGGCACGCGTCGCGGTTGCAAATCTCCACATTTGAATATTAAAGCCCAAGACCTGAATTACTCAACGGCAGTCAACTGAGTATTTCTAGGTTCGGCGGGCTGCCAGTTGGAGGTTCGGATGGGTTGAGTGACACGCGAAAAACCAAAACCAGCTTGCGACTGAATACAGTTCGCCACAAACTGTGCACTTGCTAATTGGTTGGAAAAATCAGGCAGGGCCCATCTTCCCAAGTTCGACAGACCTGAGAAGCAACATCCCAGGGAAAGTGTGCACAGTTTGAATAGGGAATTACAGGCACTCGAACAAACATAACAATTCTAAGTCCCCTTCAGCGAGGCGCGACCTTAGCCTCTATAAATACGAGGAGGAGCCGTTGGGAGCGAATGTCCCCAATGACTGTACCGAAAAAGTGTGATTTTTAGGGTGTGGAGGGCAATGGCGTTACTAAACGCAAGGTCGCACGTGAGTTAGCCTAACACATCAAGGCTTGACCTAGCGATTTTCAGCGGTACTCGAAAAGTGTAGGCTAAAACAAGCGCCCTCGACAACGCCCTCAACACATAGGGAACAGGGCGGACATATCCATCGGTCTGCCCCACATAGCCTTGTTACGCCACCCGTCGGTGCAGCTTAGACTCCCACGCGCTCGAGGCGCTCTCAGCATCAAGCCTCCCGCCCTGCCCGGGAAAGTCCCCTCCCCGCCGATTGCGAGCGCCTGCCTTTCACATAGCGCATGGTGAGAAGCCTCCCGTCGGGCTCATCTCAGCCCCCCGTCGCCCTCATTTTCAGTTTCCCGTCGCCCACATTTCAGCTTCCCGTCGCCCCCATTTCGCGTCCCGTCGCCCTCGTATCCCATATTTCGAGTCGCCCACACTTCCCGAGTCCGGTCGCCCTCAATTCCCTTCCCGAGAAACCACATTACCGGACCCCCTCCCCTCCCCTCAATTTCATCAGGTAACACATCACTTCTGCCCTTCTCCCCCAACTAGTTCCACTTGCTAGGGGTTGCTGCGAGCAGGCGTTGTGAAACACCCAAGAGACTTAATCCTTCAGCCCGGTCACCCAAAACGTTACCCTCCCCCACCCCCGTCTCCCCTCTCACCCATTCCCTCACCCCCTTTTTCCCCTCCCACCCCCTCATCCGCCCCATCCCCTTCCCCTTGTCCAGCTCCCAATACTGGTTCAGTCCTGTTCCCCTCCCTTGCCTGTCCCATCCTCTCTCCTGTCCCACCTTCCTATCCCCCCCTGCATGTCAGCCAACGGAGAGCATGCTGCATATCTGTGAAGAGAGTGGCCAAGACCTCACACGGGAGGTGAGTCATTGCACTGTCTGCTCTGCATTGCTCATGCTGTCCGTAGTGCACGTTCCGCTCGCCGTGGCTGCTCTGTCCGCACCACATGCACTACACTGAGACACACTCCCAAGTGTACTGTCTGGTCTAATACATGCACTCGGCACCACTTTTTGCAAACTTGTTTCCGTAGTACCTGTCTCCACCTCTCTCCACCTGTCTCGACCCTCCCGCCTCTCTCTGTGCTCAGATCCGCAAGGGCAAGGGCAAGCAGCGTTGGACATCAGCCAAGTCACCATCAGCCCCATTCATCACTGCACCTACACGTGTTCACGTGCAACTCTAAGCGTGTGCTTGCCTCGCACTAATCCCGTGCACGTGAGGATGCCGTTTTTTCACAAGTAGTGTAGGCAAATGATGCAACACGCTCCCCCATGGCTAGAAGCTGAGAAGTGAAACATGTCCTCCCCCATCAAATAACATACTTGAATGCACACATAGGGCTTCTTCATTGATCTATCCATCATAGATGGATGGTCATCCATCCACATGTCAAACTATTGCAGACTGTGTAAAAAGAGGAACACATGTACACAATAAATCGTACCCGATAACCATCCCTCCCTCCCTAACAATCAGTAAATTCCAGACTCCTGCGTGGCCACATTGACAATTGACCTAGCATCGTTTGACCTCATCCCAAAATCAATCTCGTCAGGGATGCTCCATTCCAGGTTGAACCAGTCCACATCACCTTGACTACATTTTCTGTAACCCATGCCCGTTGGCTCGGGGTAAAGCGAGCCGATCATGACGTGGATTAGCCATGGATGATTACCTAACAAGGCTGAGTATTGAATATAGCAACGAAAACGATGGTTCTTTGGCCCCATAGGTTGACCTTGAGAATCCTCTTCCGTGTTTTTCCCCAAACACACCCTCAGAATGCTCGCCACACTAATTCTCTGACTCCCGGGGCCCTCCTCATCCGACAATCCGAGCCAATGTCGCGCCCAAGCGTCAAGCACACGATGCTGCTTGGCATATCGCCCCTCAAACTCAGATATGGACCACCGTTCTTTCGCATGTTGAACCTACGGGGGCAAGCCCGTTGGCTGCACAACTCTTCGAGCTCGAACCCTGGGAAAGGGACGTGTTGTGCTCGCAGCAACCGAACGAGTATGGGTTGAAAGGGTGCCCGTACTTGCCGTGAACATCGACTCCGGTCCACGTCGCCGACCCCTCTCCTCCTCATCATCCTCGGAACCCTCCTCCCCAACCCTGAATCCAAGCGTCAGCCGTCTCCGAGGAGTACGTCTCCATGAAGACATGACTGATGAGGTGGACTGGTTTAGAGGGTGAGAAAAGGGAACATCAGGCAGAAAACAAGAAGGGAGAGGGAGGGGTTAGGGAGTGAATGGGTTGGGGGGGGGGGGGGGGGGGGGGGGGGGAGAACTATCGGATTACGCAGGTCATTGAATTGAGTTGGCTGTGAAGGGGAGGGTGGGCAGTTCAGGAACTAAACAACAGGTCCGGAAGCACCCCACCTGTCAGAGTGGAGCACGGGAGGTGTGGAGAGAGGAGCACCCCACCTGTCAGAGTGGAGCACGGGAGGTGAGGAGAGAGGAGCACCCCACCTGTCAGAGTGGAGCACGGGAGGTGAGGAGAGAGGAGCACCCCACCTGTCAGAGTGGAGCACGGGAGGTGAGGAGAGAGGAGCACCCCACCTGTCAGAATGGAGCAAGGGAGGTGAGGAGAGAGGAGCACCCTGCCCTGTCAGAGTGGAGCACGGGAGGTGAGGAGAGAGGAGCACCCTGCCCTGTCAGAGTGGAGCACGGGAGGTGAGGAGAGAGGAGCACCCTGCCCTGTCAGAGTGGAGCACAGGAGGTGAGGAGAGAGGAGCACCCTGCCCTGTCAGAGTGGAGCACGGGAGGTGAGGAGAGAGGAGCACCCTGCCCTGTCAGAGTGGAGCACGGGAGGTGAGGAGAGAGGAGCACCCTGCCCTGTCAGAGTGGAGCACGGGAGGGGAGGAGAGAGGAGCACCCCACCTGTCAGAGCAAAACCCGGGAGGTGAGGAGAGAGGAGCACCCCACCTGTCAGAGTGGAGCACAGGAGGTGAGGAGAGAGGAGCACGCAAGGTGAGGAGAGAGGAACACGCATGGTGAGGAGAGAGGAGCACACAAGGTGAGGAGAGAGGAGGACGCAAGGTGAGGAGAGAGGGGCACACGCGGGGAGGAGAGAGGAGGACGCAAGGTGAGGAGAGAGGAGCACGCAAGCTGAGGAGAGAGGAGCACGCAAGGGGAGGAGAGAGGAGCACGCATGTTGAGGAGAGAGGAGCACGCAAGGTGAGGAGAGAGGAGGACGCAAGGTGAGGAGAGAGGGGCACGCAAGGTGAGGAGAGAAGAGCACGCAAGGTGAGGAGTGAGGAGCACGCAAGGTGAGGATAGAGGAGGACGCAAGGTGAGAAGAGAGTAGGACGCAGGGTGAGGAGAGTGGAGCACGCAAGGGGAGGAGAGAGGAGCACGCAAGGTGAGGAGAGAGGAGGACGCAAGGTGAGGAGAGAGGGGCACGCACGGGGAGGCGAGAGGAGCACGCAAGGTGAGGAGAGAGGAGCACGCAAGGTGAGGAGAGAGGCAGTCGCAAGGTGAGGAGAGAGGAGGACGCAAGGTGAGGAGAGAAGAGCACGCAAGGTGAGGTGTGAGGAGCACGCAAGGTGAGGATAGAGGAGGACGCAAGGTGAGAAGTGAGGAGCACGCAAGGTGAGGAGAGAGGAGCACGCAAAGTGAGGAGAGAGGAGGACGCAAGGTGAGGAGAGAGGAGGACGCAAGGTGAGGAGAGAAGAGCACGCAAGGTGAGGAGTGAGGAGCACGCAAGGTGAGGATAGAGGAGGACGCAAGGGGAGGAGAGAGGAGCGCGCAAGGTGAGGCGAGAGGAGCACGCAAGGTGAGGAGAGAGGAGCTTCGCAAGGTGAGGAGAGAGGAGCACGCAAGGTGAATGGAGGACGCGCGGGGAGGCAAGAGGAGTGCGCGCGGGGCGGCGATAGGATGCCGCGCAGGAGGCGAGAAGAGCGCACGCGGGAGGCGAGAGGATGGCGCGCGGGCTTACGAGAAAGGAGGGCGCGCAGGGAGGAGAAACGTGGGCGTGTGGACGGGCTTCCCGAGTGAGGAAACGTCGGGGCCCTTGTCAGGATAGTGGGGAGTGGTGGGGACACGCATACGTCGAAAGTGGGTGGTCGCGGAGTGGTGAACGCAAGCGACGCAATGAGGCACGACGACGTTTCAGGATGGATAGGGGGAGAGGGCGAGGAGCACGCGCAGGGAGGCGAGAGGAGCACGCAAGGTGAGGAGAGAGGAGCACGCGCGGGGAGGCGAGAGGAGCACGTAGGGTGAGGAGAGAGGAGCATGCATGGGAAGGCGAGAGAAGCAAGCAACGTGAGGAGAGAAGAGCACGCGCGGGGAGGCGATAGATTACGCAAGGCATGGAGAGAGACGCATGCGCGCGGTGGCGCGGTCACGCCGAAAGATGAGGAGAGAGGAGCACACGCGGGGAGGCGAGTGGAGCACGCAAGGTGAGGCGAGAGGAGGATGCGCGGGGAGGCAAGAGCCGCGCGCGCGCGGGGGGGGGGGGGGTCGAGGAGCACGCGAGGGGAGGCGAGAGGAGCACGCGCAGGGAGGCGAGAGAAGCACGCGTGGGGCAGGCGAGAGGAGGACGCGCGACGAGGTGAGAGGAGGCCGTGCGGGGAGGCAAGAGATTCGCGCGCTATGAAGGTGAGAGGAGCACGCGAGGGGAGGCGAGAGAAGCACGCGCGGGATGGTGAGAGGAGGCCGCGCGGGGAGGCAAGAGGAGCACGCGCGGGGAGGCGAGAAGAGTGCGCGCGGGGTGGCGAGAGGATGCCGCGCGGGCTTACCAGAAAGGAGCGCGCGCAGGGAGGAGACCCGTGGGGGTGTGCACGGGCTTTCCGAGTGAGAAAACATGTCAGGATAGAGTGGTGGAGACACGACTACGTCGAAAGTGGGTGGTGGCGGAGTGGTTCGCGAAGCAATGCCAGGGGGCACGGCGACGACCACGAGGAAGCGATGGGAGGGGATAGGGGTAAGGGCGATGGGAGGGCAATGACAACGGGGACCACGGGGGAAGCGAGGCTGACGGTGTGTGGAGGGGGAGGACGATGTGAGGGGATAGCGAGGTTCACATTTTGAGACGGAAAGGAGCGACGTCTCGTAATATGCGCTTCAAGCCTTTCACGCTTGGGCCGTCGCAATAACAACTCTCGCGGAGCAACGGGGTTGAAGGTAGGAATTTGCTACGGGCAAAAGCTTAGAGTCTCGAGTAGTAGCCGCACAGCCTTTCCTGAATTACCATCTTCAAGCAAACTGTGCACAGGCAGTTCCCTTCTTCCTTGGGCAAAGGGTGGTTGGGACTGTCGCCAAGTAGACGCGTCCTGATATACGACGCAGTCCTTATGGGATGCGACGCCTGTCTGGTAACCATCCTGGCTCGGGAGGTCAACTTTGGGCTCGGAAGGCAAACTGTGCACAGTTTGCCTTGTTTAGTTTGTAATTCAGGTCTTGGGCTTTAAACAGAAAGAAAGGCGACTTTGATTTGAGCCCCACAGGGGCAAGGCAGGCAGACAGTCATTTCTAAGATTCGACCATCTGTATTACTCATTTTATTACTGTAGCCCACTGGTGCTCGCGCTTTCCTTAGGACTACCAGCTAGCGGCGACGAAATCATAGGCGCACCACTCTGTTCACATTTCGTCTATGGCTTCCATACCCATGGCATGTAGGCTGTCGTTCTCCTTCACGTGTCGGATGCGGAGAGCTGAAGTCCCAAATAAAATGGCGTCGTTCACGCGACCGCCACTACTACAAACAGTTCATCCCAGTAAACCCCACACTGCATCACGCAGTTCATCCGCCGCGGTCTGCATCACGTTATCGAGCAAAAGGGCAAACGACCTACCGCGACCGCGCCACTCCAGTCACTCCGTGACAGCCTCCGTCACATCTGAGAACGTCCGTTCCGAGAACACACATCACACACAGTGTGCTGCTCCGATACCTTCCCGTTCTCGTCCTACACGACACGTACTGCTACTACGTTCTTGGTACCCTGCCACGTAGGGCCGCGGCGCTCACTGTCGCTGACTTAGAAGCCGTTTTTCCCAGGCCCTTGAATTTGTACGGTTGCAATAGTGCCGCTCTTGCTTTTCGGCGCTTCCCGCCTTGAAAACCCCGCTTCATCCGGTCTCTGCAATATCCGAGATTTCCGTCCCCTTGCGCCATTTGGAGATTCAATGGCTCCCTGCGCGACTCAAGCCGCGCCGCTGAACGTCTCCGAATCCGCCACGGCCACCGTCGACTTTGGCGCAACTGCCAGCGGAAGCTTTGAATACCAGAAAGCTAGTTACCACCAAAGAGGCGATTTCGCGACACCAAATTTCGCCATTCCTCGTCAACGTGACGTGCCGACTCTCGCGCCGGCTCCCTCGCTCGAGAAGCAGATTCACCGCCGCAAAATGCTCTCGACTGCTGCTACTACCTCCGCCTCCGCCGCCGCCTCCTCCGCCGCCGCCACAGCTGCAGGCGCATCCACCACCGCCGCAGGAGCCGCGGCGCAGAGCAACATGAAGATGGCGATCGGGCTCAGTCGTAGCGGCGTGGCCGCCTTTGATTCGAGTGGAGACGCGGCGAATCGCGCGCATTACAGCCTTTCTGAAATGAGGCGCGAATACCACACGCGCCAAGACGGCGCGCCGGCCTTGACGATAAACGGACGGAGACGGCCGTCTATGTCCGTCAACCCCACTGCTGCGCCGGCAGCCGCCTCCGTCAGTTCGAGCCGCCCAGGCGGCAAGCTGACGCGACGCGGGTCCGCGGACGTAGCGTTGCTATGCGGCTCGAAAGGCGTCGGCGCGACAGGCGGTGGTGATTACTGCAGCGTTGCGTATGGCGGAGATGGTTTTAGCAGGAGAATTTTATCTTCAAGTACTCGAGCGACGCGAAGCTTTTCCCCTTGGGATTCCGAACTCTCGAACGTGACAACAAGCTCACTTTTTGAAATAACTCCCGAGGATTGCGCCGCGACCTGCTTAAACATGGAAGGTACGAGCTTGACTTTTTATCGAGCCTGCTTGTGAGCCTGTTTTAAAACATGGAAAGTACGAGTCTGGCTTGCACTGAGCGCGAAGTGTCTGGGACTAAGCATTTCTGCCTTTTTTGAGACGTCTCATAAGTCGTCTGCTTTTTTTTTTTTTGGCGCCTCAAAAGTACGAGGCTGGCTTGCACTGAGCGCGAAGTTTCTGAGGCTCAGCATTTCAGACTGTTCCACATCTAACGGCCTTTTCTTTTATTCTGTTTCTTTCCGCTCGTTCCTAAATCAGACATTCAAGGCATGGCAGCACACAAGGACCTGAGGAACGTTCTCATAAGAAGCATTGACATCGTTTCGGTCCCCAAGTCTCTCCTTCCCAGCACTCCTCCTGCTGCAACCACTCCCGGGACCACAGCTACAGCTACAGCTACTGCTACAGCTGCTACATCCCCTGCTGCTGCTACTGCTGCTGCTGCTGAATACGTGCTGTGGGGCGTTCAATTCACCGACAGCCCAGCCTGGGTGTACCGCTCTCCCAATGGGTCTCTCCCTGCGCTACGGCCGGTGCTACAGTCGCCTGCTTTGGGAACTGCGACAGGCACGGACAAGCCCGACAGGAGGGGCGCTGGTCGCCGTTCCCCTCTGTCTCCTCACTCTCCTCCGCTTCAATCTCCTCCCTCTCACTCTCCTCCCCCTCACTCTCCTCCTCTTCATTCTCCTCACTCTCAGCCCGCATCACCACATAAGCCAGCCTTCACACCAGCTGCATGGCAGAGGCCTACTAGCCGGTTGTCACCCACTGGTGGGGGTGTACGTCCGTTAGTTCCCCGTTCAAGCAGCATTCCTGAGATGAGCACATCTGCTACTACCGTGGCTACTCCTGCTGCTACTGCTGCTGCAGCAGCTTATTCTGCCGCTCCTTCTGCTGCTCGTGCTGCTGCTGTCGCTGCCACTTGTGCTACTGCTGTCTCTGCTTCTACCCTACCATTTGCCATGTTTGCCGCAACTATAGTATCCTCCACTGCTGTACCCTCCACTGCTGCTGTGGGGGGCCTCAGTGGGGCTTTAATGTGCCAACATTCAACGGCCCAGATTCTCTCATCAGCAGCTGAAATTCACCCACTGCAGGTTGACATTCTACCCATCCGCAGCAGTAAGCAGCAAACCCCGGTTCGGCCGGTCCACAATAGACGAAGGTCACTGTCCGATATCCCTTCTTCTGCCCATTCTTCTGCCTTCTCCTCCCCCTTCGCTTCCCTCTCCCCTTCCTCTGCTGCTTCACACTCTCCCTGTTCAGTCTTCTCGCCTCGCTGTTCGCGGTTTGATCCATCTCAGAAACATTCTCCTGAGAATTTACCTGCTGAAACAAGCCCAACCCATGGGACAAACACCAAGCCCAGTATTCCTGAGAAGGCTTCAGGTGTTCAGTCAGGAGTTTTGGCCGTGGCAGCAGATTCAGAAGCCGGTACGGGTGGTGCATCCAGCTTCGGTGTCTGGGTGGGTGGGTCAACCAGGCCTACGTTTGCAGACGCTCTAGCTGCTTCTCGTCTGAGTGTTGGGATCAAGCGTTATCCAACAGTGAGCAACGCAAATAATTCTGCACTGGGGACTCAACAGCAGAAGCAGGAGGATTCGACAACATTGAATGAAGGTATTAAGCGGATTGGGTTCAATTATCAGGTGGATCTGGAGCAAATGCCCAAGTACATGACAGATGATGAGCTTAGCCACTTCATTTTCAATGTATAGGTTACGATTTGTGAGGTTTTGTGTGTGCGGCTTGCAATCAAAGGCACCAAGCAAAATGGATTCAAGTACATGGCAGACACACGTAAAAAAAATCCAGCAACTTGTTGCTTATCATGTGAGTCATAGAAACATAAGCACAAGGCACATACTCTCTACATTGAAGGCCAACAAAGAACATTCTAGTAACCCTCGGTATTGTAGAGCTGTCAAGTGATGGTTCTCTGGAAGGTTGAGAGACCAACCAGACTCTCTAAGTAAGCATAGCTGATCCTCCTACTTCTGCTTCAGCTTGTGCTGTTACAGTGATCAGAACCATAAACATACATGGTTGAAGCTCGGATAAGTGCATGCATCAGCACATACTCTGCCCGACACTAGCCACTATCGAGCAGCGATAGCGCCTCAGTAAAAAGAACCCGGGTGGGAGGGGGAAGAAGAGGAGAAGATTCACTCTTTTCTCCCTGTCCTTATTACGTCCGAAACACTAGACTCCCTCGAGCTCGCTATAGTGTCGTTTCCCTAACGTCTCCATCATTGCACCCCGTTACAGTGTCATTGTCCCGCATTGAGTCACCTCTTGTACCCGTACTGTAGCTGGTAACCTCCTCCACGAGGGGTACTGGTATATACACCGGAGCTTGACTCGCTATTTTCACAACGGAGCTGACCGCTAGCGACCCTTGTAGCGACTTCAGCACCACGGCTTCGTACTGGCTGGTAACCATTTTCGACCACCGCTCCGCGACGCTCGCTTTCCGGCTTGGGGAGTGCGCGTGGGTGGCGTGGGTGGTGGTTGTAGCGGTGAAAACCACGTCGTAGCTGAAACTTTGAGAGTTGTAACCCGAGGAGCTGTGACCGCTAGAGGCGTGCTTTTCCGCTGCGTTGACGATTTCTAAATGCACATCCGCGTCCTGATGGGGGGAAACAAGTGGAAATCGGAAGGATGACAGAGAGAGCTAAGAAAAGGCGGATGAAATGACGGCATAATGAGGGAGTGGTTTGGAGAGGAGATGGGGGAGAGGAAAAGAGGGTAGGCGGGAGGTGGTATCATACATTGTGAGACTCAACCAGATGAGGTGAGAAACGAAGAGGTGAGACAATAGGGGACGGGTGGAACGAAGGGAGGGCAAGACGGTGAGACATGAAAGACGCGTCCAACAACAAGCTGTAAGAGTACGATCCGACTCAAAAGCCTTAAGCGATACGGCTTAATACTAATGTTCGGCGGCCATCCTATCTGTAGAGGCTCACCATCTTAGCATTCATGTCCGCGACCACGAATTCCGCAATCTGTGCCACCTCAGCGCTGCGCGGGTCCACGATGACGTAGCCTCCAGGCAGCAACACTCCTGTATGTTCCGGAAGCGACACTGTAGACGCTAGCGGTAGTGTAGATTGCATTCTTGTATGGTCCGGAAACGACACCGCGGATTGCGCCTTGGAGAAGCTACAGCTAAGTAACGTTGTAGTGGCTACGAGAAGAGAAATGGCCCGGGGATGTCCCATGGTGCAACGACGATCGGGAGAGTAAACTACAGATACTAAAGACGACTTAGTTGTTAGCAGAAGCTCAGCCAGATAGGGAAGCTAAATCGGTCTTTCTCAACGTAAACTGAGAATTTGGGATTCAGCGACTTCGGAGCGTTTAGCAAAAAAGCATACACGACAAGAGTCAATCACTAAAACCACTCGCGATAAGGTGTAGTACTATGTCGTCAAGGGACAGACAAGACTATCGTAAGTGCTGTTCACTGAACCTTGAAATGCGGCGGAGGGAGTGTCAACTGAGCGAAAATTACTGAGAATACTGATCGTTAAAAAAGTGCCGCCGAATTACACGGAGTCGGGCACACGAACATGGCGGGATGTTGACGAATGACGGGCCACCACCACACCACCACACCATGGACGTGAGGTAACAACCCACGCGAATGAAGGTTGCAAGTGACAAAGCCTCGTCTAATTTTGAGAGGCTCGCTCAGCTGGAGCTTTTCAACTGTACAACAAAGTCTACATACATCGCAGTGCTCTAGACCGTTTTCGATAATGTGGTACCGTCTAGAACCCATTTGTAATCACCGTGTTTGAACCATCCCTCCTGAAAAGCATTCCAATCGCAGGAATCCCACATCCCCAGGAATCCCAACCATCCCCTCCAAGGAATCCCATCCCATCCATCATGTCGCGTCCGAGGAATATTTTTCGACGACGCGCCTTCCAGGCGTGACGAAATGCCAGGCTGACGCTGACGAGGCCCACGTCACCGGACGCCCAACCTCAGCCAGTGCCACGGGCAGGGAATTTTTTACCACGAGGGTGGTGTCAGTCACGGCGCTTTCTGGTCACTCGTACATTTTCGAGACCATGCCGCGCTTTTTCCGGAGTTTTCGGTTGCCCCGTGCTACATAAATTTTGCTAAGGGGAATACACGTGCTGCCGGCGACGAGGCCGATTTATTGGTCATGCTTCTGTTGACGGGCCGCAAGTTGAGCAGTTTAGCCCGCTGATTTGGGATTCCACCTTGCGGAATATGCGCACAAATTCGCTCGATCGCTTACGATGGATCCGGCGACGCCTTACGACTGCTGTCAGATTCTCGCTTCCAATACATCGGCGTACGACTCAATACCAGCCAATAAACTGCTCACAATGTCGCTGAACTTTTCCCCGTCATAACCTCGGCAAACGCACAACTGTACCTGTCACATCACACTTCGTGATTTATTGGCGATCTTTATTTGTGGCAGTGATTACATCACCAAATCCATTTTCCTCAACCCCTGGTTTATTGGGATGAAGTTTCTGTTGACCCTCTGTTCCCTTGTTGAGTCACCTGGTTGATCAACACTCGTTGGTCCATTATGCCGAGCAAACATATGCTGACTACATGCATGGGGATCCATTGGCCTTACACGCGCAGGCAATAGGAGGTAATGTTTGTTGCATAAATATCATAAGCGTCTACATTATTACTCTCTTCTAGCCAGCAAAGCTTCTGCAGCCATTCTACCAGAAGCCAATGCTCCATCGAAAGTGGGGGAGCTCTTGTGATCTCCACACACATACACTCCCTCCCTCTCCCCCACTTCCACTTCCCCAGAGAAGTCAGTGGGAGGCCTTTGTCCCGGCTGAGCAAACGGAATCCTGTATGCCCGGAGCATCTTCCAAGCCTCCACTTCCTCCTTCCCGAACCAGCCTGCCAGCTCCGTGCGCACCCGAGCCTCTAGTTCAGCTTCGGTCCGATCCTCGTAGGCACCGACAAGGGAGACCGAAACCAGTGTCTTGCCAGGCGGAGCATAGGAAGGGGACACTACACTGGGGAAGCAGAGGTTGTTGACAATGCCGCTACCGGAGCCGTTTAAAAAGAGGATGGGCTCGGAGATAGGGACAGGGGAGTCTGACGCAAAGTAGAGACACACTGTGCTGCGGGGCTCTTGAGTGGCTGTAGCAGAAGTGCTGCTAGCTGTGTTATCGCTGCTGCTGCTGCTACTGCTGCTGCTGTCGCTACCTCCCTCCCCTAGAAGCAGCCTCTCAGCCACTGGTTGCTCTACTGCCACTATCACCCCTCCCTTGGCCAAGATCCTCTTCCCGTCCTGCATCGTCAGCAGGCTCGGCACACCCGAACCAGCTTCTGAACCTTTGCCATCGGCTTCGTTGGTGGGAAAAGCAGGGGAGATGGAGGAGACGGGGGAGTTGAGGCGGATGGAGTGGGAGGGAAGGCGAGAGGCGAGGTGAGAGGCGAGGGCTCCAATGCCGGATGAGGGGAGGGTGTTGGGTGCCAGTGCGAGCATGCGTAGCACAAACTCCATCAACCTGTGGAAATTGTGTGGGGAGAGAGAGTGAGGGAGGAGAGGGAGGGATGAGATGTGAGGAACGAGAGAGGGAGAATGTGTCATTGAGAAACTGGTCGAAAGGTTGGGGGTGATAGAGGAGACGGGGGAGTTGAGGTGGATGGAGTGGGAGGGGAGGCGAGAGGGGAGGCGAGAGGCGAAGTGAGAGGCGAGGGCTCCGATGCCGGATGAGGGGAGGGTGTTGGGTGCCAGTGCGAGCATGCGTAGCACAAACTCCATCAACCTGTGAAAGTTGTGTGGGGAGAGAGAGTGAGGGAGGAGAGGGAGGGATGAGATGTGAGGAACTAGAGAGGGAGAATGTGTCAGTGAGAAACAGGTCGAAAGGTTGGGGGTGATAGAGGAGACGGGGGAGTTGAGGCGGATGGAGTGGGAGGGGAGGCGAGAGGTGAGGTGAGAGGCGAGGGCTCCGATGCCGGATGAGGGGAGGGTGTTGGGTGCCAGTGCGAGCATGCGTAGCACAAACTCCATCAACCTGCGGGGGAGGGAAAAAGGGGGAAGGGGGAAGAAGAGAGGGGAGGAAGGGAGGAGCGTGGGGAATATGTTAGTGGGAAAGAGAGGTGAAGTGAGAGACGAGGGCTCCGATGCCGGATGAGGGGAGGGTGTTGGGTGAAAGGGCGAGCATGCGAAGGACAAACTCCATTAACCTGTGAAAGTTGAGTGGGGAGAGAGTGAGGGAGGAGAGGGAGGGTGTTGTGTGCAAGAGGACCTCTGAATACAAGGATATACATACAGACCTCCTTCGTTTACAGGGCACATATCCCTCTTGGAGACATGGCTGCAAGAGTGTACCTAGAGGAAGAATTGAGCTTTTAAGACGAAAAAAAAAAAAAAAAAAAAAAACCCTGTCTTTCTGTAAGAAGAGCAGCAACAGCGAACCTAGAAGACACGAATTTTTGAGACATCGCAAAAAAAGAACTACCATTTTTCTAGAAAAGGGTGGAATGGCGTACCTAGAGGAAGTGCTGAGCTCGTTGTCGAAAAAGATCCCTCCGAGGAAGGGACGGAAGAAGCGGTCAATCATCTGGCATAGGAGATTCAATGGTGAAGAGGTCAAGCAGGAGGGACGACCAGGGGAAGAGGCACACAAGGGAAGAGGCACACAAGGGAAGAGGCACACAAGGGAAGAGGCACACAAGGGAAGAGGCACACAAGGGAAGAGGCACACAAGGGAAGAGGCACACAAGGGAAGAGGGAAGGAACAGGCATTGTGAAGAGCAGGTTGGGTGAAAGTGCTGGCTCGCTGTCAAAAGAAGATCCCTCGGAGAAAGGGACAGAAGAGACAGTCGATCATCTGGCATGGCATGAGGGACCGAGACGAGAACCACGAGGCCAAAGAGGAGAAGAATGAAGCATGAGAACCGAGAATGACTTCTGAGTCGAGCCAAAAGTCAACTCGGCATGAGGGACCGAGATGAGAACCATGAGGGCAAAGAGGAGAGAAATGAAGCATGAGAACCGAGAATGGGAGGGGGGAAGCAAGGGGCAGTAGAATCACGAGGGACTGGGCGTTGAGAATTTCGGGAGACAGTAGCCGTCCGCCATGGAGGTGCAAGGCATGGCCTTCTTGCAGTGAAAGAACTTGTCTCAATCCCACATGGAAGGTGTAGAGAACGCAGCACACACCTCATTGGAGAACCCTTGCTTCTTGAGTGCCTCCTCAATGCTGCTCTCCGGTGCTGCGAGGATTCCTTCCAGGGACGTGGAGACGGCCTTCAGGCGCAGCAGCCCCACATGCAGTTTGTCAAAGACAGAGCCAATGGGGTATGCAGTTTGCTAAAGCACACACACACACACACACACACACACACACACACACACACACACACACACACACACACACACACACACACACACACACACACACCTCATTGGAGAACCCCTGCTTCTTGAGTGCCTCCTCAATGCTGCTCTCCGGCGCTGAGAGAATCCCTTCCACGGGCGAGGAGACGGCCTTCAGGCGCAGCAAACCAATGCGCAGTTTGTCAAAGACAGAGCCAATGGGGTTGAAGAGAGAGCCAAGGCCGTCGGAGGTGTGGCGGAAGGGGTCGGCCACCCTGAGAGGGCAGGAGAGGAAATTGGGAGCAGGAAGCAGGGAGAACGGAGCATTTAAGGCGCAGCAGCCCCACGCACAGTTTATCAAAGACAGAGCCGATGGGGTTGAAGAGAGAGCAGAGGCCGTCTGAGGTGTGGCGAAAGGGGTCTGCCACCCTGGGAGGAGGAGAGAGGAAAGGAATGGGAGGGAGAACGGTGCATTGAGCACAGCTTTACGGCAAAGCAGCCCCACGCGCAGTAAGTCAAAGACAGAGCCGACGGATGGGGTTGAAGAGAGAGGCGAGGTCATTGGAGGTGTGGCGGAAGGGGTCCGCCACCCTGAAAGGGGAGAGGGAGGGAGAGTTGATATGAAAGGGAGCGGGGAGCATAGGAAGGGGAGCATTGGGGGGCATGGGGAGCACGGTGCATGGGTGCATGAGGGGCCATGTCGGGCATGGGTCGGCAGAAAGGGATCGGTTGCCCTCCGATAGGTGAAAGCTTTGGAATGTGGATTCTGAATTTTGAATAGTGGATTAGCATTTTCCACGTGTGGAAACAGCCTCTAAAGAAACAAAATAGCAGCTGTTTTTTTTTTTAGTCTCAGAAACCAAGTACGCGGGCATGAGATCCCCTCTTCATCACTTTAGATCCACTGAGAATCGAAGTCAAAATTCACCTGTAACCCTCTTTTGCGTTAAGATGACCCCCATTAGCTCCCCCATTTGCCTGCAACCAGGCCCACCTGTGAATGCTCTACTATTCGAATCACCCTCAGGAGCCTCACCCGTGGCAACTCTTGCCCCTGAATCATCCGAAGCAGCCTCACCTGTGGAAGGAGCCTCCAAACCACACGAGAGCGCCCGAGTAGAAGGGCCTGAGGTCCAATGCCTCGTAATCCATCACCTGCTGTGCCTCGGGGTAGGCTGGAGGGAAGGGAAGGGGGGTTGGGCGTGGATGGGTGGAGGGGTGGAGGGATGAGATTGAAGGAAGCGAGAGGGAGGATGGTGAAGGGAGGGGAGAGGAATGCTTAGTGCCCGAGTAGAAGGGCCTGAGGTCCAATGCCTCGTAGTCCATCACCTGCTGTGCCTCGGGGTAGGCTGGAGGGAAGGGAAGGGGGGTTGGGCGTGGATGGGTGGAGGGGTGGAGGGATGAGATTGAAGGAAGCGAGAGGGAGGATGGTGAAGGGAGGGGAGAGGAATGCTTAGTGCCCGAGTAGAAGGGCCTGAGGTCCAATGCCTCGTAGTCCATCACCTGCTGTGCCTCGGGGTAGGCTGGAGGGAAGGGAAGGGGGGTTGGGCGTGGATGGGTGGAGGGGTGGAGGGATGAGATTGAAGGAAGCGAGAGGGAGGATGGTGAAGGGAGGGGAGAGGAATGCTTAGTGCCCGAGTAGAAGGGCCTGAGGTCCAATGCCTCGTAGTCCATCACCTGCTGTGCCTTGGGGTAGGCTGGGGGAGGGGGAGGGAGGATGGGAACATGATAGAAGGATGGGAGAGGGATGACGGTGAAGGGAAGGGAAGCGGGAAGAGACGGGAAACAGGGAGCGCCTGAGCAGAAGGGTCTGAGGTCCAGCGCCTCGTATCCATCACCTGCTGTGCCTCGGGGTAGGCTGGGGGAGGGGGAGGGATGAGATGGAAGGTAGTGGGAGGGCGGTGATGGGGAGGGAGTAAGGACGAGAGAGAAAGGGCGGTGATGGAGGAATGGGGTGGCCATGGGAGGGCCCGAGTAGAAGGGCCTGAGCTCCAGCGCCTCGTAGTCCATCACCTGCTGTGCCTCGGGGTAGGCTGGAGTGGGTAGGAGGGAGGAGGGGTGGGCGGGGAATGCGGCAGAAGGAAGGGAAAGGGAAAACTGGGAGCGCCTGATTAGAAGGGCCTGAGGTCCAACGCCTCGTAATCCATCACCTGCTGTGTGCCTCGGGGTACGCTGGGAGAGGGGAGGGGGAGTGGGTGTGGAGGGAGGAGGGATGACGGTGTAAGGGATGGGAGGAGCAGGAGCTGTGGTGGTTGAGTACCAGGAAGCCGCGGACTGAGTGAACCCCCCCCCTACAGACAGAAGCCCGTCCACTTCATCCGTACGCACGGGCCCTCCCACCCCACCCGGTCAGCAGCATTCATACCTGAAATTCAGCGGTCATACATGGGAGAGGTACCCTCCTACCTACCTGAGAGGAAGATCTGGAAGCCGCGGTCAGCTTCACTTGGAGGAAGCCGCGGTCAGCTTCACTTGGAGGACGCCGTCCGCCCTGCCCTCCCACCCCGTCTGAAGCCTCCAGCAGTGCTGATGCTCGCTGCTGCTGCTTCTTCTACCTGAGGGTATGGAATCAAACGCTCTAGCTGAGAGGAAGATCTGGAAGCCCCGGTCGAGGAGAAACCCGGCCAATTTATCAGTGTGCACGCGCCCGCCTACGCCGTCTGAACCCTCCAGCAGCACCACACACGCTGACGGTGCTGCTGCTGGTGGTGGTGGTGGTGCTGGTGGTGGTGGTGGTGGTGGTGCTGCTGCTGCTGCTGCTGCCCAGACCCGGCACCACAGGGAGTGTGGACAGTCGTACCTGAGAGGAAGATCTGGAAGCCTCTATCAAGCAGAAACCCGTCCACTTCATCTGTGCGCACGCGCCCTCCCACCCCGTCTGACGCCTCCAAAACCACACACTCCACCCCCGCCTCCTGCAGTGCTAACGCTGCCCGCAGCCCTGCGAGTCCCGCTCCGATGATCACCACGTCCAGCTCCTCGGGGGGCTCTGTGGGTGTGGGATGGAGGGTGGGGGAGGAAGTGAGAGTGAGAGAAGGATTGCAACGGTCAACTTCTGCCGCCTCCAGCACCACACACGCCGCTCCCGCGTCTTGTAGTGCCACTGCTGCTCGCAGCCCTGCCAGCCCTGCTCCGATGATCACCACTTCCAGCTCCTCGGGGGGCTCTGCGGGTGTGGAACGGAGAGGGCAAGTGAGAGTGGTAGTGAGAGAGGGAGTGCAAGGGTGGACGCCCGTCTGAAGCCTCCAGAACCACACACGCCACCCCTGCTTCTTGCAGCGCCACTGCTGCCCGCAGCCCTGCCAGCCCCGCTCCAATGATCACCACGTCCAGCTCCTCTGGGGCTCTGTGGGTGTGGAATGGAAGGAGAGGGAAAGAGGGAGAGAGTGAGTAGGAGAGGGCGCGGGTAAGAGAGCCCTTCCAGCTCCACCGCTGCCCGCAGCCCCGCCAGCCATGCTCCGATGATCACCACGTCCAGCTCCTCGGGGGGCTCTGGGAGGAGGGAAGGGACGGTGAGGGAAGAAGTGAAGTGACAGGAGTAAGAGAGGAAGTGAGTGAGTTAGAGAGGAAGGTTTGGGCAAATTGCGAGTGTGAGGGAGTGAGAGAGGGAGTGCACCACACATGCCTCCCCACCCCCCCTATATGACTATGCATGTTTCTTCCTTTAAGCACACCCTTATAAGACCATCAACTGACCTTCCTTGACCACTTCTGGCTCCGGCTCTGTCACATTCTCTTCCAAAGCTCCCTCCCTCGCTCTCGATCTCCGAACTCGTCTTCAACCCTTACATACTCACTCTTGTTTTCTTCCGTATGAGCATACTAACTGACCTTCCTTGACCACTTCAGGCTCCGCTTCGGTGACGTCCTCTTCCGAAGCTCCCTCACTCTCTGCCTCCAATCTCGTCTTCACCCCTTGAATGCTCTGCTCACTCTTGTTTCTTCCCTATGAGCCTACTAACTGACCTTCCCTGACCACTTCGGGCTCCGGCGCTATCACATTCTCTTCCAAAGCTCCCTCGCTCTCAATCTCCGAACTCGTCTTCACCTCCGTCTCTCCCTTCTTTCCGAACAATCCGTCCAGATTCGGCAGCTTCAGCCATCCGAAAAAGCCGGAGCCTTCCGAGCTCGCGTCATTGGTCGAATTGTCGGAGCTTCCAGTGCTGCTCGCACGGACGACACGTATGCAATGTGACTCGCGACGTGGCTGACGTGGCACCTGCACGAAGGCGACTGCGCTGCGCAATGGCGGAGAACGCGCAACGAGAGAGGCTCGTGCTGACGTGGCTGCGGTGCTTAGTGGCCTCGACAGGTGACGGTTTATCGCATTGCATGAACTTATGGCTGCTGTTTGAGCAGCCGAGCAGGCGGCGCGAACGGCGGCCATTATTGCTTGCAAGTGAAGCAAGGACGAGACGTGAAGCAATCAGAAAATTTGAAGCAGTAATGCCAGTCTGACAAGCTGCTGAAACATGAACTTGCCTGCTCTCCCTAGATTGCTGATGCATTCAAAGAGTCTCGATCGACTAACTATCCCCGCTGCCGAATTCCTGATGTTTGGAATTCCAGCATCTGCAAACCTAATCCAGAGTGGGTATAGAGTGGTGGAACACTTTAAAACGCGATTGCGAGTGGTGAAAGGGACTGTGGTATGACCTCGAAGTTGCCGTGTTTCATTACCATCCACTCGTCACTTTCCCTGGTGGAATCTCCTCGTGGTTCTAGGGCTGACGCGTGTTGGCCTCTGGATGGCTTGGCCACGTATTCAAGATCTTCAGCTTCTAGTTCAACTTTATAGCAGATGTTTTTTGCGGTGTACACAACGCACTGCGTATAGGAGCTGGTTAGAGCGGATCAGCATGTAAAAGCACAGCCAGGCACGAGCTCGCATGTGGCTTGCAGTGCACTGGTTGCCACTTTGCCCACCACCATTGGTCAAGAGCTTCCAAAATCCTCCGAAACCACTGGAGTCGATTCCTATTTGCCGAAAAAATGCCACACAAGCTTGCATTTTGGCTCACTCGCTACACGCAGCGGGCACAAATTTCGAGCCCCAAATCCAATAACAAGATTCCCGAAGCATGTCAATAACGAAGAGAGCCCCCCCTTTCTCCCCCTCCGCCCTAGCAAGCGCGTTCCTCCACACTTCTTCCCCCTTCAGATCGTCTCCCTGTTTCCCCCTTTCTTCCATCACCCTCATCCCCCCGCCACAGAATTTCCCTCTGATCTATCCCCTCAAATCATAGCACACATGATCGGCTACAATATAATCTGTCGGTCTGATGCGGTGCACGGAGGTACATTTGGTTATTGAAAAATCACCGCTCTGAAACGCAAGGTAAGGTTTTGAACCGCGAGAATCCGTACGGTAACTAATTGCTCCCTTTTTTTTCCAGCTTCACATCCACACTTCATCCCAACAAACCCCCACTTTCTGCTTCTACCCCTCTAGCTACCTACAGAGCTTCTAGGTTCCTGTTTCTTGAAGGCTAGGCCTTTCTTGAAGCTTGCACGGGCTTCTGGATCATCGTTATCCAGCTCCTTCTTCGCGTGCGTGCTCTTACACACGCTCAGGGCTTGCATTAAGCGTAGCATACCTTAGCACCCATCTCCTTCTCCTTAGCACAAATTCATAACCATGTGGAGGCAAGCCGGCGCTCGCCTGTCGCTGGTTGCGCGCCAATCGCTTCAGCGCAGCCGCTCCGCCGCGCTCCCCGCATGGAATAGCCTCGTTGCAGAGAGTGCGCCGGCTGGTGCGGGCCGGAGCGTTACAGACAGGCTCGTTCACAGCGGATGGCTCTCCCAGACCCCCTTCGCCCTCCGCGCAGCCTCCCCCGCAGGTTAGGGTTAGGATCGGAAAAAAACAGAGACAAGTTAGATAATGAGATACTTTCTTTAGTGTAGATATTTTGGGTTCGGTGTTTAAAGGTTACGATGAGCTACGTCTAGATTAATATGTAGATTTCGACCTAATATCTATTATTCCTTTAATCTACATAATGCAGTGGCCACGAAGGACGTTTCTGATGATCTGGAGCATGCTACTGGACTCGAGAGGGAGGAGCTGGCTGCTGAGCTGGAGGTACGCCTTTTTCTACAATAATAATTAGACACTTCGATCCTTTGTAAAAACATCATTTTTTGAGAGGGAGGAACTGCGGAGCTGGAGGTAGAGTCAGGCTGATTAGACACGGCGAAGTTGTATTGCGTTACATTTCTGGGTTACGTCATTTTTTTTTCCATGGGGAATAAGGCTTCTTGATTTTAGATCGGGCCAACTTCAGTCTCGTAGGCTTTTTTTTTTCATTCTCTCTCTGCCACGTATCATTGCGAGCGTTTTGTTAACCGTTTGCAAGCCGGTTCTGGTCTGCTTTCTCTACTGCAGGGAAAGGAGCGCTTCGAGCTGGAGCCTCCTCGCGGTCCCTTCGGAACAGAGGTACCTTGTGTGAACCTGTAAAAATGTGTCGTTTTTCGCCATTTCAATGGTTTGCTGAAAGACACACAATGGTTCAACATTTTCCTTCATGGCTGGTCTGTCTTCCTTGCTGCTGTACACACTACCTCTCACCAAACCTCGAGGCATTGGACCTTGAGAGTCCGATGGAATTTGCGCGTCGCTTGCGCAGTCACCCTTGCGTGTTTCTTTTGCACGGCATGTCATCGGAGTCATTATCTTTTTTGATCTCATAATGTTCTGATTTTTGTTATTTTCGTCTCTGTCATGCTTTTTTATCCACCTTTCAAATGTGCTCAGGATGCTCCTGCGATTGTGGAGGCTCAGTTCGACGAGCGTCTCGTTGGCTGCTCTGGCGGGGTTGGCGGTGAGTGATTCTTCGAGTGACGTCCTTTTGAGGGGCCAAAATCTATCGTGTTTCTTGTTCAACCCCGTTTCTCGGTCCATGTCTCAGACAGTTTCCCTGACAGTGGTCCCGTAACCCGACCGTCTACCAAAGCCCGGCATGATGTAGGCTGGGTCAGGCTCATAAAAGAACTTAGTCGTTCCGCAATATATTGCGTCTGTCATAGCGGACGAGCACGAGCACGATTCCTTCACCATTCTCCATTCTCCATTCGCTTTCATCTTCACGATTCCTCTTCTAACCTTGAGCAGAGGAGGAGCATGATGTCGTGTGGTTCAAGCTGGCAAAGGACTCCAACCACTCCTGCAGCGTCTGCGGTCAAGTCTTTAAGGTGATAATGGTGGCAGGAACAGTTTTGTTTGCATTATTCGCACAACGCCTTCAAGCTCCATTCTGTCCCGTCTTTTCTTTCTGGATTTTTTCCTCTTATAACACCATTGACGTCGTGTTCCCAGACCATCCCATCTGATTCTTTGGTCGGCATCGCCATTGTGAGAAGTGCTAATACCGTAACCTGTTATTCTCTCTTGTTACCCTATTTCTCTTCATTGCCTGCAGCTGAAGGTCGTTGGTCCAGGAGGTATTCCCGGCCACCACCACTGATCGGATTGCTGGCTGGCGGGTAACAAAGCACCACCGTGTATCACAAGTCATTGTAATGAGGAGACGGTTGGGCCATCTTCTCTCAAGACCTTGTGTGGATTGACTGCTCAGGAAGATGGAGCAGAGATGAGTTAGCCTTGCAATTAGGGCTAAGATTTCTCAATACTAAAGCCGGGAAAGACTGTATTAGGCATGTCAGTCACGTTCTCGTCGCGTCACCTCTCGCCATCAGTCATACTCCATTCCACCTGCTTCCATATCAGTCTTCATCCATCGTCCTCCTGCGTATCCACTTGTTTCTGTCCTAGTTAGGACTCAGATGTCAATAGTGCTTGTTAACTTGTTGCAATTGTAATGAATATGCCAACTGGTTTGAATTTCTCCTGTCCTGCATCTGCCATGATACTGTGTACTTCATGTTCTGAAATACCTTCCAACATGGCAAGTTTTGCAGCTACAAGGCACCCGCTACAAACAGGCGAAACCACTTTTGAATCTACCGGTATAATGTGCCTTAGCTATAATATACATGGCAATATAGCCCTTCTGAGCTGCGGATAGTCAGGGAATTTTGCGATATAGCGTTCATGGGTTTCTAATGCAGATAAAGTCAAGTTGGAAACCTGCAGGACAACATGCCGAACGTTTGAGAGATAAGTCAGAGGATACAAATGAGATGGAAACAAGGGGAAGAGGAGCAGCAGAGGGACAACCAGACCAGACACCCACACAATGTGAATCCATGAGCAGAAGTGTGCTGCTGTGCGTGCCCACTACAAGGTAAAATGGGGTCGGCATGTCAGCATACCATACCAAACATGAAGAAAAACTACCGATACACATAGCACCCATGCAAAGATGAGCAACAGCATGGAGTGTGGTGCATACAAAGCCATCAGAACACGGAGAGAGCACAGCAATTTCGTCTACACCCAAGTGTGTAAGAACAATTTGTACTTACCACCCACGCAAACATGAGCAGCAATGTTGAGTCAAGTATCCTGGATCCAAGTGATAGGAGTAAACCCAAGTATATCACCTGGTTGTTGTGGGAGAGAGAGAGAGAGGAGCGAGAGCGAGAGCGAGAGAGAGGACATTATTGACGCTGACTTGTTTCACTTGTCATCAAAGTTACAAGACTAAGCCTATGTATACCTCATGTGTAAGAAACGACAACATCAGCAAAGGCTGACTGTACAGACTGTATCAGCTTTGATGAACAGTTACAGGCATTGCAGTTTCTTTGAGCGCTTACTGGTTATCACCAGTATTAGAAATACTTACAATCTCTGCTAAGTAGTGTGGGCAAGAGACGTGAGTGAACCAGTCCCCTTGAGGGATGAAGTAGCCCTTCTTACCCCCTTGCCTCAAACTGGCCTGGACGAGTGAAGAGGGAGAGAGGAGGGAAAGGAAGGGAAGGGGGGAGAGAGTAGGGAGGCATGGGAACGAGTGTGGGCATGATAATGCGTGAACCTGCCTCGTTGAGCCACAAAGGGGCTCTGGCATTTCCATGGGTACGATACCAGAGATATTTTGCAGGGACATGCAAAAAAATATTCATTGGAGTTTGAAGCACTTGACGGCGCTTTAAAAGCACTTGGTAGTGGTGCAGTGCGGTTGTGGCGCTCACCAAGATGGCATGGCAACGGGGCTGGTGAAGATTACCCCACGGGAACAACCGCGAGGTGCCCGCAGCATACACATACAACCACTGAATGCTTTGCCTCGAACTGTCTTTTGAGGCGCCTCAAAAGTCGGGAACAACTGTGAGGCGCCCGCAGCATACACATGCAAGCACTGAATGCTTTGCCTCGAACTGTCTTTTGAGGCGCCTCAAAGTTGAGAACAACCGTGAGGTACCCGCAGCATACACATACAAACACTGAATGCTTTGCCTCGAACTGTAACTATCACCAGGATGGCATGGCAACGGTGCTGGCGAAGATAGCCCCACGCAAACACACTCCACCGGACACACTCCACCGGACACACTCCACCGGACACACTCCACCGGACACACTCCACCGGGCCTTGAGGCACCTCAGTGTAGACATATCAGCACTGAATGCTTTGCTCCTAACTGTGTAGCTTACCAGAATCGCATGGCAGCGGTGCTGGTGCAGGTTGCCCCACGCGAACACTGCTGCTCCAACAAGATGGCATGCTATGCTTATGACATCAGCACCAGTGGTGGAGAACGGTTCAGAAGGTGTGACTGGATGGCCAGCAAGGAAGAAGGAGAGCGGAGCAGCTATGTAGTAGCTGGTGGGGTGGGGTGGGGTGGGGGGGGTTGTAAGGGAAGGTGATAATGATGGTGACTGGAACGGGTCGGAGGACTTTTGAGACGTCTCAGGAGTAAAGGACGGTGATAATGATGGTGATGACTGGAACGGGTCGGAGGGCGAGACTGGACGAGCAGCAAGGAAGAAGGAGAGCGGAGCAGCTATGTATTAGCTGGTGGTGGTGTGGGGTGGGGGGGAGTAAAGCGGGGGTTGGAGTGGGTGGAGGAAAGGGGATGGGTGGGGATGGGAGGTGATGGTGATGGGGAAGGCAGGTTGGGGGGCAGGGCAGAGCAGGACGGCCAGCAAGGAAGAAGGAGAGTGGCGCAGCAATGTAGTAGCTGGTGGGCGGGGAGAGGGAGAGGAGGAGAGGGGGGAAGGGGGTGGGCGATGTGGTCATGAAAGAACTAGGGGCAGGGCAGGACTGTTTTTGAGGCGCCTCAAGAATCGTCTCAGTTCACGCGATTTTGAGGCGCCTCAAGAATCATCTCAGTTCACGCGATTTTGAGGCGCCTCAAGAATCGTCTCAGTTCACGCGATTTTGAGGCGCCTCAAGAAGGGGGTGGGCGATGTGGTTATGAAAGAACTAGGGGCAGGGCAGAGCAGGACGGGCAGCAAGGAAGAAGGAGAGCGGGGCAGCGATGTAGTAGCTGGTGGTAGGGAGGAGGGAGGGGGAGGGGGGGGGAGGGGCGGGGGGAGAGGGGCGGGGGGGGAGGAGCAGCGGCTTAGTAGCTGGTATTGGAGAGGCATGGTGGAGCAGCAGAGGAGGGCAGAGCAGGACGGGCAGCAAGGAAGAAGGAGAGCGGGGCAGCGATGTAGTAGCTGGTGGTAGGGAGGAGGGAGGGGGAGGGGGGGGAGGGGCGGGGGGAGAGGGGCGGGGGGAGAGGGGCGGGCGGAGAGGGGCGGGGGGAGAGGGGCGGGGGGAGAGGGGCGGGGGGAGGGGGGCGGGGGGGAGAGGGGCGGGGGGAGAGGGGCGGGGGGAGAGGAGCAGCGATGTACAAGCTGGTTGTAGGGAGGAGGGAGAGAGGGGGGGGAGTAAGCGGGGAAATAGTGATGGCGATGAAAGAAAAGGGAACTGGCGAGGAAGAAAGAGAGTGGAGCAGCAATGTGCTAGCTGGTGGTCGGGTTGGGAAAGGGGGGGAGGGGATGGTGGTGGGATGGGGAGGAGGAGGTAGGCAGAGACATGCATGTGAGGTAGGCAGAGACATGCATGTGAGGTAGGCAGAGACATGCATGTGAGGTAGGCAGAGACATGCATGTGAGGTAGGCAGAGACATGCATGTGAGGTAGGCAGAGACATGCATGTGAGGTAGGCAGAGACATGCATGTGAGACGATGTTGGGGAGGGAGGGGGAAAGGGCAGTGGACTCCCACAGCCGCCTGGAGAGATGCAGATGGAAGAGGAGCGAGTGGACAGGCACTCAGTGACTTTTGAGTCGACTCAAAAGGCACTCAGTGCAGCAGCAGACGCAGTTTCGTTTCGACTATGGACTCCTCCCACCCACCCGCAGCAGTCTGGCAAAGTGCATTCTCTTCTATAACGCGGATATGATGCTGCCGGTCTTTCCCTGTCCACTGAAACTCGCATACCGCCCACATTCCACTCACCAGAGGCCGAGGAGGTAGGCACAGACGTGCATGTGAGACGACGGTGGGGAGACAGAGAGGGTTGTAGACTCCCATAGCCGATCAGAAGGGAGTATTAGACAGTCACTCACCATAGTATGTTTTTTGAGAATTCTCAAAATGTTTTTTAGCGTATGTTTTTTGCGAATTCTCAAAAAACATACGATCAGAAGGGAGAAATAGACAGTCACTCACCATAGGCCAATGAGGTATGACGAGACGAGCCACGTGCACACAGCACTCACCAGAGGCCGAGGAGGTAGGCTGAGACGTGCATGTGAGACGATGTTGGGGAGACAGAGAGGGTTGTAGACTCCCATAGCCGTCTGGCGAGATGCAGATGGAAGAGGAGCGAGTGAACAGGTGCTCGGTGCAGCAGAAGCTGCAATGCTTGAACGCTGCTGGTGGGTGTGGTGGTGGTGCCAGGTGTGCTTGTAGCGATGCTTTCACTGCTGCTGTTATAGCTGCTGTTACCGCTGCTGCTGCTGAGAGCACTGAAGCTTATACGAAGTTCAGTGTTGAGGAATGCGGTTACATGCGAGGGAGCAGAGAGGGCGAGAATGAGGAGTGCAAGGTTGAAGGCGAATCCGACCATGTAGAAATGAGAGAAGCAGCGATGGGGAACGGTCATGTGCTGGCAGGAATGGTTTGGGCAAGAAGGGGGAGCGAAAAAGGAGAAGGAAAGGGAGAGGGAGAGGGGGGAGAGAATGGGAGCGAGGAGTGCAAGGTTGAAGGAAAGTCCGACAATGTAGAAATGGGAGAAGCAGCGATGGGGAACGGTCATGTGCTGGTAGGGGGTGGGGAAAAAGAGGGGGGGAAGAAGAGGGAGCAGTGAGGGCGAGGGCGAATCCGACAATGTAGAAATGGGAGAACCAGCAGTGAGGCACCGTCATGTGCTGTCAGGGGGTGGTGGGGAAGAGGGAGGGATGGAGCAGTGAGCAGTGAGAGCGAGGGCGAGGAGTGCAAGGTTGACGGAGAGTTTGACAATGTAGAAATGGGAGAACCAGCGGTGAGGCACCGTCATGTGCTGGCAGCGGGTGGGGAAAAAGAGGGGGGGGAAGAAGAGGGAGCAGTGAGGGCGAGGGTGAGGAGCAGAAGGTTAAAGGCGAATTCGACGACGTAGAAGTGGGAGAAGCAGCGATGGGGAACGGTCATGTGCTGGTAGGGGTAGTTTTGGACAACTAGGAGAACAAGGAGAGGGAGAAGGAGAGGGGCCAGTGAGGGTGAGAATGAGGAGTGAAAGGTTGAAGGCGAATCCGGGGATGTAAAAGTGGGAGAAGTAGCGATGGAAAAAGGTCATGTGCTGGCAGGGATGGTTTGGGAAGAAGGAGAGAAGAAGGAGAAAGGCGACGGGAGAGGGAGGAAGCAAGGGATTGGGAAATGGAGGGTAGGACCGCTTTGGGTGATTCCTCGAAGTCACTTTTGAGAAATTTCATAAGGGACTTCAATATAGAAGAAGGAGAAAGGCGACGTGGAGAGGGAGGAAGCAAGGGAATGGGAGATGGAGGGCAGGACCGCTTTGGGTGATTCCACGCCCAGCAGGACTTTGAGCTTTGAGGCGACTTAGAACCAATACAACTCATACGCAGAGAGGCGAATATCGGTGACGCCAGGAGACGTTCCGTGTTTACTGGTAGGACCGCTTTGGGTGATTCCTCGTCCGGCTAGACTTGGAGTTTTGAGACGACTGGAAGCTAAAACTAACTCAACTCACCCGCAGATAAGCAAATCTCGACGACGCGGGGGATTTCACGGGTTTGCTCGAAGAGCCGCTTTGGGTGATTCCTCGACCGGCCAGAATCCGCATGAGATGGCGGAGGGGAGTAAGCACGGGGAGAGGCAGGAGCGCGAGGATGACTGGGAGAGCGATTATTGCCCAGAAGCAGCGGAGGAGGGAGATCACGACGTCGCGTAGCGTCAGAAACGCCACGTCAGAAACAGCGTTTATTGGTGACATGGCTGTCTGTCGGGCGTGTTGCGTCAGCTCCGTAGGAACAAATGCTCAGAAAGGTGTAGGTTTGAGGATGCGCTCTGGTTTCCTGACTCCGCGAGGAGAGATGACGCGTAAATTGCGCCACCTCCAAGCGATTTGCTAGTATGCGCTGGGCCGATCCGTTATGCATGTGATGCGCAGCACGTGGGGAAGCGTGGAATGCGGATAAGTTGTACCAAGATACCCCGAACGCGGAAAGGCGTGAGCGAGAAAGAGATGGAGAGAAGTGGGAGGAAGATGCTAAATGATAGTGCGATGACGTTGGGAGGGGAGGATACAAGAGTCTAGCTTCACCGACAGATGCGTTTTTTCACGCTTCGGCGAGATCCATGGATAATGGTGGAGTGAATGTATTTGCGGTGTGCTTTGTGAGTTCGTGATGGCTTCACCCTACTAAACCACTCTAGATTTCTGATAGCCGCTATCAAGCGCACAGAAATGCTTTGAACCGTACGAAGGTGGCGTTCACGACATCTCTCCCAACCTTCCGCGACACAAAAACATTGGTAACATTTCGCTGGCTGGCCATGATGGTTGTTGAAAGATAGGCTGTTCACGTTACGCGCCCTGAGCTTGCTTGACCTCGGCTATCCATCATCCATCAACCGAGCTGAAAGCTAAGGAAAACCGTTTATCAGGTGAGGAAACGCCCTCAACCGCAGGAAGGTGAATAATGCCAAATATCTCATCATCCTTGACTCATCATCATCCTTCACGGACGCATACCCTCGAATTTATCGTTCTTCCTGTCACCAGTCATCCATGGCTGTTGAATCTGGTCAGCGTTCATTTTGGTGTTGTGCTATCCACTCAAGATGCCAAACAGCAAGTTACACGGGTCTCACGTTTTGTAATCACGGTGCCTTGAACGACGCGCATCTTTCTTGGAATCAGCAAGATTAGCATCCTCGGATGGATTCAAGGAGCCTGTGCGCTGGCTCGCGGCGTTTCCCACGAAAAAAAAAAAAAAGAAGCTTGTGCTAATCTTAGCTTCCACTCGCCCTCCTTATCCAAGACTCATGACTCGGAAACGACGTGGCGTAACGCCTCCTTGCCGCTTGCTGTTGGCCTTTTTATACGGAGTTCACTGGCTCAGTCTTCATACACACCAGCTTTCTTTATTTTCAGTTGTCGAGCCTCGTCTTTATTCCGACGTGCGTCGTCTGATTCCTCCGAATGGCTCCATCGTTCTTGAGCTGCGCGGCAGCTCTTCAAATCATCCTGATCATTCTTCAGTACGTTCTCAGTCCGTTCTGTTGTTTGACGGCAGCGCATTTTTACGCCATCTTTAAAACTTTTCTCGCTGCGATTTCTTATTGTGGTTCAATACTTTCTTCCCACCTTCCGTAACATTTCGCAGTCTCTCTGTGAGCGTGCATGCACGGAGCTTGCCATCTCGTGATGTTCCCCGAGACATCAAACCAGATGCGAATTGCCATCAAAGTGCTTCAGTACCCGGGTCCTTACCCCACTTCAAAGCCTTTGCCGGAGAGCTGGCTGCTACCAACGTAAATCTTCGTGTTGAAGAAACTGATGCTGCCAGCCACAGAGTGCAATCCGGGTCACTGGGTGCAGTAAGTGGATGGCGGGACAGTGGATGGGTGGACTGATATCTTGTCTGAGAGTGTTTCAAGATGTGTTTTCTGAGATTCCCCATTCTAACTGGCTCCTCTCTATTTGCAGACGCTTCAACAGCGTTCACGGCATCCTTGGAAGCGCCTGACCCACTTATGGTCATCGATTTCAATAAACCAGCGACTTTATGAACCACATTTTGGAACTGGTTATCAGAATGACGGCTCTGATACTGGTATCAGAAACACTGAAGCAGTGGATAACATTGGTCTTGCGTTTTCTTTGCTGGGCCAGCTGTTTCCGTTGCGGGCACTGGCCTCCAGGAAGCAGGTTCTTGGAGGGTCAGGAGCCACATTCTTTGAGCAGGACGCCAATGCTGGGAGCATCAACAACCTGGGAGTTACAAACAGTCAGAGAAGCAGAGTGGGAGATGGCATGGGTTATGCTTCAAGCTTTCAGGGCAATTCAATGTCCCAACAAAGTGCAACTAACCCCACACTCCCCACTGTGTATGTCGGGTCTAGTGTCTCCACTACCGCCGCAACAAATGGGGTAGGTTCATCTTTCCCATTTGCAGGACTGGGAACGACTGGTGATGTGTTTGTTGGTGTGGGTGGTCAGTTGATTCCAACAGGTGCAAGCATTGGAGATTGATACGTTGAGATGAGTGGAGAATTCTTGTTGACCTTTGATATTGTAATTGACATTGTACTACAATATTGAGAAAGCTTGCTTTCTGTTCTTGCAATGGCAACGTGCTTCATTAGAAATGCAGTTATTACAGCATTTTCGTCCAACTGTAAATCATACATGCACATGATCAGGGTGGGTGGGTGGGGAGTGGAACTGCGAAGTTCCAAAGTGAAGACGTGGGTGGAGGCCGAATGGCCTCCAACCCTCTTATACGCAGTTGCGTTGCTGCACTACAGTCAGCTGCACTTTCACAATACGCATTTTTAGAAAGTGGTACACACTTACGAAAAAAATCATTACAAGACAATCTACCCCCAACAATCGGCTTCACAATGGCCTGCCAGTAAAATGCCAGCAAACAAATAATTTGCTACCAGTTTCAGCCACCACAGCTTCTCCAGCAACTTCCACCTAAGCCATTGACCATTCATTGGCCGCTTTATTGCTCCCATTTTCACCTCTGCATGCCATTGCTGTGGCGTCTGCTGCTGCTACTGTTCCAACCAGTAATGTTTCCCCTGCGTCTCCCCTGCCCCAGTGACTACCTAAAGCATATCTTCCTTCTCTTCCTATCCCCCTCACGCCATTACTGTTACAAATGCTGCTACTGATACCAATAGTTTTGAGGCATCTTAAATTTCTCTTCCTCCTCACCTACTGCAACTTAAGTTTTTTTCCTGCTGCTACTGCTTCTACTGCTGCTGCTGCTCCCACCAAACACCACCGCCACCACCACCAGCACCACTTCACTTGTACTTGGCTTTAAGCCGAGCCAATTCCGCCTCATCGTCCGCTCCCAACCCCATCTCCATCTGAGGCACCCTCTCTTCCTCCTCCTCCACCCCTGCTGCCTCTGCCGCCCGCTGCTTTTGCCGCACCGCCGTGGGAAGCTGCGCAGTAGCTTCCGTCGCCAGTTCATCAAGAACCTTGTTTACTTCCTCTTCCATTTCATCCTCCATCTCCTCGGTGTCTAGAGCATCGTCTACGGCCTCTTCCAGCATCTCGCTGATTAAACCAGCCTGAACAGGAATACAGAGAGAGGAGGAGGTAAACAGAGGGGAAAAAGCAGGGAAATCGGGTTGTGATTCTCTCCTCCAGCTAATCAGGAACCTTATTACTTCCTCTTCCATTTCATCCTCCATCTCCTCCATGTCCAAAGCATCGTCCCCTATCTCTCTCTCTCCATTCTTTCTGGTTTTTGAGAATTCTCAAAAACCGGCTTGCAGTCATCACCCCAATCTCTCTCTCTCCATTCTTTCTGGTTTTTGAGAATTCTCAAAAACCGGCTTGCAGTCATCACCCCAATCTCTCTCTCTCTCCATTCTTTCTGGTTTTTGAGAATTCTCAAAAACCGGCTTGCAGTCATCACCCCAATCTCTCTCTCTCCATTCTTTCTGGTTTTTGAGAATTCTCAAAAACCGGCTTGCAGTCATCAACCCACTCTCTCTCTCTCTCTCTCGAATGGTCCTTGCATTTCTTTGGGGGGTGGTACAACGGAAGGTGCAAAACACACAAGCACAAGCTTAACAGAAAACCGGCATCCTAACTATTCCAAGTCCCCTACCTACTCTGCCCCCCCCCCTGTCCGACCCTACTGGTCGAACGGGGCCTCAATCAACTGGTGCAGCTGTCCCTCACTGAGAGGGATGATGGGTCCTCTAAAACCGAGCTCGTCCGCCGCCAAGGCCTCATTGGTCTTGGTGCGGAGGGCGTTGGCCTGTGCCCGCTGGAGGCACACGCTCCAACGCTGGCGGTACTCCGTCAGAAGCTTCGCTGCTTCGTAGGAGGTAGGGGCTGCGTTAAACCGCAGCTTTGCCGCCAGCTCCGCGCATTGCTGCAGGTAAGCCAGCACCCCCGGCGAGGGGTAGCCGTATGTTTCCACTGCGAGCGCGTGGAACCCCACCCACGTGTTCCGCCGTGCGTACTTCTCCTCCTTTTTTGCCGCTGCCGCCCTAGCTGCCCAACCAGGAGCTCGGTTGCAGTTCTCGTCCTGGTATGACATCGGGTCCGTCACGGTCACGTCGCACATCCAAACCTCCCCGGTCAGTGGATGACGGATGGTGACATCCGCCTTTAGGTTTTCAACCAGTGAGTAGACATACGTCTCCTTATGAACCGTAAAACCCGCCTCAGCCCCGATATTTGCTATCTCATCCCGCAGAGCGTGATGGGTAGCGGTCCTCCCTTTCCCCTTCTCGCAGCGCATGAGGTGGTTGGGGAGGCGGTCGTCGGGGAAGGTGGTGCGGTAGCGGCAGTCACAGCGTCTAGGCACTGGGAGGGGGAGGCCTAGGCGGAAGGCAGCTGCAGTTGAGAGCTGGGAGGGGCCCATTCGGAGCGAGGGGATGAGCGGGATCGCCAGCAGCCAATCCCCCGCTCCTGGGCCTAGCACCGACTGCATCCGTTGCGCATGGCCTGAAAGGGGGTTGGGGCGCATCCGCCTTGCCTCGCGCATGGCCCTCAAGAAGCGGCGGGAGTGAACCGCCAGCGCTAGGCTCTGCTGCAGCTTCAGTCCCTTGGGGTCTGTCTTCCCGGCCTGGAGCACCTCGAGAGCCTCAGGTGGGAGAGCTGCCTCAGCCGCGGCGAGGCGTGCAGGCAGCGCGTGCGGGGAGCCGTGGGTAGGGTCCAGTAGGGGGAGGAGCGCGGCGACAGCAGGGTGTAACGACTCCTCCAGGGAGTATAGAAGGTGGGCGGCGCTGATCACTGAAGCGAGGTAAGCGTAGCTGCCTTCAACGGCGGGGTCAGTGATGCCCAGGCCTCCCAGAGTCACGGGCAGGGCCGCCTGCCGCCAAATCCTCCGCCTCTCCCGGGCACTCCTCGGTCTCATGATGTGGGCCGAGTCCAGGAAGGTGTGTAGGAGCTGCTCCCCCCAAGCTGACCATTCCGCTTCAGGGAGAGCTTCCAGGGGGGTGGTTCTGGCCAGAAAAGAGGCTCGGCGGCTGACACAGCGGGTGAGGAGGAGGAGGCTAAGCTGGGGGTCCATCTGGGCCAGCAGGGGGAGTGGGGATGCTGCTACTGCCAGTCTCTCTCTCACGGCGCCCGCGCACCCCCGGGGTGTGCCAACCGGGCTGCCGAGAATCTGCAGTCCCTCATCAGAGATAGTAATTCCCGGGGCACTGCAGAGGGGTCGATTGGAGCGGCGGACCACGCCGCGCATTTGGCCGGGTTGTGTACCAGGCCGAGGGCGGCAAGTGCGGATGTGAGGTGGTCGAAAGCTGCTGTGCAGGCCGAGGCGTCGCCGAGCAGCGTGATGTCATCGGCGTACGCCAGCAGGACCACCTGAGGGTGTGCCGCCGCCGTGGCAATGAGGCACGGGTGGATGCTTGCCGCGAACAGGAGGGGGCCGAGCGGGTCCCCTTGGCGAACTCCTCTGGCGCTCTGCAGCGGGGCTGCGCCGAAGTCGTGGTCGAGGTAGAGCGAGGAGGGAGCCCCGTAGGATAGGCGGACGAGGGGGATCAGCTTCTTCAGCGCCTCGTTTCTCAGTCCTTCGAACACCGCTCTCCTTTCTACCGCGTTAAAAGCGTTCGCGAGGTCGATCTGCAAGGCCACTGCAGCAGGGTGCACTTCCAGGTACGTGCGAGCGGTGTGGATAGCCGCTTCGATCCCCCCTGCTACTGCCACGCCGAATTGAAGGGGGGCAAAGTGAGTACGGGCGGCTGGCGCGGTCAGGAAGAGGGCGGCCTTTGCTATAATCCGGAGGAGACACTCCCCCACCGCTATTGGCCGCGTCCCTCCTTGGGGTTTCGTAAAGGCTAGCAGGCGGGAGGCCGTGAGAAGATCCCCCGCGGCTGTTGGGAGTTTCCCTGCTAGAGCTGTGTTGGAGAGGGCGAGGAGGTGGGAGAGTACTTCGGCATTCCCTAGGGCTGCGTCGCGGATATGCTCGAAAGTGGTTCCTGAGGGGCCGGCCCCGACTCCGTTGGGGAGCTTGGCGAGGAGGCGCCTGAAGTCGCGGGCTTCGATAGTGGGTGGGTCTTCAGCCGAGGCGGTGTGGAGCCAGTCAGGGAGAAGCTGGCTGGCAGGTGGATGTCTCGTCGCGAGGGCTTCCAGCACTTCAGGTGAGGCAGGTGACACAGGGGTGGCCTGGAGGGATTGGAGTGATTTTGACAGGTTACCCCGTTTTGCCAGACCTTCCGCCCGTGCCAGTATTCCAGTTGTGTCGAGTGAGTGGCGAGGCTGCGGAGGCAAGGAAATCGCCTGGACAGCTTCTTCGTATAGGTCCGCCCAGAGCCCTTGGCGAAATCGCAGGAGCCGATTCATCATCGCGCTCCAGTCAGGTTTACGGGCTGACGAGGTGCGAAGGAGTATGCGCGGGAGAAAGGTCAGTAGTTTCCATCCTGGCGCAGACTCGGGATTGGCCGCCAGGTGGAGTAACGGCGTCAACATACAGATCGCGAAGGAGTCGCGAAGGTCTTTGGGGGGGTGGCGAGCGAGAGGAGGTTGGCGACTGTCACGCAGCGGGTCGAGGTCCCAGACTGCAACCTGAGCGAATAGCTCAGAGTTTTTCGCCAGGTCGTCAGGTTTGAGCATCGGGGGGGGTTGGACTCGGGGCTGCGGAATTTTCATTGGCTGTTGCAGAGTCAATTCTTTCTTCTGGAGCGGCTCGATTTCCCCTCCTTGCTTGAATTCCCCCCGCGGTTCGATTCCGAACTGAGGTTCGGTTTGCAGGTTCACCTCTGGCCTGCTGGTTTGGGAGCTCCGCTTCCCGCAGCAGCTCCAACTCTTCCTCGTCCTCCTCGGCCTCTGCTTCTAACATCCCCTCGTTTTCAGGGTTAAAGGCAGGGTCCCTCTCTTCACTTTCCTCATTCTCCGCTTCCTCCTCTGCTTCCTCGCTAAGTGGTTCCACGTCGCCCTCCGCGCCGTTTCGCATCAGCCTTTCCACATTCCTCGCGTAGCCGCTTGCACCAGATCGGCGCCTATTCGAACCTCATGCTCCACCACCTCTTCGTCCTCTCTCGTTGCCTCGTCGTCCGCGGCGGCTGCCGCGTCCTACGCGGATTCCCCGCGTTGCTCGTCCCACAGCAGCTCCCTCGCGCCCTGTCTGCGGCGCCGCGACCGTCTCGTTTTCGCTTCGTCGCCGCACTGGCGTCGGCTGCGGTAAGATCGGGGGTGATGGACCCATCCGTGAGACGGGATCCGGAGCTGGAGGGTTCCGCGGAGAGCTCGCTACCGCAGCCTGCGCCTGCCGGGCCTCGTCCGCGTCTCCCTACGCACCCCTCCGCGAGCGAGCCCGTGCACCACTTCGAGCGGGTTCAAACGCTTCCCCATCGTCCTGCCGCGCGCCCCGCCTCGCCAGAGTATTCGTGGGCGCCTGCTCGTGTTGCGTCGAACCGCCCGGACGGTCAGCCGCGGCAGGAGCGCGGGTGCTCGCCTCTGCGGCACCCTCAACAGCCGCCCTCTCCTCGCCGCCCTTCTCCTGAGCGTCGCGAGCACTATCAGCGCGGGGAGGGGGGTAAGCGTTCTCCTGCACGTCCTCGCTCCCCTCGCCGCCCATCCCCTCGTGGTCAGGCAGGCCAGCGCTCACCGCGAGCGCGATCCCCCGCGCAACGTTCTCCTCGGCGATCTCCGGCGACGCGGGGGAGGGGGTCGCCTGGTCGTCGCTGGGATTCGGGTCGCCGCGAGCAGTCCCCCCCGCGTCCACATTCGGCTGGTTCCGGGGGACGGCGGGGCTGGCGGAAGGGCGGAGGGCGAGGCGGGAATGGCAACCAGCCTGATCCAGCCCTCGATCATGCTGCGGACACGTTCGTGGAGGTGGTGAGGCAGGCCCGGGCGAGTGGGGCGCCGACTCACGTCCATATTGAGGTGACCAACGGTCCCCCCTTCGCCGCGGACCTAGGCCAGGTCGCTCCTCTGCGTGCGCCGACGCTGCGCGAGTATCAGCCCGCGCGTGAGGGGAGGACTCAGTTCCGCACCCCCCTGTCAGGTTCCCGGCTTCTCTGCGCCGCGCTTGGCTGTTGGCCGGACTCCTGGCTGGCCGGCGGCGTTTCCGCGCGAAGCGCAGACTGCACCTCTCCCCACTCGCGCGGGGAGAGACCCCATGCTGACCATGTGCCGGGTTCTGAATCCGGCGGAGGCGTGGGAGGTGGTGGCGAACTTGCAGCTGGCGGTGTGTGGGGCCACGAGGAGCTTTCCGAGCAGTTTTGGTCCAGGGACCCGAGGATCCTGCGTGACTTTGGCAGAATCACTCGAGTCGCAGTTGGCACCCGTGTCGGACGCGCCCGCCGGGGTAGCTCCCTTAGCCCGTACTTTCCCCCGCCACGTGGGGGATCTTGTAGGGGCTGCTCAAGCCGGGACCCCCTTGGACACACTCCAGTCGTCGGCGCATCTCCTTCTTGCGTTGTCGGCGTGCATGCGCTCGATGCTTGAGGTGGAGGGGGCGGAGCCGTACACGATGTAGGCCTCCGCCGTGTGTAGAATTGCATGCCGCGCCTCTTGCTCCTGCCCAGCTCCTTGCCTTTGTGTGTGTGTGTGTGCCCTATATAAGCCGATCCTCCGTTTTGTGTCTTGCCACCAGAAACGCGCGGCCGAAGGCCGCCGGCGCGAGCCGCGGAAAACTGAGAACACACGAAATAATGAGGAGAAGAAGGCACCAAGGGCCCTTAAATAGGCTCAGAGGAAGAGGGCCGAGGGAAGAGGAAGAGGGCTGGGTGCTAAGTCCTCTCTCTCTCTCGCTCTCTCCAGCCGCGGGAAACTGAGAACACACGAAATAATGAGGAGAAGAAGGCACCAAGGGCCCTTAAATAGGCTCAGAGGAAGAGGGCCGAGGGAAGAGGAAGAGGGCTGGGTGCTAAGTCCTCTCTCTCTCTCGCTCTCTCCAGCCGCGGGAAACTGAGAACACACGAAATAATGAGGAGAAGAAGGCACCAAGGGCCCTTAAATAGGCTCAGAGGAAGAGGGCCGAGGGAAGAGGAAGAGGGCTGGGTGCTAAGTCCTCTCTCTCTCTCCCTCTCTCTCACTCTTCCCCTCACTCACTCTTCGCTCCCGCCCCATCGCACATTCATCATATCTTTGGACAGCTCTTGCATAATGCCAGCCACCTGTATGAAGATTGGTTTTGAGACGTCTCAAAACCAATCTTCATACACGTATCATCTCTTTGGACAGCTCTTGCGTCATGCCAGCCACCTGCGGGACTTTGATGAGACTGCTGCAGGATCTCTTATAAGGCTGTTCCTTTTTCCCACTTCTCACCTCCCTCCCCCTCCCCATCGCACATTCATCATCTCCTTTGGACAGCTCTTGCATCATGCCCGCCACCAGGGGCATTTAGACCAACCAAATGGTTGATTGGCTTCATGTGCCCCTTAGAGTGCTCAGGCGCTCTTTTCCCTCTCCCCACCCCTACTCCCCCCCTCACATTCATCATCTCTTTGGACAGCTCTTGCATCGTGCCCACCACCAGGGGCATTTAGACCAACCCAATGACTGACCGGACTGGCTGCGCGGCAGCTTCATGTGCTTCTGAGCCCGCTCACAGCAGCCCTACATCCCCCTATGACTCCGTAGAGAGCTTCACATGCTTCTAGAGCTGCAGCTTTTACACTTTACAGAGCTCACAGCAGTAGGGCTGCTGTAGGGCTGCAGTAGGGCTGCTATTATTCCGCTCACAGCAGCCGTACCTCCCCCTATGACTCCGTAGAGCTTCACATGCTTCTAGAGCTGCTGAAATGCCACTGTAAAGGCTCTTCCCTCCTCCCTCTCCCCTCTTCCCAGTTCCCCCACCCTCGCACCTTCATCATCTCTTTGGATAATTCTTGCATCGTGCCCGCGACCTGTGGCACTTTGATCAGCCCGCTGACGAGCTTCATCACCTCTGTGCTCTTCGCCATGTGCCCCGCCACCTTCGCCATGGCTGGTGGTAATGGAGAGGGGTTGGGAGGGATTGGAAGGGATTGGACAGGGGGAGCCAGGGAGAAGGAGGAGTTGGGGGAGGGGGGTGGTTCAACACAGAAGCACCAACCACCTGCGGCACTTTAATCAGCCCGCTGACGAGTTCCATCACCTCTGTGCTCTTCGCCATGTGCTCCGCCACCTTCGCCATGGCTGGGAGGGATTGGAGAGGGATTGGGAGGGGTCAAAAGAAATTGCAACGGGGGGATTTGGGGGAGGGATCTACATGTGAGCACAGGGCTCAGGCCCCCCATTCCATCCCACTCAGCCCGCTGACGAGCTTCATCACCTCTGTGCTCTTCGCCATGTGCTCTGCCACCTTCGCCATGGCTGGAGGGGTTGGGGGAGTACACAGGCACGGGGGAGTACACAAGCACGGGGGAGTATACAGGCACGGGGGAGTACACAGGCACGGGGGAGTACACAGGCACGGGGGAGTACACAGGCACGGGGGAGTACACAGGCACAGGGGAGTACACAGGCACGGGGGAGTACACAGGCACGGGGAAGTACACAGGCACGGGGGAGTACACAGGCACGGGGGAGTACACAGGCACGGGGGAGTACACAGGCACGGGGGAGTACGCAGGCACAGGGGAGTACACAGGCACGGGGGAGTACACAGGCACGGGGAAGTACACAGGCACGGGGAAGCACACAGGCACGGGGAAGAGAGCAAAGGTTTGGCGGGAGAGGCAGAGAGATATTACATGTTACGCAAGAGAAGCAACATGATGAGGAGATGATGTCTAAGAATTGCCTCATCACCTCTGCGCTCTTGGCCATGTGCCCTGCCACCTTCGCCATGGCTGGAGGGGGGAAGGGCGTGAGGTCTTAAAGAGATGCCTTAAAAGTGGACCAGAAAGAGGGTGCGAGGTTCAGCAAAGCAGCACCGCGCACAGGGGCTCTCAACTCGTTGATGATTTTCAACCCCTGTGCCAGCACTTGCCACCTTCGCCATGCTCGTCTTGGGACATTTTCCGGTGAGCAGCAACCTCACCAACCTCCCCTCTCCCCACCCTCTGTTCTGCTTTCTGGTGGATCTCTCAAGGAAGGCTCAGCATTGGCAGCACTGAGAAAGAGGTAGCTGGAAAAAAATGCTGGTATGCTATTTGGAGCTTGGCAAGATGCGCTAAGGATGACATGGGTAGCGGCAGGCAGGAGATTTGGATCCTGAAAGCATTTTTCCAAGCTCCAAATCTCCTGCCTGCCGCTACCCATGTCATCCTTAGCGCATCTTGCCAAGCTCCAAATCTCCTGCCTGCCGCTACCCATGTCATCCTTAGCGCATCTTGCCAAGCTCCAAATAGCATACCAGCAATTTTTTCCAGCTGCCTCTTTCTCAGTGCTGCCAATGCTGAGCCTCCCCTGCTGCTCCCAACCTCACCAACCTCCCCTCTCCCCACCCTCCGTTCTCCAATCTTCCCCCCCCAGTGCAGCGACACGGAGTTGAGCTGGGCTCGCGACCTCGTGCTCACACCAACAACAAAACCCCTTCCCACTATTCCCTTTCCTTCCTCCCCATCCCACCCATTAGAGCCACCCACTCCCACCCCTCCTCCTCACGCTCACCGATGTTCTCCCCCAGGCATCTCCCTTCTCCCAGGCACAGCGAAATGGAGTTCATCTGAGCCTTCAGCGCGTGCTTATGGCAACAACCACACGCCCATCCCCTGTTTCCCTTCCTTCCTCCCAAACACCCTCCTAACCCCCTTCCCCTCAAACTCACCGATTTTTCTCCCCCAGGCACATTGAAATAGAGTTCATCTAAGCGTCCTGAGCATGCTCAAACCCTTCATAACCCCCTCCCCTCACACTCACCAATGTTCTCCCCCAGGCACAGTGACATAGAGTTCATCTAAGCCTCCTGCGCATGCTCACACCCTCCGATTCAATCTCCCTCTCAACATTCAAACTCTCCCCAACCCTCACACACGTCTATAAGCAATCCCCCCCCCAATCCCCCTCCCCCCTCTCTCCCCCCCTCACCGATGTTCTCCCCCAGGTGCAGTGAGATAGAGTTCATCTGCGCCTTCTGCTCGTGCTCATATCCCCCCTACTACCCCCACATTCATTCCCCCTGCCCACTCCCTCCTCTTGCACCCCCCTCTCACCAATGTTCTACCCCAGGTGAAGGGAGATGGAGTTCATCTGGGCTTTCTGCTCGTGCTCACACCCCCCAGCCCCTGTTCCCTCCTCTCCACTTCCCCCACCTCCCACTCACCAATGTTCTCCCCGAGGTGAAGGGAAATGGAGTTCATCTGCGCCTTCTGTTCGTGCATGCGACCAATGGCTTTCCGGGATCGCACCAGCTCCTTGGCTAGGTGCTGGGATGATAGTAGTACGTGACAGGAGAAAGGGAGGAAGGGGAGGGGGAGTGGAGAGCACACATGAGTCATGTGCATGCAACCGATGGCCTTGCGCGATCGCACCAGCTCCTTGGCTAGGTGCTGCAATGACAGGGGGTAACAAAGGAGGAGAGGGTTGAGATGGAGTTCAATTGAGCCTTGTGCTCGTGCATGCACGCGACGAATGGCTTTCCGCGATCGCACCAGCTCCTTGGCTAGGTGCTGCAATGACAGGGGGTAACGAAAGGGGAGAGGTGGATGGGAGTGGGGATATGGAATTTATTTGAGCCTTCTGCTCGCGCATGCGGCTAATGGCCTTGCATGATCGCACCAGCTCCTTGGCTAGATGCTGAGAGATGGGAAGTGCGAGGCAGGGTGGGTGGGATTGGAAAAAGGAGGGGGGGGGTTGTGGAGGGTTAGAATCAGCCATGTGCGTTTGCCTAAACTAGTTTTGAGGCGCCTCAAAACTGGGAGGGTTGTGGAGGGTTAGCATCAGCCATGTGCGTTTGCGTTTGCCTAATAGCCTTGCGAGATGATGGGAGATAAGAGACGTGGAAGATCGGAGGTGTATTTTGAGGCGCCTCAAAATACGCCTTGCGAGATTATGGGATGGGAGATAAGAGATGTGGGAGATCGGGGGTGGTGGGCTGGGTGTGGGGGGGGGTGTTGGTTATGAAAGGATTACATGAGCAATGTGCGTTAAAGTGATGGAATTGCGCGATCCCACTAACTCCTTGGCTAGACGCCGGTGCCACACCACACCACACCACACCACACTGCACCAACACACTACACCGCACTGCACTACACCGCACTGCACTACACCGCACCACACCTCTCCCATCCCACACACCTTGGCTGATCCCAGATGGCCTCGCTTAGCCGCCTCCTTGATTTCCTTCTTCACATTCATCTCGCTCCACCACCCCACTCACCACCCAATCCCATCCCACCCCATTCCATCCCATCCCATCCCATCCCATCCCATCCCATCCCATCCCATCCCATCCCATCCCATCCCATCCCATCCCATCCCATCCCATCCCATCCCATCACACCACACCTCGCCCATCCCACACACCTTGGCTGAACCCAGATCGCCCCTCTTGGCCGCCTCCTTGATTCCCTTCTTCACATTCACCTCCTCTCGCTGAATCTCTGCATCAAAAAGAAGGAGAGGGAGAGGAGGGGGGAAGGCATGATGCGGCAAGGTGGCAAGATTGAAAGGCATCACTCTTATCACTCTGTTGGTTTGTCTGCCCCGCTTGGCTTGGCCGCCTCCTTGATTCCCCACTTCACATTCACCTCCTCTTGTTGAATTTCTGCATCGAAAGGGAGAGGAGGGAAGACAGGGGGAAAAGGGAGGAATGAAGGAGGAGGGAGGACGGAGGGAGGACGGAGGGAGGACGGAGGGAGGACGGAGGGAGGACGGAGGGAGGACGGAGGGAGGACGGAGGGAAGAGGGATGAAGGAGAGTAATCGGTAAGATACAGCGATGACATAGTGGATGGATTATATTTGATTTATTTAAGTGTATCTTCAGTAGATTGAATCTTCACCACCCCCCTTAATTCCTTCTTCGGATTTACCACCTCAATCTCCTTGATGAAACGATGGTGTATGCCAGTACCTCTCCATGAAACCATGGCGTGTTTAGAGGCGCCTCAAAAGTCCTCTCCATGACCATGGCGTGTATCATGTTGACTTTTGAGCCGACTCAAAAGTCATGACCATGGCGTGTACCATTTGAAGAGAAGTTACAGAGCAAGAAACATCAGACGCTCAAAGACAGCTATTGGCGTATTTTTTTGGCGTCTCAAAGACAGCTCTCCAGAAACATACCATCTACGTGACACCACCCAATCCCATCCCACTCGATTCCATCCCACCCCACCCCCGTCCACCTCGCTCCACCTTACCCCATTCCATCCCATCCCATCCCAACGAGCCTCGAATGCTCCGCTCTATGTTGCGCTGCTCATGCCGTAGCTTGCGCTGCCACTCCCAACCCATCCCAACCCATCCCATCCCATCCCATCCCATCCCATCCCATCCCATCCCATCCCATCCCATCCCATCCCACCGCTCGCCCCAGCCACCCACCTCGGATGTTCCGCTCGATGTTGCGCTGCTCCTGCCGTAGCTTGCGCTGCCACTCCCGCAGCTGCTGCTGCGGAGTCAGCTTCGGGCCGAACATGTTCTTCAGCATCGTGCTGACGTGGCAGGTGACGTGGCTAGCGTTGGCTTTGTGATTAGCTCCCACACTCAACAAGTGAATCTCGACTCGATAGAATCACCAGCCAAACCCCTTACAATCACCACTCGGTTAAACTGTTCCTAACATTCGCACTCTTGCAACCCAAACAAGACAATCGCGGGTCTACAATCAGTCTCCAGTGGTTAACTAACTGAGACTAACTGACAGTTGACGCTAACTGAGAGTCAGCTGACGCCAACTGAGACTCAGTTGACGTTAAAGGCCACACCCCGAATTACACAACGAAGTCAACGAAAAAAATGTAGGTTCGGGAAACCCCAGAGACAGGTTCGGTGGGGAAATCGAGAACCAATCGCGTCAAAATCCCACTCAAAACCCTCGACCAATCACACGAAAGTGGTGACAGTTTTGGGGCCGACACGGTAATTCTGGATGTGTCCTTTAACAGGCCAACACACTAAGCACAACTGAGAAATAGAGGGAAGTAATGCCAAAGAGTCGTTCCCTGATTTCGCGCGCTCCGGAAGCAGGAGAGCGGATTCGCGAAGAAATTAGCTCGAATTCACAGAAGAGAATTGCTCGTATTCGGGAGCAAGAATTCGATAAGTGGAAACTCGGAACTACAACCGCACATAAGTAACAGTGGCTGAAAGAATGACTCAGGTAAAACGAGCAGATACTCAATGACGTAGGCTTCAGATGGGCACCCAATGAAAGAAATTCATCAGGACCACAAATGCCGAGTGAATGCGCGTTCATTTTTAGCCAAAATGCTTACGTGACTGGAACATTTCTTTTTCCAGATACTCGTTGAGACTCCGAATGGTAGTTCCGGGGTCATCTTTTTTTTTTTTTTTTTTGATATCAAATACATTACAGGAATGTATAGACATCGACAGTCGTAACTGTTCCGGGGTCATCTTACCCGCTCGAAAGCTTTCAGTTAAAATTGCTACGAGGATGTTGAATACGGTTTCTCGAATCATGTCGGGAGGGAGAGGAAGCTAGCATGCAGATCTTCGTTACAGAGAAACGCGTTTACAAGTCGGAGTTATTTGTGCAGTGGAATTTCACCCGCTTCATGTGTCAAAGTTCAGACAGCCCTCAGCGGCTGACAATACGTACCTCTTCAAAACGCACAACACCGAGCAGAGAGCGAAACCCTTTCAAACCCTTCTCGGAAGGGCCAAATCCAAAATGGATATCGGGCATCCGTGGCTCTAAAATTGACAGATAACCGCACTGAACCCACGATTGTTCAAACTTCCTTTTCCACAACCAGTTTGAACCTTTTTGAAAGCTGTGAATGAGGGTGAGGAAATCTCCCATTGCTTCACTTCAGAAACGTGAAGTGAAGCTCGCCTCGCCACTTCACACCCACTAAGTCAGACGGATTCCGTCAGTGCTGTGTGCGGGCAGAGCAGTCCTTGGTCCGACGGATTCCCTCGGCATTTCGCGTCCGTCGTCATCTTTGCCGGTTAGCCGTCATCAACGGGCCCATGGAGTCCATGGTCGTCAACCGCGGTCCCACGACAGCATCTAAGCTGTTGCCGCCACGTCACACACTTCGACCCGCGGTAACTACTATGCGCGTCGCCAGTAATTATATTGCTCATATTTGTCATACTTGCAGCCCTATTACCGGTCCTGTGAGCTGCATTGGTTACGAAAGATTGCCGAATTTGGTAACAGATTCCAAGAGACGGTTACAATCGCCGAGAAGCGGCCGAACTCGGTACACTGCCTCGGCGACGGGCGGTACAAATTCCTCTTCTAACGCGGATGACGCGGCGGCAATCAAGGCCAGACTCCGCGCCGCGATTGCGAAGTCGGAGCGCGGAGTGGTAACAGACGAGGCGATTACTCGCGAAATTCTGGCAGCTATTGAATCGCTGGAGGAGCTAGGAGGAGGCGGAAGAGCGGACGAGAGGAAGGAATCTCCTGTGACAACGTCTGACGAATCATTGAGTGCCACGTGGAAGCTTCTATGGACGACTGAGAAAGAGACGCTCTTCATTTTCAAGCAGGCTCCCTTGTTCAGCACCACCGCCGGAGACACATTTCAAGTAAGCAGCTTCTTTTACCAGGCTATGCTAACCATAGACGTGTCGCAGGACGTGTCGCACGACGTGTCGCAGGGCACATTGAGCATCACCATCACCTTCCCCCCCTTCCCTTCCTCTCCCACTCATTTCCTCCCTCCCTTACTCCCTCCACCCCATGCAGATCAGAGACGTGGCTAAGATCACTCTAAGCAACACCATCACCTTCCCCTCCTCGGGCATCTCTGACGTCTCTGCTTCCATCCAAGTCGCCTCCCTCTCTCCCCTCCGCACACCCCCTCCCTTTCTTGAACCACCATCCCATGCCATTTGCAGACCATAGACGTGGCAAAGGGCACTCTCAGCAACACCATCACCTTCCCTGCCTTACCCCCTCCTTTTTCTCTTTCGCTTACCCCTTCCCGCCTCTCCCTCCTCGGTCCCCCAATGCCATTTGCAGACCATAGACGTGGCAAAGGGCACTTTGAGCAACACCATCACCTTCCCCCCTTCGGGCATGTTTGACGTATCTGCATCCATCCAAGTCGCCTCCGCACAACGCGTCACCTTCCAGTCAGTGTTATCCCCCTCCCCAAACACACACACACACACACACACACACACACACACACACACACACACACACACACACCACCTCCTGACAATCCCCCGTCTCCCCCCCTCGGGCATGTTTGACGTCTCTGCTTCCACCCAAATCGCCTCATATCAACGCGTCACCTTCCAGTCAGTACCGTCCCTCCACACAACCCCCCCCCCCCCCCCCCCCGCTCACCCCCAACACACACCCACCACCTGATAATCCCCCCTCTGCCCCCCTCGGCCATGTTTGACGTCTCTGCATCCATCCAAGTGGCTTCCGCCCAAAGAGTCACCTTCCAGTCAGTACCCCCCCCCCCCCCCAACGCACACACCTACCAATCCTCCCTCCCACTTTCCCCCTCTCCCCCTCTCCCTCCCTTACACGCACATGTTCAACATGTCTGCATCCATCCACGTAGCCTCCGCTCGCATCACCTTCCATCAGTATCCCCCATCACCTTCCATCAGTATTCCCCACGCATCCATCATCCCACTTAACCATCCCTTTCGCTCCCATCTCCCCCTCCGTTCCACTCCCTCTCTCCCACCTCTTCTTCTCCCCCTTCTCCTCCTCTCTCACACGTGTGACATGTCAAAATTCTGTCAGTTTCTTCTCTCCAACGTCCTACATCCTATCAGCTCCCCTTCTTACCCGTGTTTGTCGCATGCATCTTCAGGGCTGCTAAGCCATGCCTTTGCTTGCCTTGCCTGGATTGCATTTATCAAGCTTCTTACCTCCCCTTCCCCACATCAGGTTCACTGGTGCTTGTCTAGTAGCTGCTTCGTGGACCCTACCTGTTCCAACTCCCGCCCTTTCGGGTTGACTCAAAAGTCGCTTCTTGCTTCCCCTTCCCCTCATCAAACAGGTTCACAGGTGCTCGGCTAGTCACGGCGTCCTGGACACTACCTGTCCCACCCTTTGGTCAAGGATGGTGAGTGGAAATGTGCTGCTTCAGTGAATTCTGTGTGCCATTGTACGGTAACAAGGTAACTTTGGAGTTTGCTACATGCTGGATTGATCACTGCTTCGTGGACCCTACCTGGTCTGCTACTCGGCTCGGCCAATGATGGTATGGAAAGGTAGTCCCTTACAACGATTGTGAGACTTTTATTCAGAACCACGAGTTGCCAGTTGTCCAATCTTTGCCCCAGATGCTGCTGCTCCAAGTACCGATATGATGAAATTCCCATTCTATCACGCCACTCCAACAGGTTTGACAACACCTACATTGACAAGGAAATCCGCATCTCACGAGACTCGAGGGGTGACGTGCTTGTAGCAGAGCGTTCTGCACAGGACTAGCACTACTGTGATACGATGCACTATGTATATGGTATTAGCTTTCTCAAAGGTGCAGGGGCTGGACCATTAAGAAGCAGATCGATTTACCTTGTACTATGCATTTAAATGCAATAGCTTCAGCAAGTGTACAACATGAACAGGCATGGAAGGTACGGTAAGGCATCACAGCTTATGCATGCTGTAAGAATCATGATCCTTGCTATTCACAGTACCAACAGCCATTGTCTGCTTCCCTTTCCAGAGAACAGCTGGGCTTTGACTATCACCCTGATTCGAATTTGCTTCAACATGGACTATAACACTTCTGCCATACGGTATATCTGCTGCGCTTGAGCTTGCACTACAAAGGCTTCACTTGGCATCCGCGGCAGTCTTGCAATCCCACTCAAACAGGCCGCAGGGTCCTGCAGACATGCAGAACGCACACAAGGTGAGGTAAGAGCTAGGGGCAAAACTACATCAAGTTTGTTCGGAGCAGACGGGTGACCAAGCCAGCTTAAAAGGTTATTCAGATTATACATCCGAGGACTGTAGATATACAATGCAGGAAACAGAGAGAAAGGGCTGAAAAGAATACGGTAGGATAGGAGTTCTTGTTTCTCTTACCCCAAGGGAACTCCTTGTTGCGAATGTGAAGGTAGGGGTATGCCTGCAACGGCAAAATGATTTGTGACCACACCCACAAGGGAGAAACAGAAATACCGCAAAAATGGAATCCGTTATTACTCCCTGGTAATTTGGAAGTATGCTGTGCAGCTTGCATGCACACCTCAAAACCTTGTCTAACTATAATGCTTGAGTCGATGTAGAAGTTACATCTGAAGCTGGTCAAAGTTTGAATTAGAATTTGCCATATAGGTAAGCCGAAACAACGACAAGATGATACTGCACTACCTACACAACGACAAAATGTAAGAGTCAGACACACTCCCTCCTTGTACACGAGGACAGCTCTTGTGCACAATGAAGAGCTGCGCACTGGTAGTAAATAAATGATTCCGAACTCGACAAAAGCACCATATCATCTGTGTGTAAAGCCCGGTGACAGCCCATGACAATGCAAGATTGTCTATCGGCAAGCACCCATAATGAGTAGGTTTTGAAGGACTTCAGAGAATCAAACGAAATGTATGAGAAGGGTCACCCACCGGTCGGTCGTGCTTCGCGTGGTGAGCGGCTCCCGCAAAGTTGTAGACGCCCAGTGCGAAGCAGCCGACGATGGCGACCGCCGTGATGTTCCGCCACTTGATGGTCTCCTCTGTTTTATTCGCACCATCAAACACCGCAACGCACCACAATGCACCGCAACGCAACGCAAAGCGCAGCAGTGAAACGCAACGAAACCAAACGCGAAAGATGATGACAAAAGAAATAAAGTACTTCTGAGAAAAAAAATAAAAGTATTCATTAGGCTTTAGAATACGCGGACGACGAATGGGAATAGACTAGGAATAACCTACACGAGTGCGAATAAACGCCGTTCTTCTACCTTAGAACAATGCGCCTTGTGTGACGGTAACGAGGTCACTTGAGGCGACTCGAAAATCAACTAAGGGAGAGATAATAAAGGGTCCTCTCCAACGGTATGACAGCATCGCCTGGTCTGAAAACGGATATGAAGGACGACGAAGGCCTAACGTATCTGCTCACGCAGAGATCGTGATCAGCGAGGAACGCTCGTCACCAACAAGACGACGTTTGCATCCACTCAAGGGTCACCTCACGCAAAGATCTAGATCCAAAAAAGAAGAAGCTCTCTGCAGGTGGTCGACAATTCTCTTCTCACCAACGTCATGCGCGTGCGACGAGGCCGACGACATTTGCCTCGCGGACACGTTGCGCAGCATCTCCGCGCGCCTCAGGACAGACCGAGTCAGAGCCTGAGACATAGTGGTAGGCAGCGAAGGCGGGAAAGAAGGAGCGGATGGACGGTGGCGGTGCGGAGAGATGGAGTGGCTGCGTGAAAGGCGGAGCGGAACGGCGTGTGGGTGCTTGTCAGAAGACCCTGCTGTTGTGATATGTCTGGGATGCTAAGCGACTGTGCCGGTGGTGACAGGGTGAAGGAAATGGGGTTGGAGGGGGAAGGTGGTCTCGAGGGTTATTTGCCCTAAGCTGTAAATCTGTTAGAGGGGTGTTTACTGTTCATTCCGAACAGTACATTCCTAGTCACCATTATCCTTATCTTCTCAGATTCTCTAGTGCCACGTGGCACTCTACTTTTCTTGCACTCCAATTCTTGGTCCCACATTCCACTTTCCAACCTTGTTTCTTGCATGCTATATAAACCTTGCTTGTGCTTGCCATTATCAATCAATTCTCATTCAACTCTTCTTCAATTACTCAGTAACTTCTTCGCCTATTTCGCCAATAGTTCTTTCGCCAAAGTCTTCCGCCGCGTTTCATCCTCGACTTAGTCGACCCCGCTAATTCTTTAGCGGACTTAGGCCGTCGGGCCTAACACTTGGTATCAAGAGCCTTCGCGGGGAGCGACTTCCAACGAGCGACCGTCGACGACGAGACTACGACGTCATCGTCCCGCGGTGCCGACTTGCAGACTTGGAGTCGTTGAGCGAACATGGACGAAACCATGCACGCAGTCCCCCACGACATTGGCAACACGCTTGCCGAACTCATGCGCCAACTTCAAGAGTTGACGCTGGAAAATCGACAGGCACGAGCTGAAATGCAACAGCTTCGTGAATTGGCTTCTAACCCCCATGGTCATGCCACGCCAACTCTTGCGCCCAACACGTCGACTGGCGCGGAAGCGCTGCCGGAACGTCGAAGCGCACTCAAGCCGCAGAAACCCGAGTCGTTCGACCCAAGTCAGACGCGACGCGAACGTGCGGACGTGGCTCTTCATGCTGAACAACTACTTCGCCGCGAGCGGGGTGCAAGAGGCGGACGCGCAGCAACGGATCGAGTACGCTGTTACACTGCTGAGGGGCCCGGCCTTGGAGTGGTGGCGCCAACTCACTCAAACTGCTGTAAGAAGGGCTCAGACGGACGGGCATCAACAGGGCGTGGGGCATGCAGCTGCAACTTCGAGCTTAGGGAGTTTAGCTTTGGGTGTTACCACGGTTCCGACCACATGGGAAGGATTTGAAGCGGCGCTGAAAAGTAGGTTCGATTTGGTGAACGCCTCCGAAGCTGCTAGGAAGCGTCTGCGTCATTTCCGACAGATAGGCAACGTCCAGGAGTACACACGACGGTTCTTGAGCATCTGCAACGAGATAGACGATATCACGGAAGCAGAGATGCGCGATCGTTACCTCGAAGGGTTGAAGCCGGACATAGCGGAAGTCATTGCGATTCACGGGTTGTCCACCTTCGAGTCGGTAGTCGCAGCAGCAGAACGCGTCGACGCAGTACGAAGCCGACGGGGTCGTGACGATCGCGATAGGGGATACAACAGACCGATCAACGACGCTCGATCGAGGGACGGACCATCGCCCATAGAGATTGGTGCAGTTAACAGTGACGGCTCACAGAAAATGGGATTTAGGGGGAACTGTCACTACTGCAAAAAGCCGGGACACATGAAGCGAGACTGCCCACAGCTTAAGGAGCGGCAGCAGGGAAACGGAAACCGCCAGTAGATAGCGGGTCGCTAGCTGGTGTGGAGGTTCCCGTACCCGCTGTTGGGCTGAGATAGCCCCTTAGGATCTTTGCAAGGGATAACTCTAGGTGAAGTAGTTGTAACAGCGGAAGCGTTTAGTGAAGAATTTGAACCGACCTTGCACTGGTGTGTGAGAGCAAAGTTGATTGAATTAAACAAGCAAATACAAGGATTTATATAAGAGTACAGGGAATAGATAACTGTATTGCTGTTGCGGTTCGATATAGCGCGACTCGGGCAACTGCTCTGTAACGAGTCAGTTGTGTGTCCTTAACTGTCGCGCTGTAATTGTCGAGTCAAAGGTCAGCGACCTTTGACTTTCTCGTAACCTCCAGGCGGTTACCCTAACCTCCGAGGTTGACTCGATGCTTCGATTGGGACTGCTTCGCTTGGTACCTTGGATTTTGATACGACAGAAGCGCACTTAGGACTTATTGTTTCCAACACTCCCCTTCGCTTCTGGAGTGTTACTGCTGGTGACGTGGCCTTGTCCAGTCAGCATCATGCAGTATTCGAACTTCTGCTTGCCGAGTTTCTTGGTCAAGTAATCGGCTGCCATCTCGGATGTTGGACAGTATGACAGATCGAGTTTCCCTTTTTCTATCTCGTCCTTCACGAAGAAATAGCGCAGGGCGATGTGTTTCGTCCTGTTTGCGAAGCCGTTTTTGTTGGCGATGCGAATTGCTGACTGGTTGTCGCAGAACACGGTGAAGCTGGGTAACTCGGCTAGCTTCGCTTCTTCCAGTAGTTCGCGAAGGTAAAGTCCCTCCTTGGTGGCTGAGCAGAGTGCAATATATTCTGCTTCTGCTGAAGATAGTGCGATTAACTCCTGCTTGCTCGACTGCCAGGAGATAGGACCGATAGGCTCAAGGCGGTAGACATAGCCGGTGCGTGAGCGCCTGTTGTCGGTGTCGCCGGCGTGATCGGCGTCGACGTAGCCGATTAGCTTAGTCGGTGTAGCTGCGCTCTTGTGGTAGGTTAGCCCGATCGTCGCGGTGCTGACGAAGTAGTGGAGAGCGCGATCAAGTTCCGCCAGGTGTTCAGCTTCAGGCTTCTTGAGATAGGTGGCGAGCTGACTTGCGGAGTAGGATAAGTCAGGACGGCAGGTGACGGCGGCGAATAGCAGGCATCCGAGCTTCTTCTGATAGTCGCGTATGCCGGCGGGCTTGAGTAGAGTAGTTCGTTCCTTCTCGGTTCCTGATGTGTAGCGGTAGGGCGTGGAGATGGCGCTTGGTGTGAGGCTGAAACGTTTCGCGATGGTGTCGGCGTATTTCTCGGCGCTTAGATAGATGGCGTTTTCTTCTTCGCGGATGTTGAGCCCGAGGTACTGTGTAACGGTGGAGGAGACCGTGAGCGTGAGGTCTTTCTGGAGCTCTCCTTCGAACCACGTGGCGATGCCGTCGGTTGACCCAATGTAGAGGAGATCGTCCACGTAGACGATCAGGAGAACGTAGTCGCTTCCCTTAGTGAGGCGGTACATGCCTTGGTCGTGAGGTAGTTGACTAAAGCCGATGCGGATGAGACGGGCGTGCAGGTACTGCTGCCACAGTCGCGGTGCCTGCTTGATCCCGTAGAGCGACTTAAGTAGTTGACAGATTCGGTTGGGTTCGCCGTGGGAACCGTGCGGGAGCTCGACGTAGATTTCTGCATCCACAGGTGCGTAGAGGAAGGCATTCGCGACGTCGATCTGCCGTAACTTCTTCTTCTTCATGGCGGCAATGGCGAGGAGAATTCGGAGTGACGTGTGGCGGCTGACTGGAGCAAAGGTCTCGGTGAAGTCTCGTCCTTGCTCTTGGTCGAATCCACGTACGACCCAGCGTGCTTTGAATTTTTCGATCGTGCCGTCTGCTTTCGTCTTGATGCGGAAGACCCATTTCCCGGTAAGGATGGTTTTGTTCCGTGCCACGCTTACGGGAACAACCTTCCAAGTGTTGCGTTCCTCTAATGCCTTCAGTTCTCTATCCATGGCTTCACGCCATTTCTCCCTGTGTTTCCCCCCCAGAGCCTGCTGAACCGTTGCAGGCTCCTTAGGAAGCGAGCTGCATGTGTTCCCGTGGACTGCGGTGACGAGGCCGAGGATTTGCAGCCCAGTCTGTGAGTATCGAGGGAGTTCTGGATCCTCGGGATAAGCTGCTTCGTCTCCCGTTTCTGGGTCGGGCATGAAATTTGGCCCTACCCTTTCTGCTTCGTTGGTGTTGACTGTCACAGGTGTTACGTAACCATCGTCGGCGAAACGGTAGAAGATTTCGGCGTTGTTACTGTCGCGAGGATTATCCTCATCCATGGGCACGTCGACGGAGCAGTATGGGAGAGGTCCGGCTTCTTCTGAGGCGTTGTCGACGTTCTGTTCATCCCAGTCTGCTTCGTCCGCTGCTGACGCGAAGGCTCGGTCACCACGAAAACCACTGGTAAGGTCCCGATTCTCGTGCAAGTTGGCGAGGTACGTCTGAAGGGTGAGTCTTTCGTAGAAGATCACGTCACGTGCTGCTACTGTTTCCTTTGTGTGGACGTCGAAGATTTTCTATGCGTTGTAATTGTTCTCGGTGCCGAGGTGTAGTCCCCACTGTGCCCGTTGCGAAAATCTTCCCGCTCGTGCTTCTGGGGGTCTGTACTGTACCATGCACCCGAAAACTCGTAACATTTTCGTGCTGCCCTGCTTCCCTGTCCGCAGCAGATGCGGTGATGCGTTGTTCGGGAGTGACGACGACGACAACAAGTTGTGTAGCATGACAGCGTGGTCCATTGCTGCTGGCCACTGGTGGTTGGGTAGCCGCATGCCACGTAATAGTTTGCGCATGCTGTTCTGCAGGGTCCTGTTCAGTCGTTCTGCAACACCTTGCTGCTGATGTGCGTAAGGAAGGGAGAGGAGTTGCTTGATCCCCCTTTCCGCCAAGAACTGCTTGAAGCGGTGAGAGGTGTACTCGCCACCTCCGTCTGACTGGAATTTTTTCAGTTGTGTTCCAGACTCTCTCTCTGCTATCGGTAGCCAGGCGGCGAATGCTGCGAGCGCCATGTCGCGGCTGGGTAGGTTGCGATGCCAGACGTATCGAGTGGCGGCGTCGATGAAGGTGATGGTGTAGTTGTAGTTGACTTGTCCTGGCTCGCGATTGTAGAGGATGTCGCTGTAGACTTTTTCGAGTGGTGCGTACGCTGGAGCGCTCGGGTTGTGATGTGAAGCAAACGGTCGATGAGGTAAGTCAGCTTCGGGACATATAAGGCAAGTCCCTCGTGCCTTCTGGAGTTCTCTGCCATCGGGTAGAAGTAGAGAATCTTTGTCAAGGACTCCTGCTCTTATCGTGTTATTCAAAACCGTGTTACTTGGATGTCCTGTTCGTGCGTGCCAGATCTCTTCAGAGGCACGGTGTCCAGGTGAACGCTGATATGCGTCGGAGTTGGAGTAAAAGCTGGCGACGAGGTTGGCGCTTCGGTGGACTTCACGTTGAGTCGGATTCAGCTGTTTCGCGGGTGTTGGTGGTGCTTCGTCGACTGTGACTGGTGTCGTTGTTCCTGCTGCTGCTGATGTTGTTGCTGCTGCCGATGTTGTTACTGCTGCTGATGTTGTTGCTGCTGCCGATGTTGTTACTGCTGCCGATTGTCGAATTGTTGCTAATGCTCGTGTTCGTTCTGCTTCAGGAATGGTGTGCGAGTACCAGAAGCCTCCTGGGCTGAAGTCGGGGTCGAGATCCGGAGGGTGTGTCCAGTCAGTGAAATTCACGATGGCGTCGCTGTCTGCAGTGCCCAGGTCAGGAACGAAGTCGAGGACGAAGACGTTGTTCTTCAGCACTGCTTTCCCGATGTAGAGACCGCCTCTCCCGTGGTAAAGTTTGAACTCCTGGGTCGTGCTGTCGGCTTCCAGATGAATTCCTTTCGCCATCAACTGGCTAACGCTCAGTAAGTTGTAGCCGAGTCCTTCAGCGATGAGTACCTTAGACATGTGCAGTATGACATTTGTTTCTCTTGACTGAAGCTGTACCACTCCTTGTCTTCGTGTGCGCAGGTTTTGGTTGTTGGCAACCGTGATGATCACTTCCCGGTGGAGTCGATGTTCGCGTTGTACGAAACGCCCGGACGAGCACATGTGTTGCCCGCAGCAACTGTCCAAGAACCAGGTGTCTTGGCCGGACGGTTCACTTTGAGCGATGGCGGCGTACGTTGGATTCGGCTGGAGTAGCTCACGGCGAGGCGTTCTGTTGTCAAGCTCTTCTTCCGGTGAGTAGTGTGGTGGTGATTCGGTTGTACATGAATCGGTTATCTTCGTCATGCAGTTGATTATATTTCTTGCTCCTTGTGCAGGTTGTCCGGGTGAAGTCGTTGAAGCTTGAATAGTGGTCGTCGCACTTGCTTGTGTTGAAGCCATTTGGGAGCTTGAAGGTCGAAGTTGTCGCTGTGGTGCCGTTGATTGCTGACGATTCGGGCAGTGTGTGCGCGGGTGCCCTGAAGTCTTGCAGATGTGGCAGAAGGGAGGTACTATCTTCGGTTGCTGCTGTCGGTTGTTATAATTGCTGTGTCGTCGTTGAGTGTGGAATGCGAACTCTGATACTGTCGTTTTCTTCCTGTGTCGTTCTTCCTGCAGGTCCATATCTTGCTGCTCGGCATGTATTTCGGCGCAGAGTGCAGCTTCAGAGATTCTTCCGTGGGCTCGAAGAATGGCTTTGGTGGCGCGCCACTGAGGACCAAGCCCACCAATGATGACTGTCACGAAGGCGTCTTCAGAGATTGACCCTCCGCATCGAAGCAGCTTGTCGCGCAGTTCGCGACATCGGCTGATATACGCCAGTCCTTTTTCTCCTGGTTTCATTTCGACTGTCGTCAACTGCGCCATTAACCTGCTCTGGTTTACACTGTCTGTTGCTTGATACAGGGTCTTCAGATGGCTGTACGCGAGCTCCGCCGAGTTGCCGAAGGTCCGGTAAGAGCGAATGTTCTGCTGCTGAGTTGGTGTCACATTCCTCAATAGGATTGTATACGCCATCATTGATTGATACGTATACTGCTGCTTTTCATATTGTGTCCCGTTGGCTGGATACTGCAGGGACCCGTCGAAGAAGCCGAGTATCTGCGCGCCCTCCATCATCAGCTCGAATTCAAAGGACCAGGTAAAGAAGTCTTTGCCGTCGAAGGGTCTTGACGTTTGCAGTTTTAAGACGTGTGCAAACTGCGACTGAACTTGAAGTGCGTCCAGTGGTCTTTCTTGTCCAGGTGAAGGTTGCGGGTGGGGCACGAAGCTGATTGACCCGCGCTCGTACGGAGCAAAGGTAGGTTGCTGCTGCTGGTTTCCTCGCGCATATGACGACCCATCAAGACTCATGGGTGTCGCTCCGTTGTTGCTGTTGTGTGTTTGTGCAGGTCCCGACTGCTGGTGTTGTTCGTAGAAGGACATGAAGGAGAAAAATTTCTCCATCATGTTCTGGTCAAAGTCCGAAGGGTGGTTCATGGGGGTCTCGGTTGACGTTCCTCTTGGTCTTGTTGCCGTGCCTTCTTCTGTCTGCAGGCCAGAGGCTGACGGTGGAGTAGGAGTAGTGCCCGAGGAGCCATTAGGGGAGCTCCTTTCCTTGTTTGTTGCCATGTCTTGTAATGATATTGAAAAAGAGTAGAGTTTCCCTTGTCTGCTCTCATACCATGTTGGGCTGAGATAGCCCCTTAGGATCTTTGCAAGGGATAACTCTAGGTGAAGTAGTTGTAACAGCGGAAGCGTTTAGTGAAGAATTTGAACCGACCTTGCACTGGTGTGTGAGAGCAAAGTTGATTGAATTAAACAAGCAAATACAAGGATTTATATAAGAGTACAGGGAATAGATAACTGTATTGCTGTTGCGGTTCGATATAGCGCGACTCGGGCAACTGCTCTGTAACGAGTCAGTTGTGTGTCCTTAACTGTCGCGCTGTAATTGTCGAGTCAAAGGTCAGCGACCTTTGACTTTCTCGTAACCTCCAGGCGGTTACCCTAACCTCCGAGGTTGACTCGATGCTTCGATCGGGACTGCTTCGCTTGGTACCTTGGATTTTGATACGACAGAAGCGCACTTAGGACTTATTGTTTCCAACACCCGCCACGTCTACCAACGTAGAGGAGACGGCTTTGCAGCAGTCATCTACGGAGAACGAGGTAGACACTGTTGATCATCCAGTCGTGCTTCTAGGGAAGCTTCGCGGAGGTCCTGTTAAGATTCTCGTAGATAGCGGAGCTAGCCACTCGTTCGTCTTGTCAGAATATTATTCTTATGTTCTAGCCTGTAGTGGGGTGCTCTATAGCGAGTACAACCCTTCTAGGGTTTGCTATTTGTATCTCCATTTCTGCTAGTTCATTCCTCTTTCTTTCTTCTAATTTTGTCATGCTATCAGAGGAGGTCGATCCCCTTGGATCGATCCTGTGGGTGGGTTTCCACCTCGCTTCCGCTGCTACCTTTCCTTCCCGCCGTGCGCCCCGAGGCGCGCGGCGGTTTTCCTTCCCGCCGTGCGCCCCGAGGCGCGCGGCGGTTTTCTGCCCGCCGTGCGCCCCGGGGCGCGCGGCGGTTCTTTGCCCGCTGTGCGCCCCGAGGCGCGCGGCGGGCGTCTGCCCTACCTTCGCGGGCATCCGCCCTACGTCGCGGCCCCGCCCTACGTCGCGGCCCCGCCCTGCGTCGCGGCCCCGCCCCTCGAAGCGGCCCTGCCCTACGTCGCGGCCCCGCCCCGACCGTCGCGGCCCCGCCCTACGTCGCGGCCCCGCCCTGTATCGCGGCCCCGCCCCTCGAAGCGGCCCTGCCCGACCGTCGCGGCCCCGCCCCTCGTCGCGGCCCCGCATCTCGTCGCGGCCCCGCCCCTTGTCGCGGCCCCGCCCTCCAACCAGGCCCGTGGTGGGCCCCTTTCACCACACCGCCTCCCCCCCCCCCCCCCCCCCCTCCCCCTGCCATTTCCCGTCGTTCGTCGAGGCGACCTGAGGGGGCCGCTTGCGGTATGGGGGTGAGCTGTGGGGTGGCGGGTATGGGGGTGCTCGGTGTGCCTTCCTCCCTTTGCTCCTCCTCCTCCTTCGTCTCCCACTGCTGCAGCTGTCGCTGAGGGGGGTGGTTGTGTGGGAGACTCGGGTTTAGGGTTTAAGGGGGGGGCGTGGGAGTGCAGCTAGCGGTGTAGCAGTGGGTGTGCATCAGGGGGGTGGGACTGTGTGCGGGAGGTTGAGTGGAGGTTGTCAGTTTGTCGTTCGCAGCACCTGTAGTCCGGGGCGCTGTCCCGGTAGCCCAGTCGTAGCCAGCTGTGCCAGCCGCCCGTGGGTCCGTTGCCCGTCCGCCGCTATTTGAGCCGCGGGGCCTGTTACTCCTGTAGTCCGGGCGCTGTCCGGTAGCCGCTGTGCCAGTGTGCCTCCTGTTGCCCGTGTGCCTGCAGCTTCAGCCGTCGCCTCCTATCTCCTCTCCCCTCACTCTCTCTCCTCCTCCTCACTTGCCCGTTGTGACTACCACTAGCTCTGCTCATAATTGTGAACTCTAAACTATCTCTTCTTGAACTTGTGCTCAGAATGTGTGGTGACATTGTGATCCACCCTGAGCTTGTAGTACTTTGCCTGCTCTGCTGATTACACCCCACTTTGGCTATGGGGGTGTGTCAGAATATTATTCTTATGTTCTAGCCTGTAGTGAGGTGCTCTATAGCGAGTACAACCCTTCTAGGATTTGCTATTTGTATCCCCATTTCTGCTAGTTCATTCCTCTTTCTTTCTTCTAATTTTGTCACGTCTCTTCATCGTTAGTTTCTCGTCTCCATCTCGAAGCAGATTCAGCAGTCAACTTCAAGGACGCTCGCATGGTAGATGGGACGCCACTTCACATAGGACCGATCATCCGCAAGTTGCGCGTAGTGCTAGGACCGATCACAGTCAGGCGTGATTTCGACTCTGCGACGCTGGACGGATACGATTTTATCTTCGGGAGAGATTGGCTACGGACGGTTAACACTCAGTTCGATTGGGCTCAGGGAAGCTGCAGCGTCAAGGTAGACGGGGAGTTCCGGGAGCTGCCACAGTGGAGCGATGGGGCCACATCATCCACAGCTATCATTAATGCTGTTCGTGTGCGACAGTTAGTGAAGCGTGCGGCACGGATCTTCGCGGTTTTTCTTGAGGAGGTGGAAGCTGAGGAGGGGAAAGGAGGGAGTGCAGCAGTTAGTGAGAAGGCGACTCTTCCTGCTGAGGTGAGTGCACTGTTAGCAGAGTTCGCAGACGTCTTCCCCGACGAGTTGCCCCCAGGGTTGCCTCCCAGCCGAGCAGTAGACCATCGAATAGAATTGGAGCCGGGGAGCAGGCCAGTAGCGAAGCCGCAGTGGAGGTTGAGTCCAGCGGAAACAGAGGAGATGAAGCAGCAAGTTAGGCACTTTCTCGCACAGGGTTTCATACAGCCATCTAGATCGCCTTGGGCCGCACCGATACTTTTCGCACCCAAGAAAGACGGAGGGTTACGGATGTGCATAGATTACCGCGCACTGAACGCCGCCACCGTCAAGAATAGATTCCCGGTGCCGAGAGTAGAGGATCTTCTCGATGCAGTGCAGGGCGCTAGAGTCTTCTCAAAGATCGACCTTCGTTCGGGTTACCACCAGATTCGAGTAGTTCCAGGGGACCAGCACAAGACGGCGTTTCGTACGAAGCAGGGGTTGTACGAGTTTAGGGTTCTACCGTTCGGATTGACCAACGCCCCAGCGACGTTTCAGACGCTCATGAACACAGTCCTCTCCGAGTTCCTAGGGTCGTTCGTTGTCGTTTACCTAGACGACATCCTAGTGTTCTCTAAGACGAAAGATGAGCACGTGCAGCACTTGCAGAAGGTCTTCGAGGTCTTACGGAGGGAGCAGTTATACGCTAAGCAGTCGAAGTGCGAGTTCTTCTTTCCAGAGGTCGAGTTCCTAGGACACGTCGTATCCGCTAGTGGCATTAGGACTGACCCAAAGAAGATCGCAGCAGTACAGGATTGGGTAGCACCGACCTCAGTCAAGGAGTTGCAGAGCTTCCTTGGTTTCGCGAACTACTACCGTCGTTTCGTTCAGGGTTACGCATCGATCGCTAGTCCACTCACCGACCTACTTCGGAAGGGCGTAGAGTACGTTTGGGGTCCAGCGCAGCAGCAGGCGTTCGAGCAGATGAAGTAGTCGCTCACGTCCTCACCGACACTGTCGTACCCTGATCCCACTCGCCCATACGTTGTAGTGACCGACGCTTCCGATCAGGCCATAGGAGCAGTGCTTCTTCAGGACCAGGGACGCGGGTTGCAGCCGATCGCGTACGAGTCGCGTAAGCTTAGGGGAGCGGAGTTGAACTATCCCATACACGACAAGGAGGCGCTCGCGATCATCCATGCGTATAAGGTGTGGAGGTGCTACCTAGAGGGGGCAGATAGTGTTATACGCACGGACCACTGTTCGCTTCGTTTCCTCAAGTCGCAGCCGCAGCTGAGTCGTCGCCAGGCTAGGTGGATGGAGTTCATGGAAGGGAGCTTTCACTACAGGATAGAGTACAAGCCAGGCGTGCGCAACCCAGCAGATCCGCTCACTCGCCCTAGTTGTCAGCTCGCCAGTCTCACAGTCACTGCTGGCCACCCACTTCTCACAGCACTCTTCGAGCACGGTTACACAGTAGATCCCGACTTCACACCGCAGCCGCCCGCAGGAGCAGAGGTGCAGGGTAGTGTCTACATACGGAAGGGTACCACACGGATTTGGGTTCCAGCCTACCGCCCTCTTCGACAGCTCCTTCTCTCAGAGGCGCACGACGTAGTTAGTGCAGGGCACTTCGGAGCAGATAAGACGGCTAAGACGCTTAGTCGCACGTACTACTGGCCCGGGCTTGCAGCAGACGTAGAGGATTATATTCGCTCGTGCGACACGTGTCAGCGTACGAAGTCCTCTCGCCAGCGCAAAGCAGGACTCTTGCAGCCGATTCCACCGCCCGACCGCCCTTGGCAGGTAGTTACCATGGACTTCATCATGGCTTTACCGCGCACAGTTAGGGGTCACGACGCCATCTTCGTAGTAGTGGATAAGTTTTCTCGAGCAGCGCATTTCATCCCCACGCACGGCAAGGTCACAGCAGAGGAAGCCGCGACGCTGTTCATAGATAACGTAGTCCGACTGCACGGGGTTCCAGATTCCATCATCTCAGACCGCGACCCTCGTTTCACTTCGAAGTTCTGGAAGCAGCTTTTCGCACTGTTTGGGACTCGCTTAGCCATGTCGTCTGCGTACCACCCAGAGACAGACGGACAGACCGAGCGTGTGAACCAGACCTTGGAGCAGATCCTTCGCAGCATCACGATGCACGACGCAGCCGCATGGGACAAGAAGCTGAGCATGGCAGAGTTCGCCTACAACAACACGCACCACTCCGCCACAGGCATGTCACCGTTCTTTGCACTTTACGGTCAGCACCCCAATGTCCCCACTCGTGTCGATCTCACACCCACAGTCCCTCGTGCGAACAACTTCCACCAGCATCTCACCTTCATTCATGATCACGTGAGGAAGCACCTTGAGCTCACAAATGCACGCATGGCACGCACCACCAACCGCAGTCGTCGTGAGGTGTCGTTCGCAGTCGGCGACCGTGTTCTCTTGGATAGCCGCAACCTCCGACTGCCACAGGACAGCAAGCTTCGTCCATGTTTCATTGGTCCATTCGTCATTGAGCGCGCACTAGATCCAGTCGCATACCGCCTTCGCCTTCCCGCACATTTCCGCATGCACCCGTCATTCCACGTGTCTCTCCTTCGCCCATACACCGATCCCAATGCCACCTTCTCGGGCCGTGATCGCACTCCACTGCCGGTAGCTGTTGACACCGACGAGCCCGACTACCAGATCCAGCGCATCCTCAGGCACCGTCGCCGTCTCCAGGGGGGTGTCACTTTCATCGACTTCTTGGTTCGTTGGCGTGGTTACGACGCAGCAGACGACAGCTGGGTTCCTTCATCCTCGCTGTCTCCTGACAACGCTTGCCTCCAAGCGTACCTTCAGTCTGCAGGCGCCGCGGACGTCGCCTCCTTGGGCGGGGGGTAGTGTTAGAGGGGTGTTTACTGTTCATTCGGAACAGTACATTCCTAGTCACCATTATCCTTATCTTCTCAGATTCTCTAGTGCCACGTGGCACTCTACTTTTCTTGCACTCCAATTCTTGGTCCCACATTCCACTTTCCAACCTTGTTTCTTGCATGCTATATAAACCTTGCTTGTGCTTGCCATTATCAATCAATTCCCATTCAACTCTTCTTCAATTACTCAGTAACTTCTTCGCCTATTTCGCCAATAGTTCTTTCGCCAAAGTCTTCCGCCGCGTTTCATCCTCGACTTAGTCGACCCCGCTAATTCTTTAGCGGACTTAGGCCGTCGGGCCTAACAAAATCCGTTTCTGGCGGTGTATATTGGTTTCTTATACAGAATAGTATTCGGTTTTGTCTCATGGATTCGTCAACCTTCTAACAAGGGTGGGTGTTGAGAGGTTTGGGGAAACGGAACTCCTCATACCAGGGCTCAAATTATGAAAACAATTTGAAGTATTTTTAAATCGATTTGTAAGGGGTTTCATCTAATAATGCACTGAAATTGCTAATAGTTTAGCTTACCTGATATAATATATTAGATTGTAGTCTGAATATAAACTGTTAATAGCGGAGAAGCTCGTGGCTCGTAAATGGTTTGTCCACAAACGAAACGAGCGGTTTGGCTAGCGAGGGGGGTGTTGTCAGACAATCGCAGACCGCGGGCATGAAGAACGACACTCGCAGCTGCTCGCTTGGGCGAGGCGACGGTATTGGTGTTTCAATTCGCGACAGTGAAAGACGTCGTAAGCAGGCAAACGTCTTTCCCGCTTCTGGTGGTTCCCCTTCCCCCTCATTTCTTTTCATGTCTACCAATTCGATCCATGTTCTTCTGCCTGAATTCGCCTGTCAGTGAAATTCTCCACAGGTCCGTTAGTTCAGTTCCGTCAGCTTAGCATCCTAAACCATAGCCATTGCCGGCCAGCAGCCTGAAACGGAGGTGTTCTTATCTCTTGTCATCACGCCTTTCGAGTCTTTTCTCTTTCTGGGCTTGTAAGCAGGCTGAATCTGAACTTCTAACACAGGGTAGTCATGGCGAAAAGGTTTGACCTCGATGGCAAGGAGATCGCACCCATCAGGATGTGCATTATAGGAGCAGCTGGTTTCATCGGATCGCACCTATGCGAAGCTTTGATGTGGGAGACCAACCATGTAGTGGTGGCGGTTGATATGTACAATGACAAGATCGAGCACCTGCTCGGTGATTCTCATCCATGGAGCGGCCGTATGGAGTTTCACCAGTTTAACATCAGCAATGATCCGCGTCTTGAAGGCATTATCAAGTCATGTGACTTGGTGGGTCTTGCTACTCTATATGCAACAAATGCTCGATGTTACCCACCCAAAACGCCTCATTAAGCCTTGAGAACTTGAGCACTAACGACGAGAATTCTTCGTGCAGACGGTTAATTTGGCTGCCATCTGTACTCCAGCGGATTACAACACAAGGCCGCTGGATACTATTTACAGCAACTTCGTCGATGCTCTCCCCGTGGTTAGTTTGTCTTCCAATCACAATGTACAGACAATTTGATTTCTCTAGCGTGACGTAACATAATGGATCCTCTTTTCAGGCCAAGTTCTGCTCAGATTTCAAAAGAAGACTGATCCATTTCTCCACCTGTGAGGTCTATGGCAAGACGGTTGGAGCATTTTTGCCTCCTGACAGCAACATGCGCAATGTAAGAGCCTCCCTTTCAAGGTCTGTCCTTAAGCTCAAACGAGTGCCTGACGAGATTTTTCTTTGCTCTGAACGTAACAGGATCCCCAGTATTATGTGCTGAAAGAAGACGAAACGCCTTGCATTTTCGGCCCTGTGCAAAAGCAACGGTGGTCATACGCTTGTGCAAAGCAGCTCATTGAGCGGGTCATCTATGGTGAGCTGTGCACACCACTTCAGTTTGCTCATTTGGTGGCCTTGTTGTAACACTGGGACTAAATGGCAAATTGTGTGCTGTGCTACAGCTGAAGGGGCTGAAAATGATCTCAAATTCACCATCGTCCGCCCGTTCAACTGGATTGGTCCCCGCATGGATTTTATCCCGGGAATCGATGGCCCCAAGGATGGTGTACCCCGCGTTCTTGCTTGCTTCAGCAATGTAGGTCTTGGAGGTTTTGTAGACCGTGCTCCACTTTCGGTGCTCTTTGTCATCTCTGAGCTTGCTTGCTGTCGCCATGCAGCAACTTTTGCGGGGAGAACCGCTGAAGCTGGTTGATGGTGGGAAGTCACAACGGACCTTTGTGTACATCAAGGATGCAATCCGAGCCGTGATGCTTATGATCGTACGTCCACGCGGTGCTTTTGATTTTGTTTGCTTTTGCGTTCGCTTTTGCTTCTTGCTCAGCATGCTGACAGAGTTAATGTGTTGCAGGAAAACCCAGAGCGAGCAAATGGACACATTTTCAATGTTGGGAACCCCAAGAACGAAGCTTCTGTTCGTGAACTGGCCACGATGATGACAAGGGTATGTCAGATGGCTGAAGTAGTCTATGAATGATTTCGTCGTTTGTCTCTAATGGCTGCTCATCTCATGTGATGCAGATCTACTGCAAAGTGAGCAAGCAATCAGAGCCTGCAACACCCACAGTTGACGTTACATCAAGCGACTTCTATGGAAAGGGTTATGACGACAGTGACCGCCGAATTCCAGACATGACGCTTATTCAGCAGCAGCTGGGTGAGTCTCCTCCCAATGTGTGTGTCATGGTAAATATTGTTGTGGCGTGACAACTTAACAGGCTGGAATCGTACCTTGCAGGTTGGGAGCCAGAGACTTCCTTGGAAGAGTTGTTGGATGTGACCTTGACATACCAGTACAGCACATACGCTGAGGCTATTCGACGGTCGATGGCGCAGACAACTGCAGCAACCTGAACCTGAGGAGACAATAGGACCAGGGTTGCCAGCAGCTCCAGGCCATAACTTAATCAAGCTGTAGTTTAGGGGTGCCAGCAGCTCCAGGCCATAACTTAATCAGGCTGTAGTTTAGCACTGAACATTGAAGCATCGTGGTTAGCAATATGGCATTGGCCTTTTATTTGGTCGGATGTAGCTCTTTGTTCTTTGTAGGCTTCGGCAGAAATTGCCCATCTATTGGAGTTAGTGTACTACTCTTATGATCTACAACAAATCTTCAGCTGAGAAAGCTGACAGGATGCAATACATAACCGGCGACCCAAGTTTTCCGTTCCGCAGTTCTAATCAATTTCCACACCAGATCCCTTTCCACCTCGTTTTCCTCTCCTTGCCACATCGTTCTCCGTATTGCAGACCAGTCACCAACAGCTGTCCATGCGACTACTCCACATCCTGCGGGATCGAGGCGCGAGTCAGATCTTGCGACGATAATACTGCGAGTCAGGTCCCATGGCTGGACCAGAAGGATCAAACACAGAGGAGAGCTCTCCGTTCATTAACATCCACTCGCGGGGAACCTCCTCACATCCGCCACTTCACGCTCCACCTGTCCACCGACCCTCATCACCCAATTCTCGAGACTCGTTTTTCTCCCTGCCATTCTCCTCGTTATCCACCACATTCTCGATCTCTCCAATCCGACGGCGAGAATGGGCTGTATTTTTCCGCCAGCTACTAGACCGGCGTTGGTGGGAGTCCGTTTCTCGTCATTTGCGTAACAATCCTCGCGAGTTCATCGCATCTGCATTCGCTACTAGCGACGGCTGGTTTCCCGGAGCGAAGCCGTATCTCGCCGCCCTCCTGATCATCCTCGTTATTATCACGCCGCTATGGCTAGTCTCTAGCATATCAGGAGCGAGTGTATATCTTTCGGAAGAAAATGCGGGATCAGATGGAAATTTGCGAGGGGAATGGAACACCAAGGGGGGACGGGATGGACTGGATGCCGTCTTGTGCCATGCAGAGGCGGTATACCGGGTGAGCCAATAAGATGCTTCTTTAGTTGACTCAAAAGTCACCTCGGGTGGGATTATGCGAGGGGAATGGAACACCAAGGCGGTGCGGGATGGACTGGATGCCATCTTGTGCCATGCAGAGGCGGTTTACCAGGTGAGCCAATGGGATGACTTTTGAATCGATGAATAGACAGATTCAGTGTGGGGAGAGAGCGCATAAGTTTTTGATGGAGTGAGCTCTCTTTCATGGCATGCGGAGGAAGCATACTGGGTGAGTCGATGGGTTGTGTGACTGTCATTTAGGCCAACATGGTCAGCAGAATGGCTTCACTAGGGTGGTATCTACAGCCCATGCTGATTGAAAATAGTTTATTTCTTAGTAGTAGGTACAAAAACTTGTGGATATTTTCTTTCCACCACATGTTCATGCGAGTACTGATTCCCAAATATCCCCACTCTCCCCCTCTTCATATCCCTGTGCTTCCCCTCCACATCCTGACATGCTTCTTTTCCCTCTTCCTCCTTCCCCATTCCCTCTCTCCCCACCACCTACAGGCCAACATGGCCAACAGAAAGGCGTCTCTTGGAGGACATCTGCAGCCCATGCTGAAGGATTTCCACCACATGCGCATGCACGTGCCCCTCCTCTCTCCCCACCTTCCCTCCCCCCCACCACGTCCCACTCTCACCACTCCAGGCCAACATGGCCAACAGAAAGGCGTCTTTAGGGGGCCACCTACAGCCCATGCTGAAGGATTTCCACCACATGCGCATGCGCGTGCTCCCCTTCCCTCTCCCTCTTCTCTTCTTCCCACAAATCTCCCTCTCTCACCACCTTCAGGCCAACATGGCCAACCGAAAGGTGTCCCTAGGGGGGCACCTACAGCCCATGCTGAAGGACTTTCACCACATGCGCATGCGCGTCCCCCTCCTCTCTCCCCACCTTCCCTCCCCTCCACCACGTCCCACTCTCACCCCTACAGGCCAACATGGCCAACAGAAAGGCGTCTTTAGGGGGCCACCTACAACCCATGCTGAAGGATTTCCACCACATGCGCATGCACGTGCCCCTCCTCTCTCCCCACCTTCCCTCCCCCCCACCACGTCCCATTCTCACCACTCCAGGCCAACATGGCCAACAGAAAGGCGTCTTTAGGGGGCCATTTACAACCCATGCTGAAGGATTTCCACCACATGCGCATGCGCGTGCTCATTCCCACGTACCCCTGCCCCTATGAGGAGAGGGTGGGGGCGTGGGGCGTGGGAGGGAAGGTGCGCATTGGGGGGGGGGGGGGGGCTAGGGTTTAAGGGGAAGGAAAGGTGTATGGTGATAAGGAAATGGGAAGAATCAGGGGGACTTGTGTCACATGCGCTTGTGCGTGCTCTTTCCCACTCCTTAACCCAATAAGAAGAGGTCCCACCTACCTATTTATAATTATGCCTATCTCATTCTTAAACCCTTCCCTCTCATTCTCATGTCCTTCTTTCACACACACCCTCCCTCTAAACTTCCCTTCCTGCTTCCCTTCCGTCTCCAGTGGGTGTGACTGATATCATTGAAATGCCATTTCTTCCTGCCCCCTCTCCCTCCCATCCTTCCATCCCTCTCCCGTTCCCCCCCGTCCCTCTCCCCTTCCTTCCCCTCCTTCCCTCCTTCCCTCCCTCTCAGTGGGTATGCCTGATTCCAACTGCAGTTCAAGCCAAGCCAGTTGTCTACAGGTGAGCCCTCAAAAAAGAGTCACTTGTTTTTACCTGTGTTTTCTAAGTGTCTAGCATACAAATGCAGACGTAGCACATCATGTTAGATGTTCGCCTACAGAAGCACATGGATCTAACCCCTCAAAGCTGGGTTGCGCTTCGCGTACTACCCTCAGTTTCACGTTCCACGTCTATCGCTCCCAGCCCTACATGCTCGACCCCTTCACCTCCCTTCTTCAAGCCCCGAGTCTCCCTCTCCCACCTGCTCCCTCGCCCACTCTCCTGCCACCGCTCTCCCCAGTGTGGGCAGTGACGAGGAGTATTCATTCAAAGAGTCCATGTTCCGCCACTTCCGCTCGCAGTCCTTCATGCTCGGCCCCTTCCTCTTCCCCCTTCAAGCCTCAAGCCACCTTCCCTCCCTCTCTCCCCTGCTTTCCCCCACGCCCGCTCCCCTGTTTTCCTCCCTCCCTCCCCTCTTCCCCCTTGTCCCCCCTCTCATTTTCCCCATTCTCTCCCCAGTGTGGGCAGTGACGAACAGTATTCATTCGAGGAGTCCATGTTCCACTCCTCAAACCTGCATACCCCCCTTATTCCCCCACTCGCCTTTCTTTTCTCCTCTCTCCTGCAACCTCGTCCTCCCTCTCCCCAGTGTGGGCAGTGACGAGGAGTATTCATTCGAAGAGTCCATGTTCCGCCACTACCGCTCGCAGCCCTACACTCTCCACCCCTTCCTTACCCTACCCTCTGTTTGACCCCCACTGCAACCCCCTCACACCCCTCTCCCCAGTGTGGGCAGTGACAAAAAGTATTCATTCGAAGAGTCAATGTTCCGCCACTACTGCTTGCAGCCCTACACGCTCCACCCCTTCCTGTCCCCTCCTCAAGCCTCACGCCTCCTCTCACCCTCTCCCCTGCCCCTCTCCCTCTCCTCCCCTCCTCCCCCCACGCTACCTCTCCCCAGTGTGGGCAGCGACGAGGAGTACTCTTTTGAAGAGTCAATGTTCCGCCACTACCGCTCGCAGCCCTACACGCTCGACCCCTTCCTCTCCCCGCAAGCCCAGGCGCGCATGCAGCTGCTGCGCTTCCTGCACTTTCACTCGCTGGGGCTGGCTGGGAAAGCATCGTTAGGCGACTACCAAAAATGGAACCCGAATGTGACTTTCCGCACGCTGCCTGAATTGATGCAGGTAGGTGGGGAGGGCGGAGGACGGAAAGTGCGAGGGGAGCGAGGGAAGAGAGGGGAGGGAGAGGAAAGGGGAAAGAATGGAGAGAGAGAGAGAGAGAGAGAGAGAGAGAGAGAGAGAGAGAGAGAGAGAGAGAGAGAGAGAGAGAGAGAGAGAGAGAGAGAGAGAGAGTGGGTTGATGACTGCAAGCCGGTTTTTGAGAATTCTCAAAAACCAGAAAGAATGGAGAGAGAGAGATTGGGGTGATGACTGCAAGCCGGTTTTTGAGAATTCTCAAAAACCAGTAAGAATGGAGAGAGAGAGATTGGGGTGATGACTGCAAGCCGGTTTTCGAGAATTCTCAAAAACCAGAAAGAATGGAGAGCGAGAGATTGGGGTGATGACTGCAAGCCCAGGCGTGCATGCAGCTGCTGCGCTTCCTGCACTTCCATTCTGTGGGGCTCTCTGGAAGGGCATCGTTGGGCGACTACCAGAAGTGGAACCCGAATGTCACGTTCCATACAATGCCCGAACTTCTGCAGGCAGAACGGGGAGGGATGGGGAGGAGGGAGCGAGGGAAGAGAGAGGCTGGAAAGAGGGGCAAGAGGGGAGGTGAAGTAGGTGATGAGGACAGGGTAGGCAGGGACTGCAAGCCCAGGCGCGCATGCAGCTGCTGCGCTTCCTGCACTTCCACTCCGTAGGGCTGGCTGGAAGGGCGTTGTTGGGCGACCTTAGAAGTGGAACCGGGATGTGACGTTCCGCCTTCTGACCAACAGGATCTCAACCATACATACATCGGCATTCTAATGTGAGGAGGAGGTGATATTTGACACTTTTCTTGCTCTACATCCCAACACCCCTCTGGTGCCTCTCCCCTTACAGGATCTCAACCACGGCATCTTCTTACATCGGCATTCTGAAGCTCAGCTGCGGGGGGTGCGAGGAGGAGGAAGTCAAATGAGGTCATTTTCTATTACTATCTATGGTGTCTGTCCCAACACCGCCCTGTTGCCTCCCTCCCTACAGGATCTCAACCACACATACATCGGCATTTTGACGCTCAGCTGTGGGGGGTGCGAGCAGGAGGGTGATATTCTAACATGTTCTCTTGCTGAACATTCCACCACCCTCCCGCTCTTCCTCCCTCCCTACAGGATCTCAACCACTCGTACATCTGCATTCTGAAGCTCAGTTGCGGAGGGTGTGAGAAGGAGGTGATATTCGACATGCTCTTTCGTTGAACATCCCAACATCCCCTTCCTCGACCACCCATATGACAGGATCTCAACCACACATACGTCGACATTCTGAAGCTCAGCTGTGGGGGTTGTGAGGAGGAGGTGATATTTGATGTGTATGAGGGCAGTGTGAATGGGACTGCAGGGGGAGCAGGGAGGGGAATGCGGGAGAAGGTAGATCAGTTCCGGTCATTAGAAGAAGCAGCAGAACCAGCAGCACCAGCAGCACCAGCAGAACTAGCAGCACCAGCAGATGCAGCTGCAGCAGGAGAAACAGCTGCAGGTACTGGTGCAGCCGAACCAGCAGGTGCAATTGCCGAACCAACAGCTGCAGTTGCCGAACCAGGAGGCGCGGGTGCCGAACCTGAAGGTGCCAGTGGCAGTGGTAGTGGGGGAGTGAGGAACTATGAGGAGGGGAGGGAAGATGCAGTGGACCCTTCTGTTGGTGCTCGACTGGCCATCAACGGAGGGAAGCTTCCTTTTGGACAACTCGTTGTCGACTTTCATGAGTAAGCCTTGATGCTTTATCAGCTATATATATACCGGTATACATATATATAACAATTGGTAAGTGGTTTACATGGTTTATGTTGTTATGTGTACACCCTTGTCCTCTGGATGCAGGGCTGATGAGCCTCAAGAGCTTCTTTCCTTAGTGTATTCTTTGGAGACAGTTGGATATCGGATGTTCCACATCGAGGATAATCCTTTATGTGACCTATGCATTACAGGTAGCTTCATTCATGAAAGCTTGGTACAACCCCATGAATGGGCTAAATGCAACTCTGGATGAGGATAACAGCAACCATCAATAGTAATTATCATGGCTAAGCATTTTTCCTTGTCAGCGGAACATGGACAGCATGTTCATCAAGACAAAGTGGTTCTTCTCTTAGTAAACCTAAGCCGCCACTGCTCAGTTGACTTCACCAAGTAGATCTGATGAGGACTGTCAAGTTGATACGGTAGGAAGGAAATGAGAAGCGGTTTAGGCGTGTGAAATAATGTAGTTGCATATGCATTTGTTCCTGCATTCCTGTCACCCTTAGCTGTATCGGAATCTGGATATCGCCAACTTCACTAAGAAACTGACCAATCAACAGCCCTGATTTTTGTGTTTGATTTGTGCAAAATTGACTCTGATTGGAGAGGCGACGAATGCTGGCCAAGAAATAGCCCGCCAAAACAATTTAGCTTTCCTCGCCGACACGCTGATTGGACAGCTACGTCCGCACATCCACTCGGGTCTCTGCAAGTCTATCCCACTAAAAACCTCAGTACCGTACAGAAACTCATTAAAAGCTTTACCGGCCAGAAATCTGCTTTGCTCGAAGCTTTTTGAGTCTGCATCATTGACCCTCGACTCCCTGAGTGAATCCATGGCTGGCTGGACATTCCATTCAGTCTGACTGATGAAGCTCAGCACGCTTGGGCGGGTGTCTCTGGAAAATGTTCAAGGCCGTGACTACCAGTATGTCTCAACGTCGAGCCCAGTTTGCCGGCCGCGACGTCGTTCGACATTGATATTCTGAAGTGGGGCCAGGTGGGTTTCACCAGGTGAAAGGTACTATTCTGGTATTTTCTAAGCGCCTGAATGTCTTCGCTGTGCGAGTTTTTCACCTTCTATTTCAGACACGGCAGATCCAGGCATAACAGATTCAGACACTCAGAGTCACTTTTTGTGGCAAATAACCATTTGCATTCAGGCATTTCCCAATGCATCTGACGAGACACCCTCACCTGCGCTCCCGTCACCTCTACGGTTGCGTTTTTCAACTGAAGCACTGATAGTTGCCTTCATTCAAAGAACGCTTTTGAGACGACTCAAAAGTAGACTGCGTTTTTCATCTGAAGATTTGTTAGCTTTCTTCATCACATTCAAAGACGACAACCGACGGTGTCCATGGATTAGTTCGCCGTTCCAGCCCTTGTCATCAGGACCGTCAGTCCCTAGCAGCAGATCGAGTCGCGAGAATACATACAAAGGTTCTTTTTTTTTTTGTGGATCCGAAAATGGCTGACAGAAACCTGTCAGACCTGCCAGTGTACGCGAGAACCGAGCCATCCATTAAAAACCTTCCTAGTATAAGCGAACAGGTCGGTAGCATCATCCGTCCGTACGTCATCCCCTTCGTTATCATCCTCGCTATAGTCATCCCCATCAACCTGGTCTTTCAGTCGACTCCTGGACTGCTCTGCAGCTGCTGGAGCCGCGGCGGAGGCTTCGAGTCGGCATCGTCGCTTCCGTACCAGCCAGCAGCGTCGCTTGCGTACCAGCCGGCAGCGCCTCCTCCGGACCAGCCGGCAGCGTCGCTTGCGTACCAGCCGGCAGCGCCTCCTCCGAACCAGCCGGCAGCGCATCCTCCGGACCAGCCGCCTATCCCCGGATGGGCTCAGGCTCTGTTCCTCGGCATGAGCGGCAATGACGCGGCCATCATTTGCCGTGCAGAGGAGAATTATTGGGTAAGTTTTCGATTTCAAGTCTTTCTTCTTTCCCTCCTTCTGAACCAGCTGCATGTCATTCTTATGAGCTTTCGTTTCCAGCATGAGCGAGCACCACTGACGCGGCTATTGAATGCCGTGCAGAGGAGCATTACTGGGTGAGTTTTCGATTCTGAGACTTCTTTTCTTCGTCTTTCTTGTGTACCAGCAGCTTATCGTGCTCAAAACCAATTTGGTGAAGTGGCTTTCTCGAGTCTCTCCTATCCTTCCGCGTTTCCTGTTTCCCAGCTGTGTTGACGTGTAGGCTATCGCGCTCATGTCCTCCTTTTTTTTAAGTCGAATAATTGAATCTTCTTCTAGCCCTTCACCTCAGCCTCCCCACGCGCAGGAGAACCTATGAGACGGACGGCGTGCAATGGAACGCTGTACCCGCCACCCGCATCGATGGCTGATGTCAGCATGAAGACGGTTGTGCTCGTCCCAGTGCTTTCTAAAATGCCTCAAGAGTTTGTGATATCCCCCTCACTCTCCCCTGCTCCCACCCTCTACAGGAGAACCTTCTGCTGAGACGGGAGGCGTCCAATGGAACGCTTTACCCGCCACCCGCGTCAATGACAAATATCACCATGAAAACGCTCCTTCTCATCCCCACGTACTCTTGCCCGGTGAACGAGCGCATTGGCAAGTGGGGGGACGGCGGAAAGGTGAGTTCTGAGTTGACCGAGGAAATCGCTGCTGCATTCGTTGATGCGTTTACGCTTGAGAAAGAAGCAGCCATAATTGAATCACTTCTGAGAGTACAAAAATGTGCACCCGTGCTCAAATGAACCTTCTGTGTTACAAACCCAGCTAGCTGCAGCTCGAAATCTTCCATTTTTTTCTCTGTTCAATGTTCCACCCAATCTCCCCAATCTCCCTCTACCCACACAAATCACCATTTGCCCAATCCCCTCCTCTTTCCCGAAACGCCAATATCAGTGGACTTGCCTTCTGCCAGGCGCCATTCAGACGGACCCTGTGGTGTACAGGTGAGAGGGGGGAGATGAGGAAATTGAGGAGGTGACGGTTGTCAGGATTGAGAGACGAGACATGGGCAAGTGATGGGGCAGTTGAAGTAGAACAAATAAGTAGAACAGCTCTTCACCTTGTGAGTGAGCAATATTTGAGAATCAAATAGATGTGCGTGTGTGCGCGCAAGCGCGCGAGTGTGCCCAATCACTTGGTAGCCCGGCTCTTCACCTTGTGTGCTCCTCACCACTCCCATCGATCTTTCCTCGTTTGGTGCCCAATCATTCCCCACTACAGCATTGGCAGTTTCGGGCAGTACGATTTTGAAGACGCCATTTACAAGATTTTGCATGTGCAGCCGCACACGTTCGACCCGTTCCTCCACCCCAGCACCGCCGCCCACATGCAGACCGTCCCCTCCCTCATCTTCCACCCCATCGGCCTCTCTGCAAACTCCTCCATCGAGTACAACCGCCAAAAGTTTTCTGGCGCTGAGTTCATGACTCTGGGAGGGATCATGCAGCTGTTGAATCATACATATGTGGACATTTTCAAGATTGACTGCGAGGGGTGTGAGGAGGCGATGATTGCAGAGTTTGGGGAGGCGAATGGGAATGTATCTGCACAACTGAGCTTGCACGGAGGGACGCTGCCGTTCGGGCAGATCTTGATCGAGATTCACCAGTAAGTCTTGATGTATGGTTGTGTGTGGTTCGTGCACTCCAACAGTGAGTTTACGGCAAAAGAAAGAAAGAAAGAAAAAAAAAACGAGAATATGATCCGCCTTCATCACTTAATATTGTTCTCCAAGTGCATGTGCACAGTCAGCCGTGTTTGCACAATGCGACTAGGTAGTTGACAAGGATTGCCGCCCGTTTCTTTGTCCGCATTCATTCTCCCCACACAGTTTCTTCCCTCTCCCTTTCTCAAACCCTCCCTCTACCAGAACGAATAAACCCGTGGTCACCTTGGCACTGGTCTACACGTTGGAGAAGCTTGGGTATCGCATGTTCAGCGTGGAGTTCAACCATGAATGCTGGCATTGCTGTGAGTTGAGCTTGATACACGAGAGCCTCGTGCAGCCAAGTAGCGACAAAAACTGCCCCCCGTCTCTGGCTTCGGAAGAGTTCTTCAAAAAGGAAGCTGCAGATGCGCAGGAAAAGCTGGGTTCAGGAGATGACGTGAAGGAATCAGGTGGAGGAGTCTTAAGTACATCTGACGCTAGCACCCCCGGGCCGTGATGGAGACGTGGCATATTCTGAGTTCTAACGCAGGTGTCAATAGTTGGGAGAGCTGATGAGCCTCTAGAGCTTTTTTCCCTGACAGATTCTTAAGAGAGAGTTGTATACTGAATGTTCCACAGACACTCCCTTATCTGATATATGCATTTCAGGTGGCTTATTTTGTGAAAGCTTGGTACAACCCAATGAAAGGGCTAAATGGAGCTTGGCGTGACCACCATGAAGTTACGGATAGTCCAGCTCTCATAATGTGAACAGCACATAGGTACTATTGTTTGACCTCTAAGTTATTGGGAAGCTATTGTTCTGATGCTTTCGTTCCATCCACCTTCTCATAATATCATTCTAGTCGAACCCTACATCGAAATCAGAGGCGTTTCGCCGAATTCAAGGAAAGCCTGACCAACGGGAAAAGGCGGCGGATGTTCTCCAAGAAAAGCCCGCCAAAACATTCCGATATCTCCACTGACACACACAGGACCTCATTGGATGGCTGCATTCGCGGCCGGCACTTCCATTGCTGACGGAAATGCACATTGGATAGCAAACAACATCCCCTACATTCACTGAAACAGAGGCCGATTCATGAATCCATCGCTGCCTACTGCACATTTCGGTTGCTCCTTTCAGGTAGTCTTAGTTGCGTTTCGTGGCTGCGTTAGTAAGTTCCTTAAATATCTCGTGCTGATATTTGACCTACAGACTTTTTATAACTCGCCGAGTTTACTGGCTTCGGATTCAGGCAAAGCAGATTCTGGCTGGCATAATGAATGCACCCTAGTCTTGCAGCGCATATGCATTCAGACCTTTCCTGGTGAAGCCATGAACTATACTTGCAGCCTCGACTCCTGCATTTCTCATCTGAATATCTGATTAGCTTACTCATACTCAAACCGGCCATACATACTAGAACTGAATCAGCTAAAACCGTTTTTAGAGCTAGCCGGTTAGAGCATGGCTGAAAAACAAATGTCGGACTTGCCCGCCAGAGCCGAGCCAGCTCTCAACACCATTCGTTCCATGGCCGAGCCCGCGTTACAATCACTACGCACCATAAGCGAACAGGTCGGAAGCACCATCCGTCCGTACGTCATCCCCTTCGCCGTCATCCTCGCTATAGTCGTCCCAATAAACCTGGCATTTCAGTCAAACCCCGGTCTGCTCTCCAGCGGCTGGCGCAGCGGGGAAGGCTCGGCAACGTCGCTTCCGTACCAGCCGCCTAGCCTCGGATGGGCTGCGTTTCTGTTTCCCAGCATGAGTGGCATTGACGCGGCCATTTGTCGTGCAGAGGAGAATTACTGGGTGAGTTCTTATGTCGGAATTGACTCAAAAGGATACGGTTTTTTTTGTTTTTGTTTTTGTTTTTTTCTGCTTCTTATGTACTTTTTAGTAGACAGCAGGCGATCATTCTTGCTGAATCGGCGTTACGAGCCTGTACTATCCTTCCGCGTTTCTGTTTCTCAAAATGAGTTGCATTGATGCGGCAATCTGCCGTGCAGAAGCAAATGAACTGGGAGAGGTTCCGGCTTGAGATCTCCCTTGTCTTCGCTTCCATATATCGTGCGTGGCGAATCGTTGTTCCATGTCTTTGCTATCCTCTCCACCCCCACCCTCTCCCCACCATCCCCCGTCGTCTTCCCACAAAACAACCTTGTGCTGAGACGGAAGGTGTGCATCATAACGCTGTAACCCACAGTCCCTCTCCCGCTCTTCCCCCTAATGCCCTTCTCGCAGGAGAACCTTGTGCTGAGACGGAGGGCGTGCAAGGGAATGCTGTACCCGCCACCAGTGCAGTACACACCTGTCTTGATGAAGACCGTTGTGCTCATCCCCACGTACCCATGCCCGGCTAACGAGCGCATTGGGGAGTGGGGGGATGGCGGAAAGGTGAGACAAAGAAGCGACTAAAATATTCCAGTGCTCTACAAATTCTTGGGTCCCAACTTTAGCTTGCTGCGGGGAAACCTTTCAACTGCCTCTACCCACCCCAATCTCCCGTTCCCCATCTCAACCTCTCTCTATCCACCCTAATATCCCTGTGCCCTTCCCAATTTCCCTCTACTCATCCCCTTGTTCTTCCTGATCCCCACAGTGGACTTGCTTGCTGCCAGGCGCCATTCAGAAGGACCCTGTCGTGTACAGGTGAGAGGGGGGGGTGGGGAGGGGAGGGAGGTGAGGAATGAATGGTGCTATTCGTACATGGTGCTATTAGTGGATGGTGATAGTGAATGGTAGCGGCGTCATCAGTGGACTGGTCGTCCTCCCTCCACCTCCACACCATCTGCCTCTCTGCAACCCTTTCTGTTTCTGATGCCCCTTGGAACAAACAACCTCTCCTCCCTCCACTTCCACCCAGTCAGCCTCTCTGCATGTTCACCTTCGACCCATCCTCCCTTCACGCAAATTCCTCTCCCCAAGGGCTTACTCTCCCACTCTCTGTGCTTACTCTTCCCATCCAATTTCCAGCATTGGCTGTCACGGGCAGTACTCATTCGAAGACTCAATCTACAAGCTTCTGCACGTGCAGTCACACACGTTCGACCCGTTTCTTGATCCAGCCACCACCACCCGCATGCAAAACGTCTCCTCCCTCATCTTCCACCCCATCGGCCTTTCTGCAAGCTCCGTCCTCCAAATCTACACCGCCAAGTTCCCTCAAAAGCAGTTCAAGACACTAGGAGCCATCATGCAGCTGTTGAATCATTCATATGTGGACGTGTTCAAGATTGACTGCGAGGGGTGTGAGGAGGCGCTGATTACGGAGATCGGGGCGGCGAATGGAAATGCAGCTGCGCAGCTGAGTTTGCACGGGGGCACGCTGCCATTCGGACAGATCTTGGTCGAGTTTCACAAGTGAGTTGAATGAAAGGGAAAGCACCCAGGAAGAACTGGCTGTGGGACTGGTTCTAAGCACACCAAGTTACAAAGACTGCTGCCTGTTCTTAACGTTTATTCCAAGCTCCAAACATTCTTATTCCCGCATTCTCCCTCTCTCACTTGCTTACTTGTTTTTCTCCCTCCCTCCACCAGAATGCACCTGCCCCAGGTCACCCTGCCGCTCGTCTACACGTTGGAGAAGCTTGGGTATCGCATGTTCAGCATTGAGTACAACCAGCAGTGCGCGAAATGCTGCGAGATGAGCTTCATTCATGAGAGCCTCGTGCGGCCAGGTAGTGATAAGAACTGTCTCCCATTTCTGGCTTCGGAAGTGTTTGTAAACAAAGAAGATGCAGATGCTGTGATGCAAGAAAAGCTGGGTGCAGGAAGTGACTTGAAAGAATCAGGTGGAGGAGGTTGAGTATTTCCGATACTAGCACCCCGTGGAAGTCGGACAATGAGAGCTATTCCGGTATGAGCACATGTAAACATTATGCTGTGTAATCACATGTTTTGTGAGGTGCTGTCAATCTGTAACGTTCTTGCTCAGAGGACAGGTGCTGAATTATTGATAAAAACCAATAGCTATAAAGGGATTGTTTACAAAATGTGGCCTGCATGTATGTTTCTGGCATGGTAAGGTCCCAACCAGAGAGGTTTCGCCTACAGCTTCTGACAAGCTAATGGACAGTCTGAATGCAACTCTGGATGACAATGAGAGCAACGTCAATCAACCAACTATACATTTGTTGTCATCTCACGCTACGTGAACATAATATCTACAAGTTGATGTCAAAATGTCATTTGCTGTGTAGGCTGTAGTGGGGTACTCAACAGAAAGTACAACCTTTTTAGGGTTCCTACATGTATCCCACTTGCCTGCTAGTGCAAACCCCTCTTCTGTTCTTACCATTTCTGCTTGCTTATTCTAACATGCTATCAGAGCAGGTCGACCCTCCTTGGTCGATCCTGTGGATGGGCCCACCCTACTGCTTCCGCTGCTACGGTATTCTGTTAGTCGCGCGCCCCAGGCGCGCGACATTTTTCAGCCCGCCGCGCGCCCCGTGGTGTGCGGCGGTTTTCTGCGCCCCGAGGCGCGCGGCGGTTTTCTGCTCGGCGCGCTGCCCCCGTGGACCCGCGGGCGCTGCCCTGTGGCTCCAACGCGCCTCAAGGGGGGGGGGGGGGGGGGGGGGGGGGCGGTTTTCAGCCAGCGAGCCGCCCCTGCAGCCCGCGAGCTGCCCCTGCAGCCCGCGAGCCGCCCCTGCAGCCTGTGCGCTGCCCCTGCAGCCCGTGCGCCGCCTCTGCAGCCCGCGCGCATGCCCTTGCAGTCGCTTGGCAGCTCCTACCCTTCTCCCCCGCCTCCTTCTCCCTGCTACGCGTGCATGTCAAATGATATATCTGCTGTATATGTTTAGGCTTTAGTGGGGTAGCCAATATGGGGTACAGCCCCTTTTAGGGTTTCATATTTGTACCCAACCATTTCATAGTTCATCCATTCCTGCTGCTAGATTCTAACATGGTTTCAGAGCACTAGGTCCGTAGGACCGTTTTTTTTTCGGGCCCACCTACCGTTGCGGTTACCGCGCTACCCCACGTGTTGTCCTGCGCCTGCCTGCCTTACCTTGTGACGTGCTGCGCTGCGCGCACCGTCTTGCAGCCCTCGCGCTGCCTGCTGCTGCCCTAGGCCAGAGCGCCGCCCATGCAGGCCCGTAAGGCCCGCGCGCCGCCCCTGCAGACACGCCAGGCCCGCGAGCCGCCCCTGCAGGCCCGTCAGGCCAGAGCGCCGCCCCGCCAGGTCGCTGACGCGTCAGGCCAGGTCGCCGCCCCGCGCGTCGCGCTCGCTGCCCGCGCGTCGCGCTGCAGCCCCGCGCGTCGCGTCCGCTGCCCGCGCGTCGCGCTGCAGCCCCGCGCGCCGCGGCTGCCGTCCTCCACAGCCCGCGGCGGCTTCGCGCGCCGCGTCTGCAGCTCGCGTAGTGCGCTGCAGCCTCGCGCGCCGCGGCTGCCCCTGTTCATCGCGACGCCTCCCCCCCCTGGACGCCGCCCCTTCCTGACTGCCGCCATCGCTCCTGCAGCAGCTGCCGCGGAGCGCCCTGCCACAGTCGCAGCCCCGCCCTGCAGCAACTGCCGCGGAGCCTCCTGCCGCCATCGCGGCCCTGCCCTGCAGCAGCTGCCGCGGAGCCTTCTGCCGCCGTAGCGGCCCTGCCCTGCAAGCAGCTGCCGCGGAGCCTTCTGCCGCCGTCACGGCTCTGCCCTGCAGCAGCTGCCGCACAGCCTCCTGCCACGGTCGCGGCCCCGCCGTGCAGCTGTCACGACCCCGCCCTGCAGTAGCTGTCGCAGACCTGCCCTACCGCCGACGCGGCCCTACTATGCTGCAGCTGTCGCGGCCCCGCCGTCGCCGCCGTCGTGTGCCTGCCCTTCCCGCCACTGGTGAGCACCTGCCTTGTTCGCGCACTGCCGTGCCATCTCCCTGCCTGTCTGCCTACCTACCTGCTTACTTGCCTGCATGCCTGCCTACCACGCCTGGCTGCCTGCCGCGCCTGCCCTGCCTGCGCTGCTACTGCTGCTACTGCTGCTCCTTTTGTTACTACTGCTAGGCCACTGCTGCTGCTGCTACTTTTTTTTTTTTTTTTTTTTAAATCATTGATAGTGTATACCGATACAGGCAAGCATGTACCATCAAACGGTCGTAACCGTGCGTGAGGGACAGCAGCCTATCCACTATTCTAGGTGAGCTGCCAAGGGCGAGATGTCACATGCCCTAAAACCACTGTTCCAAATGAGTTGACTAGGATGAGCCGTTGCATGCCCTTCGCATGGACCACAGAGCAGCAAAAGCAGGCTTCCATGCCCAGCTCCTGCCATCCATCTTGATCCTGCTCAACATTTTCTGCTCCTCCGCAAAATTTTCCTTCAGCCGCTTCTTCTGTGTTGCCCCCATTTTCAGCATGTATATCTTTGCGTGCAGTCTAATAGCAGCTTCCGCCTTCCACAACACTCGCTTGGCCCGGAATTTCTGCCCCCGGAAAACCGCGTCACACCTCTCCTTCCATACTTGATGGAGAACCACCGACGTAAGAGTTAGCTCTGGAAAAGCTGACTTGGTGCCCGTTTTCCGGAACAGAATATCGCCCAGCGAGGCAGTTGGGCGGCTGGGATTCAGCATGCATAGAGCACGCCGAAGAGCCGAGGTCACCACTTGTATCCTGGGGCACAGGATAAGGCAGTGCTCCATCGTCTCTTGCTCCCCGTAGTACGAGCAAACTGGCCTGCTGCTGAGGAACGCCAGCCTTTCCCCCACCTGCAGATTCAAGCCGTGGATGCGGACGAGGACATCTCTTGGACGGCTGGGGACCGCCAACGAGTCCCGAGTCAGCACCACCCGCTTCCAATCGATAGGGTTTCCCCACCGCACACCCCACTTCTGCTGCTTGTACGATTGGCCGGAAGCCCCCTTCCACCCATCCTTCATCTGCCTCATGGAGACCACCCGCCCTGTCAGAATCCCAACCACTAGACCATTGGGATAAAAGGGCTTGTTTCAGTAGCGGGTCAGTGCGCCCATAACCCCCCAGGCAAACGCGCTTGTAACCCCCCCTAGGATCGATCAGGGATCTCACAGTGTAGCTCTACTGACACCCCCCCACACTGGGAGGCCCACGACTGAGCACAGTGGCAACGGCCAACATGTGCATACACCGGGATTCGAACCCGAGACCGCTCTGATACCATGTCAGAATCCCAACCACTAGACCATTGGGATAAAAGGGCTTGTTTCAGTAGCAGGTCAGTGCGCCCATAACCCCCCAGGCAAACGCGCCTGTAACCCCCCCTAGGATCGATCGGGGATCTCACAGTGTAGCTCTACTGACACGCCCTCCTTCCAAATTTGGAACACGCAGGGGAGAGCCAGCCGAGCGTGGAGGGACTGTAGGGAAACCCAAAAGCCTTTGCCAGTAAGACGGGATCGCTAACAGCGCCTTCAACGCCAGCTTAGCCAACCCGTTTCCACCCAGCTCCTGTTTCAGCACCGCCATGGATTTAACCATAGTAACCCCATTCTCTTCACCGTCCAACAGATCCCCGATACAAGTGTGTTTCAGGTTCTGCGCCTCTTTCTGCGCCTCTTTCGATCGGATTGGCAAGGTTGAGTAGAACATCTTTGTTGAAGAACAATTTCTCCTGCAGAACCTCCTCCCTACTCCCCACCAGGTTCCTGATCGAGAAAGGCGAGCTCATGAAGCTCTCTGCTGTCTGCTTCCACCGAAGGCTGCAGCTGCCCCAGTGCTTCAGCATTTTTTCATGCGCGGTAAAGGAGTCCACCCCCATCAGAAGCTTCGCCGCCCGCTCCATGAGGTCTCTTTTAAGCTGGTTCCGCTCCGTGATGAGCAGTTCGACCCTCCTCGCCGCCAAGCATGTGATAAGTATCTCCGCGTCTCTGACCCCGATCCTGCCATCCAGTCTCGGAGTATAGAGCAACTCCCTGCTCCAGAGAATAAAAACTTTTGCAGTTGCAACTCTGTTCCCCGATATAAAACTGTGTGGTAGTCGCATGATTTCCAACCATATTGCTGCAGGCGGCGAGTAGACTTGCGCCTGGAAAGCCAGAATCGGTGTAATGTAGAAATTGACGACTGTCGCCCTTGCTGTGATTGTCAGGTACTTAAGCTGCCACTTGGTCAGCTTCTCCGATACACGACTCCATGTCTTCTCCCAAGTCGGCTGGCCGTTACCGGACGGCGTAAACCCACACCCCCAGTAACAGCTCGGCCTCGTCCACTTTGGCCCACTTAAAACCATCGGCCCCACCGTCAGACGCTCCGATGTTTGCCCCCAGAGGTAGTATCACTGATTTCGATTTGTTTGTTGCCAGCCCCGATGCCTTTCCGAAACGGTCGAGAATCTCCTCCGCCTGACCAATCTACTCCCTTCCTTGTAGGATGAGTGTCGTGTCGTCTGCGTACCCGAGGTAACCAAGTCGGTGCCCTTCCTTCTCAAGACCGAGCTCCTGCCTTTCCACTTCCTGAGCTAACGGCTCCACCGCGCATAAAAACAGGTACGGCGCCAGAGGACACCCCTGCCGAACCCCAGAGACCACCTCAACTCCTTCCCCGAGCCAACCATTAATCAGCAGCTTGGTTGTCGTTCCCTCGTGCAGGCCCTTCACCTAGCCGACAAGCCGTTCTGGGAAGTCCATTTTCTCCAGCACATCGAAGAGAAACCCCCACGAGAACGAGTCAAACGCTTTCTAGAAGTCCACCATAAGCATGTACCAGTCTTCATTCCCGCTTTTTGCTCCTTCGATAATGTCCGCCACCAGCGCTACTGCATCTGAGAGGCGGCGACCGGGGATGAAGCCATACTGCTCAGGTGAAATGATTATGCGAAGAACAGATTTCATGCGGTCCGCCACCACCCTAGCCAAGACCTTGTAAGTGAAATTTAGCAACGTGATTGGACGGTAGTTATTCAGTTGCTCCTTATCTCCCTTCTTGTGCTGCAGAATCGTTACGGCTTCCTTGAGCTCCACCGGTAGAGATGCACTGCTCTGAAAACTCTTTGCCATGACCATGAAGCTTTCCCCCAACAGGTCCCAATGTGCCTCGAACAGCTCCTTCGGCAGACCGTCGCTCCGGGGGATTTGTTCTTCGCCATCTCCGCAAAAGCTTTCTTAACTTCTTGCTCTGTCCAGTCCGCTGTAAGTGTCTCAGCCACCCCAGCATCCAGACGACGAGCCGGACGGAAGCTCCACTCCGCGCCCTCAACCCGGCGACCCTTTCCAAAGATGTTCCTTAAGTAGCGCGACGCTGCCGCCAGAATCTCCTTCGGACCAGTGATTGACACCGCGCCATCCTTCAGCTCCGAAATCTGAGTTCGCACTTTCCGCGCCTGCACCTTCGCGGAGAGGCGCTTCGAGGCAATTTCGCCCGTCATCTCCGCCGTGGAACCCGCCTGAAGATGCAGCCTCTCCTTCCTGGACGCCTGATACATTTTCAGCTGCCCATCTTTCACCTTCAGCAACTCCTTTGTCCTGGTGCAGAGAGGGTCCCCCATTAGCCGTTGCGTCAAAGTTGCAACCGTGGCGGTCAGGTGAGCCACCGTCGTACAAACCCTCTTGCTTTCCTCCCTTGCGTAAGCCCTGAGCCCAGCGCTCATTCTAGCCACCAACAATTCAAAACTGCTTCCATCATCAACCGGAGTCCGCCGCACTGTCGCCTCAATTATTTTCCTCACCCCCGGCCTATTCTCCATTGAAGCGTGTAAACGCCACAACCCAGGCCCTGTGCAGGCCTTCTCATCCAACCGGAAAACAGTCATAATCGCGAAGCCGTGATCCGCAACTGGCTCATCAGGCTTAACGTGAGCTACAACCGTCAGGTAAGGGAGAAGGGACTGTGAGACCAAGGCTCTGACTATCCGCGTGCTGACCCATTTTGACTTGGAGAAAAAGGTGTACTCCTTACAGCCTGCATGAAGAATACGGAAGGCGTCAGAGAGTTGGAAGGCCTTGCATCTCTGAAAAAGCCTCTCGTTTTCATTTTATCCTCCCTTACCTAATGACTTATCCAACTTGGGGTTTTCTATGTGGTTGAGGTCTCCTATTATCAGCAGGTGGTCTGATGCCGGAATCTGATCTATCAGCGGACCAAGCGAATCACGGAGGAAAACGGATTTGGACTGCGGGCTGGCGGGGAAGTACACTGTGTGCAGGATGAGATCCGGACCGAGACCAGACCCCTTGACCGTGGTCTTAACTATTGTTCCGGATGGATGCGACAGCGTATCATGGAAGGTGATGGAAGGGTTGCTACTAAGGATGGCTACTCCACCCGCTCTCGTTCTGGGGGCTGTCGCTAACACCGTGTGAGTTGTGAGGCTTTTCCAGTACGGGTGGTCTGCGTCTATCCTAGTGTTGACTAAGGCTGCGATGTCTCCTGCCTTGCTGAACCAACTATTGACACGTCCTTGCTTCGCTACGTCTGAGAGCCTGCTAACATTGAGGCTCGTAATGGTGAGGTGGTTCTTGTTAATCATGATTCCACTGCCTTGCAGCCCCTGATCATCCACAGGGTGAGAAAGGAGATAACACAAGCAACGCCGACACCCAAGCACCAAAACACTGACAACAGCAGCTTCGTGACCAGTATGACTACACTTCGTACTCCGTCCGAATGGCTTTGAGGGACATCTTCTCGCGAGACTGCTTGGTAGCAGCACCGGCCTCCTCGAGGTGAAGCATGTGAGCGGCTGAAGCGAAATGAGTTGATGCAGTAAAAAAACTCTTGCCGTGAGATTTTCCACAACCCTCTTGCGTGCACAGCCACTCCTCCCTGTTGCTGCCGGTCGAGATCAGTGCTAAGCCGGGATTGCGGAGCAGAGGAAAGGTGAACGCGGTGGCTTTCAGAGAGGCAGCTGCACGTATCAAAGAGGAGGTCAGTAAATACGGTGTATGGTAAAGGCTGAGAAAAAGATGGAGCGATTGAAAGGATGACTGTGAGCCGTGAGCCGCCATTACCGTTGAGCCTGTGTGCCATTCCCAAAGACAAATTCCATTTTCCTACGTTATTCTGCCGCTCAGTAGTGAAAGCATTATGATACTTTTCATAATGCTGACCCCCACAGAGCGAGCAGGAGAGCGAGGGATAATGGACGAGCAGCTTCTTCGTGCAGTCTGCCTGGTATGGGATTGCATGAATCCAACGGTGAAGATCAGCAGGGTGAGTGCAGACCAAGCCCTTCACCACGTCTGTGTCCACACCAGTGACAGGATGTAGAACCCGGTGAAGGCACGTGCAACGCTGGAAAGCCTGCCTCCCCCGACTCTCAATGTTGTAGACAGCCAGATGCTTCTGGATCGAAGACAGCTCAACCTCCGCTGAGACACCCTTGACAATGACTTCGAGAGCCTACGGATTTTGAGCCTTCTACCGAGAGAAAACTGGGTCAGCAGTATGGAGCCAGTGCAATTTGAACAGCTTGCCGTTAAGTGCCTGATAAACCACTTCCTTCCTCCTCACTGTATCTGCATCTGAAGCCAGCAGGAAGGAAGCCTGAAGACGGCAGTAACACAGCTTGGCAATATGGGTCGTCGGAAGCTCCTGAAACTTCACTTCCCACATCACATCATCCGAAAGTTCTGTGCACCAACCATGTTTCATCAGCATCTTTAGAGCATCCAGCACACATGCAATTTCTAGATGCAGGATAAACGGAATCAGTAAGACAGCAGTGGAGCGCAGGGTCGCAGCAACTTCAGCACTCAGATCTAGCTCCAACTCGTCGTCAAAGCCTTCGTCAATGAAACCATCAGCATTCGTGAGTAGTGATGACGACGCAGTCTGATCATGTGGAGTAGCAGCAGCACCAGCAGACACAGCATTGTCCGTCATAGCATTGTTGTCATTAGTCACAGCATTGTCGCCATTAACAGATCCCTACTGGTTGACTGCAGGAGCAGGCGGAGCAGTGCTATCAACACCCTTGGAGCGCGGACCCTTTGGCAGAGCCGGGAAGTCAGCCGAATGCGACATCGTGCGATGATGATAAAGAACTGGCAGAATGATGAGGTGCTGAGCACCAATGAGGACTGAAAAAACTTGAACTGCCTGATGACTGAGCACGGCCTGGTTAAATAGCCTTTTGAACTTGTCCGGCTCCTTGGAATGAGATAGTGTTGAAAACATTCCCAATGCCAAACTCTTGAGAACGTCATTCTCAATAAGTAGATTGTAGTCATTGATGCTTAAACCTGATGTAAAGTAAACTGCATGGTTAGGAACAGGCGAGGACCATAATCCCAAGGATGGCTGGCGAACATTGAACCATGCTGCCAGATAGCCGGAAACACCAAGGTCAGCAGATATGACTGGATGTCCGTTCTTAAAGCTATTGGCGAAGCTTTGTTTAACGTTAAATGGACGCGCGATGCATCGAAGCGAGGAAAATGGTAACAGCTTGTTCGGAAAAATCCATGGCCGCCGTAAGGCAGCAAGGGCGGAGAGCTTCATAGCTACTACTGCTACTGCTGCTACTGGCGGTGGCCAGATGCAGCTCCAGCGACGTTCACGCGAGTCTCTCACACCCCAGCAGCTTAGTGAGTGGTACGCTAGTTGGGGTTGTGGCGGTAGCCGTCATAGCTGTCGCCCTAGAGCTGGTTAGTTGGGAGCGTCTGGCAGTGGCCAGCTACAGCTGCAGCAGCGTCCACCCGAGACACTTACGTCCTAGCAGCTTCACGAGTGGTACGCTCAGAGTAGAGGGTCTCGGAGTACCGTTCGCTGCCCGTACGTCATTCGCACAGGTGATAGGGCTGGTCAGGCCTGTGGGACGCTTGGTCACACACAGTCCTGCTGCTTCGCTCGTCTGAGCGACGCCTGGCGTACCGAGTTTGGCGACGCGGCTGAGCTGCCCGACTGGGTGGAGCTGCTTGGGCAGAGGGTAGATATATTTGCTCTTGACTTTGATGCTATTCTCACTGCCATGTATGCATTGCCTACTAGTGATGACCGTGCCTGTTACCTGTGCGTACCGCCTGACCCAGGTATAGAGCCTGCTGCTCCAGGTGCTGGTGAGGCTGCTGCTCTAGGTGCTAGTGAGGCTGCTGCTCTAGGTGCTGGTGAGGCTGCTCCTCCAGGTGCTAGTGAGTCTGCTCTCTCTGGTACTGCGCCTGCTGAGGCCTTGAACACCTTCACACTTGACTCACGTGCTTCCCGCTCCTTCTTTCGCGACAGCACCACCCTCACGCCGCTCAGCCAGCCGGTTCCAGGCAGACCCCTCAGGGGGTCCAGTACTTGCACACTCCTCCACGGTCCTGCCGTATCCGGCGGTCCCGTCTGGCTCCCTATCAGGTCTTCACCTCCCCTTGTTCTCTACGAACTTGGTGAGTGGTGCTGACCTCCAGGACCAGTGGGTTGACCAGTTCACTCCAGGAGGTCAGCGCGTGGCCTACTGTACGTGCTCCTGGACGGGCCGGCACCTGGCCACGTTTACCCATGCGCCTGGCTCGAGTCTGTACACACTATCTACTGTGTCCCCTCAGGTCGCTGCGTCTGCGTATGCATCAGGTCAGCTAGCGGCCCCCTGCTCGTGTCGCTACACCACGGTCTTCCCCTTGCAGCGCAAGGGTGAGGTCCCTGATGTTTTGATACCTTGGATCCGCGCTGTTCGTCTCCAGCTCCGCGAGCAGTTCCATTCAGACTTTCCTGTCCTACGTTTGCACTCTGACAGAGGTTGTGAGTTCTCCTAAGACCTCTTGGCAGCCTTCTGTGCATAGCACGGCATTCGCTAGACGTTCATGCTTCCGGCCTCTCCGCAGCAGAATGGGGTTGCTGAGCGCCGCATTGGCTTAGTCATGGAGGTCGCTCGTACCTCCATGATCCATGCGGCTGCCCCCCATTTTCTGTGGCCGTTTGCGGTCCGGTACGCCGCGCATCAGCTCAACCTCTGGCCCCGTGTCTCCTTGCCGAAGACCTCGCCCACACTGCTGTGGACGCGGAAGGTTGGCAATGCGTCGCGTTTGCGGGTCTGGGGTGCTCGTGCCTTTGTCCGCGATACCACCGCGGACAATCAATCCGCCCACGCTGTTCCCCGTGTCTTCCTTGGCTTTGTCCCTGATGCGCCTGGTTGGCCGATTTACCACCGCACCTCGCGCGGTGTCTTTTCTTCTCAGGACGTCACATTTGACGAGTCGGTTCCCTTTTACCATCTCTTCCCCTACCGCACTGCCCCTCTCCCCCCCGCGGCCGCTCTTCCTTGCTCTAGGTGCTCCCCAGGTAGACCCCCTCCCCGCTCCCAGTCCTGCTCCTTAAGGTGTGTCTCAGGTAGACCCTCCTCCCTTGACTGCGCCGGTTGAGGTCACTGGTGACTCAGGTCCTGCTGAGGGTGGTCCTGCTCGGGGTGCTGCTTCTAGGGGTGCTGAGCCTGGGGGTGCGGAGCCTGGAGCTGCGGAGCCTGGGGGTGCGGAGACTGGAGGTGCTGAGCCTGGGCGTGAGGAGTCTGGGGATACTGAGTCTGGGGGTGCTGCACCTGGGGGCGCTGAGGCGTCTGGTGAGCAGTCTCCCTGGAGCGGCCGTCTTCGTAGTCGCTCCGCTGGTGTCTCGCCGCTGCACCCTCGTCGTCGTCTCCCTCTCTCCCCACAGCATCTGTGTGAGTGGTACGTTGGCCGTAAGGGTCGTGCTGCTGTAGCTAGGGGCCTTGCTGCGGGAGGCGCAGGAGCTGGTGACTCTGCTACTGGAGTTGTTTCTGCTGGAGGTTCTGGAGCTGCTGAGGGTGCTAGAGCTGGAGGTTCTGGAGCCGCTGGAGGTGCTGGCGCTGGTGGCGCTGGAGCTGGAGGTTCTGGAGCTGCTGAGGGTGCTGGCGTTGGAGGTTCTGGAGCTGCTGTGGGTGCTGGCGCTGAGGGTTATGAGTCTGCTATTACGCGGTCTCCTTGGAGTAGCCGCCTGTCTAAGGGTTTAAGGGGGGTGCGTGGGAGTAGAGCTAGCGGTGTAGCAGTGGGTGTGTATCAGGGGGGTGGGACTGTGTGCGGGAGGTTGAGTGGAGGTTGTCAGTTTGTCGTTCGCAGCACCTGTAGTCCGGGGCGCTGTCCCGGTAGCCCAGTCGTAGCCAGCTGTGCCAGCCGCCCGTGGGTCCGTTGCCTGTCCGCCGCTATTTGAGCCGCGGGGCCTGTTACTCCTGTAGTCCGGGCGCTGTCCGGTAGCCGTTGTGCCAGTCTGCCTCCTGTTGCCCGTGTGTCTGCAGCTTCAGCCGTCGCCTCCTGTCTCCTCTCCCCTCACTCTCCCTCCTCCTCCTCACTTGCCCGTTGTGACTACCACTAGCTTTGCTCATAATTGTGAACTCTAAACTATCTCTTCTTGAACTTGTGCTCAGAATGTGTGGTGACATTGTGATCCACCCTGAGCTTGTACTACTTTGCCTGCTCTGCTGATTACACCCCACTTTGGCTATGGGGGTGTGTCAGAATATTATTCTTATGTTCTAGCCTGTAGTGGGGTGCTCTATAGCGAGTACAACCCTTCTAGGGTTTGCTATTTGTATCCCCATTTCTGCTAGTTCATTCCTCTTTCTTCTTCTAACTTTTGTCACCGCCTTCGTCCGTGTCTGCCTCTCACCTCACAGAAGTTGCACGACTGGTACGGTCACCGTCAGGGTCGCGCTTTTGGAGCTCGGGGCTCTGCCGCTGGAGGTACTTCTGCTGACGTCACTGGAGATGGGAGTGGTGCTGGTCCTGGAGGTTCTCGTACTAGAGGTACTAGAGCCGCTGGGGCTGGAGGTGCTGAGCCTGAGGGTGCTACTGCTGGCGACCCTGGGTTTGGGGGTGCTGCTGCTGGAGACACTGAGGCTGGAGACCCTGGGACAGGAGGTGCCGGTTCTGTGGGTGCTGCTGCTGGTGGACCTGGTCCTGAAGGAGCTGGCGCTGTGGGTTTTGGAGCTGCTGGGGGTACTGGAGCTGCTGGTGCTAGTGGCACTGCACAGCCGCGCCTGTTCTTTGCTCCACCGTCTCCGTCGTCTCAGCCACCGCCTGACTTTGCGCTTCGCAAGGTTATTAGTCTTCCTTCGTCTACTAGTCTTCCGTTACAGCCTGGCTCACCGCTGCTTGCTCCTTCTCCATACACTGAGCAGGCAGGGGGTCTTACTAAGCGTTGTGAGCCTGTCCGTTCTGGTCATTCCGGTCGTAGTGTTCCTCGTCCGCGTCAGCCGGCTGTCCCCGGCACCCACCTCTTAGTCCTTCGTCCTTCCTCTCCTCCACAGTGTGTTCCTTTGCCGTCTCCTCCTACGTCTTCTCTGCCTACCGTTCTAGAGCCTGCGTCTGACCGAGCCCGTGCTGCTCACCATACTGTCAGGCGTCTGCTAGCCACTGTTGTCACTGACCCGTCGTTTGAGTCTGCTGCTGCGTCTGCCCTAATCGCTGAGCTTGTTGACTTTGCTGCTGCCTGTCGTCTAGACTACACCGCTAGTCTTGTTGCTGAGTCTGAGTGTGTCTGTCATCCGTCCGTCGGGGGTGAGTGTGCTCTTGGCACGGACGTCCTTGAGAACAGGCAGGAGGACCTTGAGTGTATTGCAGCCGCTGCGCCTCATCTCGTGTCCATGCTGCTTGCCCCTGACGGAGACCCGAATGCACCAGACATCCCGACCCCGCGCTCTTACGCTGAGGCGATTGCGGGTGAGTACTCCGCTCAGTGGCAGACAGCCATGGACGCAGAGATGGCATCCTGGAAGTCCACAGGCACTTACGTCAGTGGCATGTGGATTTTCAGGGTGAAGCGGCCGCCGGGTTCTCCGCCTGTCTTCAAGGCTCGTTACGTTGCCTTAGCCGCTGCCGCTGCCTTTGCCGTTGCTGGAGGTTTCCCATTCCAAGGGATGATGGGCAGCTGCCACATGTCCTTGATGCAGCTGCTCTCCTCCTCCAAATCCCACAGCAGCAACTTCCCAAGCTTTGCACGACAGCTGGTTGGGCCGAACGTGACTTTGGCCTTGCTTTTCTGCAGCCGGCGCACAGAGAGGAGGTTAGCGGATAAACTTTCAACCAACAGCACATTTCCCAGCCCCACAAGCCCCCCATTAGCTCCCATAACCTTTGCATTCCCAACACCAATTACAGGGAGCAAGGCACCTGAAGCGGCAGCCACAAGCTTTATCTTCCCAGGGGGCTTCACCTCATCAAGCAAATCTGCCCGTGGAGTCATGTGACTCGTGCAACCTGAATCGATCACCCAATGAGTGAGGGGGTGCATCACAACCTTCCCAACTGAACCCACATCACCCCCACTCCCTTGTACATCCTCAACCATGAGGAACATCCCAGGGTCGGCTTTACCTTGTGCACCATCACCTTGTGCACCTGAACCTTGCACAACACCACCTCGTGCACGTTCACCACTTGGCGGCTTCATGCCTGGAGGTGCCCATCCTTCAGGCCGGCTGAAACACTTGAACCACGGGTGTCAAGCCTTCTTGCAGTACCAGCACGCACCCTCCATTCGGGTGCTCCCCCTGCCACCAGAGCTCTCATGCCCCTCGTTGTAGTCACCTCGGCCTCTCCCTCTGCCAAAGCCTCTCCCACGGCCTCGGCCTCTCCCTCCCCCTCTCCCCCTGCTGCCTCCTGCAGCTCCATACCCCTCAGCAGTTTTGGTGGCTGCACCACCTCCCGTGTGGCGCCTGCGGAAGTCCTCCTGCAGGATCTGCTGCCGTAGCCACTCAGGCGTCCACTTGTCCTGCTGAGCGTTGAGGGTGGGGATAAGGTTGTCCCACGAGTTGTCGAGCACCGAGATGATTTTGGTGCACTGCTGCATTTCCGACACTTCGCTGCCCGCCGCTGCCATCCTCGCATAGGTGTCCTTGATCTTGTCAAGGACCGGTTTCACATCATCTCCCGGTTTCATGGAGAGGGCAGCCAACTCCTTCTCCAACACAATCACCATCGGCAGCGTGTTGGGCTGAATCACGTCGCGTAGCAGCTTCCATGCCTTCGGTCCGGAATCATCCAACTCCACCAAATCCTTGATGTGCTGGAACATGTTGTTGACCGATTGGAGGATGAGGTCATACACCACCGCGCTCTTCTCAATCCACCGATCGCGGGCATCTCCTTCCCCCGGCATCTTCTCCTCTCCTATTGCAATTTTCAGCAGCTTGTAGTGCTTGAAGGCGCTCCGCATCCGCCCACTCCATTCCTCATAGTTGGAGCCATCCAAAGCTTCGATCTTGGATGGTGGCGGTTCACTCCTCTTCTCAGCTGCATCTCCACTCCCTTGATCCATCTCCTCTGCTCCCAATCAGAGGTTTCAGCTCCCCCCTTTGCTGGTCACAATGTAGATCCACACAATCTTCACGTGTGTCGGCGGCAACGAAATTTCGGCAGAGTTTCCACTTAGCGGAAGTCACATCCAACCCCAGAACTCCACTTAGGCACGCCCACAGGCCATGGTGGGTCTAGGAGGGTCTTCACACTTCAGTAGACTCTCCACAAAGTCCTTAATCAGCTCTAATACCACTTGTTATAGACCAAGGACGGAGTCTACGAAGATTAGGTGCCTAAAATTCTCAAAATCGTTGGCTTAGAATTCTGGACAGAAACATCGCGCTCACAAGAAACGCTGTCGACAAAAACTTCACGGTCAAAACTTCACCAAACTTAGATATGTTGTAGCTCTACTCCGTGGCTACAATTCTCAAGTTGAATCATACGAAGTAGTGAAGTATTTCTTGAGTCATCAATTTCGGCGCACTAGGGGGTATGCTGCCATAGAATCTTAACTCAATCACAAGAGTCTCACACAAGTTCACAATTACTACACAAGGAAGTTAGAGTAGCACTAAACCAGGTGGAAGGGATGAGTAGGATGAGAGGGAAGGTCCCAAGAGAGTCCCCAACCAAGGAAACCGCATGCCACACAATTCCCCTCTCTATAGGCAACCCAACTTTGACCTTTGTCACTATCCCAACCTCCACAATCCACCTCAACCCAACTTGGCCACACTTGCCAACCTGGTTTGGTTCCTCCCAACCACTTGGCAGCATCTACACTGATGTTGACGAATTTCCCAACCCCCAAAATTCTGTACCCTTTATAATCACCACAACCAAATATCAAAAGCATACGAACTTCCAACGTTCGTAACTTTCTTGTTCGTGCTCCGATTGAAGCGATACTTGGTTCGTCGGAAAGCTCTTGACCAGAGGAGTCACTTCAGATATTTGCTCAAGCCAAATAACATACACACACTCAGAAAATCCAAACCACATCAAATACAAATTCTTGCACACGCTGACACCACGCATGCAACGCACGAACATGTGATGGGAGGCAGACGGACGTGAATGCAAGTGATAGCATCACATAACATGTCTTTGCCTGCGACCTGCTGCCTGGTGCCTACTGCCTGCTGCCTGCTGCCTGCTGCCTGGTGCCTACTGCCTGCCTCCTGCCTGGTGCCTGCTGCCTACTGCCTTTGCCTGCGGCCGTTATGACGACGCGTAATGTTCTCGCGTTCGAGCCTGACGGTCGCCCCATCGAGTTCATTGAGTGGCTCGACGATCTCCAACTGTTCCTTCTGATCAATGCCAAAGACGGCGTTTCACTGTTCGATTACATGTCTGGCACTGCCGTTGCTCCTGCTGCCGATGCTCCTGCTCTCGAACGCTCACAATGGCAGACTCGCGATGCTGCTGCACGCCTAGCTATTAGGAACCATCTGCAGATCATTGAGCGCACCAATTTCAGCCAGCACAAAACTGCTAAGACACTGTACGACGCTGTAGTTCCATGCTACTCCTCCCCGGCCACTGCAGCCCTAGGTCGGCTCATGCTACCCTACCTGTTCCCCAACCTTTCCTCGTTCACCACTGCTGAGGACCTCATTTCTCACCTGCGCGCTACTGACACTCGCTTTCGTGCCGCCCTTTCAGTTCTGCGCCGCAACCCCCCCCCCCCCCCCCCCCCCCCCCCCCCCCCGCGATGTACTTCACTCTTTATTTCCTCGTCACCCGCCTCCCTGACACTCTTAGCTCCGTAAGGGACCACTTCCTAGCCCTAGACCCTACCACTCTCATTGTCGACAACTTCGAGAAGCACCTTCTCGTAGCAGAGAAGAACATCCTCGCTGTAGGTGCTTCTCGTGGTACTCCTCGCTCTCCTCTCTTGGAGGGGTGCTCCCACTCCCCTCTTACCCCCTCCTACGCCTCCGCAGCTGCTGCTCTCGACTACCTTGGTGCTGAGGAGGTCGGGGTTGCTTCCGTTCCTAGTGGGAAGCGCCGCAGCGGCAGGGGCGGCAAGGGTGGTAGGGGAGGTGGGGGTGGCGGTGGAGGTGGCGGTGGTGCAGGCGGTGGGGGAGGTGGAGGTGGTGGGGGTGGTCGTGGGAGTGGAGGTGGTGGAGGTGGTGGTGGGAACGGCGGAGGCACTGGGAGCGGTGGAGGTGGAAGCGGCGGTAGTGGGGGAGGAGGGAGCGGTGGTGGCATTTGTGGTCAGGGCGAGCAGCAGCCGCAGTAGCAGTAGCCGCAGCAGCGTCAGCGCCAGACCCCCACTTGCCAGCAGCTTCATGACTGGTATGCCGGGCGTGGGGCTTCTGGGGGTCCTGGTCGCTGCCCCTATATCATTCGCACAGGTCCTCGCGCTGGTCGCCAGTGCACAGGGTTTCACACTGTGTCCCGCTGCTTCGCTCGGCTTAGCGTCGCTTGCCGCGTCAATTTTCCTGATGCTACTAAGTTCCCCAACTGGGCAGACCTGCTTAGGCGTGATGTACCTATCTTTGATCTTGACTATGAGGCTATTCTTGCTGCCATGTATGCATTGACTGTTAGTGCTGAGGGTGACTGCTACTTGTGTGTGTCGCCGGACCCCGGTATAGCCCCTGGTATAGCCTCTGCAGCACTAGGTGCTTGTGAGTCTGTTCCCCCTGGTACTACGTCCGCACAGGCCTTGCACACCTTTACACTTGACTTTGGTGCTTCCCGCAGTTTCTTTCGCGACAGCACCACAGTCACTCCCCTCCCTGCACCTGTTCCTGTCTCACTAGCTGACCCCTCTAGGGGCCCAGTGCTTGCACGTTTTTCCACTCTGCTTCCGTGTCCGGCGGTCCCATCTGGTGAGTTGTCTGGTCTCCACCTCCCCTCGTTCTCTACGAGCTTGGTGAGCAACGCTGTCCTCTAGGATGCGGGGGTTGACACCTTCACCCCTGGCCGGCAGCTTGTGGCGATCTGCACGTGCTCCCGGACCGGCCGCCACCTGGCCACGTTTACCCGTGCGCCCGGGTCCAGTCTGTACACCCTCACCACCCAGTGTGAGTGTCGCCGGGTGTCGCACGACACTCTCCTGTGGCACCACCGCCTTGGTCACCCGTCCCTGCCTCGCCTTCGTAGCATGCACTCTCGCTTCCTGGTCACTGGTCTTCCCAGGTCTCTGCCTGCCCTCCCTCCCTCGCCTGCGCCGCCCTGCATTCCTTGCGTCAAGGGGTGGCAGCGCGCCGCTCCTCACTCCTCCTCGTTCCCTCCCACAGAGGCTCCACTGCAGACCCTCCATCTGGACGTGTGGGGCCCAGCCCGCGTCCGTGGACAAGGCCACGAGCGGTACTTCCTGCTGGTCAACGACGACTACACACGCTACACCACGGTCTTCCCCTTGAAGTGCAAGGGGGATGTCCCTGATGTTTTGATCCCCTGGATCTGCGTTGTTCGTCTCCAGCTCCGCAAGCGATTCCAGTCGGGCTTTCCTGTCCTGCGTCTGCACTCTGACAGAGGTGGTGAGTTCTCCTCCGACGTAAGGCTGGCAGGGAACTGCGCCTGGCTGGCAGTTCTTCTGTGTCTTTCCGTCTCAGGACGTCGCCTTCGACGAGTTAGTTCCTTTTTACCGTCTCTTTCCCTATCGCACTGCCCCTCGCCCCCCCCCCCCCCCCCCCCCCCCCCCCCGCCGCTCTTTCTCGCCCCAGGTTCTCCCCAGGTAGACCCCCTCCCCGCGCCAGGTCCTGCTCCTTCCGGTGTCTCTCAGGTAGACCCTCCCGTACCTGCGCCTGTTGAGGTCATTGGTGACTCAGGTCGTGCTGGGGGTGGTACTGTCCCAGGGGGTACGGGGTTTGGGGGTGCGGAGCTTGGGGGTGCGGAGCGTGGAGGTGCTGAGACTCGGGGTGCGGAGTCTGGGGGCACTGAGCCCGAGCGTGAGGAGCCTGAGCGTGAGGAGCCTGAGGGTGCGGAGCCTGGAGGTACTGAGCCTGCGCGTGAAGAGCCTGCAGGTGCTGCGTCTGGGGGTGCTGAGCCTGCGTGTGAGGAGCCTGGGGAAGCTGAGTATGGGGGTGCGACACATGAGGGCTCTAAGACTGCTGCTACGCGGTCTCATTGGAGTAGCCGTCTTCATCCGCGTGTGCCTCTCACCTCACAGCAGCTGCACGACTGGTACGGTCGCCGTCAGGGTCGCGCTTCTGGAGCTCGGGGCTCTACTGCTGGAGGTACTTCTGCTGACGTCATTGGAGCTGGGAGTGGTGCTGATCCTTTGTCTACTGGAGGTGCTGGAGTTCTGGTTCCGGAGGTGCTCGTACTCGAGGTACTGGAGCTGCTGGGGCTAGAGGTGCTTTGTCTGAGGGTGCTACTACTGGCGACCCTGGGTCTGGGGGTGCTCCTGCTGGAGGCACTGCGGCTGGAGACCCTGGGACTGGAGGTGCCAGTTCTGGGGGTGCTGCAGCAAGTGGAGCTGGTCCTGGAGGAGCGAACGCTGAGGGTTCTGGAGGTGCTGGAGGTGCTGGAGCTGCTGGAGGTACTGGAGCTGCTGGAGGTGCTGGAGCTGCTGGTGCTGGTGGCACTACCCAGCGGCGCCTGTTCTTCGCTCCGCCGTCTCCGTCGTCTCAGCCGCCGCCTGACTCTGCGCTTTGCCAGGTTCTCATTCTCCCTTCGTCTACTGGTCTTCCATTAGAGCCTGGCTCACCGCTACCTGCTCCTTCTCCGTACACTGAGCAGACAAGGGGCCTTGCAGAGCGTTGTGAGCCTGCGTCGCGTCCTTTCTCGCCCGTCCCTTTTGGTCATTCTGGTCGTCGTGTTTCTCCTCCATGTCACCCGGCTGTCCCCGGCACCCACCTTGTAGTCCGTCGTCCTTCCTCTCCTCCACAGCGTGTTCCTCTGCCGTCTCCCCCTGTGTCCTCTCTCCCTGACGTTGCTGCCCAAAGTCTGTTCGGTATCGTACTGAGCACCCTACTGTCACGCGTCTGTTAGCCAGTGTTCTCACTGACCCGTCGTTTGAGTCCACTGCTGCGTCTGCCCTAGTCGCTGAGCTTGCCGACTTTGCTAATGCTTGTCGTCTAAACTACGCTGCTACTCTTGTTGCTGAGTCTGAGTCTCTCTGTCCTACGTCCGTCGGGGGTGAGTGTGCTCTTAGCATGGACGTCCTTGAGGACAGGCACAAGGACCTTCAGTGTCTTGCGGCCGCTGCGCCTCATCTCGTGGCCATGCTTCTTGCCCTTGAAGGAGACCCGGATGCACCAGACATCCCGACCCTGCGCTCTTACGCTGAGTCGATCGCGGGTGAGTACTCTTCTCAGTGGCAGACAGCCATGGACGCGGAGATGGCATCCTGGAAGTCCACTGGCATGTACATCGATGAGGTTCCCCCTCTTGGGGCGAACATCGTCGACGGCATGTGGATTTTCAGGGTGAAACAGCCGCCAGGTTCTCCGCCTGTCTTCAAGGCTCGTTACGTTGCTCGAGGCTTCAGTCAGCGAGAGGGAGTTGACTTCTTTCATACCTTCTCCCCCACCCCGAAGATGACCACTCTTCGGGTGCTGATGCACGTTGCCGCTCAGCGTGACTACGAGCTTGACTCTCTTGACTTCAGCACAACTTTCTTACAGGGCAGCTTGCACGAGGAGATCTTGCTGCGCCGCCCTCCTGGCTTCACTGGGTCGTTCCCTCCTGGTACCCAGTGGAGTCTCCGGCGGCCGGTCTACGGTCTCCGCCAGGCGCCACGTGAGTGGCACGACACACTGAAGACGACACTTGCGGCTCTTGGGTTTGCTCCGTCGACTGCTGACCCGTCGCTGTTTCTGCGCACCGACACTTCGCTGCCGCCGTTCTACATCCTCGTGTACGTCGACAACTTGGTTTTTGCCACTGCTGACACTGAGGCTCTCGCCCTGGTGAAGTTGGAGTTGCAGAAGAGACACACGTGCACCGACCTGGGTGAGCTCCGCAGTCACCTTGGCTTGCAGATCACCTGGGACAGAGCACGCCGCACCATCATACTGACTTAGTCACGCATGGTGCAGCAGGTCCTTCAGCGCTGCGGCTTCACCTGGTCCTCGGCACAGCGGACTCCTCTGGCTACAGGTCATTCGCTCTCAGCTCCACCTTCGGACGAGTCCGTAGAGCTGAGTGGTCCTTATCCAGAGCTTGTTGGCTGCCTCATGTACCTGATGACCTGCACTCGTCCTGACCTTGCGTACCCTCTTGGCCTTCTGGCTCGCTACGTGGCTCCTGGTCGGCACCGAAAGGTGCACATGGATGCTGCTAAGAGGGTACTGTGCTACTTGTGCATTACATTGGGCATGGGGCTCGTGCTTGGAGGGCGGAGTCCAGTTGTCCTCACTGAGCACTCAGACGTTTCTTGGGTTGACGACCAGGCTACGCAGTGGTCGTCACAGGGTTACACTTTCAGCCTTGGCTCCGGTTCAGTTTCTTGGCGTTCTACTCGCTTGTCTTCTATTCTCAGCTCCAGTTGTGAGGCTGAGTTCTACGCCACAGCCATGGCTGAGTTCTAAGCTGGCTCACCTACCTGCAGACGGACTTGGGAGAGAGGCCTCGTTCTCCTCCAGTTCTGTACGTCGACAACAAGGCAGCCATTGCCTTGTGTCAGGAGCACATACTAGAGCACAGAATGAAGCACATCGCTCTGCGTTACTTCTTAGCTCGAGAGTTGCACTAGCGGGGTCAGCTTCGTCTTGCTCACGTGGCCACTCGGGCCAACACTGCTAATATATTCACCAAGGCACTTCCGTCGGGTGATCATCAGTGCTTTTGTACCTTGTTGGGCCTTGTGCCTACGTTTCCACACTTGCTGTAGACTCTGCTTGTACTGTGATCTATATGTATATATACACCGGCATTCTTGCTCTTGCTAGGTAGAGATCACTGTACTGTTCTTGTTGCATATATACCGCTGCATGTGAACTGGCCTTGTGGCCTTTTGCTTGTGCTCAGTGTTTGTGGTGACGTTGTGATCCACCCTGAGCTTGCTTTGCTTTTCTTGACTGGTCTTGTGACCCTCTGTTCTCCCCCACTTAGCCTATGGGGGTGTGTCAAACTGTATATGTGATGTCAGGGTGTAGGCTGTAGTGGGGTACAACACATTGCTAGGGTTTGTACTTGTACCCAATCTTCCCAATAGTCAATTCATGCCTAGTTATTGACAGTCCGCAACTCTAGTCGCACGTGAGACCGTTGCGTCAGAGGCCCGTGGGTCAGTTGCTCTTACCGGCGAGCGAGCTAGTTACTCCGGTTACCAGTTGCTCTGGTCCCTTGAGGGTCAGTTGCTCTTACCGGTGAGCAGAGCTAGTTACGCCGTTTGCGACCATTCCCAGTAGCTTCAGCGGCCGCCCACCTCCTCTCCTCTCCAGTTTCCTCCTCCTCCTTACTTGCCCTCTGCTTCTGCCACTAGTATTTGCCTATGAACTGGTTCTGTGACTTCTTGTTCTGTTGGCTATACCCCACTTTGCCTATGGGGGTGTGTCAAAATGTCAGGGTACATTCCGCTGTGGACATGTCCCTTAAGAAATTGTCGCAATCGATTGTGACGCGTGAATACAGCATATGCTGCCAGGTGTGAGGATTCAAGACCGCGTGAGAATGTTCTGGCGTGTATTTATTATTGGATACCGTGAACCACGGAACAGTCGCACGCGAATCGCAAGCAACCGTGTCTTGGACCAGCCATCGCACGCGGCTCCAAATGTCAAACCCATCTGCCTGTAGCTGGACATCTAGTTACAGCTCGAAATTTTCACACGATTATACAAAACGAGTAGGGATTGGTTGTTTAGAGCGCGAAAAGATCGCGACAATCCCGCGCCTGTCAACTCTGCAGGCCTGTGCTACATTGGGTGCAAAGTGGCAGTTTTGTCTGCCCATTATGGAGCTAGGGGTGTATCAGCGGGTGTGTGTTGGGGGAGTTGGATAGTTAGGGAAGCTGCATGGAGGTTGCCGTCGTGTCGTCAGCAGCACCTGTATTCCGGGGGCTTCGCCCGGTAGCCCAGTCGTAGCCAGCTGTGCCAGCCGCCCGTGGGTCCGTTGCTCGTCTGCCGCTACTTTAGCCGCGGGGCCAGTTACTCCAGTAGTCCGGGGGCTTCGCCCGGTAGCCGCTGTGCCAGTGTGCCTCCTGTTGCCCGTGTGTCTGCAGCTTCAGCCGTCGCCTCCCAACTCCTCTCGCTCTCACTCCTCCTCCTCACTTGCCCGTTGTGACCACCACTAGCTTTGCTGATAATTGTGCACTTGAACTTGCTTCTTGAACTTGTGCTCAGAATGTGTGGTGACATTGTGATCCACCCTGAGCTTGTACTGCTTTGCTTGCTCTGCTGATTACACCCCACTTTGGCTATGGGGGTGTGTCAGAATGTTATTCTTATGTTCTAGCCTGTAGTGGGGTGCTCTATAGCGAGTACAACCCTTCTAGGGTTTGCTATTTGTGTCCCCATTTCTGCTAGTTCAACCCTCTTTCTTCTTCTAACTTTTGACATATGGCCACACCCAAACTTTTCGAAGTGTGCATCGTGAATGTTGGAGCCAATAATGACGTAGCACATGTGATTGTCACGCACAATATCCATGTCGCAATACATTCATTCTTTGTGACATGAGGTGTTGAGACATTTGGACACGACTCGGCGGAAAATCGATTGCGACACTTTCTTAAGGGACATGTCTACAGCGGAATGTACCCTCATTTGCTGTGTATGCTGTAGTGGGGTACCCAACAGAGAGTACAACCATTTTAGGGTTCCTATATGTATCCCACATGCCTGCTAGTGAAAACCCCTCTTCTGTTCTTACCATATCTGTCTGCTTATTCTAACAGTCGAGGCTTGCTGCATCATAACAAGCTTCTTCATTCAGCGTGAGGTATGGTATATTACACAATGAAATCAGGCAAAACATATGCTTTCGTTCCACCACCTCCTCGTAAGTTCATCCCTCCCACCCTTATATCGAAAGACGAGGCCTTATATTGAGTTCGCGGAAAGTCCGACGGTCGGACCGGAAATCAGTGAGCTTCTGGCCCTGACCAATAACAGCCTTGCTTTTGGTGCCTTTCAGTCTTTTGACCATTTGGCCTTTGGGGCCTGGATATGGGGAGGGACAAGAAAAGGCAGTGGGTGCTGACCAAGAAGATCCCGCCAAAACATTTTCCTTCGGCACAACTGCTGACACAAAATGCTCACTGCATGGCAAGGCAAAGGCAACATCGAATTCACCCAACTGTGAACCATGACTCCATGGCTGCTTACATTTCAGTTCGCAGTGTAATTACGTTTCATGGCTGCAGGAAGGCTTTTCCGTAGGACTCTCAAATGCTGAAATCATGAACTGTTTCTGTAGCCTCGACTCCTGCATTTCTGAACTGGAGATTTGATTTGATTAGCCTCCTGCATTTCTCAACTGCATTACTTAAGTACACCAAACAGACGGTGGTTATTAAATAGCTCGCCGCCTTCGTTCTTGTCTTGAGCGCCATCAGCTCTCCGACGAGCGATCAAGTCACGTGGATTATACTCAGAATCCGTTCCAGAGCTTAACAGTTGATAGAAATGGCTGAAGAAGTCCTGTCACACCTACACGCCAGAACCGAGCCAGCCCTGGACAACCTTCGTTCCATGGCCGAGCCCGCGTTACAATCACTACGCACCATAAGCGAACAGGTCGGAAGCACCATCCGTCCGTACGTCATTCCCTTCGCCGTCATCCTCGCTATAGTCATCCCCATCAATCTGGCATTCCAGTCGAACCCCAGTCTGCTCTCCAGCGGCTGGAGCAGCGGCGGAGGCTCGGCAGCGTCGCTTCCGTACCAGCCTCCTAGCCTCGGATGGGCTGCATTTCTGTTTCCAAGCATGAGCGGCATTGACGCGGCCATTTGCCGTGCAGAGGAGAATTACTGGGTGAGTTTTCTTTTCCCCTTTATTTCCTGGCGAAATGGCGTAATCTGTTTCCCAGCTTTCTCGCAACTTAACGTTTTATTGAGTTGAATGATAGAATTCCCCTCTGCCTTCCACCTCCCACTCCCCCGCACCCCACGCGCAGGAGAACCTTGTGCTGAGACGGAAGGCGTGCATCATAACGCTGTAACCCACATTCCCTCTCCCATCCTTCCCCCCAATGCCCTTCCCGCAGGAGAACCTTGTGCTGAGAAGGAAGGCGTGCAAGGGAACGCTGTACCCGCCACCAGCATCGATGACAGATGTCGTCATGAAAACTCTCGTGCTCATCCCCACGTACCCGTGCCCGGCGAACGAGCGCATTGGGGAGTGGGGGGACGGTGGGAAGGTGAGCCAAAGGAGCGTCTCAAATGTACCTCTGCCCTATGAAGCCTTCGGTTTGAATTCTAGCTTGCATTGGCGACGCCTTTCAGCCCCCTGTTGCATCCCGCACCCAACATGCCACCACCCTCCCCAATCTCCCTCTACCCACTCCAATCTAGCTCTACCCACTCTAAACTCCCTCTACCCACTCTCCCCCCCCCTTCCCCCCACCACCAACCACAGTGGACTTGCCTGCTGCCAGGCGCTATTCAGAAGAATCCCATTGTGTACAGGTGAGGGTGGGAAAGGGATGAGAGTAGTGAGGAGGTGAGGGGGATGAGGAGGTGGGGAGGTGCGGATGTGGGAAGTGGCGAGTGACGAGTCATGGGTCAAGTCGAAGGCGAACAAATGGGTACCCAGCTTTTCACCTCGTGAGCGATGCTTTTTGAAATTCTGTAAAATATTGTTAGCGGTTTTTTTAGGTTTTCAAAACCATCGTTGTGAGCGAGTTTCAAGATTATGAAAACAGATGGGTTGCCCAGCTCTTCGCCTTGATGGGTTCCTCACTCCAATAATTTCCTCCCATATTCTGTGCCAAACACTCCCACTAACAGCATTGGCAGCTTCGGGCAGTACTCGTTTGAAGACTCAATCTACAAGATTCTGCACGTGCAGCCACACACGTTCGACCCGTTCCTCGTTCCCGCCACCGCTGCCCGCATGCAAAACGTCTCTTGCCTCCACTTCAACCCCATCGGCCTCTCGGCTGCCTCCGAGCTCCAAAACTACACCGCCAAGTTCCCTACCATGCAGTTCATGACTCTGGGAGGGATCATGCAGCTGTTGAATCATACATATGTTGACGTTTTCAAGATTGACTGCGAGGGGTGCGAGGAGGCTCTGATTCCTGAGATTGGGGAGGCGAATGGGAATGCGGCTTCGCAGCTGAGTTTGCACGGGGGGACGCTGCCTTTTGGGCAGATCTTGGTCGAGTTTCACAAGTGAGTGCATTGACTCGAGGGAAAGGCGCAGGGACGACAATACTGGGTGTGGGGTTGGTTGGTTGGTTGGCTGGAATGTTCAAGAGAGGGAGCTTGCATTAGCAATGCGGCTTCGCAGCTTCGCGGATCTTGGTTGAGTTCCACCAGTAAGTCTTGATGTATGGTTGTGTGGTTCAGGCATTCCCACAACTTGGTCTACTTTCGTCACTTCTAAGGGCATTCTGCAATAGGATGTGCACTCTCAGTGGTGTGTGCACAATGCAGCCAGGTAGTGACAATGACTGCTGCCCTTATCTGTATCTGGAATTGATTCATTCTCCCAACACTCTTTCCCCTTCGTCTAACCACTTTTCCGCCAGAATGAATCTGCCCCAGGTGACCCTGCCGCTTGTTTACACGTTGGAGAAGCTTGGATATCGCATGTTTAGCATTGAGTACAACCCGCAGTGCTGGCATTGCTGCGAGATGAGCTTCATTCACGAGAGCCTCGTGCGTCCAGGTAGCGACAAGAACTGCCGCCCGTTTCTGGCTTCGGAAACGTTTGTAAACAAGAACGATGCAGTTGCTGTGATGCAGGAAAAGCTGGGTTTACATGATGACTAAAGGATTCAGGTACCGCATATGAGGGTCTGTGTATCATATACTTGCAAACCTGTGACTGCTAAGAAACGAGCGCTCATGAAGTTAGAGATGTCGCACCCACATGTCATCGTGGATGTCATGTCGAATTGGTAGTTCCATGAGCCTTTTTTGTTATAGCTACATTCCATGGGGTATTCCAGATGTACCTACCGTATCTTGTTGCTAGAATGTGGATGCTGAAATGGATCAGAAGAACCAGACTCAATTACTAAATATGGAGCTTTCTATATGCTGTTAAAAACGTACGTTTGGGGCGTGTTTACTTTGAAAGCTCTCCAGGAGCGAGGATTCACATGAGGTACATTGTCAAACAGCTAATAGCGGAACTGTCACGAAACCGCTGGCGCGAAAAAGCTAAGGGCATTCGAATCGGAGGATGTTCAAGGTGTCTGCAATGATCGGTGCGGTCATTTACCACGCGGTTAAAAAAGGGTTCCTGTCAATCTGTTACGGTGTATTTTCTCACAAGAACCGCGTCGCACCACGCCGTCTCAAGACCGAGGCTCTGACATCATCCTCCCCACCAATTCGCGACCAGCCAGGCCCTTCCCTACCAGGCACCCCAAACCAGGGTTCCCCCAACCTGACACCCAGCCAAGGCAGCCACTAACCAATTGGTGTCTAGTGCGGTTAGAACTATTTCCCGCATGTTTCAGCGTTGTTCAGATCGCCTTCCTGCGAACTTGGGATAGACAGCCCTCAAAAGTACAACTATCTGGGTCCAGCGTGGCAGATTTCACGTTGCTTCCACGCTGCTTTCACGTTCTCACCTACTCTCCAGTGTGCGATCAAAATTTCCTGCACGACTCCATCTACGATCTGTGATCGCATCTCAAATCTAGTTGGTCAAGCCCAACCGTCCGATCATGAGGGGTGTTCGCACGTTGGGGACCTCTGAACAATTGCGACGTCCAGATTCGTTCCCCCTCCACCTCATCATCCTACCCAATCTCTTGCACGCGCGGAATGCACTTTTCGCTGTCCCCACTTCATGTCTGGACACCCCAGGAAGGCGATCTCAGACAACCATTATGGACCCCTTACGCACGGAAGCAAACCCTGACCCATGCACTGGATACCTCCTCACAACGATTAATCACAGTCGTCTACCCTATCCAACCTCTCGGAAACATAAAACCACCGTGCTGAATAGCATAATATCTCACCAAACCGTTTTGAAACGAGTCGCTGTGCTGGCTGGAATCTGGCAGGTTTACTGGTGTTCTCCTGAACAGGGCGGCGACTGATTGTGAATCTGTGTGATGAAAAAGAGCTATGGTTGCGTTCTTACCAAATCTACTCCTCACTTTCCAGTTTGCGGTGCAGTGAGACAGCTAGTCTAGCGCTGCACTTCAGTTGAAATGATTCAAGACTGACCCTTGTTTCCGAGCTCCACCCCGCAAGACAGAAGCGTGACGCTCGCAGCGTCATACGCAAGTTTCAAATTAGACGACAAGAAAGGGTATCAGTAGTAGTGATAAAAAGATCGTTCTACTGAAAGCCTGCTGGACGAAATGACGACCCTCGAAGAAAAGCCCAAGACGCCGAAATCCTCCCTCCAGCGTGTTCCATCGCTCAAATCCCTAACATCGCCATCCGTACTTAAATCCATCTTACCCCACGCGGTCATTATTGCGGTTATCACGGCAATTATCATTCCCATTTACCTGACGTTCGCGAATCCCGGGTCATTGTCCCTGTCCTGGAGCAATGCCGGAGGGTCTTTCCAGGCTCCTGCTCTCGAATGGACTGGGAGGATGTTTTCCAGTATGAGCGGCTTCGACGCTGCGTTATGCCGAGCAGATGCAGTTTATTGGGTGCGTAAAGGTTTGTTTGTTCGATTTGTTTCTTCTTTTCTTTACGTTTATCCCGATTTTCCGTGATCTGGTGTTTGATCTTCGTTCGTATGGTGACATTCTCGCTGTCATTCTTGCTTATACCATCTTGGTGATATGAGGAATGTTCTCCGTGTCGAAGAAACAACATGCGACACTGTAAGGAGCTGACTTTTGAGTAGACTCAAGAAGGTGCATTGTTGTTTGCCAACTTGGTGAAACGAAGACGTTATTGTCTACGAGTTTTACAGTAGCGTGGTAACAACCGTCGGTGAAACCAGCATTGGCAATAACCTAGCTGTGAGCATTCCGTTCGTTTGTCTTTCCCGTGCAAAAAGATTATCGTTCGCTGGAAAGAGGTGTTGAAGGGAGCTTTACAGCCGAGGACGTAGAATCCCGTGCAAATGACTGGTTACCCTGTAACTTTCTTTTTCGTTTAATTCGTGCAGAAGGAGACGTTGAACGGCGTGCTACAGCCCAAGATGTGGAATCCCGTGCGCATGAGTGATTACCCTGTAACATTCCTTTCATTTATTTCCTGCAGAAGAACATTGCTCGCCGGAAGGAGGCGTTGAACGGCGTGCTACAGCCCAAGATGTGGAACCCCGTGCGCATGAAGGAGCTGGTGCTCATCCCCACATACCCGTGCGCCATCAACGAACGCATCGGCAAATGGGGGGACGGCGGAAAGGTGAGATAAACAGGGAGGGAGCGGAGGAAGGGGTAAGGAGGGGAGGATTTGAAGGGAGTGGGCTTGTGCTCATCGCCACGTACCCGTGCGCTATCAACGAGCGCATCGGCAAATGGGGGGGATGGAGGAAAGGTTATATACACAGGGAGGGAGGAAAGGAAGGGGTGAGGAGGGGGGAATCTGAGTGAAGGTGCTGGTGCTCATCCCGTGCACTACCATTGAACGCAACGGCAAGGTATGACCCCTCCTGACCCCATCACGTGGTGATCCCTCATGACCCCATCACGTGGTGATCCCTCATGACCCCATCACGTGGTGATCCCTCATGACCCCATCACGTGGTGATCCCTCACGACCCCATCACGTGGTGATCCCTCACGACCCCATCATGTGGTGATCCCTCATGACCCCATCACGTGGTGATCCCTCATGACCCCATCACGACCCCATCACGTGTTGAACCCTCATGAACCTATCACCTGTTGACCCCTCGTGACCTCTTGTTTTCGCTCCGCCTTCCTCCCCATCCCCTGTGCCCTATCCTTTCGCTCTTTCCTGTGCGAAGGTGACGTGCCTTGTGCCCAACGCCATCCATAGACTAATGACACCTCGTGAACAGGTCATCACCCCTCTACACCCCTCACGACCTCTCCCCACCACCCCCCATGCCCTCTTCTGTGCGCAGTGGACGTGCCTTCTGCCCAACGCCATCCAAAAGACTAACCCCGTCGTGTACAGGTGAGGGGAGTGTGTTGGGGTGAGGGGAGTGTGATGGGGTGAGGGGAGTGTGATGGGGTGAGGGGAGTGTGATGGGGTGAGGGGAGTGTGATGGGGTGAGGGGAGTGTGATGGGGTGAGGGGAGTGTGATGGGGTGAGGGGAGTGTGATGGGGTGAGGGGAGTGTGATGGGGTGAGGGGAGTGTGATGGGGTGAGGGGAGTGTGATGGGGTGAGGGGAGTGTGATGGGGTGAGGGGAATGTGATGGGTTGAGGGAAGCTTCTGTTGTTTGGTCGTTGAATCTTTGATGGCACGTTGAAATCTTTAGAAGCATTAACATGCATCTGTTTGATAAAGAAGCGCACAGGATACAGTCTTCTGATCCCACGACCCCCTCTTGTTCCTCCTTTTAACACCCCCCTTGCTCTTCTTCTCTCTCTCCCCCTTTTCCGCCATCTGAGAGCGTCTTGCCATGTATTCGTTTGAGCATCTTCATGTACATGCCAGACCCTCGCCAGATCCTCTCACTCTTCTCTCCCCCCCTTCTTCCTACAGCATTGGGAGCTTTGGCATGTACTCGTTTGAGGAATCCATGCACAACATACTAGGCGTGAAGCCCTACACCTTCGACCCCTTTCTTAATCCGACCAACTTGGAAATTATGAAAAACCTCACATGCCTTCACTTCAACGAAATCGGCATGTCTGGGGCGGCATCTCTCGCCGGCTACAAGAAAAACTCCCCAGACAAAAAGTTTTTGACGCTGCCCGAAATGATGAAGGAGATGGGGCACACTTATGTGGACGTGTTCAAGATTGACTGCGAGGGGTGCGAGGTGGAAATGATTAAGGACTTGGGAGCCGCGTATATGAACACGGGGAATAAGCTCGCGCTGCACGGAGGGAATCTGCCGTTCGGACAAATCCTCATCGAGTTGCACAAGTGAGTTGCTCGATATAGGGTATTTTTTTGTGACCAGGTGAGTACAGAGTATGTGGTTATCACATCGAGGTATCACACAGTCTGATCCGTATCAAGATGCACGAGGGAGATCCTCTGCTCAGCTTGATCAGTCCTTCCTTTAAATTAGCTTAAATAAGTTTTTTTGTACTCGGTAATCCGGCTATATGCTTGAGAGACATAATTGCCGCATGTTCAGGATCGAGTGCCCCCTCCTCCTTCCCCTTTTCCTATATAACAAGACCCCCCCCCCCCCCCTCCCCTCCTCGTCTCTCCTTTCTCCTTCCCGTTACCAGCATGAACAGTGCCCCTATATCTCTCGAGACCTTCTACACTCTCGAGAAGCTGGGCTATCGCATGTTCAGCATCGAGTACAACCCCTACTGCCCCATGTGTGTCGAAATGAGTCTCATTCACGAGAGCCTTGTGAAGCCCTCGAGCGAGACTGACTGCCGGCCGTTTGTAGCACCTGAAATTAAGAATGCAGGTGAGGAGAAGGGGAAGGTTGCGGGTGCAGGTGCAGGTAGCAAGTAGATGGCGGAAGTGCTTAAAGGAAGGGGGTGATTTGGAAGCTCTCAAAGGCAATGGGGATTTTGAAAGGAGACAGTGTGGATAGGAGTTTTCTGCGGAGGAATTGAATTTGGTGCAAGATTTGCCAATAGATATAATTAGAGGTACAATCACGATTATGTATTGATGAGCGCTAGTGCTTCTGCATTTTGTCTTATGTTGACGACCAGCAGCATTTGTAATTATCAAGTTTGAAGGCAATACAGGTAGATGAAACCTACCAGTAAGAATTTCCTCATGAATGAAGGTCTAGATTGTGTTTTCTAGCGTCAAGATGTACTGATGAATCTGGGACTACCAACCGATAACGCGGAAAAATCTTTTGTTGCGAATGACGATGTGCCAGTTGATTGGTCGGGCTGGATTCCCGCCGAGCTCGCTGCGCCAAAATCCTGTCAGCCTGGTTCGGGCACCACCTGACAAGGATGTTTGCTTTGACTGCGCATCCTTCCCAGCCCCGACCTTCGAACTGCTGCCCTGTCCAGTCCAGTCACTTGTCAGTCGCCATGAACCACATCCAAAACCTTTCCGAACCAATCATATGCTCTCCCGCCTGGGCTATGGCTGGCTAATCAACTCACCAAAAGTGGAAAACAGTGTCAGCAGATGGCAACAGATATCATTTGCTGGACATCAGTACGGTGTCGCAGCAACAAAGCTCGGTTTCGTGGTTTCAAGAAAGGTTGGAACCAACTAATGCTCCACGGTCGCTTCCCCCTATCTGGATTTCTGGGAATGGAGATGGAAAGAAAGGCAAAAGCTAGCATAAAGAAGTGCAAAACCTCGACTACTCCCTATGCACCAGTCCGGGACATATACTGACTCAGTAAAACGCGTTTTTTTAAGGATCTGATTTCGCTTCCAGAGCCTTTGAGCTCGGTTGTGTCGACGACTGGTTGCTAGTTATAATATCGGGATTGCTTTTCACCAAGGATTCCTAACTTCCCGATTTTCGGAGCTCTTTCTGCGATCCGCATTCTCACACAGAAAGAAAGGCAAACAAGCATATACGTTGATCCAAGATGGGTTCCGATGATTTCAAGAAGAGTCACTCCCCCGCTAATTCCAAATCATGCATCAAATGCATGACTCCCTACGTCATCGCTCTAGGCGTGCTCGTCGCCTTGATTACCTTCTTCCACGTGTCACCATCGCAGCCGTCGCCTGGATTAAGCTCATTCGGTCCGTCTTACCTTCCGCCGAATCTCGGCTGGGTCGCGTTTCTGTTTCCCAGCACGAACAAGATCGACGCGACGATCTGCCGCGCAGAGGCAAATCATTGGGTGAGAATTTGACAGAAAAGCATACACATTTGCATCCGTACGTAGTTTTTGGCTTTATCGAGTCGTTTCTCAGCGCAGGTGCGAGGAGTTTCAAAGCGCATTGTCGGTCTAAGCGTCCACATTGGATTAACATGGATGTCGAATAAAACACGCACATTCAATGACCTCACTCTCGTCCTTTCATGCAGGAGATTTAGGAGGATTTCAAAGAAATTCCTCACAATGCAAGAGAACGTTGAGCACAGCGAGGAGAGCTTCGTCTTGAAGGCACATTCTCCGTCCTAACGTCCTCATGTGATTATCTCCTTCTCGTTCTTTTCCGCTTTCCGGATTGCAGGAGAACATTGAGCGCAGGCGCAAGGAGTTCAAAGGCGCGCTATTGCCGATGCTGGGCAACCCCCGGTTTGTCAACATTCTCCATCTACGCATTTACATTTCCTCTCTTTTATCGGAATTTATTATTCCTTATTCGGGTACATTTCCACGTTGCAGGAGAACGTTGAGCGCCGGCGCAAGGAGTTCAACGGCGACCTACAGCCGATGCTGGGCAACCCCGTGCGAATGAAGGAGCTGATCCTCGTGCCCACGTACACGTGTCCCCTCAACGAGCGCATCGGGAAATGGGGCGATGGCGGGAAGGTGAGCAGGGAAATTGCGAGAGGATGGAAAGGTTAAGAGGAAGAGAGAGGGGTGCAGTACGGTTCTCAACCCCGTGCAAATGAACGAGTTGATCCTCGTGCCCACGTACACGTGTCCCCTCAACGAGCGCATCGGGAAATGGGGCGATGGCGGGAAGGTGAGCAGGGAAATTGCGAGAGGATGGAAAGGTTAAGAGGAAGAGAGAGGGGTGCAGTACGGTTCTCAACCCCGTGCAAATGAAGGAGTTGATCCTCGTGCCCACGTACACGTGTCCCCTCAACGAGCGCATCGGGAAATGGAGCGACGACGGGAAGGTGAGAAGGGAATTTATTAGATGATGGAAAGGTCAAGTGGAAGAGAGAGTACTCTCATTTCGAGCCTCGCGCCTTCCCTCACGTCCCCCCCAACCCCCCTTTCCCCTCCCCTCTTCTTTCACAAGTAGGAAAAGGAGAACGAAAAATGGACTTGCAGATAACTTTTGCGTGTCCCTCTGTGCGGCTGTTCTCATGCCTTCCCATGGCTCCATTCCCATGCCTCCCTCCCCATGCCTCCCTTCCCATGCCTCCCTCCCCATGCCCCCCTTCCCATGCCTCCCTCCCCATGCCTCCCTTCCCATGCCTCCCTCCCCATGCCTCCCTTCCCATGCCTCCCTCCCCATGCCTCCCTTCCCATGCCTCCCTCTCCATACCTCCCTCCCCATACATAACCTTTCATGCCTCCTTCCATCCACAGTGGGCGTGCATGATGCCGTCTGTCATCCAGAAGAAAGATCCGGTCGTGTACAGGTGAGGGGGGTGAGATGCAGTAAGGTTGAATGCAGTGAGAGGGCAGTACGGTTGAGGCCGGTGAGAGGGCAGTGGAGGTGAGGGCGGTGAGATTGATATATAATGGACGGGTAAAGAGTCTGCATGGTATTTGAATACATCCGATTGCATCGAATTCAATTGTTTTTCTCTTGTTTCTTATTCTCACTCGTCATCCCCTACTTGTTATTCCATTCCCATCGTACATTTTCGTTGAACAGTCATAAAACTTCTTCGCATTCCTCCCTCCCCCTTACGTCTCTCCCCTGCAGCATTGGCAGCTTTGGAATGTTCTCGTTCGAGAAGGAGATGCACCAAATGCTGCGCACCATGCCCTACACATTCGACCCCTTCCTCCCCCCTGAAAAGCGCAACATCATGGCCGCCCTCCCCTTCCTCCACTTCATCGAAATCGGCCTCTCCGGAACCGCCTCCCTCCCCGTCTACCGCACAAGATTCCCCGAGAAAAAGTTTGCGACGCTGCCCGAGATGATGGGGCAGTTCGGGCACAGCTACGTGGACGTGTTCAAGATTGACTGCGAGGGGTGTGAGGTTGAGTGGATCAAGGACCTTGGCAAGCTGTATAACAACACTGGGAAGAGGCTGGCTGTGCATGGGGGGAAGCTTCCTTTCGGGCAGATCCTCATCGAATTCCACAAGTAAGGGGTATTTCTAGTTAAATTGATAATTCACCCGTTTTCGCAGCGTGCTCCCTTTCTGCCTCTGTTCTCTTTCAGTTTGCATGCTTCCATGCTTTCTCTCGTATTCTCTCGTCGCATCTGTGTTTGCAAGGGTAATCCAACCTATTTTGCAGTAGCCATAACCACCTCCCCTTCCACGTTCTCTGCTTCTCCATCCTCGTTATTGTCTGTTCCCTTCCCGTTTGCAGCATGGACAAGAGCGTCAAGACTCTCACAATGGTCTACACGCTCGAGAATCTCGGCTATCGCATGTTCAGCATCGAATACAACCACCGCTGCGCCGTGTGCTGTGAGATGAGCTTCATTCACGAGAGCCTTGTGCGCCCAGATAGTGCCACCGATTGCCGCCCGTTCCTGGCTCCCCCGCTAGAGGACAAGCTGGAAGTGGAGGTGGTGACTGAGGGAGGTGGTACTGGCGATGATGGTGCTGCTGCTGATGGTGATGGTGCTGGTGATGGTGAAGGTGCTGCTGTTGATGGTGATAGTACTGGTGATGGTGTTGGTGCTGTTGATGGTGCTGCTGCGGCTGCGGAAATTGCTGGTGGTGCGGTGGATGGTGTTGATGCTTCTGGCGCCACTGATGCTACAGATGCTACTGACGCCAATGATTCTGCTGCTGCTGCTACTGCTGATTCGATTGCTGAAACTAAGGACATCAAGGAGGCAGAATCTGCTGGTGATTCTGATATGGAGCCTGGCAGCAAGGTGGCTGCTGAGGAGATTGAAAAGGAGAAGAAGGGAGAGGACAATGAAGAAGAGGAAGAGAAGGAGGAGACGGCAAGCGAGAAGGTTGTTGGAAACAGGAAGGTGAAGGTTGGAGGGAAGGGCAAGGAGGACGGGAGCAGCAAGGGGACTAGCAAGGTGACCAGCAAGGGGAGCGTGAAGGAAAGAAGTACCAAGGTGGGGAAGAAGATCAGCAAGGAGAAGAGCAGCAAAACGAGCAAGAAGGAAACCAAGGAGGAGGAGGAAGAGGAGTGATCGATGATGACTGGAAAGAAGTGAGAGGGATACGGACGAAGAGTTGGTGGGGTTGGGGGAGAGCTTTTCAAGGCAATACAGTGGCCAATTACCAGTCTAGCATTGTTACAAGAGCATGGATTTAGCATATGAAAGAATAGGAATTATGTTGTTGAAAATTAGGTTTCCATTGGCTATTTATTGTTGAAGATAGTTTGGAAACTCCTTATTTGGATCTTGATATATATAATGAGATAGTTCTAGCGGCTCTTAATGCACTTCTCTTCATGGGAAGTGTTACGAGTGCAATTGAGTGAACGATCGAGAATTGCACTATCGAAGCAAGAATACATTTAGCGAAGGCATAAGCGAAGAATATATAGCGAAACTACAGTGGTAACGGTAATGGACTGTGGTTGTCGCGCGACGGGCCTGGGACTGAGGTTGGGAAAGTGTCGAAGCGGAGGCCCGGAGCGCGGGTTACCAGCCGAGCCGTGAGGACGGGGTGCGAAAGTGCGAAAGTGGCGGGCTGATTGTCGATGCGAGGATCGCGAGTGGTAACGGTGCTGACTGTCGTGCTACAGTGTGTCAAACATTATATATGTTGTGCTTGTTTAGGCTACAGTGGGTTAGCCTATAGGAGGTACACAATTCTAGGGTTAGGTACTTGTACTGATTTCACTGATAGTTCAATCATTCCTGTTCATTGATTCCAACATGGTATAGAGCAGGTCCTTCCTAGGACCGATTTTTTAGGGCCCACCACTACCTACCTACCTACCTACCTACCTACCTGCGCCCTAGGGCGCCTCGGTTTTCACGGCCCTCTAAGGCCCCGTCGGCCCGCCCCTAGAGGCCCCTAACAGCCCACGCGCTAGCCCCTAGCGGCCCCGAACGGCCCCGCGATCGCCCCGTCGGCCCCTCGCTTATCTCCCTAGAGGCCCCGTCGGCCCCGCGCTCACCTCCATAGAGGCCCCGAACGGCCCCGTCCGCCCCGCGCTTACCTCCCTAGAGGCCCCGTCGGCCCCGCGCTCACCTCCCTAGAGGCCCCGAACGGCCCCGTCGGCCCCTAGAGGCCCCTTTACGGCCCCGCGCTCACCTCCCTAGCGGCCCCGAGCGGCCCCGTCGGCCCCTAGAGGCCCCGTTAAGGCCCCGCGCTCACCTCCCTAGAGGCCCCGCACGGCCCCGTCGGCCCCGCGCCCACAGACCCTAGAGGCCCCGAGCGGCCCGTGACCGCCACAGCCCGGGACCGAACCGAGCCATGCGACCCGAGCCGAGCCGCACGACCCAAGCCGAGCCGCGCGACCCGACCTGAACCGCGCCGCCCCACCCGAGCCGCGTCGCCCTACCTGAACCGAGCCGCCCTACCTGCTTCCTCCTCCTCCTACTGCTGCTACTTCTACTGCTCCTATGGCTAGCCCACAGGTTCTAGTTTTCGATGCTGAGGGCCGCCCAGTGAAGTTTGACACCTGGCTAGATGACTTGCACCTCTATCTACAGCTCACAGCCAAGGACCACATCTCACTGTACGACCACGCCCTAGGCCATGTCACTGCCCCTGCTGCTACTGCTGACAGCACTGCTCGCTCACAGTGGCAGACTCGTGATGCCCACGCTCGCTTCGCTATTCGCAACTCCCTGCCGATAGACGAACACAAGCACTTTGGCCAGCACAAGACTGCACAGGCACTGTACACAGCTGTCGTTGCTCGCTACTCCTCACCTGCCTCTGCCGCGCTAGGCCGTCTCTCCCTCCCCTACCTGTTTCCCGACTTGGCCTCGTTCCACACAGTCGCTGACCTCATCACGCACCTCCGTACTAGTGAGGCCCGCTTCCGTGCCGCCATGCCCGCTGAGTTCCTTGCCACACCCCCCCCCCCACTCAAGCTCACTCTCTACCACCTCGTCACCCGCCTCCCTAACACACTGCGTGCTGTCCGGGACCACTTCCTAGCTCGCTGCCCCACTGAGCTCACCATTGCCCTCCTCGAGAAGGAACTGCTTGCAGCTGAGACTAGCATAGTCGCTGTAGGTGCCTCTCGTGGCGACCCCCATACCCCGTTCTTTGAGGGGTGTTCTCCTTCCCCCCTTCTTCCCTCTGTCGCCTCTGCTGTTGCCGTCGACCTCCTTGGTGCTGAGAAGTGTTGAACAAGAATGGATGAACTAACAGTGAAAATGAGTACAAGTATGAAAACCTAGAAATGTGTACCCCCTATAGACTAACCTACTGTAGCCTAAACAACTACAACAACATATATAATGTTTGACACACCCCCATAGGCGAAGTGGGGGAGAACTAGTGGTCACAAGACCAGTCAAGTAAAGCAAAGCAAGCTCAGGGTGGATCACAACGTCACCACACAATCCGAGCACAGGTTCAAGGCCACAAGGCCAGTTCACATGCACGAGTACATATATATATATAAGACTAAACAAGCAAGAGCAGTAATATATATATGTAATAGTACAAAGAGGGTCAAGAGGAGGGCAAGTGAGGCAAGACAGACACAAGAACCAGCTGGGTACAGCAGCGGTGATGATCACAAGGCGGAAGTGCCTTGGTGAAGACATCAGCAGTGTTGGCCTCAGAGGCCACGTACGCAAGTCGCAACTGACCACGCTGCTGTAGCTCACGAGCAAGGAAGTAGCGGAGAGCAATATGCTTTGTTCTGTGCTCCAGTCTCTGCTCTCGACACAAGGCCAGCATGGCCTTGTTGTCGACGTACAGCACTGGAGGAGAACCAGGCGGCTCTCCAAGGTCGGTCAGCTGGTAGGTGAGCCAGCGAAGCTCCTGAGCAGCCATGGCCCCCGCGTAGATCTCAGCCTCACAACTGGAGCCGAGAACAGAAGACGAGCGAGTAGCCCGCCACGAAACAGAGCCGGAACCAAGGCTGAAGGTGTAACCCTGTGACGACCGTTGCGTAGCCTGGTCGTCAGCCCAAGAAGCGTCTGCGTGTCCAGTGAGGACCACTGGACTCCGCCCTCCAAGCACTAGCCCCATGCGCGACGTACTGCACAAGTAGCGCAACACCCTCTTCGCTGCAGCCATGTGGTCTGTGTTTCCCAGGAGCAACATAGCGTGCAAGAATGCTAAGAGGGTATGCAAGGTCAGGTCGTGTGCAGGTCATCAGGTACATGAGACAGCCAACAAGCTCTGGGTACGGGCCACTCGACTCTACGGACTCATCCGAAGGCAGAGCTGAGAGCGAATGGCGAGTAGACAGAGGAGTGGCCTGAGGCGAGGAGTACGTGAAGCCGAAGCGCTGAAGGACCTGCTGCACCATGTGTGACTGAGTCAGGGTAATGGTGCGGCGTGCTCTATCCCGGGTGATCTGCAAGCCAAGGTAGCTGCGCAGTTCACCCAGGTCAGTGCACGTGTGTCTCTTCTGCAGCTCGGACTTCACGTAGGCGAGTCCAGCAGTGTCAGCTGTGGCAAAGACCAAGTCGTCAACGTACACGAGGATGTAGAACGGCGGCAGAGAGGTGTCGGCGCGCAGAAACAGCGACGGGTCGGCAGTAGAAGGAGCAAACCCAAGAGCCGCAAGCGTAGTCCTGAGTGTGTCGTGCCACTCACGTGGCGCGTGGCGGAGACCGTAGACTAAATGCCAGAGACTCCACTGGGTACCAGGAGGGAAAGACCCAGTGAAGCCAGGTGGGCGGCGCAGCCATATCTCCTCGTGCAGGCTGCCCTGCAAGAAAGCTGTGCTGAAGTCGAGAGAGTGCAGCTCGTAGTCCCGGTGAGCAACAACGTGCAGCAGTACCCGAAGAGTGGTCATCTTCGGGGTGGGGGAGAAGGTCTGAAAGTAGTCGACTCCCTGCCGCTGACTGAAGCCACGAGCCACGTAACACGCCTTGAAGACAGGCGGAGAACCTGGCGGCCGCTTCACCCTGAAGATCCACATGCCACTGACGATGTTCGCCCCAGGAGGGGGGACACCGTCAACGTAGGTGCCTGTGGACTTCCAGGAAGCCATCTCTGCATCCATAGCTGCCTGCCACTGAGAGGAGTAGGGACCCTCTATCGCCTCCGCGCAAGAGCGCGGAGTCGGGATGTCAATTGCATCCGGGTCTCCCTCAGGGGTAAGCAGTACGGACAGGAGATGAGGTGAAGCAGCCGCCAGACAGTGGAACTCCTCCTGCCTGTCCTCAAGGACGTCCGTGCCAAGGGCACACGCACCCCCGACGAACGGAGGACAGACAGACTCAGACTCAGCGACAAGACTCGCAGCGTAGTCTAGGCTACAGTGAGCAACAAAGTCGACGAGCTCAGCAACTAGGGCAGACGTAGCAGAAGACTCGAAAGAAGGGTCAGTGACGGCAGTAGCAAGGAGACGCATGACAGTAGGACTGGCAGCACCAAGAGAGTCCGACGCAGGGTCGGCGAGAGCAGGAAGAGAGGACTCAGGAGGAGAAGGCAAAGGGGCATGTAGAGGAGCAGTAGACGGACGTAGAGACATCCGGTGCGTGCCAAGGACAGGAGGAGGACGCTGACGCGAACTACGAGCACTAGCGCTAGCAGGACGGACAGGCGACGCAGGACGAGACGTAGACTCACGACGCTCAGTAAGACCGCCAGTAGGACCAGTGTAAGGAGAAGGAGCAGGTAGTGGGGAGGCCGGCTGCAACTGTAATAGGGACGGGACAGGCTGTGAACACGCTAAGGGAGGAGGACCAGGAGGAGGCGAGAGACCAAGAACCTGCTGAAGGAGCGGAACGAAGTACAGATGAGGGCGCGCGGCGACTCCAGACACAGCAGGGACATCACGAGGACCCCCAGCGGCAGTACCAGAACCAGCACCAGCTCCAACGCCCAGGTTCTCCGTACTAGCCTCAGCACCAACGCGCGAGTCCTCAACACAAGCAGTGGCTGCAACACCAGCAGTGGCTGCAACACCAGGGTCCACAGCACCTGCCGCAGCTCCAACGCCCAGGTCCTCAGCACCAGCAGGGACTCCAACACCAGGGTCCGCAACACCAGCAGCAGCTCCAACGCCAGGGTCCGCAGCACCAGCCGCAGCCCCAACGCCCGGGTCCTCAGCACCAGCAGCACCTCCAACTCTCGGGTCCGCAGCACCAGCAGCAGCTCCAACGCCAGGGTCCGCAGCACCAGCAACAGCCGAGTCCGTGAGACGAGGCGCACCACTCCGAAGTGTGCAACGGTGCTCGTACCACTCACGGATCCGCTCACGAGAGGGGAGCTCCCGACTAGGAGAAGTACCAGCACAGGTCCCTGTAGTGCGCCTGGTCCCAGAGGTACCTCTCCGGAGGCTGCAGTACTGTAAGTACCACTCAAGCAACTGCTCCGAGGAGAGGTCTCGTCCAAGTGTAGTACCCTCAGGCCCAGCACCGCCAGAGTCAGAACCCCCAGACCCAGCACCCCCAGGCTCAGCACCCCTAGTCACCGCACCCCCAGGCTCAGCACCCCCAGTCACCGCACCCCCAGGCTCAGCACCCCCAGGCTCAGCACCCCCAGGCTCATTACTCCCAGTGTCCGCACCACCAGGCTCAGCACCCTCAGAGTCTGCACCCCCAGGTTCAGCACCCCCAGGTTCAGCACCCCCAGAAGGACGAGAGTTGACAGCAACCTCAACAGGCTCGACCGGGTCTACCTGAGACACACCTGAGGGAGCGGCACCCTGAGGGGGGAGGGGGTCTACGACAGCAGCACCTGGCGCGAGGAAGAGAGGCGGGGGTGGGAGCGGGGCAGTGCGGTAGGGGAAGAGGCGGTAGTAGGGGACAGACTCGTCAAAATTGACGTCCTGAGAGGGCAAGACCCGGCGCAAGGTGGCGTGGTAAAATTGCCAACCATGCATGTCCGGAACAAAGCCGAGGAAGACGCAGGGAACAACACGAGAGGAGAGCTTGTCCGCAGAGGAATCGCGGACAAAAGCTCGAGATCCCCAGACCCGGAAACGCGACGCATCACCAACCTCCCCCGTCCACAGCAGCGTGGGCGAGGTCTCCGGCAAGGAGACACGGGGCCATAGGTTGAGCTGATGCGCAGCGTACCGGACCGCAAACGGCCACAGAAAGTGGGGAGCAGCCGCATGGATCAAGGAGGTACGAGCGACCTCCATGACCAGGCCAATGCGGCGCTCCGCAACCCCATTCTGCTGTGGAGAGGCCGGAAGCGTGAGCGACTGCTCAATGTCTTGCTCGACACAGTAGGCTGCCAAGAGGTCGGAGGAGAACTCACCACCTCTGTCAGAGTGCAAGCGCAGGACAGGAAAGTCCGAGCGGAAACGCTCGCTGAGCTGGAGACGAGCTCTGCGGATCCAAGGGATCAAAACATCAGGGACCTCACCCTTGGTGCGCAAGGGGAAGACCGTGGTGTAGCGCGAGTAGTCGTCAACAACGATCAGGAAGTACCTCTCGTGACCCTGACCACAGACGCGGGCTGGGCCCCACACGTCCATGTGGAGCGTCTACAAAGGAGCAGTCGTCGGGGGGAACGAGGAGGAGTGAGGAGCGGCGCGCTGCCGCCCCTCGATACAGGGAAGACAGGGAGGAGCAGGCGAGGGTGGGAGGGGAGGGAGGACCCGGGGAAGACCAGAGACAAGGTACCAGGAGTGCATGGCACGAAGCCGCTGCACAGACGGGTGGCCTAGTCGGTGGTGCAAGAGGACAGTCTCATGCGCTAGAGTGCGACACGAGCAGGGGGCGGACAGCTGACCTGACGCTGACGCAGACGCAGACGCAGCGACCTGAGGGGGGGCAGTAGTCAGTGTGTACAGGTCCGAGCCCGGCTGCCGGGTGAAGGTAGCCAAGTGGCGGCCTGTACGAGCACACGTGCAGTGTGTGACACGCTCGTAGGCAGGGGTGAACTGGTGAACACCCGCGTCCTGGAGTGCACAACCTGCCACCAAGTTTGTAGAGAACGAGGGGAGGTGGAGACCTGACAGTGTGCCCGACGGGACCACAGGACAGGGAAGGACAGTAGAGGAGGTCGCAATGACCGGATCTCTAGAGGGGTCAGCGAGGGAGACAGCTACTGGCCGAGCAAGGGGCTCAAGGGCAGTTTGGTCACGAAAGAAACAACGAGAGGCACCTGAATCCAGTGTGAAGGTGTGCAGTGCTGCAGTCGACACAGGACTAGGTGGGGCAGACGTACAAGCACCTAGAGCAGCAGCCTCACCAGCACCTGGGGTAGCAGACACGCGAGTACCTGGAGCGGCAGACGCACTAGTCCTAATGCCCGGGTCGGGCGGGACACTCAGGTACTCAGCACCCTCTCCATTAGTAGACATCACATACATGGCAGTGAGAATAGCATAAAAGTCTAGAGCATAGATATCAATCCTCTTTTTCAGGAGATCAAGCCAGCGGGGCAGCTCAGTGGCCTGAGGGAACTGAACACGCCAAGCGTCGTTCAGACGAGCGAAGCAACGCTGTGTGGCGTGCGGTCCCCCACACGGCTGGCCAGTGCGGTCACCAGTGCGAATGACGTACGTGCAGCTAAAGCCACCCCCAGCCCCCCCCCCCCCCCCGTGCTGAGAGTACCACTGACGGACCTCTTGGGGCGACGGAGTGTGCTGCTGGCCCAGGCCACTGCCAGTGCCCCCACGACCACCACCGCCGCCACCACCTCCCCGACCACCCCAACCCCGGCCGCTGCCTCGTCCACTGCCACCCCCACCACCTCCTCCGCCCCGGCCACCTCCCCCGCCGCTGCCGCCACCCCCCCCACTGCTGCCACCTCCCCCACCCGCGCCACTCCCCCCGCCACCACCACCTCCCCCACCACAGCCACCCCCGCTGTCACCACCACCGCCCTTGCCCCCCTTGCCCTTGTCGCTGCGGCGCCCACTCGAAGCAGACCAGTCCCGACCTTCTCAGCACCAAGGAGGTCGACAGCAGCAGCGGAGGCGACAGAGGGAAGAAGGGGGAGGGAGAACACCCCTCAAAGAACGGGGTACGGGGGTCACCGCGAGAGGCACCTACAGCGACTATGCTAGCCTCAGCTGCAAGGAGTTCCTTCTCGAAGAGGGCAATGGTGAGCTCGGTGGGGCAGCGAGCTAGGAAGTGGTCCCTGACTGAGCGCAGCGTGTCAGGGAGGCGGGTGACTAGGTGGTAGAGAGTGAGCCAGAGCGGGGGTGGGTTCTTGGCAAGGAACTCATCAGGCATAGCGGCGCGGAAGCGAGCCTCACTAGTGCGGAGGTGGGTTATGAGATCAGCGACAGTGTGGAAGGAAGCTAAGTCGGGGAACAGGTAGGGAAGAGAGAGACGGCCTAGAGCGGCAGCGGCCAGTGAGGAGTAGCGGGCAACGACAGCAGTGTACAGTGCCTGCGCAGTCTTGTGCTGCCCAAAGTGCTCGCGCTCATCTATCGGCAGAGAGTTGCGATTAGCGAAGCGAGCATGGGCGTCACAAGTCTGCCACTGTGAGCGGGCAGTGCTGTCAGCAGTAGCAGCAGGAGCAGTAGTGTGGCCTAAGGCGTGATCGTACAGTGAGATGTCTTCCTTGGCAGTGAGCTGTAGGAAGAGGTGTAGGTCATCAAGCCAGGTGTCGAACTTCACTGGGCGGCCCTCAGCATCGAAGGCTAGCACAGGAGGGCTAGCCATGGTAGCAGTAGTAGGAAAAACAGTAGGAGCAGTCAAAGGGTAGGTAGGGCGGCGCGGCTCGGTACAGGTAGGGCGGCGCGGCTCTGTATAGGTAGGGCGGCGCGGCTCGGGTCGGGCGGCGCAGCTCGGTTCGGGCGGCTCGGCTCGGTTAGGGCTGGGCGGCTCGGGTCGGGCGGCTCGGTTCCGTTAGGGCTGGGCGGCTCAGGTCGGCTCGGTTCGGGCTGCTCGGTTCGGGCGGCTCGTTCTGGGTGAGGCCGTTAGGGGCCGCTAAGGGCGAGCGCGGGGAGCGGGTGGGGCCGTTAGGGACGAGCGCGGGGCCGACGTGGGCCTCTAAGGGCGAGCGCGGGGCCTATCGGAGCCGTGAGGGACGAGCGCGGGGCCGATCAGGGCCGTAAGGGACGAGCGCGGGGCCTGAAGGGCAAACGCGGGGCCACCCGGGGCCTTAGGGACGAGCGCGGGGCCGATTCGGGGCCGTAAAGGATGAGCGCGGGGCCGACGTGGGCCGCTAAGGGCAATCGCGGGGCCGATCGGGGCCGTTAAGGACGAGCGCGGGGCCGACGCGGGCCTCTAGGGGTAAGCGCGGGGCCGATTCGGGGCCTCTAAAAGCGAGCGCGGGGCCGATCGAGGCCTCTAGGTGCGAGAGCGCGGGGCCGACGGGGCCTCTAGGGGCGTGAACGCCGAGGCGCCCTAGGGCGTAGGTAGGTAGGTAGGTAGGTAGTGGTGGGCCCTAAAAAAAAATCGGTCCTAGGAAGGACCTGCTCTATACCATGTTGAACAAGAATGGATGAACTTACAGTGAAAATCAGTACAACTATGAAAACCTAGAAATGTGTACCCCCTATAGACTAACCCACTGTAGCCTAAATAACTACAACAACATATATAATGTTTGACAAGAAGGTCGGTACTGCGTCTGCTTCGAGCGGGCGCCGCAGCGGCAAGAGCCAAGGGGGCAAGGGTGGTGGCGGTGACGGCGGGGGAGGCGGTGGTGGGGGCGGTGGAGGCGGAGGGGGTGGTGGCGCGACTGGAGGGGCTGGTGGCAGCGGTGGGGGTGGTGGCGGCAGCGGCGGGGGAGGTGGCAGGGGCGGAGGCGGTGGTTGGGGTGGCGGTGGACCAGGCGGCGGCAGGGGTTGGGGTAGTCGAGGAGGTGGTGGCGGCGGTGGTGGTCGTGGAGGCGCTGGCGGTAGCCAGGGCCAGCAGCACACTCCGTCGCCCCAGGAGGTCCGTGAGTGGTACTCTCTGCACGCGGGGGGGGGGTGGCTTTAGCTGCACGTACGTCATTCGCACTAGTGACCGCACTGGTCAGCAGTGTGGACGACCGTGACGCCACACAGCGCTGCTTCGCTCGTCTTGACGACGCTTGGCGTGTTCAGTTCCCTCAGGCCACTGAGCTGCCCCGCTGGATTGATCTCCTGAAGAAGGGGATTGATATCTATGCTCTAGACTTTGATGCTATTCTATCTGCTATGTATGTGATGTCTACTAGTGGAGAGGGTGCTGAATACCTGTGTGTGCCACCCGACCCGGGCATTAGGACTAGTGCGCTCCAGCTCCAGGTACTCGCGTGTCGGCTACCCCAGGTGCTGGTGAGGCAGCTACTCTAGGTGCTTGTGCGTCTGCCCCCCTCGGTACTGAGTCGACTGCAGCACTGCACACCTTCACACTAGACTCAGGTGCTTCTCGCTGCTTCTTTCATGACCGCACTGCCCTTGAGCCGCTTGCTCGGCCAGTTGCTGTCTCCCTTGCTGACCCCTCTGGGGGTCCGGTCATTGCGACCTCTTCCAATACCTTCCCTGTCCTGCGGTCCCGTCGGGCACACTGTCAGGTTTCCACCTCCCCTCGTTCTCTACGAACTTGGTGGCAGGATGTGCGCTCCAGGATGAGGGTGTTCACCAGTTCACCCCTGCCTACGAGCGCGTGACACACTGTAGTTGTGCTCGTACGGGTCGTCACTTGGCTACCTTCACCCGGCAGCCGGGGTCGGACCTGTACACACTGACCACTGAGTCCCCTCAGGTTGCTGCGTCTGCGTCTGCGTCCGCGTCAGGTCAGCTGTCGGCCCCCTGATCGTGTCGCTCTCTGGCGCACGAGACTGTCCTCTGGCACCACCGCCTTGGCCACCCGTCTGTGCAGCGGCTTCGTGCCATGCACTCCCGGTACCTTGTCTCTGGCCTTCCCAGCGGCTTCGTGCCATGCACTCCCGGTACCTTGTCTCTAACCCACGAATGGGTCCGTTTGATATCCGTGGGTAAATAGTCTTGTCAGTAGCGGGCTGGTCAAGGCGAGTAGTATCGCATGGATCTGGGCAGTGGGGTGTCAGAATGTAATCTTATGCTCTAGCCTGTAGTGGGGTGCTCTATAGCGAGTACAACCCTTCTAGGGTTTGCTATTTGTATCCCCATTCTTGCTAGTGCAATCCTCTTCTCTCTTCTAAATTTTCACATGCTATCAGAGCAGGTCGATCCCCTTCGATCGATCCTGTGGGTGGGTTACCACCTCCTCGCTTCCGCTGCAACTACCTTTCACTACTCTCTGAGCCGCACGCCCCCTGGCGTGCGGCACTTTTTCTGCCCGCCGTGCGCCCCGAGGCGCGCGGCGGTTTTCAGCCCGCCGTGCGCCCCGAGGCGCGCGGCGGTTTTCTGCCCGCTGTGCGCCCCGAGGCGCGCGGCAGGCTTCTGCCCCGTCGTTCGCCGCGTCGCCCTCTGGAGGCGCCGCGACGGGCGACGGGGACCCGTCGCGGCGCACCGAGGGCACGCGCCTCGGCCCCGTCGCCCTACCTGCGCCCCGGCCCCGGCCCCGCCTGCGGCCCCGGCCCCGACGCCCTACTTGCGCCCTGGCCCCATCGCCCTACCTGCGCCCCGGCCCCGGCCCCGCCTGCGGCCCAAGCGGCCCCCGAGGGTCGCCTCGACAGGCGACGGGAGGACTTACCTGGGGGAGGGGGGCAAGCGCCGCCCCTTCTTGTGCCTGTCTTGGCGCCCTAAGAGGCCGCGCGTCGGTTCTCCCCCTCCCCCCCCCCCGTAACCTCCCTACCCGCCATCCCGCCATGCTTGTGTTAGGGTTTGGGCAGTGGCGAGTAGGGGGTGGCGAGTATGGGGGTGGCACTTCTGCATTCCTCCCTTTGCTCCTCCTCCTCCTTTGTCTCCCACTGCTGCAGCTGTCGCTGAGGGGGGTGGATGTGTGGGAGACTGGGGTTTAGGGTTTAAGGGGGGTGCGTGGGAGTGGTGTCAGAATATTATCTTATTGTTCTAGCCTGTAGTGGGGTGCTCTATAGCGAGTACAACCCTTCTAGGGTTTGCTATTTGTATCCTCATTCTTGCTAGTTCATTCCCCTCTTTCTTTCTTCAAACTTTGTCAAGTGGAGCTAGCGGTGTAGCAGCGGGTGTGTGTCAGGAGGAGTGGGATAGTTTCGGGAAGCTGTATGGAGGTTGCCGTCGTGTCGCCAGCAGCACCTGTATTCCGGGGACTTCGTCCGGTAGCCTAGTCGTAGCCAGCTGTGTCAGCCGCCCGTGGGTCCGTTGCTCGTCTGCCGCTACTTTAGCCGCGGGGCCTGTTACTCCTGTATTCCGGGGACTTCGTCCGGTAGCCGCTGTGCCAGTCTGCCTCCTGTTGCCCGTGTGTCTGCAGCTTCATCCGTCGCCTCCTATCTCCTCTCCTCTCACTCTCTCTCCTCCTCCTCACTTGCCCGTTGTGACTACCTCTAGCTTTGCTCATAATTGTGAACTTTAAACTATTGCTTCTTGAACTTGTGCTCAGAATGTGTGGTGACATTGTGATCCGCCCTGAGCTTGTTCTGTTTTGCTTACTCTGCGGATTACACCCCACTTTGGCTATGGGGGTGTGTCAGAATGTAATCTTATGCTCTAGCCTGTAGTGGGGTGCCCTATAGCGAGTACAACCCTTCTAGGGTTTGCTATTTGTATCCCCATTCTTGCTAGTGCAATCCTCTTCTCTCTTCTCAATTTTCACATGGGGCGGGTCAGTGCGTCGGCGATGTTCGAGGCTCCCTTTTTATATGTGACTGTATAGTGGAAGTTTGACTCGAGGAAATCGAGCCACCGAATTTGTCGTGGGTTGAGGTGGGGCTGTGCGCGGAGGTACTGTAGGGATCGGTGGTCTGTCCGTACTGTCACGTCTGCGCCGGTCAAGTAGAAGCGCTACACTTTGAACGCATGCACGATCACGAGCATTTCGCGGTCGTGTATCAGGTAATTTCGTTTGGGCGGATGCATTTTTCGTGATTCGTATGCGATGGGCTGTAGGCCGTTGCCGAAGTCCTGTAACAGTACGGCTCCAATGGCGATGTCGCTTGCGTCTGTAACAACTTTGAAGGGGCGATGTGGGTCAGCGATGCGCAGGACGGGTGGTGAACAGAGAACATTTTTCGGTGCAGAGAAGGCAGCATGCTCTTTCTCCCCCCACGTAAAAACGACCCCCTTGCGTAGCAAATCTGTCAGCGGGGCGATTAATCGTGCCATGTCGGGGACGAACCAGCGAACATAATTACCGAGCCCAAAAAAACTCTGCAGTTCCGTGATGTTCGTCGGGGGATGCCACGCTTTGACCGTATCCAGCTTCTTGGGGTCGATTTCAACTCCAGCCTCCGTAATAACGTGCTCTAAAAATTCTAGCATGTCCCGAAAAACTCGCACTTAGAGCCCTTGGTGAGTAACCGATGTTCCTCTAAAACTTTAAACACTGCTTCGAGATTTGCTAAGTGCTGCTGCTTGTCGCGACTGTAAACGAGGATGTCGTCGAGGTAAACTATCACGCATTTATCTAAAGTGGCCTAAACGCCTCGTTCATGGTCATCTGAAATGTTGCCGGCGCATTTGTCAGCCCGAAAGGCATCACCGTGTATTCGAACGACCCGTACCTAGTCCTAAATGCTGTCTTGGCGCAGTCCGACGGTTCGACCAGAATCTGATGGTAACCCCCCCTTAAGTCTATTTTCAAAAACACCCGTGCTGTTCGCAGTTGGTCGATCAGTTCTTCGGCGCGGAGAATGGGGTACCGCGATTTGACTGTTACCCTGTTAAGCGCTCGGTAATCGATGCACATGCGAAACCCTCCGTCTTTTTTCGGTGTGAACAGTATCGGTGGGGCGAACGGTGACGAACTTGGTCGAATGAACTGCTTCTCTAACAAATAATCTAACTGCTTCCTTAGTTCGTCAAGCTCGGGCTGTGTCAGTCTGAACTGGCGCTGTACAGTTGGCTATGCCCTCGGTTCTAACTCGATCCTATGGTCATGCGCCCGCTGAGGTGGCAGCCCTTCCGGTAAGTCGTCTGGAAAAATCCCCGGGTACCGTTTCAACAGTTCCTGAAGTTCGGGCGGTACTGCTGCCAACAGTTTCTGAAAATCGCTCGGCTGCTCCTCTTCTCCCACTAATGCTATATCCACTGCGTACACGTCAGCTCCAGCGGCGACAACCCGTTTCATCGTGATGGCGTTGACGTGGACCGTTGAAGACTCGGGTGACTGCCAGCGAGGTAGTTCGACCCAGTTACCACTACTTCGCACGGTGCAGCTACCTGTCGTCCAGTCAATTCGCGGGTTATACCGTCGCAGCCTATCACGTCCCAATAAAATATCGTGCCCATCCAGTGTCGTTGCGAGCATTTCCTGTGTAAACCCGAAGTTCCCTCCGCAGCGGACTTTTACTCGCTCCACCTTTTCCCGTATGGCTAGTGGCGTGCCGTCGACTAAGCGTGCGTCTATCTCAGGTAAGCAACGGTTAAGTATTAGCTGTAGTTTCCGTGCGGTTGCAGTATTAACTAAACTGTGACTTGCTCCTCCCTCAATAAAAATCTTCAGTGCTGCTCCCTGTATTTTCCCGTGGATCAGTACTGGGCAATCGGTACCCTCCTTATTCATCCGAGCCCGATCGATGGCGTGAATCGGTACTGTGACTCGGTGAGGGTCGGTGCGGTTGGGCGAGCAGGCAGTCTCGTCAGTAGTTTGCCCTGATGAACAAGGAATGAAATGACTAAGAATGAAATGAGTACAAATATGGAAACCTAGAAGAGTGTACCCCCTATAGGCTAACCCACTGTAGCCTAAACAACTACAACAATAAATAATGTTTGACACACCCCCATAGGCGAAGTGGGGGAGAACTAGGGGTCACAAGACCAGTCAAGTAAAGCAAAGCAAAGCAAAGCAAGCTCAGGGTGGATCACAATGTCACCACACAATCCGAGCACAAGTTCAAGGCCACAAGGCCAGTTCACATGCAGGAGTACATATATATATAAGACTAAACAATCAAGAGCAGTGATATATATATGTAACAGTACAAAGAGGGTTAAGAGGAGAGCAAGTGAGGCGGGACAGACACAAGACCCAGCTGGGTACAGCAGCGCTGATGATCACAAGGCGCAAGTGCCTTGGTGAAAACATCAGCAGTGTTGGCCTCAGAGGCCACGTACGCAAGTCGCAACTGACCACGTTGCTGTAGCTCACAAGCAAGGAAGTAGCGGAGAGCAATGTGCTTTGTTCTGTGCTCCAGTCTCTGCTCTCGACACAAGGCCAGCATGGCCTTGTTGTCGACGTACAGGACTGGAGGAGAACGAGGCGGCTCTCCAAGGTCGGTCAGCAGGTAGGTGAGCCATCGAAGCACCTGTGCAGCCATGGCCCCTGCGTAGATCTCAGCCTCACAACTGGAGCCGAGAACAGAAGACGAGCGAGTAGCCCGCCACAAAACAGAGCCGGAACCAAGGCTGAAGGTGTAACCCTGTGACGACCGCTGCGTAGCCTGGTCGTCAGCCCAAGAAGCGTCCGCGTGACCAGTGAGGACCACTGGACTCCGCCCTCCAAGCACTAGTCCCATGCGCGACGTACTGCACAAGTAACGCAACACCCTCTTCGCTGCAGCCATGTGCTCTGGTCGGTGTCTCCCAGGAGCAACATAGCGCGCAAGAATGCTAAGAGGGTATGCAAGGTCAGGTCGTGTGCAGGTCATCAGGTACATGAGACAGCCAACAAGCTCTGGGTACGGGCCACTCGACTCTACGGACTCATCCGAAGGCAGAGCTGAGAGCGAGTGGCGAGTAGACAGAGGAGTGGCCTGAGGCGAGGAGTACGTGAAGCCGAAGCGCTGAAGGACCTGCTGCACCATGTGTGACTGAGTCAGGGTAATGGTGCGGCGTGCTCTGTCCCGTGTGATCTGCAAGCCAAGGTAGCTGCGCAGTTCACCCAGGTCAGTGCACGTGTGTCTCTTCTGCAGCTCGGACTTCACGTAGGCGAGTCCAGCAGTGTCAGCTGTGGCAAAGACCAAGTCGTCGACGTACACGAGGATGTAGAACGGCGGCAGAGAAGTGTCGGTGCGCAGAAACAGCGACGGGTCGGCAGTAGAAGGAGCAAACCCAAGTGCCGCCAGCGTGGTCCTCAGTGTGTCGTGCCACTCACGTGGCGCCTGGCGGAGACCGTAGACTGGACGCCGGAGACTCCACTGGGTACCAGGAGGGAAAGACCCAGTGAAGCCAGGTGGGCGACGCAGCCAGATCTCCTCGTGCAGGCTGCCCTGCAAGAAAGCAGTGCTGAAGTCGAGAGAGTGAAGCTCGTAGTCCCGGTGAGCAGCAACGTGCAGCAGTACCCGAAGAGTGGTCATCTTCGGGGTGGGGGAGAAGGTCTGAAAGTAGTCAACTCCCTGCCGCTGACTGAAGCCACGAGCCACGTAACGCGCCTTGAAGACAGGCGGAGAACCCGGCGGCCGCTTCACCCTGAAGATCCACATGCCACTGACGATGTTCGCCCCAGGAGGGGGGACAGCGTCAACGTAGGTGCCTGTGGACTTCCAGGAAGCCATCTCTGCATCCATAGCTGCCTGCCACTGAGAGGAGTAGGGACCCTCTATCGCCTCCGCGTAAGAGCGCGGAGTCGGGATGTCTAGTGCATCCGGGTCTCCCTCAGGAGCTAGCAGTACAGACGCGAGGTGAGGTGAAGCGGCAGCCAAGCACTGAAACTCCTCTTGCCTGTCCTCAAGGACGTCCGTGCCAAGGGCACACGCACCCCCGACGGACGGAGGATAGACAGACTCAGACTCAGCGACAAGACTAGCAGCGTAGTCAAGACGACAGCGAGCAGCAAAGTCGACGAGCTCAGCAACTAGGGCAGACGCAGCAGAAGACTCGAAAGAAGGGTCAGTGACGGCAGTAGCAAGTAGACGCGTGACAGTAGGACTGGTAGCACGAAGAGAGTCCGACTCCGGGTCGGCAAGAGCAGGAAGAGAGGAAGCAGGAGGAGAAGGCAAAGGGGCACGCAGAGGGGCAGTGGACGGACGCAGAGACATCCGGTGCGTGCCAGGGGCAGGAGGAGGACGTGGACGCGAACTACGAGCTCCAGTGCTAGCAGGACGGACAGGAGACGCAGGGCGAGACGCAGGCTCACGACGCTCAGTAAGACCGTCAGTAGGACCAGAGTAAGGAGAAGGAGCAGGCAGTGACTGAACAGGCTGTGGACACACTAAAGGAGGGGGAGGACCAGGAGGAGGCGAGAGACCAAGAACCTGCTGAAGGAGCGGAACGAAGTACGGCTGAGGGCGCGCGGCGACTCCAGACACAGCAGGGACAGGACCAGTGCCCCCAGCGGCAGTACCAACGCCCGAGTCCGCAGCACCAGCAGGGACTCCAACACCAGGGTCCTCAGCACCAGACACAGCTCCAACGCTCGGGTCCTCAGCACCAGCAGCAGCTCCAACGCCCTGGTCCGCAGTACCAGCAGGAGCTCCACCGCCCGGGTCCCCAGCACCAACAGCAGCTCCAACGCCCGGGTCCTCAGCACCAGCAGCAGCTCCAACGCCCGGGTCCGCAGTACCAGCAGCAGCCCCAACGCCCGGGTCCTCAGCACCAGCAGCAGCTCCAACGCCCGGGTCCTCAGCACCAGCAGCAGCTCCAACGCCTGGGTCCGCAGCACCAGCAGCAGCTCCAACGCCCGGGTCCGCAGTACCAGCAGCAGCCCCAACGCCCGGGTCCTCAGCACCAGCAGCAGCTCCAACGCCCGGGTCCTCAGCACCAGCAGCAGCTCCAACGCCCGGGTCCGCAGCACCAGCAGCAGCTCCAACGCCCGGGTCCGCAGCACCAGCAGCAGCAGGGTCCGTGAGACGAGGCGCGCCACTACGAAGTGTGCAACGGCGCTCGTACCACTCACGGATCCGCTCACGAGAGGGGAGCTCCCGACTAGAAGGAGAAGTGCCAGCACCAGTCTCCGTAGCGCGCCTGGTCCCAGAGGTACCCCTCCGGAGGCTGCAGTACTGTAAGTACCACTCACGCAACTGCTCCGAGGAGAGGTCTTGGCCAGGCGGAGGACCCCCTGGCGCAGTACCGCCAGGCTCAGCACCCCCAGTCAGCGTACCCCCAGGCACAGCACCCCCAGGCTCAACACCCCCAGTGTCCGCACCCCCAGGCTCAGCACCCCCAGAGTCAGTACCCCCAGGCTCAGCACCCCCAGAGTCCGCACCCCCAGGCTCAGCACCCCCAGTGTCCGCACCCCCAGGCTCAGCACCCCCAGCAGGACGAGAGTCGACAGCAACCTCAACAGGCTCGACCGGGTCTACCTGAGACACACCTGAGGGAGCGGCACCCTGAGGGGGGAGGGGGTCTACGACAGCAGCACCTGGCGCGAGGAAGAGAGGCGGGGGAGGGAGCGGGGAAGTGCGGTAGGGGAAGAGGCGGTAGTAGGGGACAGACTCGTCAAAAGTGACGTCCTGAGAGGGCAAGACCCGGCGCGAGGTGGCGTGGTAAAACTGCCAACCAGGTGCGTCCGGGACAAAGCTGAGGAAGACGCAGGGAACATCACGGGAGGAGAGCTTGTCCGCAGACGAATCGCGAACAAAAGCTCGAGATCCCCAGACCCGGAAACGCGACGCATCGCCTACCTCCCCCGTCCACAGCAGTGTGGGCGAGGTCTCCGGCAAGGAGACACGGGGCCAGAGGTTGAGCTGATGCGCAGCGTACCGGACCGCAAACGGCCACAGAAAATGGGGGGCAGCCGCATGGATCAAGGAGGTACGAGCGACCTCCATGACCAGGCCAATGCGGCGCTCCGCAACCCCATTCTGCTGTGGAGAGGCCGGAAGCGTGAACGACTACTCAATGCCGTGCTCAGCACAGTAGGCTGCCAAGAGGTCGGAGGAGAACTCACCACCTCTGTCAGAGTGCAAGCGCAGGACAGGAAACTCGAGCGGAAACGCTCGCTGAGCTGGAGACGAGCTCTGCGGATCCAAGGGATCAAAACATCAGGGACCTCACCCTTGGTGCGCAAGGGGAAGACCGTGGTGTAGCGCGAGTAGTCGTCAACAACGATCAGGAAGTACCTCTCCTGACCCTGACCACGGACGCGGGCTAGGCCCCACACGTCCATGTGGAGCGTCTGCAAAGGAGCAGTCGTCGGGGGAAACGAGGAGGAGTGAGGAGCGGCGCGCTGCCGCCCCTCGACACAGGGAAGGCAGGGAGGAGCAGGCGAGGGTGGGAGAGGAGGGAGAACCCTGGGAAGACCAGAGACAAGGTACCGCGAGTGCATGGCACGAAGGCGCTGCACAGACGGGTGGCCAAGTCGGTGGTGCCAGAGGACAGTCTCGTGCGCTAGAGAGCGACACGAGCACGGGGCAGACAGCTGACCTGACGCGGACGCAAACGCAGACGCAGACGCAGCGACCTGAGGGGAGGCAGTAGTCAGTGTGTACAGGTCCGACCCCGGCTGCCAGGTGAAGGTAGCCAAGTGGCGGCCCGTACGAGCACACGTGCAGTGTGTCACACGCTCGTAGGCAGGGGTGAACTGGTGAACACCCCCGTCCTGGAGAGCAGAACCTTCCACCAAGTTCGTGGAGAACGAGGGGAGGTGGAGACCTGACAGTGTGCCCGACGGGACCGCAGGGCAGGGAAGGACAGTGGAGGAGGTCGCAATGACCGGACCCCCAGAGGGGTCAGCAAGGGAGACAGCAACTGGCCGAGCAAGGGGCTCAAGGGCAGTGCGGTCACGAAAGAAACAGCGAGAGGCACCTGAATCCAGCGTGAAGGTGTGCAGTGCTGCAGTCGACACAGTACCAGGGGGGGCAGACACGCACGCACCTAGAGCAGCAGCCTCACCAGCACCTGGGGTAGCAGACACGTGGGTACCTGGAGCAGGAGACGCACTCGTCCTAATGCCCGGGTCGGGCGGGACACTCAGGTACTCAGAACCCTCTCCACTAGTAGACATCACATACATGGCAGTGAGAATAGCATCAAAATCTAGAGCATAGATATCAATCCCCTTCTTCAGGAGATCAAGCCAGCGGGGCAGCTCAGTGGCCTGAGGGAACTGAACACGCCAAGGGTCGCTCAGACGAGCGAAGCAACGCTGTGTGGCGTGCGGTCCCCCACACGGCTGGCCAATGCGGTCACCAGTGCGAATGACGTACGTGCAGCTAAGGCCACCCCCCCCCCCGTGCTGAGAGTACCACTCACGGACCTCCTGGGGCGAGGGAGTGTGCTGGTGTCCCTGGCCACCGCCAGTGCCGCCACGCCCACCACTCCCGCCACCACCTCCTCGACCACCCCAACCCCTGCCGCTGCCTCGTCCACCGCCACCCCCACTACCTCCTCCGCCCCGCCCACCTCCCCCGCCGCTGCCGCCACCCCCACCACCGCTGCCACCTCCCCCACCCGCGCCACCCCCCCCGCCACCACCTCCCCCACCACCGCCACCCCCGCCGTCACCACCACCGCTCTTGCCCCCCTTGCCCTTGCCGCTGCGGCGTCTGCCCGAAGCAGACGCAGTCCCGACCTTCTCAGCACCAAGGAGGTCGACAGCAGCAGCAGAGGCGACAGAGGGAAGAAGGGGGGAGGGAGAACACCCCTCAAAGAACGGGGTGCGGGGGTCACCGCGAGAGGCACCTACAGCGACTATGCTAGTCTCGGCTGCAAGGAGTTCCTTCTCGAGGAGGGCAATGGTGAGCTCGGTGGGGCAGCGAGCGAGGAAGTGGTCCCTGACTGAGCGCAGCGAGTCAGGAAGGCGCGTGACTAGGTGGTAGAGAGTGATCCAGAGCGGGGGTGGGTTCGTGGCTAGGAACTCATCAGGCATAGCGGCGCGGAAGCGAGCCTCAGTAGTGCGGAGGTGGGTAATGAGGTCAGCGACAGTGTGAAAGGAAGCTAAGTCGGGGAACAGGTAGGGAAGAGAGAGACGGCCTAGAGCAGCAGAGGCCGGTGAGGAGTAGCGGGCAACGACAGCAGTGTACAGTGCGTGTGCAGTCTTGTGCTGCCCAAAGTGCTCGCGCTCATCTATCGGCAGAGTGTTGCGGATAGCGAAGCGAGCATGGGCGTCACGAGTCTGCCACTGTGAGCGAGCAGTGCTGTCGGCAGTAGCAGCAGGAGCAGTAGCGTGGCCTAGGGCGTGATCGTACAGCGAGATGTCTTCCTTGGCAGTGAGCTGTAGGAAGAGGTGTAGGTCATCAAGCCAGGTGTCGAACTTCACTGGGCGCCCCTCAGCATCAAAGGCTAGCACTGGAGGGCTAGCCATGTTAGTAGCAGTAGTAAAAGCAGCAGGAGCAGTTGGTAGGTAGGGCGGCGCGGCTCGGTATAGGTAGGGCGGCGCGGCTCGGTACAGGTAGGGCGGCGCGGCTCGGTATAGGTAGGGCGGCGCGGCTCGGGTCGGGCGGCGCGGCTCGGTTCGGGCGGCTCGGGTCGGGCGGCGCGGCTCGGGTTGGGCGGCTCGGTTCGGGCGGCTCGGTTCCGTTAGGGCCGGGCTGTTCGGTGCGGGCGGCGCGGTCTAGGTGGGGCCGTTCGAGGCGGCTAAGGGGAGCACGGGGAGCGGGTGGGGTTGGGGACGGGGCCGACGCGGGCTGTAAGGGTTAGGGACGGGGCCGACACGGGCTGTTAGGGGTAGGGACAGGGCCAACGCGGGCCTCTAGGGTAGGCGCGGGGCCGACGCAGGCCTCTAGGGGACGAGCTCGGGGCCGACGCGGGCCGTTAGGGTTAGGCGCGGGGCCGATTCGGGGCCTGTAGGTGCAACAGCGCGGGGCCTACAGGGCCTCTAGAGGCATGAACGTCGAGGCGCCCTAGGGCAGGTAGGCAGATAGGCAGGTAGGTAGTGGTGGGCCCTTAGGAAAAACGGTCCTAGGAAGGACCTGCTCTATACCATGATGAACAAGGAATGAAATGACTAAGAATGAAATGAGTACAAATATGGAAACCTAGAAGAGTGTACCCCCTATAGGCTAACCCACTGTAGCCTAAACAACTACAACAATAAATAATGTTTGACAGGCCCAACTTCTACTGACTGCTGGCGTTTCCCTGCCTCTGAGACTCCCTCCCCTGCTCTGCTCCGCGGCGCCTCAGCTCCTCTGGGCATTCGCTCTTGCGATGGCTCGGCCGGTTGCAAGCAAAGCAGCGCCCCTTAAACGATGCGGCAGCTGCATTCGTTGGAACGGCGTGTATAGTGGCGTGCTCGGTCGGTCCCCGAGGACAATGTCCGTAGTAGGACCCCGGTCTCGGTCGGCGTAGAATGTCAATTTTCTCGGCTAGCGCGAGAATCTCGTTGAAGTTGGAGAGTCCGCGCAGCATGATTTCGTGCGAGATATCCGGCTTCAGCCCTCCGACGTAACGGTCCACCCGCTCCGCTTCGTGCATGTAGCCGACCTGCTTGCAAAGTGCGAAAAAACCGCTCGTGTAATCTTGAACCGACCCGAGCTGCCGCCAAGTGCGCAATCTGTGACGCGCCGAAATGGAAGCCGTGATCAGCTCGAAGCGCGCCCGAAGCCCTGCGCACCACGCATCCCACGTGCTGTATTGGGCGGTCTCGCAGAACGAACTTTAGGTGACAGCAGGACCCGTGGGCCCTTCCTCGTGCGACGGTGGCTCGTAGGCGCGTGGCGACGTCACGATGACTCGCCACCAGTCCATGGCGGGGCCCCTTAGCAGCGAAACTGCATACCGAATCTTCGCGGCGTCCGACTCGACGTACTTCGCGTCGAAGAAGACGTTCATCGTGAAGACCCACGATTGAACCGTCGGACCCACGATCAAAGCAGGGCGGGCGTTGCGGCTTGAGCGGCATTGGAATGGCCTGTTCGCCACTTGTCGCCGCGAATTCCACGTGTCGACGGGCTTCACGGGGTTCCCGCGGGCTTGGTGCGATCCTGCTTCCTCCCATGCCAGGCATCGGCTGGGCGGCGCCATCACTGGCTGCGCCTGAGCGTTGTCCCATGCTGTCGTGTTGCGTTGGTGTGCCGAACGAAATGATGATCGGCTCGTCCGATTGTGCAGATGCATTTGTCGGTGCGTGTGACGTCGCTGGAATGTTCACTGTGGATTGTTGACGGGCGGAGTCACGTTCCGCCGTGAGCGTCGCAATTTCGAGCGCCGAATCTTCAAGTTGGCGTACGAGACGATCAAGCTGCTCCTGCGTCAACGTGGCGAGCGTGAAATCGGCTATGGCGGGGGTGTCGGGCGAGCTCAGCGAGAGCCTCGGTCGTGGCCGTGCGTGCTTACGAGAGAGCACTACGAGCGGCGGTGCTGTATCGCTGAGAGACATCTACCCCCCCCAAAAATTGAGATAGTGGGGAAGCGAAAGTGTGGGTGCGGTCTGAGAGGAGATCGTAGGCTCTGAATACCAAGTGTTACGAGTGCAATTAAGTGAACGAATGAGAATAGCACTATCGAAGCAAGAATACATTGAGCGAAGGCATGAGCGAAGAATATATAGCGAAACTACAGTGGTAACGGTATTGGACTGTGGTTGTCGCGCGACGGGCCTGGGACTGAGGTTGGGAAAGTGTCGAAGGGGAGGCCCGGAGCGCGGGTTACCAGCCGAGCCGTGAGGACGGGGTGCGAAAGTGCGAAAGTGGCGGGCTGATTGTCGATGTGAGGATCGCGAGTGGTAACGGTGCTGACTGTGGTGCTACAGTGATGTACGCGTTGAGCAGGGATGCGAAGTAAGGAAAAGTGATTTTCCTTACAGGAAGCAAGTATTGTTACTTCTTGTGGGAAGCAAATAACGGATCGCAGGAGCGGGTAAACGAGTGACTCAAGAATGTGTTGACGAAACTACTATCAAGGATGTAACCAGGTCACTAAGTCCGCTCCTAATCGTGTTGGGAGAAACAAGGACCGCGAGATGAAATGACGACCTCTTTTGCGAAAACGTCAGCGAAATTCTTAGTGAAGCGATTCCGAGAAAGTGCCCTCTGTGAGTTGAATTATTCATTTTGCCGCGTTCTGGGTGCTGTGATTGGCGTTGGGGCATTGCTAAATGGAACAGGAATTTTGATTGGAGGTTAGCCTTCCAAAATTGCATTATGCGGCCCTCGTATAATTCAGTGCGATTCGCCGCTGTGGGCTATGGGTGAGGGTGAGGTGAGCGCACATCAGCGCAGAACCGCACTTCAAGCATTTCCCTGAAACCCAGCTGTTGCATAAAATGAGACTTCTCACAGTTCCTCTTCACCATTTACTTCTACAAGCCACAACTCTAGAACCACACAGTGCGCAATTTGACCCTTTCTACTACTCCACCTGTTGATTTAGCCTCGCGCTAGTGAGCTTTCGTCAGTATGCTGCTCGGGTTTCTCCTGGTGCTAATCTTATCTTGCGGACCGCGTGACAGCGAAGGAGCGAGTCGGGGGTGGCTTCTAACCGATGGCGAGCACGGTCAAAGTAGGTCACGATCATTTCTCCGCGCCGTTCTTCTTCACCACGTTCAGTCCCGACGAACGTGTTAACCTTGCCTCTTCCGTGCCTCACGACATTTACGTTCCATTCTGCGTCCCCCGAGATTTAACTTGTATATCAATTTTACCCCAATTCTCTTCCCGATCCCCTTGGGCAGCCGGAGTCGCACTCCAGTCGTCGTTCGAGCAGTCCCTTTCCGCTCCTGGCGACTCGGGCGACGCGAAAATTCCCTTGCTCTTCGAAGTCACTCCACTGCCGCGCAAACTGCAGCAGCAGGGGCAGCATATTCCGGCGCTGAGGCAAATCAGCAGAGAGATGCTGACAACCCTGAAGCAGCAGCAGCAGCGGAAGCAGCAGAGGCCGAAGACGCAGAAGATTGGCTCCGATACAGGGTATTTTTTTATATTTCTTTTATTTATTATTTTCTTTCTCGTTCTCTCCATGAATTTGTTTCAGCGAGACGTTTTCTCAATCATGCCATTTTTCTTGACACGCTGGTCGTCCCCACCGTTGCCATCCCGTCATCCGGCATCCCGTCACCGTGAGGCGCGCCAGCAGATCCAGGCCTCTGGGCCACCGCAGTGGAGCGTTGCCATCGTTACGAGTGGGGCCATGGTCACCACCGTTTCTTACCCATGCCTTCCTTTGTGTAACGCTGTTTGCTTCCTTGCTTCGCAGCAAAAAGTCTTGGCCCGAGGTGGTGGGGATGACAGGAGAGGCAGCACGCAAGAAAATCAAGGCCTCTGTGCCGCCGAATTGGACCGTTGGCATCGTTTTGAGTGGGTTTATGATGACCTCCGACTTTCGAGACGATCGCGTTCTCATCTACGTAGACAAAGCTGGGATCGTTCAGAGGATTCCCACAGTTGGGTAGAATTTCTGAAGAAAACGGACTAATGGTAGTTCGGGCGAGTCGTTAGGTATTTAGGCTGCAGCTTGTACTGTGGAACTTCGTATTCTATTTTTTCATGTGGGTAAACTGAGTGAGGAACTGCATGTTCCCCTAAGCTGTCTGCCATGGTGGATAATTGCACTTAGCCATTACTCCCAACTTTCAACCTGACTGACACTCAGGTGTCACCGCTGTCCGTTTAGTTGGGTTCTAGTTATTGGGGGAAGAAAATGAAACAGCTACCATACCCACAAGATTAGTAGTTGATCGTTTTCAAACGTGTATTTGTTTCGCTATAAGCGGAACCAGCAGCTCGTCAAGCCTGTCAAAACCGCTCGCGTGCGTTGTTTGGTTGCACTGTTGTACTCGAGATTGGCAGTTGCAGTGCGTCCCGCGCATTCAGCGGTTTGCCTGTCGCAGCAAAAAACGAACCGTAGCGAACCTCATCTAATCGCTCAACATTTTCGTTGCGTCGCGGGTGCTGCGACTGATTTGGCGCTCGCGCATTGCATTTTTGGAATGGGAGAGTTGGATAGAATTGGATTCCTCCTCACCTCCCTCCCCCGCCTTCCAACGAGTGTTTCTCGACATTCAAAAATGGTTTGACCCATGCTTGGTGGGTTTCTCCTCTTAGTCCATGTTCCGTAATTGTAGCTTCTGAAATTTCCCGGCTGAGATAAGCAGCCGTATTAGTGACCCCAAGCATCTTTCTCCCTTACGAATTTCTTCTAGGGACCCCAAGGAGAGAAATTCGTCATCATGTTGCTGAGTTTCCTTCTCGTGCTGGCCTTGGCGTACGGGCTGCGGGGCAGCGAAGGAGCTCAAGGAGAGCAACTTCCAGCAAATCACGATCAGAGCAATCCACGTAAGATGCGTTCTCGTTGCCGAGCCGACATATTTTTGTGTGAGGGGAGCCGATGAGGGAAGGGCGAGAGGGGATCGGCGATGGAGTTGTAGTATAGATGTGATGATTAATTTTGTTCGCCGATGTAGTATAATGTCCAAATCTGGTGGCTTTTCCCATGCGCCCCCACTAATTTTACCTGCCTATCACCCACTAACCTTTGTCGGGTAATATGTTGACTCAAATGTGTGAAAATCCTCTTAGACCAGTGGTTCTCCCGTGGTTTCTTGTGCACAAAGCATGCAACGGCTTTCAGAGTCTCAACACAAATCACCTAAAACCACCTGTTTGGCACTCATTCATTCCCATCCCTTGTTGTCTCCCCACCCTCCCCGTTACAGTCGGATTCGTAAAAAATTCCATGTTTGAATCTGCATTTTCAGGCAACTCGCGCAGTCTCTTGCTCGCCCAGGATGCCTCATCGCAGAGCAAACTGCAGCCGCAGGGGGGAGAGCAGAGGCAGAAGCAATTGGAGCTGAACCGGGTTCAAACGGAGCTGTCAAGGAAGGCCATGCTTGGATTTCGTGAAACGAAGCGGCAGGAAGAGCCGAGGAAGCAGGAGAAGGTGAAGCAGGAACGCCTTGAGAAGGAGCGACCGGAGTTGAAGCAGCAGCGGCTGGAAAAAGTGAAGGAGATAAGCCGCCTTCGAGCGGAGGCGTCAAAGAAGGCGTATCAGGAATACCAGGAAAGGCAGCGACAGCAGGAGCTGTACAAGCAGCAGGATCGGCAGAAGCAGCGGGGACGAAGCATGGTGACCTGCGTCCGGCGGCAGGAGAAAGCTTGCACCACGGGCATGTGTAAACATGGGGAGACGTGCAAACCTATGAACACGTGCAGGGGATATATCTGCCTGGCGGATCGCTCTAATCTGCAGACTAAGACGCCCAGGAAAAAGGTTGATAAGATCAGTAAGAGCCCCGAGCAGGGGTCCTTGGCTCCGGAAGGGGAGAAGAGGACGATCGGAAAGCCAGTGGAGGACAGTGATAAGGGAAAGAGGAGCAATGGGAAGGTACTATGGCAGTCAATCCCTTAGGTATATCTGCCTGGCGGACCGCTCTAATCTGCAGAATAAGACGCCCAGGAGAAAGGTGGGTAAGATCAGTAAGAGCCCCGAGCAGGGGTCTTTGGCTCCCGAGTGGGAGAAGAGGACGATTAGAAAGCCTCTGGAGGAGAGTGATGGGGTTAAGAAGACATAGGAATGCCCTATGGAGGAGAGTGATGTGGGAAATGTTGGAAACAATCGATCCTAAAAACGCTTCTGTCGTGTCGAAACACCAAGACACAAACGAAGCAGCGCATATCGAGGCACCAGCGAGTCAACCCTCGGAGGTTGATGTAACCGCTGGAGGTTACGCGAAAGTCAAAGGTCAGCGACCTTTGACCTGACAAATGCAGCGCGACAGCAAGGACACACAACTGACTCGATATTGAGCAGTTGCCCGAGTTGCACTGTATCGAACCGCAACAGCCAACAGTAAAACAGTTATCAATCGTATCCAGGCCCCACGTTATCAGAGTAAATTACTCTGTTTCTCTGAAAATCAGAGTCATTTTTTTAAGTAACTCTGTACCCGCTGGGTTTTTTTTTTGGAACTTAAGATTTCTCTGATTTGTCAGAGTTATGCTGTAGGTTACTCTGAGGCCTCTGGGGTTTTTTTTCAGGGACCGAATTTACTCTGTATAGGGAATACATGCCCCCTAGCCGAAACCCACCCACCCCCCTCCCCCCCTCCCCCTCCCCACGTTTAGCGGGTTTTCCCCGAATCGTTGAGATTATTATCCTGATTTCGGTCGTGTGTTGGGGGCAATATGAGCGTTGATTGGCTACAAAAGTTTGACAACTTCTCAACCAGCGCACATGTCAGCCACTCCCCTCCCTCTCCTTGAGTCAGATTATCGGTGCCAACACCTCACTTGGAAACAACGCACTGAGGGGGGAAACGTGGGCGACGCGGAAATGAAACATAGTGCAAGCACAAAAGGCGTAACAAAAACTTTCATACAGCAAACTTAACCAGCACCAGAGTAGAGAAAAATATTACTCTGACGTGCCTAGGTTTTATTTTTTAAAGTGTAGGGTTACTCTGACAAATCAGAGTAAGGCGCATGAACAACCCTAGATTTCAGAGTTGGGAAAAAATCTACTCTGGAAATCAGAGTACCTAGAATCCAAAAGTAGGCCCTGATCGTATCCCTTCGTATTCCTTGTACTCTTATATAAAACTCTGTATTTGCATGCTTTAATCAACTTTCTTTGCCCTCACATACCAGCGCAAGGTGGTTCAGAATCTTCCTCAAAACGCTTTCGCTACTACATCACTTTACACAGAGTTTCATCCTACCAAAGATCCTAAGGGGCACTCAGCCCAACATGGTATGAGAGCAGGTTAGGGTAAAACTCTATTACTCCTTCAATTACACCAAGAGACATGTCTACCAGAAAGGAGAGAAGCTCCTCCAACGGCTCTCCTGGTACTACTCCTACTCCACCTCCTGCCTCTGGCCTACAGACAGAGGAAGGCACAACAACGAGACCGGCCGCTGGGTCTACTGAAACACCCGCAAACCAAGGTGCGGGCTTCGATCCAAGCATGATGGAGAAATTCTACTCCTTCATGTCCTTCTACGAGCAGCACCAGCAAGGAGTACCTGCGCAATCAAACAACAGCAACAACAACAACAACGTGACGCCCATGAGTCTCGATGGCTCATCCTACGCACGCGGGAATCAACAACAACAACCTACCTTCGCTCCGTACGAGCCCCAGCGCGGCTCCGTCAGCTTCATGCCACAACCACAACCTGCACCGGGACAAGAAAGAGCGCTGGACGCACTACAAGTTCAGTCGCAGTTCGCGCACGTTCTAAAACTGCGAACGACAAAACCCTTCGACGGGAAGGACTTCTTTACCTGGTCGTTCGAATTCGAGTTGATGATGGAAGGAGCGCAAATCCTTGGCTTCTTCGACGGGTCCCTGCCATACCCAACAAACGGCACACAGTATGAGAAGCAGCAGTACACCTATCAATCGATGATGACTTACACAATACTACTGAGGAACATCACTTCGACTCAACAGCAGAACATAAGGACTTACCGAGGATATGGCAACTCCGCGGAGCTCGCGTACAACCACTTGAAGAACCTGTATCAAGCAACAGACAGCGTAAACCAAAGTCGGTTAATGGCGCAACTGACAACAATCGAAATGAAACCAGGCGAGAAGGGAATGGTGTATATCAGTCGCTGCCGCGAGCTGCGCGACAAGCTTCTTCGATGTGGAGGATCGATTTCAGAAGACGCCTTCGTCACGGTTGTCATCGGTGGTCTTGGCCCTCACTGGCGCTCCACTCGCGCCATACTACGAGCACACAGGAGAATCTCCGACGCAGCACTCTGCGCCGAAATCCATGCTGAGCAGCAAGACATGGACCTGCAAGAAGAACGACACAAGAAAAGGGCATCTGTACCCGAATTCGCGTTCCACACTCAGCGACGCTACAACTACAACAACAACAACCGGCAGCAACAACCGAAGCCAGTACCTCCGTTCTGCCACATCTGCAAGACTTCAGGGCATCCTCGTACACACTGCCCGAATCGTCAACAGTCAACGTCGCCGCAACGCCAACTTCGCCCTTCAAGCAGTCAAGTCGCCTCAACGCAAGCAAGTCCGACAACCTCAGTACAAGTCTCAACATCATCAACGGGACAATCTGCAAAGGAAACAAGAAACATTATCAGCTGCATGGCAAGTGTCAAAATTAGAAGAGAGAAGAGGGTTTCCACTAGCAAGAATGGGGATACAAATAGCAAACCTTAGAAGGGTTGTACTCGCTAAAGAGCACCCCACTACAGGCTAGAGCATAAGATAACATTCTGACACACCCCCATAGCCAAAGTGGGGTGTAATCAGCAGAGCAAGCAAAGCAGTACAAGCTCAGGGTGGATCACAATGTCACCACACATTCTGAGCACAAGTTCAAGAAGCAATAGTTTAGAGTTCACAATTATGAGCAAAACTAGTGGCAATCACAACGGGCAAGTGAGGAGGAGGAGGGACAGTGAGAGGAGAGGAGATAGGAGGCGACGGCTGAAGCTGCAGACACACGGGCAACAGGAGTGGCGAGCACAGTGGCTACCGGACCAAGTGGCCGGACTACAGGAGTAACTGGCTCCGCGGCTAAGACGAGCGGCAGGAGCTACGGACCCACAGGCGACTGGCTCAGCGACGAGCTCACTGGGCTACCGGGACAGCGCCCCGGACTACAGGTGCTGCGGACGACAAGACGGCAGCCTCTGCTCAACCTCCCGCAAACAGTCCCACCCCCCTGACACACACCCGCTGCTACACCCCTAGCTCCACTCCCCTTTCACCCCCTAGCACGACTCCGTCGACTCCCACACACCCACCCCCCTCAGCGGCAGCTGCAGCAGTGGGAGACAGAGGAGGAGGAGGAGCAGGGGAGACCACACACCCGCCACCCCCATACTCGCCACCCCCTACTTGCCACCCCCAAACCCTAACACAGGCAGGGTGGGATGGCGGGTAGGCAGGGCGGGATGGCGGCGCTCGCCCCCCTCCCCCAGGTAAATCCTCGAGGGTCCCCGAGGGTCGCCTCGACAGGCGACAGGAAATGGGGCCGTGGCGCAAGGAGGGCGGCGGGGCCACAGGTGTAGGGCGGCGGGGCCGCGAAGGTGGGGCGGCGGGGCCGCGACAGAAGGGCGGCGGGGCCGCGAAGTGGGGCGGCGGGGCCGCGAACGTAGGGTGGCGGGGCCGCGAAATGGGGCAGCGGGGCCGCAACGTAAGGCGGCGGGGCCGCGACGTGAGGCGGCGGGGCCGCGAAGTGGGGCGGCGGGGCCGCGACGGGTCCCCGTCGCCCGTCGCGGCGCCTCCAGAGGGCGACGCGGCGAACGACGGGGCAGAAGCCCGCCGCGCGCCTCGGGGCGCACAGCGGGCAGAGAACCACCGCGCGCCTCGGGGCGCACGGCGGGGAGAAAACCGCCGCGCGCCTCGGGGCGCACGGCGGGCAGAAAACCGCCGCGCGCCTCGGGGCGCACGGCGGGAAGAAAAAAAATTGCAGCGGAAGCGAGGAGGTGGTAACCCACCCACAGGATCGATCCAAGGGGATCGACCTGCTCTGATAGCATGTCAAAATTAGAAGAGAGAAGAGGGTTTGCACTAGCAAGAATGGGGATACAAATAGCAAACCCTAGAAGGGTTGTACTCGCTAAAGAGCACCCCACTACAGGCTAGAGCATAAGATAACATTCTGACAGCAAGATTAAGCGACTCCTGCGTAACTGAGTCACCACCACATTACTCACCAGAAGAACAACTCGACAACAGCACGCCTCGCCGTGAGTCACTTCAACCGAACCCGACGTACGCCGCCATCGCTCAAAGCGAGCCGTCCGAGAAAGACACGTGGTTCTTGGACAGTTGCTGCGGACAACACATGTGCTCCTCGGGACGCTTCGTTCAACGTGAGCACCGACTTCAACGAGAGGTCGTCATCACAGTCGCTAATAACCAGAACCTGCGCACACGTCGACAAGGGATTGTGCAACTTCAGTCACGAGAGACAAACGTTATACTACAGATGTCAAAAGTACTAATCGCGGAGGGACTCGGCTACAACTTACTGAGCGTCAGTCAGCTGATGGCGAAAGGCATACATCTGGAAGCCGACAGTACCACCCAGGAGTTCAAGTTGTACCACGGGAAGGGCGGCCTCTACATCGGAAAGGCGGTCCTGAAGAACAACGTCTTCGTCCTCGACTTCGTCCCAGACCTGGGCACCGCAGACAGCGACGCCATCGTGAACTTCGCCGACTGGACACACCCTCCAGATCTTGATCCAGACTTCAGTTTGGAAGGCTTTTGGTATTCACATACCATTCCTGAAACAGAACGAACACGCGCGTTAGTAACAATTCAACATTCGGCAGCAGCAGAAACAACATCGGCAGCATCAGAGACATCATCGGCAGCAGCAAGAACAACAAGAGCAGCAGCAACAACGACACCAGTCCTCGTCGACGAAACACCGCCAACACCAGCACAACAGCTCCACCCAGCACCACGAGAAGTTCATCGTAGCGAAAATGTCAGAATATTATCTTATTGTTCTAGCCTGTAGTGGGGTGCTCTATAGCGAGTACAACCCTTCTAGGGTTTGCTATTTGTATCCTCATTCTTGCTAGTTCAATCCTCTTTCTTTCTTCAAACTTTGACATGCTATCAGAGCAGGTCGATCCCCTTGGATCGATCCTGTGGGTGTGTCCCCACCTTGCTTCCGCTGCTACCTGTCCTTCCCGCCGTGCGCCCCGAGGCGCGCGGCGATTTTATTTCCTTCCCGCTGTGCGCCCCGAGGCGCGCGGCGGTTTTCTGCCCGCCGTGCGCCCTAGGGCGCGCGGCGGTTCTTTGCCCGCTGTGCGCCCCGAGGCGCGCGGCGGGCGTCCCGCCCTACGTCGCGGCCCCGCCCCTCGAAGCGGCCCTGCACGACCGTCGCGGCCCCGCCCCTCGACGCGGCCCCGCCCTACGTCGCGGCCCCGCCCTATGTCGCGGCCCCGCCCCGACCGTCGCGGCCCCGCCCTCGTCGCGGCCCCGCCCTACTGTCGCGGCCCCGCCCTACGTCACGGCCCCGCCGCCGACCTGTCGCGGCCCCGCCCTACGATGCGGCCCCGCCCTGCGTCGCGGCCCCGCCCTCCAATCAGGTCCGTGGTGGGCCCTTTCCTCCACACCCCCCCCCCTCCCCCCCCCCATTTCCCGTCGTCCTGTCGAGGCGACCTGAGGGGGCCGCTTGCGGCCCCCTCAGGTCGCCTCGACAGGACGACGGGAGGGGCGAGCTGTGGGGTGGCGGGTATGGGGGTGGCCGGTGTGCCTTCCTCCCTTTCTCCTCCTCCTCCTTCGTCTCCCACTGCTGCAGCTGTCGCTGAGGGGGGTGGTTGTGTGGGAGACTGGGTTTAGGGTTTAAGGGGGGTGCGTGGGAGTGGAGCTAGCGGTGTAGCAGTGGGTGTGTATGAGGGGGGTTGGACTGTGTGCGGGAGGTTGAGTGGAGGTTGCCGTCGTGTCGTCAGCAGCACCTGTATTCCGGGGGCTTCGCCCGGTAGCCCAGTCGTAGCCAGCTGTGCCAGCCGCCCGTGGGTCCGTTGCTCGTCTGCCGCTACTTTAGCCGCGGGGCCAGTTACTCCAGTAGTCCGGGGGCTTCGCCCGGTAGCCGCTGTGCCAGTGTGCCTCCTGTTGCCCGTGTGTCTGCAGCTTCAGCCGTCGCCTCCCAACTCCTCTCGCTCTCACTCCTCCTCCTCACTTGCCCGTTGTGACCACCACTAGCTTTGCTGATAATTGTGTACTTGAACTATTGCTTCTTGAACTTGTGCTCAGAATGTGTGGTGACATTGTGATCCACCCTGAGCTTGTTTTGCTTTGCCTTCTCTGCTGATTACACCCCACTTTGGCTATGGGGGTGTGTCAGAATATTATCTTATTGTTCTAGCCTGTAGTGGGGTGCTCTATAGCGAGTACAACCCTTCTAGGGTTTGCTATTTGTATCCTCATTCTTGCTAGTTCAATCCTCTTTCTTTCTTCAAACTTTGACAGAAAAACTTCATCTCCAGCTTTTACTCCAACTCCGACATGTACCGACGATCACCCGGGCATCGCGCCGACGAAAGTACCTGGCACGCAAGGATGGGACACCCAAGCAACACTGTGTTAAACAACACAATAAGAGCAGGGGTCCTTGACAAGGACTCGTTACTACTACTCGACGGAAGAGAACTCCAACGGGCACGAGGAACATGCCTCACCTGCCCCGAAGCCAACTTACCACATCGGCCGTTCACTCCTTGTCACAACCCGAGCGCACCCGCGTACGCACCACTCGAAAAGGTTTATAGCGACATCCTGTACAATCGGGAGCCAGGACAAGTAATCTACAACTACACAATCACCTTCATCGACGCTGCCACCCGCTACGTCTGGCACCTAAACTTACCCAGCCGCGACATGGCCCTCGAAGCCTTCGCTGCCTGGCTACCAGTAGCAGAGAGAGAGTCGGGCGTAAAGCTGAAAAGCTTCCAGTCAGACGGAGGAAGAGAATACACCTCTCAACGATTCAAGCAGTACCTGGCGGAAAGGGGCATCAAGCAGCTCCTCTCTCTTCCCTACGCCCATCAGCAGCAAGGTGTAGCAGAAAGAATGAACAGGACCCTGCAGAACAGCATGCGCAAACTGTTACGTGGCATGCGACTACCCAACCACCAGTGGCCTGCAGCAATGGACCACGCTGTCATGCTGCACAACTTGATGTCGTCGTCTTCACTTCCGAACAACGCGTCACCGCATCTGCTATGGACAGGGAAACAGGGCAGTGTCAAACATTATATATATGTTGTGCTTGTTTAGGCTACAGTGGGTTAGCCTATAGGGGGTACACAATTCTAGGGTTAGGTACTTGTACTGATTTCACTGTTAGTTCATTCCATTCCTGTTCAGTTATTTCAACATGGTATAGAGCAGGTCCTTCCTAGGACCGAAATTTTTAAGGGCCCACCACTACCTACCTACCTACCTACTTGTGCCCTAGGGCGCCTCGGCTTTGTCACGCCCCTAGCGTCACCCCCTTGACGGCTCCGCGCATACCTACCTAGCGGCCCCGTTGGCCCCGCGCTAGCCCCGTTCAGGCCTTGCGCTAGCCCCGTTCAGGCCCCGTCGACCCCGCACTAGCCCCGTTCAGGCCCCGTCGGCCCCGTGCTAACCCCGTTCAGGCCCCGTCGGCCCCGCGCTAGCCCCGATCAGGCCCAGTCGGCCCCGCGCTAGCCCCGTTTAGAGGCCCCGGCGGCCCCGCTGACCCCGTCGACCCCACGCGCGACTCCCTTAGAGGCCCCAGCAGGCCCCGTCACCTCCACGAGTCGCCCCTCGTCGGCCCCGTCGGCCCCCTCTCGACCCGCGCGCCGCTCAGTATCACCCGAGTTCGCTTCCCGTACACTTGCGCTCGCTTACCGCACACCCTACTGCACGCTTCCCGCACTCCTGAGTTCGCTTCCGCACATCCGAGTTCTCTTCCCGCACACTTGTGCACGCGTCCCGCACACCTACGCTCGCTTAGCCACCCGAACTGAGCCGCCGTAACTGCCTCTCCTACTGCTACTGCTGCTACTTCTACTGCTCCTATGGCTAGCCCACAGGTTCTAGTTTTTGATGCTGAGGGCCGCCCAGTGAAGTTTGACACTTGGCTAGATGACCTGCACCTCTACCTACAGCTCACAGCCAAGGATGACATCTCACTATACGATCACGCCCTAGGCCATGTCACTGCCCCTGCTGCTACTGCTGACAGCACTGCTCGCTCACAGTGGCAGACTCGTGATGCCCACGCTCGCTTCGCTATTCGCAACTCCCTGCCGATAGACGAACGCGAGCACTTTGGCCAGCACAAGACTGCACAGGCACTGTACACAGCTGTAGTTGCTCGCTACTCCTCACCTGCCTCTGCCGCACTAGGCCGTCTCTCCCTCCCCTACCTGTTTCCCGACCTGGCCTCGTTCCATACAGTCGCTGACCTCATCACGCACCTCCGTACTAGTGAGGCCCGCTTCCGTGCCGCCATGCCCGCTGAGTTCCTTGCCACGCACCCCCCTCCACTCTGGCTCACTCTCTACCACCTAGTCACCCGCCTCCCTGACACACTTCGTGCTGTCAGGGACCACTTCCTAGCTCGCTGCCCCACTGAGCTCACCATTGCCCTCCTCGAGAAGGAACTGCTTGCAGCTGAGACCAGCATTGTCGCTGCAGGTATCTCTCGTGGCGACCCTCGTACCCCGTTCTTTGAGGGGTGTTCTCCTTCCCCCCTTCTTCCCTCTATCGCATCTGCTGCTGCTGTTGACCTTCTTGGTGCTGAGAAGGTCGGCGCTGCGTCTGCCTCTAGCGGGCGCCGCAACGGCAAGGGCAAAGGGGGCAAGGGTGGTGGCGGTGACGGCGGGGGAGGCGGCGGTGGGGGCGGTGGAGGCGGTGGGGGTGGTGGCTCGGCTGGAGGGGCGAGTGGTAGCGGTGGGGGTGGTGGCGGCAGCGGCGGGGGAGGTGGCAGGGGCGGAGGCGGTGGTTGGGGTGGCGGTGGACGAGGCGGCGGCAGGGGCTGGGGTGGTCGAGGAGGTGGCAGCGGTGGTGGTGGCCGTGGAGGCGCTAGCGGTGGCCAGGGCCAGCAGCACACTCTTTCGCCCCAGGAGCTCCGTGAGTGGTACTCTCAGCACGGGGGTGGGGGTGGTCTTAGCTGCACGTACGTCATTCGCACTAGTGACCGCACTGGTCAGCAGTGTGGACGACCGCACGCCACACAGCGCTGCTTCGCTCATCTCGACGACGCTTGGCGTGTTCAGTCCCCTCAGGCCACTAAACTGCCCCGCTGGATTGATCTCCTGAAGAAGGGGATTGATATCTATGCTCTAGACTTTGATGCTAATATATCTGCCATGTATGTGATGTCTAATAGTGGAGAGGGTGCTGAGTACTTGTGTGTGCCGCCCGACCTGGGCATTAGGGCCAGTGCGTCTGCCGCTCCAGGTACTCGCGTGTCGGCTACCCCAGGTGCTGGTGAGGCTGCTGCTCTAGGTGCTTGTGTGTCTGCCCCCCTTGGTACTGAGTCAACTGCAGCACTGCACACCTTCACACTGGACTCAGGTGCTTCTCGCTGCTTCTTTCGTGACCGCACTGCCCTTGAGACGCTTGCTCGGCCAGTTGCTGTCTCCCTTGCTGACCCCTCTGGGGGTCCGGTCATTGCGACCTCTTCCACTGTCCTTCCCTGTCCTGCGGTCCCGTCGGGCACACTCTCAGGTCTCCACCTCCCCTCGTTCTCTACGAACTTGGTGGCAGGATGTGCGCTCCAGGACCGGGGTGTTCACCAGTTCACCCCTGCCTACGAGCGCGTGACACACTGTACGTGTGCTCGTACGGGCCGTCACTTGGCTACCTTCACTCGGCAGCCGGGGTCGGACCTGTACACACTGACTACTGAGTCCCCTCAGGTTGCTGCGTCTGCGTCCGCGTCAGGTCAGCTGTCCGCCCCCTGCTCGTGTCGCTCTCTGGCACACGAGACTGTCCTCTGGCACCACCGCCTTGGCCACCCGTCTGTGCAACGGCTTCGTGCCATGCACTCCCGGTACCTTGTCTCTGGCCTTCCCAGGGTCCTTCCTCCCCTCCCACCCTCCCCTGCTCCTACCTGTCTCCCCTGTGTCGAGGGACGGCAGCGCGCCGCTCCTCACTCCTCCTCGTTTCCCCCGACGACTGCTCCCTTGCAGACGCTCCACATGAACGAGTGGGGCCCAACCCGCGTCCGTGGTCAGGGTAAGGAGAGGTACTTCCTGATAGTTGTTGACGACTACTCGCGCTACACCACGGTCTTCCCCTTGCGCACCAAAGGTGAGGTCCTTGATGTCTTGATCCCTTGGATCCGCAGAGCCTGTCTCAAGCTCAGCGAGCGTTTTCACTCCGACTTTCCTGTCCTGCGCTTGCACTCTGACAGAGGTGGTGAGTTCTCCTCCGACCTCTTGACAGCCTACTGTGCTGAGCACGGCATTGAGCAGTCGTTCACGCTTCCGGCCTCTCCACAGCAGAATGGGGTTGCGGAGCGCCGCATTGGCCTGGTCATGGAGGTCGCCCGTACCTCCTTGATCCATGCGGCTGCCCCCCACTTTCTGTGGCCGTTTGCGGTACGGTACGCTGCACATCAACTCAACATCTCGCCCCGTGTCTCCTTGCCGGAGACCTCGCCCACGCTGCTGTGGACGGGGGAGGTTGGCGATGCGTCGCGTTTCCGGGTCTGGGGATCTCGAGCTTTTGTCCGCGATACGTCTGCGGACAAGCTCTCCTCCCGTGCTGTTCCCTGCGTCTTCCTCGGCTTTGTCCCGGACGCGTCTGGTTGGCAGTTTTACCACGCCACCTCGCGCCGTCTCTTGCCCTCTCAGGACATCACTTTTGACGAGTCCGTCCCCTACTACCGCCTCTTCCCCTACCGCACTGCCCCGCTCCCCCCCCCGCCTCTCTTCCTCGCGCCAGGTGCTGCTGTTGCAGACCCCCTCCCCCCCTCAGGGTGCCGCTCCCTCAGGTGTGTCTCAGGTAGACCCGGTTGAGCCTGTTGAGGTAGCTGTCAACTCTCGTCCTCCTGGGGGTGTGGAGCCTGGGGGTGCTGAGCGTGGGGGTGTGGAGCCTGGGGTTGTGGAGCCTGGGGGTGTGGAGCTTGGGGGTGTGGAGCCTGGGGGTGCTGAGCTTGGGGGTACTGAGCTTCGGGGTGCTGCGCCGCAGAGTCCAGAGTCTGGGGGTTCTGGGTCTGGAGGTACTGGGCCTGGGAGTCCTACACCTAGAGGAGCCCTCTCCTCGAAGCAGCTACGTGAGTGGTACTTACAGTACTGCAGCCTCAGGAGAGGTGCTGCTAGAGCCAGACGTGCTGCTGGGACTGGTGCTAGTGCTTCTCCTCCCGTTCGGGAGCTCCCCTCCCGTGAGCGGATCCGTGAGTGGTACGAGCGGCGCTGCACTCTTCGGAGTGGCGTGCCTCGTGTTGAGGACCCCGCTGTCGTGGGAGCTGCTGCTGGTGCTGAGGACCCGGGTGTTGGAGCTGCTGCTGGTACTGCAGACCCGGGTGTTGGAGCTGCTGCTGGTACTGCGGACCCGGGTGTTGGAGCTGCTGCTGGTGCTAAGGACCCGGGTGTTGGAGCTGCTGCTGGTGTTGCAGACCCGGGCGTTGGAGCTGCTCCTGGTGCTGAGGACCCAGGTGTTCGAGCTGCTGCTGGTGCTGCAGACCCGGGCGTTGGAGCTGCTGCTGGTGTTGCAGACCCGGGCGTTGGAGCTGTTGCTGGTGCTGCAGACCCAGGTGTTGGAGCTGCTGCTGGTGCTGCGGACCCGGGCGTTCGAGCTGCTGCTGGTGCTGCGGACCCTGGTGCAGGTGTCCCTACTGGCTCTGGTGTCGCTGCACGGTCACGGCCGTACTTTGTTCCGCTCCTTCAGCAGGTTCTTGGTCAGCTCCCTCCTCCTTGTCCTCCTCCCTCCTTAGCATGTCCTCCGTCTGTCCAGCTACATTCGCAGTTGCCGTCTGCCTCCTCTCTCCCTGGTCCTGCTCCTTACACTGGTCCCACTGGAGGTCTTACTGAGCGTCGTAAGCCTAAGTCTCGTCCTGCTTTGCCTGAGCCTCGTCCTGAGTCGCCTGTCCGCACTGCTCTCTCTAGTAGTCGTGTCCAGCGTCAGCGTCTTCCTGCTGTCCCAGGCACTCACCAGATGGCGCTTCGTCCGTCCACTGCTCCACAGCGTGTCCCACTGCCGTCTCCTCCTGCTTCCTCTCTTCTTGCTCTTGCTGACCCTGCGTCAGACTCTCTTTGTGCTGCCAGTCCTACTATCACGCGTCTCCTGGCTACTGTTGTCACTGACCCTTCCTTTGAGTCTGCTGCTGCGTCTGCCTTAGTTGCTGAGCTTGTCGACTTTGCTGCCACCTGTCGTCTAGACTACGCTGCTAGCCTGGTTGCTGAGTCTCAGTCTGTCTGTCCTCCGTCCGTCGGGGGTGAGTGTGCTCTTGGCACTGACGTCCTTGAGGACAGGCAGGAGGAGTTCCAGTGCTTTGCTGCCGCTTTGCCCCATCTCGTGTCCATGCTTGTTGCCCCTGAGGGAGACCCGGATGCACCAGACATCCCGACCCCACGCTCTTACGCAGAGGCGATGGCCGGTCCCTACTCCTCTCAGTGGGAGTCGGCCATGGACACAGAGATGGCTTCATGGAAGTCCACAGGCACCTACGTCGACGAGGTTCCCCCACCTGGGGCGAACATCGTTAGTGGCATGTGGATTTTCAGGGTGAAGCGGCCGCCGGGCTCTCCGCCTGTCTTCAAGGCGCGTTACGTTGCACGAGGCTTCAGTCAGCACGAGGGAGTTGACTTCTTCCAGACCTTCTCCCCGACTCCGAAGATGACCACTCTTCGGGTTCTGCTGCACGTCGCCGCTCAGCGTGACTACGAGCTCCACTCGCTTGACTTCAGCACTGCTTTCCTGCAGGGCAGCCTGCACGAGGAGATCTGGCTGCGCCGTCCACCTGGCTTCACTGGGTCGTTCCCTCCTGGTACCCAGTGGAGCCTCCGGCGGCTGGTCTACGGTCTCCGCCAGGCGCCTTGTGAGTGGCACGACACACTGAGGACTACGCTTGCGGCTCTTGGGTTCGCGCCTTCTACTGCTGACCCGTCGCTGTTTCTACGCACCGACACCTCATTCCCACCGTTCTACGTCCTTGTGTACGTCGACGACTTGGTCTTTGCTACTGCTGACACTGTGGCACTTGCCCACGTGAAGTTGGAGCTGCAGAAGAGACACACGTGCACAGACCTGGTGAACTGACAAGCTATCTTGGCTTGAGGATCACCCGGGACAGAGCACGCCGCACCATCACCTTGACTCAGTCACACATGGTGCAGCAGGTCCTTCAGCGCTTCCGCTTCACGTACTCCTCGCCTCAGCCCACTCCTCTGCCTACCGGTCACTCGCTCTCAGCTCTGCCTTCGGATGAGTCCGTAGAGTCGAGTGGCCCGTATCCAGAGCTTGTGGGTTGCCTCATGTACCTGATGACCTGCACTCGACCTGACCTTGCATACCCTCTCAGCATTCTTGCACGCTATGTCGCTCCCGGCCGTCACCGGAAGGAGCACATGGATGCAGCTAAGAGGGTGTTGCGCTACTTGTGCAGTACGTCGGGCATGGGGCTAGTGCTTGGAGGGCGAGTCCCAGTTGTTCTCACTGGGCACTCAGACGCTTCTTGGGCAGACGACCAGGCTACTCAGCGGTCGTCTCAGGGCTACTCCTTCAGCCTTGGCTCTGGTTCAGTTTCTTGGCGTTCTACTCGCTCTTCTTCTGTTCTCAGCTCCAGATGTGAGGCTGAGATCTACGCCACAGCCATGGCGGCCCAGGAGCTACGCTGGCTCACCTACTTGCTGACCGACCTTGGAGAGCAGCCTCGTTCTCCTCCACTGCTGTACGTTGACAACAAGGCAGCCATTGCCTTGTGTGAGGAGCACAGACTGGAGCACAGAACGAAGCACATTGCTCTGCGGTACTTCCTTGCTCGAGAGCTGCAGCAGCGTGGTCAGCTTCGCCTGCGTTACGTGGCCTCGGAGGCCAACACTGCTGATGTGTTCACCAAGGCGCTTCAGCCTTGTGACCATCAGCGTTTTTGCACTCTTCTAGGCCTTGTGCCTACTGGACCTCACTTGCTTACTTCTTGAGTCTGTTTGTACTGTGTTCTCTATATATATATACACCTGCATGTTTACTCTTGCTAGGTTGTGATCCTTGTACCTTTTGCTCTATTATAAACCTGCATGTGAACTGGTCTTGTGACCACTTGCTTGTGCTCGGAATTTGTGTGGTATCCTTGAGATCCACCCTGAGCTTGTTTTGCCTTGCTTCCCTTGACTGGTCTTGTGACCCCTAGTTCTCCCCCACTTCGCCTATGGGGGTGTGTCAAACATTATATATATGTTGTGCTTGTTTAGGCTACAGTGGGTTAGCCTATAGGGGGTACACAATTCTAGGGTTAGGTACTTGTACTGATTTCACTGTTAGTTCAATCATTCCTGTTCAGTTATTTCAACAGAGTCTAAGGGTGCTGAGACTGTGGGTGCTGAGCCTGGGGGTGCTGGGTCTGGGAGTGCTGAGCCTGGGGGTGCTGAGCCAGGGGGTGCTGCGCCTGGGGGTGCGGAGTCGGGGGGTGCTGGGTCTGCTTGTGTGGCCGCCGGTGGTGCTTCGTTGAGGCGGGAGCCGCTCACTCCACAGGACCTGCGCGAGTGGTTTGCCCGCCGCTGGAGACGTGCTGCTGAGACTGGGGGTGCTGCTGGAGCTACTGGAGTTGGTGCTGCTGGAGCTGCTGGCGGTACTGGTGCTACTGGAGGTGGAGCTGCTGGGGGTGTTAGCGCTGGTGTTTCTACTGGTGCTGGTGCGTCTGGGGGTGCTGCTGAGGCTGCTGGTGCTGACGGTCCTACCGGAGTTGGCGCTACTGGAGCTGGAGCTGCTGGGGGTGTTGGCGCTGGCGGTGCTGCTGGCGCTGGTGCTTCTGAGGGTACTGGAGTTGGCGCTGTTGGAGCTAGAGGTGCTGCTGGCGCTGGTGCTGCCGCTGGGGGTACTGGCGCCGTCCTTGCTGGTTCTGGAGGCGCTGAGCGGCCGAGGCCGTACTTCGTTACGCTCCTGGAGCAGGTTCTTGGTCTCCCGCCCTCTCTTGGTCCTGCTCCTCACTTAGAGTGTCCACAGCCTGTCCAGTCGCAGTCACAGTTACAGCCTGCCTCCCCGCTACCTGCTCCTTCTCCCTATACTGGTCCTACTGGAGGTCTTGCTGAGCGTCGTGAGCCTGCGTCTCGTCCTGCGTCGCCTGTTCGTGCTGCTCGCACTAGTCGTCGTGCTGCGCGTCCGCGTCCTCCTGCGGTCCCCGGCACACACCAGATGGCACTGCGTCCTTCCACTGCTCCTCTGTGTGTCCCGTTGCCGTCTCCTCCAGAGTCCTCTCTTCCTTCTTTTGTTGACCAAGAGTCTGACTCCCTCAACATCCCCATGGACGAAGACAACCCTCGCGAAAGCGCCAACGCCGAAGTCTTCTACCACTTCGCCGACAACGGTTACGTAACACCTGCGACAGTCAACACCAACGAAGCAGAACGGATAGGGCCGAATTTCATACCCGACCCAGAAGCGGGACAAGAAGCAGCTTATCCCGAGGACGCAACTCTTCCCCGCTACTCACAGACTGGACTGCAGATTCTCGGCCTCGTCACCGGAGTCCACGGCAACACTCTACCTAAGGAGCCTGCGACGGTTCAGCAGGCTCTGGGGGGGAAACACAGGGAAAATTGGCGTGAAGCCATGGACAGAGAGTTAAAAGCGCTGGAGGAACGGAACACCTGGAAAGTCGTCCCCATCGGCGTGGCGAGGAACAAAACCATCCTCACCGGGAAATGGGTCTTCCGCGTTAAAACAAAAGCAGACGGCACAATTGAGAAATTCAAAGCACGCTGGGTTGTGCGTGGATTCGATCAGGAGCAGGGACGGGACTTCACCGAGACATTCACCCCGGTTAGCCGACAAACCTCACTTTGAATCCTCCTCGCGATCGCCGCCATGAAGAAAAAGAAACTACGACGAATCGACGTTGCCAACGCATTCCTCTACGCACCTGTTGATGCCGAAATCTTCGTTGAGTTACCACATAGCTCCCTCGGAGAACCCAACCAAGCTTGCCAACTACTCAAGTCACTCTACGGCATCAAGCAGGCCCCGCGACTGTGGCAACAGCACCTGCACACTCACCTCATCCGCATCGGCTTCAATCAACTACCGCACGATCAAGGCATGTATCGGCTCACCAAAGACGAGACTACATTCTGCTAATCGTCTACGTGGATGATCTTCTCTACATCGGCTCGACTGACGGCATCACCACCTGGTTTGAAGGGGAGCTGCAGCAAGATCTCACGCTCACAGTCTCATCTACCGTCACTCAGTACCTCGGCCTCAACATCCGCGAAGAAGAGAACGCGATCTATCTCAACGCCGAAAAATATGCCGACACTATTGCCAAACGTTTTACAATCACACCAACAGCCATCTCCACGCCATACCGCTGCACAGCAGGGAACGACAAAGGAGGCTCCGCCCTACTCAAACTCGCCGGCATACGAGACTACCAGAAGAAGCTGGGATGTCTACTCTTCGCAGCCGTCACCTGTCGTCCCGACCTCTCATACTCCGCAAGCCAGCTCGCTACCTACCTCAAAAGGCCTGAAGCGGAACATCTGGCGGAACTCGACCGCGCTCTTCACTACTTCGTCAGCACCCCGACGGTCGGCCTGACCTACCATAAGAACGCAGCTGCACCGCCTAAGCTAATCGGTTACGTCGACGCAGATCACGCGGGCGACTCCGACAACAGACGATCGCGCACAGGCTATATCTATCGCTTCTTGCCTATCGGGCCTATCTCCTGGCAATCGAGCAAGCAAGAACTAATTGCTCTCTCGTCAGCTAAAGCAGAATATATTGCACTCTGCTCAGCCACCAAGGAAGGACTCTACCTTCGCGAACTGCTAGAAGAAGCTAACTTAGCCGAGTTACCCAACTTCACCCTGTTCTGCGACAACCAATCTGCAATTCGCATCGCCAACAAGAACGGCTTCGCGAAAAGGATGAAACACATCGCCCTGTGATATTTCTTCGTGAAGGACGAGATCGAGAAGGGAAAACTCGTCCTGTCATACTGCCCCACGTCCGAGATGGTAGTTGACTACTTGACCAAGAAACTCGGAAAGCATAAGTTCGAATACTGCATGTTGCTGACTGGACAGAGCCACGTCAGCGACACTCCAGAAGCGAAGGGGAGTGTTGGAACAATCGATCCTAAAAACGCTTCTGTCGTGTCGAAACACCAAGACACAAACGAAGCAGCGCATATCGAGGCACCAGCGAGTCAACCCTCGGAGGTTGATGTAACCGCTGGAGTTTACGCGAAAGTCAAAGGTCAGCGACCTTTGACCTGACAAATGCAGCGCGACAGCAAGGACACACAACTGACTCGATATTGAGCAGTTGCCCGACTCGCACTGTATCGAACCGCAACAGCCAACAGTAAAACAGTTATCAATCGTATCCCTTCGTATTCCTTGTACTCTTATATAAAACTCTGTATTTGCATGCTTTAATCAACTTACTTTGCCCTCACATACCAGCGCAAGGTGGTTCAGAATCTTCCTCAAAACGCTTCCCCTACTACATCACTTTACACAGAGTTTCATCCTACCAGAGATCCTAAGGGGCACTCAGCCCAACAGGAAAGAGGAGCAATGGGAAGGTCAAATGGCAGTCGAGCCCATAGGTATGCTTTGCACACAGTGTAATTATGAGTGAGTGGTATGGGGCAAGGGGATGAGGGAGGGTGAACGGGTGGGGGAAATGGGAGGTCAGGGTTTTCTGGTATTGTTTGGACGTGTAAAACGCATTGATTGAGATGAGAATTGGTTGGGTGGCATCTTGCTGTTATGAATGAACTTGCAGAGTACGCAGTAAAACGAATATCGAGAATGATTGAGTACTGAATTACTGAATTACGATACAATGAGAAAGGTACGACTAAATAGGGGAAGTCCTAGCTAGGCGGAGAGGTTGGGCGAGGATGGCTCGGTGATGGTTGCGATTGGAGCGGAGGCCGACTCGGGAGTGGTTCGGTGCGACGAAATAGGAAGGACAGGTTCGTCGCGTGACCCTCGGGATGGCCTCGCTAACGAGTGCCTCAGTAAGGATTCTCTAAATCCTTACACTGAGAAGAAACGAGGAAATGAAAGAACTATGAATGAAGTGGGTACAAGTACTAACCCTAATTGGGTTGTACCCCCTATGCGATACCCCACTACAGCCTACACAATAGTATAAGCTATAATGTTTCGACACACCCCCATAGGCAAAGTGGGGGAGAGCAAGGGGTCACAAGACCGGTCAAGCAAAGCAAAGCAAAGCAAGCTCAGGGTGGATCACAACGTCACCACACATTCTGAGCACAAGTTCAAGGCCACACGGCCAGTTCACATGCAGGAGTACACATATATATATAAGGCTAGACAAGCAAGAGCATGTATATATATATATATAACAGTACAAGCAAGGTCAAGAGGTGAGCAAGTGAGGCAAGACAGGGACAAGACCCAGCTGAGTGCAAAAGCGCTGATGATCACAAGGCGGAAGTGCATTGGTGAAAACATCAGCAGTGTTGGCCTCAGAGGCCACGTACGCAAGCCGCAACTGACCACGCTGCTGTAGCTCACGAGCAAGGAAGTAGCGAAGAGCAATGTGCTTTGTTCTGTGCTCCAGTCTCTGCTCTCGACACAAGGCCAGCATGGCCTTGTTGTCTACGTACAGGAATGGAGGAGAACGAGGCGGCTCTCCAAGGTCGGTCAGCAGGTAGGTGAGCCAGCGAAGCTCCTGTGCAGCCATGGCCCCGGCGTAGATCTCAGCCTCACAACTGGAGCCGAGAACAGAAGACGAGCGAGTAGCCCGCCACGAAACAGAGCCGGAGCCAAGGCTGAAGGTGTAACCCTGTGACGACCGCTGCGTAGCCTGGTCGTCAGCCCAAGAAGCGTCCGCGTGCCCAGTGAGGACCACTGGACTCCGCCCTCCAAGCACTAGCCCCATGCCCGACGTACTGCACAAGTAGCGCAACACCCTCTTCACTGCAGCCATGTGCTCTGGTCGGTGTCTCCCAGGAGCAACATAGCGTGCAAGAATGCTAAGAGGGTATGCAAGGTCAGGTCGTGTGCAGGTCATCAGGTACATGAGGCAGCCAACAAGCTCTAGATACGGGCCACTCGACTCTACGGACTCATCCGAAGGCAGAGCTGAGAGTGAGTGGCGAGTAGGCAGAGGAGTGGCCTGAGGCGAGGAGTAAGTGAAGCCGAAGCGCTGAAGGACCTGCTGCACCATGTGTGACTGAGTCAGGGTAATGGTGCGGCGTGCTCTGTCCCGGGTGATCTGCAAGCCAAGGTAGCTGCGCAGTTCACCCAGGTCAGTGCACGTGTGTCTCTTCTGCAGCTCGGACTTCACGTAGGCGAGTCCAGCAGTGTCAGCTGTGGCAAAGACCAAGTCGTCGACATACACGAGGATGTAGAACGGCGGCAGAGAGGTGTCGGTGCGCAGAAACAGCGACGGGTCGGCAGTAGAAGGAGCAAACCCAAGAGCCGCAAGCGTAGTCCTCAGTGTGTCGTGCCACTCACGTGGCGCCTGGCGGAGACCGTAGACTGGACGCCGGAGACTCCACTGGGTACCAGGAGGGAAAGACCCAATGAAGCCAGGTGGGCGGCGCAGCCAGATCTCCTCGTGCAGGCTGCCCTGCAAGAAAGCTGTGCTGAAGTCGAGAGAGTGCAGCAACGTGCAGCAGTACCCGAAGAGTGGTCATCTTCGGGGTGGGGGAGAAGGTTTGAAAGTAGTCAACTCCCTGCCGCTGACTGAAGCCACGAGCCACGTAACGTGCCTTGAAGACAGGCGGAGAACCCGGCGGCCGCTTCACCCTGAAGATCCACATGCCACTGACGATGTTCGCCCCAGGAGGGGGGACAGCGTTAACGTAGGTGCCTGTGGACTTCCAGGAAGCCATCTCTGCATCCATAGCTGCCTGTCACTGAGAGGAGTAGGGACCCTCTATCGCCTCCGCGTAAGAGCGCGGAGTCGGGATGTCAAGTGCATCCGGGTCTCCCTCAGGGGTAAGAAGTACGGACACGAGATGAGGTGAAGCAACAGCCAGACACTGGAACTCCTCCTGCCTGTCCTCAAGGACGTCCGTGCCAAGGGCACACTCACCCCCGACGGACGGAGGACAGGCCGACGCAGACTCAGCGACAAGACTAGCAGCGTAGTCTAGACGACAGCGAGCAGCAAAGTCGACGAGCTCAGCAACTAGGGCAGACGCAGCAGTGGACTCAAAACAAGGGTCAGTGACGATAGTAGCAAGGAGACGCGTGATAGTAGGACTGGCAGCACGAAGAGAGTCCGACTCCGGGTCGGCAAGAGCAGGAAGAGAGGACTCAGGAGGAGAAGGTAAAGGGGCACGCAGAGGAGTAGTGGACGGACGCAGAGACATCCGGTGTGTGCCAGGGACAGGAGGAGGACGCTGACGCGAACCACGACCACTAGCGCGAGCAGCACAAACAGGCGACGTAGGGCGAGACGCAGGCTCACGACGCTCAGCAAGACCTCTAGTAGGACCAGTGTAGGGAGAAGGAGCAGGCAAAGGTGAGGTAGGCTGCAACTCGAATTGTGACAGGACAGGCTGTGGACACTCTAAGGGAGGAGGAGGACCAGTAGAAGGGGGAAGACCAAGAACCTGCTGCAGGAGTGGAACAAAGTACGGTCGAGGCCGCGTGGCGATGCTAGAAACAGCAGGGACAGCACCAGTACCCCTAGTAGGAGCACCCGCTCCAGCAGCACCTCCAGCAGCTCCAGAACCTCCAGCAGCACCAGGAGCACCCCCAGCAGGACCGCCAGTGGTAGTCTCAGCGTCAACACCCTCAGCAGCACCAGCTCCAGTCGAAACTGCAGGCCCAGCAGCTCCAGCACTCCCAGTACGAGCACCTCCGGGACCCGCGACAGCAGCACCCTCAGTAGCCGAAGAACCCCCAGCACCAGCAGCACGGCTCCAGCGCCGGGCAAACCACTCGCGCAGCTCCTGTGGAGAGAGTGGCTCCTGGCGAGACGAAGCACCCGGAGAACCTCCAGGCGGAGCACCTCCAGGCTCAGCACCCGCAGGCGTAGCACCCCCAGGCTCAGCACCCCCAGGCGTAGCACCCCCCGGCTCAGCACCCCTAGACGTAGTACCTCCAGGCTCAGCACCCCCAGGCTCAGCACCCCTAGGCTCCGCACCCCCAGGTCCAGCACCCCCAGACTCAGCACCCCCAGGCTCAGCACCCTCAGCAGCACCAGAGTCACCAGTGACCTCGACAGGCTCGACTGCGTCTACCTGGGACACACCTGAAGGGGCGGGACCCTGAGGGGGGAGGGGGTCTACCTGGGGGGGACCTGGTACAAGGAAGAGCGGGGGTGGGGGGAGGGACGGAGTGCGGTAGGGGAAGAGGCGGTAGTAGGGGACCGACTCGTCAAACGTGCCATCCTGGGAGGACAGAACACGTCGAGAGGTGGGGTGGTAGAACTGCCACCCAGACGCGTCAGGGGGAAACCTCAGGAAGACGCAAGGAGCAGCACGAAGGGAAAGCTTGTCCACAGACAAGTCGCGGACAAACGCCCGAGATCCCCAGACCCGGAACGCCGACGCATCGCCAACCCTCCCCGTCCACAGCAATGCTGGGGAGGTCTCTGGCCTGGAGACCCTGGGGTGGATGTTGATCAGATGCGCCGCGTACCTCACCGCAAACGGCCACAGAAAATGGGGGGCAGCCGCATGCATCATAGACGTACGAGCGACGTTCATGACCATGCCAATGCGGCGCTCAGCAATCCCATTTTGCTGCGGGGAGTCCGGAAGCGTGAAGGTCTGACGGATGCCACGTGCGCGACAGTAGGCCCTCAGAAGGTCAGAGGAAAACTCTCCACCTCTGTCCGAGTGCAGACGCAGAACAGGAAAGTCCGAGCCAAAGCTCTGCCTGAGCTGGAGACGAGCTGCGCGGATCCAGTCGATCAGCACCGCAGTGACATCACCCTTGCTGCGCAAGGGGAAGACTGCGGTGTAACGCGAGTAGTCGTCAACAAGGAGCAGGAAGTAGCGCTCGTGACCCTGTCCACGGACGCAGGCTGGGCCCCACACGTCCATGTGAAGCGTCTGCAACGGGGCCTCTGTCAGAGGAAACTGGGAGGAGTGACGGGCAGCACGCTGGCGCCCCTCGACACAGGGGACACAGGTAGGGCCAGGGCCCTGAGGAAGGGGAGGGAGGGACCGGGGGAGACCAGACACAAGAAGACGGGAGGCCATGCCTCTGAGCCGAAGCAGAGAGGGGTGACCAAGGCGGTGGTGCCAGAGGAGAGTCTCGTGGGACAGGAGACGACACGAACAAGGGGCAGACTTAGGTCCTCCTTTTGTCCCATACACCTCCTTCTCACCAGTCCACCTTTTATCCCATACACCTCCTTCTCACCAGTCCTCCTTTTGTCCCATACACCTCCTTCTCACCAGTCCTCCTTTTGTCCCATACACCTCCTTCTCACCAGTCCACCTTTTGTCCCATACACCTCCTTCTCACCAGTCCACCTTTTGTCCCATACACCTCCTTCTCACCAGTCCTCCTTTTGTCCCATACACCTCCTTCTCACCAGTCCACCTTTTGTCCCATACACCTCCTTCTCACCAGTCCACCTTTTGTCCCATACACCTCCTTCTCACCAGTCCACCTTTTGTAACATACACCTCCTTCTCACCAGTCCACCTTTTGTCCCATACACCTCCTTCTCACCATTCCACCTTTTGTCCCATACACCTCCTTCTCACCAGTCCACCTTTTGTCCCATACACCTCCTTCTCACCAGTCCACCTTTTGTCCCATACACCTCCTTCTCACCAGTCCTCCAGCCACATGTGGTTCACGATCCTGAGGTGGTGCCGGCGTGCCACGTCATACTTCATGCCTGGCAGCAGCAGAGGGACAGATGTGTGGGAACATGTATGGTGGCACATGCGCGGTGGAACATGCGCGGTGGAACATGCGTGGTGGGGCATGCGTGGTGGGGCATGCGTGGTGGGACATGCACAGTGGAACATGCAGGGGCGGGGGGCAGTTGCGTGAGGAAGGCCAGATGCGAGGGGAGGGCAGATGGGGGAGGGTGGGGCAGATGCATGGTGCATTTTGTGGAGAAGCGAAGGTGGACGGTGGAGCATGGGTTGGAAAGAGTCATGTGGCAGGGAGGATGCAGAGAAGCGGATGAGCAGATAAGAAAATGTCCAGATTTTTTATGCGCCTCAAATCTTGCAGCCGTCCTTCACGCACACAAGCCCGCACTCGTACAAGCGCTCACACACGCACGCACGCACGCTCGCACGCAGGCACGCACACACACACAAACCTTTGAGCTCGTAGCACACGAGATGCGTGCATACAGCAGTGTTTAGCTTCCCCGAGAATCCTGCACCGATCAGCTTTGCCATGGTCTGAACGAGGGGTGGAGGATGGAAGGAGTAAAAGCATGAGTGCAGTGCAGTGCAGTGCAGTGCAGTGCGGTGCACACGTGAGATGATGCTGTTACTAGAAATGATGCTCACATGGAAGAAGATGCTCCCATACGTGCTTCGTACTCACAATGTAAAACTCGCTAAGGAGTGCCTCGTTATAAGGAGTGTCCACCTCGCACCTCATGCTGCCACTATAGCCTGTGAGGCCCAGCACAAGCCGCATGGCGCCTGGAATGCCACGTGCTCTTTTTTCTCCCTACAAAGTACCTGAATACCTCGTTGAGCAGTTTCAGTTCTCACCTCTACATCTCGCCGCAAGCTGCCACTGTAGCCTGTGACGCTCAGCAGCAGCCGCTGAGCACCGGGAACGGCGCATTTGAAGCGCATGGGGCGATGCAGCACCTGGGGTGGCAGGCAGGCAGGTGGGGTAGGTGGAGTGGGAAGTAAGTCAAGGTGTGGCAGGTGGGGCAGGTAGGCGGGGGAAGGTTACCACAGCACCAGGTGCTAGGCACCGGGAATGGCGCATTTGAAGCGCATGGGGCGATGCAGCACCTGGGGTGGCAGGCAGGCAGGTGGGGCATATGGAGAGTAGCGGGGGAGAGAGACAAATCAAGGTGCGACAGGTGGGACAGGTGGAGTGAAGACACATGACCCCTCTGTGCCAGAATAACTTCTGGAGAGTCTTCAAAAGCAAATGTGTCAAACATTGAGATGTGATGCTATTGAAAAAAGGAGAGCATGTTGCTTGTGTGGAGCAGAGGAGAGGGGCGGGAATAACAGCTATAGCTAGCAAGGATATGGGCAGAAGCCGGAAGTCTGCAGCATACCGAGGAGAGGGGCAGGATGCGGGAGTGGCGGAGGCAGTGGGTGAGCCACCTGGCAGTGACCACCACCTTGCCGTCGCTCTCTGCCCTCACGCACAGCTCGTCCTCCTGGCGGGGTGGATGGGCAAGAAGGGAGGAGGGGTGGATGGGTGGTGAGGGGGATGGGCAGTGGGGGAGGCCTGGACAGCAGCGCCAGTGGGCAGTGTCATCACCACCATTATCACCTTGGTGTCACTCTCTGCCCTCCCACGCTCTCTGCCCTCCCACACTCTCTGCCCTCCCACGCTCTCTGCCCTCCCACACTCTCTGCCCTCCCACGCTCTCTGCCCTCCCACGCTCTCTGCCCTCCCACGCTCTCTGCCCTCCCACACTCTCTGCCCTCCCATACTCCCGCATCCTGTAGGTCAGCACCACTCACCAGGTTCGTAGAGAACGAGGGGAGGTAGAGACCAGACAGGGTGCCAGAGGGAGCCGCCGGACACGGGAGAACTGTGGAGAAGCGAGACAGGACAGGACCCCCAGAGGGGTCAGCCAGAGACACCGCAACCGGCCGACTGAGCGGCGTGAGTGTGGTACGGTCCCGAAAGAAGGAGCGAGAAGCCCCAGAGTCAAGGGTGAAGGTGAGGGAGGCCGAAGCAGACGAAGTACCTGAGCGCGCGACTCACCAGTACCTGAGGACGCAGACGCACTAGCACCTAGAGCAGCAGCGTCGCAAGCACCTAGGGCAGCAGCCGCACCAGTACCTAGAGCAGCAGTCTCAATGCCCGGATCGGGCGGGAAGCACCAGTAACAGTCACCCTCATCACTATTAGACACAGCATACATGGCAGAGAGAATAGCATCAAAGTCAAGATCAAAGATGGCAACACCCGCCCTAGACAGCTCGCCCCAGCGAGGGATCTCTGAGGCCTCCGGGAACTGGTGACGCCACGCGTCCGTCAGGCGGCCAAAGCAACGCTGGGTGGGGTGCGCACCCCCACACTGCTCACCCGCACGGTCGCCGGTGCGCAGGACGTAGGTGCACGGACCAAAACCCCCACCCCGCTGGCGTGCAAGGTACCACTTACGGAGCTGCTGAGGGGACAGGGTATCACGACCGCGCTGCTGCTGCTGGCGCGAGCCACCGCCGGAGCCACTCCTCTGCGAGGACCCGCGACCAGCTCCACCGCCACCCCCACCGCCTCCGCCGCCTCCGCCGCCTCCGCCGCCTCCGCCGCCTCCGCTACTGCCGCCGCCTCCGCCGCCGCCTCCACCGCCGCCTCCTCCGCCACCTCCGCTCCCACCGCCACCGCCGCCGCCGCCTCCGCCTCCACTGCCGCCACCGACCCCTCCACCCCCACCTCCACTCCCACCGCCACCCCCACTCCCCCCACCGCCTCCACCTCCACCTCCACCGCCCGCTCCTCCAGCTCCCTTGCCCCCCTTGCCCTTGCCAGGGCGGCGTCTCCCGCTAGGGGCAGACGCCGCACCGACCGACTCAAGACCAAGGAGGTCGGCCGCAGGAGCAGAGGCAACAGAGGGCAGCAGGGGGGAGGGGGAACACCCCTCAAAGATGGGGGTGCGCGGGTCACCTCGAGAGGCTCCTACAGCGACTATGCTCTTCTCTCTCGCGAGGAGGGCCTTCTCGAGGAGGTCGACAGTGAGTGTGGTGGGACAGACTGAGAGAAAGTGGTCCCTGACCACTCGAAGGGAGTCAGGAAGGCGAGTGACTAGGAAGTACAGAGTGATGTACATGGAGGGGGGGTTCGTGGCGCAGAGGTCAGCAGGAAGTGCAGCGCGGTAGCGAGTGTCACTAGTGCGAAGGTGCGTAATGAGGTCAGCTACGGTGGGAAAGGCAGCAAGGTCAGGGAAGAGGTACGGTAGCATGAGACGGCTCAGTGCAGCAGTGGCAGGGGATGAGTAGCGCGCGAGTACAGCGTCGTACAAGGTCTGAGCACTCTTGTACTGACTAAAGTGCGCACGCTCGGAGGTAGGAAGGTGGCGACGCACAGCTAGACGTGCAGCAGCGACGCGCGTGGCCCACTGGGAGCGAACGGTGGCGTCAGCATCGGCAGTAGGGGCAGGGGAAGCGCCAGAGGTAAGGTCAAAGAGAGAGAGGCCGTCTGCCCTATCGCACTGTAAGAACAGTTGCAGGTCGTCTACCCAGACCTCAAAGTCAATGGCCCGACCCTCAGCGTCAAAAGCTAGGACACTAGGGGTAGCCATGACGACAGGCGACTAGCAGTGCAAACAGTAGGGTGAGGGCAGTGCAGGAAAAAGGGCGCTGTGCTCACCAGACGGGGCAGCTCGAGCGGTCCAGAAGTAGGGCAGCTCAGCGGCTCAGCGGCTCGGCTGCTGGGCGGCTCGGCGGCTCGGCTGCTGGGCGGCTCGGCTGCTGGGCAGCTCGGCTGCTGGGCGGCTCGGCAGCTGGGCGGCTCGGCTGCTGGGCGGCTCGGCTGCTGGGCGGCTCGGCGGCTCGGCTGCTGGGCGGCTCGGCTGCTCGGCGGCTCGGCTGGTGAGCGACTCGGCGGCCGGGCGGCTCGGTGGTTTTGCCGCTAGGCGGCTCGGCGGCGCTGGTTCAGGGCGGCGCGGAGTCGTAGATAGGGCGGCGGGTGGGCCGCGGGTAGGGCAGCGGTAGGGCCGCAGGTAGGGCGGCGGTAGAGCCGCAGGTAGGGCGGCGGGAGGGCCGCAGGTAGGGCAGCGGTAGGGCCGCAGGTAGGACGGCGGTAGGTGGGCCGCAGGCCGGGCGGCGGGTGGGCCGCAGGTAGGGCAGCGGGTGGGCCGCAGGTAGGCGGCGGTAGGGCCGCAGGTAGGGCGGCGGGTGGGCCGCAGGTAGGACGGCGGGTGGGCCGCAGGTCGGGCGGCGGGTGGGCCGCAGGTAGGGCGGCGGGTGAGCCGCAGGTAGACGGCGAGGCCGAAGGTAGGCGACGGGGCCGGAGATGGGTGGCGGGGCCGCGTCGAAGGTATGCAGGTAGGGCGACGGGGCCGGGGCCGGTATGCAGGTAGGGCGACGGGGCCGGGTCGAAGGTATGCAGGTAGGGCGACGGGGCAGGGGCCGGTATTCAGGTAGGGCGACGGGGCCGGGTCGAAGGTATGCAGGTAGGGCGACGGGGCCGGGGCCGGTATGCAGGTAGGGCGACGGGGCCGGGTCGAAGGTATGCAGGTAGGGGCGGCACGCGACGCCGCTAAGGGAGGCGACGGGCCGTGCGGCGACGTGCCGGAACTAGCGGCGCGGGGCCGGGACGGGCGGCGCGAGGGCGTCGTCGGGCCGGGACGGGCGGCGCGAGGGCGGCGAGAGGGCGGCGCCGGGCCGCGAAGGGTGGCGCCGGGCAGCGTAGGGTGGCGACGGGCCGCTAAGGCGTGACGGGCCGCACCGGGCGGCACGATAGAAGGGAGAGGGCACGGGGCGCGACTCGGGCCTGAGCGGAGTGCGCTCCGGGCAGGAAAAAAAAGGTTCGTAGTGGTGGGCCCTAGGAATCGTTTCCGGTAGGGAACCTGCTCTATACCATGAGAAGAAACGAGGAAATGAATTAACTATGAATGAAGTGGGTACAAGTACTAACCCTAATTGGGTTGTACCCCCTATGGGATACCCCACTACAGCCTACACAATAGTATAAGCTATAATGTTTCGACATAGACTTGCCATCTTACAATATATTACGAGTTTCTATAAGAAATCGTTAGTTGACGTATACCGAAACCCTTTAGCTGAGTAAGTTCTCATGCACGATCAACTTTGACTTCATTAGGTAGCCAGTGTATAACTTATCAACATATGGGATGCATATATACAATATGCATGCACAGGAAGGAGAATAATACTCAAACACGAACTAACCAGAGCATATAAGGAAATTATTTTTTTACGTTAGTATGTATTACTCAGATTGTTGAAAAACATCCAGTAATTGATTTTGAAGTGCATCCTTTTATGTACAGTTGTCATTGTACTATGCACTTGGCATTGTATGGGGGGTAGTATGAAGGGAGAACGCACGGATTCAGAAAGGTGTATCGACGAAATTGCTGTCATCGAAAGTAACCACGTCACAAGTCGGTTACCAAACGCATTCGGAGCAACAAGGATCGCGAGATGAATTTTGTATCTCTTTGCGACCGAATCCTAAGCGTCGGCGAACCTCAAGTCAAGCACTTCGCATCCGACCTCCCATAATTCAATCCACCGCGTCGCATGTGCTGCGATTGGTCATTGAGGAATACGAAATCGAATTATTGGCTTACCCCTATAATTCACGAAGCGCGATTTGACGGGATTTGTGCTGAACGAAAAGTCCTGACCCATGCATGTGCTAGACTTCCATTCCTGAAGCTCCTGACCTGACCCACAGCATAAATCTCCGAGTCCTGAACTCAGAAGCTATCAGTTACCCCCGTGTCACCACTTTTGAACAACCGAGCTAGTACTTAGCGCAGCTTGTCAATATGTTGCTTGGATTCGTTCTCGTGCTGGTCTTCTGCGGGCCGCTGGGCAGCGAAGGAGCTCGGGGGCGGCGACTCTCGAGCGATAACGATCTACGTAAGACGAGTTTCATGACGATGGCCTCGCGTAAAGAGTGAATTTTCTTTTCTCGCTGACGCATCATAGCGGATAATCTGTGTCACAGGTACTAGGAATTGCTCACGCACTTCACTACGTGAGCTTGAAAGCTTCAGATTCTCTACTAATTTCATCTCCTCCAAATCGCGCCCCATAAATTCCCCCATGCAGCCGGACTCGGACACAAATCTTTGTTCGCGGAACAGAATCCCGCGCCTGGCTCCCCTGGCGACTCGGGAATTGTTTTTTCCGGTTCGGATGCTCCACTACAGCGCAAACTCGAGCAGCAGGGGCAGAAGCCGCAGCAAGACGCGGGGGCGACTCAGCAGGACGCGGGGGCGACGCAGCAAGACGCGAGGGCGACGCAGCAGGACGCGCCGACGGCGCAGCAAGACGCGGGGGCGACCCAGCAGGACGCAGCGACGACGCAGCAAGACGCGGGGACGACGCCGCAAGACGCGGCGACGACGCCGCAAGACGCGCCGACGACGCCGCAAGACGCGCCGACGACACAGCAAGACGCGGTGACGACGCCGCAAGACGCAGTGACGACACAGATTGATGCGGCGGCGTCATACAAGAGCACGCTGGCATCCCGGGAGAAACAGCGGCAGGAAATGCTGCAGAAGCTGCAGCAGCAGCGGCAGCAGCTGCAGCAGCAGCAGCAGCAGCGGCAGCAGCAGTTGCTGCAGCGACAGCAGCAGTTGCAGCAGCAGTTGCAACAGCGGCAGCAACAGTTGCAGCAGAAGCAGCAGCAGCAGGGACAGCCGGAGAAGCAGCAGGAGGGGGTGGTGGAGAAGCGCCCCCCTGCGGAGGTGGGGAAGCAACCGCCAGCGGAGGCAAAGAAACAGCCGGAAACGGAGGCGGAGAAGAGGCTGCGGGAGGAAGAAGAGCAGAGGAAGAAGCAGCAGGAGATGATCAAGCTTCAACAGGAGGCGTCATACAAGGCTATGCTGGCATACAAGGAGAATGAGCGGCAGAAAGAGCTGCAGAGGCAGGAGAAGGTGAAGCAGCAGAAGGAACAGGAAAGGATGGAGCAGGAGCGACCCGAGTTGAAGCAGCAGCGGCTTGAAAAGGAGAAGGAGATGAGCCGGCTTCAACAGGAGGCCTCAAGGAAGGCCTACGAGGAATACCAGGAAAGGAAGCGGCAGGAGGAGCTGTGGAAGAAGCAGCAGCAGCAGCAGAAGCAGCAGGAGGAGGAAGAGCAGAGGAAGAAGCAGCAGCAAGCGGAAGAGGCGCAGAAGAAGCAGCAGCAGCAAGCGGAAGAGGCGCAGAAGGAGATGCAGCAGCAAGCGGAAGAGGCGCAGAAGAAGATGCAGCAGCAAGCGGAAGAGGAGAAGAAGAAGAAGCAGCTGCAGGAGGAAAAGGAGAAGAAGAAGCAGCAGCAGGAGATGAGCAAGCTTCAACAGGAGGCGTCATACAAGGCTATGCTGGAATACAAGGAGAATGAGCGGCAGAAAGAGCTGCAGAGGCAGGAGAAGGTGAAGCAGCAGAAGGAACAGGAAAGGTTGGAGCAGGAGCGACCCGAGTTGAAGCAGCAGCGGCTGGAAAAGGAGAAGGAGATGAGCCGGCTTCAACAGGAGGCCTCAAGGAAGGCCTACGAGGAATACCAGGAAAGGAAGCGGCAGGAGGAGCTGTGGAAGAAGCAGCAGCAGCAGCAGGGGCAGTGACAGCCGGGACGGAGCACGATGCTGCGTCCGGCAAGCGAAAGATTGCTCCCCGGGCATGTGCAAGGATGGGGAGACGTGCAAGCCTGTGCGCACATGCAGGGGGTATATTTGCCTGGCGGACTGCTCTAATCTGAAGTCTGAGAAGCCCAGGAAGAAGCGGGATATCATGAGTAAGAGCCCCGACCAGAGGTCGTTGGCTCCGGGGGAAGAAAAGAGGACGACTGGAGAGGCGGTGAAGGAGAATGATGACGGAAATGGCAGTCAAGCTCATAGAGGCACCTAGCTTAGAAAGTGTTAAAAATGAGTCTTTGTGGTATGGGGCAAGGGAAGGAGCGTGAGGGGAGTGTGTGTGTGTGTGAGAGAGGGGGGGGGGGGGGGGGGGGGGGGGGGGGGGGGGGGAGGGGGGGGGGGGGTGGGGTGAGGTTTAGTTAGGGTGGTTTTCTTTTATTTTGTAAGGTGCATGGATGTGCATTTCAAAGTTTTCTGATTTCGTTTTGTATTGTGCAACTTTTATAAAACTATTTCCCATAATCTTGTTAATGTAACGAGGACCCTCGTTGCGAAGCGTCTCTCGAATTCGAAGTTAGCCTGACAACTTTTTTCTTCCAGAACCCGACGGAGCGAACAAAACACGCCGAACTCTCGAGGGTGCGCGATTTCTCCACACACGTGCTGGATCGTTTTTTGAGTCGACTCAAAAAGCGTGTCGTGAGTCGATATATGAGTCGACTCAAAAAGCGTGTCGTGAGTCGATATTTGAGTCGACTCAAAAATCTTCTCCCCACACATGCTGGATCCTCCACCACATCCCCCAAACACAGAAATTGATTTTGGAGAGAGCAGTGTGGAGGATCTGGATTAGAGTGTGTTCCCTCTCGGCGTTTTATTTTCTAGCTTACAGGTTTCTAAGGCTCCTCTCTGCCATTCGGACGGTTCAAGAGCCGCAAATCATGTCGGCGAAGCTGTTGCCAGTGGGCGAGGTGGTAACCCGACTGAACCTGCAGCCGCATCCCGAGGGAGGGTTTTACGCGGAGACGTTCCGCGACATGCGCGTGCAGCTATCCCTGGAGAACCTGCCTGCGGGCGAAGGATGTAAGGTTTAGCGAGATGGTAACACTGCAACATTGAGACCGGAAGGATTCCACGCGGAGACGTTTCCCGACACGCGCGTGCATCTATCCTACATTACAGTGGCTTTTGAGCCAACTCAAAGGTCACCTCGTGACTTGAAGTATGTTGAAAATTGTTTTCGACTAAAAAATCAAATTGTCTTGGAACATTGTGTCATCTCCAAAATGTTGACCACCTGGGGCTGACCCTTGGAAATTGGGAACCCCCAGGTGACTACCAGGTTCCCTGTTCCTCACCCGAAGGTGACTTCGAGGTCAGGTGCGCGCAGTTTTCACCCGAAGGTCACTAGGGGGTTATCGATTTTCAGGAAAATCATCCCCCCTGACCCCCAACTGACCCCAACCTGACCAGCGGGGCGCCTTCCAAAAGCGCCGAACCGCGATCCAACAAACATTGACCAATGAGACACGTCCAAATGTATCGAGTCGCAGAAACGCAAACATTGACGAATCGGAGGTATGCGCCGCCTCGGATCGCATCTTAGGCAAACATTGACCAATCCGATGCCCAGAAAATTTATTATTCGACAGAACAATGTACCAGAACAAGAAAACAAATCTGAAACGATTACATGAAAAAAACGCCAGCAAAAACATCTACCTATTTCAGAATATAATTATATTAGACATAAAAAACATAGAACACGAACGTTTATGATTAAATATGGAAACATTTACGAAATAAGCGTCGTAATATTTACTTCCAAATGGTTCTAATTTAGCTAACTCGAAAATATTTATGAATCAAAATATCGTTTTTTGTTTATGTCACTGATATCAACTGTCAAATGTTATATCTGCTACAGTTGTTTAGGCTGTAGTGGGGTAGATACTATGGGGTATGATAACTTTAGGGTTTCCTACTTGTACCCCACATTTTTCTTAGTCCAACCACTTTTCATTCTAACATCAACATAGATGTTACTATGCTTACGCGTACTCTTAATAGCAAGTACAGAGTGCACGTTATCTCTGATGAAATGTTATATCTGTCAGTAGATCTGCACTGTGGATGCCCGATTGATCCTACGGGGGGTTACAGGCGCGTTTGCTTGGGGGGTTATGGGCGCACTCTGACCCGCTACTTAACAAGCCCTTTTATCCCAATGGTCTAGTGGTTGGGATTCTGACATGGTATCAGAGCGAAGGTCATGGGTTCGAATCCCGGTGTATGCACTTCGGGCATCCCAGTGCGGGGGGGTGTCAGAGGTCCACTGGTGATCCCCGATTGATCCTAGGGAAGGGTTACAGGCACGTTGGCCTGGGGGGTTATGGGCGCACTGACTCGCTACTGAAACAAGCCCTTCTATCTCAGTGGTTAGTGACTGGGATTCTGACATGGTGTCAGAGTGGTCTCGGGTTCGAATCCCGGTGTATGCACTTGTAGGCCGTTGCCGCTGTGCTCAGTCCTGGGCCTCCCAGTGTGGGGGGGTGTCAGTACATCTGCACTGTGGATGCTCGATTGATCCTACGGGGGGTTACAGGCGCGTTTGCCTGGGGGGTTATGGGCGCACTCTGACCCGCTACTTAACAAGCCCTTTTATCCCAATGGTCTAGTGGTTGGGATTCTGACTATATCGATTTACTTGCAGAGGAATCTGGTAACACGCTTTGAATTCGCGCGACAAGCGTAACACCCGTCGCGTAACCAAGTACGAAATTCGACCGAAACGAAGTTACAAAACCTCCCCCGCGATCCCAATTCAGGTACTTGGCGAAATCGATGTCTATCAGGAGCACCATGAACCAGATACAACCAGAAACAGGCGAGCCTTGTACACTCTGGCCTAGCCATTGGTCTGAAAACTGGAAGCATCGCCAACTCAGCGGTTTTAGAGCAGTAATTTAGCGCCACCTGTGATGCACAGGTGGTCGTAATCTGCCAGCTGCGCCGAAAGCTCCACACCTGCCACACGAAGATCGGCTGCACAAAACAAAAGAGAACCACACATCCAACTCATCCTATATCCTCTCCAACCCTTTCAAAACACCTCGCCCAACCCCAGTACCGTTGCTTAACCTTTCCGAACCGTCTAGTACTGCGATCAAGCAGCTAGACACCAAGTTAGGCCTACTCTGCTGCTGAGTCGATTTTCATTTGCTTACAGATGCTCGCGCTTTGTGTCTGTTGTGTACGCACACAGCACTTAGGAAACATATTCAGGTAGCAATGATGCTCGATCGGGTCGTGTTTCGTCGTGTTTAGATATGTTACCATGCGTTAGTGATATCGTATACCTAATATGACGCGCAACTTTGCCCACATGCTTCTCCTAAATTATAAATTTAAAGGTTTTTTGCCCTTCTCCTTGTCAGAACATTATATAGCTTATACATTTGTGTAGGCTATAGTGGGGTATCCCATAGGGGGTACAACCCAATTAGGGTTTCCTATATGTACTCACTTCATTCATAGTTGATTCGCGTTCTTTCTTTCACATGGAATCAGAGCAGGTTCCCTCCTAGGGACTGCTTCTAGGGCCCACCGAAGCGCGCCCCGAGGCGCGGTTTTTTTTTTAGCGACCCACCGTGTCGCCCTTACCTTCGCGGCCCCGCCGCCCCTACGTCGTGGCCCCGCCGCCCTCACCTACGCGGCCCCGCCGCCTTTCCCTCGCGGCCCCGCCGCCCTCTGCTAAGCGGCCCCGCCGCCCTTCTGCAGCGGCCCCGCCGCCCTACCCAGCGGCCCCGCCGCCCTACCTAGCGGCCCCGTCGCCCTTCTGCAGCGGCCCCGCCGCCCCATCACGCGGCCCCGCCGCCCTTCCTCACGGCCCCGCCGCCCCATCGCGCGGCCCCGCCGCCCTTCTGCAGCGGCCCCGCCGCCCTACCCAGCGGCCCCGCCGCCCTACCTAGCGGCCTCGCCGCCCTTCTGCAAGAGCCCCGCCGCCCTTCTACAGCGGCCCCGCCGCCCCATCGCGCGGCCCCGCCGCCCTTCCTCACGGCCCCGCCGCCCCATTGCGCGGCCCCGCCGCCCTACCTAGCGACCCGCCGCCCTTCTGCAGCGGCCCCGCCGCTCCTCTACAGCGGCCCCGCCGCCCCATCGCGCGGCCCCGCCGCCCTACCTAGCGGCCTCGCCGCCCTTCTGCAGCGGCCCCGCCGCTCCCCTACCTAGCGGCCCCGCCGCCCCATCGTGCGGCCCCGCCGCCCTACCTAGCGGCCCCGCCACCCTTCTGCGGCGGCCCCGCCGCTTCTCTGCGGCGGCCCCGCCGCCCTACTTCAGCGACCTCGCCGCCCTTCCTCGTGGCCCCGCCGCCCTACCTTGCGGCCCCGCCGCCCTTCTCTGCAGCGGCCCAGCCGCCCTCCTTCAGCGGCCCGCCGAGCCGCCCAGCAGCAGAGCAGCCGAGCCGCCCATCAGCAGAGCAGCCGAGCCGCCCCGCCGCTGAGCCGCACTGCAGCCGAGCCGCCGTGCTGCCGAGCCGCCCAGCCGCCGAGCCGCCCAGCTGCCGAGCCGCCCTGCAGTCGAGCCGCCCGAGCAGCCCTGTCCGGTGAGCACAAACCTTCTGTCACTGCGTGCCCTTCCCCTACTGCTTGCACTGCTGGTCCACTGCTGTCATGGCTACCCCTAGTGTCCTAGCTTTTGACGCTGAGGGTCGAGCCATTGACTTTGAGGTCTGGGTAGACGACCTGCAGCTGTTCTTACAGTGCGATAGGGCGGACGGCCTCTCTCTCTTTGACCTTACCTCTGGCGCTTCTCCTGCCCCTGCTGCTGATGCTGACGCCACTGTTCGCTCCCGGTGGGCCACGCGCGACGCTGCTGCACGTCTTGCTGTGCGTCGCCACCTCCCTACCTCCGAGCGTGCGCACTTTAGTCAGTACAAGAGTGCTAGGACCTTGTACGACGCTGTAGTCGCGCGCTACTCCTCCCCTGCCACAGCTGCACTGAGCCGTCTCATGCTACCATACCTCTTCCCTGACCTTGCTGCCTTTCCCACCGTCGCTGACCTCATTACGCACCTCCGCACTAGTGACACTCGCTACCGCGCTGCACTCCCTGCTGACTTCTGCGCCGCGAACCCCCCCCCCCATGTACATCACTCTGTACTTCCTAGTCACTCGCCTCCCTGACTCACTTCGCGTAGTCAGGGACCACTTTCTCTTAGTCTTTCCCACCACGCTCACCGTAGACCTCCTTAAGAAGGCCCTCCTCGCGATAGAGAAGAGCATCGTCGCTGTAGGAGCCTCTCGAGGTGACCCGCGCACCCACATCTTTGAGGGGTGTTCCCCCTCCCCCCTTCTGCCCTCTGTTGCCTCTGCTGCTGCGGCCGACCTCCTTGGTCTTGAGTCGGTCGGTGCGGCGTCTGCCCCTAGCAGGAGACGCCGCCCTGGCAAGGGCAAGGGGGGCAAGGGAGCTGGAGGAGCGGGCGGTGGAGGTGGAGGTGGAGGCGGTGGGGGGAGTGGGGGTGGCGGTGGGAGTAGTGGTGGGGGTGGGGGGGTCGGTGGCGGCAGTGGAGGCGGAGGCGGCGGCGGCGGTGGCGGTGGGAGCGGAGGTGGTGGAGGAGGCGGCGGTGGAGGCGGCGGAGGAGGCGGCGGCGGTAGTGGAGGCAGCGGAGGCGGCGGAGGCGGTGGGGGTGGCGGTGGAGCTGGTCGCGGGTCTTCGCAGAGGAGTGGCTCCGGCGGTGGCTCGCGCCAGCAGCAGCAGCGCGGTCGTGAGACACTTTCCCCTCAGCAGCTCCGTGAGTGGTACTCTGCACGCCAGCGGGGTGGGGGTTTTGGTCCGTGCACCTACGTTCTGCGCACCGGCGACCGTGCGGGTGAGCAGTGCGGGGGTGCGCACCCCGCCCAGCGCTGCTTTGGCCGCCTGACGGACGCGTGGCGTCACCAGTTCCCGGAGGCCTCAGAGATCCCTCGCTGGGGCGAGCTGTCTAGAGCGGGTGTTGCCATCTTTGATCTTGACTTTGATGCTATTCTCTCTGCCATGTATGCTGTGTCTATTAGTGATGAGGGTGACTGTTACCGGTGTTTCCCGCCCGATCCGGGCATTGAGTCTGCTGCTCTAGGTACTGGTGCGGCTGCTGCCCTAGGTGCTTGCGACGCTGCTGCTCTAGGTGCTCGTGTGTCTGCGTCCTCAGGTACTGGTGAGTCTACGCTCTCAGGTACTACGTCGGCTTCGGCCTCCCTCACCTTCACCCTTGACTCTGGGGCTTCTCGCTCCTTCTTTCGGGACCGCACCACTCTCACGCCGCTTAGTCGGCTGGTTGCGGTGTCTCTGGCCGACCCCTCTGGGGGTCCTGTCCTGTCTCGCTTCTCCACGGTCCTCCCGTATCCGGCGGCTCCCTCTGGCACCCTGTCTGGTCTCTACCTCCCCTCGTTCTCGACGAACCTGGTGAGTGGTGCTGACCTACAGGATGCGGGTGTCCACCAGTTCACTCCTGCACGTCAGCGAGTGACCCACTGTACAGAGGCTGACACGGGCCGACACCTGGCTACGTTCACCTGTCAGCCGGGGTCGAGCCTGTACACTCTGACTACTACGTCTCCTCCAGTTACTGAGTCTGGTCGGGTAGCTGCGTCGGGTCAGGTGTTTGCTGCGGCGTCCAGGTCTGGTCCTGAGTCTGCCCCCTGTTCGTGTCGTCTCTTGTCTCACAAGACTCTCCTCTGGCACCACCGCCTTGGCCACCCCTCTCTGCTTCGGCTCAGGGGCATGGCCTCCCGTCTTCTTGTGACTGGTCTTCCCCCGTCCCTCCCTCCCCTTCCTCAGGGCCCTAGCCCTGCCTGTGTCCCCTGTGTCGAGGGGCGCCAGCGTGCTGCCCCTCACTCCTCTCAGTTTCCTCTGACAGAGGCCCCGTTGCAGACGCTTCACATGGACGTGTGGGGCCCAGCCCGCGTCCGTGGACAGGGTCACGAGCGCTACTTCCTGCTTGTTGTTGACGACTACTCGCGTTACACCACAGTCTTCCCCTTGCGCAGCAAGGGTGATGTCACAAAGGTGTTGATCGACTGGATACGCGCAGCTCGTCTCCAGCTCGGGCGGAGCTTCGGCTCGGACTTTCCTGTCCTGCGTCTGCACTCTGACAGAGGCGGAGAGTTCTCCTCTGGCCTTCTGCGAGCCTACTGTCGTGCACGAGGCATCCGTCAGACCTTCACGCTTCCGGACTCACCGCAGCAAAATGGGATTGCTGAGCGCCGCATTGGCATGGTCATGGACGTCGCTCGTACGTCTATGATGCATGCGGCTGCCCCCCATTTTCTGTGGCCGTTTGCGGTGAGGTACGCGGCGCATCAGATCAACCTCCACCCCAGGGTCTCCAGGTCGGAGACCTCCCCAGCCTTGCTGTGGACGGGGAAGGTTGGCGATGCGTCTGCGTTCCGGGTCTGGGGATCTCGGGCGTTTGTCCGCGACTTGTCTGCGGACAAGCTGTCCCCTCGTGCTGCTCCTTGCGTCTTCCTGGGGTTCCCCCCTGACGCGCATGGGTGGCAGTTCTACCACCCCACCTCTCGACGTGTTCTGTCCTCCCAGGACGTCACGTTTGACGAGTCGGTCCCCTACTACCGCCTCTTCCCCTACCGCACTCCTTCTCTCCCCCCACCCCCGCTTTTCCTTGTACAAGGTCCCCCCCAGGTAGACCCCCTCCCCCCTCAGGGTCCTGCCCCTTCAGGTGTGTCCCAGGTAGACGCAGTCGAGCCTGTCGAGGTCACTGGTGACTCTGGTGCTGCTGGGGGTGCTGAGCCTGGGGGTGTTGGACCTGGGGGTGCGGAGTCTGGGGGTGCTGAGCCTGGGGGTGCTGCGTCTGGGGGTGCTGAGCCTGGGGGTGCTGCGTCTGGGGGTGCTGAGCCGGGGGGTGCTGCGCCTGGGGGTGCTACGCCTAGGGGTGTTGAGCTTGAGGGTGCTACGTCTGGGGGCGCTGAGCGGGGAGGTGCTCCGCCTGGAGGTTCTCCGGGTGCTTCGTCTCTGCGGGAGCCACTCTCTCCACGGGAGCTGCGTGAGTGGTTTGCCCGGCGCTGGCGCAGTGCTGCTGGTGCTGGAGGTTCTTCGGCTGCTGAGGGTGCTGCGGTCGCGGGTCTCGGAGGTGCTCGTTCTGGGAGTACTGGAGCTGCCGGGCCTGCGGGTTCGACTGGAGCTGGTGCTGCTGAGGGTGTTGGCGCTGAGACTACCGCTGGCGGTCCTGATGGGGGTGCTCCTGGTGCTGCTGGAGGTTCTGGAGCTGCTGGAGGTGCTGCTGGAGCGGGTGCTCCTGCTGAGGGTACTGGTGCTGTCCCTGCTGCTTCTGGCGTCGCCACGCGGCCTCGACCGTACTTTGTTCCACTCCTGCAGCAGGTCCTTGGTCTTCCACCTTCTACTGGTCCTCCTCCTCACTTAGAGTGTCCACAGCCTGTCCCGTCGCAGTTACAGTTGCAGCCTTCCTCCCCTTTGCCTGCTCCTTCTCCCTTCACTGGTCCTACTGGAGGTCTTGCTGAGCGTCGTGAGCCTGCGTCTCGCCCTGCGTCGCCTGTCCCTCCTGCTCGCGCTGGTGGTCGTAGTTCGCATGAGCGTCCTCCTCCTGTCCATGGCACGCACCGGATGTCTCTGCGTCCGTCCACTGCTCCTCTGCGTGCCCCTTTGCCTTCTCCTCCTGAGTCCTCTCTTCCTGCTCTTGCCGACCCGGAGTCAGACTCTCTTCGTGCTGCGAGTCCTACTGTCACGCGTCTCCTTGCTACTGTTGTCACTGACCCTTTTTTCGAGTCCACTGCTGCGTCTGCCCTCGTTGCTGAGCTCGTCGACTTTGCTGCTCGCTGTCGCCTAGACTACGCTGCTAGTCTTGTCGCTGAGTCTGAGTCTGTCTGTCCTCCGTCCGTCGGGGGTGAGTGTGCTCTTGGCACGGACGTCCTTGAGGACAGGCAGGAGGAGTTCCAGTGTCTGGCAGCTGCTTCACCTCATCTCGCGTCCGTACTGCTTGCCCTTGAGGGAGACCCGGATGCACTAGACATCCTGACTCCGCGCTCTTACGCGGAGGCCGTAGAGGGTCCCTACTCCTCTCAGTGGCAGGCAGCTATGGATGCAGAGATAGCTTCCTGGAAGTCCACAGGCACCTACGTTGACGCGGTTCCCCCTCCTCGGGCGAACATCGTCAGTGGCATGTGGATCTTCAGGGTGAAGCGGCCGCCGGGTTCTCCGCCTGTCTTCAAGACGCGTTACGTGGCTCGTGGCTTCAGTCAGCGGCAGGGAGTTGACTACTTTCAGACCTTCTCCCCCACCCCGAAGATGACCACTCTTCGGGTACTGCTGCACGTTGCTGCTCACCGTGACTACGAGCTGCACTCTCTTGACTTGAGCACAGCTTTCTTGCAGGGTAGCCTGCACGAGGAGATCTGGCTGCGCCGCCCACCTGGCTTCACTGGGTCTTTCCCTCCTGGTACCCACTGGAGTCTCCGGCGTCCAGTCTACGGTCTCCACCAGGCGCCACGTGAGTGGCACGACACACTGAGGACTACGCTTGCGGCTCTTGGGTTTGCTCCTTCTACTGCCGACCCGTCGCTATTTCTGCGCACCGACACCTCTCTGCCGCCGTTCTACATCCTCGTGTACGTCGACGACTTGGTCTTTGCCACAGCTGACACTGCTGGACTCGCCTACGTGAAGTCCGAGCTGCAGAAAAGACACACGTGCACTGACCTGGGTGAACTGCGCAGCTACCTTGGCTTGCAGATCACCCGGGACAGAGCACGCCGCACCATTACCCTGACTCAGTCACACATGGTGCAGCAGGTCCTTCAGCGCTTCGGCTTCACGTACTCCTCGCCTCAGGCCACTCCTCTGCCTACTCGCCACTCACTCTCAGCTCTGCCTTCGGATGAGTCCGTAGAGTCGAGTGGCCCATACCCAGAGCTTGTTGGCTGCCTCATGTACCTGATGACCTGCACACGCCTTGACCTTGCATACCCTCTTAGCATTCTTGCACGCTATGTTGCTCCTGGGAGACACCGACCAGAGCACATGGCTGCAGCGAAGAGGGTGTTGCGCTACTTGTGCAGTACGTCGGGCATGGGGCTAGTGCTTGGAGGGCGGAGTCCAGTGGTCCTCACTGGGCACGCGGACGCTTCCTGGGCTGACGACCAGGCTACGCAGCGGTCGTCACAGGGTTACACCTTCAGCCTTGGTTCTGGCTCTGTCTCGTGGCGGGCTACTTGCTCGTCTTCTGTTCTCGGCTCCAGTTGTGAGGCTGAGATCTACGCCGGGGCCATGGCTGCACAGGAGCTTTGCTGGCTCACCTACCTGCTGACCGACCTTGGAGAGCCGCCTCGTTCTCCTCCAGTCCTGTACGTAGACAACAAGGCCATGCTGGCCTTGTGTCGAGAGCAGCGACTGGAGCACAGAACAAAGCACATTGCTCTCCGCTACTTCCTTGCTTGTGAGCTACAGCAGCGTGGACAGTTGCGGCTTGCGTACGTGGCCTCTGAGGCCAACACTGCTGATGTTTTCACCAAGGCCCTTGCGCCTTGTGATCATCAGCGCTTCTGCACTCAGCTGGGTCTTGTGCCCGTCTTGCCTCACTTGCTCTCCTCTTGACCTTGCTTGTACTCTCACATATATATACCTGTGCTTGCTTGTCTAGCTTTATATGTATGTGTGTACTCTTGCTTTTGAGCTGGCCTTGTGGCCCTGACCTTGTGCTCGGACTGTGTGGTGACTTTGTGATCCACCCTGAGCTTGCTTTGCTTTGCTTGACTGGTCTTGTGACCCCTTGTTCTCCCCCACTTTGCCTATGGGGGTGTGTCAGAACATTATATAGCTTATATATTTGTGTAGGCTATAGTGGGGTATCCCATAGGGGGTACAACCCAATTAGGGTTTCCTATATGTACTCACTTCATTCATAGTTGATTCACGTTCTTTCTTTCACACTCCTTGCCTATCGCTTTCGCAGGTTCTTCAAGCGAAGCCCCCACCGCATCCAACGTCGCGCCGGCGTCGGAGCTTTCGCCTCTTGATCGAGCGCCAGTGGGAAGGGACGCGAAGGGTGGTGGCAAGGAGAGATGGCGCGGGGGTTTCGAAGGGTGGCGGTGATGGCGATAGTGGGGAGCAACGAAGGTCTCACAAAGGGCAGCAACGGCTCCAATCGGGGGTACCAGCAGTCGTGGGTGACTATCGACGAGGTAAGAAAGCGTCTACTTTACTTTCCCGTTCCTTAACCCAACATCAGTGCATGTGGCGGTATGTTGGCTGTTGTTACAGGTCGCGTCTGCAAGACAAAAGACCATTGTCAATTCTATTTTCACTTGTGTGCAGCACGCGCTACGCTTATCTTGTGAACGAAGAGTATGAGCATTTTCAATGTGATGTGGAAGTAATAGTTAGTGCAGCACTTAGGTATGTACTGTCGTTTACATGTTAATGTTTTTTTTCGGTGGCATTTATTGCGTTTGGGGGAAATAGACTCTGTCTGCTGTTGGTGTGTTGCAGGTGGTGTTCAAGCTACAAGATCTATAGTGTTTTGTTACTTACCATGTCGCTTCGCTATGTAGTGTGTAGATGTGAGTATTCTGTCTGTCGTGTACAGCTGTAGATGTGAGAATGAACGAGAATGAAATGACTAAGGGAAAGTTGGGTACAAGTACAAACCCTAGAAAGCTGTACCCCATATGTGCTACCCCACTATAGCCTACAGCAAATATGTCATATAAATCTAACACACCCCCATAGGCAAAGTGGGGGAGAACAAGGGGTCACAAGACCAGTCAAGCAAAGCAAAGCAAGCTCAGGGTGGATCACAAAGTCACCACACATTCCGAGCACAAGTTCAAGGCCACAAGGCCAGTTCACATGGAGGATTCCATATACATATAAGGCTAGACAAGCAAGAGCAGGTGTATATATATATATATGAGAGTACAAGCAAGGTCAAGGGGTGAGCAAGTGAGGCAAGGCAGGCACAAGACCCAACTGAGTACAGAAGCGCTGATGATCACAAGGCGCAAGCGCCTTGGTGAAGATATCAGCAGTGTTGGCCTCAGAGGCCACGTACGCAAGGCGTAGCTGACCACGCTGCTGTAGCTCACGAGCAAGGAAGTAGCAAACAGCAATGTGCTTCGTTCTGTGCTCCAGTCTCTGCTCCCGACACAAGGCCAACATGGCCTTGTTGTCTACGTACAGCACTGGAGGAGAACGAGGCGCCTCTTCGAGGTCAATCAGCAGGTAGGTGAGCCAGCAAAGCTCCTGTGCAGCCATGGTCCCTGCGTAGATCTCAGCCTCACAACTGGAGCCGAGAACAGAAGACGAGCGAGTAGCCCGCCACAAAACAGAGCCGGAACCAAGGCTGAAGGTGTAACCCTGTGACGACCGCTGCGTAGCCTGGTCGTCAGCCCAAGAAGCGTCTGCATGCCCAGTGAGGACCACTGGACTCTGCCCTCCAAGCAAAAGCCCCATGCCCAACGTACTACACAAGTAGCGCAACACCCTCTTCGCTGCAGCCATGTGCTCCGGTCTGTGTCTCCCAGGAGCAACATAGCGTGCGAGAATGCTAAGAGAGTATGCAAGGTCAAGTCGTGTGCAGGTCATCAGGTACATGAGGCAGCCAACAAGCTCTGGGTACGGGCTACTCGACTCTACGGACTCATCCAAAGGCAGAGCTGAGAGCGAGTGGCGAGTAGGGAGAGGAGTGGCCTGAGGCGAGGAGTACGTGAAGCCGAAGCGCTGAAGGACCTGCTGCACCATGTGTGATTGAGTCAGGGTAATGGTGCGGCGTGCTCTGTCTCGGGTGATCTGCAAGCCAAGGTAGCTGCGCAGTTCACCCAGGTCTGTGCACGCATGTCTCTTCTGCAGCTCGGACTTCACGTGGGCGAGTCCTGCAGTGTCACCTGTGGCAAAGACTAAGTCGTCGACGTACACGAGGATGTAGAACGGCGGCAAAGAAGTGTCGGTGCACAGAAACAGTGACGGGTCGGCAGTAGAGGGAGCAAACCCAAGAGTCGCAAGTGTAGTCCTCAGTGTGTCGTGCCACTCACGCGGTGCCTGGCGGAGACCGTAGACTGGCCGCTGGAGGCTCCACTGGGTGCCAGGAGGAAAAGACCCAGTGAAGCCAGGTGGGCGACGCAGCCAGATCTCCTTGTGCAGGCTGCCTTGCAAGAAAGCAGTGCTGAAGTCAAGAGAGTGCAGCTCGTAGTCACGGTGAGCAGCTATGTGCAGCAGTACCCAAAGAGTGGTCATCTTCGGGGTGGGAGAGAAGGTCTGAAAGTAGTCAACTCCCTGCCGCTGACTGAAGCCACGAGCCACGTAACGCGCCTTGAAGAAAGGCGGAGAACCCGGCGGCTGCTTCACCCTGAAAATCCACATGCCACTGACGATGTTCGCCCCAGGCGGGGGAACCTCGTCAACGTAGGTGCCGGTGGACTTCCAGGAAGCCATCTCTGCGTCCATAGCTGCCTGCCATTGAGAGGAGTAGGGACCCTCTATCGCCTCCGCGTAAGAGCGCGGAGTCGGGATGTCAAGTGCATCCGGGTCTCCCTCAGGGGTAAGCAGTACGGATAGGAGATGAGGTGAAGCAGCAGCCAAACACTGGAACTCCTCCTGCCTGTCCTCAAGGACGTCCGTGCCAAGGGCACACTCACCACCGACGGACGGAGGACAGACAGACTCAGACTCAGCAACAAGACTAGCAGCGTAGTCTAGACGACAGCGAGCAGCAAAGTCGACGAGCTCAGCAACGAGGGCAGACGCAGCAATGGACTCAAAGGAAGGGTCAGTGACAACAGTAGCAAGGAGACGCGTGTCAGTAGGACTGGCAGCATGAAGAGAGTCCGACTCCGAGTCAGGAAGAGCAGGAAGAGAGGACTCAGGAGGAGAAGGCAAAGGGGCACGCAGAGGAGCAGTGGACGGACGCAGAGACATCCGGTGCGTGCCAGGGACAGGAGGAGGACGGTGACGCGAACCACGACCACTAGTGCGAGCAGCACGGACAGGCGACGCAGGGCGAGACGCAGGCTCACGACGCTCAGCAAGACCTCTAGTAGGACCAGTGTAGGGAGAAGGAGCAGGCAGTGGGGAGGTGGGCTGTAACTGTAACTGTGAGAGGACAGGCTGTGGACACTCTAAGGGAGGAGGAGGACCAGTAGAAGGCGGGAGACCAAGAACCTGCTCAAGGAGCGGAACGAAGTACGGCCGAGGCCGCGCGGCGACTCCATACTCAGCAGGGACAGCACCAGTACCCCCAGTGGTAGCACCAGCGCCAGCAGCTCCTCCAGCTCCAGTACCTGCAGCAGCACCAGTAGCACCCCCAGCAAGACCGCCTCCAGGACCGACAGCAGTAGCCTCAGCGCCAACACCCTCAGTAGCTCCAGCTCCAGTCTGACCACGAGAAGACGCAGTGGCTCCAGCTCCAGTAGTACCCGCAGGCCCAACAACTCCAGTACTTACAGTACAAGCACCTCCGGGACCCGCGGCACCAGCACCCTCAGCAGCCGAAGAACCTCCAGCTCCAGCAGCATGCCTCCAGCGCCGGGCAAACCACTCGCACACCTCCTGTGGAGAGAGTGGCTCCCGCCGAGACGACACACCCGGAGAACCTCCAGGCACAGCACCGCCAGACGCCACACGAGCAGGCCCAGCTCCCTCAGGCTCCGCACCCCCAGGCTCAGCACCTCCAGGCGTAGCACCCCCAGGCTCAGCACCCCCAGTCATAGCACCCCCAGGCTCTGCACCCCCAGGCGTAGCACCCCCAGGCTCAGCACCCCCAGGCTCAGCGCCCCCAGACTCAGCACCCCCAGGCTCAGCACCCCAAGTCGTAGCACCCTCAGGCTCAGCACCCCAAGGTGTAGCACCCACACGCTCAGCACTCCCAGAGTCAGCACCCCCAGACTCAGCACCCTCAGCAGCACCAGAGTCACCAGCAACCTCCACAGGCTCAACTGCGTCTACCTGGGACACACCTGAAGGGGCAGGACCCTGAGGGGGAAGGGGGTCTACCGGAGGGGGACCTGGCACAAGGAAGAGCGGTGGCGGGGGGAGGGACGGAGTGCGGTAGGGGAAGAGGCGGTAGTAGGGGACCGACTCGTCAAACGTGACGTCCTGGGAGGACAGAACACGGCGAGAGGTGGGGTGGTAGAACTGCCACCCTGGCGCGTCAGGGGGGAAGCCAAGGAAGATGCAAGGAGCAGCACGAGGGGACAGCTTGTCCGCAGACAAGTCGCGGACAAACGCCCGAGATCCCTAGACACGGAACGCAGACGCATCGCCAAACTTCCCCGTCCACAGGAAAGCTGGGGAGGTCTCCGGCATGGAGGCCCTGGGGTGAAGGTTGATCTGATGCGCCGCGTACCGAACCGCAAACGACCACAGAAAATGGGGGGCAGCCACATGCATCATGGATGTACAGGCGACGTCCATGACCATGCCAATGCGGCGCTCAGCAATCCCATTTTGCTGTGGAGAGTCCGGAAGCGTGAAGGTCTGGCGGATGCCTCGTGCACGACAGTAGGCTCGCAGAAGGCCAGAGGAGAACTCTCCGCCTCTGTCAGAGTGCAGACGCAGAACAGGAAAGTCCGAGCCGAAGCTCTGCCTGAGCTGGAGACGAGCTGCGCGGATCCAGTCGATCAACACCTCGGTGACATCATCCTTGCTGCGCAAGGGGAAGACTGTGGTGTAACGCGAGTAGTCGTCAACCACCAGCAGGAATTAGCGCTCGTGACCCTGTCCACGGACGCGGGCCGGGCCCCACACGTCCATGTGAAGCGTCCGCAGCGGGGCCTCTGTCGGAGGAAACTGGGAGGAGTGAGGGGCAGCCCGCTGCCGCCCCTCGACACAGGGGACGCAGGTAGGGGCAGGCCCCGGAGGAAGGGGAGGGAGGGACCGGGGAAGACCAGAGACAAGGACACGGGAGGCCATGCCTCGGAGACGAAGCAGGGAGGGTTGACCAAGGCGGTGGTGCCAGAGGAGAGTCTCGTGAGACAGGAGGCGACACGAGCAGGGGGCAGACTCAGGACCAGACCTGGACGCTGCAGCAAACACCTGACCCGACGCAGCTACCTGACCAGACGTAGTGACTGGAGGAGACTCAGTGGTCAGTGTGTACAGGCTCGACCCCGGCTGACGTGTAAACGTGGCCAGGTGTCGGCCCGTCCGAGCGTCCGTGCAGTGTGTCACCCGCTGGAGTGAACTGGTGAACCCCCGCATCCTGTAGGTCAGCACCACTCACCAAGTTCGTAGAGAACGAGGGGAGGTAAAGACCAGACAGGGTGCCAGAGGGGGCCGCCGGACACGGGAGGACAGTGGAGAAGTGAGCAAGGATGAGGCGGCTAAGTGCAGCAGTGGCAGGGGAATAGTAGCGTGCAACTACAGCGTCGTACAAGGTCTTAGCACTCTTGTACTGGCTAAAGTGTGCACGCTCAGAGGTAGGCAAGTGGCGACGCACAGCAAGACGTGCAGCTGCATCGCGTGTGGCCCACTGTGAGCGAACAGTGGCGTCAGCATCAGCAGCAGGGGCAGGAGAGGCACTAGAAGTGAGGTCAAAGAGGGAGAGACCGTCTACCCTATCGCACTGTAGGAAAAGCTGCAGGTCATCTACCCAGACGTCAAAGTCAATGGCCCGACCCTCAGCGTCAAAAGCAAGGACACTAGGGGTAGCCATGACAGTAGTGGACTAGCAGCGCGAGCAGCAGGGTAAGGGCAGTGCAGTGGTAGAGGCGCTGCTCTTACCGGACAGGGTGGCTCGGGCGACTCGGCGGCTCGGCAGCAACTACAGCTCGGCGGCTCGGGCGGCTCGGGCGGCTCGGCGGTACTACGGCTCGGCAACAACTGCACCTCGGTGGCTCGGCGACTCGTCGGCTCGGGCGGCTCAGGTGGCTCGGCGGCTCGGGCGGCTCGGGTGGCTCAGGCGGCTCGGCAGTCGCGGCGGCTTGGCAGATCGGCGGCTCAGTGGCGCCGGCGGCTCGGTGGTGACGGCGGGGCCGCGTGGGGACGGCAGCGGGGCCGGGTGGGGCGGCGACGAGGCCGCTGAGGGCGGCGGTGGGGCCACGAAGGGTGGCGACCGGCGCCTTAAAGGTGGGGCCGCGGGATCGCAAGGGTGGGGCGACGGGGCCAGCAGAGGCGGCGCCGGGGCCGGGAAGGGCGGCGCCGGGGCCGCAAGGGTAGGCGACGGGGCCGCTAAGGCGGCTAGGAGGGGTCGCGAGGGCGGTTCGAAGAGGCCGCGAGGGCGGCGCGAAAGGGCCGCGAGGGCGGCGTGACGCGACGGGGCCGCGAGGGCGGCGGATCGGGGCCGCGAGGGCGGCGCGACGAGGCCGCTAGGGCGGCGCGACGTGACGGGGCCGCGAGGGCGGCACGACGGGGTCGCAAGGGCGACGCGACGGGGCCGCTAGGGAGGCGCGACGCGACGGGGCCGCTGAGGCGGCGCGATGGGGTCGTAAGGGCGGCGCGACGGGCCCGTGAGAGGGGAGCGCGACTCGGGCAGAGGATGAGCGCGCTCCGGGCAGGAAAAAAAAAGGTTGGTGGGCCCTAGGATCTGTTCCCACAGGGGAACCTGCTCTATACCATGTGAGAATGAACGAGAATGAAATGACTAAGGGAAAGTTGGGTACAAGTACAGACCCTAGAAAGGTGTACCCATATGTGCACCCCACTATAGCCTACAGCAACTATGTCATATAAATCTGACAGTAGATGCCCTGCATTTGCATGTATAAAACACCTGGATTTATTGCAAGTTCTAATCTCCACTTACTAGCTGCAGGAGTATTGTATATAATAATGATCTAGAATAATAATTTAAACTACTCGTAGTGTAGCAGGTACAGTATCGCATTCATAATAGCATGTAGTGGATCACTCTATTGTGGTGGGCGACTTGGATGAACAGTGTTGACCGCCGCGTCACCTCTGGGTTAGCTGCGAGGTAAGGTTGGGGTCTGGTTCGTGTGACCCAAACTTGACGGACCCTGGGACCCCAGCTGAACCTACGCGCGTGACCCGAAGGTGACCTCGTAGTCAAATTTGGGTCAGGTTGGGGTGAGACCTTTTTAGAGATGGTTGACCGACACTCTCACATCTTACCGTGGCATATCATGATCATATTGGCTTGCATCTCGCCCCTCTCCACCCCCCCTTTTCCCCTCTTCCTTCCCCCTCACCTCCCCTTCCCCCCTCCCCTTCCCCCCCTTCCCCACCCCCCTCCCCACCCCGCTCCCCACCCATCTCCCCTCCCCACTCCCTTTCCCCTTCTTCTTTTATTTTTACTCCACTGCCCCTGAACGTTTTTCTTTGCTCTCTCCATTCCATTTGATTCGTTCGGCAGTTAAGGTGGGCAGGCCGGTCAGCACCTGCATTTATTTTCTTCTGCCCACGGGCAGCGTGTCTCACCTCCATCGCATGCCCTCCTCCGAAATCTTTCACCACTATGCCGGCGACCCACTCACGGTCAGTACCCCTCCTCCACCCCTCTGCTCCTTCCGTCACTTGTGAGTTGACTCGATTCGTATGCCGGCTACCTCCTCTTAACTGGTAACATCATCTAATCTTTCACCACTACGCCAGGGACCCGCTTACTGTCAGTTCCCGTCCTATCACCCTCCCCCCTCTCCCTCGTCACTTGTAATTTGACTCTATTCGTATGCCGCTCCTTCCGCTCCTCTGCTCAAATCTTTCACCACATCGCCAGCGATCCACTCACGGTTAGTTTCCCTCCTCTTCGCCTCTACCCTCTCCCATCCCCTTCAATTTGTAGGAGATAGTAAGGTACCAAAAAAAATTCTACCTCCCCTCCTATCCCGTGCCCCATGCCCCTCCCCTCCTATCCCGTGACCCATGCCCCTCCCCTTCAAATTGTGGAGATAGAAGACGATGGGACGACTCGCGAGACCACTATCGGACCGGATCTAGCAGCTGGTCAATCCTTCCACCACATCATCAAACTTAACAGATGCCTCCTCTCCCACGCACCACGCACATTTCCCTCCCTCTTCTTCCCTGTTCTTCAGATCGTTGAGATTGAAGACGATGGGACGATTCGCCAGACCACATTCGGCCCAGACCTAGCAGCCGGCCAATCCTTCCACCACGTCATCAAACCCAACGTCTGGTTCGGGGCGTTCCCCACCCTTGATTTCGACACTGCGCTGAATCGAACGGCTCGGGATGCAGGTTCAGCAGATACGCAGTACAGTTTGGTTGGATGCACTGTAGCTCCTGCTTTTGAGTTTGCAGATTTCGAGTTGGCTAATAGGGCGGATCTGGTGGCCAAGTTTCCCCATTTAGCCGATATCATCAGTATTTTGACCAGTCCATAGAGTACACTAATGCATTGGACATTGTACTTCGCATAAGATGTATACGTGCGTACTGTAGGATCATTCACTGCTGTACAAAGTGAGATATGTCAGTAAATTGTGCCTCCCTGAGTCCCCGACAGTAGCTGCTCCACGATATGCCTGCGAGAACATGGTGCAGGGTTGGGGGCAAGGGGATGAAGGAGAATGAGGGTGGATGAGAATGAAGTTGAGATGGCACCACTTCACGATTCTGGAGTCCCTGACGGTAGCTGCTCCACGATATGCCTGCGAGAACATGGTGCAGGGTTGGGGGCAAGGGGATGAATGAAGGGATGGGGAGAATGAGGTTGGATGAGAATGAATGTTGAGATGGCACCACTTCACGATTCTGGAGTCCCTGACAGTAGCTGCTCCACGATATGCCTGCGAGAACATGGTGCAGGGTTGGGGGCAAGGGAACAAATAAAATTAAGGAGGAATGTGGGAGGTCAATAGATGGTGCTTCCTACATTCCCCGAGTCAGGGACCCTGACAGAAGGTGCTCTACAAGATGCCTGCGAGAAAATGGTGCAGGGTTGGGGGCAAGGGGATGAATGAAGGGACGGGGAGAAGGTGGGAGGTCAGTAGATTGTGCTTCCTTGATTTCCCGATATGCCTGCGAGAAAATGGTGCATAGTTGGGGGCAAGGGGATGGATGAAGGGATGGGGAGAACGAGTGTGAGGTAACCTCAATGCTCAATGCTTGAGGTCCCATTGAGAGATGGCTCAATCCTCAATGCTCAATCCTCATGAGCTTCTTATGCTCATTCAATGCTCATGCTCAATCCTCTATGCTCAATCCTCTATGCTTAATCCTCTATGCTTATCATGTAATTTCGATGCCTGGATGGAATTAAGAAGCTTGTGAGATACTGGTGAAGGGTGGGAGCAACAAATGGTAAGCGCACATATGAGTGGAATGCCGAGGACGGAATAAGGGAGAGTAGGGAGGGGAGAGAGGAGAGCACTGGAAGGAATATAGGAAGAGAAAGGGGAGGGGAGAGGAGAGCAATGGAAGGGATACAGGAGGAGAGAGGGGAGGGGAGAGGAGAGCAATGGAAGGGATACAGGAGGAGAGAGGGGAGGGGAGAGGAGAGCAATGGAAGGGATACAGGAGGAGAGAGGGGAGGGGAGAGGAGAACAAAGGATGGGATACAGGAGGAGAGAGGGGAGGGGAGAGGAGAACAAAGGATGGGATACAGGAGGAGAGAGGGGAGGGGAGAGGAGAACAAAGGATGGGGTGTGGGAAATGGATGGAGGGTGGGAAACGGATGAGGGGTATGATGGGGGGGGTGAAGGAGTGGACTGGAGAGGAACGGGTTTAGGGTTTAGGGCTAGAGAGGATCCTTTACGTGCCTCAAGTGGACTGGCGAGAGTTTAGGACTGGAGAGGATCCTTTACGTGCCTCAAGTGGACTAGAGGGGAGGAGAGAGGTAAGAGGACTGGTGTGTCTTTGTTCACCTCTCCGCTATGCTCCGCCCCACCACCATCGCCTTGGCACTGAGGAACGCCAGCCTGTGTGCGCCTGACAGTGTAGCACCAAACCTTACCACACACCTTCATATCGCATCCCACTCATGCCATGTGCCTCGGCTCACCTGTCCGCTATACTCCGCCCCACCATCATCGCCTTGGCACTCAGAAACGCCAGCCTGTGTCCGCCTGACTGTGGCTGTAGCTGTGGTGCCCGCACCACCACCCTTGCTAACAGCACACCTTACTGCGCACCTTCGTACCGCGTTCCACCCATGCGGGTCAGCTCAGTGCTCACCTGTCCGCTATGCTCCTCCCCACCACCATCGCCTTGGCACTCAGAAACGCCAGCTCGTGTGCGCTTGTCCGTGGCTGTAGCTGTCGCGCCCGCACCACCACCTCCTGCTGATTGTCTCCCACGTTCTCTTTTGATACTGTGATCTTGCACTCTTCTTCAGGCATCATGTTTTGTTGCTCATTTACATCGTTTTGCACGCTCTCCGCCCTTTCCCCTGTTTCCAGCAACAGCAGCAGCTCCAGCCCCTCTATCCCCCTGATCCCTTCCTTCTCTGCTTTCTTCCCAAACCCTTCAGCGTTTTCAGCACGAGCAGCAGCAGCAGAGCCAGCAGCAGCAGAGCCAACAACAGCAGGAGCGGAGGGGAGAGGGCAGACGTGCAGGCCGAGAATGGAGTGTGCGAGGCTGTGCCATGCAGTCAGCAGCACACGACGATGCACATCCCTGCGTGTGGAGGAAGGGGGGGTGTGTGTGAATACAGTGAGGGTATTTACACATCAGGAACTGCTAAAAAAGGGTATCCGATTCAGAGGGGAGAGGACAGACGTGCAGGGCAAAAATGGAGTGTGATGAGAGGCTGTGTCATACACTCAGCAGAAAACGACAATCAACATCCCTGTGAGTGGATGGAGGGGGTTTGAGGGTAGATTGGCATGCGAGTGGATGGGGCTTGGGTGTATGTAGCTCTGGTGACTTTTGGGAATGGAGTGTGATGAGAGGCTGTGTCATACACTCAGCAGCAAACGGCAATCCTTAGCTGAGAGGATGGGGCGTGGGTATGTGGGTATGTGGGTGTGAGTGGGGGTGTAGGTGACTTATGAGAATGGAGTGTGATGAGAGGCTGTGTCATACACTCAGCAGGAAACGGCAATCCACATCCCTGTGAGGGAGGAAGGGGCCAAGCGGAGAGGAGAGTGGATGGGGGGTGAGAGTGGATGGGGGTGAGATTGGATGGGGGTTAACTCGTGTTGACTCACCAGAGGGCAACTGAGCCGTCCTGAGAACAGCCAAGCACCCAGGAAGGGCCGTTAGAGGGGTTGTTATCCGCCCACACGTGCACAGCCAACACTGGCAGTGGATGGTGCACTTCTATGTACCCACCACCGCCCCCTCTCACACACACATCCATCCTATCTTTCCCATTGTCTTCATATTTTCCACCTTCCACACCATTCCCACCTTCCATATGCATACGCCTTCCTCCTACCCCTCTCCCCCTCATATCACACCCTTCCTCTGTGATTGCTGCACCGTCCACCCACATCCTCACATCTTTCCCAACTTCCACATCTTTCCCAACTTCCACATCTTTCCCAACTTCCACATCTTTCCCAACTTCCACATCTTTCCCAACTTCCTCATCTTTCCCAACTTCCTCATCTTTCCCAACTTCCACATCTTTCCCAACTTCCTCATCTTTCCCACCTTCCACATGTATATGCCTTCCGCCTCCCTCTCGTCCCCCCATATCACCCCCCTCCTCTAACATTGCACCACCTTCCAGACCTATCTCCTCCTCATTCTTCTCTCTCCCCTCCTCTCCCTTTTCCACTCTCCTCTCCTCTCTTCCCTCTTCTCTCCCCTCTTCTCTCCCCTCCTCTCCCTTTTCCACTCTCCTCTCCTCTCTTCCCTCTTCTCTCCCCTCTTCTCTCCCCTCCTCTCTGCCCTCCTCTCTCCCGTGATCTCTCCCCTCCTCTCCCTTCTCTCTCACATCCTCTCTGCTAAGCTCCATTCCCTTCGCTCCCACCGTTCCTCCTCCCTCCTCCCTCCTCCCTCTCCTCCTCTCCCACGTCCTCTCTCTTATCCTCTCCCTCCCCCTCGCCTCGGGGGTGTGACAATAATGGTGGCATGTGTGGAGAGTCAGAAGGAACAGCCGGGTGTGACAATGACGGATTTGACAGCAAAGACCGCACCCCGTCCCCTTCGTTAAAACTTGTAGGCAGTGACAAAATACGGTGTGACAATAATGGGGGCTTGTGAGTGAAATCCGAACGAGCAGCCGGGAGTGACAGTGGCAGGGGTGACAATGGAAGGGGTGGTGATAGAAACGAAGGCGTGGGACGAGGGCTGCTCGTGACAAGGGCCAGAGGGGAGTAGCCTTTGAGCGTAGTGCCTCTTGGCAAACTGCCTTTGAATGAACTGCTGCCTCTGCGCGTTTTACTCCTCTTAGGCGCACTGCATTCTACCGTGCCTTCTCTGGCGGCTGCTCCTCCTCCTGCTGCTGCTCCTCCTCCTGCTCCTCCTCCTCCTCCTCCTCCTCCTCCTCCTCCTCCTCCTCCTCCTCCTCCTCCTCCTCCTCCTCCTCCTCCTCCTCCTCCTCCTCCTCCTGCTGTTGCTGCTGCTGCACCTCCTGCACCACCTGTTGCTTGGGGTGAAAGTGACCTTGCTACTACCTCTGCACCAGCAGCGCCAGAAGCACTGCCTTTGAATGAACTGCTTCCTCTGCGCGTTTTACTGCTCTTAGGCGCACTGCCTTTTACCGTGCCTTCTCCGGCTGCTGCTCCTCCTGCAGTAGCTGTGGCTCGCGGTGAAATCGAACCTGCTGCCTCTATGCCAGCAGCATCACCAAGGCCACTCGCCCTCGCAGCCTTATGTCGCTGGGGGTTTTCCCTGTATGCGCTTCCACTTGTCGATTCTGCTTTCGCTGCTGCTGCTCCTCCCGCAATAGCTGTAGCAGGACATCACGTGGCAAATTATTACTTAGTTCAAGTGGGTTAACCGAGTGAGGAACTACACGCACCATGATGATGGTTAATTGCCTTTAGCCATTACTCGCAACTTTCAATCTGACCGACACCCAGGTGTCATATCTGTCTGTTTAGTTGGGTTCTAATTATTGGGGGAAGAAAATGAAACAACTACCATACCCACAAGATTAGTAGTTGATCGTTTTCATACGTGTATTTATTTCCCTATAAGCGGAACGAGCAGCTCGTCAAGCCTGTGTCAGAACATTATAGCTTATACATTTGTGTAGGCTGTAGTGGGGTAGCCCATAAGGGGTACAACCCAATTAGGGTTAGTACTTGTACCCAACTGTTTCATAGTTCATTCATCCATTCTCACTTCTCGTCATGGTATCGAGCAGGTTCCCGAGTGGGAATACTGCCTAGGGCCCACCACGTACTTTTTTCTCCTCTGCCCGGAGCGCGCTTACCTCCTAAACCGAGTAGCGCCCCGAGACGCCTTTTGGCCGCCCTTAATGCCCCTCGAGCCGCCCTGCTTAGGCCCCGTCGGCCCCGATTAGGCCTCGCTTAGGCCTCGTTGCGGCCCCGCTTAGGCCCCGTCGGCCCCTCCCTTCGGCCCCGTCGGTCCCGCCTAGCACACCGTCGGCCCCTCCTAGGCCCCGTCGGCCCCGCTATAGCCCCGCTACGGCCCCGATTGGCCCCGCTTAGGCCCCTTCGTCCCCGTTGCGGCCCCGCTTAGGCCCCGTCGGCCCCACTTCGGCCCCGTTGCGGCCCCGCTACGGCCCCGCTTAGCCCACCGTCGGCCCCGCTATAGCCCCACTTAGGCCCCGTCGGCCCCGTTGCGGCCCCGCTACAGCCCCGCTTAGGCCCCGTTGGCCCCGCTTAGCCCGCCGTCGGCCCAGCTTAGGCCCAGTCGGCCCCGCTGCGGCCCCGTTTAGGCCCCGTCGGCACCTACTTCGACCCCGTTGCGGCCTCGCTACGGCCCCGTCGGCCCCGTTGCGGCCCCACTTAGGCCCCGTCGGCCCTGTTGCGGCCACACTTAGGCCCCGTCGGCCCCCACTTCGGCCCCGTTCCGGCCCCGCTACAGCCCCGCCACGGCCCTGTCGGCCCCGCTACGACCCCACCTACGGCCACTTCGGCCCCGCTACAGGCCCCGTCGGCCCCACTTCGGCCCCACTGCGGCCCCCCCTCTAAGGCCCCGTCGGCCCCACTTCGGCCCCACTGCGGCCCCGCTAAGGCCCCGTCGGCCCCACTTCGGCCCCACTAAGGCCCCTGAGCGTGCGCACTTTAGCCAGTACAAGAGTGCTCAGACCTTGTACGACGCTGTCGTTGCACGCTACTCTTCCCCTGCCACTGCTGCACTGAGCCGCCTCATGCTTCCCTTCCTCTTCCCTGACCTTGCTGCCTTTCCCACTGTCGCTGACCTCATTACGCACTTCCGCACTCTTGACACTCGCTACCGCGCTGCGCTTCCTGCTGAGTTCTGCGCCAAGAACCCCCCCCCCCCATGTACATCACCCTCTACTACATAGTCACCCGACTTCCTGACTCTCTTCGGGTAGTCAGGGACCACTTCCTCTCTGTTTGCCCCACCACTCTAACCGTTGACCTCCTCGAGAAGGCCCTCCTAGCGATAGAAAAGTGCATAGTCGCTGTAGGAGCCTCTCGTGGTGACCCTCGCACCCCCGTCTTTGAGGGGTGTTCTCCCTCCCCCCTCTTGCCCTCTGTCGCCTCTGCTGCTACGGCCGACCTCGTTGGTTTCGAGTCGGTCGGCGCTGCGTCTGCCCCAAGTGGGAGACGCCGCACCGGCAAGGGCAAAGGGGGCAAGGGCTCTGGAGGGGGTGGAGGGGGCGGTGGAGGTGGTGGTGGAGGCGGTGGAGGGAGTGGGGATGGTGGTGGGAGTGGTACCGGGGGTGGTGGTGGCGGCGGCAGCAGTGGAGGCGGCGGAGGCGGTGGAGGTGGCGGAGGGAGCGGAGGCGGCAGAGGTAGTGGAGGAGGCGGAGGTGGAGGAGGCGGCAGAGGCGGCGGTGGCGGTGGCGGCGGCGGCGGTGGTGGTGGTGCGAGTCGCGACTCTGCACCGAGGAGTGGCTCCGGTGGTGGTCAGCGCCAGCAGCAGCAGCGGAGCGGTGTGACCATGTCCCCTCAGCAGCTTCGTGAGTGGTACACTGCACGCCAGCGAGGTGGGGGTTTTGGTCCCTGCTCCTACGTTCTCCGTACCGGCGACCGCACTGGTGAGCAGTGCGGAGGTCCGCACTCCACCCAGTGCTGCTTTGGTCGCCTGACGGACGCGTGGCGTCGCCAGTTCCCTGAGGCGTCAGAGATCCCTCGCTGGGGAGATCTGGCCAAGGCTGGGGCTGCTATCTTTGATCTTGACTTTGATGCTATTCTTGCTGCCATGTATGCTATTGCTGATAGTGTTGAGGGTGCCTGTTACCTGTGTGTACCGCATGACCCGGGCATTGAGGCTGCTGCGCTAGGTGCTGGTGAGACTGCTGCTCTTGGCGCTAGTGCGTCTGTTGCCCCAGGTGCTGGTGAGTCTGCGCTCTCAGGTACTTCTTCGGCTCAGGCCCTCCACACCTTCACCCTGGACTCGGGTGCGTCCCGCTCCTTCTTTCGAGACCGCACCACTCTTACGCCGCTTAGTCGGCCGGTTGCAGTCTCTCTGGCAGACCCCTCTGGGGGTCCTGTCCTTGCTAGCTTCTCCACTGTCCTTCCGTGCCCTGCAGCCCCCTCTGGCACCCTGTCTGGTCTGTACCTCCCCTCGTTCTCTACGAACCTGGTGAGTGGAGCGGACCTGCACGATCGAGGGGTTGACGAGTTCACTCCTGCGAGTCAGCGAGTGACCCACTGCACGTGTGCTCGGACAGGCCGACACCTGGCCACGTTCAGTCATCGGCCAGGGTCGAGCCTGTACACCCTTACTACTGCGTCTCCTCCTGCTGCTGCGTCTGCCCTGGTAGCTGCGTCGAGTCAGGTGTTTGCTACGGCGTCCAGGTCTGGTCCTGAGTCTGCCCCCTGCTCGTGTCGTCTGCTGTCCCACCAGACTCTCCTTTGGCACCACCGCCTTGGTCACACTTCCCTGCCTCGTCTCAGAGGCATGGCCTCCCGTGTCCTTGTCTCTGGTCTTCCTCGGTCTCTCCCTCCCCTTCCTCCGGGGCCTGGCCCTACCTGCGTCCCCTGCGTCGAGGGGCGACAGCGCGCCGCCCCTCACTCCTCCGAGTTTCCTCCGACAGAGGCTCCACTGCAGACTCTCCACATGGACGTGTGGGGCCCAGCCCGAGTCAGTGGGCAGGGACGAGAGCAGTTCTTTCTGCTGGTTGTTGACGACTACTCGCGTTACACCACAGTCTTCCCCTTGCGCAGCAAGGGTGACGTCACTGAGGTGTTGATCGACTGGATCCGCGCAGCTCGTCTCCAGCTCCGAGAGAGTTTCGGCTCCGACTTTCCTGTTCTGCGTCTGCACTCGGACAGAGGCGGGGAGTTTTCCTCTGCCCGTCTGGGAGCCTTCTGTCGTGCACAGGGCATCCGCCAGACCTTCACGCTTCCGGCCTCTCCACAGCAAAATGGGATTGCTGAGTGCCGCATTGGCATGGTCATGGACGTCGCTCGTACGTCCATGATGCATGCGGCTGCCCCCCGTTTTCTGTGGCCGTTTGCGGTTCAGTACGCCGCGCATCAGCTCAACCTTCAGCCCCGGGTCTCCTTGCCAGAGACCTCCCCCGCCTTGCGGTGGACCGGGAAGGTTGGCGATGCGTCTGCATTTCGGGTCTGGGGATCTAGGGCGTTTGTCCGCGACTCGTCTGCGGACAAGCTGTCCCCCCGTGCTGTTCCCTGCGTCTTCCTTGGCTCCCCCCCCCCCGACGCGCCTGGCTGGCGGTTTTACCACCCCACCTCGCGACGTGTTCTGTCCTCCCAGGACGTCATCTTTGACGAGTCGGTGCCTTACTACCGTCTCTTCCCCTACCGCACTGCGCCCCTCCCCCCGCCGACGCTCTTCCTTGCGCCAGGTGCTACCCAGGTAGACCCCCTCCCTCCTCAGGGTCCTGCCTCTTCAGGTGTGTCCCAGGTAGACGCAGTCGAGCCTGTCGAGGTAGCTGTTGACTCTGGTGCTGCTAGAGGTGCTGAGCCTGCGGGTGCCGGGTCTGCGGGTGCCGGGTCTGCGGGTGCTGGGTCTGGGGGTGCTGAGACTGGGGGTGCTGAGCCTGGGGGTGCTGAGTCTGGGGGTGCTGAGACTGGGGATGCTGAGCCTGGGGGTGCTGGGTCTCCTCGTGTGGCCGCCGGCGGTGCTTCGTCGAGGCGGGAGCCGCTCTCTCCACAGGAGCTGCGCGAGTGGTTCGCCCGCCGCTGGAGACGTGCTGCTGAGTCTGGGGGTGCTGCTGGAGCTACTAGAGTTGGTCCTGCTAGAGCTGCTGTTGGTGCTGGTGCTGCTGGAGGTGGAGCTGCTGAGGGTGTTGGCGCTGGTGTTTCTACTGGTGCTGGTGCGTCTGGGGGTGCTGCTGAGGCAGACGGTTCTACTGGAGTTGGAGCTAGTGGGGGTGTTGGCGCTGGCGTTGCTGCTGGCGCTGGTGCTTCTGAGGGTCCTGGAGTTGGCGCTGTTGCAGCTGGAGGTTCTGCTGGCGCTGGTGCTGCCGCTGGGGGTCCTGGTGCCGTCCTTACTGGTTCTGGAGGCGCTGCGCGGCCGAGGCCGTACTTCGTTCCCCTCCTGGAGCAGGTTCTTGGTCTCCCTCCCTCTACTGGTCCTGCTCCTCCCTTAGAGTGTCCGCAGCCTGTCCAGTCCCAGTCCCAGTTACAGCCCGCCTCCCCGCTACCTGCTCCTTCTCCCTACACTGGTCCTACTGGAGGTCTTGCTGAGCGTCGTCAGCCTGCGTCTCGTCCTGCGTCGCCTGTTCGTGCTGCTTGCACTAGTGGTCGTACTGCGCGTCCGCGTCCTCCTGCGGTCCCCGGCACACACAAGATGGCACTGCTTCCGTCCACTGCTCCTCTGCGTGTCCCTTTGCCGTCTCCTCCACAGTCCTCTCTTCCTTCGCTTGCTGACCCGGAGTCCGACTCCCTTCGTGCTGCTAGTCCTTTGGTCACGCGCCTTCTTGCTACTGTTGTCACTGACCCTACCTTTGAGTCCACTGCTGCGTCTGCTCTAGTTGCTGAGCTTGTCGACTTCGCTGCTCGCTGCCATCTAGACTACGCTGCTAGTCTTGTTGCTACGTCTGAGTCTGTCTGTCCTCCGTCCGTCGGGGGTGAGTGTGCTCTTAGCACGGACGTCCTTGAGGACAGGCAGGAGGAGTTCCAGTGCTTTGCGGCTGCTTTGCCCCATCTCGTGTCCACGTTGATTGCCCCTGAGGGAGACCCTAATGCACCAGACATCCCGACTCCTCGATCGTACGCTGAGGCGATCAAGGGTCCCTACTCCTCTCAGTGGCAGTCGGCCATGGACGCAGAGATGGCTTCCTGGAAGTCCACAGGCACCTACGTCGACGAGGTTCCCCCACCTGGGGCGAACATCGTCAGTGGGATGTGGATCTTCAGGGTGAAGCGGCCGCCTGGCTCTCCGCCTATCTTCAAGGCGCGTTATGTGGCTCGAGGCTTCAGTCAGCGGCAGGGAGTTGACTACTTTCAGACCTTCTCTCCCACCCCGAAGATGACCACTCTTCAGGTGCTGCTACACATAGCCGCTCAGCGAGACTACGAGCTTCACTCACTTGACTTCAGCACAGCTTTCCTGTAGGGCGGCCTGCACGACGAGATCTGGCTGCGCCGCCCTCCTGGCTTCACTGGGTCGTTTCCTCCTGGTACCCAGTGGAGCCTCCGGCGGCCAGTCTACGGTCTCCGCCAGGCGCCCCGTGAGTGGCACGACACACTGAGGACTACACTTGCGGCTCTTGGGTTTGCTCCTTCTACAGCCGACCCGTCGCTATTTCTACGCACCGACACCTCTTTGCCGCCGTTCTACATCCTCGTGTACGTCGACGACTTGGTCTTTGCCACTGCTGACACTACTGGACTCGCCCACGTGAAGTCCGAGCTGCAGAAGAGACACACGTGCACAGACCTGGGTGAACTGCGCAGCTACCTTGGCTTGGAGATCACCCGGGACAGAGCACAGCGCACCATTACCCTGACTCAGTCACACATGGTGCAGCAGGTCCTTCAGCGCTTCGACTTCACGTACTCCTCGCCTCAGGCCACTCCTCTGTCTACTCACCACTCGCTCTCAGCTCTGCCTTCGGATGAGTCCGTAGAGTCGAGTGGCCCGTACCCAGAGCTTGTTGGCTGCCTCATGTACCTGATGACCTGCACACGACCTGACCTTGCATACCCTCTTAGCATCTTGGCACGCTATGTTGCTCCTGGGAGACATAGACCAGAGCACATGGCTGCAGCGAAGAGGGTGTTGCGCTACGTGTGCAGTACGTCGGGCATGGGGCTAGTGCTTGGAGGGCGACGTCGAGTGGTCCTCACAGGTCACGCTGACGCTTCTTGGGCTGACGACCAGGCTACGCAGCGGTCGTCACAGGGTTACACCTTCAGCCTTGGTTCCGGCTCTGTTTTGTGGCGGGCTACCCGCTCGTCCTCTGTTCTCGGCTCCAGCTGTGAGGCTGAGATCTACGCTGGGGCCATGGCTACACAGGAGCTACGCTGGCTCACCTACCTGCTGACTGACCTAGGAGAGCCGCCTCGTTCTCCTCCAGTTCTGTACGTAGACAACAAGGCCATGCTGGCCTTGTGTCGGGAGCACAGACTGGAGCACATAACGAAGCACATTGCTCTCCGCTACTTCCTGTCTCGTGAGCTGCAGCAGCGTGGTCAGCTCCGCCTCACCTACGTGGCCTCTGAGGCAAACACTGCTGATATCTTCACCAAGGCCCTTCCGCCTTGTGATCATCAGCGCTTCTGTACTGTGCTAGGTCTTGTGCCTACCTGGCCTCACTTGCTCACTGCTTGATCTTGTTTGTACTGTCTTCTTTCTATACCTGCCCTTGCTTGTTTTACCTTTATATATATGACCTTCCATGTGAACTGGCCTTGTGGCCTTACTCTTGTGCTTGGACTGTGTGGTGACTTTGTGATCCACCCTGAGCTTGCTTTGCTTTGCTTTGCTTTGCTTTGCTTGACTGGTCTTGTGACCACTTGTTCTCCCCCACATTGCCTATGGGGGTGTGTCAGAACATTATAGCTTATACATTTGTGTAGGCTGTAGTGGGGTAGCCCATAAGGGGTACAACCCAATTAGGGTTAGTACTTGTACCCAACTGTTTCATAGTTCATTCATCCATTCTCACTTCTCGTCAGCCTGTCCAAACCTCTCGCGTGCATTATTGATTGCACTGTTGTACTCAAGCTTGGCGGTTGCAGCGCGTCCCGCGCATTCAGCGGTTTGCATGTCGCAGCAAATAACGAACCGTAGCGAATCCCATCGAAACCCTCAACATTTTCGCCGCGTCGCGGGTGCTGCGACTGATTTGGCGCTCCCGCATTGCATTATTGGAATGGGAGAAATTGTATAGAATTGGATTCCTCCTCACCTCCCTCCCTCCCCTTCCAAGGAGTGGTTTGACCCATCCTTGGTGGGTTTCTCCTCTTAGTCCATGTTCCGTAATTGTAGCTTTTGAAATCTCCCGACTGAAATAAGCAGCCGTAATAGTGACCCCAAGCCTCTTTTTTCCGTACAAATTTTCTCCTACGGACCCCAAGGAGAGAAATTCGTCATCATGTTGCAGAGGTTCCTTCTCGTGCTCGCCTTGGCGTACGGGCTGCGGGGCAGCGAAGGAGCTCAAGGAGATGAACTTCCAGCAAATCACGATCAGAGCCATCTACGTAAGATGCGTTTCCCATGTTGCTGAGGTTCCTTCTCGTACTGGCCTTGGCTTACGGGCTGCGGGGCAGACTTTTGAGGCGCCTCAAAAGTGAATCTGTCATAATGTTTCTGAGGTTCCTTCTTTTTCTGGCCTTAGCGTACGGGCTGCGGGGCAGACTTTTGAGGCGCCTCAAAAGTAAATCTGTCATAATGTTTCTGAGGTTCCTTCTTTTTCTGGCCTTAGCGTACGGGCTGGCTGTGGGGCAGACTTTTGAGGCGCCTCAAAAGTAAATCTGTCATAATGTTTCTGAGGTTCCTTCTTTTTCTGGCCTTAGCGTACGGGCTGGCTGTGGGGCAGACTATTGAGGCGCCTCAAAAGTAGATTCGTCATCATGTTCCTTCTCGTGCTCGCCTTGGCGTACGGGCTGCGGGGCAGCGAAGGAGCTTAAGGAGAAGAAATTCCAGCAAATCAGGATCAGAGCAATCGACGTAAGATGCGTTCTCGTTGCCGAGGCGACATATTTTCGTGTGAGGGGAGCCGATGAGGGAAGGGCGAGAGGGGATCGGCGAGTGAGTTTTTTGTATTGTAGATGTGATGATTAATTTTGTTCGCCGATGTATCATAATGCCCAAATCTGGTGTCGTTTCCCTTGCGCCCCCACTAAGTTTACCTGCCTATCACCCACTAACCTTTGTCGGGTAATATGTTTACTCAAATGCGTGGAAAGCCTCTTAGACTAGTGGTTCTCCTGTTGTTTCTTCTGCACAAAGCATGCAACGGCTTTCCGAATCTCAACACAAATCACCTAAAACCACCTGTTTGGCACTCATTTATTCCCATCCCTTGTTGTCTCCCCACCCTCCCCATTACAGTCGGATTCGTAAAAAGCTCCATGTTTGAATCCGCATACTCAGGCAACTCACGCAGTCTCTTGCTCGCCCAAGATGCCTCATCGCAGCGCAAACTGCAGTCGCAGGAGGAAGAGGAGAGGAAGAAGACTTCCAAGGCGCCTCAAAATTCGCGCAATTTCTTGCTCGGCCTAGATGCCTCATCGCAGCGCAAACTGCTGTCGCAGGGGGAAGAGCAGAGGAAGAAGCAGCAGGAGATGAGCCGGCTTCAACAGGAGGCGTCATACAAGAGTATGCTTGCATACCGGGAGAATGAGTGTCAGAAGGAGCTGCAGAAGCAGGAGAAGGTGAAGCAGCAACAGGAACTGGAACGGCTTGAGAAGGAGCGACCGGAGTTGAAGCAGCAGCGGCTGGAAAATGAAGAAGAGCAGAGGAAAAAGCAGCTGGAGCTGAACAAGCTTCAAGCGGAATTGTCATACAAGGCTATGTTGGCATACCGCGAAAGGGAGCGGTAGTCGGAGCTGCAGAAGCAGCCGCAGCAGCAGAGGCAGCGGAGACGAAGCATGGTGACCTGCGTCCGGAAGGAAAAAAATTGCACCGCGGGCATGTGCAAGGATGGGGAGACGTGCAAACCTTTGAACACGTGCAGGGGGTACATTTGCCTCGTAGCTCGTTCTAATCTGCAGACTAAGACGCCCATGAAGAATGTGGATAAGATTAGTAAGAGTCCCGAGCAGGGGTCTTTGTCTCCAGAGGAAGAGAAGAGGACAATTGGAAAGCACGTGGAGGAGAGTGTTAAGGGAAAGAGGAGCAATGGGAAGGTACTATGGCAGTCAAGCCCTTGGATACGCCTCCCATGTGTGAAATGAGTGTGTGTGTGTGGTATTTGGTAAGGGGAAGCGGGATGGAGGGGGTGGGCGGGCGGGTGACAGTTATGAAAATTATATATATATATGTATATATATTTTATGGCGTGTAATTTTATGGAAGTAGTGAACTGAACACGGCGATGGATTGTAAGGGATTCTCTATGTAATATGCTTTATGGTGATTACAGGTTTTACATGAGATATTCTAAGGAATTTTTTTTGGCATTCCTTACGGAGCCCGACTACATCGCGTACAGCAACAACCGTTGTTCGTCCGTTACTGCTAACGGGACTTCGCCAACCTCGCGCGCACTGTTTTGCCAAACCTCGCACTGCTGGCCCGGCCGTGTCGGCCTACGCTTCGGGACTAGCTCGAGCCTCGCTGCCAGCATAGCACTAGCTAGCTCGCACGCACCGCGTTACCGTTTGCATGTTTTCGCGTATAAATGTTCGCTCATGCCTTCGCTCACATCTTTGTACTCGTTTGACACCTTAGTGCAATTCTCGCTACTTCGATTCATTGCACCCGTGATATTACCAAGATACTTGGTATTCAGAGCCCCTTTCTTTCGGACCGCGCATCTCCGCACCCCAGGAAATCAACTTTTGATTTTTCACTCGAAGGGACTCACGCACCTTAGCACCTAGGAGCCGCTGTCCTCGCGTTCTCTCGAAAACGCGTGCAGCCACGATTGCGCCTAGACTAAGACGAGCCGACACCCTTCGAAATGGCTGAGCATATCGATATCACGACCCTCACGCAGGAGCACTTGAACGATCTGCTGCGACAAATCCGCGAGAGCGCCGAGGAAATCGCAACGCTGACGGCAGAACGTTTGTCCCTGCAAAATGACCTCACACAAGCACAACAAGCACAATCTCAAGCACCTGGCACTCCGGAACAGCCAGCAGCACAAGCATCATAACATGGAAGCGTGGGGCAACCCGCGAGCGCGGCCAGTGATGGCGTCGTCCGCCCCGACGGAAACGACGACCACGGCACGACACACCCCGAAGCGACGAATGCGGCCCGAAGCCAGCCACGCGTCACAATTTCGGCACCAACCGACGGTTCGGCACTGCCGTCACCAATGCCGCTGAAGCCGCAGCATCCACCATGCTTCGATCCCAGCCAAAGGGGTGGTCCTACTGTTCAGGCGTGGTTGTTCACGATGAACGTATTTTTCGATGCCAACTACGTCTCGGAGGATACGGCGAAAATCCGCTACGCCGTGTCGCTGCTGCGAGGACCCACCATGGATAGGTGGCGCGTCATCGTCATGAAGCCGATGGACTACGCGACACTACCGACACGGGAAGGACAAACCGGACCCTGGGCACTGTCAGATTATTATAGCTGATGCATGTTTGTAGGCTATAGTGGGGTAGCACATATGGGGTACAGTTTGCTAGGTCTGTATTTGTACCCAACTCTGACTTAGTCAATTCATTCCTCTGCTCATAGTTTCACATGGTATAGAGCTAGGTCCCTCCAGGACCGAATTTTTTTTTGGGCCCACCGAAGCGCGCCCCGAGGCGCGCCCCTTTTTTGTTTTAGCGACCCTTCGGGTCGCCCTCTCCCCTGCGGCCCCGCCGCCTGCCCCTTACGCGGCCCCGCGCTGGCCCCTTACGCGGCCCTGCGCCGCCGGCTCCTACGCGGCCCCGCGCCGGCCCCTTACGCGGCCCCGCGCCGGCCTCCTTCTCGGCCCCGCCGCCGGCCTCCTACACGGCCCGCCGCCGGCCTCCTACTCGGCCCGCCACCGGCCTCCTACACGGCCCGCCGCCGGCCTCCTACTCGGCCCGCCGCCGGCCTCCTACACGGCCCCGCCGCCGGCTCCTACTCGGCTCCGCCGCCGGCCTCCTACACGGCCCGCCGCCGGCCTCCTACACGGCCCGGCCCCGGCTCCTACTCGGCCCGCCGCCGGCCTCCTACTCGGCCCGCCGCCGGCCTCCTACACGGCCCCGCCGCCGGCTCCTACTCGGCCCCGCCGCCGGCCTCCTACTCGGCCCGTCGCCGGCCTCCTACTCGGCCCGCCGCCGGCTCCTACTTGGCCCTACCGCCGGCCCTACCGCCGGCCTTGTCCCGGCCCCGCCACTGCACTGCAGCCGAGCCGCCCAGCAGCAGCCGAGCCGCCCAGCAGCATCCGAGCCGCCCAGCAGCAGCCGAGCCGCCCAGCAGCAGCCGAGCCGCCCAGCAGCAGCCGAGCCGCCCAGCAGCAGCCGAGCTGCCTAGCAGCAGCCGAGCCGCCCAGCAGCAGCCGAGCCGCCCCGCAGTAGCCGAGCCGCCCCGCAGTAGCCGAGCCGCCCGGTACCTGAGCAGCCCGAGCCGCCTGAGCTGCACGAGCAGCCCGAGCCGCCTGCTGCTGACCTACCCGACTCTCCCATCCCGGTGAGACTTTCAACTGCTGCTATGGCCACCCCCAATGTTCTCACTTTTGACGCTGAGGGGAGGGCCATTGACTTTGCCGTCTGGATCGAGGATCTGCAGCTGTACTTACTGTGTGATGCGGTAGATGAGGTCTCTCTCTTTGACTTTGTCTCTGGCGCTGTCCCTGCCCCGCCTGCTGATGCTGACTCTGCCGTTCGCTCCAAGTGGGCGACCCGCGATGCTGCTGCACGTCTTGCTGTGCGTCGCCACCTCCCTTCCTCTGAGCGTGCCCACTTTAGTCAGTGCAAGACCGCTCAGGCCTTGTACGACGCTGTAGTTGCGCGCTACTCCTCCCCTTCCTCCACTACCCTTAGCCGCCTCATGCTACCGTTTCTCTTCCCTGACCTCGCTTCCTTTCCCACTGTCGCTGACCTCGTTACCCACCTCCGCGCTAGTGACACCCGCTACCGCGCTGCCCTTCCTGCTGAGTTCCGCGCTGCGAACCCTCCTCCCATGTACATCACTCTCTACTTTCTCGTCACCCGTCTTCCTGAGTCCCTTCGTGTCGTTAGGGACCAGTTTCTCTCTGTCTGTCCCACCACTCTCACTGTCGACCTCCTTGAGGAGTCCCTGCTAGCGGCTGAGAAGAGTATTGTCGCTGTAGGGGCCTCTCGGGGTGACCCTCGCACCCCCATCTTTGAGGGGTGTGGTCCCTCCCCCCTGCTGCCCTCTGTCGCCTCTGCCGCTGCGGCCGACCTCGTTGGTTTTGAGTCGGTCGGCGCGGCGTCTGCCCCCAGTGGCAGACGCCGCACTGGCAAGGGCAAGGGGGGCAAGGGAGCGGGTGGAGCCAGAGGGGGCGGTGGAGGAGGCGGTGGGGGTGGAGGGGGGAGTGGGGGTGGCGGGGGGGGTGGTGGCGGGAGTGGAGGTAGTAGTGGCGGCGGTGGAGGCGGAGGTGGCGGCGGAGGTGGTAGCGGAGGAGGCGGTGGGAGCGGTGGGAGCGACGGTCCTGGTGGGGGAGGTGGCGGTGGCGACGGGGGTGGCGGTGGAGGCGGGGGTGGCGGTGGAGGAGGGGGTCGGAGTGGCTCGTCCCAGCGGAGCGGCTCTGGGGGTGGTCAGCGCCAGCAGCAGCAGCAGCAGCAGCAGCCACAGCAGCAGCCGCAGCAGCAGCAGCGCTCTCGCACCGTCCCCGGCCCTCAGCAGCTCCGTGAGTGGTACTTGCAGCGTCAGCGCGGTGGTGCGCTTGGTCCCTGCCCCTACGTTCTTCGCACTGGTGACCGTGCAGGGGAGAGGTGTGGAGGCGCCCACACAGCCCGTCGCTGCTTTGGCCGCCTGACCGACGCCTGGCGTCAGCAGTTTCCGGAGGCCGCTGAGATCCCCCGCTGGGGAGAGCTGTCTAGGGCTGGTGTAGCTATTTATGATCTTGATTTTGATGCTATTCTCTCTGCTATGTATGCTGTGACTGGTAGTGATGAGGATGACTGTTACCGGTGTTTCCCGCCCGACCCGGGCATTGGTACTGCCGCGTCAGGTACTAGTGAGGCTGCTGCTCTAGGTGCCAGTGCGTCTGTGCTTTCAGGTACTGGTGAGTCCGCCCTCTCAGGTACTGTGTCGGCTTCGGCCTCTCACACCTTCACCCTTGACTCTGGAGCGTCTCGCTCCTTCTTTAGGGACCGCACCACTCTCACGCCGCTGAGTCGGCCTGTTGCGGTGTCCCTGGCGGACCCCTCTGGGGGGCCTGTCCTGTCTCGCTTCTCCACTGTCCTCCCGTGTCCGGCGGCCCCCTCTGGCACCCTGACTGGTCTCTACCTCCCCTCGTTCTCGACGAACTTGGTGAGTGGTGCTGACCTCCAGGATGCAGGTGTCCACCAGTTCACCCCTGCTCGTCAGCGGGTGACCCACTGTACGGAGGCGGATACAGGTCGCCACCTGGCTACGTTTACACGTCGGCCGGGGTCGAGCCTGTACACACTGACCACTGCTTCTCCTCCAGGTACTGCGTCTGGTAGGGCCCCTTCGTCTGGTCAGGTGTTTGCTGCAGCGTCCAGGTCTGGTCCTGAGTCTGCCCCTTGTTCGTGTCGTCGTCTGTCTCACGAGACCCTCCTCTGGCACCACCGCCTTGGCCACCCCTCTCTGCTTCGGCTCAGAGGCATGGCCTCGCGGGTCCTTGTGTCTGGTCTTCCCCGGTCCCTCCCTCCCCTTCCTCCGGGCCCTGGCCCTGCCTGTGTCCCCTGTGTCGAGGGGCGCCAGCGTGCTGCCCCTCACTCCTCCCAGTTTCCTCCGACAGAGGCCCCGTTGCAGACGCTTCACATGGACGTGTGGGGCCCAGCCCGCGTCCGTGGACAGGGTCAGGAGCGCTACTTCCTGCTAGTGGTTGACGACTACTCGCGTTACACCACAGTCTTCCCCTTGCGCAGCAAGGGTGAGGTCACTCAGGTGTTGATCGACTGGATCCGCGCAGCTCGTCTTCAGCTTCGGAGAAGCTTTGGCTCTGACTTCCCTGTCTTGCGTCTGCACTCGGACAGAGGCGGAGAGTTCTCCTCGGCCCTCCTGAGTACCTACTGTCGTGTGCGAGGCATCCGTCAGACCTTCACGCTTCCGGACTCACCACAGCAGAATGGGATCGCTGAGCGCCGCATTGGCATGGTCATGGACGTCGCTCGTACGTCCATGATGCATGCGGCTGCTCCCCATTTTCTGTGGCCGTTTGCGGTCAGGTACGCTGCGCACCAGATCAACCTCCACCCCAGGGTCTCTCGACCGGAGACCTCCCCAGCTCTGTTGTGGACGGGGAAGGTTGGCGATGCGTCGGCGTTCCGGGTCTGGGGATCTCGGGCGTTTGTTCGCGACCTGTCTGCGGACAAGCTGTCCCCTCGTGCTTCTCCCTGCGTCTTCCTCGGGTTCCCCCCCGACGCCCCTGGGTGGCAGTTTTACCACCCCACCTCTCGACGTGTTCTGTCCTCCCAGGACGTCACGTTCGACGAGTCGGTACCCTACTACCGCCTCTTCCCCTACCGCACTCCGTCCCTCCCCCCACCCCCCCTCTTCTTGGTCCCAGGTCCCCCCCCAGTAGTCCCCCTCCCCCCTCAGGGTCCTGCCCCTTCAGGTGTGTCTCAGGTAGACGCGGTCGAGCCTGTCGAGGTCACTGGTGACTCCGGTGCTGCTGCGGGAGCTGAGCCTGGGGGTGCGGAGTCTAGGGGTGCTGAGCCTGGGGGTGCGGAGTCTGGGGGTGCTGGGCCTGGGGGTGCTGGGCCTGGGGGTGCTGAGCCTGGGGGTGCTGTGCCTGGGGGTGCTGTGTCTGGGGGTACTGAGCCTGGGGGTGCTGAGCCGGGAGGTGCCGAGCCTGGAGGTGCTGTGCCTGGGGGTGCTTCGTCTCACCGGGAGCCGCTCTCTCCACAGGAGCTGCGTGAGTGGTTTGCCCGGCGCTGGAGGCGTGCCGCTGGTGCTGGTGGTTCTTCGGCTGCGGAGGGCGCTGCTGCCACGCGACCTGGCGGTGCTCGTCCTGTGGGTGCTGGAGCTGCTGGGTCTGAGTGTTCTCCTGGAGCTGGTCCTGCTGAGGACGTTGGCGCTGAGCCTGCGGTTGGTGGTCCGACTGACGGTGCTCCTGGTGCTGCTGCTGGAGGTTCTGGAGCTTCTGGTGGTTCTGCTGGAGGTGCTGCTGGAGTGGGTGCTCCTGCCGGGGGTGCTGGTGCTGTTCCTGCTGTTTCTGGCGTCGCCGCGCGGCCTCGACCGTACTTCGTTCCGCTCCTGCAGCAGGTTCTTGGTCTTACACCTCCTCCTCCTTCCTTAGAGGGTCCGCAGCCTGTCCGGTCACAGCCACAGCTACAGCCTGCCTCCCCTTTGCCTGCTCCTTCTCCCTACGCTGGTCCGACTGGAGGTCTTACTGAGCGTCGTGAGCCTGCGTCTCGTCCTGCGTCGCCTGTTCGTACTGAGCGCGCTAGTGGTCGCGGGTCGCGTCAGCGTCCTCCTCCTGTCCCTGGCACGCACCGGATGTCACTGCGTCCGTCCACTGCTCCTCTGCGTGCCCCTTTGCCTTCTCCTCCTGCTTCCTCTCTTCCTGCTCTTGCCGACCCGGAGTCGGACTCTCTTCGTGCTGCCAGTCCTACTGTCACGCGTCTCCTTGCTACTGCTGTCACTGACCCTTCCTTCGAGTCGTCTGCTGCGTCTGCCCTTGTCACTGAGCTTGTCGACTTTGCTGCGCGCTGTCGTCTAGACTACGCTGCTCGTCTTGTCGCTGAGTCTGAGTCCGCCTGTCCTCCGTCCGTCGGGGGTGAGTGTGCCCTTGGCACGGACGTCCTAGAGGACAGGCAGGAGGAGTTCCAGTGTCTAGCCGCTGCTTCACCTCGTCTCGCGTCTGTACTGCTAGCCCCTGAGGGAGACCCGGATGCACTAGACATCCCGACTCCGCGTTCTTACGCGGAGGCCGTAGAGGGTCCCTACTCCTCTCAGTGGCAGGCAGCTATGGATGCAGAGATGGCTTCCTGGAAGTCCACAGGCACCTACGTTGACGCGGTTCCCCCTCCTGGGGCGAACATCGTCAGTGGCATGTGGATCTTCAGGGTGAAGCGGCCGCCGGGCTCGCCGCCTGTCTTCAAGGCGCGTTACGTGGCTCGTGGCTTCAGTCAGCGGCAGGGAGTTGACTACTTTCAGACCTTCTCTCCCACCCCGAAGATGACCACTCTTCGGGTGCTGCTGCACATTGCCGCTCAGCGCGACTACGAGCTTCACTCTCTCGACTTCAGCACTGCGTTCCTGCAGGGTAGCCTGCACGAGGAGATCTGGCTGCGCCGTCCGCCTGGCTTCACTGGGACTTTCCCTCCTGGCACCCAGTGGAGCCTCCGACGGCCAGTCTACGGTCTCCGCCAGGCACCGCGTGAGTGGCACGACACACTGAGGACTACGCTTGCGGCTCTTGGGTTTGCTCCTTCTACTGCTGACCCGTCGCTGTTTCTTCGCACCGACACTTCCCTGCCGCCGTTCTACATCCTCGTGTACGTCGACGACTTGGTCTTTGCCACAGCGGACACTGCTGGACTCGCCTACGTGAAGTCCGAGCTGCTGAAGAGACACACGTGCACAGACCTGGGTGAACTGCGCAGCTACCTTGGCTTGCAGATCACTCGGGACAGAGCACGCCGCACCATTACCCTGACTCAGTCACACATGGTGCAGCAGGTCCTTCAGCGCTTCGGCTTCACGTACTCCTCGCCTCAGGCCACTCCTCTGCCTACTCGCCACTCACTCTCAGCTCTGCCTTCGGATGAGTCCGTAGAGTCGAGTGGTCCGTATGCAGAGCTTGTTGGCTGCCTCATGTACCTGATGACCTGCACTCGACCTGACCTTGCATACCCTCTGAGCATCCTTGCACGCTATGTTGCTCCTGGGAGACACCGACCAGAGCACATGGCTGCAGCGAAGAGGGTATTGCGCTACCTGTGCAGTACGTCGGGCATGGGGCTAGTGCTTGGAGGGCGGAGTCCAGTGGTCCTTACTGGGCACGCAGACGCTTCTTGGGCTGACGACCAGGCTACGCAGCGGTCGTCACAGGGTTACACCTTCAGCCTTGGTTCCGGCTCTGTCTCGTGGCGGTCTACTCGCTCGTCTTCGGTTCTCGGCTCCAGTTGTGAGGCTGAGATCTACGCCGGGGCCATGGCTGCACAGGAGCTTCGCTGGCTCACCTACCTGCTGACTGACCTTGGAGAGCTGCCTCGTTCTCCTCCAGTGCTGTACGTAGACAACAAGGCCATGTTGGCCTTGTGTCGAGAGCAGCGCTTGGAGCACAGAACGAAGCACATTGCTCTCCGCTACTTCCTTGCTCGTGAGCTGCAGCAGCGTGGTCAGTTGCGACTTGCTTACGTGGCCTCTGAGGCCAACACTGCTGATGTGTTCACCAAGGCACTTGCGCCTTGCGACCATCAGCGCTTTTGTACCCAGCTGGGTCTTGTACCTGTCTTGCCTCACTTGCTCTCTTCTTGACTTTACTTGTACTTTGACATATATATACCTGCTCTTGCTTGTCTAGTTTTATATATATGTCTTTACTCCTGCATGTGAACTGGCCTCTGGCCTTGCTCTTGTGCTCGGACTGTGTGGTGACTTTGTGATCCACCCTGAGCTTGTTTTGCTTTGCTTGACTGGTCTTGTGACCCCTTGTTCTCCCCCACTTTGCCTATGGGGGTGTGTCAGATTATTATAGCTGATGCATGTTTGTAGGCTATAGTGGGGTAGCACATATGGGGTACAGTTTGCTAGGTCTGTATTTGTACCCAACTCTGACTTAGTCAATTCATTCCTCTGCTCATAGTTTCACAGGCACCGTCGTATTTCGTGGAGGTGCCCCAGTCTCGCACGTGGGACGCGTGGTGCGCAGGTCTGCTTGCTCGTTTCGAGCCAATCGCGGCTTCGATCGCGGCGCGAGAGAAGCTCCGCACTTGGCGCCAACCCGGTTCCGTCCAAGATTACAGGAGCGGATTTCAGGCACTATGCGAGCAGGTGGGATATATGCACGAGAGTGAGCGCATCGACCGCTACATCGGCAGCCTGAAGCAGGACATCGCTCAGGAAATCTAGCTTCGCGGCGTCACCGACTTTCAAAAAATTCTCGCTATAGCGGAGAAACTTGATTTCGTCCGCCGACCGAGACCGGGGTCCTACGGAAGCAGCCATTGGGGACATCGGTCTCGTGGGACGAATGAGAGCGCCACGATACGTGCCGTTGCCGCAAATGCCGCTGCCGCACCATTTAAAGGGCGCTGCTTTGCGTGCAATCAGCCGGGACATCGCAAGAGCGAATGCCCGGAAAACGCTAAGGGAAGGGGGAAGCTGAGCAGCAGAAACAGACCAAGCAGCAGGGAAACGCTGGGAGTCAGTAGCAGTCAGGCCCTCTACTGACAGGTAACGCCGCTCGCCCGACCCAACCGACCCTCACCGAGTGATTGTGCCGGTTCACGTAATCGACCACACCCGGCCGAATAAGGAGGGTACTACGGTACACAGCCCCATACTACTTAGTGGGAAAATTGGGACGGACTTAGTAAAAATCTTCGTAGACGGGGGAGCCAGCCACAGCCTTATGAACACTGCCACAGCACGAAAACTGCGACTGCCACTGGACAGATGTTTACCTGAAATCGACGCAAGACTGGTAGACGGCACGCCGCTGGCGATACGGGAACGCGTAGACCGGGTTCGGATACGATGCTTGGGTAACTTCACGTTTAGCCAGGAAATGCTCGCAACGTCCCTCGACGGAACCGATATTCTACTCGGGCGTGATTGGCTGCAACGACACAATCCGCGAATCGACTGGACGACGGGTGACTGCATCGTGCGAGTGAACGGCAATAACATCGCCCTACCTCGCTGGGGCTCGCCCGAGTCTTCGTTGGTGCGTGTCAACGCGATCACGATGAAACGCGCCGCAGCGGCAGGAGCTGACGTGTACGCGGTCGACATTCCGGAAGCCGAGGCAGCAGACAAAGGAGGGGATTTACAGATCTGCCGTACCGAGTGACCGGGCAGCATTGTTGAAGCAGTACAGTAACATCTTCCCGGGCGACCTATCGACGGGATTGCCAGCTAAACGACCACAGAATAGAACTAGAACCAGGGGCACAGCCGACAGTACAGCGACAATTTCGACTGACCCAACCCGAACTGGACGAACTGAGGAAGCAGCTCGATTACCTACTCGAAAAGGAATTCATTCGCCCTAGTTCGTCGCCCTTCGCAGTACCGATACTGTTCACACCGAAAAAAGACGGGGGATTTCGCATGTGCATAGATTACAGAGCACTGAATAGGGTTACCATCAAATCCCGTTACCCCATCCCACGAGCCGACGAACTGATCGACCAACTGCGCACAACCCGGGTTTTCTCGAAAATCGATCTCAGAGGAGGTTACCACCAGATTCGTGTCAATCCGCCCGACTGCCCTAAGACCGCATTTCGTACACGCTACGGATCCTTCGAATACACCGTCATGCCCTTCGGACTGACCAACGCCCCCGCCACTTTTCAAATGACCATGAACGAAGATTTCCGCCCGCTCCTAGATAAGTGCGTCATAGTATATCTGGACGACATACTGATTTACATACAGGACATTGAAGAAATTTCTAAAATACTGAGTGAGAACCGCCTACTGACAAAAGCATCTAAGTGTGAGTTTTTACAGGACCGCCTGGAGTTACTAGGACACGTTATTTCAGCTGCAGGAGTAGAAATAGACCTGAAGAAAATTGCGACGATTCAAGCATGGCACGCGTCGACCAACTTGACCTAGTTGCAGAGCTTTTTGGGGTACATCAACTACGTGCGCCGGTTCGTCCCCGACATGGCGAAGCTGACTGCCCCGTTGATCGACCTGTTGAGGAAGGGGGTTGAGTACATGTGGGGGGAGAAAGAGCAAGCTGCCTTCTCGGCCCTCAAAAACATTTTGTGCTCACCGCCCGTGCTTCACATCGCAGATCCGCACCGTCCGTTCGAGCTCGTCACCGACGCAAGTGACATCGCTGTGGGAGCAGTACTGTTGCAGGACTTCGGGAACGGCCTCCACTCAATCGCGTACGAGTCCCACAAGCGGCACCCGCCCGAACGCAACTACCCAATACACGACCGCGAAATGCTGGCGATCGTGCACGCGTTCAAGGTTTGGCGGTGTTACCTGACTGGCGGCGACGTGACAGTACGGACAGACCACGGATCAGTACAGTACCTGCGCGCCCAACCAAATCTCAATCTGCGACAGATTCGCTAGTTGGACTACATCGAGTCCAACTTCCACTACACGGTTACGTACAAAAAAGGCGCCTCCAATATCGCCGACGCACTCACCCGCCCTACCGCCCAACTCCATGCCATCCTACTCGCCCAAACCAACCCGCTTTTAACAAGCCTATTCACCCACGGATACCGCACCGACTCATTCTTCACGACCGGAAATTCACAGCAACTGGCAGAAGCTAAAGGAGTTTATTACGTAAAAACAGGCACCAACCGCATCTGGTTACCCGCGTACTCACTACTGAGGGAGCTTCTACTGCAGGAGGCACATGACGGAATTACCTCGGGACATTTTGGGGTAGAAAAAACGCGACACCAACTATAGCGGTATTACTACTGGCCGGAGCTGTTGACCGACGTATAGCAGCACGTGGGCTCGTGCCCCACGTGTCAGGTGATGAAGAGCTCGAGGAAGCGGAAGGCAGGTCAATTGCAGCCAATACCACCGCCCGAGCGCGCTTGGCAGCAGGTTACCATGGACTTCGTCACAGGGTTACCTTCGAACCGTGGGGGTAACGACACGGTGATGGTCGTCGTTGACAGGTTGACGAAGATGGCACACTTCGCTGCGTGCAAAAAGTCGATCTCAGCCGAGGAGACCGCTCGCCTGTTCATCGCAGCCGTTGTTCGCCTGCACAGGATACCAGCAGCGATTATCAGCGACAGGGACACGAAGTTCACCAGCAACTTTTGGAAGAACCTCTAGGAGCAGTTCGGGACCAGGCTACAGTTCAGTTCGTAGTACCACCCTGAGACCGACGGTCAAACGGAGTGGACGAATCAGACGATGGAGCAGTTGATTCGTGCCATGTGCGATGACCCCACGACTTGGGAGCAGCACCAGCTGCTGATCGAGTTCGCGTACATCAACGACACGTCAGCGACGACGCAGCAGTCCCCCTTCTATCTGAACTACGGGCAAAACCCTACAGTGCCCATGACGCCGAGCCCGGACAACCCAACACCACGTGCACAACAATTCGCCAAAATTCTACAAGCTGCCCGCACCAGAGCCGAAGAAGCAATTAAAAAGGCAAACATCATCGCCAAGCGCAATGTTGACCGCCACCGCCGTCCAGTCACATACCAGTCAGGGGATTACGTACTACTCGACACGCAAAATCTGCGATTGCCCGACGTACCGAAACTTCGACCGCGCTACTGTGGCCCATTCCAAATCAGCCACATGATCACGCCAGTAACCGCGCACCTACGGTTACCGACCGACTGGTACATCAGCCCATCGTTCCACGTCAGCCTACTTCGCCCGTACATCGCAACCACCAGCCAACTGCCTCGTCACTGCCCGCATTCCATGACTCGCCCTGCATCGGAGCCGATCAACGAGCCTGAAAATATTCTAAGCCACCGGATTCACCACCCCACGGGAATCAGGAGGATTGAATCCCTCGTTCGCTGGAAGGACCGCACGCCAACCGAAGATAGCTGGGTGCCCCTGGCCAACATCGAAAAACACCCTGCCCTGCAAGTGTACCTAAGGAGCCGGGGATTCCGTGATATACACGCACTCGCGTAGCGGAGGGGGCTTCTTGTGGGGGGGGGGTAGTGTAAGGAATTTTCTCGGCATTCCTTACGGAGCCCGACTACATCGCGTACAGCAACAGCCGTTATTCGTCCGTTACTGCTAACGGGACTTCGCCAACCTCGCGCGCACTGTTTTGCCAAACCTCGCACTGCTGGCCCGGCCGTGTCGGCCTACGCTTCGGGACTAGCCCGAGCCTCGCTGCCAGCATAGCACTAGCTAGCTCGCACGCACCGCGTTACCGTTTGCATGTTTAGCGTACTAAATGTTCGCTCATGCCTTCGCTCACATCTTTGTACTCGTTTGACACCTTAGAGCAATTCTAGCTACTTCGATTCATTGCACCCGTAACAGATATAAACGTGTGAAATGATGGGGAACAGAGGGACTCAAAAAGGTGTATTGCGACATGATGTCAACGACAGTAACCACGCCACAACCGGTCTTAAAAGCGTTGGGATTGACAATGATCGCGAGATGGAATAACTCTCTTGCGAAAACGTCGGCGAATTCCGCGCGCATCGCGCCTTCCATAATTCAATCTACAGCGTGGCAGGTGTTGCGATTGGTGCCCAAGCAATGCATTATCGGAATTGCATTATCGTCAACGAAATGGAATTATTGGGGCACTCCCATAATTCACGAACCGCACATGTGGTGCTCCAGAACTTCTGCCGATGCATCGAAACCTCGCAAATCTGCACATATATTTCGAAAGAACCTAGGATCAGTTAGCTTACTGTCCTCGCCATTAGTGATCCCGAGCTACTCAGCGAGTTTGTCACTATGTTGCTGGGATTCCTTTTCGTGCTAATTTTGTCTTGCGAACCGATCGGCAGCGAAGGAGCTTGGGGTCGGCGACTTCTCAGCGATCATGACGAGAGCGATCGACGTAAGATGAGTTCATGCCGAGAAGACAACGAATACGTTGGCCTGGCAGATGCGTATTTATGTTCTTTCAAACAAAGTTTCTTCCCGACGCATCATAGCGTCAAAGAAAGTTTCTTGCCGACGCATCATAGCTTCAATTGACGTTCTTGCTGACGCATCATAGCGTCAAAATGAAGTTTCTTGCCCACACATCATAACGTCAAAGGAAGTTTCTTTCCGACGCGTAATAGCGTCAAAGTAAGTTTCTTGCCGCACATCATACCGTCCCAATCTGTGGCGCTTCCATCGCCCCGATCTGTGATGAACACAGATGGATGGGACTTGATCACAGGTGGGACTTGCTTGAAGCTCCAAAGTTTTCCTAATCACATCTCCTCGCAATTCTCTCCCCAATCGCCCTCACAGCCGGACTCGTAACCCGACCTTTGTTTGCGCCTGGATCCTCTGGCGACTCGGGCATTCCGCTGCGCGCCTCGGATGCTCCACTCCAACGCAAACTGCAGCAGCAGAGGCAGAACAATCAGTTGTCGTGGCCGAAGCTGGAGTCGTTAACGTTAACGAAGAAGCAGACGGAAAATCCGTGGAAGCAGACGAAGAACCCGTGGAGGCGGACAGGAAATCAGTGGACGTGGCAGCAACAGCGGAAGAAGCGGCAGCAACAGCGGAATAAGCAGCAGGACCAGGAGAAGAAACAGGGGGCGGTGACGAAGCAACCGGACGCGGTGACGAAGCAGCCAGACGAGGTGACGAAGCAGCCGGACGAGGTGACGAAGCAGCCGGACGTGACGACGAAGCAACCGGACGCGGTGACGAAGCAGCCCAGGGAGGTGACGCAGCAACCGGACGTGGTGACGAAGCAGCCGAACGTGGTGACGAAGCAGCCGGACGAGGTGACGAAGCAGCCGGACGAGGTGACGAAGCAGCCGGACGAGGTGACGAAGCAGCCGGACGAGGTGACGACGCAGCCGGACGAGGTGACGACGCAGCCGGACGAGGTGATGACGCAGCCGGACGAGGTGACGACGCAGCCGGACGAGGTGACGACGCAGCCGGACGAGGTGACGACGCAGCCGGACAAGGTGACGACGCAGCCGGACGAGGTGACGACGCAGCCGGACGAGGTGACGACGCAGCCGGACGAGGTGACGACGCAGCCGGACGAGGTGACGACGCAGCCGGACGAGGTGACGACGCAGCCGGACGAGGTGACGACGCAGCCGGACGAGGTGACGACGCAGCCGGACGAGGTGACGACGCAGCCGGACGAGGTGACGACGCAGCCGGACGAGGTGACGACGCAGCCGGACGAGGTGACGACGCAGCCGGACGAGGTGACGACGCAGCCGGACGAGGTGACGACGCAGCCGGACGAGGTGACGACGCAGCCGGACGAGGTGACGACGCAGCCGGACGAGGTGACGACGCAGCCGGACGAGGTGACGACGCAGCCGGACGAGGTGACGACGCAGCCGGACGAGGTGACGACGCAGCCGGACGAGGTGACGACGCAGCCGGACGAGGTGACGACGCAGCCGGACGAGGTGACGACGCAGCCGGACGAGGTGACGACGCAGCCGGACGAGGTGACGACGCAGCCGGACGAGGTGACGACGCAGCCGGACGAGGTGACGACGCAGCCGGACGAGGTGACGACGCAGCCGGACGAGGTGACGACGCAGCCGGACGAGGTGACGACGCAGCCGGACGAGGTGACGACGCAGCCGGACGAGGTGACGACGCAGCCGGACGAGGTGACGACGCAGCCGGACGAGGTGACGACGCAGCCGGACGAGGTGACGACGCAGCCGGACGAGGTGACGACGCAGCCGGACGAGGTGACGACGCAGCCGGACGAGGTGACGACGCAGCCGGACGAGGTGACGACGCAGCCGGACGAGGTGACGACGCAGCCAGACGAGGTGACGACGCAGCCGGACGAGGTGACGACGCAGCCGGACAAGGTGACGACGCAGCCGGACGAGGTGACGACGCAGCCGGACGAGGTGACGACGCAGCCGGACGAGGTGACGACGCAGCCGGACGAGGTGACGACGCAGCTGGACGAGGAGACGACGCAGGAGGGGACGGAGAAGGCGCAGCGGGGGACGGAGAAGGCGCAGGGGGGGACGGAGAAGGCGCAGGGGGGGACGGAGAAGGCGCAGGGGGGGGCGGAGAAGGCGCAGGGGGGGACGGAGAAGGCGCAGGGGGTGGCGGCGCAGGAGGGGGCGGAGAAGCAGCCGACGGAGGCGGAGAAGAGGCTGCAGGAGGAAGAAGAAAAGAGGAAGAAGCAGCAGGAGATGAGCAAGCTTCAACAGGAGGCGTCATACAAGGCTATGTTGGCATATAAGGAGAATGAGCGGCAGAGGCAGGAGAAGGTGAAGCAGCAGCAGGAGCAGGAAAGGCTGGAGCAGGAGCGACCCGAGTTGAAGCAGCAGCGGCTTGACAAGGAGAAGGAGATGAGCCGGCTTCAACAGGAGGCGTCAGTGAAGGCCTACCGGGAATACCAAGAAAGGCAGCGACAGGAGGAGCTGCAGAAGCAGCAGGGACAGCCAGGACGGAGCATGATGGGCTGCGTCCGCCAGGAAAAGAATTGCACCGCGGGCATGTGCAAGGATGGGGAGACGTGCAAGCCTTTGAACACGTGCAGGGGGTATATCTGCCTGGTAGATCGTTCTAACCTGCAGACTAAGACGCCCAGGAAGAAAGTGGATAAGATCAGTAAGAGCCCCGAGCAGGGGTCCTTGGCTCCGGAGGAAGAGAAGAGGACGATTGGAAAGCCCGTGGAGGGGAGTGATAAGGGAAAGAGGAGCAATGGGAAGGTACTATGGCAGTCAAGCCCATAGAGACGCCTCGCAGGGAGTGTGAGAATGAGTGTTTATGGTGGGGAGTGTGAGGAAGGGGGGTTGGTTTTAGGGTGGTTTTGCTTGCTTTAGTAAGGTGCAAGTTTGCTGACTTTTAGGGTGGTTTTAGAGTTGTATTGTGACACTTTATCAAAATTTCCATAATCTTGCAACAGTAATGATAAACCAAGTTGCGAGTCATCTTTCCAATTCGTCGTTCCCCTAGGAATGTAAGGAATTTTCTCGATATTCCTTAGCGCACCCTGCAACACCGCGTACAGCAACAGCCGTTGTTCGCCCGTTACTGCTAACGGGGCTTCGCCGACTTCGCGCGCACTGTTTTCCCAAACCTCGCACTACTGGACCGGCCGTGTCGGCCTACGCTTCGGGACTAGCCCGAGCCTCGCTTCCAGCGTAGCACTAGCTAGCTCGCATGCACCGCGTTACCGTTTGCATGTTTCGCGTATACCGTTGTAAGGAATTTTCTCGGCATTCCTTACGGAGTCAACTACATCGCGTACAGCAACAGCCGTTGTTCGCCCGTTACTGCTAACGGGACTTCGCTGACTTCGCGCGCACCGCTTTGCCAAACCTCGCACTGCTGGCATGGCCGTATCGGCCTACGCTTCGGAACTAGCCCGAGCCTCGCTCCAGCGTAGCACTAGCAAGCTCGCACGCACCGCGTTACCGTTGTGCATGTTTCGCGTATAAATGTTCGCTCATGCCTTCGCTCACATTTTGTACTCGTTTGACACCTTAGTGCAATTCTTGCTACTTCGATTCATTGCACCCGTAACACTTGGTATCAGAGCCCCTTTCTTTCGGACCGCGCATCTCCGCACACCAGGAAATCAACTTTTGATTTTTCACTCGAAGGGACTCACGCACCTTAGCCCCTAGGAGCCGCTGTCCTCGCGTTCTCTCGTAAACGCGTGCAGCCACGACTGCGCCTAGACTAAGACGAGCCGACGCCCTTCGTCATGGCTGAGAATATCGACGTCACCACCCTCACGCAGGAGCGTTTGAACGATCTGCTGCGACAGCTGCGCGAAAGTTCCGAGGAAATCGCGGCATTGACGGCAGAACGCTCATCGCTGCAAAATGACCTCACGAGGGCACAACAAGCACAATCTCAAGCACCTGGCACTCCGATTCAACCTGCACCCTCGACATCACAACACGGGAGTGTGGGGCAACCCGCGAGCGCGGCCAGTGATGGCGTCGTCCGCCCCGACGGGGACGATGACCACGGCACGACACACCCCGGAGCGACGCATGCGGCCCCAAGTCAGCCTCGCGTCACGATTTCGGCACCAACCCACGATTCGGGACTGCCGTCACCGAGGCCGCTGAAGCCGCAGCGCCCGCCATGTTTTGACCCGAGTCAACGGGGTGGTCCTACCGTTCAGGCGTGGTTGTTCACGATGAATCTCTTCTTCGACGCCAACTACGTCTCGGAGGACTCGGCGAAGATTCGATACGCCGTGTCGCTGTTGCGAGGACCCGCCATGGACTGGTGGCGCGTCATCGTCACGAAGCCGACAGACTACGCGACACTACCGACACGGGAAGGACAAACCGGACCCTGGGCGCCGTCGTATTTCGTGGAGGTGCCCCAGTATCGCACGTGGGATGCGTGGTGCGCAGGTCTGCGCGCTCGATTTGAGCCAATTGCGGCTTCGATCGCGGCGCGGCAGAAGCTCCGCACTTGGCGCCAACTCGGTTCCGTCCAGGACTACACGAGCGGATTTCTGGCGCTATGCGAACAGGTGGGCTACATGCATGAGAGCGAGCGCATCGACCGCTACATCGGCGGCCTGAAGTAGGACATCGCTCAGGAAATCCAGCTTCGCGGCGTCACCGAATTTCAGGAAATTCTCGCTATGGCGGAGAAGCTCGACTTCTTTCGCCGACCGAGACCGGGGTCCTACGGAAACAACAACTGGGGACGTCGGCCTCGTGGGACGAACGAGAGCGCCACGATACGCGCCGTCGCCGCAAATGCCGCTGCCGCACCGTTCAAAGGGCGCTGCTTTGCGTGCAATCGGCCGGGACATCGCAAGAGCGAATGCCCGGAAAACGCTAAGGGAAAGGGGGAAGCTGAGCAGCAGACACAGACCAAGCAGCAGGGAAACGCTAGAAGTCAGTAGCAGACGGGCCCTCTACTGACAGGTCACGCCGCTCGCCCGACCCAACCGACCCTCACCGAGTGATTGTGCCGGTTCACGCAATCAACCACACCCGGCCGAATAAGGAGGGTACCACGGTAGACAGCCCTATACTGCTCAGTGGGAAAATTGGGACGGACTTAGTTAAAATCTTCGTAGATGGGGGAGCCAGCCACAGCCTCATTAACACTGCTACGGCACGAAAACTGCGACTGCCACTGGACAGATGCTTACCTGAGATCGACGCACGACTGGTAGACGGCACGCCACTGGCAATACGGGAACGCGTAGACCGAGTTCGGATTCGATGCGGGGGTAACTTCACATTCAGCCAGGAAATGCTCGCAACGACCCTCGACGGAACCGACATTTTACTCGGGCGTGATTGGCTGCGACGACACGATCCGCGAATCGACTGGACGACGGGTGACTGCACCGTGCGAGTGAACGGTAACATCATCGCCTTACCTCGCTGGGGATCGCCTGAGTCTTCGTCGGTGCGTGTCAATGCGATCACGATGAAACGCGCTGTAGCGGCCGGAGCTGACGTGTACGCGGTTGACATTCGGGAAGCCGAGGCAGCAGACAAGGGAGGGGATTTACAGAAACTGCTGACCGACGTACCGAGTGATCTGGCAGCACTGTTAACACGATACAGTGACATTTTCCCGGATGACTTACCGACGGGACTGCCACCTCAGCGACCGCACGATCACAGGATAGAACTGGAACCGGGGGCACAACCAACAGTACAGCGATTGTTCCGACTGACCCAACCCGAACTAGACGAACTAAGGAAGCAGCTCGATTACCTGCTCGAGAAAGAATTCATTCGCCCTAGCTCGTCGCCCTTCGCCGCACCAATACTATTCACACCGAAAAAGGACGGGGGATTTCGCATGTGCATAGACTACAGAGCACTGAACAGGGTTACCATCAAATCTCGTTACCCCATCCCACGAGTTGACGAACTGATCGACCAACTGCGCACAGCCCGGGTTTTCTCGAAAATTGACCTCCGGGGAGGCTACCACCAAATCCGCGTCAACCCACCCGACTGTCCTAAAACCGCATTCCGAACACGCTACGGATCTTTCGAATACACTGTCATGCCATTTGGGCTGACCAACGCCCCCGCCACGTTCCAAATGACCATGAACGAAGCATTCCGCCCACTTTTAGATAAGTGCGTCATCGTTTATCTGGACGACATACTGATTTACAGCCCCGACAGAGCACAGCACTTACAGGACATCGAAGCAGTTTTTAAAATCCTGAATGAGAACCGCCTACTGACCAAAGCATCCAAGTGTGAGTTTTTACAGGACCGCCTGGAGTTTTTGGGACATGTTATTTCAGCTGCAGGAGTGGAAATAGACCCGAAGAAAATTGCGACGATTCAGGCTTGGCACGCGCCGACCAACTTGACCGAGTTGCAGAGTTTCCTGGGGTTCGTCAACTACGTGCGCCGGTTCGTCCCCGACATGGCGAAGCTGACTGCCTCGTTGACCGACCTGCTGAGAAAGGGGGTTGAGTACACGTGGGGGGAGAAAGAGCAAGCTGCCTTCTCGGCCCTCAAAAACATTTTGTGCTCACCGCCCGTGCTTCACATCGCCGATCCACACCGTCCGTTCGAGCTCGTCACTGACGCAAGTGACATCGCTGTGGGAGCAGTACTGTTGCAGGACTTCGGGAATGGCCTCCAGCCAATCGCGTACGAGTCCCGCAAGCTACACCCGCCCGAACGCAACTACCCGATACACGACCGTGAAATGCTGGCGATCGTGCACGCGTTCAAAGTTTGGCGGTGTTACCTAACTGGCGCCGACGTGACAGTACGGACAGACCACCGTTCACTACAGTACCTTCGCGCCCAACCGAATCTCAACCCACGACAGATTCGCTGGTTGGACTATCTTGAGTCCAATTTTCACTACACCGTTACGTACAAAAAAGGAGCATCCAACATAGCCGACGCTCTCACCCGCCCCACCGCCCAACTCCACGCCATCCTACTCGCCCAGACCAACCCGCTTTTAACTGGCCTATTCACCCACGGATACCGCACCGACCCATTTTTCACGACCGGAAATTCACAGCAACTGGCAGAAGCAAAAGGAGTCTATTACGTAAAAACAGGCACCAACCGCATTTGGGTACCCGCGTACTCACTACTGAGGGAGCTGCTACTGCAGGAGGCACACGACGGGATTACCTCGGGACATTTCGGGGTAGAAAAAACACGACAGCAACTGCAGCGGTATTACTACTGGCCGGAGCTGTTGACCGACGTACAGCAGCACGTGGGCTCGTGCCCTACGTGTCAGGTGATGAAGAGTTCAAGGAAGCGGAAGGCGGGTCAATTGCAGCCGATCCCACCGCCCGAACGCGCCTGGCAGCAAGTAACCATGGACTTCGTCACAGGGTTACCTTCGAACCCTGGGGGTAACGACGCGGTGATGGTCGTCGTGGATAGACTGACGAAGATGGCACACTTCGCAGCATGCAAAAAGTCGATCTCAGCCGAGGAGACCGCTCGCCTGTTCATCGCAGCCGTTGTTCGCCTGCACGGGATACCAGCAGCGATTATAAGCGACAGGGACACGAAGTTTACCAGCAACTTCTGGAAGAACCTTTGGGAGCAGTTCGGGACCAGACTACAGTTCAGCTCGTCGTACCACCCCGAGACCGACGGCCAAACGGAGCGGACGAATCAGACGATGGAGCAGTTGATTCGTGCCACGTGCGACGACCCTACGACCTGGGAGCAGCAGCTACCGCTGATCGAGTTCGCGTACAACAACGCCACGTCAGCCACGACGTAGCAGTCCCCGTTCTACCTGAACTATGGGCAAAACCCCACAGTGCCCATGACGCCGAGTCCGGACAACCCAACGCCACGTGCACAACAATTCGCCGAAATCCTGCAAGCTGCCCGCACCAGAGCCGCCGAAGCAATAAAAAAAGCCAACGTCATCGCTAAGCGTAACGCTGACCGCCACCGACGCCCTATCACGTATCAATCTGGAGATTACGTGCTGCTCGACACGCAAAATCTGCGACTGCCCGACGTACCGAAATTACGACCGCGCTACTGTGGACCATTCCAAATCAGTCACATGATCACACCCGTCACCGCACATCTACTGTTGCCAACCGACTGGTACATCAGCCCTTCGTTCCACGTCAGCCTACTTCGCCCATACATCCTGACCACAAGTCAACTGCCGCGTCACCGCCCACAATCAATGACTCGCCCTGCATCGGAGCCGATCATCGAGCCCGAAAAAATCCTGAGCCATCGGATCCGCCACCCCACGGGAATCAGGAGGATTGAATTCCTCGTTCGCTGGAAGGACCGCACGCCAACTGAAGATAGCTGGGTACCCCTGACCAACATTGAAACACACCCTGCCCTGCAAGTGTACCTGAGGAGCCGGGGATTCCGCGATATACACGCACTCGCGTAGCGGAGGGGGCTCCTTAAGGGGGGGGGTAGTGTAAGGAATTTTCTCGGCATTCCTTACGGAGCCAACTACATCGCGTACAACAACAGCCGTTGTTCGCCCGTTACTGCTAACGGGACTTCGCTGACTTCGCGCGCACCGCTTTGCCAAACCTCGCACTGCTGGCATGGCCGAATCGGCCTACGCTTCGGAACTAGCCCGAGCCTCGCTCCAGCGTAGCACTAGCAAGCTCGCACGCACCGCGTTACCGTTGTGCATGTTTCGCGTATAAATGTTCGCTCATGCCTTCGCTCACATTTTGTACTCGTTTGACACCTTAGTGCAATTCTCGCTACTTCGATTCATTGCACCCGTAACAACCGTAAATGTTCGCTCATGCCTTCCCTCACATTTGGTACTCGTTTGACACCTTAGTGCAATTCTCACTACCTCGATCCATTGCACCCGTAACACTAGGTTATCAGAGCCTCTTTCTTTTCGGACCGCGCATCTGCGCACCCCAGGAAATCAACTTTTGATTTTTCACTCGAAGAGACTCACGCACCTTAGCCCCTAGGAGCCGTTGTCCTCGCGTTCTCACGTAAACGCGTGCAGCCACGACTGCGCCTAGACTAAGCTGAGCCGACGTCCCTCGAAATGGCTGAGCATATCGATGTCACGACTCTCACGCAGGAGCATTTGAACGAACTGCTGCGGCAAATCCGCCAAAGCTCTGAAGAAATCGCGGCGATGACGGCAGAACGCACGTCCCTGCAAAATCACCTCGCACAAGCACAATCTCAAGCACCTGGCACTCCGATTCAGCCCGCACCACAGACATCGCAACACGAAAGTGTGGAGCAACCCGCGAGCGCCGCAAGTGATGGCGCTGTCCGCCATGACGGAGACGACGACTACGGCACGACACACCTCGACGCGACGAATGCGGCCAGGAATCAGCCTCGAGTCACTATTTCGGTGCCGGCCGGCGAATCAGCTCTACCGTCGTCGATGGCGCTGAAGCCGCAGTGTCCGCCATGCTTTGACCCAAGTCAGCGGGGTGGTCCTACCGCTCATGCGTGACTTTTCACGTTGAACATTTTCTTCGACGCGAACTACGTCTCGGAGGATACGGCGAAGATTCGTTTGTCAGAATGAGAGAAGTGAATGAACTAGGCAACATTGCAGTACAAGTATGAAACCCTAAAAGTTGTGTACCCCCTATAGGCTAACCCACTATAGCCTACACAGCAATAACACATGTATAGTGTTTGACACACCCCCATAGGCAAAGTGGGGGAGAGCAAGGGGTCACAAGACCAGTCAAGAAAGGTAAACAAGCTCAGGGTGGATCACAACGTCACCACACACCCTGAGCACAAGCAAAGGGCCTTAGGGCCAGTTCACATGCAGAGGCATATATGCAGTACAAACAACAAGGTGATCTCAACCTAGCAAAGCAAACAAGCAGGTATGTATATATAGAGATCACAGTACAGGCAAAGCCTACAGCAAGTGAGGAAACGTGGGCACAAGCCCAAGCAAAGTGCAGAAACGCTGATGATCACCAGACTGGAGTGCCTTGGTGAATATATCAGCGGTGTTGGCCTGAGTGGCCACGTAACGCAGACGAAGCTGATCGCGCTGCCGTAGCTCTCGAGCCAGGAAGTAACGGAGAGCGATGTGCTTCGTTCTGTGCTCCAGTCTGTGCTCCTCACACAAGGCAATGGCAGCCTTGTTGTCGACGTACAGCACTGGAGGAGAACTAGGCCGCTCTCCCAAGTCGGTCAGTAGGTAGGTGAGCCAGCATAGCTCCTGTGCAGCCATGGCTATGGCGTAGATCTCAGCCTCACAACTGGAGCTGAGAACAGAAAACGAGCGAGTAGAACGCCAAGAAACTGAACCAGAGCCAAGGCTGAAGGTGTAACCCTGTGACGACCGCTGAGTAGCCTGGTCGTCTACCAAAGAAGCGTCTAAGTGCCCAGTGAGAACAACTGAGCTCCCTCCTCCAAGCACGAGCCCCATGCCCGATGTACTACACAAGTAGCGCAATACCCTCTTTGCAGCATCCCAGTGCACCTTTCGGTGCCTGCAAGGAGCCACGTAGCGAGCCAGAAGGCCAAGAGGGTATGCTAGGTCAGGACGAGTGCAAGTCATCAGGTACATGAGGCAACCAACTAGCTCTGGGTAAGGACCACTCGGCTCTACGGACTCATCCGAAGGTGGAGCTGAGAGCAAGTGACCTATAGCCAGAGGAGTGGCCTATGCCGAGGACCAGGTGAAGCCGAAGCGCTGAAGGACCTGCTGCACCATGTGTGACTGAGTCAGTGTGATGGTGTGGCGCGCTCTGTCCCGGGTGATCTCCAAGCCAAGGTAGCTGCGCAGTTCACCCAGGTCTGTGCACGTGTGTCTCTTCTGCAGCTCCTACTTCATGTGGGCGAGAGCATCAGTGTCAGCAGTGGCAAAGACCAAGTCGTCGACGTACACGAGGATGTAGAACGGCGGCAGTGAAGTGTTGTCAGAACCAGCAGTAGAAAGTAAGAATGAAGAAAGGAGGAGGTTCACTAGCAAGCAGTTGGATACAAATAGCAAACCTTAACTGGGTTGTACTCGCTATGGAGCACCCCACTGCAGGCTAGATAGCATAACATTCTGACACACCCCCATAGCCAAAGTGGGGTGTAAACAGCACAGTAAGCAAAGCAGAACAAGCTCAGGGTGGATCACAATGTCACCACACATTCTGAGCACAATTACAAGAAGCAACAGTTTAAAGTTCACAATTATGAGCAAAGCTAGTGGTAGTCACAGCGGGCAAGTGAGGAGGAGGAGGGACTGTGAGAGGAGAGAAGATGGGAGACGACGGCTGAAGCTGCAGACACACGGGCTACAGGAGCGGCTGGCACAGTGGCTACCGGGACAGCGCCCCGGACTACTGGAGTAATTGGCTCACGGGCTACGACGAGCTACAGGAGCAACGGACCCTCGGGCGACAGGCGCAGCAGGCTCTCTGAGCTACCAGGACAGCGCCCCGGACTACAGGTGCTGCGGACGATAAGACGGCAGCCTCCTCTCAGCCTCCCCAAGCAGTCCCACACCCCCCCACACACACCCCCAGTTTCACCCCTAGCTCCACTCCCAAGGCACCCCCCTTAAACCCTAAACCCCAGTCTCCCACTCATCCACCCCCCTCAGCGACAGCTGCAACAGTGGGAGACGAAGTAGGAGGAGGAGAAGGGGACAGCGCGCACAACCGAAACCGCCACAAGCACCACCCCCACACCCCTCACCCCCAAAACCCTAAAACGGGTGGGATAGGGGCAGGAGTGCGGGGGACGGCGAGGGGAGGGACGGCTCACGACCCCCAGGGTACGAAAACGGACAGGCGGGGGGGGGGGGGGGGGGTGGCGCGCGCGGCTCCCCAGAGCGCCGCGACGGACGAGCAGGGGGCGGGCGCGGCTCCCCAGGGCGCCGCGACGAAAGGGCAGGGGGCGGGCGCGGCTCCCCAGGGCGCCGCGACGGACAAGCAGGGGGCGCATGCGGCTCCCCAGGGCGCATGCGGCTCCCCAGGGCGCCGCGACGAGCAGGGCGGGGCCGCGTGTGCGCCCCAGAGCGCCGCGACGAGCTGGGCGGGGGATCGCGCGCGACTCCTCAGGGCGCCGCGACGGACGGGCAGGGGCAGCGCGCGGCTCGCCAGGGGGCGCCATGAAGAAGAAAGGGCCGCGCGCCCCCCCGGGCGCGCGCCACATAGGAAAACCGCCGCGCGCAGTAGACGCGCGGCGGGAAGAAAAAATTTCGCCGAGCGCTCCGCGCGCGGCAGGAAGGAAGGGTAGCGCGCTCGGGGCGCGCGACAGCAGTAGAGCAGCGGAAGCTTTAGGTGGTGGGCCCACCCACAGGATCGACCCAAGGGGATCAACCTGCTCTGATAGCATGTCATAACCAGCAGTAGAAAGTAAGAATGAAGAAAGGAGGAGGTTCACTAGCAAGCAGTTGGATACAAATAGCAAACCCTAACTGGGTTGTACTCGCTATGGAGCACCCCACTGCAGGCTAGATAGCATAACATTCTGACAAGTGTCAGTGCGCAGAAACAACGACGGGTCAGCAGTAGAGGGCGCGAACCCAAGTGCCGCAAGAGTAGTCCTCAGTGTGTCGTGCCACTCACGTGGCGCCTGGCGGAGACCGTAGACTCGCCGCCAGAGGCTCCACTGGGTACCAGGAGGAAACGACCCAGTGAAGCCAGGAGGGCGGCGCAGCCAGATCTCCTCGTGCAGGCTACCCTGCAAGAAAGCTATGCTGAAGTCAAGAGAGTGAAGCTCGTAGTCAAGCTGAGCAGCAACGTGCAGTAGCACCCAAAGAGTGGTCATCTTCGGGGTGGGGGAGAAGGTCTAAAAGAAGTCTACTCCCTCTCGCTGACTGAAGCCTCAAGCAACGTAACGAGCCTTGAAGAAAGGCGGAGAACCCGGCGGCCGCTTCACCCTGAAAATCCACATGCCACTGACGATGTTCGCCCCAGGTGGGGGAACCTCGTCAACGTAAGTGCCAGTGGACTTCCAGGATGCCATCTCTGCATCCATGGCTGACTGCCACTGGGAGGAGTACTCACCCGCGATCGCCTCAGCGTAAGAGCGCGGGGTCGGGATGTCTGGAGCATCCGGGTCTCCCTCAGGGGCAATCAGCATGGACACGAGATGAGGCGCAGCGGCTGCAAGACACTCAAGGTCCTCCTATCTGTCCTCAAGGACGTCCGTGCCTAGAGCACACTCACCCGCGACGAACGGAGGACAGACAGACTCAGACTCAACAACAAGACTGGCAGCGTAGTCTAGACGATAGTGAGCAGCAAAGTCGACAAGCTCAACAACTAGGGCAGACGCAGCAGCAGACTCAAAGGAAGGGTCCGTGACAGCAGTGGCCAGGAGACGCGTGACAGTAGGATTGGCAGCACGAAGAGAGTCAGACTCAGGGTCAGCAAGGACAGGAAGAGAGGACTCTGGAGGAGACGTCAGAGGGACACGCTGTGGAGCAGTGGAAGGACGCAGAGTCATATAGTGCGAGCCAGGCACAGGTGGGGGACGCTCACGCTGACAAGGGCGACCAGTGCGAGTAGCACGAGCAGGTGACACAGGACGCGACACAGGCGACACAGGACGAGACTCAGGCTCACGACGCTCTGTAAGACCGCGTGTCGGACCAGTGTAGGGAGAAGGACCAGGCAGTGGCGAGGCAGGTGGGAGCTGGGACTGCGATTGGAGAGGCGGAGGACACTCTAAGGAGGGAGGAGGACTAGGAGGAGGCTGCTGACCAAGAACCTGCTGAAGGAGCGGAACGAAGTACGGCCGCGCCCGTGAAGCGCCCCCAGAAGCAGCAGAGACAACACCAGAACCTCAAGCCGAACCAGCACCAACAGCACCTCCAACAGCTCCAGAACCTCCAGCAGCACCTCCAGCCGCTCGATGACCTCCAGCAGTACCTCCAAGACCTCCAGTAGCACCAGCAGCACCATCAGTAGCAGAGCCTCCAGCTGGCGGTACCTCAACGCTAGGAGTTCCACTCTTGAGGCTGCAGCGCCGAGCGTACCACTCACGTAGCCGCTGAGGGGAGGGAGGCTCTAGCTGTTGCACTGCACCTGCGAGGCCACCAGCCCCGACTCCAGCAGACTCCCCAGCTCCAGCAGCGCCACAACAGAGGCTGTAGCGCTGATGGTACCACTCACGTAGCTGCTGTGAAGAGGGAGTACCACCAGGCTCAGCACCCCCAGTCTCAGCACCCCCATGCTGAGCACCCCCAGTCGCAGCACCTCCAGGCACAGAACCCAAAGTCTCAGCACCCCCAGGCTCAGTACCCCGAGTCTCCGCACCCCCAGGCTCAGCACCCCCAGTCTCCGCACCCCCAGGCTCAGCACCCCCAGTCTCCGCACCCCCAGGCTCAGAACCCCCAGTCTCAGTGCCCCCAGACCCAGCACCACCAGGCTCAGCACCCTCAGTACCTCGCACAGGACCAGAGTCAACAGCTACCTCGACAGGCTCGACCGGGTCTACCTGGGAAATACATGAGGGAGCAGCACCCTGGGGAGGGAGGGGGTCTACCGACGGGACACCTGGGGTGAGGAAGAGCGGCGGGGGGGGGAGCGGGGCAGTGCGGTAGGGGAAGAGACGGTAAAAGCGTACCGACTCGTCAAAGGTGACGTCCTGAGAGGCGAAGACACGGCGCGAGGTGGGGTGGTAGAACCGCCAGCCAGGCGCGTCAGGGACAAAGCCCAGGAAGACACAGGGAACCGCACGGGAGGAGAGTTTGTCCGCGGACGTGTCGCGGACAAACGCTCGACATCCCCAGACTCGGAACACCGACGCGTCGCCAACCTCCCCCGTCCAGCGCAGGGTACGCGAGGTCTCCGGAACGGAGACACGGGGCCAGAGGTTGAGCTGATGCGCGGCGTACTGCACTGTAAACGGCCACAGGAAATCGGGGGCAGCCGCATGGATCATGGAGGTACGAGCGACCTCCATGACAAGACCAATGCGGCGCTCAGCAACCCCATTCTGCTGCGGAGAGGCCGGGAGAGTGAACGTCTGGCGGATGCCGTGCTCCGCACAGTAGGCTGCCAGGAGGTCAGAGGAAAACTCGCCACCTCTGTCAGAGTGCAGACGTAGGACAGGAAAGTCCGACTGGAACCGCTGGTGGAGCTGGAGACGAGCAGCGCAGATCCAAGGGATCAAGATAGCAGGGACCTCTCCCTTGGTGCGCAAGGGGAAGACCGTGGTGTAGCGCGTGTAGTCGTCGACAACCAGCAGAAAGTACCGCTCGTGGCCCTGTCCCCGGATGCGGCCGGGGCCCCACGCGTCCAGGTGGAGAGTCTGCAGGGGAGCCTCTGTGGGAGGGAACGAGGAGGAGTGAGGAGCGGCACGTTGCCGCCCCTCGACACAGGGAAGACAGGGAGGAGCAGGTGAGGGTGGTAGGGGAGGGAGAACTCTGGGAAGACCAGAGACAAGGAACCTGGAGTGCATGCCGCGAAGGCGTTGCACTGACGGGTGACCAAGGCGGTGGTGCCAGAGGACAGTCCTGTGCGACAGGGAGCGACACGAGCAGGGGGCCGACAGCTGACCTGACGCAGACGCAGACGCAACTACCTGAGGGGAGTCAGTGGTCTGTGTGTACAAGTCCGACCCTGGCTGCTGAGTAAAGGTAGCCAGGTGACGACCCGTCCGGGCACACGTGCAGTGCGTCACACGCTCGTAGGCCGGGGTGAACTGGTGAACACCCGCGTCCTGGAGCGCGGAACCCGCTACCAAGTTCGTAGAGAACGAGGGGAGGTAGAGGCCCGACAGTGTGCCAGACGGGACAGCAGGACAAGGGAGGGCAGTGGTGGAGGTCGCAAGGACCGGACCCCCTGAGGGGTCAGCCAGGGAGACAGCAACCGGTCTAGGGAGCTGCTCTAGGGCAGTGTGGTCGCGAAAGAAACAGCGAGAAGCACCTGAGTCCAGTGTGAAGGCGTGAAGTGCCTCAGTAGGTGCGGTACCAGAAGACACAGACGCACTAGCACCTAGGGCAGCAGCCTCACCAGGACCTGGAGCAGTAGACGCACTAGCACCTAGAGCTGCAGCCTCACCGGTCTCAATACCTGGGTCGGGCGGTACACTCAGGTTACATTCACCCTCAACACTAATAGTCAATGCATACATAGCAGCAAGGATAGCATCATAATCAAGAGCAAAGATATCAATTCCCTTCTTAAGCAGATCAGCCCAGCGGGGCAGCTCAGAGGCGTCAGGGAACTGCTCGCGCCAGGCGTCGTCGAGGCGAAAGAAGCAGCGCTGTGCCGTGTGAAACCTCCCACAAGTCTGGCCAGTGCGGTCACCTGTGCGGATGACGTACGGGCAAGTACCCCCACCCCCAGACCCCCCACGCTGAGAGTACCACTCACGGAGCTGCTGGGGCGAGGGAGTCTCACTGGGACTCTGCTGCTGCTGCCTCTGGCCACCGCCGAACCCCCCACGCTGTACCGCACCACCGCGCCCGCCACCCGCTCCACCGCCGCCACTACTGCCACCACCACCCCCACCACCTCCACCACCGCCGCCTCCACCACCCCCTGTGCCGCCACCAACCCCCCCACCACCCGCGCCACTCCCACCTCCTCCACCACCCCCGCCACCTCCACCCCCTCCACCGCCGCCGCCCCCGCCTCCACCTCCACCACCCCTGCCCCCCTTGCCCCTACCGCCCTTGCGCCGCCCACTAGGAGCAGACACAGCCCCGACCCCCTCAGCTCCGAGGAAGTCGACAGCAGCAGCAGAGGCAATGGAGGGGAGGAGGGGGACGGGAGAGCACCCCTCAAAGAAGGGGGCGCGAGGGTCGCCACGAGAGGCACCTACAGCTACAATGCTCTTCTCAGCTGCTAGGAGTTCCTTCTCGAGGAGGTCGACAGTGAGGTCAGTGGGGGAGAGGGCTAGAAAGTGGTCCCTGACTGTGCAAAGGGAGTCGGGGAGGCGCGTGACAAGGTGGTACAGTGTGAGGTACATCGGGGGGGGGGGGTTCTTGGCGAGGAAGTCTGGGGGGAGTGCGGCACGGTAGCGGAGGTCACTGGTACGGAGGTGGGTGATGAGGTCAGCTACAGTGGTAAAGGCGGACAGGTCGGGGAAGAGGTAGGACAGGGAGAGACGGCCTATAGTAGCAGTGGCAGGGGAGGAGTAGCGCGCGACTACTGCGTCGTACAGCTCCTTAGCGGTCTTATGCTGGCCGAAGTGCTCGCGCTCATCTACCGGCAGGTGACTGCGAATGGCTAGGTGGGCGTGAGCATCACGAGTCTGCCACTGGGAGCGAGCAGTACTGTCAGCAGTAGCGGGAGGTGCAGGAGCAGCGCCTGACATGTGGTCGTACAGTGAGACATCGTCCTTGGCAGTGATCTGGAGGAACAGGTGGAGGTCATCAAGCCAGACATCGAACTTAATCGGGCGGCCCTCGGCGTCAAAGGTGAGAACAGTGGGACTGGCCATAGTGGCAGGAGCAGGAGTAGCAGTAGCAGTAGAAACAGTAGTAGTAGTAGGAGTAGCAGTTGCAACAGTAGGTGCTGCAGGTGGGGCGGCGCGGTTCGGGCGACACGGCTCGGTCAGGGCGGCGCGGCTCGGGCGGTGCGGCTCGGGCGGCGCGGCTCGGGCAGGGAGGGCGGCGTGACGGCGGGCCTATCGACGGTGCGCGACGACGCCTAGGGTACAGCTGCGCGTGGGCTGCTGTTGCGTTCGTGCGGGCGGCGGCGATCGTGCGGGCGGCGGGCTAGCACGAGCGGCGGCCCAAGGGGACGCGGCGGCGGCACGGGGCGGTCGACGAGCGGCTGACGGGCCGCGCTAAGGGCCGCGCGAGGCCAGAGAGGGCGGCGCGAGCAGCTAGCGGGCCGCGCACCTAAGAAACAGGCCGCGCGCGGGCGGCTAGCGGGTGACGCGACCTAAAAAAACGGGCCGCGCGCGCGGGCGTCTAGCGGCTGCATACGGGCAGCTGAAGAGAAAACGAGGGCGCACGTGGGCGCACTAGGAGCGAGGCGCACAAGGGCGCTTCGAGCGGAAACGGTGGGCCCTTAGGAACGGTCCTAGGTTCCTAACCTAGGCTCGTAATACCATGTCAGAATGAGAGAAGTGAATGAACTAGGCAACATTGCAGTACAAGTATGAAACCCTAAAAGTTGTGTACCCCCTATAGGCTAACCCACTATAGCCTACACAGCAATAACACATATATAGTGTTTGACATCGTTACGTCGTGTCGTTGCTGCGAGGACCCGCCATGAACTGGTGGCGTGTCATCGTCACGAAGCCAGTGGACTACGCGACTCTACCGACACGGGAAGGACAAACCGGACCCTGGGCGCCGTCGTATTTCGTAGAGGTGCCCCAGTATCGCATGTGGGACACGTGGTGCGTAGGTCTACGCGCTCGTTTCGAGCCAATTGCGGCTTCGGTCGTGGCTCGACATAGGCCCCGCATTTGGCGCCAACTCGGTTCCGTCCAAGACTACACGAGCGGGTTTCTGGCGCTATGCGAGCAGGTGGGATACATGCATGAGAGCGAGCGCATCGGCCGCTACATCGGCGGCCTGAAGCAGGACATCGCTCAGGAAATCCAGCTTCGCGGCGTCACCGATTTTCAGGAGATTCTCGCCATGGCGGAGAAACTCGATTTCTTCCGCCGACCGAGACCGGGGTCCTACGGAAGCAGCAATTGGGGACATCGGCCTCGTGGGACGAATGAGGGCGCTACGATACGTGCCGTTGCCGCAAATGCCGCTGCCGCACCGTTCAAAGGGCGCTGCTTTGTGTGCAATCGGCCGGGACATCGCAAGAGCGAATGCCCGAAAAACGCTAAGGGAAAGGGGGAAGCTGAGCAGCAGAAACACACCAAGCAGCAGGGAAACGCCGGGGGTCAGTAGCAGACGGGCCCTCTACTGACAGGTTACGTCGCTCGCCCGACCCAACCGACCCTCACCGAGTGATTGTGCCGGTGCACGCAATCGACCACACCCGGCCGAATAAGGAGGGTACCACGGTAGACAGCCCTATACTGCTTAGTGGGAAAATCGGGACGGACGTAGTTAAAATCTTCGTAGACGGAGGGGCCAGCCACAGCCTTATCAACACTACTACAACACGAAAACTGCGACTGCCACTGAATATATGTTTACCTGAGATCGGCGCAAGACTGGTCGACGGCACGCCACTGGCGATACGGGAACGTGTGGACCGAGTTCCGATTCGATGCGGGGGTAACTTCATGTTTTGCCAGGAAATGCTCGCAATGACCCTCGACGGAACCGATATTTTACTCGGGCGTGATTGGCTGCGACGACACAACCCGCGAATCGACTGGACGACGGGTGACTGCGCTCTGCGAGTGAACGGTAACAACATCGCCTTATCTCACTGGGGCTCGCCTGAGTCTTCGTCGGTGCGTGTCAACGCGATCACGATGAAACGCGCCGTAGCGGCAGGAGCTGACGCGTACGCGGTCGACATTCGGGAAGCGGAGGCAGCAGACAAAGGAGGGGATTTACAAAAACTGCTAGCCGACGTACCGAGTGACCTGGCAGCAATGTTGAAGCAGTACAGTGACATCTTCCCGGACGATCTACCGACGAGAATGCCAATTCAGCGACCGCACGACCACAGGATAGAACTAGAACCGGGGGCACAGCCGACAGTACAGCGACAATTCCGACTGACCCAACCCGAAATGGACGAAGTGAGGAACCAGCTGCATTACCTGCTCGACCCCGAGTTCATTCGCCCTAGTTCGTTGCCCTTCGCAGCACCGATACTGTTCACACCGAAGAAAGACGGGGGATTTCGCATGTGCATAGACTACAGAGCACTGAACGGGGTTACCATCAAATCCTGTTACCCCATCCCGCGAGCCAACAAACTGATCGACCAACTGCGCACAGCCCGTGTTTTCTCGAAAATTGACCTTCGGGGAGGTTACCACCAGATTCGCGTCAACCCACCCGACTGCCCTAAGACAGCCTTTCGAACACGTTACGGGTCCTTCGAATACACCGTCATGCCCTTCCGACGGACCAACGCCCCCGCCACCTTTCAAATGGCCATGAACGAAGCTTTCCGCCTACTATTAGATTAGTGCGTCATCGTATATCTGGACGACATGCTGATTTACAGCCCTGACAGAGCACAGCATTTAGAGGACATCGAAGCAGTTTTTAAGATACTGAGTGAGAACCGCCTACTGACAAAAGAGTCTAAGTGTGAGTTTTTACAGGACAAACTGGAGTTTTTGGGACACATTATTTCAGCTGCAGGAGTGGAAACAGACCCGAAAAAGATTGCGATGATTCAAGCATGGCACGCGCCGACCAACTTGACCGAGTTGCAGAGTATTTTGGGGTTCGTCAACTACGTGCGCCGGTTCGTCCCCGACATGGGGAAGCTGACTGCCCCGTTGACCGACCTGCTGAGGAAGGGGGTTGAGTACACGTGGGGGGAGAAAGAGCAAGCTGCCTTCTCGGCCCTCAAAAATATTTTGTGCTCACCGCCCGTACTTCACATCGCAGATCCGCACCGTCCGTTCGAGCTCGTCACCGACGTTAGTGAGATCATTGTGGGAGAAGTACTGCTACAGGACTTCGGGAACGGCCTTCAGCCAATCGCGCATGAGTCCCGCAAGCTTCACCCGCCCAAACGCAACTATCCGATACACGACCGCAAAATGCTGGCGATCGTGCACGCGTTCAAGGTGTGGCGATGTTACCTCACGGGAGCAGACGTGACAGTACGGACAGACCACCGATCCTTACAGTACCTTCGCGCCCAACCGAATCTCAACCCACAACATATCTGCTGGTTGGACTATCTGGAGTCCAATTTCCACTATATGGTCACATACAAAAAAGGCGCATCCAACATCGCCGACGCACTCACACGCCCCACCGCCCAACTCCACGCCATCCTACTCGCCCAAACCAACCCACTGTTAACAGGCCTATTCACCCACGGATACAGTATCGACCCATTTTTCACGACCTGAAATTCACAGCAACTGGCAGAGGCCAGAGGAGTCTATTACGTAAAAACAGGCACCAACCGCATCTGGGTACCCGCGTACTCACTACTGAGGGAACTGTTACTACAGGAGCCACACAACGGTATTACCTCGGGACAGTTCAGGGTAGACAAAACGCGACAGCAACTACAGCGTTATTACTACTGGCCGGAGCTGTTGACCGACGTACAGCACCACGTGGGTGCGTGTCCTACGTGTCAGGTGATGAAGAGCTCGCGAAAAAGAAAGGCGGGTCAGTTGCAGCCGATTCCACTGCCTGAGCGCGCCTGGCAGCAGGTTACCATGGATTTTGTCACAGGGTTACCTTCGAACCTTGGGGGTAACGACGCGGTTATGGTCGTCGTTGACAGGTTGACGAAGATGGCACACTTTGCTGCGTGCAAGAAATCGATCTCAGTCGAAGAAACCGCTCGCCTGTTCATCGCAGCCGTCGTTCGACTGCACGGGATACCAACCGTGATAATCAGCGACCGCGACACGAAGTTTACCAGCAAAATCTGGAAAAACCTCTGGAAGCAGTTCGGGACAAGGCTACAGTTTAGCTTGTCGTACCACCCCAAGACCGACGGTCAAACGGAGTAGATGAATCAGACGATGGAGCAGTTGATTCGTGCCACGTGCGACGACCCAACCACTTGGGAGCAGCAGGTGCCGCTGATTGAGTTCGCGTATAACAACGCCACGTCAGCAACGACGCATCAGTCCCCTTTGTACCTGAACTGCGGGCAAAACCCTACAGTGCCCATGACGCCGAGTCCGGACAACCCAACACCACGTGCACAGCAATTCGCCAAAATTCTGCAAGCTGCCCGCACCAGAGCCGCAGAAGCAATTAAAAAGGCCAATGTCATCGCTAAGCGCAATGCTGATCGCCACCGCCGCCCAGTCACATACCAGTCAGGAGACTACGTACTGCCCGACACACAGAACTTAAGACTGCCCGTCGTACCAAAATTGCGACCGCGCTACTGTGGACCATTCCAAATCAGCCACATGATTACCCCAGTGACAACTGACCTACTGTTGCCGACGGACTGGTACGTCAGCCCTTCATTAAACGTCAGCCTGCTTCGCCCATACATCCCAACCGCAAGCCAACTGCCTCGTTACCGCCCGCCATCCATGACTCGCCCTACATCGGAGCCAATCATCGAGCCCGAAAAAATCCTGAGCCATCGGATTCGACACCCCACAGGAATCAAGAGGATTGAATTCCTCGTTCGTTGGAAGGATCGCACACCAACTGAAGATAGCTCGGTGCCCCTGGCCAGCATTGAAAACCACCCTGCCCTGCAAGCGTACCTGAGGAGCCGGGGTTTCCGAGATGTACACGCACTCGCGTAGCGGAGGGGGCTTCTCGAGGGGGGGGGTAGTGTAAGGAATATTCTCGATATTCCTTAGCACACCCTGCAACACCGCGTACAGCAGCAGCCGTTATTTGCCCGTTACTGCTAACGGGGCTTCGTCGACTTCGCGCGCACTGTTTTCCCAAACCTCACACTACTAGACCGGCCGTGTCGGCCTACGCTTCGGGACTAGCCCGAGCCTCGCTTCCAGCGTAGCACTAGCTAGCTTGCACGCACCGCGTTACCGTTTGCATGTTTCGCGTATAAATGTTCGCTCATGCCTCCGCTCACATTTGGTACTCGTTTGACACCTTAGTGCAATTCTCGCTACCTCATCTATTGCACCCGTAACAGGGAACAACTTCTTCCAACCATGAGCATTTACGAGCAAGCGAGACATGTTACAGAATTTTGCGAAGCAAACGAAACACGCTGAATTCTCAAAGAAGGGCGCGCAATTTCTTCACCTCGCACACTGAGGTGGGAGATTCCCCACACATCCCTGTACACACACATCATGCTGGCTGTTACGAGTGCAATTGAATGAACGAACGAGAATTGCACTATCGAAGCAAGAGTACAATGAGCGAAGGCATGAGCGAAGGATATATAGCAAAACTACAGTGGTAACGGTAATGGACTGTGGTTGTCTCGCGACGGGCCTAGGACTGTGGTTGGGAAAAAGTGTCGAAGCGGAGGCCTGGAGCGTGGGTTACCCGCCGAGCCGTGAGGTCGGGGTGCAATGTGCGAAGGTGGCGGGCGGATTGTCGGTGCGAGGGTCGCGAGTGGTAACGGTGCTGATTGTGGTGCTACAGTGATGTACGCGTTGAGCATGGATGCGAAGTAAGGAAAAGGAATTTTCCTTACACTACCCCCCCTCCTAAGGAGTGTCAAACATTATATATGTTGTGCTTGTTTAGGCTACAGTGGGTTAGCCTATAGGGGGTACACAATTCTAGGGTTAGGTACTTGTACTGTTTTCACTGTTAGTTCATCCATTCCTGTTCGTTCATTCTAACATGGTATAGAGCAGGTCCTTCGCTAGGACCGTTTTTTTTTAGGGCCCACCACTACCTACCTACCTACCTACCTACCTGCGCCCTAGGGCGCCTCGTTTTTCACGGCCCCCTAAGGCCCCGCGACCCGCGACCCGCCCCTTAGCGACCTGCGCGCCACCCCTTAAGGCCCCGTCGGCCCACGCGCTCGCCCCTTACGCCCCGCGCTCGCCCCTTAGCGACCCCGTCGGCCCCGCGATCGCCCCTAACGGCCCCGTCGGCCCCGCGCTCACCTCCCTAGAGGCCCCCGTCGGCCCCGCACTCGCCCCTAGAGGCCCCTTACGGCCCCTAGCTCGCCCCTAGAGGCCCCGAACGGCCCCGTGCTTGCCCCTAGAGGCCCTTTACGGCCCCGCGCTCGCCCCTAGAGGCCCCGAACGGCCCCACGCTCGCCCCTAGCGGCCCCTCTACGGCCCCGCGCTCGCCCCTACAGGCCCCGAACGGCCCCGCGCTCGCCCTTAGCGGCCCCTTACGGCCCCGCGCTCGCCCCTAGAGGCCCCGAACAGCCCCGCGCTCGCCCCTAGAGGCCGCGAACGGCCCGTGACCGCCACAGCCCATCCAGGACCGAGCCGAGCCGCGCGACCGAACCGAGCCGCCCAGTCCGAGCCGAGCCGCGCGACCCGAGCCGAGCCGCACGACCCGAACCGAGTCGCGCTGCCCTACCCGAGCCGCACCGCCCTACCTGAACCGAGCCGCCCTACCTGCCTCATCCTCCTACTCCTACTGCTGCTCCTACTGCTCCTATGGCTAGCCCACATGTGCTAGTTTTCGATGCTGAGGGCCGCCCAGTGAAGTTTGACACCTGGCTAGATGACCTGCACCTCTATCTACAGCTCACTGCCAAGGACGACATCTCACTGTACGACCACGCCCTAGGCCATGTCACTGCCCCTGCTGCTATTGCTGACAGCACTGCCCGCTCACAGTGGCAGACTCGTGATGCCCACGCTCGCTTCGCTATTCGCAACTCCCTGCCGATAGACGAGCGCGAGCACTTTGGCCAGCACAAGACTGCACAGGCACTGTACACAGCTGTCGTTGCTCGCTACTCCTCACCTGCCTCTGCCGCGCTAGGCCGTCTCTCCCTCCCCTACCTGTTTCCCGACCTGGCCTCGTTCCACACAGTCGCTGACCTCATCACGCACCTCCGTACTAGTGAGGCCCGCTTCCGTGCCACCATGCCCGATGAGTTCCTTGCCACGCACCCCCCCCCACTCTGGCTCACTCTCTACCACCTAGTCACCCGCCTCCCTGACACTCTACGTGCTGTCAGGGATCACTTCCTAGCTGGCTGCCCCACTGAGCTCACCATTGCCCTCCTCGAGAAGGAACTGCTTGCAGCTGAGACTAGCATAGTAGCTGTAGGTGCCTCTCGTGGCGACCCCCGTACCCCGTTCTTTGAGGGGTGTTCTCCTTCCCCCCTTCTTCCCTCTGTCGCCTCTGCTGCTGCTCTCGACCTCCTTGGTACTGAGAAGGTCGGTACTGCGTCTGCTTCGAGCGGGCGCCGCAGCGGCAGGGGCAAAGGGGGCAAGGGCGGTGGCGGCGGTGGGGGTGGTGGCGCGACTGGAGGGGCTAGTGGCAGCGGTGGGGGTGGTGGCGGCAGCGGCGGGGGAGGTGGCAGGGGCGGAGGCGGTGGTGGACTGGCGGTGGACGCGGCGGCGGCAGGGGTTGGGGTAGTCGAGGAGGTGGCGGCGGCGGTGGTGGTCGTGGAGGCGCTGGCGGTGGCCAGGGCCAGCAGCACACTCCGTCGCCCCAGGAGGTCTGTGAGTGGTACTCTCAGCACGGGGGGGGGGGGGGGGGGTGGCTTTAGCTGCACGTACGTCATTCGCACTGGTGACAGCACTGGTCAGCCGTGTGAAGGATCGCACGCCACACAGCGCTGCTTTGCTCGTCTCAACGACGCTTGGCCTGTTCAGTTCCCTCAGGCCACTGAGCTGCCCCGCTGGATTGATCTCCTGAAGAAGGGGATTGATATCTATGCTCTAGACTTTGATGCTATTCTCACTGCTATGTATGTGATGTCTACTAGTGGAGAGGGTGCTGAGTACCTGTGTGTGCCGCCCGACCCGGGCATTAGGACTAGTGCGTCTGCCGCTCCACGTACTCGCGTGTCTGCTACCCCAGGTGCTGTTGAGGCAGCTGCTCTAGGTGCTTGTGCGTCTGCCCCCCCTGGTACTGAGTCGACTGCAGCACTGCACACCTTCACACTAGACTCAGGTGCTTCTCGCTGCTTCTTTCGTGACCGCACTGCCCTTAAGCCGCTTGCTCGGCCAGTTGCTGTCTCCCTCGCTGACCCCTCTGGGGGTCCGGTCATTGCGACCTCCTCCACTGTCCTCCCCTGTGCTGCGGTCCTGTCGGGCACACTGTCAGGTCTCCACCTCCCCTCGTTCTCTACGAACCTGGTGGCAGGATGTGCGCTCCAGGACGGGGGTGTTCACCAGTTCACCCCTGCCTACGAGCGCGTGACACACTGCACGTGTGCTCGTACGGGCCGTCACTTGGCTACCTTCACTCGGCAGCCGGGGTCGGACCTGTACACACTGACCACTGAGCCCCCTCAGGTTGCTGCGTCTGCGTCTGCGTCCGCGTCAGGTCAGCTGTCGGCCCCCTGCTCGTGTCACTCTCTGGCACACGAGAGTGTCCTCTGGCACCACCGCCTTGGCCACCCGTCTGTGCAGCGGCTTCGTGCCATGCACTCCCGGTACCTTGTCTCTGGCCTTCCCAGGGTCCTTCCTCCCCTCCCTCCCTCACCTGCTCCTCCCTGTCTTCCCTGTGTCGAGGGGCGGCAGCGCGCCGCTCCTCACTCCTCCTCGTTTCCCCCGACGACTGCTCCCTTGCAGACGCTCCACATGAACGAGTGGGGCCCAGCCCGCGTCCGTGGTCAGGGTAAGGAGAGGTACTTCCTGATAGTTGTTGACGACTACTCGCGCTACACCACGGTCTTCCCCTTGCGCACCATGGGTGAGGTCCCTGATGTCTTGATCCCTTGGATCCGCAAAGCCCGTCTCCAGCTCAGCAAGCGTTTCCACTCGGACTTTCCTGTCCTGCGCTTGCACTCTGACAGAGGTGGTGAGTTCTCCTCCGACCTCTTGGCAGCCTACTGTGCTGAGTACGGCATTGAGCAGTCGTTCACGCTTCCGGCCTCTCCACAGCAGAATGGGGTTGCGGAGCGCCGCATTGGCCTGGTCATGGAGGTCGCCCGTACCTCCTTGATCCATGCGGCTGCCCCCCACTTTCTGTGGCCGTTTGCGGTCCGGTACGCTGCGCATCAGCTCAACCTCTGGCCCCATGTCTCCTTGCCGGAGACCTCGCCCACACTGCTGTGGACGGGGGAGGTTGGCGATGCGTCGCGTTTCCCGGTCTGGGGATCTCGAGCTTTTGTCCGTGATACGTCTGCGGACAAGCTCTCCTACCGTGCTGTTCCCTGCGTCTTCCTCGGCTTTGTCCCGGACGCGCCTGGTTGGCAGTTTTACCACGCCACCTCGCGCCGAGTCTTGCCCTCTCAGGACGTCACTTTTGACGAGTTTGTCCCCTACTACCGCCTCTTCACCTACCGCACTGCCCCACTCCCCCCCCCGCCTCTCTTCCTCGCGCCAGGTGCTGCTGTCGTAGACCCCCTCCCCCCTCAGGGTGCCGCTCCCTCAAGTGTGTCTCAGGTAGACCCGGTTGAGCCTGTTGAGGTAGCTGTCGACTCTCGTCCTACTGCGGGTGCGGAGCCTGGGGGTGCGGAGCCTGGGGGTGCTGAGCCTGGGGGTGCGGAGCCTGGGGGTGCGGAGCCTGGGGGTGCTGAGCCTGGGGGTGCTGAGCCTGGGGCTGCTGAGCTGCAGAGTCCGGAGTCTGGGGGTTCTGCGTCTGGAGGTGCTGAGCCTGGGAGTCCTACACCTGGAGGAGCCCTCTCCTCGGAGCAGCTACGTGAGTGGTACTTACAGTACTGCAGCCTCAGGAGAGGTACCTCTGGAGCCAGGCGTACTACTGGGACTGGTGCTAGTGCTTCTCCTCCTAGTCGGGAGCTCCCCTCCCGTGAGCGGATCAGTGAGTGGTACGAGCGGCACTGCACTCTTCGGAGTGGCGCGCCTCGTGTCGCGGACCCCGCTGCTGCTGGTGGTGCTGCTGGTGCTGTGGCCCTAGAGGTTGGAGCTGCTTCTGGTACTGCGGACCCGGGCGTTGGAGCTACGGCTGGTGCTGAGGACCCGGGCGCTGGTGCTGCTGCTGGTGCTGAGGACCCAGGTGTTGGAGCTGCTGCTGGTGCTGAGGACCTGGGCGTTGGAGCTTCTGCGGGTGCTGAGGACCTGGGCGTTGGAGCTGCTGCTGGTGCTGTGGACCCGGGAGTTGGAGCTGCTGCTGGTGCTGAGGACCCTGGCGCTGGTGTCTCTGGTGGTTCTGGAGTCGCTGCACGGCCGCGGCCGTACTTCGTTCCGCTCCTTCAGTAGGTTCTTGGTCAGCTCCCTCTTCCTTGTCCTCCTCCCTCCTTAGGGTGTCCTCCGTCTGTCCAGCTGCAGTCGAAGCTACCGTCTGCCTCCTCTCTCCCTAGTCCTGCTCCTTACACTGGTCCAAGTGGAGGTCTTACTAAGCGTCGTGAGCCTGAGTCTCGTCCTGCGTCGCCTGAGCCTCGTCGTGCGTCGCCTGTCCGTGCTGCTCTCACTGGTAGTCGTGTCCCGCGTCAGCGTCTTCCTGCTGTCCCAGGCACTCACCGGATGGCGCTTCGTCCTTCCACTGCTCCACAGCGTGTCCCAATGCCGTCTCCTCCTGCGTCCTCTCTTCCTGCTCTTGCTGACCCGGGGTCAGACTCCGTTCGTGCCGCCAGTCCTACTGTCACGCGTCTCGTGGCTACTGTTGTCACTGACCCTTCCTTTGAGTCCGCTGCTGCGTCTGCCTTAGTTGCTGAGCTTGTCGACTTTGCTGCCAGCTGTTGTCTAGACTACGCCGCCAGCCTAGTTGCTGAGTCTGAGTCTGTCTGTCCTCCGTCCGTTGGGGGTGAGTGTGCTCTTGGCACTGACAACCTTGAGGACAGGCAGGAGGAGTTTGAGTTCTTTGCTGCCGCTTTACCCCATCTCGTGTCCATGCTTATTGCCCTTGAGGGAGACCCGGATGCACCAGACATCCCGACCCCACGCTCTTACGCAGAGGCGATGGCCGGTCCCTACTCCTCTCAGTGGCAGACAGCCATGGACACAGAGATGGCTTCCTGGAAGTCCATAGGCACCTACGTCAACGAGGTTCCCCCGCCTGGGGCGAACATCGTCAGTGGCATGTGGATTTTCAGGGTGAAGCGGCCGCCGGGCTCTCCGCCTGTCTTCAAGGCGCGTTATGTTGCACGAGGCTTCAGTCAGCGAGAGCGAGTTGACTTCTTCCAGACCTTCTCCCCGACCCCGAAGATGACCACTCTTCAGGTTCTGCTGCACGTCGCCGCTCAGCGTGACTACGAGCTCCACTCTCTTGACTTCAGCACTGCTTTCCTACAGGGCAGCCTGCACGAGGAGATCTGGCTGCGCCGCCCACTTGGCTTCACTGGGTCGTTCCCTCCTGGTACCCAGTGCAGCCTCCGACGGCCAGTCTACGGTCTCCGCCAGGCGCCACGTGAGTGGCACGACACACTGAGGACTACACTTGCGGCTCTTGGGTTCGCGCCTTCTACTGCTGACCCGTCGCTGTTTCTAGGCACCGACACCTCACTGTCGCCGTTCTACATCCTCGTATACATCGACGACTTGGTCTTTGCCACTGCTGACACTGCGGCACTCGCCCACGTGAAGTCGGAGCTGCAGAAGAGACACACGTGCACAGACCTGGGTGAACTGACAAGCTATCTTGGCTTGCAGATCACCCGGGACAGAGCACGCTGCACCATCACTTTGACTCAGTCACACATGGTGCAGCAGGTCCTTCAGCGCTTCCGCTTCACGTACTCCTCGCCTCAGCCCACTCCTCTGCCTACCGGTCACTCGCTCTCAGCTCTGCCTTCGGATGAGTCCGTAGAGCCGAGTGGCCCGTATCCAGAGCTTGTGGGTTGCCTCATGTACCTGATGACCTGCACTCGACCTGACCTTGCATACCCTCTCAGCATTCTTGCACGCTATGTCGCTCCCGGCCGTCACCGGAAGGAGCACATGGATGCAGCTAAGAGGGTGTTGCGCTACTTGTGCAGTACGTCGGGCATGGGGCTAGTGCTTGGAGGGCGAGTCCCAATTGTTCTCACTGGGCACTCAGACGCTTCTTGGGCAGACGACCAGGCTACTCAGCGGTCGTCTCAGGGCTAGTCCTTCAGTCTTAGCTCTGGTTCTGTTTCTTGGCGTTCTACTCGCTCTTCTTCTGTTCTCAGCTCCAGTTGTGAGGCTGAGATCTACGCCACAGCCATGGCGGCCCAGGAGCTACGCTGGCTCACCTACTTGCTGACCGACCTTGGAGAGGGGCCTCATTCTCCTCCAGTACTGTACGTCGACAACAAGGCAGCCATTGCCTTGTGTCAGGAGCACAGACTGGAGCACAGAACGAAGCACATTGCTCTGCGCTACTTCCTTGCTCGAGAGCTGCAGCAGCGTGGTCAGCTTCGTCTGCGGTACGTGGCCTTTGAGGCCAACACTGCTGATGTGTTCACTAAGGCGCTTCAGCCTTGTGACCATCAGCGCTTTTGCACTCTTCTAGGCCTGGTGCCTACTGGACCTCACTTGCTTACTTCTTGAGTCTGTTTGTACGGTGATCTCTATATATATATATACCTGCATGTTTACTCTTGTTAGGTTGTGATCATTGTGTCAGAACATTATATAGCTTATACATTTGTGTAGGCTATAGTGGGGTATCCCATAGGGGGTACAACCCAATTAGGGTTAGTACTTGTACTCACTCATTTCATAGTTCATTCATTCTCGTTCTACTTTCCTCATGGTATCGAGCAGGTTCCCTCGTGGGAACTGTTCCTAAGGCCCTACTACTGCTTCCGCTGCTACTCGATCTGTCGCACGCCCCGCGGCATGCGACCAGCGCGCGGCGATTTTCTTTCTGGCGCGCGCCCCGAGGCGCGCGGCCCCGCCTCTCTCGTCGCGGCCCCGCCCCTTGTCGCGGCCCCTCCCTACTTCGCGGCCCCGCCCCTCGTCGCGGCCCCGCCACCCCTCGTCGCGGCCCCGCCCTTCGTTGCGGCCCCTGCCACCCTTCGTCACGGCCTCGCCATCCTGCCTTGCGGTCCCGCCGCCTCTGTTGACGCGGCCCCGCCGCTCTTCTTAGCGGCCCTGCCGCCCTTTGTCGCGGCCCCTGCCGCCCTTTATCGCGGCCCCTGCCGCCCTTCGTCGCGGCCCCTGCCGCCCTTCGTCGCGGCCCCTGCCGCCATTCTCCACCGCGGCCCCGCCACCTCCCTTGCGGCCCCGCAGCCCTGCACCGACCCGGCCCCGCCTCTGCTGGCCCCATCGCCTGCCCCTGCGGCCCTGGCTCCACCTCTGCCGGCCCCGGCACCGCCTCTGCTGGCCCCGTCGCCGCTCCACTCGGCCCCGCCGCCGTCCCCAAGCGGCCCCGCCGTCACCACCGAGCCGCTGGCGCCACCGAGCTAGTGCCGAGCCACCCGAGTCGCCCGAGCCGCCCGAGCCGCCCGAGCCGCAGCGCCACCTCAGCCGCCCGAGCCGCCCGAGTCGCCCGAGTCGCCCGAGTTGCCCGAGTCGCCGAGCCGCCTGAGTCGCCCGAGTCGCCCGAGCCGTCCGAGCCGCCCGAGTCGCCCGAGTCGCCCGAGTCGCCCGAGTTGCCTAGCCGCCCGAGTCGTCCGAGCCGCCCGAGCCGCCCGAGCCGCCGAGCCGCCGAGCCGCCCGAGTCGCCCGAGCAGCCGAGCCGCCCGAGTCGCCCGAGCCGCCTAGCCGCAGTTGCTGAAGTGCCGCCGTGTCGCCGAGTCGTCGAGCCTGCTCTTCCCACCACTGGTGAGCCCCTGCCTTACTAGCGCGCTGCCTGCTGCTTGCTTGGCTTCCTGCTGCTACTCCTGCTCCTGCTTCTACTGGCGGCGGCCAGATGCAGCTCCAGCGACGCCCACGCGCGTCTCTCACGCCCCAGCAGCTTCGTGAGTGGTACGCTCAGAGTCGAGAGTCTCTCAGTTCTGTTTGCTGCTCTTACGTGATTCGCACTGGTTCTCGGACTGGTCAGCCTTGTGGGACGCCTAGTCACATACCGTCCCGCTGCTTCGCCCGCCTGAGCGACGCCTGGCGTACCGAGTTTGGCGACGAGGCTGAGCTACCCGACTGGGTGGAGTTGCTTAGGCAGAGGGTCGATATATTTGCTCTTGACTATGATGTTATTCTCACTGCCATGTATGCATTGCCTACTAGTGCTGACCGTGCCGGTCACCTGTGCGTACCGCCTGACCCGGATATAGAGCCTGCTGCTCTAGCTGCTGGTGCGGCTGCTGCTCTGGGTGCTAGTGTGTCTCCTGCTCCAGGTACAGGTGCGGCTGCTGCTCTAGGTGCTAGTGAGTCTGCTTCCTCAGGTGCGGGTGAGTCTGCTCTCTCAGGTACCGCGTCGGCTCCGGCCTCTCACACCTTCACCCTTGACTCGGGGGCTTCCCGCTCCTTCTTTCGAGACCGCACCACACTCACGCCGCTTGGTCGGCCAGTTGCAATCTCTCTGGCAGACCCCTCTGGGGGTCCTGTCCTTGCTCACTTCTCCACTGTCCTCCCGTGTCCGGCAGCCCCCTCTGGCACCCTGTCTGGTCTTTACCTCCCCTCGTTCTCTACGAACTTGGTGAGTGGTGCTGACCTGCAGGATGCGGGGGTTCACCAGTTCACTCCTGCGAGTCAGCGGGTGACCCACTGCACAGACGCTCGGACAGGCCGACACCTGGCCACGTTTACTCGTCGGCCGGGGACGAGCCTGTACACACTGACCACTGCGTCTCCTCCAGTTGCTGAGTCTGGTAGGGTCGCTGCGTCGGGTCATGTGTTTGCTGCAGCGTCCAGGTCTGGTCCTGAGTCGGCCCCCTGTTCGTGTCGTCTCCTGTCTCACGAGACTCTCCTCTGGCACCACCGCCTTGGTCACCCCTCTCTGCTTCGGCTCAGAGGCATGGCCTCTCGTCTTCTTGTTTCTGGTCTCCCCCGGTCCCTCCCTCCCCTTCCTCAGGGCCCTGGCCCTACCTGTGTCCCCTGTGTCGAGGGGCGCCAGCGTGCTGCCCCTCACTCCTCCCAGTTTCCTTCGACAGAGGCCCCGTTGTAGACGCTTCACATGGACGTGTGGGTCCCAGCCCGCGTCCGTGGACAGGGTCACGAGCGCTACTTCCTGCTCGTTGTTGACGACTACTCGCGTTACACCGCAGTCTTCCCCTTGCGCAGCAAGGGTGATGTCAGTGAGGTGCTGATCGACTGGATCCGCGCAGCTCGTCTCCAGCTCAGGCAGAGCTTTGGCTCGGACTTTCCTGTTCTGCGTCTGCACTCGGACAGAGGCGGAGAGTTTTCCTCTGGCCTTCTGAGAGCCTACTGTCGCGCACGGGGCATCCGTCAGACCTTCACACTTCCGGACTCTCCACAGCAAAATGGGATTGCTGAGCGCCGCATTGGCATGGTCATGGACGTCGCTCGTACGTCTATGATGCATGCGGCTGCCCCCCATTTTCTGTGGCCGTTTGCGGTGAGGTACGCGGCGTATCAGATCAGCCTTCACCCCAGGGTCTCCAGGCCGGAGACCTCCCCAGCCTTGCTGTGGACGGGGAGGGTTGGCGATGCGTCGGCGTTCCGGGTCTGGGGATCTCGGGAGTTTGTCCGCGACTTGTCTGCGGACAAACTGTCCCCTCGTGCTGCTCCTTGCGTCTTCCTTGGGTTCCCCCTGTCAGAACTCTATATAGCTTATACATTTTGTGTAGGCTGTAGTGGGGTATCCCATAGGGGGTACAACCCAATTAGGGTTTCCTATTTGTATCACTTCCATTCCTTAGTCATTCATTCTCGTTCTATTCTTCTCATGGTATCGAGCAGGTTCCCCTGTGGGAACTGCGCCTAGGGCCCACCACTCGATTTTTTTTCTTGCCTGAAGCGCCCTCATCCCGAGTCGCGCCTCGGGCCATTCTCTCACCAAGCCGCCCTAGCGGCCGACCCTGCTATCGCGGCCCCGCCGCCCTACGCCTTGCGGCCCCGCCGCCCTACCCATCGCGGCCCCGCCGCCCTACGCCTCGCGGCACCGCCGCCCTTACCTCGCGGCCCCGTCGCCCTGCTGTCGCAGCCCCGCCGCCCTTTGCTCGCGGCCCCGTCGCCCTGCTGTCGCGGCCCCGCCGCTCTGCTGTCGCGGCCCCGCCGCCCTTTGCTCGCGGCCCCGTCGCCCTGCTGTCGCGGCCCCGCCGCCTTGCTGTCGCGGCCCCGCCGCCCTTTGTTCGCGGCCCCGTCGCCCTGCTGTCGCAGCCCCGTCGCCCTGCTGTCGCGGCCCCGTCGCCCTGCTGTCGCGGCCCCGCCGCCCTGCTGTCGCGGCCCCGCCGCCCTTTGCTCGCGGCCCCGTCGCCCTGCTGTCACGGCCCCGTCGCCCTGCTGTCGCGGCCCCGTCGCCCTGCTGTCGCGGCCCCGTCACCCTGCTGTCGCGGCCCCGCCGCCCTCTCCTACGCGGCCCCGCCGCCCTCACCAACGCGGCCCCGCCGCCCTCCCCAAGCGGCCCCGCCGTCCTCACCTACGCGGCTCCGCCGCCCTCACTTACGCGGCCCTGCCGCCCAAGCGGCCGACCGCCACGTCGCCCGGTACCGGAGCAGCCGAGTCGCCCAGCAGCAGCCGCCGAGCCGCCCAGCCGCCGAGCCGCTTTGCACCCGAGCCGCCCAGCAGCCGAGCCGCCCTGCCGTCGAGCCGCCCGGGAGCCGAGCCGCCCTGCCGCCGAGCCGCCCGGGAGCCGAGCCGCCCTGCCGCCGGGCCGCCCAGCAGCCGAGCCGCCGATTCGCCGTGCCGCCCTACTGCCGAGCCGCCCGACCTGCCCTGCCCGGTGAGCACCGTACCGCGGTCACTGCGTGCCCTTCCCCTACGGCTTGCACTGCTCCACTGTCGTAGTCATGGCTACCCCTAGTGTCCTCGCCTTTGACGCTGAGGGTCGAGCCATTGACTTTGAGGTCTGGGTCGACGACCTGCAGCTGTTCTTACAGTGCGATAGGGCGGACGGTCTTTCCCTCTTTGACCTCACCTCTGGCGCCTCTCCTACCCCTGCTGCTGATGCTGACCCCACTGTACGCTCCCAGTGGGCCACGCGCGATGCTGCTGCACGTCTTGCTGTGCTTCGCCACCTCCCTACCTCCGAGCGTGCGCACTTTAGTCAGTACAAGAGTGCTAGGACCTTGTACGACGTTGTAGTCGCACGCTACTCCTCCCCTTCCACTGCTGCACTGAGCCGTCTCATGCTACCGTACCTCTTCCATGACCTTGCTGCCTTTCCCACCGTTGCTGACCTTATTACGCACCTCCGCACTAGTGACACTCGCTACCGCGCTGCACTCCCTGCTGACTTCTGCGCCGCGAACCCCCCCCCCATGTACATCACTCTGTACTTCCTAGTCACTCGCCTCCCTGACTCCCTTCGCGTAGTCAGGGACCACTTTCTCTCAGTCTGTCCCACCACACTCACCGTAGATCTCCTCGAGAAGGCCCTCCTCGCGATAGAGAAGAGCGTAGTCGCTGTAGGAGCCTCTCGAGGTGACCCGCGCGCCCCCATCTTTGAGGGGTGTTCTCCCTCCCCCCTGCTGCCCTCTGTCGCCTCTGCTGCTGCGGCCGACCTCCTTGGTCTGGAGTCGGTCGGTGCGGCGTCTGCCCCTAGCGGGAGACGCTGCTCTGGCAGGGGCAAGGGGGGCAAGGGTGCTGGAGGAGCGGGCGGTGGAGGTGGAGGTGGAGGCGGTGGGGGGAGTGAGGGTGGCGGTGGGAGTGGAGGTGGGGGTGGAGGGGTTGGTGGCAGAAGTGGAGGCGGAGGCGGAGGCGGCGGTGGCGGTGGGAGCAGAGGTGGCGGAGGAGGCGGCGGTGGTGGCGGCGGCGGCAGTGGAGGCGGTGGAGGCGGTGGAGGCGGTGGGGGTGGCGGTGGAGCTGGTCGCGGGTCTTCGCAGAGGAGTGGCTCCGGTGGTGGCTTGCGCCAGCAGCAGCAGCGCGGTCGTACGACCCTGTCCCCTCAGCAGCTCCGTGAGTGGTACACTGCCCGCCAGCGGGGTGGGGGCTTTGGTCCGTGCACCTATGTCCTGCGCACCGGCGACCGTGCGGGTGAGCAGTGTGGGGGTGCGCACCCCACCCAGCGCTGCTTTGTCCTCACTTCTCTCTACCATGTATGCTGTGTCTATTAGTGACGAGGGTGACTGTTACCAGTGTTTCCCGCCCGATCCGGGCATTAAGACTGCTGCTCTAGGTACTGGTGCGGCTGCTGCCCTAGGTGCTTGCGACGCTGCTGCTCTAGGTGCTGGTGTGTCTGCGTCCTCAGGTACTGGTGAGTCTGCGCTCTCAGGTACTACGTCGGCTTCGGCCTCCCTCACCTTCACCCTTGACTCTGGGGCTTCTCGCTCCTTCTTTCGGGACCGCACCACACTCACGCCGCTTAGTCGGCCGGTTGCGGTGTCTCTGGCTGACCCCTCTGGGGGTCCTGTCCTGTCTCGCTTCTCCACGGTCCTCCCGTGTCCGGCGGCTCCCTCTGGCACCCTGTCTGGTCTCTACCTCCCCTCGTTCTCGACGAACCTGGTGAGTGGTGCTGACCTACAGGATGCGGGTGTCCACCAGTTCACTCCTGCACGTCGGCGAGTGACCCACTGTACAGAGGCTGACACGGGCCGACACCTGGCTACGTTCACCCGTCAGCTGGGGTCGAGCCTGTACACTCTGACTACTGCGTCTCCTCCAGTTGCTGAGTCTGGTCGGGTAGCTGCGTCGGGTCAGGTGTTTGCTGCGGCGTCCAGGTCTGGTCCTGAGTCTGCCCCCTGTTCGTGTCGTCTCTTGTCTCACGAGACTCTCCTCTGGCACCACCGCCTTGGCCACCCCTCTCTGCTTCGTCTCAGGGGCATGGCCTCCCGTCTTCTTGTGTCTGGTCTCCCCCGGTCCCTCCCTCCCCTTCCTCAGGGCCCTGGCCCTGCCTGTGTCCCCTGTGTCGAGGGGCGCTAGCGTGCTGCCCCTCACTCCTCCCAGTTTCCTCTGACAGAGGCCCCGTTGCAGACGCTTCACATGGACGTGTGGGGCCCAGCCCGCGTCCGTGGACAGGGTCACGAGCGCTACTTCCTGCTCGTTGTTGACGACTACTCGCGTTACACCACAGTCTTCCCCTTGCGCAGCAAGGGTGACGTCGCTGAGGTGCTGATCGACTAGATCCGCGCAGCTCGTCTCCAGCTCAGGCAGAGCTTTTGCTTGGACTTTCTTGTTCTGCGTCTGCACTCGGACAGAGGCGGAGAGTTCTCCTCTGGCCTTCTGCGAGCCTACTGTCGTGCACGAGGCATCCGTCAGACCTTCACGCTTCCGGACTCCCCGCAGCAAAATGGGATTGCTGAGCGCCGCATTGGCATGGTCATGGACGTCGCTCGTACGTCTATGATGCATGCGGCTGCCCCCCATTTTCTGTGGCCGTTTGCGGTGAGGTACGCGGCGCATCAGATCAACCTCCACCCCAGGGTCTCCAGGCCGGAGACCTCCCCAGCCTTGCTGTGGACGGGGAAGGTTGGCGATGCGTCAGCGTTCCGGGTCTGGGGATCTCGGGCGTTTGTCCGCGACTTGTCTGCGGACAAACTGTCCCCTCGTGCTGCTCCTTGCGTCTTCCTGGGGTTCCCCCCTGACGCGCCTGGGTGGCAGTTCTACCACCCCACCTCTCGACGTGTTCTGTCCTCCCAGGACGTCACGTTTGACGAGTCGGTCCCCTACTACCGCCTCTTCCCCTACCGCACTCCTTCCCTCCCGCCACCCCCGCTCTTCCTTGTACCAGGTCCCCCCCAGGTAGACCCCCTTCCCCCTCAGGGTCCTGCCCCTTCAGGTGTGTCCCAGGTAGACGCAGTCGAGCCTGTCGAGGTCACTGGTGACTCAAGTACTGCTGGGGGTGCTGAGCCTGGGGGTGCTGGACCTGGGGGTGCTGAGTCTGGGGGTGCTGAGCCTGGGGGTGCTGCGTCTGGGGGTGCTGAGCCCGGGGGTGCTGCGTCTGGGGGTGCTGAGCCTCGGGGTGCTGCGTCTGGGGGTGCTGAGCCTGGGGGTGCTGCTTCTGGGGGTACTGAGCCTGGGGGTGCTACGCCTGGGGGTGCTACGCCTGAGGGTGCTACGTCTGGGGGTGCTGAGCCTGGAGGTACTCTGTCTGGAGGTGCTTCGTCTCGCCGGGAGCCACTCTCTCCACAAGAGCTGCGCGAGTGGTTTGCCCGGCGCTGGCGCCGTACTGCTGGTGCTGGAGGTTCTTAGCCTGCTGAGGGTGCTGCGGTCGCGGGTCCCGGATGTGCTCGTACGGGGAGTACTGGAGCTGCCGGGCCTGCGGGTTCGACTTGAGCTGGTGCTGCTGAGGGTGTTGGCGCTGAGACTACCGCTGGCGCTTCTGGAGGTTCTGGTGCTGCTGGAGGTTCTGGAGCTGCTGGCGGTTCTGGTGCTGCTGGAGGTTCTGGTGCTGCTGGAGGTTCTGGAGCTGCTGGGGGTGCTACTGGCGCGGGTGCTCCTGCTGAGGGTGCTGGTGCTGTCCTTGCTGCTTCTGGCGTCGCCACGCGGCCTCGACCGTACTTTGTTCCACTCCCGCAGCACGTTCTTGGTCTTCCACCTTCTACTGGTCCTCCTCCTCCCTTCGAGTGTCCGCAGCCTGTCCCGTCGCAGTTACAGCTGCAGCCTACCTCCCCTTTTCCTGCTCCTTCTCCCTACACTTGTCCTACTGGAGGTCTTGCTGAGCGTCGTGAGCCTGCGTCTCGCCCTGCGTCGCCAGTTCGTGCTGCTCGCACTAGTGGTCGCAATTCGCGTCAGCGTCCTCCTCCTGTCCCAGGCACGCACCGGATGTCTCTACGCCCGTCCACTACTCCTCTGCGTGCCCCTTTGCCTTCTCCTCCTAAGTCTTCTCTTCCTGCTCTTGTCGACCCGGAGTCGGACTCTCTTCGTGCTGCCAGTCCTACTGTCACGCGTCTCCTTGCTACTGTCGTCACTGACCCTTCTTTTGAGTCCACTGCTGCGTCTGCCCTAGTTGCTGAGCTCGTCGACTTTGCTGCTCGCTGTCGCCTAGACTACGCTGCTAGTCTTGTCGCTGAGTCTGAGTCTGTCTGTCCTCCGTCCGTTGGGGGTGAGTGTGCTCTTGGCACGGACGTCCTAGAGGACAGGCAGGAGGAGTTCCAGTGTCTGGCAGCTGCTTCACCTCATCTCGTGTCCGTACTGCTTACCCCTGAGGGAGACCCGGATGTCAAAATGTTATCTTATGCTCTAGCCTGTAGTGGGGTGCTCTATAGCGAGTACAACCCTTCTAGGGTTTGCTATTTGTATCCCCCTTCTTGCTAGAGCAATCCTCTTCTCTCTTCTAATTTTGACATGGTATCAGAGCCGAGTGAGTTTGGGAATGATGCTTGTTCACTTAGCACAAGGGTACATATAGCGAACAAATGAAGAGGTGCACCACCTACAAATTTAATAACTACACTACAGCTAGAACTACATGCAGTTATAACAACATAGTTCTGACATCCCCCCGTAACTGCATGCAGGAATAGCTAAGTGCAGAACACAACCTGCAGAGGTACACCACAGAATAATAAACAAGCAACAGCAGGTACTGTAGGCGGGCTAACTCTGGCTGGTTACCCCCTCCATCTCCTCACCCTCCTCCTTCCCCTCCCCCACACTGCTGCAGGAGCAGCAGAGAGGGGGGGGGAAGAGAGGAGAGGTGGAGGGACGGCTGCTGGTTGCCTCACACCCGCCACCCTGATGCCACTCCCCCTGCTCCCCCACACCCTCACACCCTCCCCCCCAGCGGCAGCTGCAGCAGTGGGAACGAAAGGAGGAGGAGGAGAAGGGAAGTGTACGACCCAACACTCCAACACCCGCCACCCCCATACCCTCCCCCCCACGGCTGCAGGGAGACAAAGGAGGAGGGGGTGGGCGGGAAGAAAGCCGCAGAGCGGCTACAATGTGTCGGCGCAGGTAGGTCAGGGGCGGCTGCAGGGAGAGCGGGTGCGGAGAGGCCCGTCGCGTGCCACGGGGCGCACGACGGGTAAGTTTAAGTTTAGGGCCCGATCGTGTGCCTCGGGGCACACGACGAGCAGGGCACCGTCGCGTGCCACGGGGCGCACGACGGGCAGGTTTAGGGCACCGTCGCGTGCCACGGGGCGCGCGACGGGCAGAGAAGGAGTCACACGCCAACAGGGGGCGGGACAAGAGAAAATCGCCACGCGCCCTAGGCGCGCGACTGGAAAAACGTAGCAGCGGAAACATGAGGCGGGCGCAAAGGCCAGGACGTAACTTGCTCTGATAGCATATCGAGATGAAACGAGGAATGAGTTAAGTTTGACTAGGGCCTAGGCTTAGGAGCCTAGGCCCGAAATAGTATATCGAGTAGGTTGTTCCAAGGTGTGAGAGTCCTGAGTCCTCTGCGTGCCCCTTTGCCTTCTCCTCCTGAGTCCTCTCTTCCTGCTCTTCCCGACCCGGAGTCGGACTCTCTTCGTGCTGCCAGTCCTACTGTTACGCGTCTCCTTGCTACTATCGTCACTGACCCTTCTTTTGAGTCCACTGCTGCGTCTGCCCTAGTTGCTGAGCTCGTCGACTTTGCTGCTCGCTGTCGCCTAGACTACGCTGCTAGTCTTGTCGCTGAGTCTGAGTCTGTCTGTCCTCCGTCCGTCGGGGGTGAGTGTGCTCTTGGCACGGACGTCCTTGAGGATAGGCAGGAGGAGTTCCAGTATCTGGCAGCTGCTTCACCTTATCTCGTGTCCGTACTGCTTACCCCTGAGGGAGACCCGGATGCACTTGACATCCCGACTCCGCGCTCTTACGCGGAGGCGATAGAGGGTCCCTACTCCTCTCAGTGGCAGGCAGCTATGGATGCAGAGATGGCTTCCTGGAAGTCCACAGGCACCTACGTCGACGCTGTCCCCCCTCCTGGGGCGAACATCGTCAGTGGCATGTGGATCTTCAGGGTGAAGCGGCCGCCGGGTTCTCCGCCTGTCTTCAAGGCGCGTTACGTGGCTCGTGGCTCCAGTCAGCGGCAGGGAGTTGACTACTTTCAGACCTTCTCCCCTACCCCAAAGATGACCACTCTTCGGGTACTGCTGCACGTTGCTGCTCGCCGTGACTACGAGCTGCACTCTCTCGACTTCAGCACAACTTTCTTGCAGGGCAGCCTGCACGAGGAGATCTGGCTGCGCCGCCCACCTGGCTTCACTGGGTCTTTCCCTCCTGGTACCCAGTGGAGTCTCCGGCGTCCAGTCTACGGTCTCCGCCAGGCGCCACGTGAGTGGCACGATACACTGAGGACTACGCTTGCGGCTCTTGGGTTTGCTCCTTCTACTGCCGACCCGTCGCTGTTTCTGCGCACCGACACCTCTCTGCCGCCGTTCTACATCCTCGTGTACGTGGACGACTTGGTCTTTGCCACAACTGACACTGCTGGACTCGCCTACGTGAACTTCGAGCTGCAGAAGAGACACACGTGCACAGACCTGGGTGAACTGCGCAGCTACCTTGGCTTGCAGATCACCCGGGACAGAGCACGCCGCACCATTACCCTGACTCAGTCACACATGGTGCAGCAGGTCCTTCAGCGCTTCGGCTTCACGTACTCCTCGCCTCAGGCCACTCCTCTGCCTACTCGCCACTCGCTCTCAGCTCTGCCTTCGGATGAGTCCGTAGAGTCGAGTGGCCCGTACCCAGAGCTTGTTGGCTGCCTCATGTACCTGATGACCTGCACACGCCCTGAACTTGCATACCCTCTTAGCATCTTGGCACGCTATGTTGCTCCTGGGAGACACCGACCAGAGCACATGGCGGCAGCGAAGAGGGTGTTGCGCTACTTGTGCAGTACGTCGGGCATGGGGCTAGTGCTTGGAGGGCGGAGTCCAGTGGTCCTCACTGGGCACGTAGACGCTTCATGGGCTGACGACCAGGCTACGCAGCGGTCGTCACAGGGTTACACCTTCAGCCTTGGTTCTGGCTCTGTCTCGTGGCGGGCTACTCGCTCGTCTTCTGTTCTCGGCTCCAGTTGTGAGGCTGAGATCTACGCCGGGGCCATGGCTGCACAGGAGCTTCGCTGGCTCACCTACCTGCTGACCGACCTTGGAGAGCCGCCTCGTTCTCCTCCAGTCCTGTATGTAGACAACAAGGCCATGCTGGCCTTGTGTCGAGAGCAGCGACTGGAGCACAGAACAAAGCACATTGCTCTCCGCTACTTCCTTGCTCGTGAGCTACAACAGCGTGGACAGTTGCGGCTTGCGTACGTGGCCTCTGAGGCCAACACTGCTGATGTCTTCACCAAGGCTCTTGCGCCTTGTGATCATTAGCGCTTCTGCACTCAGCTGGGTCTTGTGCCCGTCTTGCCTCACTTGCTCTCCTCTTGACCTTGCTTGTACTCTCATATATATATATATCTGCGCTTGCTTGTCTAGCTTTATATATATGTGTGTACTCTTGCTTGTGAACTGGCCTTGTGGCCCTGACCTTGTGCTCGGACTGTGTGGTGGCTTTGTGATCCACCCTGAGCTTGCTTTGCTTTGCTTGACTGGTCTTGTGACCCCTTGTTCTAGCCCACTTTGCCTATGGGGGTGTGTCAGAACTCTATATAGCTTATACATTTTGTGTAGGCTGTAGTGGGGTATCCCATAGGGGGTACAACCCAATTGAGGTTTCCTATTTGTATCACTTCCATTCCTTAGTCATTCATTCTCGTTCTATTCTTCTCACCCCCCTGACGCGCCTGGGTGGCAGTTCTACCACCCCACCTCTCGCCGTGTTCTGTCCTCCCAGGACGTCACGTTTGACGAGTCGGTCCCCTACTACCGCCTCTTCCCCTACCGCACTCCGTCCCTCCCCCCGCCCCCGCTCTTCCTTGTACCAGGTCCCCCCCAGGTAGACCCCCTCCCCCCTCAGGGTCCTGCCCCTTCAGGTGTGTCCTAGGTAGACGCAGTCGAGCCTGTCGAGGTCACTGGTGACTCTGGGGGTGGTGAGCCTGGGGGTGCTGGGCCTGGGGGTGCTGAGCCTGGAGGTGCTCCGCCTGGAGGTTCTCCGGGTGCTTCGTCTTACCGGGAGCCACTCTCTCCCCAGGAGCTGCGCGAGTGGTTTGCCCGGCGCTGGAGCCGTGCTGCTGGTGGTGGAGGTTCTTCGGCTACTGGGGGTGCTGAGCCTAGGGGTGCTGAGCCAGGGGGTGCTGAGCCTGGGGGTGCTACGCCTGGGGGTGCTGAGCCTGGGGGTGCTGAGCCTGGGGGTACTGAGCCTGGGTGTGCTACGCCTGGGGGTAGTGAGCCTGGGGGTGCTGAGCCTGGGGGTGCTACGCCTGGGGGTGCTTTGCCTGGGGGTGCTGAGCCTGGGGGTGCTGAGCCTGGGGGTACTGAGCCTGGGGGTGCTACGCATGGGGGTGCTGAGCCTGGGGGTGCTGAGCCTGGGGGTGCTACGGCTGGGGGTGCTTTGCCTGGGGGTGTTGGGCCTGGGGGTGCTGCGCCTGGAGGTGCTCCGCCTGGAGGTCCTCCGGGTGCTTCGTCTCGCCGGGAGCCACTCCCTCCACAGGAGCTGCGCGAGTGGTTTGCCCGGCGCTGGAGCCGTGCTGCTGGTGCTGGAGGTTCGTCGTCTACTGAGGGTGTTGCTGTCGCGGGTCCCGGAGGTGCTCGTCCTGGGAGTACTGGAGCTGCTGGGCCTGCAGGTTCGACTGGAGCTGGAGCTGCTGAGGGTGTTGGCGCTGAGACTACCAGTGGCGGTCCTGCTGGGGGTGCTCCTGGTGCAGCTGGAGGTTTTGGAGCTGCTGGAGGTACTGCTGGAGTGGCTGCTCCTGCTGGAGGTACTGGACCTGTCCCTGCTGTTTCTGGCGTCGCCACGCGGCCTCGACCGTACTTCGTTCCACTCCTGCAGCAGCTTCTTGGTCTTCCACCTTCTACTGGTCCTCCTCCTCCCTTAGAGTGTCCACAGCCTGTCCCGTCACAGTTACAGTTGCAGCCTACCTCCTCTTTGCCTGCTCCTTCTCCCTACACTGGTCCTACTGGAGGTCCTGCTGAGCGTCGTGAGCCTGCGTCTCGCCCTACGTCGCCTGTCCGTGCTGCTCGCGCTAGTGGTCGTGGTTCGCGTCAGCGTCCTCCTCCTGTCTTTGGCACCCACAGGATGTCTCTGCGTCCGTCCACTGCTCCTCTGCGTGCCCCTTTGCCTTCTCCTCCTGAGTCCTCTCTTCCTGCTCTTCCCGACCCGGAGTCGGACTCTCTTCGTGCTGCGAGTCCTACTGTCACGCGTCTCCTTGCTACTGTCGTCACTGACCCTTCTTTTGAGTCCACTGCTGCGTCTGCCCTAGTTGCTGAGCTCGTCGACTTTGCTGCTCGCCGTCGCTTAGACTACGCTGCTAGTCTTGTCGCTGAGTCTGAGTCTGTCTGTCCTCCGTCCGTCGGGGGTGAGTGTGCTCTTGGCACGGACGTCCTTGAGGACAGGCAGGAGGAGTTCCAGTGTCTGGCAGCTGCTTCACCTCCTCTCGTGTCCATACTGCTTACCCCTGAGGGAGACCCGGATGCACTTGACATCCCGACTCCGCGCTCTTACGCGGAGGCGATAGAGGGTCCCTACTCCTCTCAGTGGCAGACAGCTATGGATGCAGAGATGGCTTCTTGGAAGTCCACAGGCACCTACGTTGACGCTGTCCCCCCTCCTGGGGCGAACATCGTCAGTGGCATGTGGATTTTCAGGGTGAAGCGGCCGCCGGGTTCTCCGCCTGTCTTCAAGGCGCGTTACGTGGCTCGTGGCTTCAGTCAGCGGCAGGGAGTTGACTACTTTCAGACCTTCTCCCCCACCCCGAAGATGACCACTCTTCGGGTACTGCTGCACGTTGCTGCTCACCGTGACTACGAGCTGCACTCTCTCGACTTCAGCACAGCTTTCTTGCAGGGCAGCCTGCACGGGGAGATCTGGCTGCGTCGCCCACCTGGCTTCACTGGGTCTTTCCCTCCTGGTACCCAGTGGAGTCTCCGACGTCCAGTCTACGGTCTCCGCTAGGCGCCACGTGAGTGGCACGACACACTGAGGACTACGCTTGCGGCTCTTGGGTTTGCTCCCTCTACTGCCGACCCGTCGCTGTTTCTGCGCACCGACACCTCTCTGCCGCCGTTCTACATCCTCGTGTACGTCGACGACTTGGTCTTTGCCACAGCTGACACTGCTGGACTCGCCTACGTGAAGTCCGAGCTGCAGAAGAGACACACGTGCACTGACCTGGGTGAACTGCGTAGCTACCTTGGCTTGCAGATCACCCGGGACAGAGCACGCCGCACCATTACCCTGACTCAGTCACACATGGTGCAGCAGGTCCTTCAGCGCTTCGGCTTCACGTACTCCTCGCCTCAGGCCACTCCTCTGTCTACTCGCCACTCACTCTCAGCTCTGCCTTCGGATGAGTCCGTAGAGTCGAGTGGCCCGTACCCAGAGCTTGTTGGCTGCCTCATGTACCTGATGACCTGCACACGACCTGTCCTTGCATACCCTCTTAGAATTCTCACACGCTATGTTGCTCCTGGGAGACACCGACCAGAGCACATGGCTGCAGCGAAGAGGGTGTTGCGCTACTTGTGCAGTACGTCGGGCATGGGGCTAGTGCTTGGAGGGCGGAGTCCAGTGGTCCTTACTGGGCACGCGGACGCTTCTTGGGCTGACGACCAAGCTACGCAGCGGTTGTCATAGGGTTACACCTTCAGCCTTGGTTCCGGCTCTGTTTCGTGGCGGGCTACTCGCTCGTCTTCTATTCTCGGCTCCAGTTGTGAGGCTGAGATCTACGCCGGGGCCATGGCTGCACAGGAGCTTTGCTGGCTCACCTACCTGCTGACCGACCTTGGAGAGCAGCCTCGTTCTCCTCCAGTCTTGTACGTAGACAACAAGGCCATGCTGGCCTTGTGTCGAGAGCAGCGACTGGAGCACAGAACAAAGCACATTGCTCTCTGCTACTTCCTTGCTCGTGAGCTACAGCAGCGTGGACAGTTGCGGCTTGCGTACGTGGCCTCTGAGGCCAACACTGCTGATGTGTTCACCAAGGCACTTGCGCCTTGTGATCATCAGCGCTTCTGCACTCAGTTGGGTCTTGTGCCTGTCTTGCCTCACTTGCTCTCCTCTTGACCTTGCTTGTACTGTCACATATATATATATATATACCTGCTCTTGTTTGTCTAATTTATATATGTGTGTGTGTACTCTTGCATGTGAACTGGCCTTGTGGCTTTGTCGTTGTGCTCGGACTGTGTGGTGACTTTGTGATCCACCCTGAGCTTGCTTTGCTTTGCTTGACTGGTCTTGTGACCCCTTGTTCTCCCCCACTTTGCCTATGGGGGTGTGTCAGAACATTATATAGCTTATACATTTGTGTAGGCTATAGTGGGGTATCCCATAGGGGGTACAACCCAATTAGGGTTAGTACTTGTACTCACTCATTTCATAGTTCATTCATTCTCGTTCTACTTTCCTCACATTGTACCTCTTGTTCTATTATAAACCTGCATGTGAACTGGTCTTGTGACCACTTGCTTGTGCTCGGAATTTGTGTGGTATCCTTGAGATCCACCCTGAGCTTGTTTTGCCTTGCTTTGCCTTGACTGGTCTTGTGACCCCTAGTTCTCCCCCACTTCGCCTATGGGGGTGTGTCAAACATTATATATGTTGTGCTTGTTTAGGCTACAGTGGGTTAGCCTATAGGGGGTACACAATTCTAGGGTTAGGTACTTGTACTGTTTTCACTGTTAGTTCATCCATTCCTGTTCGTTCATTCTAACAAGGAGTTCCTCCTTACGAAAGTGCGTATACATCCCTGAAATTGCGGCTGCGCAGATACTCGGTGAGGACGGGGTGGTTTTCGATTCTGTCCAGGGGAACCCAATTGTCTTCGGTGGGTGTACGGTCTTTCCAGCGGAGTAAGAACTCGATCCTTCGGGCTCCTCGAGGGTCGCGAACTCTGTGACTCAGGATTTTCTCGGGGGTGATGATTGGTTCAGTTGGTGGTCTTGTCATGCTGGCTGGGCGATTGCGTGGCAGTTGGCTTGTAGACGGGACGTAAGGGCGAAGTAGGCTGACGTGGAATGAGGGGCTGACGTACCAGTCAGCAGGGAGGAGGAGGTGGGCGGTGACGGGTGTAAGCATGTGGCTTATGCGAAATGGCCCGCAGTATCGGGGGCGGAGTTTCGGGATGATGGGCAGTCGGAGGTTCTGAGTGTCGAGTAAAACTAAGTCGTCGGGCTGGTAAGTGACAGGTCTGCGGTGGCGGTTGGCGTTGCGTTTAGCGATGATGTTCGATTTTTTTATTGCGTCGACTGCCCGGGTCCGTGCTGCTTGTAATATTTTGGCGAACTGTTGTGCTCGAGGTACTGGGTTGTCGGGATTCGGGGTCATGGGTAGTGTCGGGTCTTGTCCGTAGTTTAGGTAAAATGGTGATTGTTGGGTCGTGGCGGATGGCGAGTTGTTGTACGCGAATTCGATTAGTGGCAGTTGCTGTTCCCACGTGGTCGGGTCGTCACACGTGGCCCTAATGAGCTGTTCCATGGTCTGATTTGTCCGTTCTGTCTCTGTGTCGGTTTCGGGGTGGTATGATGAACTGAACTGTAGTCGCGTGCCGAACTGCTGCCACAGGTTCCGCCAGAAGTTGCTGGTGAATTTCGTATCGCGGTCGCTGATGATCGCGGCTGGTATCCCGTGCAGTCGAACGACGGTGGAGATGAAGAGGCGTGCTGTTTCTTCGGCTGTGATTTATTTTTTGCAGGCTGCGAAATGTGCCATTTTCGTCAGTCGATCGACGACGACCAGGATCGCGTCGTTCCCACTCGCCCCGGCTGGTAACCCCGTGACGAAGTCCATCGTCACCTGCTGCCAAGCACGCTCTGGGGGTGGTATCGGCTGCAACTGTCCCGCCGGCCGCTGTCGTGATGATTTCATGAGCTGACTAGTGGGACACAATGCCACGTGTCGTTGTACGTCGGTCAACATTTCGGGCCAGTAATAATACCGCTGCAGCTGCTGCCGTGTTTTTTCTACTCCGAAATGCCCCGAGGTAACTCCGTCGTATGCCTCCTGTAATAGTAATTCCCGAAGCAGTTTATACCAGGCACCCAGATGCGGTCAGTCTCGATTTTTACGTAATAGACTCCCTTTGCTGCTGCAAACTGCTGCGAATTTCCTCCTGTGAAGAATGGATCCATTTGGTACCCGTGGGTGAATAGGCCTGTCAGTAGCGGGCTTATCTGGGCGAGTAGTATTGCGTGGATCTGGGCAGTGGGGCGGGTCAGTGCGTCGGCGATGTTCGAGGCTCCCTTTTTGTAAGTGACCGTGTAGTGAAAGTTGGACTCGAGGAATTCGAGCCAGCGAATCTGTCGTGGGTTGAGGTGTGGTTGTGCGCGAAGGTACTATAGTAATTTATGTTCTGTCCGTACTGTCACGTCCGCGCCAGTCAAGTAACAGCGCCATACCTTGAACGCGTGCACGATCGCAAGCATTTCGCGGTCGTGTATCAGGTAATTTTTCTCGGGCGGATGCAGTTTTCGTGACTCGTATGCGATAGGCTGTAGGCCATTGCCGAAATCCTGTAGTAGTATGGCTCCGATGGCGATATCGCTTGCGTCGGTAACTACTTCGAATTGGCGGTGTGGGTCGGCGATGCGCAGGACGGGTGGTGAACAGAGAACATTTTTCAGGGCAGAGAAGGCAGCATGCTCTTTCTCCCCCCACGTAAACACGACCCCCTTTCGCAGTAAATCCGTCAGTGGGGCAGTTATCCGTGCCATATCGGGGACGAACCGACGCACATAATTAACGAACCCTAAAAAGCTCTGCAGCTCCGTGATGTTCGTCGGGGGATGCCACGCTTTGACCGTATCCAACTTCTTTGGGTCGATTTCAACTCCAGCCTCCGAAATAACGTGCCCCAAAAATTCTAACCTATCCTGGAAGAACTCGCACTTGGAAACCTTGGTCAGTAGTCTGTGCTCGTCTAAAACCTTAAACACTGCTTCCAGATCTGCTAAGTGCTGCTGCTTATCCCGACTGTACACTAGAATGTCGTCGAGGTAAACTATTACGCATATATCTAAGAGCGGCCTAAATGCCTCGTTTATGGTCATCTGAAAAGTCGCCGGTGCGTTGGTCAGCCCGAATGACATCACAGTGTACTCGAACGACCTGTATCTAGTCCTGAAAGCTGTTTTGGCGCAGTCCGATGGTTCGACCCTAATCTGATGGTAACCTCCCCGTAAATCGATTTTCGAAAAAACCCGTGCTGTGCGCAGTTGGTCGATCAGTTCGTCGGCGCGGGGAATGGGGTAACGCGACTTGACTATTACCCTATTCAGTGGTCTGTAGTCGATACACATGCGAAAACCCCCGCCTTTTTTCGGCGTAAATAGTGTCGGTGCGGCGAACGGTGACGAGCTCGGTCTGATGAATTTTTATGTAACAGGTAATCTAACTGCTTCCTTAGTTCATCAAGCTCGGGCTGTGTCAGTGTGAACTGGCGCTGTACGGTTGGCTGTGCCCCCGGTTCTAATTCAATTCGGTGGTCATGTGTCAGAATGTTATTATTTTCTAGCCTGCAGTGGGGTACTCTATAGCGAGTATAACCCAATTAGGGTTTCCTATATGTATGCCAGCTGCTGCTAGTGCAAACCCCTCCTTCTATTCATTCCTCGTTCTTCACATGGTATAGAGCTGGTTCCCTCCTGGGACTGTTCCTTCCTAGGGCCCACCACTTCGCTAAAACTATTTTTTCTGCCCTGACCTTAGCGCGTTTCGCGCTCTGCCCTGCTACCCGTCGCGTCCCTTCGTGGCCCCTTCATGGCCCCTTCGTGGCCCCTTAGCGGCCCCGTCGCCACCCCTAGCGGCCCCGTCGCCACCCCTAGCGGCCTCGTCGCCACCCCTAGCGGCCCCGTCGCCGCCCCTCTAGGCCCCTCGCGGCCTCTTCGCGGCCCCGTCGCCGCCCCCTCCAGGCCCCTTGCTTCCCCTTCGCGGCCCCGTCGCCGCCCCTAGCGGCCCCGTCGCCGCCCTTCTAGGCCCCTCGCGGCCCCTTTGCAGCCCCGTCGCCGCCCCTAGCGGCCCCGTCGCCGCCCCTATCGGCCCCGTCGCCGCCCCTAGCGGCCCCGTCGCCGCCCCTAGCGGCCCCGTCGCCGCCCCTCGCGGCCCTGTCGCCGCCCCTAGCGGCCCCGTCGCCGCCCTTTGCGGCCCCGTCGCCGCCCCTAACGGCCCCGTCACCGCCCCTACGCGGCCCCGTCGCCGCCCCTACGCGACCCCGTCGCCGCCCTTCCTGGCCCCTTCGCGACCCCGTCACGGCCTCACCCTGGCCATGCTCCGTCGCCGGTCGCGGCGCACCGGGGACCCGTGCATCGCCCCCCCTCTTTTCCCGTCGCCCGTCGCGGCTCCCCTGGGGGCCGCGCGCGGCCCCCTTAGGTCGCCTCGACAGGCGACGGCAGGGGCGACCTGGGGGGGGGGGGGGGGGGGCCGTTACTTCCCTACCCGTCGCCCGGCCCTGCCCTGTGTTAGGGTTTGGGGGTGGCGAGTAGGGGGTGGCGGGTGTGTGGTCTCCCCTGCTCCTCTTCCTCTGTCTCCCACTGCTGCAGCTACCACTAAGGGGGGTGGGTGTGTGGGAGTCGATGGAGTGGTGCTAGGGGGTGGGGTGTGAGTGAACCTAGGGTGCAGCAGGGGGTGTGTGAAAGGGGGGTGGGATAGTTTGGGGAGGTTGAAGGGGGGTGGCCGCCGTGAAGCCCGCAGTCGCCCGTGAGACCGTTGCGCCAGTCGCTCGTGAGCCCGTTGCGCCAGTCGCCCGTGAGCCAGTTGCTCCAGTCGCCCATGAGTCCGTTGCTCCTGCCGCTCAGAGTTAGCCGCGGAGCCAGTTACTCCAGTAGCCCGTGTGCCAGTTGCTCCAGTTGCCAGTGTGCCAGTTGCTCCAGTTGCCCGTATGCCAGTTGCTCCAGTTGCGCCGTGTGCCAACAGCTTCAACTACCGCCCAGTACCTCCTCTCCTCTCATAGTCCCTCCTCCTCCTCACTTGGCCTCTGTGATTACCTCTAGCTTTGCTTATAATTGTGAACTATTGCTATGCCTGCTCATTGTGCTGATTACACCCCACGTTGGCTATGGGGGTGTGTCAGAATGTTATTATTGTCTAGCCTGCAGTGGGGTACTCTATAGCGAGTACAACCCAATTAGGGTTTCCTATATGTATGCCAACTGCTGCTAGTGCAAACCCCTCCTTCCATTCATTCCTTGTTTCTTCACATCATGTGCTCGCTGAGGTGGCAGTCCTATCGGTAAGTCGTCGGGAAAAATCCCGGGGTATCGTTTCAACAGTTTCTGTAATTCGGGCGATACGGCTGCTAGCAGTTTCTTGAAATCACTCGGCTGCTCCGCTTCCTCTACTACTGTGATGTCTACTGCATACACATCAGCTCCAGCAGCGACAGCCCGTTTCATTGTGATGGCGTTGACGTGTACCGTTGAAGACTCGGGCGACCGCCAGCGATATAGCTCGACCCAGTTACCACTACTTCGCACGGTGTAGCTACCCGTCGTCCAGTCAATTTGCGGGCTATACCGTCGCAGCCAATCACGTCCCAGTAAAATATCGTGCCCATCCAGTGTCGTTGTGAGCATTTCCCGTGTAAATCCGAAATTTCCCCCGCAGCGGACTTTGACTCTCTATACCTTTTCCCATATGGTTAGTGGCGTGCTGTCGACTAAGCGTGCGTCTATTGAGAAAACTAGAACGAGGAATGGAATGACTAAGTGAAAGTTGGGTACAAACACAAACCCCTAGAAAGTTGTACCCCATATGTGCTACCCCACTATAGCCTACAATAGCTATGTCATATAAATCTGACACACCCCCATAGGCAAAGTGGGGGAGAACAAGGGGTCACAAGACCAGTCAAGCAAAGCAAAGCAAAGCAAGCTCAGGGTGGATCACAACGTCACCACACATTCCGAGCACAAGGTCAAGGCCACAAGGCCAGTTCACATGCAGGAGTACACATATATATAAAAGGCTAGACAAGCAAGAGCAGGTGTATATATATATGTAACAGTACAAGCAAGGTCATGAGGTGAGTAAGTGAGGCAAGGCGGGCACAAGACCCAGCTGAGTACAGAAGCGCTGATGATCACAAGGCGCAAGTGCCTTGGTGAAGATATCAGCAGTGTTGGCCTCAGAGGCCACGTACGCAAGACGCAGCTGACCACGCTGCTGTAGCTCACGAGCAAGGAAGTAGCGAAGAGCAATGTGCTTCGTTCTGTGCTCCAGTCTCTGCTCTCGACACAAGGCCAGCATGGCCTTGTTGTCTACGTATAGCACTGGAGGAGAACGAGGCGGCTCTCCGAGGTCAGTCAGCAGGTAGGTGAGCCAGCGAAGCTCCTGTGCAGCCATGGCCCTGGCGTAGATCTCAACCTCACAACTGGAGCCAAGAACAGAAGACGAGTGGGTAGCCCGCCACGAAACAGAGCCGGAACCGAGGCTGAAGGTGTAACCCTGTGACGACCGCTGCGTAGCCTGGTTGTCAGCCAAAGAAGCGTCTGCGTGCCCAGTGAGGACCACTGGACTCTGCCCTCCAAGCACAAGCCCCATGCCCAACGTACTGCACAAGTAGCGCAACACCCTCTTCGCTGCAGCCATGTGCTCTGGTCGGTGTCTCCCAGGAGCAACATAGCGTGCCAAGAAGCTAAGAGGGTATGCAAGGTCAGGTTGTGTGAAGGTCATCAGGTACATGAGGCAGCCAACAAGCTCTGGGTATGGGCCACTCGACTCTACGGACTCATCAGAAGGCAGAGCTGAGAGCGAGTGGCGAGTAGGCAGAGGAGTGGCCTGAGGCGAGTAGTACGTGAAGCCGAAGCGTTGAAGGACCTGCTGCACCATGTGTGACTGAGTCAGGGTAATGGTGCGGCGTGCTCTGTCCCATGTCATCTGCAAGCCAAGGTAGCTGCGCAGTTCACCCAGGTCTGTGCACGTGTGTCTCTTCTGCAGCTCGGACTTCACGTGGGCGAGTCCAGCAGTGTCAGCTATGGCAAAGACCAAGTCGTTGACGTACACGAGGATGTAGAACGGCGGCAAAGAAGTGTCGGTGGCAGAAACTGTGACAGGTCGGCAGTAGAGGGAGCAAACCCAAGAGCCGCAAGCGTAGTCCTCAGTGTGTCGTGCCACTCACGCGGTGCCTGGCGGAGACCGTAGACTGGCCGCCGGAGGCTCCACTGGGTGCCAGGAGGAAACGACCCAGTGAAGCCAGGTGGGCGGCGCAGCCAGATCTCCTCGTGCAGGCTACCCTGCAAGAAAGCAGTGCTGAAGTCAAGAGAGTGAAGCTCGTAGTCACGCTGAGCAGCTATGTGCAGTAGCACCCGAAGAGTGGTCATCTTCGGGGTGGGAGAGAAGGTCTGAAAGTAGTCAACTCCCTGCCGCTGACTGAAGCCACGAGCCACGTACCGCGCCTTGAAAACAGGCGGAGAACCCGGCGGCCGCTTCACCCTGAAAATCCACATGCCACTGACGATGTTCGCCCGAGGCGGGGGAACCTCGTCAACGTAGGTGCCTGTGGACTTCCAGGAAGCCATCTCTGCGTCCATGGCCGACTGCCACTGAGAGGAGTAGGGACCCTCTATCGCCTCCGCGTAAGAGCGCGGAGTCGGGATGTCAAGTGCATCCGGGTCTCCCTCAGGGGTAAGCAGCACAGACACGAGATGAGGTGAAGCAGCAGCAAGACACTGGAACTCCTCCTGCCTGTCCTCAAGGACGTCCGTGCCAAGGGCACACTCACCCCCGACGGACGGAGGACAGACAGACGCAGACTCAGCAACAAGACTAGCAGCGTAGTCTAGACGACAGCGAGCAGCAAAGTCGACGAGCTCAGCAACTAGGGCAGACGCAGCAGTGGACTCAAAGGAAGGGTCAGTAACGTCGGTAGCAAGGAGACGCGTGACATTAGGACTGGCAGGACGAAGAGAGTCCGACTCCGGGTCGGCAAGAGCAGGAAGAGAGGACTCAGGAGGAGAAGGCAAAGGGGCACGCAGAGGAGCAGTGGACGGACGCAGAGACATCCGGTGCGTGCCAGGGACAGGAGGAGGACGCTGACGCGAACCGCGACCACTAGTAAGAGCAACACGGACAGGCGACGCAGGGCGAGACACAGGCTCACAACGCTCAGCAAGACCTCCAGTAGGACCAGTGTAGGGAGAAGGAGCACGCAGTGGGGAGGCCGGCTGTAACTGTAACCGGGACCGGACAGGCCGTGGACACTCTAAGGGAGGAGGAGGACCAGTAGAAGGCGGGAGACCAAGAACCTGCTGAAGGAGCGGAACGAAGTACGGCCGAGGCCGCGCGGCAACTCCAGACATAGTAGGGACAGCACCAGCACCCCCAGCGGCAGCACCAGTGCCAACAGCACCTCCAGCTGCAGTACCTCCAGCAGCACCAGTAGCACCGCAAGTAGGATCGCCTCCAGGACCGACAGTAGTAGCCTCAGCGCCAACACCCTCAGCAGCTCCAGCTCCAGTTGTACCCGCAGGACCAGTAGCTCCAGTACTCCCAGTACGAGCACCTCCGGGACCCGCGGCACCAGCACCGTCAGCAGCCGAAGAAACTCCAGCTCCAGCAGCACGCCTCCAGCGCCGGGCAAACCACTCGCGCAGCTCCTGTGGAGAGAGTGGCTCCCGCCAAGACGAAGCACCCGGAGAACCTCTAGGCCCAGCACCGCCAGACGTCACACGAGCAGGCCCAGCTCCCGCAGGCTCGTCACCCCCAGGCTCAGCACCTCCAGACGTGGCACCCCCAGGCTCAGCACCTCCAGACGTAGCACCCGCAGGCTCAGCACCCCCAGGCGTAGTACTCCCAGGCGCAGCACCCCCAGGCTCAGCACCCCCAGTCTCAGCACCCCCAGGCTCAGCACCCTAAGAGTCAGCACCCCTAGGCCCAGCACCCCCAGCAGCACCAGAGTCACCAGTAACCTCGACAGGCTCGACTGCGTCTACCTGGGACACACCTGAAGGGGCAGGACCCTGAGGGGGGAGGGGGTCTACCGGGGGGGGACCTGGCACAAGGAAGAGCGGTGGCGGGGGGAGGGACGGAGTGCAGTAGGGGAAGAGGCGGTAGTAGGGGACCGACTCGTCAAACGTGACGTCCTGGGAGGACAGAACACAGCGAGAGGTGGGGTGGTAGAACTGCCACCCTGGCGCGTCAGGGGGGAAGCCAAGGAAGACGCAAGGAGCAGCACGAGGGGACAGCTTGTCCGCAGACAAGTCGCGGACAAACGCTCGAGATCCCCAGACACTGAACGCAGACGCATCGCCAACCTTCCCCGTCCACAGCAGAGCTGGGGAGGTCTCCGGCATGGAGACCCTGGGGTGAAGGTTGATCTGATGCGCCGCGTACCAAACCGCAAACGGCCACAGAAAACGGGGGGCAGCCGCATGCATCATGGACGTACGGGCGACGTCCATGACCATGCCAATGCGGCGCTCAGCAATCCCATTTTGTTGTGGAGAGTCCCGAAGCGTGAAGGTCTGGCGGATGCCTCGTGCACGACAGTAGGCTCGCAGAAGGCCAGAGGAGAACTCTCCGCCTCTGTCAGAGTGCAGACGCAGAACAGGAAAGTCCGAGCCGAAGCTCTGCCTGAGCTGGAGACGAGCTGCGTGGATCCAGTTGATCAACACCTCAGTAACATCACCATTGCTGCGCAAGGGGAAGACTGTGGTGTAACGCGAGTAGTTGTCAACGACCAGCAGGAAGTAGCGCTCGTGACCCTGTCCACGGACGCGGGCCGGGCCCCACACGTCCATGCGAAGCGTCTGCAGCGAGGCCTCTGTCGGAGGAAACTGGGAGGAGTGAGGGGCAGCGTGCTGCCGCCCCTCCACACAGGGGACGCAGGTAGGGCCAGGCCCCGGAGGAAGGGGAGGGAGGGACCGGGGAAGACCAGAGACAAGGACACGGGAGGCCATGCCTCGGAGACGAAGCAGGGAGGGGTGACCAAGGCGGTGGTGCCACAGGAGTCTCGTGAGACAGGAGGCGACACGAGCAGGGGGCAGACTCAGGACCAGACCTGGACGCTGCAGCAAACACCTGACCCGACACAGCTACCTGACCAGACTCTGCAGCCGGAGGAGACGAAGTGGTCAGTGTGTACAGGCTCGACCCCGGCCGACGTGTAAACGTGGCCAAGTGTCGGCCCGTCCGAGCGTCTGTGCAGTGGGTCACCCGCTGGCTCGCAGGAGTGAACTGGTGAACTCCCCCATCCTGTAGGTCAGCACCACTCACCAAGTTCGTAGAGAAGGAGGGGAGGTAGAGACCAGACGGGGTGCCAGAGGGAGCCGCCGGACACGGGAGGACTGTGGAGAAGTGAGCAACGACAGGACCCCCAGAGGGGTCTGCCTGAGAGACTACCGTCAGAATGTTATATTATCTAGCCTGCAATGGGGTGCTCTATAGCGAGCACAACCCAGTTAGGGTTTGCTATATGTATCCCAACTTGTTATGTATCGAATCAGAGTAGTAGCGCGGAATTCAATAACAGGACGTGACTCAAGAGTCCGAATACAAATGAAAGGCTACGGCACTTTATAGGCACAATTACGCTAGCCGAGAACCTCGCAACTAGGTTGGGGCGACTCGGGTGACGAAAGCCACGGAACAGCCCCGCATTTAGGTTTGGTTGCGCTAGAGTGGTTCGGGACCGAAAAGTTAGGCCGAGCCTAGCCTTCCGAAGTCCGAGGGCGTACGCGCTGTGGTTGAGCTCAGTAAGGAAAAGGATTTTCCTTACACCACCCCCCCTCCTGAGATGAGACTACCCACATCTGGGACATGTCGTCGGCGTAAATAGTCCCGAACTGCAGGGTGTGAACCGAGAGTGTCGGCCGAGATCCAGAGGTCGTCTTCGCTCGTACGATCGACCCATCGGACCAGGAAATCGACGGCTGCTGAAGCTCGTTGTCCCCGGACCCTGTGAGCCAGAATTTTATCCGGTTCGGTCGTGGGTTCGGGAACCGGGCGAACCGTCGGATATAGGCGTTGACGGTCGAGATCACTCGTGTTGGAGATGAACGGTCGCAGGAGACTGACGTGGAAGGAGTCGTGTATTCGCCAGTCGTCAGGGAGTAGTAGCTGGGCGGTGACAGGTGTCACCATGCGGATAATGCGAAAGGGTCCGCAAAATCTTGGGCGTAGTTTATTTGGGAGGGGCACCCCCAAATTTCTGGTGTCGAGCAGGACTAATTGCCCTGGTGCGAGGGGAAGATCCCGTCGTCTTCGGTCAGCATTCCGCTTAGCGATCTGGTTGGCTTTGTTGATGGCTTCGGCGGCGTTTTGCTGATGCTTACGTAAAGTCTCGACGAAACGCTGCGACCTTGGCGCCGGATTTTCGATCGGTGGCGACAGCGGGGTCACAGGGTCTAGCCCGTAATTCAGGAAGAATGGTGACTGGTTGGTCGTCGCCGAAGGAGCATTATTATACGCGAACTCAATCAAGGGAAGAGATTCTTCCCACTGTGTCGGGTCGGTGCACGTGGTGCGTATCAGCTGCTCCATTGTCTGATTTGTCCGCTCGGTCTGGCCGTCCGATTGAGGATGGTAGGCCGTCGATAGGTGCAGGCGCGTGCCGTACTGGTCCCACGTTTTCGTCCAGAAGTTGGACGTGAAGCGCGGGTCTCGGTCGCTGATGATCGCCGATGGGATGCCGTGGAGGCGGACGACAGTCGCCAGGAATAATTTGGCAGTTTCTTCGGCCGTGATCGTCGTCTTGCATGCGGCGAAGTGAGCCATCTTGGTCAGGCGATCGACGACGACGAGAATCGCGTCGTTACCACTGGGGCCGGCCGGTAATCCTGTGACGAAATCCATCGTCACTTGTTGCCAGGGTCTGGTAGGTGGCGCGAGCGGTTGCAGCAATCCAGCTGGCCGCAGGCGGGAGGACTTCATCAGCTGACACGTGGCGCACGAGGTGACATACCGCTGCACGTCGTGGGTTAACTCCGGCCAGTAATAATGACGACCCAGAGTTTTTGCAGTTTTGTCGACCCCGTAGTGACCCGAGAGGTTTGAGTCGTGGGCTTCCTGTATCAGTAGCTCCCGTAGTAGTCGATAAGCAGGGACCCAAATCCGATTGGTACCGGATTTTAGATAATAGGGCCCTTGCTTAGTGACGAGTGGGCTGTTGGTGCTGGTGGTGAAGAACGGATCAGTGTGGTAGCCGTGGGTGAATAGGCCGGTTAATAGTGGGTTGGTCTGGGTAATCAGTACAGCGGCGGTGTGGGCAGATGGACGGGTCAGGGCGTCGGCAATGTTATTTGCCCCCCGTTTGTAGGTGACCCTGTAGTGAAAATTGGACTCGAGGTAGTCGAGCCAACGGGTCTGTCGTGGGTTCAGTGTCGGTTGTGCGCGAATGAACTGTAGTGACTTGTGGTCTGTCCGTACTGTTACGTCGGCCCCGGTTAGATAGCAGTGCCAGGTTTTGAACGCGTGGACGATCGCCAGTAACTCCTTGTCATGAACCGGATAATTTCGCTCGGCCGGGTTCAGCTTGCGGGATTCGTAGGCGATGGGCTGGAGTCCGTCGCCGAAGTCTTGTAACAGCACCGCGCCGACAGCGATGTCACTAGCGTCGGTGACGAGCTCGAACGGACGGTGAGGATCAGCTATCCGAAGAACCGGCGGGGTCGTCAGAAAAAGTTTGAGTGCGTCGAACGCAGCCTGCTGTTCTCCCCCCCATTCAAAAAACGCGCCGTTCTTCAGCAGGTCCGTGAGCGGGGAAGTCACCCCCGCCATGTTCGGGATGAACCGACGGACGTAATTCACGAACCCCAAAAAACTTTGGAGTTCCCGCAAATTAGACGGCGGCTTCCATTCTTGAATGGTGCTGATCTTCTTGGGGTCGATTTTAACGCCTTCGACGGAGATGATGTGGCCGAGGAACTCCAGTTCGGGTTTTAAAAACTCGCACTTAGATCCCTTGGTGATGAGGCGATTTTGCTGCAGTAGCGTGAAGACTTGGTCGAGGTCCTTTAAGTGCTGCTCCCGGGTGGTGGAATAGACGAGGATATCGTCTAAGTACACTATGACGCACTTGTCCAACAGCGGCCGAAAAATCTCGTGCATGGTCAGCTGGAAGGTTGAGGGCGCGTTTGTCAGACCGAATGGCATGACTGTGTACTCGTAACTCCCGTACCGGGTACGAAACGCGGTCTTGTAGCAATCTGCCTCGTCGACGCGAATCTGGTGGTAACCCCCTCGCAAGTCGATTTTCGAGAAGAATTTTGCTCCGCGAAGCTGGTCAATAAGTTCGTCGGCGCGTGGTATCGGGTATCGGGATTTAATTGTAACTCGATTCAGCGCCCTGTAGTCGATGCACATGCGAAGGCCCCCATCCTTCTTCGGTGTGAACAGGATTGGGGCGGCGAACGGAGACGTGCTGGGCCGGACGAAGCCTTTCTCCAACAGGTAGTCAAGTTGTCGACGTAGTTCCTCCAGCTCAGGTTGCGTCAGCCGCCACTGTGTCCGCACGGTTGGCTGCGCGCCGGGTTCCAGTTGTATCTTGTGGTCCTGGGGGCGTTGAGGTGGTAGACCGGCGGGCAGGTCATCTGGAAAAATGGTTGGGTATTTCCGAATGAGTTTCGCCAGGTCGTCGGGTACGCCAGCGCACAACTTTTCGATGTCGGGGGTATCGTCGACGGTCGTTGATGTGATCCATCGGACGGCGTAGAGTTGTGCGCCCCGAATCATGGCGCGCTTGATCGTCACGGCGCTGACCGTCGATGTAGTCGCTTCAGGTCCACTCCACCGGGGTAGTCGTCGCCACTCGCCTCCCCACTTGATGCGACAGTCGCCCGTTCGCCAATCGATGCTCGGGTTGTACTCTCGCAGCCAAAAGCGCCCCAGCAGCATGTCGCAGCCATCCAGAGTCGTCGCCAGCATCTTCGTCGTGAAACTGAAACGTTCGCCGCATGTGACTCGAACGTGTGGCACCCGTTCTTGAATCGCCAGTGGTGTACCATCGACCAATCGCGCGTCGATCTACGGCATGCACCGCTCCAATTGTAATCGCAGCTTCTTCGCTTTTGTCACATCCATCAAACTGTGGCTCGCTCCACCATCAACAAATATTTTTATTTTATTATCCCCAACTCTTCCTTCTACCAGCACAGGGTGATCAACAGGTTCACCCCCCTTATTCAGCCAGGAGTGGTCGACTGCATAAATCGGCACTACTACCTGGTGGGGGTGGTGGTGTTTGGGCGACGCAGTCAAGTCAGCAGGTGGCCCATCAGCTACTGACTTTTTCCATTTCCCGACTGCTTCCCGTCGTTAGCTAAGTCCTTCTTAAGCGCCGGGCAGTCCCGCACCATGTGGCCCGGCTGGTTGCAGTTGAAACAGCGACCGGTAAATACCCGGGCTGCCATCGCGTCCACGCCGTTGATGGAAGGGTGTTGGTGCTGGCCTCGAAAACGATTTCCCTCCCGGAAACTCGTCCTCGCGAATGCCCGCCGCGCGTCCAGCGCATCTGCCAACTCGACGAGCTCCGAAAAATTCGCTGGGCGTCGCACTTCAACTTCCAGCTGTATTTCCGGTTTCAATCCCGCCACGTAGCGGTCCATCTTCTCGTCTTCGTTCATGCCGTCGATCTGGTCGCAGAGTGCTAGGAACGACGCGGTGTATTCTTGAACAGCTCCCAACTGACGCCATTCCCGAAGCCTCGCACGAGCGTGTTTGCGCGCGGATATGTGCTCAAACCGCTTTTTCAAGGCTTCGCCCCACGCTCGCCACGTGAGGTTCATGGCCGATCCGAAGATTGGGACCGCCATTGCTTCAGACGACTGTTGCTCCCCAGCTACCGCCCGTTGATGTCCTGCCGAGGCCCCTCCCTTTGCGAGTTGCATGCGCCACCAGTCGAGTGCCGGTCCTCTCAGCAGTGATACAGCAAAATTCACACGTGTTGCATTGTCGTGAATATTAGCTGCATTAAAGAAGATCTCAACAGCAAACAACCACCCGCTCACTGTTGTGGTTTTATCGGTCGGATTGAACGGCGGGGGCGTGGCAGGTTTAACTTTAATAACTGCTCGTTGCCCACTGTTGATTTCTTCTGTTGCTTCAGGTGTCGCCGACGTTCTCGCTTCGCTCGCAGCATCCTCGTCTCGGGTAACAGGCCGCCTCTGACGCGTCTCTTTACGCGCCTGGCGAAGTGATGAGTTTTCCTCGCGCAGCGTCTGAAGTTCGCCATCGAGCGATTCGAACTTCGCCATGAGTTGTTGGAGTTGCGACTGTAGCGTCGTCACCGTGGCCGCCCTCGTCTGCAACTCATCAAACTCCTCCTGTGTCACGTTCCTAACACTACGGCGGGCAGAGGATTCCAGCTCACTCGTCATGCTGGAACTGTTTCACCTAACAGATCTGAAGGTGCACACGCTTCTAGTCGTAGGAGCTTTAATTGAGCTCACCTACCGACCGCAGGCCAACCTTCTATTCTGTCAGGTCCTCGCCCGGTATAAGCGGACTCGCCTACGGAAGACTAAGCGGGCAGGAAAGTAGCTCTGATACCAGCTGTTATGTATCGAATCAGAGTAGTAGCGCGGAATTCAATAACAGGACGTGACTCAAGAGTCCGAATACAAATGAAAGGCTACGGCACTTTATAGGCACAATTACGCTAGCCGAGAACCTCGCAACTAGGTTGGGGCGACTCGGGTGACGAAAGCCACGGAACAGCCCCGCATTTAGGTTTGGTTGCGCTAGAGTGGTTCGGGACCGAAAAGTTAGGCCGAGCCTAGCCTTCCGAAGTCCGAGGGCGTACGCGCTGTGGTTGAGCTCAGTAAGGAAAAGGATTTTCCTTACACAACTGCTGCTAGTGAAACCCCTCCTCTTCTTTCATTTCTCTTTCATGTACCCCAAACCTAGCCATGGCTTCTTAGCCTTAGCTACTATTTCTGACATGCTATCAGAGCTAGTACACTCCTGGCCTGTGGGCCCACCTGCTTCCGCTGCTATCCTGTCTGTCGCGCACCCCGTGGCGTGCGACGTTTATTTTCTTCCCGCCACGTGCTCGGGGCGCATGGCGGTTTTCTGCCCACCGCGCGCTCGGTGCGTGCGGCGGTTTTCTGCCCACCGTGCGCCCCGAGGCGCGCGGCGGTTTCCTGCTTCGCGCGGCGGTATTCTGCACGCCATGCGCTCGGGACGCGTGGCGGTTTTCTGCCCACCGCGCACCCTGGGCGCACGCGGCGGTTTCGCGTTCCGTCGACCCGCACGCCCGTCCCCGTCGACCTGCGTGCGGCTCCCTGTCGCCCTTTGTGGCGGCCCCGTCGACCCGCGCGCCGCCTCTGGCGACCGGTGTGCCCATCCCCGTCGACCCGCGTGTCGCCCTGCGGCCCCCCCCCTCCCCGCACACCTGCGTTTGCTTACCGCACACCCGAGTTCGCTTCCCGCACGCTTGTGCATGCTTCGCGCACACCTGAGCTCGCTTACCGCACACTCAGGGTATGGGGGTGACGGGTATGGGGGTGGCGGGTGTGCGCGGTCCCCTGCTCCTCCTCCTCCTCCGTCTCCCGCTGCTGCAGCTGCCGCTGAGGGGGGTGGGTGTGTGGGAGACGAAGGAGTGGTGCTAGGGGGGTGACGTGGGAGTGGAGCTAGAGGTGAAACTGGGGGTGTGTGTAAGGGGGTGTGGGACTGTTTGGGGAGGCTGAGAGGAGGCTGCCGTCTAGTCATCCGCAGCACCTGTAGTCCGGGGCGCTGTCCTGGTAGCCCAGAGAGCCTGCTGCGCCTGTCGCCCGTGGGTCCGTTGCTCCTGTAGCTCGTCGTAGCCCGTGAGCCAGTTACTCCAGTAGTCCGGGGTGCTGTCCCGGTAGCCACTGTGCCAGCCGCTCCTGTTGCCTGTATGTCAGCAGCTTCAGCCGTCGTTTCCCATCTTCTCTCTTCTCACAGTCCCTCCTACTCCTCCTCACTTGCCCTCTGTGATCGCCTCTAGCTTTGCTCATAATTGTGAACTTTAAACTATTGCTTCTTGTATTTGTGCTCAGAATGTGTGGTGACATTGTGATCCACCCTGAGCTTGTTCTACTTTGCTTGCTCTACTGATTACACCCCACTTTGGCTATGGGGGTGTGTCAGAATGTTATATTATCTAGCCTGCAGTGGGGTGCTCTATAGTGAGCACAACCCAGTTAGGGTTTGCTATATGTATCCCAACTGCTGCTAGTGAAACCCCTCCTCTTCTTTCATTTCTCTTTCGTGTACCCTAAACCTAGCCATGGCTTCTTAGCCTTAGCTACTATTTCTGACAACTACAACTGGCCGACCAAGCGGTGTGAGTGTGGTGCGGTCTCGAAAGAAGGAGCAGGAAACCCCTGAGTCAAGGGTGAAGGTGAGGGAGGCCGAAGCCGACGCGGTACCTGAGAGCGCAGACTCACCAGCACCTGAGGAAGCAGACGCACTGGCACCTAGAGCAGCAGCCTCGCTAGCACCTAGAGCAGCAGCCTCACCAGTACCTAGAGCAGCAGTCTCAATGCCCAGGTCGGGCGAAAAACACCGGTAACAGTCACCCTCATCACTAATAGTCACAGCATACATGGCAGCAAGAATAGCATCAAAGTCAAGGTCAAAGATAGCGACTCCCGCCCTAGACAGCTCACCCCAGCGGGGGATCTCAGTGGCCTCCGGGAACTGGTGACGCCAAGCGTCCGTCAGGCGGCCAAAGCAGCGCTGGGTGGGGTGCGCACCCCCATTCTGCTCACCCGCGTGGTCGCCGGTGCGTAGGACGTAGGTGCACGGACCAGTACCCCCACCCCGCTGACGTGCAGCGTACCACTCACGGAGCTGCTGAGGGGGGGGGATGTCATGAGTGCGCTGCTGCTGCTGCTGCTGGCGCGGACCACCACCGGAGCCGACCCTCTGCGCAGCGCCACCCCGACCAGCTCCACCTCCTCCGCCACCGCCTCCGCCACCGCCGCCACCTCCGCCACCTCCGCCCCCACCGCCGCCGCCGCCGCCGCCTCTGCCTCCACTGCCGCCACCAACACCTCCACCCCCGCCACCACTCCCACCGCCACCCCCACTCCCTCCGCCGCCTCCACCGCTGCCTCCACCGCCCCCGCTAGCCCCTCTAGCGCCCCTGCCCCCCTTGCCCTTGCCAGGGTGGCGTCTCCTGCTAGGGGTAGACGCCGCACCGACCGGCTCAAGCCCAACGAGGTCGGCCGCAGCAGCAGAGGCAACAGAGGGCAAAAGGGGGGAAGGGGAACACCCCTCAAAGATGGGGGTGCGAGGGTCACCACGGGAGGCTCCCACAGCGACTATGCTCTTCTCTGCTACTAGGAGGGCCTTCTCGAGGAGGTCAACGGTGAGAGTGGTGGGGCTATTTGAGAGGAAGTGGTCCCGGACTACGCGAAGAGAGTCAGGGAGTCGGGTGACTATGTAGTAGAGGGTGATGTACATGGGGGGGGGGGTTCTTGGCGCAGAACTCAGCAGGAAGCGCAGCGCGGTAGCGAGTGTCACTAGTGCGGAGGTGCGTAATGAGGTCAGCGACTGTGGGAAAGGCAGCAAGGTCAGGGAAGAGGTACGGTAGCATGAGGCGGCTCAGTGCAGCAGTGGCAGGGGAGGAGTAGCGTGCAACTACAGCGTCGTACAAGGTCTGAGCACTCTTGTACTGGCTAAAGTGCGCACGCTCAGAGGTAGGCAGGTGGCGACGCACAGCAAGACGTGCAGCAGCATCGCGCGTGGCCCACTGTGAGCAAACAGTGGCGTCAGCATCAGCAGCAGGGGCAGGAGAGGCACCAGAGGTGAGGTCAAAGAGGGAGAGACCGTGCGCCCTATCGCACTGTAAGAAAAGTTGCAGGTCATCTACCCAGACGTCAAAGTCAATGGCTCGACCCTCAGCGTCAAAAGCGAGGACACTAGGGGTGGCCATGACAGCAGTGGACTAGTAGCGCGAACAGTGGGGTAAGGGCAGTGCAGTGGTAGAGGCGTTGCTCTTACCAGACAGGGCGGCTCGGGCGGCTCGGCAGGAACTGCAGCTCGGCGGCTCGGCAACTCGACGGCTCAGGCGGCTCGCGCGGCTCGGCGGCAACTGCGGCTCGGCAACTCGGCGGCTCGGGCGGCTCGGGCGGCTCGGCGGTACGGCGGCTCGGTGGCAACTGCAGCTCGGCGCGCGGCGCCCTGGCGGCTCGGGCGGCTCAGGTGGTGCGGCGGCTCGGGCGGCTCGGGTGGCGCTGGCGGCTCGGTGGTGACGGCGGGGCCGCGTGAAGGCGGGGCCGCGGCCGGGACGGGCTGGCGACGGGGCCAGCAGCGGCTGGACCGGGGCCGGGAAGGGCAACTCGGGGCCGCATGGGGTAGGCGACGCGGCCAGGATGGGCAGCTCGGGGCCGCAGGGGTAGGCGACGGGGCCAGCAAAGGCGGGGCCGGGTCGGGAAGGGCGGCGTCGGGGCCGGAAAAGGGCGGCGTCGGGGCCGCAGGGTAGGCGACGGGGCCGCAGGGCGGCGGATTGGGGCCGAGAAGGGCGGCGTCGAGGCCGCGGGTCTAGGCGACGAGGCCAGCAGAGGCGGGGCCAGGCCGGGAAGGGCGGCGTCGGGGCCGGAAAAGGGCGGCGCCGGGGCCGCGGGGTAGGCGACGGGGCCGCAGGGCGGCGGATCGGGGCCGGGAAGGGCGGCGCCGGGGCCGCGGGGTAGGCGACAGGGCCGCAGGGCGGCGGATCGGGGCCGGGAAGGGCGGCGCCGGGGCCGCAGGGCTAGGCGACGGGGCCGCTAGGGCGGCGGATCGGGGCCGCGAGGGCGGCGCGACGTAGCTGCTAGGGCGGCGCGACGGGATCATAGAGGGGAGCGCGACTCGGGCAGGGGCTGAGCGCGCTCCGGGCAGGAAAAAAAAAAATCGAATCGGTGGGCCCTAGGAACAGTTCCCACGAGGGAACCTGCTTGATACCATGAGAAAACTAGAACGAGGAATGGAATGACTAAGTGAAAGTTGGGTACAAATACAAACCCCTAGAAAGCTGTACCCCATATGTGCTACCCCACTATAGCCTACGATAGCTATGTCATATAAATCTGACATCTATCTCCGGTAAGCAACGGCTAAGTGTCAGCTGTAGTTTTCGTGCGGTTGCGGTATTAACTAAACTGTGGTTTGCTCCTCCGTCGATAAAAATCTTCACTGCTGCTCCCTGTATTTTCCCGTGGATCAGTACTGGGCATAACATCGCTGTACCCTCCTTATTCGTCCGAGTCCGATCGATAGCATGAATCGGTACTGTGACTCGGTGAGGATCGGTGGGGTTGGGTGAGCAGGCAGTCTCGTCAGTAGTTGGCCCGATTCCTACTGACTGCTGGCGTTTCCCTGCTTTGGAGACTCCCTCCCCTGCTCTGCTCCGCGGCGCCTTAGCTCCTCTGGACATTCGCTCTTGCGGTGGCCCGGCCTGTTGCAAGCAAAGCAACGCCCCTTAAACGGCGCGGCAGCTGCATTCGTCGCAACAGCGTGTACAGTGGCGTGCTCGATCGGTCCCCGAGGACGATGTCCATAGTAGGACCCCGGTCTCGGACAGCGTAAAATGTCGATTTTCTCGGCGAGCGCGAGAATCTCGTTGAAGTTCGAGAGCCCGCGTAGCATGATTTTGTGCGAGATGTCCGGCTTCAGCCCCCCGACGTAACGGTCCACCCGCTCCGCTTCGTGCATGTAGCCGACTTGCTCGCATAATGCGAGAAAACCACTCGTATAGTCTTGAACCGATCCAAGCTGCCGCCAAGTGCGCAATCTCTTGTCAGAACATTATAGCTTATACATTTGTGTAGGCTATAGTTGGGTAGCCTATAAGGGGTACAACCCAATTAGGGTTAGTACTTGTACCCAACTCTTTCATAGTTCAATCATTCTCGTTTATCGTCATGGTATCGAGCAGGTTCCCTAGTGGGAACGCTACCTAGGGCCCACCACGACTTTTTTTTTTCCTGCCCGGAGCGCGCTTCACTCCTGCCCGAGTCGCGCTTTGTGTGCCCTCCCTACCCTCGAGCCGCCCTTAGTGGCCCCTCTCACGGCCCCTTTGGCCGCCCGTACGGCCCCTCGCGCCACCCTCTAAGGCCCCTCGCGCCACCTTTACGGCCCCTTACGGCCCCCTTAAGGCCCCTCGCGCCGTCCTCTAAGACCCCTCGCGCCGCCCTTACGGCCCCGCCTAGGCCCCTTACGGCCCCTCCGCGGCCCTGTCTAGGCCCCTTACGACCCCTTCTAGGCCCCTTACGGCCCCTCCGCGGCCCCGTCTAGGCCCCTTACGGCCCCGTCTAGGCCCCTTACGGCTCCGCCTAGGCCTCTTACGGCCCCTCCGCGGCCCCGTTTAGGCCCCTCCGCGGCCCCGTCTAGGCCCCCTTTCGGCCCCTTCTAGGCCCCTTTTGGCCCCGGCTAGGCCCCTTTCGGCCCCGCCTAAGCCCCTTTCGGCCCCGTCTAGGCCCCTCCGCGGCCCCGTCGCCGCTACCTGCGGCCCACTCGCCGCCACCCACGGCCACACCGTCGCCACCTGCGGCCTCGCTGCCACCTGCGGCCCCGCCGCCACCTGCGGCCCCGTCGCCACCTGCGGCCCCGCCGCCACCTGCGGCCCCGTCGCCCTCTGCGGCCCCGCCGCCACCTGCGGCCCTGTCGCCGTCACCCGCGGCCCCGTCGCCCTCCCCTAGCGGCCCTATCACCGCTCCGCCGCCCAGCGACCGAGCCGCCGAGCAGCACAGCAGCCGAGCCGCCCACCTACCGAGCAGCCAAGCCGCCCAGCAGCCGAGCCGCCCAGCAGCCGAGCCGCCGAGCAGCCGAGCCGCCCAGCAGCCGAGCCGCCCTGCCGCCGAGCCGCCCAGCAGCCGAGCCGCCTTGCAGCTAAGCCGCCCAGCAGCCGAGCCGCCCTACCGCCGAGCCGCCGAGCCGCCGAGCCGCCCTATTGTCTAGCAGCTGCTGCTCCTTCCGGTGCTCCCCGGCCCCTCCTTCCTCGGACTGGTGAGCTCACTTCTTCCTAGGCCACTGCAGTCATGGCTACCCCCAGTGTCCTCACTTTTGATGCTGAGGGCCGTGCCGTTGACTTTGAGGTCTGGGTCGATGACCTCCAGCTGTTTCTCCAGTGCGATAGGGCAGACGGACTCTCTCTGTTCGATCTCACCTCTGGTGTCTCTCCTGCCCCGCCTGCTACTGCTGACAGCACTGTTCGCTCAAAGTGGGCCACACGCGATGCTGCTGCTCGCCTTGCTGTTCGTCGCCACTTACCGACCACTGAGCGTGCACACTTTAGCCAGTACAAGAGTGCTCATACCTTGTACGACGCTGTAGTTGCACGCTACTATTCCCCTGCCACTGCTGCACTGAGCCGCCTCATGCTACCGTACCTCTTCCCTGACCTTGCTGCCTTTCCCACAGTCGCTGACCTCATTACGCACCTCCGCACTAGTGACACTCGCTACCGCGCTGCGCTTCCTGCTGAGTTCTGCGCCAAGAACCCCCCCCCCCATGTATATCACCCTCTACTACATAGTCACCCGGCTCCCTGACTCTCTCCGCGTAGTCAGGGACCACTTCCTCTCCGTTTGCCCCATCACTCTCACCGTTGACCTCCTCGAGAAGGCCCTCCTAGCGATAGAGAAGAGCATAGTCGCTGTAGGAGCCTCTCGTGGTGACCCTCGCACCCCTGTCTTTGAGGGGTGTTCTCCCTCCCCCCTCTTACCCTCTGTTGCCTCTGCTGCTGCGGCCGACCTCGTTGGTTTCGAGTCGGTCGGCGCTGCGTCTGCCCCGAGCGGGAGACGCCGCACCGGCAAGGGCAAAGGGGGCAAGGGCGCTGGAGGGACTGGCGGGGGCGGTGGAGGTGGTGGTGGAGGCAGCGGAGGGGGTGGGGGTGGTGGTGGGAGTGGTGGCGGGGGTGGCGGCGGCGGCGGCAGCAGTGGAGGCGGAGGAGGCGGCGGAGGTGGCGGAGGGAGCGGAGGCGGCGGAGGTGGCGGAGGAGGCGGAGGTGGAGGAGGCGGCGGAGGCAGCGGCGGCAGCAGTGGACCTGGTCGCGGCTCTACGCAGAGGGGTGGCTCCGGTGGTGGTTCGCGCCAGCAGCAGCAGAGCACTCGTGAGACCCTGTCCCCTCGGCAGCTTCGTGAGTGGTACGCTGCGCGTCAGCGCGGTGGGGGTACGGGTCCCTGCACCTACGTTCTCCGCACCGGCGACCGCGCTGGTGAGCAGTGCGGGGGCCCGCACCCCACCCAGCGCTGCTTCGGCCGCCTGACGGACGCGTGGCGTCACCAGTTCCCTGGGGCCTTCTAGATCCCTCGCTGGGGAGAGCTGTCTAGGGCGGGGGTTGCTATCTTTGATCTTGACTTTGATGCTATTCTTGCTGCCATGTATGCTGTTGATGATAGTGTTGTGGGTGACTGTTAGCTGTGTGTACCGCCTGACCCGAGCATTGAGGCTACTGCTCTAGGTGCTGATGAGGCTGCTGCTCTAGGTGCTAGTGCGTCAGCTGCCCCAGGTGCTAGTGCGTCTGCTACCCCAGGTGCTGGTGAGTCTGCGCTCTCAGGTACTACAACGGCTCAGGCCTTACACACCTTCACCCTTGACTCGGGTGCGTCCCGCTCCTTTCGAGACCGCACCACTCTTACGCCGCTCAGTCGGCCGGTTGCAGTCTCCCTTGCAGACCCCTCTGGGGGTCCTGTCCTTGCTAGCTTCTCCACTGTCCTTCCGTGCCCTGCAGCCCCCTCTGGCACCCTGTCTGGTCTCTACCTCCCCTCGTTCTCTATGAACTTGGTGAGTGGAGCGGACCTACAGGATCGAGGGGTTGACCAGTTCACTCCTGGGAGTCAGCGAGTGACCCACTGCACGTGTGCTCGGACAGGCCGACACTTGGCCACGTTCACCCGTCGGCCAGGGTCGAGCCTGTACACCCTTACTACTGAGTCTCCTCCTGCTGCTGAGTCTGCCCAGGTAGCTGCGTCGAGTCAGGTGTTTGCTGCGGCGTCCAGGTCTGGTCCTGAGTCTGCCCCCTGCTCGTGTCGTCTACTGTCCCACCAGACTCTCCTTTGGCACCACCGCCTTGGCCACCCCTCCTTGCCTCGTCTCCGAGGCATGGCCTCCCGTGTCCTTGTCTCTGGTCTCCCTCGGTCTCTCCCTCCCCTTCCTCCGGGGCCTGGCCCTACCTGCGTCCCCTGCGTCGAGGGGAGACAGCGCGCCGCCCCTCACTCCTCTGAGTTTCCTCCGACAGAGGCTCCGCTGCAGACTCTTCACATGGACGTGTGGGGCCCCGCCCGCGTCCGTGGGCAGGGGCGCGAGCGGTACTTCCTGCTGGTGGCTGACGACTACTCGCCTTACACCACAGTCTTCCCCTTGCGCAGCAAGGGTGACGTCACTGAGGTGTTGATCGACTGGATCCGCGCAGCTCGTCTCTAGCTCCGGGAGAGCTTCAGCTCGGACTTTCCTTTTCTGCGTCTGCACTCGGACAGAGGCGGGGAGTTTTCCTCTGCCCGTCTGGGAGCCTTCTATCGTGCACAGGGCATCCGCCAGACCTTCACGCTTCCAGCCTCTCCACACCAAAATGGGATTGCTGAGCACCGCATTGGCATGGTCATGGACGTCGCTCGTATGTCCATGATGCATGCGGCTGCCCCCCATTTTCTGTGGCCGTTTGCGGTTCAGTACGCCGCGCATCAGCTCAACCTTCAGCCCCGGGTCTCCTTGCCAGAGACCTCCCCCGCCTTACGGTGGAGTGGGAAGGTTGGCGATTGTCAAACACTATATGTGTTATTATTGTGTAGGCTATTGTGGGTTAGCCTTTAGGGGGTACACAAAGTTAGGGTTTTTTACTTGTACTCCAACTTTCATAGTGCAATCACTTCTTCTTCATAACAGTGATGCGTCTGCGTTTCGAGTCTGGGGATCTCAAGCTGTCCCCCCGTGCTGTTCCCTGCGTGTTCCTTGGCTTCCCCCCGGACGCGCCTGGGTGGCAGTTTTACCACCCCACCTCACGCCGGGTTCTGTCCTCCTAGGACGTCACCTTTGACGAGTCGGTACCTTACTACTGTCTCTTCCCCTACCGCACTGCGCCTCTCCCCCCGCCGCCACTCTTCCTTGCACCAGGTCCTCCCCCGGTAGACCCCCTCCCCCCTCAGGGTCCTGCCCCGTCAGGTGTGTCCCAGGTAGACGCAGTCGAGCCTGTCGAGGTAGCTGTTGACTCAGGTGCTGCTAGAGGTGCTGAGACTGGGGGTGATGAGCCTGGGGGTGCTGGGTCTGGGGGTGCTGAGCCTTGGGGTGCTGAGCGTGGGGGTGCGGAGCCTGGGGGCGCTGGGTCTGCTCGTGTGGCCGCCGGCGGTGCTTCGTCGAGGCGGAAGCCGCTCTCTCCACAGGAGTTGCGCGAGTGGTTTGCCCGCCGCTAGAGATGTGCTGCTGAGACTGGAGGTGCTGCTGGGGCTCCTGGAGTTGGTCCTGCTGGAGCTGCTGGCGGTGCTGGTGCTGCTGGAGCTGGAGCTGCTGGGGGTGTTGGCGCTGGTGTTTCTACTGGCGCTGGTGCTGCTGAGGCTGCTGGTGCTGACGGTCCTATTGGAGTTGGTGCTGCTGGAGCTGGAGCTGCTGGGGGTGTTGGCGCTCGCGGTGCTGCTCGCGTTGCTGCTCGCGTTGGTGCTGCTGCTGGGGGTACTGGTGCCGTCCTTGCTGGTTCTGGGGGCGCTGCGCGGCCGAGGCCGTACTTCGTTCCGCTCCTGGAGCAGGTTCTTGGTCTCCCACCCTCCCCTGGTCCTGCTCCTCCATTAGAGTGTCCACTGCCTGTCCAGTCGCGGTCACAGTTACAGCCCGCCTCCCCTCTACCTGCTCCTTCTCCCTACACTGGTCCTACTGGAGGTCTTGCTGAGCATCGTTAGCCTGCGTCTCGTCCTGCGTCGCCTGTTCGTGCTGCTCGCCCTAGTGGTCGTACTGCGCGTCCGCGTCCTCCTGCGGTCCCCGGCACACACCAGATGGCACTGCGTCCTTCCACTGCTCCTCTGCATGTCCCGTTGCCGTCTCCTCCAGAGTCCTCTCTTCCTACTCTTACTGACCCGGAGTCTGACTCTCTTCGTGCTGCTAGTCCTTCTATCACGCGTCTCCTGGCTACTGTTGTCACTGACCCTTCCTTTGAGTCTACTGCTGCGTCTGCCCTAGCTGCTCAGCTTGTCGACTTCGCTGCTCGCTGTCATCTAGACTACGCTGCTAGTCTTGTTGCGGAGTCTGAGTCTGTCTGTCCTCCGTCCGTCGGGGGTGAGTGTGCTCTTAGCACGGACGTCCTTGAGGACAGGCAGAAGGAGTTCCAGTGCTTTGCTGCTGCGTCGCCCCATCTCGTGTCCACGTTGATTGCCCCTGAGGGAGACCCGGATGCACCAGACATCCCGACTCCTCGATCGTACGCTGAGGCGATCAAGGGTCCCTACTCCTCTCAGTGGTAGTCGGCCATGGACGCAGAGATGGCTTCCTGGAAGTCCACAGGCACCTACGTCGACGAGGTTCCCCCACCTGGGGCGAACATCGTCAGTGGCATGTGGATTTTCAGGGTGAAGCGGCCGCCGGGTTCTCCGCCTGTCTTCAAGGCGCGTTACGTAGCTCGAGGCTTCAGTCAGCGGCAGGGAGTTGACTACTTTCAGACCTTCTCTCCCACCCCGAAGATGACCACTCTTCGGGTGCTGCTGCACATAGCCGCTCAGCGCGACTACGAGCTTCACTCTCTTGACTTCAGCACAGCTTTCCTACAGGGCAGCCTGCACGAGGAGATCTGGCTGCGCCGCCCACCTGGATTCACTGGGTCGTTTCCTCCTGGTACCCAGTGGAGCCTCCGGCGGCCAGTCTACGGTCTCCGCCAGGCGCCCCGTGAGTGGCACGACACACTGAGGACTACACTTGCGGCTCTTGGGTTTGCTCCTTCTACAGCCGACCCGTCGCTGTTTCTACGCACCGACACCACTTCGCCGCCGTTCTACATCCTCGTGTACGTCGACGACTTGGTCTTTGCCACTGCTGACACTGCTGGACTCGCCCACGTGAAGTCCGAGCTGCAGAAGAGACACACGTGCACAGACCTGGGTGAACTGCGCAGCTACCTTGGCTTGCAGATCACCCGGGACAGAGCACCTTGGCACGCTATGTTGCGCCTGGGAGACACCGACCAGAGCACATGGCTGCAGCGAAGAGGGTGTTGCGCTACGTGTGGAGTACGTCGGGCATGGGGCTAGTGCTTGGAGGGCGACGTCGAGTGGTCCTCTTAGGTCACGCAGACGCTTCTTGGGCTGACGACCAGGCTCTGCAGCGGTCGTCACAGGGTTACACCTTCAGCCTTGGCTTCGGCTCTGTTTCGTGGCGGTCTACCCGCTCGTCTTCTGTTCTCAACTCCTGCTGTGAGGCTGAGATCTACGCAGGGGCCATCTGTTGCACAGGAGCTACGCTGGCTCACCTACCTGCTTACTGACCTAGGAGAGCCGCCTCGTTCTCCTCCAGTTCTGTACGTAGACAACAAGGCCATGCTGGCCTTGTGTCGGGAGCACAGACTGGAGCACAGAACGAAGCACATTGCTCTCCGCTACTTCCTGGCTCGTGAGCTGCAGCAGCGTGGTCAGCTCCGCCTCTCCTACGCGGCCTCTGAGGCCAACACTGCTGATATCTTCACCAAGGCCCTTCCGCCTTGTGATCATCAGCGCTTCTGTACTTTGCTAGGTCTTGTGCCTACCTGGCCTCACTTGCTCACTTCTTGATCTTGTTTGTACTGTACTCTTTCTATACCTGCACTTGCTTGTTTACCTTTATATATATGACCTTGCATGTGAACTGGCCTTGTGGCCTTACTCTTGTGCTCGGACTGTATGGTGACTTTGGGATCCACCCTGAGCTTGTTTTGCTTTGCTTGGCTGGTCTTGTGACCAATTGTTCTCCCCCACTTTGCCTATGGGGGTGTGTCGGAACATTATAGCTTATACATTTGTGTAGGCTGTAGTGGGGTAGCCCATAAGGGGTACAACCCAATTAGGGTTAGTACTTGTACCCAACTCTTTCATAGTTCAATCATTCTCGTTTCTCGTCATCTATGACGCGCCGAAATCGAAGCCGCGATCGGCTCGAAGCGCGCCCGAAGCCCTGCGCACCACGCATTCCACGTGCTGTATTGGGTGGTCTCGCAGAATGAACTCCAGGTGACTGCTGGGCCCGTGGGCCCTTCCTCTTGCGACGGTGGCTCGTAGGCGCATGGCGACGTCACAATGACTCGCCACCAGTCCATGGCGGGGCCCCTCAACAGCATAACAACATACCGAATCTGTCAAACATTATATATATGTTGTGCTTGTTTAGGCTACAGTGGGTTAGCCAATAGGGGGTACACAATTCTAGGGTTAGGTACTTGTACTGATTTCACTGTTAGTTCAATCATTCCTGTTCAGTTATTTCAACATGGTATAGAGCAGGTCCTTCCTAGGACCGAAATTTTTAAGGGCCCACCACTACCTAACTACCTACCTACCTACCTACTTGTGCCCTAGGGCGCCTCGGCTTTGTCACGCCCCTAGCGTCACCCCCTTGACGGCTCCGCGCATACCTACCTAGCGGCCCCGTTGGCCCCGCGCTAGCCCCGTTCAGGCCCTGCGCTAGCCCCGTTCAGGCCCCGTCGGCCCCGTGCTAGCCCCGTTCAGGCCCCGTCGGCCCCGCGCTAGCCCCGTTCAGGCCCCGTCGGCCCCGTGCTAACCCCGTTCAGGCCCCGTCAGCCCCGCGCTAGCCCAGTTCAGGCCCCGTCGGCCCCGTTCAGGCCCCGTCGGCCCCGCGCAAGCCCCGATCAGGCCCAGCCAGCCCCGCGCTAGCCCCGTTTAGAGGCCCCGGCGGCCCCGCTGACCCCGTCGACCCCACGCGTGACTCCCTTAGAGGCCCCAGCAGGCCCCTTCACCTCCACGAGTCGCCCCTCGTCGGCCCCGTCGGCCCCCTCTCGACCCGCGCGCCGCTCAGTATCACCCGAGTTCGCTTCCCGTACACTTGCGCTCGCTTACCGCACACCCTAGTGCACGCTTCCCGCACTCCTGAGTTCGCTTCCGCACACTTGTGCACGCTTCCCGCACACTTGAGTTCGCTTCCGCACATCCGAGTTCTCTTCCCGCACACTTGTGCACGCGTCCCGCACACCTGCGCTCGCTTAGCGACCGAACCGAGCCGCGCGACCCGACCCGAACTGAGCCGCCGTAATTGCCTCTCCTACTGCTACTGCTGCTACTTCTACTGCTCCTATGGCTAGCCCACAGGTTCTAGTTTTTTATGCTGAGGGCCGCCCAGTGAAGTTTGACACCTGGCTAGATGACCTGCACCTCTACCTACAGCTCACAGCCAAGGATGACATCTCACTGTACGATCACGCCCTAGGCCATGTCACTGCCCCTGCTGCTACTGCTGACAGCACTGCTCGCTCACAGTGGCAGACTCGTGATGCCCACGCTCGCTTCGCTATTCGCAACTCCCTGCCGATAGATGAACGCGAGCACTTTGGCCAGCACAAGACTGCACAGGCACTGTACACAGCTGTAGTTGCTCGCTACTCCTCACCTGCCTCTGCCGCACTAGGCCGTCTCTCCCTCCCCTACCTGTTTCCCGACCTGGCCTCGTTCCATACAGTTGCTGACCTCATCACGCACCTCCGTACTAGTGAGGCCCGCTTCCGTGCCGCCATGCCCGCTGAGTTCCTTGCCACGCACCCCCCTCCACTCTGGCTCACTCTCTACGACCTAGTCACCCGCCTCCCTGACACACTGCGTGCTGTCACGGATCACTTCCTAGCTCGCTGCCCCACTGAGCTCACCATTGCCCTCCTCGAGAAGGAACTGCTTGCAGCTGAGACTAGCATAGTCGCTGTAGGTACCTCTCGTGGCGACCCTCGTACCCCGTTCTTTGAGGGGTGTTCTCCTTCCCCCCTTCTTCCCTCTGTCGCCTCTGCTGCTGCTGTTGACCTTCTTGGTGCTGAGAAGGTCGGCGCTGCGTCTGCCTCTAGTAGGCGCCGCAGCGACAAGGGCAAAGGGGGCAAGGGTGGTGGCGGTGACGGCGGGGGAGGCGGCGGTGGGGGCGGTGGAGGCGGTGGGGGTGGTGGCTCGGCTGGAGGGGCGAGTGGTAGCGGTGGGGGTGGTGGCGGCAGCGGCGGGGGAGGTGGCAGGGGCGGAGGCGGTGGTGTGGGTGGCGGTGGACGAGGCGGCGGCAGGGGTTGGGGTGGTCGAGGAGGTGGCAGCGGTGGTGGTGGCCGTGGAGGCGCTGGCGGTGGCCAGGGCCAGCAGCACACTCTTTCGCCCCAGGAGCTCCGTGAGTGGTACTCTCAGCACGGGGGTGGGGGTGGTCTTAGCTGCACGTACGACATTCGCACTAGTGACCGCACTGGTCAGCAGTGTGGACGACCGCACGCCACACAGCGCTGCTTCGCTCGTCTCGACGACGCTTGGCGTGTTCAGTTCCCTCAGGCCACTGAACTGCCCCGCTGGATTGATCTCCTGAAGAAGGGGATTGATATCTATGCTCTAGACTTTGATGCTATTATATCTGCCATGTATGTGATGTCTAATAGTGGAGAGGGTGCTGAGTACTTGTGTGTGCCGCCCGACCCGGGCATTAGGGCCAGTGCGTCTGCCGCTCCAGGTACTCGCGTGTCGGCTACCCCAGGTGCTGGTGAGGCTGCTGCTCTAGGTGCTTGTGTGTCTGCCCCCCTTGGTACTGAGTCAACTGCAGCACTGCACACCTTCACACTGGACTCAGGTGCTTCTCGCTGCTTCTTTCGTGACCGCACTGCCCTTGAGCCGCTTGCTCGGCCAGTTGCTGTCTCCCTTGCTGACCCCTCTGGGGGTCCGGTCATTGCGACCTCTTCCACTGTCCTTCCCTGTCCTGCGGTCCCGTTGGGCACACTGTCAGGTCTCCACCTCCCCTCGTTCTCTACGAACTTGGTGGCAGGATGTGCGCTCCAGGACTGGGGTGTTCACCAGTTCAACCCTGCCTACGAGCGCGTGACACACTGTACGTGTGCTCGTACGGGCCGTCACTTGGCTACCTTCACTCGGCAGCCGGGGTCGGACCTGTACACACTGACTACTGAGTCCCCTCAGGTTGCTGCGTCTGCGTCCGCGTCAGGTCAGCTGTCTGCCCCCTGCTCGTGTCGCTCTCTGGCACACGAGACTGTCCTCTGGCACCACCGCCTTGGCCACCCGTCTGTGCAGCGGCTTCGTGCCATACACTCCCGGTACCTTGTCTCTGGCCTGCCCAGGGTCCTTCCTCCCCTCCCACCCTCCCCTGCTCCTACCTGTCTCCCCTGTGTCGAGGGACGGCAGCGCGCCGCTCCTCACTCCTCCTCGTTTCCCCCGACGACTGCTCCCTTGCAGACACTCCACATGGACGTGTGGGGCCCAGCCCGCGTCCGTGGTCAGAGTCAGGAGAGGTACTTCCTGATAGTTGTTGACGACTACTCGCCCTACACCTCGGTCTTCCCCTTGCGCACCAAGGGTGAGGTCCCTGATGTCTTGATCCCTTGGATCCGCAGAGCCCGTCTCCAGCTCAGCGAGCGTTTTCACTCAGACTTTCCTGTCCTGCGCTTGCACTCTGACAGAGGTGGTGAGTTCTCCTCCGACCTCTTGGCAGCCTACTGTGCTGAGCACGGCATTGAGCAGTCGTTCACGCTTCCGGCCTCTCCACAGCAGAATGGGGTTGCGGAGCGCCGCATTGGCCTGGTCATGGAGGTCGCCCGTACCTCCTTGATCCATGCGGCTGCCCCCCACTTTCTGTGGCCGTTTGCGGTACGGTACGCTGCACATCAGCTCAACCTCTGGCCCCATGTCTCCTTACCGGAGACCTCGCCCACGCTGCTGTGGACGGGGGAGGTTGGCGATGCGTCGCGTTTCCGGGTCTGGGGATCTCGAGCTTTTGTCCGCGATACGTCTGCGGACAAGCTCTCCTCCCGTGCTGTTCCCTGCGTCTTCCTCGGCTTTGTCCCGGACGCGTGTGGTTGGCAGTTTTACCACGCCACCTCGCGCCATGTCTTGCCCTCTCAGGACGTCACTTTTGACGAGTTTGTCCCCTACTACCACCTCTTCCCCTACCGCACTGCCCCGCTCCCCCCCCCGCCTCTCTTCCTCGCGCAAGGTGCTGCTGTTGCAGACCCCCTCCCCCCTCAGGGTGCCGCTCCCTCAGGTGTGTCTTAGGTAGACCCGGTTGAGCCTGTTGAGGTAGCTGTCGACTCTCGTCCTCCTGGGGGTGTTGAGCCTGGGGGTGCTGAGCCTGGGGGTGTGGAGCCTGGGGGTGCTGAGCCTGGGGGTGTGGAGCCTGGGGTTGTGGAGCCTGGGGGTGCTGAGCTTGGGGGTGTGGAGCCTGGGGGTGCTGAGCTTGGGGGTACTGAGCTTCGGGGTGCTGCGCCGCAGAGTCCAGAGTCTGGGGGTTCTGGGTCTGGAGGTACTGGGCCTGGGAGTCCTACACCTGGAGGAGCCCTCTCCTCGGAGCAGCTGCGTGAGTCGTACTTACAGTACTGCAGCCTCAGGAGAGGTGCTGCTAGAGCCAGACGTGCTCCTGGGACTGGTGCTAGTGCTTCTCCTCCCGTTCGGGAGCTCCCCTCCCGTGAGCGGATCCGTGAGTGGTACGAGCGGCGCTGCACTCTTCGGAGTGGTGTGCCTCGTGTTGAGGACCCCGCTGTCGTGGGAGCTGCTGCTGGTGCTGAGGACTCGGGTGTTGGAGCTGCTGCTGGTACTGCAGACCCGGGTGTTGGAGCTGCTGCTGGTACTGCGGACCCGGGTGTTGGAGCTACTGCTGGTGCTGAGGACCCGAGTGTTGGAGCTGCTGCTGGTGCTGCAGACCCGAGCGTTGGAGCTGCTGCTGGTACTGAGGACCCAGGTGTTCGAGCTTCTGCTGGTGCTGCAGACCCGGGCGTTGGAGCTGCTGCTGGTGCTGCAGACCCGGGCGTTGGAGCTGCTGCTGGTGCTGCAGACCCAGGTGTTGGAGCTACTGCTGGTGCTGCGGACCCGGGCGTTCGAGCTGCTACTAGTGCTGCGGACCCTGGTGCAGGTGTCCCTACTGGCTCTGGTGTCGCTGCACGGTCACGGCCGTACTTCGTTCCGCTCCTTCAGCAGGTTCTTGGTCAGCTCCCTCCTCCTTCTCCTCCTCCCTCCTTAGCGTGTCCTCCGTCTGTCCAGCTACAGTCGCAGTTGCCGTCTGCCTCCTCTCTCCCTAGTCCTGCTCCTTACACTGGTCCCAATGGAGGTCTTACTGAGCGTCGTGAGCCTGAGTCTCGTCCTGCGTCGCCTGAGTCTCGTCCTGAGTCGCCTGTCCGCACTGCTCTCTCTAGTAGTCGTGTCCAGCGTCAGCGTCTTCCTGCTGTCCCAGGCACTCACCAGATGGCGCTTCGTCCGTCCACTGCTCCACAGCGTGTCCCACTGCCGTCTCCTCCTGCTTCCTCTCTTCCTGCTCTTGCTGACCCTGCGTCAGACTCTCTTCGTGTTGCCAGTCCTACTGTCACGCGTCTCCTGGCTACTGTTGTCACTGACCCTTCCTTTGAGTCTGCTGCTGCGTCTGCCTTAGTTGCTGAGCTTGTCGACATTGCTGCCACCTGTCGTCTAGACTACGCTGCTAGCCTGGTTGCTGAGTCTCAGTCTGTCTGTCCTCCGTTCGTCGGGGGTGAGTGTGCTCTTGGCACTGACGTCCTTGAGGACAGGCAGGAGGAGTTCCAGTGCTTTGCTGCCGCTTTGCCCCATCTCGTGTCCATGCTTGTTGCCCCTGAGGGAGACCTGGATGCACCAGACATCCCGACCCCACGCTCTTACGCAGAGGCGATGGCCGGTCCCTACTCCTCTCAGTGGTAGTCGGCCATGGACACAGAGATGGCTTCCTGGAAGTCCACGGGCACCTACGTCGACGAGGTTCCCCCACCTGGGGCGAACATCGTCAGTGGCATGTGGATTTTCAGGGTGAAGCGGCCGCCGGGCTCTCCGCCTGTCTTCAAGGCGCGTTACGTTGCACGAGGCTTCAGTCAGCGCGAGGGAGTTGACTTCTTCCAGACCTTCTCCCCGACCCCGAAGATGACCACTCTTCGGGTTCTGCTGCACGTCGCCGCTCAGCGTGACTACGAGCTCCACTCGCTTGACTTCAGCACTGCTTTCCTGCAGGGCAGCCTGCACGAGGAGATCTGGCTGCGCCGTCCACCTGGCTTCACTGGGTCGTTCCCTCCTGGTACCCAGTGGAGCCTCCGACGGCCAGTCTACGGTCTCCGCTAGGCGCCTCGTGAGTGGCACGACACACTGAGGACTACGCTTGCGGCTCTTGGGTTCGCGCCTTCTACTGCTGACCCGTCGCTGTTTCTACGCACCGACACCTCACTGCCACCGTTCTACGTCCTTGTGTACGTCGACGACTTGGTCTTTGCTACTGCTGACACTGTGGCACTTGCCCACGTGAAGTCGGAGCTGCAGAAGAGACACACGTGCACAGACCTGGGTGAACTGACAAGCTATCTTCGTTTGCGGATCACCCGGGACAGAGCACGCCGCACCATCACCTTGACTCAGTCACACATGGTGCAGCAGGTCCTTCAGCGCTTCTGCTTCACGTACTCCTCGCCTCAGCCCACTCCTCTGCCTACCGGTCACTCGCTCTCAGCTCTGCCTTCGGATGAGTCCGTAGAGTCGAGTGGCCCGTATCCAGAGCTTGTGGGTTGCCTCATGTACCTGATGACCTGCACTCGACCTGACCTTGCATACCCTCTCAGCATTCTTGCACGCTATGTCGCTCCCGGCCGTCACCGGAAGGAGCACATGGATGCAGCTAAGAGGGTGTTGCGCTACTTGTGCAGTACGTCGGGCATGGGGCTAGTGCTTGGAGGGCGAGTCCCAGTTGTTCTCACTGGGCACTCAGACGCTTCTTGGGCAGACGACCAGGCTACTCAGCGGTCGTCTCAGGGCTAGTCCTTCAGTCTTGGCTCTGGTTCAGTTTCTTGGCGTTCTACTCGCTCTTCTTCTGTTCTCAGCTCTAGTTGTGAGGCTGAGATCTACGCCACAGCCATGGCGGCCCAGGAGCTACGCTGGCTCACCTACTTGCTGACCGACCTTGGAGAGCAGCCTCGTTCTCCTCCAGTGTTGTACGTCGACAACAAGGCAGCCATTGCCTTGTGTGAGGAGCACAGACTGGAGCACAGAACGAAGCACATTGCTCTGCGGTACTTCCTTGCTCGAGAGCTGCAGCAGCGTGGTCAGCTTTGCCTGCGTTACGTGGCCTCGGAGGCCAACACTGCTGATGTGTTCACCAAGGCGCTTCAGCCTTGTGACCATCAGCGTTTTTGCACTCTTCTAGGCCTTGTGCCTACTGGACCTCACTTGCTTACTTCTTGAGTCTGTTTGTATTGTGTTCTCTATATATATACACACCTGCATGTTTACTCTTGCTAGGTTGTGATCCTTGTACCTTTTGCTCTATTATAAACCTGCATGTGAACTGGTCTTGTGACCACTTGCTTGTGCTCGGAATTTGTGTGGTATCCTTGAGATCCACCCTGAGCTTGTTTTGCCTTGCTTCCCTTGACTGATCTTGTGACCCCTAGTTCTCCCCCACTTCGCCTATGGGGGTGTGTCAAACATTATATATATGTTGTGCTTGTTTAGGCTACAGTGGGTTAGCCTATAGGGGGTACACAATTCTAGGGTTAGGTACTTGTACTGATTTCACTGTTAGTTCAATCATTCCCGTGGGCCCTTCCTCTTGCGACGGTGGCTCGTAGGCGCATGGCGACGTCACAATGACTCGCCACCAGTCCATGGCGGGGCCCCTCAACAGCAAAACGGCATACCAAATCTTCACTTTGTCCGACTCGACGTAATTCGCGTCGAAGAAGACATTCATCGTGAAGACCCATGATTGAACCGTCGGGCCTCCACGTTGGCTTGGGTCGAAGCAGGGCGGGTGTTGCGGCTTGAGTGGCATAGGTGCCATAATGGCCTGTTCGCCACTTATCGCCGCGAACTCCACGTGCCGACAGGCTTCACGAGGCTCCTGCGGGCTTGGTGCGACCCTGTTTCCTCCCATGCCTGGCATTGGCTGGGCGGCGCCATCACTGGCTGCGCCTGAGCGCTGTCCCACGCTGTCGTGTTGCGTTGGTGTGCCGGACGAGATGACGATCGGCTCGTCCGATTGTGCAGATGCATTTGTCGGTGCGTGTGGTGGCGCTGGAATGTTCACCGTGGATTGCTGACGTACGGAGTCACGTTCCACCGTGAGCGTCGCAATTTCGAGCGCCGAATCTTCAAGTTGGCGCACCAGACGGTCAAGCTGCTCCTACGTCAATGTGGCGAGCGTGAATTCGGCCATGGTGGGGGTGTCGGGCGAGCTCAGCGTGAGCCTCGGTCGTGGCCGTGCGTGCTTACGAGAGAGCACTACGAGCGGCGGTGCTGTGTCGCTGAGAGACGTCTACCCCCCCAAAAATTGAGGTACCGTATGGCCCCGGATCAGGGCTTTTTTTTGGTTTTGGAGCACTCTTGTTTCCAGAGGCGTTTTTGGCGTAACCCTTAAATCCAGAGTGGCTGGCGAGCGTTGCTCTTAAATGTCAGTGTAACATGTGCTGTCAATTTAAAAACTCTGTTACTTCAGAGTAACTTTCATCCGTAACCCTGGTGGTTACCCAGTGTTTGCTATTGCAGTTGCATTGCCAGAATTATTGAATTTTTTAAACTTTGTACACAATGACCTACTACTACTAGCTATCGCATCTTAAGCCACGTCATCCTCCCGTTCGTCGTCCGAACTGGCCTCTGGCCCGCCCTTGTCATTGGCTGGTTGGAAGGGTGCAGGGGATTTTGTAGGCCGCCTCTTCTTCTGCTTGCGCCAGATGTCGTGGACATCTGGCCACTCCACGTTGTAATCGAGCATGTGGATGCTCATGAGTTCGGTGAGCCGCGTGTCATTGAGAGCCGTGCGCTGCCAGCTCTTGATGATGTTCTGTCGTGAAAATCCACGCTCACATTCGACGGTGCTGAGTGGCAGGACGGCCAACGCGTGCCACAGGGTCATGATGTTGGGGTAAGTTCGGCGCCAGTCGCGTGACCTCAGCATGTTCGTCAGCGCCTGGTAGAAGTCCTCGTGGTGCGTCTTCATGACGTGGCAGAAAGTTTTGAGCTCAAGTTCGGCTGCCCGCAGTTCGAATCCTTGCAAAACAGTAAGCGCAGCACAACGTTTTTTATGTACGGAAATGTTAGGTACACAGTGACGAGAGGCATTATTTCAGGGAAAGCACACATACACGATCGAAAAGATATACACTTACCTGGCAGCTGGTGGTTGAAGAGTTTAGAGTTCTCGCGGAGCCACGTGGCACAACGTCTCACACGCGTGTCCGGATTCGCTGGCCACTTGTCCACCCTGAAAAGCTTCAAGCCGCCCATTCGACGAAGATCTCGCATGCGGTGCTTCAGGTTGTACACGACCTCGCGGGCGAAGGCCTTGCCCAACTTCACGCAATCTGCAAGCGTCCCGCCGAACGTGTGCTTCTTGTCCGCCAGCTCGCTGAGCTCGAAGGTGTGCTTGACGGGTATGCCGCTAGCGTCCACGCCGTCCACCTTCACCATGTTGTCCCCTCTCTTGACACGTGCCATGAATGGAGACAGGAAGGGGCTCAGACCCGCCCCAAAACCACCATCGTAGTCGATGTAGCGGTGCTCGATGAGGGACACCACACGGTCGACCTCCTCTGTGACTTGCGTCACCTCCACCTGACGCAACGACATGTGCGCAAAAATGTTTGTTAGTGTGTGTGGGCAAATGAAATTTAAACAACGCTAAACGCGTGTATCAACAATCCTTTCGAACATGTTTTACCTTGCGTCGTTGGAAGAAACGGTTGAGGGTGTTCAACTCCCCCAAAATGTCTGCCAGGAAATACAGACAGAAGTGGAATTTCAGGGTCTTCACAACCGAGGCGATCTTGTGCTTGTACTCCATAAAGAGCACGATTGCCGACCCCAGAATCTTGACAAGCCGGTTGACCGCATCGGCACGCGAGAGCCAACGCACGTCGAACAGTCCCTGGTGCTCGAGGTTGGTGCTGTGGATCACGATCTGGAGCTCTTTGAACCGCTCGTACCACGGCGTGGATCTCCCCACGATCTCGCCCACTGCACGGATGGCCTTGTCTACCATCCGAAAATCTTGGAACTGCTCGGCTTCGGCCGTCTCCTTCACAGCAAGTGCTTCGCTGCAAGCAATAGTGGGGTGAGCAGAAAAGGATTGTTAAATTACAACGATCGACTAACGTAAAACCGGACATTTAAAATTATCAGCCACGACACAAGTACCGATGCGCAATGCAGTGGCAGCCGACGAGGTGGGGGACGTGGACGCGCAGTCGCGTGACAACGCCGGACGTGCCCCCGATCATCACTGCCGCGCCGTCTGTGGACATTCCGGAAATCTTCTTCAGGTCGACGCCCACCGTCTCGAGATGCTGGAGCAGTGCGCCCATGAGCGATGCCGCATCACATTGCTGCACGGTTAGTAACGCGAGGAACTCGGTTACAACCACGCTGTTCTTGAGGAACGTGACAAACACAATCATGTGTTTGCCACGGGCGCGATCGGTACTCTCGTCGCACATGAGGCCGATGAAGGGCGAGGCGTGGAGGACGCGCAATTGCTCCTTGGTCAGATATGCGGTGAGAGCCTTGGCCATCTCGGAGAAACCGTACCTGCGCATTCACATAGCACAACGCATTAGCCTCGTTAAACAAAGACGGTTGCATCGAATAAAAACCAGTCAACAGCAACTTACTGCGTGATGTACACTCCATAGCTTTGTTGCGGAATGTTGGCGACCCCCTCCTCTGCGAGAAGCCGCACAACCTGTGGGTACATGTGGATGGGTGTGTCGGTACGGCACACAAAACGCATGGCGCGCATGAGTACCGCGACGCGACAGCCTTCCGGATCTCCATTCGCGAAGTCTTCAATCTTCTTCTGGTCCACGATCTTCTGCAGAAGGTTTGCTTGCTTTTTCATGGCGTCCTCGTGCTTCGCGCTGTTCTCGTGCCACCGCATCGACCCGATCTGCAGATCACGACCGCCAGCGCCATTGCGACCGTAACGCGCGTTGTCCCTCCCGTGCTCCATGCAGACACTGCAGCGCAGGCACGGGTCACCCTCTGGCGTCTTGTCCAGAATCAGCCAGTCGAACTTCGGCAGCCAATCAGACTTGTAGCTCTTCTGCGCCTTCAGGTACGCCTTCTCCTTCTTCTCCTCGTCTGTAAGGGGAAGAATGGGGGGTGGGGCAGCAGGGGGAGGTGGAGCGTCGGGCTTCGGAGGCGGTGTTCCCCACTGCAAAACCTGCTGCGTGTACCGTCGCTTCTTCGAAGCGACTGAACAGGATGACTCAGGAGTGGCCGCATCGACGACCTGCGTTGCAACCAATTCGGCCGCCTCTGCAGCAACCTCGTTTCGCGGCGAGGCGATCCACTCCTCAACACCGTCGGACTCAGCAGCGTCATTCATCGGGCGCGGAGAAGGACACCAATCGTCGTACGCATCTTCCATGCCGCCACTTTCCTTGCCAGGACGGCGCATCCATTCGGTACCGCCATCGGCCAGCTCCTCCTCATCGCGAGCGTTATCTGCATGCACAGCGCGGAGAAACTGAAGCCCTGTCGCAGGGGGTGTGATACATGTCGGCCTGTCGTCGGGATCAGCCGCGTCTCCCTCGGCGTCGCTAGTATCCATGATATTGACGGACAAAAAAAAAGGTTAGGGAGGCGGGTCTGTGGCTGGAGAAGCCCTCGGAACACTCGCTAGACTGGAACGTTGAAGAGCAGTGCTGGGTGGAAAAAACATAATGGCTCAGAAAGGATGGGGTTGGGTGGTGACCCCGTATGCCTGCCGAGCAACAGGTGTGGATGTGCGCGCCGCGCACGAATTCAGTGCACCACAGGAAGCTGACGTATCATGCCCAAAAGTTGAAGTTGTTCATTGCTGATGGGGTACGCAAAGCCAGCGATGTATCCACTGGGTGGCCAGTTGAGTGCGCTGGCACGAAATATGCCATTCCGGCCAATCGGCACCTCAGGTTGTGCCAACACACGGGCGAAACAACACTGATATCCCCTGCGCTCCGGTCCAAACCGGCATCGTGGGGATAAGGGGGACCTAGGGGGGTCGGGGGGGTACATGTATCCCCCGTTCAGAGTAAACTCACTATTCGAGAAAGGAACACTGGCGCTCCAGAGTGAACTTACACAAAAACCTTGGCAGATCAGAGAACAAGTAACTCTAAAAAAATTTACCCAGCAGGTACAGAGTGCCCCCCTAAAAACCACTCTGATTTTCAGAGAAACAGAGTAAATTACACTGATAAAAAAACCCTTGCCCCGGATATAGGCGCATATGCGCTTATAATAAAATCATTTTTTTGAGGGGGGGCGCTTGTAATTGAGTAACGGCCATAAGCGCCGGCGCTAATATAATGACAAATACGAAATTATCATTTTAGAGCACCAAATTGTTCATTTTCTTCTTGCCATTTCAACCGAGTCGAAATGTTTTAGCGTCACAATGCAGAATCTCGCACAAGCGATATTCTGGGTTCACACACAGGCAAAGCCACGTCATTCCAGCACATCCTGACTAGACGCGCAGCCAGTCAGGTCTTCACGAGTCAAACGAAGCGAAATTGAAATCTGACTCGCTGCAAAAATGGATTTCGTTACTGTTTTAGGCAAGAATTTAAATTCAAATCGCATATGCGCTTATAATAAGTAAAGGTCTTCTAGGGGGGGCGCTTATAATCGAATTCCGGCCATAGGCGCCATGCTCCAGATAGAAGCGCCGGCGCCTTTAATCGGACGGCGCCTATATCCGGGGCCATACGGTAATGGGGAAGCGAAGGTGTGGGTGCGGTCCAAGAGGAGATTTCTGACACTGAATACCAAGTGTTACGAATGCAATTGAGTGAACGAACGAGAATTGCACTATCGAAGCAAGAATACAATGAGCGAAGGCATGAGCGAAGGATATATAGCGAAACTACAGTGGTAACGGTAATGGACTGTGGTTGTCGCGCGACGGGCCTGAGACTGTGGTTGGGAAAAAGTGTCGAAGCGGAGGCCCAGAGCGCGGGTTACCCGCCGAGCCGTGAGGTCGGGGTGCGATGTGCGAAGGTGGCGGGCGGATTGTCGGTGCGAGGGTCGCGAGTGGTAACGGTGCTGACTGTGGTGCTACAGTGATGTACGCGTTGAGCAGGGATGCGAAGTAAGGAAAAGGAATTTTCCTTACACTGGCGAAGCAAACGAGGAAATTGATTGAATTTGCATTTTCCAATAATTCTCATTTTCCCAATCCACCAAAATCCTGTTAGTCTGGGTGCGTTCTCTATCGGCGTTTTCTTTTCTAGGTTTTTAGCTAACGGTTTCTAAGGCTCCTCTCTGCCTTTTGGACGGAGACTATCGCTTGCCGTTTCGTCGGACGGTCAAGAGCCGCGAATCATGTCGGCGAAGCTGCTTCCAGTAGGCGATGTGGTAACCCGACTGAACCTGCAGCCGCACCCCGAGGGAGGATTTTACGCGGAGACGTTCCGCGACACGCGCGTTCAGTTATCCCTGGAAAACCTTCCTCCGGGCGAAGGATGTAAGAGTTAGCGAGATGGTAACACTGTAACATTAATAACGAAAGGATCCGTGATGTGCGGGTGCAGCTATTCCTGAAAAGCTTGCCTCCGGGCAAAGGATGTAAGAGTTAACGAGGTCGTAAAAACGCTGTAACACGTGTTTCAGGGGTTTATATTCAGACGTAAAGCGACACGCGGGTGCTCAAATCCCTTGAGAACCTGTCTCCGTGCGAAGGATGTAACATGGTAACACTGTAGTTTGGTTTGCATTGTCGTTGCGTAGCTCAGACACAGGACACTCCGAAGGTATTCGAAATTCGTGAGTTGTGGTAACCCGCTCGTTTCAAGTGGAGGGTTCCAATAGCAAGTAGTGAGGAAGGGAGGGTGTTATCTGCAGATAGTGACACATGTAGTGGCATCACACTGGCTCGCGCATACGCACCATGATGCGCTCACACCATGATGCGCTCGCACAATGATGCACTCACACCATGATGATGCGCTCACACCATGATGATGCGCTCACACCATGACGATGCGCTCACACCATGATGATGCGCTCACACCATGATACACACCATGATGCACCATGATACCTCCATTCTCGCATCTTGCAGAGGCATCACACTGGATCGCATCCCCTTCCCCCTCCCCACCCCTCCCCCTTCTTTTCTCCCCTCCCTATCGCACTCGTTTCATTGTGCAGTCAAGGTGGCAAGGCCGGTCAGCACCTGCATTTATTTTCTTCTGCCCACGGGCAGCGTGTCTCACCTCCATCGCATGCCCTCCTCTGAAATCTTCCACCACTACGCCGGCGATCCACTCACGGTTAGCCCCCCTCTTCTCCTCTACCCCCCTCCCACCCCCCTCCTACCCCCCTCCACCCCCCTCCTACCCCCCTCCTACCCCCCTCCCACCCCCCTCCTACCCCCCTCCTACCCCCCTCCCACCCCCCTCCTACCCCCCTCAAGCTGAATCAACTAGCTTCACCACTACGCCGGCGATCCACTCCCGGTTAGCCCCCCTTTTCTTCCCCTCTCTCCCTCTACCCACCCTCCCATTCTCCCCTCCTCTCCTCCGTTCCTCCCCTCTACCCCCTCCGTCACTTGTCTCATGCTAATCTCCTCTCTTCGTCCCCTCTGCTCTCCTCCCTCCCCTCTGCTCTCCTGTCACTTACAAGTAAATTCAATATTGCTGATTCAAAATTCCACAGTGGCCCAATATGTCCCTCCTCCTCCCGTCTCTTCCTCTTCCGCCTTCCCCTCTTCCCTACTTTTTTATCCTGTTCCTTTTTCTTCCAGATTGTGGAGATTGAAGACAATGGGTCGATCCGTAAGACCACTATCGGCCCAGACCTAGCAGCCGGCCAACCCTTCCACCACATTGTCCCATCAAGACGTCTGACTCCTCCTTGTCTTTGTAACTCCCTTCCTCTCCCCCATTCCCTCCAGATTGTGGAGATTGAAGACGATGGGTCGATCCGCAAGACCACCATCGGCCCAGACCTAGCAGCCGGCCAATCCTTTCATCACATCATCAAACCCAGCGTCTGGTTCGGGGCGTTCCCCACCCTTGATTTCGATGCTGCGCTGAATCGAACGGCTCGAGATGCGGGTTCAGCAGATACACAGTACAGTCTGGTTGGATGCACTGTAGCTCCTGCTTTTGAGTTTGCAGATTTCGAGTTGGCTAATAGAGCGGATCTGGTGGCCAAGTTTCCCCATTTAGCCGATATTATAAATGTATTAACCAGTCCATAGAATACACAAAATCATTTGACATCATAGAAATACATGTGCACACCATATAAACATTCATTGCAGTACAGAGTGAGATACGTCAGTAGATAGTGCTTCTTTGAGTCCCCGACAGTAGCTGCTCTACAAGATGGCTGCGAGAAAATGGTGCAGGGTTGGGGGCAAGGGGATGGATGAAGGGACAGGGAGAATGAGAGAGGATGAGGAACGTTGAGATGAGATGGCACCACTTGAGTCCCCGACAGTAGCTGTTCCACGATATGCCTGCGAGAAAATGGTGCAGGGTTGGGAGCAAGGGGATGAATGAAGGGAAGGGGGGAATGTGGGAGGTCAGTACCGGTATATGGTGCTTCCCTGAGTGATGGGAGAGTGGCTGCACACCTTCATACCGCATCCCACCCATGCAATGCGGGTCAGCTCAGTGCTCACCTGTCCGCTATGCCCCTCCCCACCCCACCACCTCATTGGCTCTCACAAACACTAGTGGGTGTCCGCCAGAGTGTGGTGTGTTGACTTTTGAGTCAACTCTAAGTCAACCCCACTAGTGGGTGTCCGCGCTGGTTTTTGAGAATTCTCACAAACACTAGTGGGTGTCCGCCAGAGTGTGGGTGTGGATTTGTCTGTGCGTGCTCGCACCACCACACTGTGTATCACCAAACCTTACCACACACCTTTACACCGATTCTCACCATGGTCTCACCTGTCCGCTACACTCCGCCCCACCACCATCTCCTTGGCACTCAGAAACGCCTGCCTGAGTCCGCCTGACTGTGGCTGTGGTGCTCTCACCACCACCCTGTGTAGCACCAAACCTTACTGCAAACCTTCATACCGTATCCCACTCAGCTCAATGCTCACGTGTCTGCTATACTCCGCCCCACCACCATCGCCTTGGCACTCAGAAACGCCAGCCTGTTTGCGCCTGCCTGTGGCTGTAGCTGTGGTGCCCTCACCACCACCCTGTGTAGCACCAAACCTTACTGCAAACCTTCATACCGTATCCCACTCAGCTCAGTGCTCACCTGTCCACTATGCTCCGCCCCACCGCCATCCCTTAGGCACTCAGAAACGCCACCCTGTGTCCGCCTGCCTGTGGCTGTGGCTGTGGTGCCCGTACTACCACCCTTGCTAACAACAGATTGTACTGCACATCTTGATACCGCATTCCACCCATGCGGGTCAGCTCAGTGCTCACCTGTCTGCTATGCTCCATCCCACCAATACCATTTCCTTGCCACTCAAAAAACGCCAGCCTGTGCCCACCTGACTTTGGCTGCAGCTGTGGCACCCGCACCACCACGTACTGCTCACCTTCATACCACATTCCAACCAGTGCTCACCTTCATACCACATTCCAACCAGTGCTCACCTTCATACCACATTCCAACCAGTGCTCACCTTCATACCACATTCCAACCAGTGCTCACCTTCATACCACATTCCAACCAGTGCTCACCTTCATACCACATTCCAACCAGTGCTCACCTTCATACCACATTCCAACCAGTGCTCACCTTCATACCACATTCCAACCAGTGCTCACCTTCATACCACATTCCAACCAGTGCTCACCTTCATACCACATTCCAACCAGTGCTCACCTTCATACCACATTCCAACCAGTGCTCACCTTCATACCACATTCCAACCAGTGCTCACCTTCATACCACATTCCAACCAGTGCTCACCTTCATACCACATTCCAGCCAGTGCTCACCTTCATACCACATTCCAACCAGTGCTCACCTTCATACCACATTCCAACCACTGCTCACCTTCATACCACATTCCAACCAGTGCTCACCTTCATACCACATTCCAACCAGTGCTCACCTGTGCGCTATGCTCCTTCCCACCAATACCATCTCGCCACTCAGAAACACCAACTGGTGACTCGGCTTGCTCTCTGCAGCAGTGGGTGCTCACACCACCACCCTGTGCTACACCAAACCCTATTGCAGACCTTTACACCGCATCCCACCCATGCCAGGTGCCTCAGTGCTCACCTGTCCGCTATGCTCCGCCCCACCACCATCGCCTTGCTACTCAGAAACGCCAGCCTGTGTGCGCCAGATTGTAAGTATGGCGCCCGCACCACCACCCTCTGTTGATTGTCCCCCACAATCGCTGTTGATACTGTGAACTTGCACTCTTCTTCAGGCATCATGTTTTGCTGCTCATTTGCGTCGTTTTGCCAGCTGTCCGCCCTTTCCCCTGTTTCCAGCAACAGCAGCAATTCCAGCCCATCTATCCCCCCAAGCCCTTCCTTCTCTGCTTGCTTCCCCAACACTAGAGCGTTTTCATCACGAGCAGCAACAGCGCCAGCAGAACCACCACCGGCAGCAGCAGCACCAGCAGAACCACCACCGGCAGCAGCAGCACCAGCAGAACCACCAACGGCAGCAGCAGCACCAGCAGAACCAGCAGCAGCAGGAGCAGATGGGAGAGGGCAGACGTGCAGGCTGAGAATGGAGTGTGCGAGGCTGTGCCATGCAGTCAGCAGCACACGGCGATGCACATCCCTGTGTATGGAGGAGAGGGGCAAGAAGAAAAGTGTGGATGGGACGTGGGTGTGAGCGGCATCAGTGACTTATGAGAATGGAGTGTGCAAGGCTGTGCCATGCAGTCAGCAGCACACGACGATGCACATCCCTGTGTGTGGAGGGAGGGGGGGTGAGTGTGAATACAGTAAGGGTGTTTACACATCAGGAACTGCCACAAAAAGGGGTATCCGCTTCAGAGGGGAGAGGGCAGACGTGCAGGGCGAAAATGGAGTGTGATGAGAGGCTGTGTCATACACTCAGCAGAAAACGGCAATCCACATCCCTGTGAGTGGACGGAGGGGGTTTGAGGGTAGATTGGCATGCGAGTGGATGGGGCTTGGGTGTATGTAGCTCTGGTGACTTTTGGGAATGGAGTGTGATGAGAGGCTGTGTCATACACTCAGCAGCAAACGGCAATCCACATCCCTGTGAGGGAGGAAGGGGCCAAGCGGAGAGGAGAGTGGATGGGGGGTGAGAGTGGATGGGGGGTGAGAGTGGATGGGGGGTGAGAGTGGATGGGGGGTGAGAGTGGATTGGGGGTGAGAGTGGATTGGGGGTGAGAGTGGATGGGGGGTGAGAGTGGATGGGGTATGACTCGTGTTGACTCACCAGAGGGCAACTGAGCCGCCGTGAGAACAGCCAAGCACCCATCAGGCCAGCGGGATACAGCAACCACGGATATGACCCGGTGGAAGGGGTGGGTATGAATGTGTTGACCCGTGTTGACCCGTGTTGACCCGTGTTGACTCGTGTTGACTGGTGTTGACTTACCAGAGAGCAATTGAGCCACCATAGGAGCAGCCAAGCACCCATCCAGGCCGGTGGGGCACAGCAGCCAGCGAGATGACTCGGTGAAAGGGGTGGGCTTGATTGGATTGACTCAGTTGACTGGTGTTGACCTTTTAAAGTTCTCTCACTCACCAGAGGGCAACAGAACCGCCGTAGGAGCACCCCAGAACCCATCCAGGCCGGTGCGGCACAGCAGCCAAGGAGACGACCGTTTCTGACTTGTGTTGACTCAGGTTGACTCACCAAAGAGCAACAGAACCGCCGTAGGAGCACCCCAGAACCCATCCAGGCCGGTGCGGCACAGCAGCCAGGGAGATGACTTGGTGGAAGGGGTGGCTCCTGTAGCAGGCCGGGGGGAGGTGGTATCTGGACAGGGGCGACCTGTAACACAAGGAACACAGGTGGGGTGTGGAGAACAGCATGTGTGGTGAGGGTAACACAGCAGCCAGGGAGATGAGTCTGTGGAAGGGGTGGCTCCTGTAGCACGCCGGGGGGAGGTGATATCTGGCCAGGGGCGACCTGTGAGACGGGTTGAGGGGTGGACAAAAGGCACTATAAACAACGTATGATGCATCAAGAATTGAGTGTATGAGGGAGCACAGCAGCCAGGGAGATGACTCGGTGAAAGGAAGGGTTGGCTTCTGTAGCAGGCCGGGGGGAGGTGGTATCTGGCCAGGGGCGACCTGTGACAAAGTTGTGGGGAGAGTCAAAGCACACAGCTTAGAGGAAAGGGTACAATACTGCTAAATGTACAGTACAATGGGGGACGAGTGTGTGTGAGGGGCTCACCTCCCCTCTCCTCTTGCTTCCCCTCACATCCTCTCTCACCTTCCATGCCTGTCCATCTCCCAGCAGCACGTAGCACCACCATCCCCTATGTGTACCTACCCTCACCTCACCTACCCCCACCTACCCCCAGTAAAAGGGGTTCTGTGTCCCCTATTGTAAAACAACATTGTCTTCTTTAAAATGGATCTTGCCTACCCCCACCTACCCCCACCTACCCCCACCTACCCCCACCTGATCCCAACCTCCCTGTATGTGTCCCTCTCACCTCCCATGCCTGTCCATCACCCAGCAGCAAGCAGCACCACCATCCCCTTCCTTCACCTACACGCAATTACCCCCACATTTTCTATAAAACCCAGTTTACGTCACCCCTCACCGCCCCTCTCACCTTCCATGCTTGTCCATCACCCAGCTGCAAGCGGCACCACCGTCCCTTAACCTCACCCACCCCAACCTACCCTGACGTACCCTCACCAACCCTCACCAATCCTCACATAAACCCACCTTCTCTCTGAGCGCCCCTCTCACCTTCGATACTTGTCCATCACCCAGCAGCAAGCAGCACCACCGTCCCCTGCTGCCACCACCACCCACTCTCCTCCTCCCTCCGTGCCTCCTCCCTCCATGCCTCCTCCCTCCATGCCTCCTCCCTCCATGCCTCCTCCCTCCATGCCTCCTCCCTCCATGCCTCCTCCCTCCATGCCTCCTCCCTCCATGCCTCCTCCCTCCATGCCTCCTCCCTCCATGCCTCCTCCCTCCATGCCTCCTCCCTCCCTACCCTTCCCTTCCACACCCCTCCCCATCTCCTTCCCCCCACTCGTTTCATCTTCCACGCCCTTCCCACCGTCGTTCCTCCCCCTCCTCACCACCACCACAGCCCACATCTGTGGGCACTTGGGAACCGCCGGTGAGAGGCTTGAGAGGGAGGGGAACGGTGGAAGGCAGGTAGATAGTGAAGGGGGCGAACGGAGGGCAGCAGCGGTCGAGGCGCTGCTGGTGGGTGCTGCAGGGAATTCCAGAAGATTGGACTGAAATCCCCTATTTCTTGATGCTTCCATATCCAAGCTCAACTCGACTACTGTCACACCACCAGAAACGATTGTCTTCCTGCCACTGCTGCTGTGGCTGCCGTTTCTTTTGCTACTGCTTCTGCTGCTGTTGCTGTTGCTGTTGCCGCTGAATGCAGCTGCTTCAGTAGGCTTCGTTATAAGCTCTGACGGTTGGCAGAGGGTGAAGCAATTAGCGAGGTAGAGGCAGGTGCCGCAGGGCGAGAAGGCCATGGCTTGGCGCTCGGGAAACACCTGGTGGAGAGTGATGTGACGGGAGGAGGGGGGTGTAGGGCAGGGCTGGGTTACCATGTTACCAGCACCGGCAGGGAGAGAAGGCCATGGCTTGGCGCTCAGGGAACACCTGCCAGAGGGTGGTGTGACGGGACGGGAGGAGGGGGGTCTAGGGCAGGGCTGGGTTACTGAGCTGAGGAGGAGAAGGGAGAGCAGAGGCAGGTGCCGCAGGGCGAGAAGGCCATGGCTTGGCGCTCGGCGAACACCTGAAAGGGTGATATGAAGAAGGAAGGGGTCAGAGAGTGAAGCAGTTAGCGAGATAGAGGCAGATCCCGCAGGGCGAGAAGGCCATGGCTTGGCGCTCGGGGAACACCTGAAAGGGTGATATGAAGAAGGAAGGGGGCAGAGAGTGAAGCAGTTAGCGAGATAGAGGCAGGTGCCGCAGGGCGAGAAGGCCATGGCTTGGCGCTCGGGGAACACCTGAAAGGGTGATATGAAGAAGGAAGGGGGCAGAGAGTGAAGCAGTTAGCGAGATAGAGGCAGGTGCCGCAGGGCGAGAAGGCCATGGCTTGGCGCTCGGGGAACACCTGAAAGGGTGACATGAAGAAGGAAGGGGGCAGAGAGTGAAGCAGTTAGCGAGATAGAGGCAGGTGCCGCAGGAAGAGAAGGCCATGGCTTGGCGCTCGGGGAACACCTGAAAGGGTGACATGAAGAAGGACGGGGGCAGAGAGTGAAGCAGTTAGCGAGATAGAGGCAGGTGCCGCAGGGCGAGAAGGCCATGGCTTGGCGCTCGGGGAACACCTGAAAGGGTGATATGAAGAAGGAAGGGGGCAGAGAGTGAAGCAGTTAGCGAGATAGAGGCAGGTGCCGCAGGGCGAGAAGGCCATGGCTTGGCGCTCGGGGAACACCTGAAAGGGTGATATGAAGAAGGAAGGGGGCAGAGAGTGAAGCAGTTAGCGAGATAGAGGCAGGTGCCGCAGGGCGAGAAGGCCATGGCTTGGCGCTCGGGGAACACCTGAAAGGGTCATATGAAGAAGGAAGGGGGCAGAGAGTGAAGCAGTTAGCGAGATAGAGGCAGGTGCCGCAGGGCGAGAAGGCCATGGCTTGGCGCTCGGGGAACACCTGAAAGGGTGACATGAAGAAGGAAGGGGGCAGAGAGTGAAGCAGTTAGCGAGATAGAGGCAGGTGCCGCAGGAAGAGAAGGCCATGGCTTGGCGCTCGGGGAACACCTGAAAGGGTGACATGAAGAAGGACGGGGGCAGAGAGTGAAGCAGTTAGCGAGATAGAGGCAGGTGCCGCAGGGCGAGAAGGCCATGGCTTGGCGCTCGGGGAACACCTGAAAGGGTGATATGAAGAAGGAAGGGGGCAGAGAGTGAAGCAGTTAGCGAGATAGAGGCAGGTGCCGCAGGGCGAGAAGGCCATGGCTTGGCGCTCGGGGAACACCTGAAAGGGTGATATGAAGAAGGAAGGGGGCAGAGAGTGAAGCAGTTAGCGAGATAGAGGCAGGTGCCGCAGGGCGAGAAGGCCATGGCTTGGCGCTCGGGGAACACCTGAAAGGGTGATATGAAGAAGGAAGGGGGCAGAGAGTGAAGCAGTTAGCGAGATAGAGGCAGGTGCCGCAGGGCGAGAAGGCCATGGCTTGGCGCTCGGGGAACACCTGAAAGGGTGACATGAAGAAGGAAGGGGGCAGAGAGTGAAGCAGTTAGCGAGATAGAGGCAGGTGCCGCAGGAAGAGAAGGCCATGGCTTGGCGCTCGGGGAACACCTGAAAGGGTGACATGAAGAAGGACGGGGGCAGAGAGTGAAGCAGTTAGCGAGATAGAGGCAGGTGCCGCAGGAAGAGAAGGCCATGGCTCGACGCCCAGCGATGGGTTAGTGAGGCAGGAAAAGAGAGTAGCGGCAGGAAAAGAGAGTAGCGGCAGGAAACGAGAGTAGAGGCAGGAAAAGAGAGTAGAGGCAGGAAAAGAGAGTAGAGGCAGGAAAAGAGAGTAGAGGCAGGAAAGGAGAGTAGCGGCAGGAAAAGAGAGTAGAGGCAGGAAAAGAGAGTAGAGGCAGGAAAAGAGAGTAGAGGCAGGAAAAGAGAGTAGCGGCAGGAAACGAGAGTAGAGGCAGGAAAAGAGAGTAGAGGCAGGAAAAGAGAGTAGAGGCAGGAAAAGAGAGTAGAGGCAGGAAACGAGAGTAGAGGCAGGAAAAGAGAGTAGAGGCAGGAAACGAGAGTAGAGGCAGAAAACGAGAGTAGAGGCAGGAAAAGAGAGTAGAGGCAGGAAACGAGAGTAGAGGCAGGAAACGAGAGTAGAGGCAGGAAACGAGAGTAGAGGCAGGAACTGCAGGAGAGGCAGGAAAAGAGAGTAGAGGCAGGAAACGAGAGTAGAGGCAGGAAACGAGAGTAGAGGCAGGAACCGCAGGAGAGGCCATTGCTCGTGTGGCGCTCGGGGAACAGCTGCAGGCAAGGAAATCTTATGAAGGGGAGAGCAGGCGGAGAGTCGAGTTTTGAGTCGACTCAAAACTCGCAGAAAAGGCCATTGTTTGTGTGGCTTGCTTGTGTGGCGCTCGGGGAACAGCTGCAGGAAGGAAATCTTATGAAGGGGAGAGCAGGCGGAGAGCACGGGTGCAGCGATGGGTTGCTGAAGGCTGTGGCGTGACGCTCTTATGAGTCGACTCAAAAGTCGCCGTGGCGTGACGCTCTTTCCACACGCCTCCGTCCGTGCTTCTTTCCACGAACCATGAGATGAGGTCACATTAAGTGGGAATTCTCAAGAGCTCACTGAATCAAAAGCCATCCCTTTCCACGCACGCACCTCCGTCCGTGCTTCTGCATAGTCGACTTTCACACCAAAGCTTCCCACCAGCCTGAACCACGGAGCCCCATGTCTCGCTGCTTCTTGAAGCGTTCCTAGCCCTGGTCTTCCTGCATTTCCTCCCGCATTTCCTCCCGCATTTCCAGCCGCATTTCCAGCCGCATTTCCTCCTGCATTTCCTCCCGCATTTCCAGCCGCATTTCCTCCTGCATTTCCTCCCGCATTTCCAGCCGCATTTCCTCCTGCATTTCCTCCCGCATTTCCTCCCGCATTTCCTCCCGCATTTCCTCCCGCATTTCCTCCCGCATTTCCTCCCGCATTTCCAGCCGCATTTCCTGCTGCTTCGTGTGGCCTTTTCCCTGCCACACCGCTCCCTGCCAAACCACTCCTTCCCACATCACAGCCTTCTACACCACTCCTCCCAGTGCTCGTTACTTCATACACCACTACCTTCCGCTCCTCCTCCTCCTCCTCCTTCCCCAAACACACTGCGATGCGCGTTCCTCCTCCTTCTCCTCCTCCTCCTCCTCCTCCTCCTCCTCCTCCTCCTCCTCCTCCTCCTCCTCCTCCTCCTCCTCCTCCTCCTCCTCCTCCTCCTCCTCCTCCTCCTCCTCCTCCTCCTCCTCTTCCTCCATCTACACGCGGGCTTCCAAATGCTGAATCCGACTGCAGCGCACCACCCAATTGCGCATCTGCATGCACCTCTGATGAGGGCCCGCTGCCCCAGGAAGGGCCGTTAGAGGGGTTGTTATCCGCCCACACGTGCACAGCCAGCACTGGCAGTGGATGATGCACTTCTATGTACACACCACCGCCCCCTCTCACACACACATCTATCCTATCTTTCCCATTTTCTTCATCTTTTCCACCTTCCTCACCATTCCCACCTTCCATATGCATACGCCTTCCTCCTACCCCTCTCCCCCTCATATCACACCCTTCCTCTGTGATTGCTGCACCGTCCACCCACATCTTCACATCTTTCCCAACTTCCTCATCTTTCCCACCTTCCACATGTATATGCCTTCCGGCTCCCTCTCGTCCCCCCATATCACCCCCCTCCTCTAACATTGCAGCACCTTCCTGACCTATCTCCTCCTCATTCTTCTCTCTCCCCTCCTCTCCCCTTTCGTCTCTCCTCTCCTCGCTTCCCTCTTCTCTCCCCTCCTCTCTGCCCTCCTCTCTCCCATACTCTCTCCCCTCCTCTCCCTTCTCTCTCACATCCTCTCTGCTACGCTCCATCCCCTTCGCTCCCACCGTTCCTCCTCCCTCCTCCCTCTCCTCCTCTCCCACGTCCTCTCTCTTATCCTCTCCCTCCCCCTCACCTCGGGGGTGTGACAATAACGGTGGCATGTGTGGAGAATCAGAAGGAACAGCCGGGTGTGACAATGACGGATTTGGCAGCAAAGGTGGCACCCCGTCCCCTTCGTTAAAACTTGTAGGCAGTGACAACATCCGGTGTGACAATAATGGGGGCTTGTGAGTGGAATCCGAACGAGCAGCCGGGAGTGACAGTGGCAGGGGTGACAATGGAAGGGGTGGTGATAGAAACGAAGGCGTGGAACGAGGGCTGCTCGTGACTAGGGCCAGAGGGGAGTAGCCTTTGAGCGTAGTGCCTTTTCGCGAACTGCCTTTGAATGAACTGCTGCCTCTGCGCGTTTTACTGCTCTTAGGCGTACTGCATTCTACCGTGCCTTCTCCGGCTGCTGCTCCTCCTGCAATAGCTGTGGCTCGGGGTGAAATCGAACCTGCTGCCTCTACGCCAGCAGCATCACCAAGGCCACTCGCCCTCGCGCCTTTGTGACGCTTCGGCTGAGGGCTTGTTGTGAATGTGCTTCTGCTCCGCACTGCTTCTGCTGCACCACGTGTGCTCCCATCTGTCCCTTCCATCTCCACCCTCCTGCTCGTATTCTTCCTTTGAGGCGCCTCGAAAGTCGCCTCATTACCCGCAATTGCTTCTGCTGCACCACGTGTGCTCCCACCTGTCCCTTCCATCTCCACCCTCCTGCTCGTATTCTTCCCAGAATTGCTCCTCTGCTTCTTTCTAGATTTCATCAGACGGGTATTAGCATGTTGAGAGTTGCTGGGAGCTTCAGCAGCAGGAGTTACTTCCAGGGGCATTTCAGATGCTGGAGATCCGTCAGTTGCTGTTGGCCTGTCAGTTGCTGGAGGTCCGTCAGCTGCTGGAGATCCGTCAGTTGCTGGAGATCCGTCAGTTGCTGGAGACCCGTCAGCTGCTGGAGATCCGTCAGTTGCTGGAGATCCGTCAGCTGCTGGAGATCTCTCAGTTGCTGGCAATCCGTCAGTTGACTTTTCTGCCTCCTCTTTTACAGGACTGCTTTCCATTTGCCACGCTGATTCTGCTTCGCCGCTCAGGTTGAAACCGTCCAAAAATGTCCTCATATCCACAGCCCCCTTACTGTCACAACCCTCGCCTCCACCCTCCCCTTCACCATTATCACAGTCACCAGACTGACTCCCTTTTCCACCCTTCCCACTACGAAAAGCACTGCCAGTACCGTTGCGCACCGAAGCACCTCGATTTCCACCACCAATATCCTCGCTAATAGCATCCTCGTCACTGTCTGGAACAACCTCGTTGCTGCGGCCACTGCTTGAAAACGGATTCACCGGACTCACAGGAGCCAAGAGCGGAGGCTCATTGACAACAGTGGTCTTTGTTTGGGACAGCCGTCCAAGTGAAACCCTACCTGTTGGTCCTGATGCTTTTTGAGACGTTACAAAAACCAGAGACTCATTTCCAGCAGTGATCTTCGTTTGGGACAGCTGTCCAAGCGAAACCCTAGCTGTTGGTCTTGATGCTCTAGAGAGCCCTTCTGGTGTGATTCTGGCCTCGGGCGTAGGTGCTGCAGCTGACACTGCTGCACCTGTTGCTGGTGTTGAAGCTGATGCTGGGGAAGGCAATAACGGGGATGAAGACAGTTGTCGCAGCCGTCTCAGGTCACCCACGGTACGCGGCCTCCTTCTCGGAGTATTGTCACATTGCGGTACAGGAACGCGACCTGATAATGTTGATGAAGGAACAGGAGAATTACTAGCCTCAGTCTTTCGAATGCTCGGGCTATCGCACTGGTCCTTCCTCATAACGGCAGGATTGTGAGAAGTTACATCGCGGAGTGGCGATCCCTCCTCGCCGACATTCGCGTCGCGTCTCAGCGAGTTTGACTTCGCATCGCCGTTTGCTGACGGAGTCAGCGAGACGTCCAAACGGTCGTCAGGAGAAACCGGAGTTGGCGGTGACGAGGCGTTCCCTTGAGAGCTACAACTCTTTCTCGCACGCTTTTGCCTCGGCTTACGCGTTTTCCACTCCATGGAGGTTGTCGTGCTGGCGGATCGAGCTACAGTCCGGGCCATGGCGGTCTAGAGGCAATGCCAGCTGGCACTACCGTGTTGGCTGCTTTTACTGCGAAAAAACCGAGTAACTTGCAACGGGCTACGCAGAGGATCTCGAGAAGAAGAAGCGCAGCGAGACCGTGGCGTAGCGGCTGCTATGAAAGACAGTGACGAGCGAAGTAAGGGTGCATCCCGAAAGTTGGTTTCCGCTCCATATAAACTCAATTGCTCTACAAGCCAAATCACTGTATGGAACCGCGACCGAACCTATGCTGGGTTTACTCGCACGCATGAGGAGGTTTTGGAAAACTGGCTGAGTTATCAGTGAGGAGTTGTGAATGGAGTGCGAGAGATGGCACCAGCAGAATCAGAAAGAGTGAAGGTGACGCGACAATGTCCAGAGACGAAGCTGAAGTTTGAAACTCTCCGCTAGGTTGAGAGCGGTTTGGTGTGTTTCAGCTGATTATTCAGCTGAAATTGCCATTTCCTCTCGGTGTTGCCGCAGTGACGACGAGGGAGTTCTGTGAGTTTCGATTGTTGGGGAACCCGATAACGCGTTCTCGGATATTGGCAATAACGTGATTCTTGTGCTACATAGGAGCGGGATACTTGCAATAACACGATTCGTGTGTGGCATAGCGAACGTAAATTGATGTATGTTGCAAATGACTCAAATACCCCTCACAAAGCAGTTCTACGAGCTTGCACGCTTTCAATGATCCCACCACAAAGGCGAAGCTTTGACACACACAGTTGACAGACATGGACACTCCAGGTATGCATAGCACCTTGAAATATACATGACTCACGCAGCTGGCAGGATTGGAGCATTGAGTGTGAGCAAATCAAACCAGAGTGAGTCCAATATGGGAGGCTACACCAACATTGTTGCACCAGTAAGGAAGAAAAGTAATGTCCATGAGATGAGATCAGATCATGATCGACAAAGCGGATGCCAGGCCAGGCGTCAAACGATTCCAAGTCAAGTGCCTTAATGAAGAAACAATGCTGCCTCGAATCACACAACAGATGGCGAAAGCTAATAACCATTTACAACTAGACATCGGTACGACCGAACTTCAGAAAGCCGAACAACCAGTCGCTACCGTCGATCAGCAAGACACGAAGCGAAGCTTCCCGTAAAAACCGCTTCTTCAGTTCTTGATAGCATTCTGCCTGGAGATGGGGTTCATGACGACGGGAGAACCGGCCTCCCGCGGCCACGCGTCAAGCAGCTTGTCGCTGGCTTGGATCCACTCCCGCGTCATGGTCCGCGGGGTCTCTCCGCCGAAAGGCTGCGCGCGAGCGGCAAGCCAGATGCCGTAGGACAGCGCGAGAGCCGAGAAGATCGGCGGGCCGACCTTGCTAAAGGGCGCGACCGTCATGGTGAGGTGCTCGGGACACGAGAAGCGCTCTAAAGCGTGATTTTGGAAGCTAGGAAATCTAGCAGGAACTTAGGGTTACGGGATCTCTAGCAGGCTCTCCTGGCAAAGAATGGTGTCTAGCAAGGAATGGTTGCCAGCAGGAGGAAAACTGAATCACAGGAACTCCGCCACGCTCGGGGGAAGGCTGGGGAATTTTGGGGGGAAGGGGGAGAAGGCGGGGGGGAAAGCTGAAGGGGAAGAAGGTGGGGGGAGAAGTAGAGAGGCGGGGGAGGGGATTTGTTGGTTCGGGAGGCTGGCGGTATGGGGCGACAGGCTGGGCGGAGAAAGTAATTGGTCTGCGAACCACCGCAAACCAACATGGGAACCAATCAGCAGCGTCGAAGTTTTCTTCGAACCTCCAGAAACCTGCTACCAAGGTTTTGGTTTCCTGATTCAGAAGCACATGCGTCTTCGTCGATGTTCGCCAGATTGTCGTTATTTCGCATGATTTGTTTGTGTGTCGCAAAAGTACCAAGAGTGCCAGATTTGAATCCATTTTCCAATTCTCCCCGCAAGCCATTTACGCCATGGACTCATAAATAACTTTGTATCTCAGTTTCGCCTTTTCTACCCTGCTCTCCTCAAATTACTCTCTTTGCGGCATTAGCAGCGTCCATAGAATCCGTAGGAGCCTCAAAACTGCCTCGGCGACGTGGCCGCATGGCGTCCTGCGCGAGCAGAAGGCGACTATCGACAGTCGTCCTTCCGAACCTTCACCTCCGCCTGCGCTGCTCCTGCGCGATCCGCGCGACCGCTTCGGTCCCTTTAGTTTCCGCGACGCGGCAAGAGTCGCCAGTCGCGTCCTTGGATCGGCAGTTCTCCGCAGGACCGGCGGGACCTCCGCGGCCGTCGTCGGACTATCCGTCGCGCCCGCCGCCACCTGAAGCCAGTACGTTCAGAGACTAGTTTTACCCTGTGTATCAGGCTACTGAACACTCACAGGTCATTTTAGAGCCGTTTTTCCATCCGACGCGCTGTTTTCTAGGCGCATTCAAATCCGCAGCATCACACGTGGGCTGCTCTAGGTTCCTCCACGCCGATATGAACTCGATGCTTCCTTTGAGTCGACTCAAAAGTCGCACGTGGGCTGCTCTAGGTTCCTCCACGACGAAAAGAACTCGATGCCGTTCCTCCGCGCAGCGTTGCAGGGAGTTTTTGAGAAATCTAAAAAAACTCCCTGCAAATCCGCAGCATCACACGTGGGCTGCTCTAAGTTCTTCCACAACGAAATGAACTCGATGCTTCCTCCACGCAGCGTTTTCTTTCCGCCGATGCTCCCTTCGCCGCCCACCCACCCACCCCACTCCCCCGACTCTGTCCACTCCCCAGGACAGGGAAGCAAGGAGAAGGTGAGAGCAGGGAGGGGGATGTGGGGGTGTGGGTTGTTTTCTCCTTCCCTCTCTCACTCTGTTTCCCTTTCCCTGCTTCCCTCCCTTCGTCTTCCACACCCCCCATTCCCCCCCCTTTTCCCTCTCTCCTGCCCCGCAGTGCCCATTATCGGTAAGTGGACAGGGGGGGAGGGCAGAGGGGAGAGCGAGAGCAGGGAGGTGGATGTGGGAGCGAGCATGGGCGGGTGACGCAGGGCGAATGCAGGAGGTGCTTGGATTGGGGGGATCAAGAACACGACTCTCTTTCACCCCACCCCCCCCCCCCTCCTTTCCCACAGTGCCCATCATTGAGCCAGGCGAACCTGTACCGGCACAGGGGGGGGGGGGCAGCAGGGGCGACTGCAGGAGGCGATCCAGTGTCTCGTCCCCCCCTTCCCCCGCCCCCGCCCCTCCCCCCCTCAGTGCCCATCATTGAGCCAGGCGATCCTGTACCCGCACAGGGGAGGAGGGGCAGGAGGGGAGAGCGATGGGTGATCACGGAAACGTCTCAGTTTTCTGTTTTTCGCTCACTCCTCCCTTTTCCCATCCTCCTCTCCCACAGTGCCCATCATAGGGCCTGGCGAACCTGTACTGTACCAGCACAGGGGGGGAGGGCAACAGCAGCGAGGGGGATGTAGCTGGGGGAATGGGCGCTAATCTGTGTCTCCCTTGTATCATCCCCCCGTTCCGCCTTCCCTCCAGTGCCCATCATAGAGCCAGGCGATCCTGTACCCGTACAGGGGGGGAGGGCAGCAGGGGAGGGGGACGAAGGGGCATGGGTGCGGGAGCCAGGGCGAATGCTGGAGGTGTTTGGGGCGATTAGAGAGCACCGAATCGACACTGTGGGGAGAGAGCAGGTGGGTGCAAGTAGGTGCAGGTGGGTGCAAGTAGGTGCAGGTGAGTGCAAGTAGGTGCAGGTGGGTGCAGGTGGGTGCAGGTGCGTTGAAGAGGGGATTCTTGCAGGAGAAAGGGGCAAATGCAGAAGGTGTTTGGGGCGATACGGGAGCACCGAATTGACATCGTGGGGCGAGAGCAGGTGGGTTGATTTGACAGTCCAGGCAGATGGGTGCAGGTGGGTTGAGGGGGATGGGCATGGGACCTAGGGTAAATGCAGGAGGTGTTTGGGGCGATAAGGGAGAGAGAGCAGGTGGGTTGGAGCACCTAAGAAGAGGGGAAAGGGGTTGGGTGGAAAGGGGTTGGGTGGAAAGGCGGGGCGTATGTGTGCATGTGGGGGAGGCGATGCAGCAGCAGAAGGTGGTAGGGGGAATAAGGGAGCATCGAATCGGCTGGCACCGTGGGGTGGGGAGAGGGCGGGTGGATAGGAACGCCTTGGGACAGGGCAGGAAGGTGAGTTGAAAGGTGCAGGTGGTGGGTGTGAGCATGTGTGGGAACCAGGGCGAATGCAGGGGGTGCTTGGGCCGATAAGGGAGCAGCGAATCGGCACTTTGGGGAGAGAGAAGGTGGGTTGGAACGCCTTGGGATGGGACAGGGCAGGAAGGTGGATTGAAAGGTGCAGGTGGGTGCGAGCACTTTGGGTGAATCGCTTTCCCTCACACTTCCTTCCTCGCATTCCTCTCCACTACCCTCCATAATCCTCCTTCAGACTAGAGGGAATGCTCAAGGTGACAAGCCTTTGTCTGGGAGAATAACTCTGGTTCAGCTGAAGGAATTGCTCGCTCTACATGCACTCCCCTCCCCCACACTCCCCTCCTTCAGACTAGAGGGGATGCTCAAGGTGACAAGCCTTTGTCTGGGAGAGTTACTCTGGTTCAGCTGAAGGAATTGCTCGCTCTACATGCACAGAACAGTGGGGATAGCAGCAGGGGCAGTGGGGACAGCAGCAGGGGCGGTGGTGACAGCAGCAGCACCAGCCGCAGCAGCCGCAGCAGCAGCAGCGGCGGCCCTGTGGGTGCCGGCATTGACTCCTTAGCTACCCGGTTCTTTGTTGATGCTTCGCTATTGGCCAAGGTTCTCGCACATGTGTGCATGCCCATTCCTGAAGCATGATGGGACCATTAGTTTGTGGTTAGGCAGCTATTGTTGATAGCTGATGGTTCGCTATTGGCCAAGGTTCTCGCACATGTGCGCATGCCCAATCCTGAAGCATGATCGGATTGATAGTGTGTGACATTGGCAATCATTATTGGCAATTGATGCTACGTTCAAGATGCTTGTGCAGTGCACATGCCCTGTTTTGTTCTTGATTGGTTGGCAGCAATGTGAGCATACCGGTTCCTCATGTGTGATTTTACTTGTATGGGCTTAAGCATGCCACGACACAGGCAACTAGCATGGTTTGAAATTCGACCCTCAACCCTGTGAAGCGGGCGAGTGTTCATGCACGATGACTGCTTGCGCTTGTTTTCTTGCTGGAACTTATGTCGTAGCAGTCCCGGTGACACTTTCTTACTAGGCACTACGTTACGCGTGCTAATGCACAACTACCAGGTCGTATGCATGTTTTTTTTCTCCTATATGACTAGTTTCTACTGACTGCAGACTATATTGACTTGGCACTAGGGATGGGGGATTCTTTGCACCTCCGTTTTATGTGTCATTACTTGTAATACGTATAGATTTTGTACACTACCCAACTGGTTAGTACGTCTAATGTAAGTGATAGGTTTATTTCACGCAGCGCCACTGGAGCTTGCCGCACCACCACATCCCTTCCCATCCGAACACCCCAGCCGAATTCGGTCGACGGAGCCGATTTGCCAGTGTCGTTGAGGGGGGTCGTCAAAGCCTGGGCTGACGGGGCGGAGCACTAACGCGCGTGTGGGCCCGCCAGCCTGGCCCAAGGCTGGGCCGAGCGCACGACCGCCGCCCCGCAGCCCCGCTCCGAATGTGAACAGCGGCCCACGTTACCGGGTGGGGTCGGCGAACTGGCGACAGCTCGCGCGTGGGAAATTACCCTCGCGCGAAGGCAGCCCACACGTGCCACCTGCCCGCGAGGTCCTAGTAACCCATTGCGGCCTGCCCGGACGGGCAGGCGAGGGCCAGGCGAAAATTCGGGGCCCCCTCGGGACACTCGACAACTTCGCGACCCGTTGCGGTGACGTCACGTGTTCGCCCGCCTACTTCGCATCGGGCAACATGCAGAATTTGGGACATTGCGAATTCAATTTGGGACATTGCGAATTCGATTTCGATCGCTTCGCGGCGCACATTTTTCGCTTTGGGATGTGACATCGACTTGCTGGCTCGGCGGCATATGAGAACTTGTGCCACTTGAGCACGAGCCCGCCAAACCTTGCCGAGGCAGGCACCACGAGGGCCGGGCGATGCCTCGACCGTTCCTGTGGGGCACCGACCCCCTTTTCTTGGTGGAAGGGGGCATCGCTCCTCATTTTCGGCATCTCGTTTCCCTTTCCACCTTTTCCCCAGCTCTGCGCCTTCTCCCACATTCACGTCCCTTAGCCTGTAGCCGCTTCCCTTCCCCGCCATGTCGGCCGGCCCGAAAGTCGGCGAAGTGACGACGACTTCGCACGACTTCCCTCTGTATCTCGACCTGGGTAGTGGACTCACTGCCAAGCTCGATGAACACGACTACGCCGTCCTCGTAGACCATAGGCTAGAGTTCAACGCCCGTTGCTTGGGATTCGGCCTCAAGTGAGTGTCCGTAATGGGATGTCGACGTCGACCGCTGGATACCTTGCAGGTCGACGTTGTTAGGGTTGTCCCACGTTTTGGTCGGCGCTACTAGTTTAGGGTTTAGATCACTATAGTAGGTCGGTGCCGGACTCCGATCACTACAGTAGGTCGGTGACGCACACAGCCGTAGGTCGGCACCGGACTCCGATCACTACAGTAGGTCGGTGCCCGCATCGGTAGGCGCCATTGCTTACAACGTAGCGACGGTGGTGCACCGTTCTACTATCGCCATCCCCGTCAGTTGTCGGTTCCAGAACCCACGTGTCCATCCGTCGTGCCTTGCACGTCCTCACACACATCTACTACCCATGCATGCGTGCAGGCACGCATGGATTCGTGCGGCGTCGGCCAACATGCGATTGTGGTCGATAGGACTCGACCGGGTTTGGGCGGCGATGGGCAAGGAAGACCACTCATGCTTTGCTACAGTGTTCGACGCCGACGTAGCTGTTATCCCCCTACATTCGAGGTGAGCCTAAGTCATGATGGTGTGCCATGATGCCTATGTCGCTGCTCCGTTCTGATCGACGTCGTGGTGTCTAGCCTGTGCAGCATCGCACCGCTTCCAAGAGCACATTGCAGCGTCGTGGTCATCCTGTACCCCGGCGACTTGTTGCGGGCCGGGGGGGAGACGATCAGGACCTCGGTCCGGCACTTTGACCCGCAAACCGTGAAGCAGTGGCACCGCGACGAGGCGATCCGCATGCTAAAGTGAGCTCGATAGTGTAGTCGACGACGCATGCAATTTCCCCGCTGGGCGTTAAGCAAGTCTACTGACGATATGTGCCATGTTGCTTCAGGTTTTTCCGGGCGGCGGGGCTGGCCGAGCTCGGCCGTGATGGCCGGCAGTGGGAGTGGCCGAAGCCTTCTGCTGAAGAGGTGGCGGACAGGCTCGCCGACTGCGATGAACCCGTTCGAGATGTGAGTACCGATCGTTTTACCGTCCTAGCGCGATGCCATTGCCGCCGTCGATGCTCATCCTTGCTCTCTGCTATGTTGTTTGCAGAAAGTGCGCGACACCGTCCGGGGCAGCGACGCGGGCTCTAGCCTCCTATCAATGAGCGCGCTGTGCTGGGTGGTGAAGAGGATGGATCGCCTGACCGGCAACGACCTTCGCAGTGCGACCAGCATGGACAAGGTCCTCGTTTCGGGGTTGAAGGAGCTGCGGATTCGGATGATCACATTCATCAAGGAACACGTCGCACGCAAACGGTCAGGCCATGTCGAAGTTGCTGCCGACTCCTGTGACGACGACGCCGCGGAGCCCCCTTCGGCATCCCAAGCAGTCGATGTCGCCGGCACCAGCGGAGAGGCCGGAGACGGCGTCGACAAGGCAGATGAGGAGGCAGAAAGGGCTGTGGCGAGGACCGCGGATCAGGAAAAGGAGGAGGAGGAGGATGACACCGACCATCAGGATGATAACAAGGAGGATCGTGAGAAGCGTGAGCAGGGGCATGGGCAGGAGGAGGAAGAGGAGGAGGAGGAGGAGGAGGAGGAGGAGGAGGAGGAGGAGGAGGAGGAGGAGGATGAGGAGGAGGAGGAGGAGGAGGAGGAGGACAAGGCGGCGGTGGCGGCAGAGGCCGTGGAGCAGGGTTTCGGGTCGGTGGAGCAGGTGGCGGAGGGGGAGAAGCAGCAAGAGGGGGAGGAGGAGGTAGAGTTCCCCTGGGTCGAATTCAAGATGGAGGATGTTGAGGGAGCGGGGGCGGTGGCCGTGGAGGGAGCGGCGGCGGCCGAGGAGGGAACGGGTGGGATGTCGGCGGATGTTGTGTACGTGCGAGGGGAGGGTGCCAATGTGGAGAATGTCGGCGTGGAGGAGGCGCACGTGGTCGGCAATGTGGTTGGCGACGCAAAGGAGGAGGATAACGCCGCGGCCCCGACGCCGACGGGCGTGGAGACCACCACAAGGAACGCAGGGGTGGAACGTCGGGGTGGAGCGGTAGAGGCGGGCCGTCAACCGGGTTCCTCAGGAGGCAACGCCGGCCGTCGTCGGTAGGCAACGCCGGCCGTCGTCGTGCAGCTGCGACAGGAGAACAGGTGGCTGAGGGCTGAAAATGCTCGTCTCGAGACGGCGCTCGGAGTGGAGAGGGGTCGGGTGGACAGGTTTGCGATGGGGATTGGCCGCCTCGTGGACAAGCTCAGGTCGTTGGCCGACCAGGTCGCCGCCTCCGACCAGGACGCGGCGAGTCGGCTGATGGACGCGTCCTTGACCATGGCGACGACCGTCACGGAGAACATCACCGCCAACATGGGTGAAGCATGGGATGCGATGAAGGCGTACGCCGAGAGGGCGGAGTGCTGGTTGGACGATCTAGAGAATCCGGAGGGGTTTATGGCGGTGCAACGTGCGAACGCGGTCGTCGCCATGGGCAACCACGTGGACGAAGCGAGGAAGGGATTGGAGGAATACATATCGAAGCACCTAGTTGCCGCGCAGACCAACATCATCGCCGCGGTAACTCAACGCGTCGCCGTGCCGCCGCCCACGTCGCCCGCCTCACTGCCAACCTTCCCGGACGAGCTCATGAAGTCTTTCAAGGCGGACGTGTTGAAGGCGGTGACTGAGGCCACCCAACAGTCATTTGTTGCGTCCGGGTTAAACCTCATGACCGGGGTGATCGGCAATCTGGCACCTGGTCAGCTTGGGTCGTTGCCGTCGGCCAACGAGGCTGACAAGAAGGGTGCGAAAAGGGCAGGTGGCGGAGATGATGCGTTGAGCTCGAAGCGGAGCAAGGGAGCCGATGGGAGCCGCGGCGTCGGCGAGGTGGGTCCACGCGGCTCGCGGAGCAAGGGAGCCGATGGGAGCGGAGGTACGAGCGTGGTCGACCAGGTCAAGAAGAACGGGGCCAAGGTGATAAGGACGCATAGCAAGGGCGATGGAATCACGAGTGCGGAGGGGGGCCCTGCCGACCAGGTTGTCACTCAAGAGGCTGAACCAACACCCCCGCCATTGGTCGCCAAGAAGCCGGCGAGTCTAGCGACCGCACCAACGGCGATAGATGGCGGCGCCAAAACCGTCAAGGGACCGTCTGGCGGAGTGGCGGGGACCATGTTGATTCCCCGCAAACCCCCTGCGGCTAGCAGCGCGCCGGTCGCCCCGACAGCCGCCAACAACGATGGGCCGTCCCTTGCCGCTACTCCAGCACCAGCAGGCACGTCTGCCGCCAAGGTTGACGCGGTGGATGCTGCGGCTAACCGCGCTGATCCGTCCGCCCCAAAGGCGAACGTGCTCAGGGAAATGCTCTGCCGCATGGAGACCCATAGACAGGACGTGCAGCAGCCTCCCGTGGTCGGTTCCGCGCCGGCCACAACAGCACGTCGCTTGGTCACTCCGCAGGTCGCCGCCACAACGTCCAGTGCCCCACCTACCGCGCTAATCATCGCCGCCCGTCCTCCTGTGGACCCAAAGTCCGCGTTGCTTCGCGCCCGGTTAGGCGCACGTACTGCGGCAGCGCCAGCACGGGCTCAGCCGATATCCAGCTCAAGCCCGACGCCGACGTCGGTAACCGTAGCTGCACCCACACTCGGTGCGGCTACTGTCAAGGCGGTGGCGGAGAAGGGCGTGAGTGCAGCGCTAGCCACGAGCGGCGGATCAGTTGACCCTGCACAAGCGGCGAAGGACCACAACGACGCCGATATCGCTGCCATCCAGTACCTATTGGAAGCGGTAAACTGCCCCATGCAGCCCCCTGTACTGGCCATCTCGGACTCGGCGCATCTGGCGCACTCGTCGAGTCCCACCGCATGTACAGCGGAGCCAAGGACGACCACTGCTACGGTCGGCGCGGGAAAGTCGAAACGGAAGGGGACGGTCGACGCAGGGAAAGCGAGGCCGAGCTCGCAGAAGAAAACACGGGCGACGTCGGCGATGGTGAAGTCGGTGGAGAAAGGACAGGGGATGGCGACGGCAATGGTGAAGGAGAAGGCGGCGGAGAACGGGAAGGAGAAGGAGAAGGAGAAGAAGGAGAAGGAGAAGGAGGAGGAGGAGGAGGAGGAGGAGGAGGAGGAGGAGGAGGAGGAGGAGGAGGAGGAGGAGGAGGAGGAGGAGGAGAAGAAGGAGAAGGAGAAGGAGAAGGAGGAGGAGGACAAGAAGGAGAATGAGGAGGAGGAGGACAAAGAGAAGGAGGAGGAGGAGGAGAAGGAGGAGGAGGCGGTGGAGGAGGCGGAGGTGGAGGTGGAGGAGGCGGCGACGGAGGAGGAGAAGGTGAAGGTGAAAGAACGGAAGGGTCATGGCATCCGCCACGACACCACGGGCGACAAGCAAGGGTGGGTGGGCGAGATTAAGGTGGTCGGGAACGAGAGTAGATACATCGGCAAGTCCCGCGAGAAGATGGAGCTGGCTTACCTTCACTCGATTGTGTACCTCCTCTACGACGGTTACGTCAGCAAGATCCTCATGGCCAAGCTCACCGGCTTGGAGGAAACAGTGATGAAGCAGTGGAGGGCGATGTGGGAGGAGGTCCGGTTCTTGCCAACTGGGATGTGGACGGTGATATGGGCACGGGGCGGGTTCCTCCCAAAGACACGGTAAGTCGGATAAACGTCGGCCAAGCGATGATGTCGACGTCGGCGTTCCTAATGGTCGTCCAGTTTCGTGTGATTGCATGACAGGTTCGATGATATCCTCGGGAAGTATCGAGCGTACAAGACATCACGCGATGCGCACCACGACGCGCTTTTGCCCGCGATCTGGTTCCCCGTCGATGCCGACACGAAGGAAGGGAAGTAGAAGTCGGATGCAATGATGTCGGCCATGATTGATCGCGTGTCCTTGTGCGCTGCGTATGGGAAGGTTGCTGCATCCGCGGCGAGAAAGGAGGGCGACACGGATCAGACGACGGCGAAGGTCGCACAGGCGCTATCGGCCTCCGCTTGCGCCCTGTGGTGCTTAGTCGAGGGCGACGGCGCCCAGGTGGCTGATGCCGTGCGCGAAGGGAAGGCGGCGGCGATGGTGGTCGGCGCGAGCGCGACTACCACCGCCGAGTTCAAGAAGGTCATGACGGCGGTGCTGGAGGCCGCGATCAGCAGGCAGCAACCCCTCGGGGAGGTTGCGCACAACGTCGCACGGGCGTTGGAGTCTACCGCTCTGGCTAAAGCCTATCCGGGGTTGGATGTTGAAGCCGAGGCCAAAGTGATCGCACGAGCGACGGTGGTGTCAGATATATATGACATAGCTGTTGTAGGCTATAGTGGGGTAGCACATATGGGGTACAGCTTTCTAGGGTTTGTACTTGTACCACACTTTCACTTAGTCATTCCCATTCTCGTTCAATTCTTCTCATGGTATCGAGCAGGTTCCCCTGTGGGAACTGCGCCTAGGGCCCACCACTTCGATTTTTTTTTACTGCCCGAAGCGCACTCATCCCGAGTCGCGCCTCGGGCTATTCACTCACCGAGCCGCCCTAGCGGCCTTCTCTCCCCTAGCGGCCCTGCCGCCCTACGCTTCGCGGCCCCGCCGCCCTGCTATCGCGGCCCCGCCGCCCTTCCTTAGCGGCCCCGCCGCCCTGCACTTCGCGGCCCCGCCGCCCTGCTATCGCGGCCCCGCCGCCCTTCCTTCGCGGCCCCGCCGCCCTGCTCACGCGGCCCCGCCGCTCTCTGCTAAGCGGCCCCGCCGCCCTCAGCTAAGCGGCCCCGCCGCCCTGCTACAGCGGCCCCGCCGCCCTGCACTTCGCGGCCCCGCCGCCCTTCCTTCGCGGCCCCGCCGCCCTGCTCACGCGGCCCCGCCGCCCTCTGCTAAGCGGCCCCGCCGCCCTCTGCTAAGCGGCCCCGCCGCCCTGCTACAGCGGCCCCGCCGCCCTGCACTTCGCGGCCCCGCCGCCCTGCACTTTGCGGCCCCGCCGCCCTTCCTTCGCGGCCCCGCCGCCCTGCACTTTGCGGCCCCTGCCGCCCTCTGCTACGCGGCCCCGCCGCCCTTCCTTCGCGGCCCCGCCGCCCTGCTAACGCGGCCCCGCCGCCCTGCTTCAGCGGCCCCGCCGCCCTGCACTTCGCGGCCCCGCCGCCTTTCCTTTGCGGCCACGCCGCCCTGCTAACGCGGCCCCGCCGCCCTCTGCTAACGCGGCCCCGCCGCCCTGCTAACGCGGCCCCGCCGACCTGCTTCAGCGGCCCTGCCGCCCTGCACTTCGCGGCCCCGCCGCCCTGCACTTCGCGGCCCCGCCGCCCTTCCTTAGCGGCCCCGCCGCCCTGCTTGAACGGCCCCGCCGCCTCCCATAGCGGCCCTGCCGCTCTCCTCTCCTGCCGCGCCACCCGAGCCGCCGCCCACTGCACCACCCTGCAGCGTGCACCCGAGCAGCCGACCGCCGCGCCGCCGAGTACCGGAGGAGCCGAGCCGCCTAGCCGCTGTGCAGCCGAGCCGCCCAGCAGCCGAGCCGCCGAGCCGCCGAGCCGCAGTACTGCCGAGCTGCCCAGCAGCCTGCCGCCGAGCCGCCCTGCCGCCCTGGCGTCGAGCCGCCGAGCCGCCCGGCCGCCGAGCCGCCCCGCAGCCGAGCCGCCCTACTGCCGAGCTACCCGACCTGCCCTGTCTGGTGAGCACAGCCCCACTGCTACTGCGTGCCCTTCCCCCACTGCTTGCACTGCTAGTCTGTCGTCATGGCTACCCCTAGTGTCCTCGCTTTTGACGCTGAGGGTCGAGCCATTGACTTTGAGGTCTGGCTCGACGACCTGCAGCTGTTTTTACAGTGCGATAGGGCGGACGGTCTTTCTCTCTTTGACCTCACCTCAAGCGCCTCTCCTGCTCCTACTGCTGATGCTGACCCCACTGTTCGCTCTCAGTGGGCCGTCCGCAATGCTGCTGCACGTCTTGCTGTGCGTCGCCACCTCCCTACCACTGAGCGCGCGCACTTTAGTCAGTACAAGAGTGCTCAGACCTTGTACGAAGCTGTAGTTGCGCGCTACTCTTCCCCTGCCACTGCTGCACTTAGCCGCCTCATGCTACCGTACCTCTTTCCTGATCTTACTGCCTTTCCCACTGTCGCTGACCTCATTACGCGCCTCCGCACTAGTGACACTCGCTACCGCGCCGCCCTTCCTGCTGAGTTCTGCGCCAAGAACCCCCCCCCCCATGTACATCGCTCTCTACTACATAGTCACACGCCTCCCTGACTCCCTTCGCGTAGTCAGGGACCACTTCCTCTCAGTATGTCCCACCACTCTCACTGTCGACCTCCTCGAGAAGGCCCTCCTGGCGGCGGAGAAGAGCATCGTCGCTGTAGGAGCCTCTTGTGGTGACCCTCGCACCCCCATCTTTGAGGGGTGTTCTCCTTCCCCCCTGCTGCCCTCTGTTGCCTCTGCTGATGCTGCCGACCTGCTTGGTCTAGAGTCGGTCGGCGTGGCGTCTGCCCCTAGCGGGAGACGCCGCCCGGGCAAGGGCAAGGGGGGCAAGGGCGCGGGTGGAGCTGGCGGGGGCGGTGGAGGTGGCGGTGGAGGCGGCGGAGTGAGTGGGGGTGGCGGTGGGAGTGGTGGCGGGGGCGGTGGTGGTGGTGGCAGCAGCGGAGGAGGAGGCGGTGGCGGCGGCAGCGGTGGGAGCGGAGGCGGCGGTGGTGGCGGAGGTGGAGGCGGCGCTGGCGGAGGGGGTGGAGCTGGTCGGGGTGGTGCCCCGCAGCGGAGAGGCTCTGGTGGTGGCCAGCGCCAGCAGCAGCAGCACCAGCGTTCGCGGGACATCCCCCCGCCCCTGCAGCTCCGCGAGTGGTACACGCAGCGTCAGCGGGGTGGGGGTTTTGGTCCGTGCTCCTACGTCCTTTGTTCCGGCGACCGCGCGGGTGAGCAGTGTGGGGGTGCCCACCCCACCCAGCGCTGCTTTGGCCGCCTAACGGACGCTTGGCGTCAGCAGTTCCCCGAGGCTAGTGAGATTCCCCGCTGGGGAGAGCTGTCTAGGGCTTGCGTCGCTATCTTTGATCTTGACTTTGATGCTATCCTTGCTGCCATGTATGCTATGACTATTAGTGAGGAGGGTGACTGTTACCGGTGTTTCCCGCCCGACCCGGGCATTGGTACTGCTGCGCTAGGTGCTTGTGAGGCTGCTGCTCTAGGTGCCAGTGCGTCTGCGCTCTCAGGTACTGGTGAGGCTGCGCTCTCAGGTACTGCGTCGGCCTTGGCCTCCCTCACCTTCACACTTGTCTCAGGGCCTTCTCGCTCCTTCTTTCGAGACAGCACCACACTCACGCCGCTTGGTCGGCCGGTTGCAGTCTCCGTGGCTGACCCCTCTAGGGGTCCTATCCTCTCTCACTTCTCCACTGTCCTCCCGTGTCCGGCTGCCCCCTCGGGCACCCTGTCTGGTCTGTACCTCCCCTCGTTCTCGACGAACTTGGTGAGTGGTGCTGACCTGCAGGATGCGGGGGTTCACCAGTTTATTCCTGCGAGTTAGCGAGTGACCCACTGCTCGGACACCCGCACAGGCCGACACCTGGCCACGTTCTCGCGTCGGCCGGGGTTGAGCCTCTACACCCTGACCACTGAGTCTCCTCCTGTCCCTGCGTCTGGCCAGGTAGCTGCGTCGGGTCAGGTGTTTGCTGCTGCGTCCCGGTCTGGTCCTGAGTCTGCCCCCTGCTCGTGTCGCCTCCTGTCTCACGAGACTCTCTTGTGGCACCATCGTCTTGGACACCCCTCCTTGCCTCGTCTACGGGGCATGGCTTCCCGTGTCCTTGTCTCTGGTCTCCCTCGGTCTCTCCCTCCCCTTCCTTCGGGGCCTGGACCTTCCTGTGTCCCTTGTGTCGAGGGGCGGCTCCGGGCTGCCCCTCACTCCTCCCAGTTTCCCCCGACAGAGGCCCCGCTGCAGACGCTTCACATGGACGTGTGGGCCCGGCCCGCGTCCGTGGACAGGGTCACGAGCGCTACTTATTGCTGGTGGTTGACGACAACTCGCGTTACACAACTGTCTTCCCCTTGCGCAGCAAGGGTGATGTCACTGAGGTGTAAATCGACTGGATCCGCACAGCTCGTCTCCAGCTCAGGAGGAGCTTTGGTTCGGACTTTCCTGTTCTGCGTCTGCACTCTGACCGAGGTGGAGAGTTCTCCTCTGGTGTGAGAGGACGTCCCCGTTATAATATTTTCTCACTTTTATATTTTTCCGTTATCCCATTCTCCCTTTTCTCCTCTTTATTTTGGTCTTTATCTCATCTCAATCGGCCTACTATTCTATTTTCTAGAGCCTTCTATTTATTCCTCTTATTTCCTACTTTTCCCACCGACATACCTATTATACGGCACCGACAGCACCGACAGTGGTGTATACGGTGTAATCTGGGCGTAATCCCAAGTGCCAAGAGACTTGCGTGCTTATGCGCACTTGTGATTGTAGTATCGGGAAGGGTGTGTTCCCGAAGGTTCGTTTTATCTCGTTTATCCTTGTACTTTCCGAGTATAAATAGGCCTTGTATTCAGTTTTAGTGACAAGTTTCGATTGAGAATTCAATCCTGTGACACTTGGCAATCAGAGTCGTTCTCACTCGACGACTCTCGGCTAAGCAGCGGTCGCGGAAAAAATCGCCTCGAAAAACCGCCGGGGGCGACCAATTCGACGCCGATTTCTGGTAAGTACCAATTCCGCGCTTTTCGAATTAACCCCCTCGCGTGGTTTTTGAACAGGATGGGTTCGCCGGCGACCAACGACGTTACGCAGCAGCTCTTCGCGTAAATCGCCTAGATGGAAGCGGAGATGCGAGCGACGACTGAACGGTCGCGATTGGAGAACGAGCAGCTGCGAAACGAACTGCAGCGCGTTACGCGGCTCCTCTCGACCATGAACATTCCTGCTTCGACGACTTCGCAGCAGTCGCGGCGTCAGTTCGAGGTTCCGAAACTTCGCTTGCCGGAATCGTTCGACCCTAGCGATCGAAAATCCGACGTCAGGCGGTGGCTCGCGACGATGGAAATTTATTTCGCAGCGATCGGATGGTCGACAACGGAGTACGACGGCGAGAAAATTCATCTCGCGACAACGTTGATTCGCGGTCCAGCTCTCGAGTGGCTCGGAAGCAATAGTAGCATTTTCCAGGGCGAAGCCACGTGGCAGCAGTTCCGGGCAGACCTTCTCAAACGTTTTGAGCCGATTAATTCCACTTATATTGCGCGCGAAAAATTACATCACCATAGGCAATTCGGGAGTGTCGCGCAATACACGCAGCAGATGGAGGAATTTTATAATCGCATTCCCGACATTACTGAGGGCGAAAAAATTCAGTCCCACATTGCGGGGCTGAAAACCGACATTCGGCGCCAGGTTGCAGCAGCGAATTGCAGCAGCTACAGCGAAATCGTATCGGCCGCGGAGCGTTTTGACTTGGTCAACTCCGGGACACGACGACCCCACGTCGTCGGATCACGACAAGGGGATCGCTCGGCTTCAACCACGTTCGCCGACCCCATGGAAGTCGACAAATTCGACGCGAGTTCACGACCTGCAAAAAACAAAACACTTTGCGAATTTTGCGGCGGAAACGGACATCGGATTGTCGACTGTTTTCACATGAAATCTGCACGTGCGGCATTCCGAGCTTGTGGGAGTGGCGAAACTAAAAACAAAAAGTCAAAAAACGGATCTCGCCAGTGATTGCGGATCGTGCTGGCGAGGAAAAACAGATCCGAAAGCGTCAGCGCAATCTGGACCGAATCGAAATTGAAGGACAGCATTGGGCGCGAGATTTGGAGAATCAAGGGCGAAATCCCAAGCCCCTTGACCGAAATTTGTCAGAGGAATTCGCCGAGGAAAAGAAAACCTCCGCGAAAACAGACTCGACTAAGACGGGAACTCTCCAATTCGACCCCGGGAAAAAACAGAATTCGTTAAAGTTATCTTTCAAAGATGCTTTAATGAAGACTGGCGATTTTCGCGGGTCTGGAGCCATAAACAAATTCCGGGAAGAACTCCAGAGGAAGCAGACAATTAAAGAAGTGGTACCGGTGCCTACGGAGCTGGGGAAAAAATTAAGGAGTGTGGAAAGGAGTAGACCTTTTCACGGCGTCAACGTCCTCTCCCGGAACCAGCCCAAGACGACTCTCCACTCCCCAGGGAAGAAGTCTATGGAGCTGAAGCAGCTGAAGAGGCAGCTGGGAGTTCAAAAGAAGCTGCAGAAACTCCGAAAACCCCTCAAGGATGCATCCAGTGGATCGCAGGCGTCGACTGGATCCACCCCCTCAGGGTCAACTTGTACGGTTACTACCTCTACTCCTGGCGTTGGAGAAGAGCCTTTCTCCACGCAGCCCAGGCCAGCTAGTTGTCCAGAAGAAAGCAGTGGAACCACGGTGTGTACTGAATATTGGGATGTACCCTATGATCCTATTAATGAGACTATTTTTGGGTACTCCGAGCAACGCTCACCACTCCTGCTCGAGGTGATCTGCAACGGACAGCGCCTCCAAGCACTCGTGGACAGCGGGGCGTCGCACAACGTCTATGACAAAAAGGCAATCGATCGACTCGGAGGTGACATCAACTCCTCAAGCTTCTCTGCAACGATGGTGGATGGCTGTAAGCTACCTATCTACGGAAAAACACGGTTGCTACTCCAGATTGGACCCCTTCGATGGAAGCCTGCTCTCCCCGTCACAAATATCAAAGGACTTGACGTAATCTTCGGGAGAGACTTTCTTAAAAAGTTCAACCCCGAGATCAACTGGGTTAACCAGACGGCCAACATCAACTACAACGGGAGGAAAATCAGCCTTCCCAAATGGGATGACACGGGAAATATTCCAGTCGAGACACTCGCACGCTTTGAAAAGGACGTCAAACGGACCACGGCGGGATTCATGGCGATAGTCAACGAGGCAGACAACGGAGAGAAGCAGACCCAGGAACTTCCTCCAGCAGTCAAGAAAATTCTTGAAGAGTTCCAGGACGTCTCCCCGACGATTTACCTGATCAACTACCGCCATACCGGACACATCAACACGAGATCGTAGAAGAGCCGGGGTCCAAGCCAACATTCCGAGCACCATACCGGCTGAGCCCGACAGAGCTTGCCGATATGAAAAAACAAATAGAGTATCTCCTGGAGAAAGGGCTGATTCGACCTTCGACTTCGCCGTACGGAGCTCCAGTTCTCTTCACTCCGAAGCCAGACGGAAGTCTGCGAATGTGCATCGACTACCGAGCCTTGAACAAGCAGACTGTAAAAAATAAATACCAGATACCACGGATCGACGACTTACTCGATCAACTTCGCGGTGCTACGGTATTCTCCAAGCTCGACCTCAGATCGGGATACTGGCAAATTCGTATGGCGGACAACTCTATCCACAAAACCGCTTTTCGAACTCGGTACGGGTCATACGAGTATCTCGTGATGCCATTCGGACTCACTAACGCACCAGCCACATTTCACGCGGAAATGAACCACATCCTTCGGCCCCTTCTGGACGAGTGCGTGGTGGTATATTTGGACGATATCCTGATCTACTCGAAAGATATGAAGCAACACGTTGAGCATCTACGACGGGTGTTTGAAATTCTTCGACGAGAACACTTCTACGTGAAACTATCCAAGAGCGATTTTGCGTTGAAAAAAGTCCAGTTCCTTGGACATATGGTGAGCGCTCAAGGAGTTCATGTGGATCCTAAGAAGATCGAAGCAGTGCGAACGTGGAAGACCCCTGAGAACGTGAAGGAGTTACAACAGTTCCTTGGATTCGCCAACTACTACAACCGGTTCGTACCGAACTACGCCAAGATTGCCGCACCATTAACGAACCTGTTGAAGAAGAATACACCATATCAATGGGAGGCGAAGCACCAGGAAGCCGTGGAACAACTTAAAACCGCACTCACGTCCGCACCTGTCCTTATCCTGCCAGACACTGAACTTGACTATGTCATCGAGGCCGATGCTAGCGATCAAGCAGTGGGCGCAGTACTCATGCAGGATCAAGGGAAGGGAGTGCAACCCATTGCATACCTCAGTAAAAAACTTCACGGGGCAGAACTCAATTACCCCATCCATGACAAAGAGGCCCTCGCCATCGTCAACGCATTTAAGGCATGGAGGTGTTATCTCGAAGGAAGAAAAACGACTGTCTACACCGACCACTGCAGCCTCAAGTACCTGAAGACCCAACCAACACTCTCCAGGCGACAGGTCCGGTGGATTGACTTTCTCGAAACCCACTTCCATTACGACATCGTGTATAAGCCGGGGCACAAGAACAAGGCAGACGCACTGAGTCGCCCTGCACACGTTGCCGCCTTACAAATCGATGGCATGAGCCCACTTTTGAAGGGACTCTTCACGCATGGATACACCATCGACCCCGAAGTCTCTGTAGCAGAAAAGCGCCATCTTCTACATTGGGATCAAGACATCGCATACCGCAAGGGCTCCACAAAAATATGGGTACCTAATTACCCTCCCTTATGCCAGTTACTGCTCGAAGAATATCATGATGTTCTCTACGCGGGCCACTTCGGTAGTAACAAGACGCTAGCCGGTATTGCGAAGCATTATTATTGGCCCCACATGGCGGATGACGTACAAAAATTCGTCACCTCGTGCGACACATGCCAACGGATGAAGAGCAGCAAACAGAAGAAAGCAGGATTACTACAGCCTCTTCCAGTCCCTGAACAGCCTTGGCAAGTGGTTAGCCTCGACTTCATCACCGGGTTACCACCTACCAAAGCTGGTTACGACGCCATTTTAGTCGTCATCGACAAATTCTCCAAAATGGGACACTTCATTCCGGCACACACAACGGCTCGCATCGAGGAGACAGCGCAAATATTCTTCCGCTACGTCATCTCGCAACATGGCATTCCAACCACGCTGATCTCCGACAGAGACCCGAAATTCACGAGTAAATTCTGGAAGGAGCTCATGTCGCTCATGGGGACCAAACTCGCCATGTCATCAGCCTATCATCCCCAAACGGATGGTCAGACAGAGCGCCTCAACCAGATTGTCGAACAGCTTCTGCGAGCAGCGTGTAAGGACGATATCTCTAAATGGGATGCACATCTGCCGGTTCTCGAGTTTGCGTATAACAACGCCACGCACGCCGCAACAGGGCAAACTCCTTTCTTCCTCTATTACGGTCGCAACCCACTCACGCCTACGAAACCAACAGTACCCGCCACGGTGCAACCCGCACATGACATCATTTCCACTATGCACCAATTGTGGGAGCGCACGCATAAACGTCTTCTGACTATCCAGCAGCAACAAAAGAAGCTCGCTGATCGGAGTCGCAACGATCATTCCATCCAGATTGGCGATCAGGTGCTTCTGGATACACGCAATCTCGAGATTAGCCATCTTCCGTCTAAGCTCCGACCTCGCTTCTGCGGACCTTTTCTCGTCGAGGCGCAGGTCACTCCAGTAACCTTCCGCTTGCGTTTACCAGCTACCTGGAGAATTCACAATGCCTTCCATGTTCAACTTCTCAAGCCCTATCGGTGTCAGAACATATATGTAGCTTATGCTGTTGTGTAGGCTACAGTGGGGTATACCATAGGGGGTACAACCCAATTAGGGTTTTGCTATTTGACCTCACTTCACTCATAGTTCATTCATTCTCGTTCTATTCTCCTCATGGTATCGAGCAGGTTCCCCCGTGGGAACTGTGCTTAGGGCCCACCACTTTTAAACTTTTTTTTCTGCCCGGAGCGCGCTCCGGGCCCTCGCTCTCACTCTTTCGGCCTGCCCTGCGGCCCCCTAGCCGCCCGCGCGCGCCCGTTCCGGCCCCTAGCCGCTCGCGCGCCGCCCGTTCAGGCCCCTAGCCGCCCGCGCGCCGCCTGTCCCGGCCCCTAGCCGCTCGCGCGCCGCCCGTTCAGGCCCCTAGCCGCTCGCGCGCCGCCCGTTCAGGCCCCTAGCCGCCCGCGCGCCGCCCGTCCCGGCCCTTAGCCGCCCGCGCGCCGCCCGTCCCGGCCCCTAGCTGCTCGCGCGCCGCCCGTTCAGGCCCCTAGCCGCCCGCGCGCCGCCCGTCCCGGCCCCTAGCCACCCGCGCGCGCCCGTCCCGGCCGCGCTCTCCTGTCTCGGCCCCTCGGCGCCAGGACGCCGCCCGTCCTGGCCCCTCACCCGTCCCGGCCTCACACCGCCCGTGCGCCTCCCGTCCCTGCTGCACGCCGCCGTCCCGGCCCCCCCCACGCCGCCCGTTAGCCGCCGTGCAGCCTGAGCCGCCCGAGCCGTCTGCGCAGCTGAGGAGCCGAGCCGCCCGAGCCGCCTGTGCCGCTGACTGCTCGAGCTGCCCGAGCCGCCTGAGCCGCCCGAGCCGCCCGAGCCGCCTCCCCCCCCCCCCCCCCCCCCCCCCCCCCCCTTTTCCCGTCGCCTGTCGAGGCGACCTGAGGGGGCCGCTTGCGGTGTGTGGTCTCCCCTGCTTCTCCTCCTCCTTCGTCTCGAGCCGCCCTACAGCCGAGCCGCCTCGCCGCCGAGCCGCTCTACACCCGAGCCTCCCAGCAGCCGAGCCGCCCTGCAGCCGAGCCGCTCTACACCCGAGCCTCCCAGCAGCCGAGCCGCCCTACAGCCGCGCCGCCGGGTCGCCGAGCTGCCGAGCTGCAGTTGCTGCCGAGCCGCCCTGCCGCCGAGCCGCCCGAGTCGCCCGAGCCGCAGAGCCGCCGTGCTGCCGGCCGCTGAGTCGCCGAGCCTACTCTACCCACCACTGGTGAGCCCCTGCCCTGCTAGCACGCTGCGCGTCGCCTGCTTGCCTGCCTGCCTCCCTTTTTGGCTTGCCTGGCTGCCTGCCTTACTGCTGCTACTCCTGCTCCTGCCTCTATTGGTGGAGCCAGATGCAGCCCCATCGACGTCTGCGTGAGTCCCTCACGCCCCAGCAGCTGCGTGAGTGGTACGCTGGTTGGGGCTGTAGGGGTGGTGGCGCTACTACTGCTACCACTCCTGTTGCTTCTACTACTGGTGGCGGCCAGATGCAGCTCCCGCGACCCCCCCGCGCGTCTTTCACGCCTTAGCAGCTTCGTGAGTGGTACGCTCAGAGTGGAGGGTCTCTCAGTTCTGTTCGCTGCTCTTACGTGATTCTCACTGGTCCTCGGACTGGTCAGCCTTGTGGGACACCTAGTCATACACAGTCCCGCTGCTTCGCCCGTCTGAGCGACGCCTGGCGTACCGTGTTTGGCGACGAGGCTGAGCTCCTCGATTGGGTGGAGTTGCTTAGGCAGAGGGTAGATATATTTGCTCTTGACTATGATGCTATTCTCACTGCCATGTATGCATTGCCTACTAGTGCTGACCGTGCCGGTCACCTGTGCGTACCGCCTGACCCGGGTATAGGACCTGCTGCTCTAGCTACTGGTGAGGCTGCTGCTGCTCTGGGTGCTAGTGAGTCTCCTGCTCCAGGTACAGGTGCGGCTGCTGCTCTAGGTGCTAGTGAGTCTGCTTCCTCAGGTGCGGGTGAGGCTGCGCTCTCAGGTACCACGTTGGCTTCGGCCTCCCTCACCTTTACACTTGACTCTGGGGCTTCTCGCTCCTTCTTTCGGGACCGCACCACACTCACGCCGCTTGGTCGGCCGGTTGCAGTCTCCCTGGCTGACCCCTCTGGGGGTCCTGTCCTCTCTCACTTTTCCACTGTCCTCCCGTGTCCGGCTGCCCCCTCGGGCACCCTGTCTGGCCTGTACCTCCCCTCGTTCTCGACGAACTTGGTGAGTGGTGCAGACCTGCAGGATGCGGGGGTTCACCAGTTCACTCCTGCGAGTCAGCGCATGACCCACTGCACGGACGCACGCACAGGCCGGCACCTGGCCACGTTCTCGCGTCGGCCGGGGTCGAGCCTCTACACCCTGACCACTGAGTCTCCTCCTGTCCCTGCGTCCGGTCAGGTAGCAGCGTCAGGTCAGGTGTTTGCTGCTGCGTCCAGGTCTGGTCCTGAGTCTGCCCCCTGTTCGTGTCGCCTCTTGTCTCACGAGACTCTCCTGTGGCACCACCGTCTTGGCCACCCCTCCTTGCCCCGTCTTCGGGGCATGGCTTCCCGTGTCCTTGTCTCTGGTCTTCCCCAGTCTCTCCCTCCCCTTCCTTTGGGACCAGGACCTTCCTGTGTCCCCTGTGTCGAGGGGCGCCTCAGGGCTGCTCCTCACTCCTCCCAGTTTCCCCCGACAGAGGCTCCTCTGCAGACACTTCACATGGACGTGTGGGGCCCGGCCCCCGTCCGTGGGCAGGGTCACGAGCGCTACTTCCTGTTGGTGGTTGACGACTACTCGCGTTACACCACAGTCTTCCCCTTGCGCAGCAAGGGTGCTGTCACTGAGGTGCTGATCGACTGGATCCGCGAGGCTCGTCTCCAGCTCAGGAGGAGCTTCGGCTCGGACTTTCCTGTTCTGCGTCTGCACTCTGACCGAGGTGGGGAGTTCTCCTCTCGCCTTCTGCGAGACTACTGTCGTGCACAGGGGATCCGCCAGACCTTTACGCTTCCGGACTCACCACAACAAAATGGGATTGCTGAGCGCCGCATTGGCATGGTCATGGATGTCGCTCGTACGTCCATGATGCATGCGGCTGCCCCCCATTTTCTGTGGCCGTTTGCGGTGAGGTACGCGGCGCATCAGCTCAACCTTCACCCCAGGGTCTCTCGGCCCGATATGTCCCCAGTGTTACTGTGGACGGGGAAGGTCGGCGATGCGTCTGCGTTCCGTGTCTGGGGATCTCGGGCGTTTGTCCGCGACTTGTCTGCGGACAAGCTGTCCCCCCGTGCTGCTCCCTGTGTCTTCCTTGGCTTCCCCCCTGACGCTCCAGGGTGGCAGTTCTACCACCCCTCCTCTCGTCGTGTTCTGTCCTCCCAGGACGTCACGTTCGACGAGTCAGTCCCCTTCTACCGCCTCTTCCCCTACCGTACTCCTTCCCTCCCCCCCCCACCGGACTTCCTGGTGCCAGTTCCCCCCCCGGTAGACCCCCTCCCCCCTCAGGTTCTTGCCCCTTCAGGTGTGTCCCAGGTAGACACAGTCGAGCCAGTCGAGGTTGCTGCTGAGTCTGGTCCTGCTGCGGGTGCAGAGTCTGGGGGTGCTACGCCTGCGGGTGCTGAGCTTGGGGGTGCTCCTGCTGGGGGTGCTGAGCTTGGGGGTGCTACTGCTGGGGGTGCTGAGCCGGGAGGTGCTACGTCAGGAGCTGCTGAGCCTGGGGGTGCTGAGCCTGGAGGTGCGGAGCCTGCGACTGCTGGACCTGGGGGCTCTCCGGTTGCTCCGTCTCGGCGGGAGCCGCTCTCTCCACAGGAGCTGCGCGAGTGGTTTGCTCGCCGCTGGAGGCGTGCTACTGGAGCTGGAGCTCCTTCGACTGCTGAGGGTGCTGGTGCTGCCGGTCCCGGAGCTGCTGGGCCTGCGGGTCCTACTGGAGCTGGAGCTGCTGAGCCTGGGGGTGTTGAGTCTGGAGCTGCTGAGCCTGGGGGTGCTGAGTCTGGAGCTGCTGAGCCTAGGGGTGCTACGTCTGGAGCCGCTGAGCCTGGGGTTTCTCCTGGTGCTGCGTCTCGGCGGGAGCCCCTCTCTCCACAGGAGCTGCGCGAGTGGTTTGCTCGCCGCTGGAGGCGTACTGCTGGAGCTGGAGCTTCTTCGACCGTCGAGGGTACTGGTGCCGCCGGTCCCGGAGGTGCTACGCCTGCGGGTCCTACTGGAGCTGGGGCTGCTGAGAGCGTTGGTGCTGAGTCTGCTGCAGTCTGTCCTGACGGTGGTTCTGCTGCTGGTGCTGCTAGAGGTCCTGCCGCTGGAGGTGTTGGTGGCGCTGGTGCTGTCGCTGAGGGTGCTGGTGCTGTCCCTGCTGAGTCTGGAGTTGCCGCGCGGCCTCGGCCGTACTTCGTTCCGCTTCTGCAGCAGGTTCTTGGTCTTTCTCCTCCGGTAGAGTGTCCACAGCATGTCCAGTCGCAGTCACTGTTGAAGCCTACCTCCCCACTGCCTGCTCCCTCTCCTTACACTGGTCCTACTGGAGGTCTTGCTGAGCGTCGTGAGCCTGCGTCTCGTCCCGCGTCGCCTGTTCGTGCTGCCCGCGCTAGTGGTCGTGGTTCGCGTCCGCGTCCTCCTCCTGTCCCTGGCACGCACCGGATGTCTCTGCGTCCGTCCACTGCTCCTCTGCGTGCCCTTTTGCCTTCTCCTCCTGAGTCCTCCCTTCCTGTGCTTACCGACCCAGAGTCGGACTCCCTTCGTGCTGCCAGTCCTACTGTCACGCGTCTGCTTGCTACTGTCGTCACTGACCCCTCTTTTGAGTCCGCTGCTGCGTCTGCTCTTGTCGCTGAGCTCGTCGACTTTGCTGCTCGCTGTCGTCTAGACTACGCTGCTAGTCTTGTTGCTGAGTCTGCGTCTGTCTATCCTCCGTCCGTCGGGGGTGAGTGTGCTCTTGGCACGGACGTCCTAGAGGACAGGCAGGAGGAGTTCCAGTGTCTGGCTGCTGCTTCACCTCATCTCGCGTCTGTACTGCTTGCTCCTGAGGGAGACCCGGATGCACTAGACATCCCGACTCCGCGCTCTTACGCGGAGGCCGTAGAGGGTCCCTACTCCTCTCAGTGGCAGGCAGCTATGGATGCAGAGATGGCTTCCTGGAAGTCCACAGGCACCTACGTTGACGCGGTTCCCCCTCCTGGGGCGAACATCGTCAGTGGCATGTGGATCTTCAGGGTGAAGCGGCCGCCGGGCTCTCCACCTGTCTTCAAGGCGCGGTACGTCGCTCGTGGCTTCAGTCAGCGGCAGGGAGTTGACTACTTTCAGACCTTCTCTCCCACCCCGAAGATGACCACTCTTCGGGTGCTGCTGCACATAGCCGCTCAGCGCGACTACGAGCTTCACTCTCTCGACTTCAGTACTGCGTTCTTGCAGGGGAGCCTGCACGAGGAGATCTGGCTGCGCCGTCCACCTGGCTTCACTGGGACTTTCCCTCCTGGCACCCAGTGGAGCCTCCGACGGCCAGTCTACGGTCTCCGCCAGGCACCACGTGAGTGGCACGACACACTGAGGACTACGCTTGCGGCCCTTGGGTTTGCTCCTTCTACTGCTGACCCGTCGCTGTTTCTGCGCAGCGACACTTCACTGCCGCCGTTCTACATCCTCGTGTACGTCGACGACTTGGTCTTTGCCACAGCGGACACTGCTGGACTCGCCTACGTGAAGTCCGAGCTGCTGAAGAGACACACGTGCACAGACCTGGGTGAACTGCGCAGCTACCTTGGCTTGCAGATCACTCGGGACAGAGCACGCCGCACCATTACCTTGACTCAGTCACACATGGTGCAGCAGGTCCTTCAGCGCTTCGGCTTCACGTACTCCTCGCCTCAGGCCACTCCTCTGTCTACTCGCCACTCGCTCTCAGCTCTGCCTTCGGATGAGTCCGTAGAGTCGAGTGGCCCGTACCCAGAGCTTGTTGGCTGCCTCATGTACCTGATGACCTGCACACGACCTGACCTTGCATACCCTCTTAGCATTCTTGCACGCTATGTTGCTCCTGGGAGACACCGACCAGAGCACATGGCTGCAGCGAAGAGGGTATTGCGCTACCTGTGCAGTACGTCGGGCATGGGGCTAGTGCTTGGAGGGCGGAGTCCAGTGGTACTTACAGGTCACGCGGACGCTTCTTGGGCTGACGACCAGGCTACGCAGCGGTCGTCACACGGTTACACCTTCAGCCTTGGCTCCTGCTCTGTCTCGTGGCGGGCTACTCGCTCGTCTTCGGTTCTCAGCTCGAGTTGTGAGGCTGAGATCTACGCAGGGGCCATGGCTGCACAGGAGCTTCGCTGGCTCACCTACCTGCTGACTGACCTTGGAGAGCCGCCTCGTTCTCCTCCAGTGCGGTACGTAGACAACAAGGCCATGCTGGCCTTGTGTCGAGAGCAGCGTCTAGAGCACAGAACGAAGCACATTGCTCTTCGCTACTTCCTTGCTCGTGAGCTACAGCAGCGTGGACAATTGCGGCTTGCGTACGTGGCCTCTGAGGCCAACACTGCTGATGTGTTCACCAAGGCACTCGCGCCTTGTGACCATCAGCGCTTCTGCACCCAGCTGGGTCTTGTGCCTGTCTTGCCTCACTTGCTCTCCTCTTGACTTTACTTGTACTGTCACATATATATACCTGCTCTTGCTTGTCTAGCTTTATATATATATGTGTGTACTCCTGCATGTGAACTGGCCTTGTGGCCTTGCTCTTGTGCTCGGACTGTGTGGTGACTTTGTGATCCACCCTGAGCTTTGCTTTGCTTTGCTTGACTGGTCTTGTGACCCCTTGTTCTCCCCCACTTTGCCTATGGGGGTGTGTCAGAACATATATGTAGCTTATGCTGTTGTGTAGGCTACAGTGGGGTATACGATAGGGGGTACAACCCAATTAGGGTTTTGCTATTTGTACTCACTTCACTCATAGTTCATTCATTCTCGTTCTATTCTCCTCAATCGGGACCCAAACACGGTCTTCAAAGGTCGCCAGCCGCCGTCGCCACTGCCAGTGATCGTTAATGGGGAACCCGAGTACGAAGTCGAAGCCGTTCTGGCGCACCGACGACGACGTAGCGGCACCTTGGAGCTCTTGATTCGTTGGAAAGGCTATGATCCTTCCGAGGATACCTGGGTACCTGAACACGACATGGATAACGCCCGCCGTCCTCTACAAGACTACCTTGTCAAGCAGGGTGTTACTTCTACCACCCAGCTTTGATGGGGGGAAGTGTGAGAGGACGTCCCCGTTATAATATTTTCTCACTATTATATTTTTCCGTTATCCCATTCTCCCTTTTCTCCTCTTTATTTTGGTCTTTATCTCATCTCAATCGGCCTACTATTCTATTTTCTAGAGCCTTCTATTTATTCCTCTTATTTCCTACTTTTCCCACCGACATACCTATTATACGGCACCGACAGCGCCGATAGTGGTGTATACGGTGAAATCTGGGCGTAATCCCAAGTGCCAATAGACTTGCGTGCTTATGCGCACTTGTGATTGTAGTATCGGGAAGGGTGTGTTCCCGAAGGTTCGTTTGATCTCGTTTATCCTTGTACTTTCCGAGTATAAATAGGCCTTGTATTCAGTTTTAGTGACAAGTTTCGATTGAGAATTCGATCCTGTGACATCCGGCCTTCTGCGAGCCTACTGTCGTGCACGAGGCATCCGCCAGACCTTTACGCTTCCGGACTCTCCACAGCAAAATGGGATTGCTGAGCGCCGCATTGGCATGGTCATGGACGTCGCTCGTACGTCCATGATGCATGCGGCTGCCCCCCATTTTCTGTGGCCGTTTGCGGTTCGGTACGCGGCGCATCAGATCAACCTTCACCCCAGGGTCTCCCGCCCGGAGACCTCCCCTGCTCTGCTGTGGACTGGGAAGGTCGGCGATGCGTCTGCGTTCCGTGTCTGGGGATCTCGGACGTTTGTCCGCGACTTGTCTGCAGACAAGCTGTCCCCTCGTGCTGCTCCCTGTGTCTTCCTAAGCTTCCCCCCTGACACCCCAGGGTGGCAGTTCTACCACCCCTCCTCTCGTCGTGTTCTGTCCTCCCTGGACGTCACGTTCGATGAGTCAGTCCCCTTCTACCGCCTCTTCCCCTACCGCACTCCTTCCCTCCCCCCGCCACCGCACTTCCTTGTGCCAGGTCCCCCCCAGGTAGACCCCCTTCCCCCTCAGGGTCCTGCCCCTTCAGGTGTGTCCCAGGTAGACGCAGTCGAGCCGGTCGAGGTTGCTGGTGACTCTGGTACTGCTGCGGGTGTTGAGCCTGGGGATGCTGACTCTGGGGGTGCTGCGCGCGTGGGTGCTGAGCCTGGGGGTGCTGAGCCTGGGGGTACTGCGACTGGGGGTGCTGGGCCTGGGGGTGCTGCGACTGGGGGTGCTGAGCCAGGGGGTGCTTCGCCTGGGGGTGTTGAGCCTGGGGGTACTGCGACTGGGGGTGCTGAGCCTGGGGGTGCTACGTCAGGAGCTGCTGCGCCTGGGGGTGCTGCGTCTGGAGCTGCTTAGCCTGGAGGTGCGGAGCCTGCGGCTGCTGGACCTCCCCTTGTGGCGTCTGGCGGTGCTAGGCCTGGAGGTTCTCCGGGTGCTTCGTCTCGGCGGGAGCCCCTCTCTCCACAGGAGCTGCGCGAGTGGTTTGCTCGCCGCTGGAGGCGTACTGCTGGAGCTGGAGCTTCTTCGGCTGCTGAGGGTACTCCTACCGCTGGTCCCGGAGCTACTGGGCCTTCGGGTCCGCCTGGAGCTCGAGCTGCTGAGGGTGTTGGTGCTGAGACTACTGCTGTCCTTCCTGGCGGTGGTCCTGCTGCGGGTGCTGCTGGAGGTCCTGCCGCTGGAGGTGCTGTTGGCGCTGGTGCTGCTGCTGCGGGTGCTGGTGCTGTCCCTGCTGTGTCTAGAGTTGCCGCGCGGCCTCGGCCGTACTTCGTTCCACTCCTGCAGTAGGTTCTTGGTCTTTCTCCTCCTCTAGAGAGTCCACCGCCTGTCCAGTCCCAGTCACAATTAGAGCCCGCCTCCCCACTTCCTGCTCCCTCTCCTTACACTGGTCCTACTGGAGGTCTTGCTGAGCGTCATGAGCCTGCGTCTCGTCCCGCATCACCTGTTCGTGCTGCTCGCGCTAGTGGTTGCGGTTCGCGTCAGCGTCCTCCTCCTATCCCTGGCACGCACCGGATGTCTCTGCGTCCGTCCACTGCTCCTCTTCGTGCCCCTTTGCCTTCTCCTCCTGAGTCCTCTCTTCCTGCACTTGCCGACCCGGAGTCGGACTCTCTTCGTGCTACCAGTCCTACTGTCACGCGTCTCCTTGCTACTGTTGTCACAGACCCCTCTTTTGAGTCCACTGCTGCGTCTGCGCTTGTTGCTGAACTCGTCGACTTTGCTGCTCGCTGTCGTCTAGACTACGCTGCTAGTCTTGTTGCTGAGTCTGCGTCTGTCTGTCCTCCGTCCGTCGGGGGTGAGTGTGCTCTTGGCACGGACGTCCTTGAGGACAGGCAGGAGGAGTTCAAGTGTCTGGCTACTGCTTCACCTCATCTCGCGTCCGTACTACTTGCCCCTGAGGAAGACCCGGATGCACTAGACATCCCGACTCCGCGCTCTTACGCGGAGGCCGTAGAGGGTCCCTACTCGTCTCAGTGGCAGGCAGCTATGGATGCACAGATGGCTTCCTGGAAGTCCACAGGCACCTACGTTGACGCGGTTCCCCCTCCTGGGGCGAACATCGTCAGTGGCATGTGGATCTTCAGGGTGAAGCGGCCGCCGGGCTCTCCACCTGTCTTCAAGGCGCGGTACGTCGCTCGTGGCTTCAGTCAGCGGCAGGGAGTTGACTACTTTCAGACTTTCTCTCCCACCCCGAAGATGACCACTCTTCGGGTGCTGCTACACATAGCCGCGCAGCGCGACTACGAGCTCCACTCTCTTTACTTCAGCACTGCTTTCTTGCAGGGTAGCCTGCACGAGTAGATCTGGCTGCGCCGTCTACCTGGCTTCACTGGGACTTTCCCTCCTGGCACCCAGTGGAGCCTCCGACGGCCAGTCTACGGTCTCCGCCAGGCACCACGTGAGTGGCACGACACACTGAGGACTACGCTTGCGGCTCTTGGGTTTGCTCCCTCTACTGCTGACCCGTCGTTGTTTCTGCGCACTGACACCTCTCTGCCGCCGTTCTACATCCTCGTGTACGTCGACGACTTGGTCTTTGCCACAGCTGACACTGCTGGACTCGCCTACGTGAAGTCCGAGCTGCAGAAGAGACACACGTTCACAGACCTGGGTGAACTGCGCAGCTACTTTGGCTTGCAGATCACCCGGGACAGAGCACGCCGCACCATTACCCTGACTCAGTCACACATGGTGCAGCAGGTCCTTCAGCGCTTCGGCTTCACGTACTCCTCGCCTCAGGCCACTCCTCTGTCTACTCGCCACTCGCTCTCAGCTCTGCCTTCGGATGAGTCCGTAGAGTCGAGTGGCCCGTACCCAAAGCTTGTTGGCTGCCTCATGTACCTGATGACCTGCACACGACCTGACCTTGCATACCCTCTTAGCATTCTTGCACGCTATGTTGCTCCTGGGAGACACCGACCAGAGCACATGGCTGCAGCGAAGAGGGTGTTGCGCTACTTGTGCAGTACGTCGGGCATGGGGCTAGTGCTTGGAGGGCGGAGTCCAGTGGTCCTCACTGGCCACGCGGACGCTTCTTGGGCTGACGACCAGGCTACGCAGCGGATGTCGCAGGGTTACACCTTTAGTCTTGGTTCCGGCTCTGTCTCGTGGCGGGCTACTCGCTCGTCTTCTGTTCTCGGCTCCAATTGTGAGGTTGAGATCTACGCAGGGGCCATGGCTGCACAGGAGCTTCGCTGGCTCACCTACCTGCTGACTGACCTTGGAGAGCCGCCTCGTTCTCCTCCAGTGCTGTACGTAGACAACAAGGCCATGCTGGCCTTGTGTCGAGAGCAGCGCTTGGAGCACAGAACGAAGCACATTGCTCTCTGTTACTTTCTTGCTCGTGAGCTGCAGCAGCGTGGACAGTTGGGACTTGCGTACGTGGCCTCTGAGGCCAACACTGCTGATGTTTTCACCAAGGCACTTCCGCCTCATGATCATCAGCGCTTCTGCACTCAGTTGGGACTTGTCCCAGTCTTGCCTCACTTGCTCACCTCTTGACTTTGCTTGTACTCTTGCATTTATATATACCTATTCTTGCTTGTTTAGTCTTATATATATATATATGTCTTCTCCCGCATGTGAACTGGCCTTGTGGCCTTGACCTTGTGCTCGGACTGTGTGGTGACTTTGTGATCCACCCTGAGCTTGCTTTGTTTTGCTTTGCTGGACTGGTCTTGTGACCCCTTGTTCTCCCCCACTATGCCTATGGGGGTGTGTCAGATATATATGACATAGCTGTTGTAGGCTATAGTGGGGTAGCACATATGGGGTACAGCTTTCTAGGGTTTGTACTTGTACCACACTTTCACTTAGTCATTCCCATTCTCGTTCAATTCTTCTCAGGTGGAAACCCTCGCGTTCTGGGGAATGTGCCCCGTGGATGGGCCGAAACTCAAGAAGATCGGCATCGCGGTGCCGCTTGACGCGCAGATGGAGTACGATATCGAACACAGGGGGAGGAAGAGGCAGAGGGGCAAGCAGGGCAAGGACAGCTCGGGGAAGAAGGGGAAGAAGGGCAGAGCGGGCAAGGACAGCACGGCGGCGTAGTCAGCATAACAATCTGCCATGGGCGGCAGGAGGGTGCGCAAGTAGGTCTTGTTGCTAGGATGGCCTGGTATGGGCGGCGTCGATTGTGTAGTTTTCTTTGGGATTTCTTTTCGTTTGTGGTTGCGTATTTCTCTTGCTGGCTGTAACTTTTTGGTAGTGCATGTTGTTAGAATATATTTACTGTCTAGCCTGCAGTGGGGTACTCTGTAATGAGTACAACCCAATTTAGGGTATTGTACTTGTATCCCAACTCTTGCTAGTGAAATCACTTCTCTTTCAAAAATCTCTCGATACTTTCCTCCTCACCCTCGAACTCGATTACCTAGGCACCTAAACTATGGCTTCTAAGCCTACCTTTGCTTAACACTTTGAGATGGTATTAGAGCTTAACGCTCCTGGCCCGTGGGCCCACTCGATTCAGCTGCCCTATTGTGTGTCGTGCGCCCCGTGGCGCGCGACCACCTATTTTTCTTCCCGCCACGCGCTCGGGGCGCGTGGCGGTTTTCTGCCCGCCGTGCGCCCCGAGGCGCGCGGCGGGTACCTACCTCGTCGCGGCGTCTTGGGGGCCCGCGCGCTGGCCCCGACCGTCGCCTCGTCGCGGCGTTTTGGGGGCCCGCACGCAGGTCCCTCCCGTCGCCTCGTCGCGGCACTTTCGGGGCTCGCGAGCCGGCCCCTCCCGTTGCCTCGTCGCGGCGCCATAGGGGCCTACGCGCGGTCCCCTCTCGTCGCCCGTCGAGGCACTTTCGGGGACCTGCGCTGCTCCCTAGCACGTCGCCCTTCAGGGCACAATGGGGGCTGCGCCCTTCCCCTCCCCTCCGTCCTACTTTCCGCTGCAGCAGCCCCAGGAGCAGCCGCCCCAGCAGCAGCCCCTGGAACCGCCGTTACTGCAGCAGCCACCCCAGCAGCAGCAGCTCCTGGAGCAGCAGCAGCAGCAGCAGCAGCCCCGGGAGCAGCCACCCCAGCAGCAGCCCCTGGAGCCGCCCCAGCAGCAGCAGCCTCGGGAGCAGCCGCCCCAGCAGCAGCCCCTGGAACCGCCATTACTGCAGCAGCCACCCCAGCAGCAGTTGCTCCTGGAGCAGCAGCAGCAGCCCCGGGAGCAGCCGCCCCAGCAGCAGCCCCAGCAGCAGCAGCCCCTGGAGCTGCCCCAGCAGCAGCAGCCCTGGGAGCAGCCGCCCCAGCAGCAGCGGCCCCTGGAGCAGCAGCAGCAGCTCCAGGAGCAGCCGCCCCAGCAGCAGCCCCTGGAGCCGCCCCAGCAGCAGCAGCCCTGGGAGCAGCCGCCCCAGCAGCATCTGCCTCTAGAGCGGCCACCCCAGCAGCAGCAGCTCCAGGAGCAGCCGCCCCGGCAGCAGCCCCTGGAGCAGCCGCCCCAGCAGCAGCAGCCCCTGGAGCCGCCCCAGCAGCAGCAGCCCCGGGAGCAGCCGCCCCAACAGCAGCCCCTGGAGCAGCAGCCCCAGCACCAGCAGCCACTGGAGCAGCCGCACCAGCAGCAGCCGCCCCTGGCCCCTGCAGCAGCCACTCATAGACCAGGTGCAGCCGTGGGGGGTGAGTGTGGGGGTGCTAGTTGGGGGGGTGTCGGTTGTGCGTGCCGTCCCCTCCTCCTCCTCGTCCTTCGTCTCCCACTGCTACAGCTCTCGCTAAGGGGGGTGGATGTGTGGGAGTCTGGGGTTTAGGGTTTAAGGGGGTGCTGCGGGTGTAGGGCTAGGGTTTGAGCAGGGGGTGTGGGAGAGGGGCGTTGGGCAGCTGGGGGAGGTTGAGTGGAGGCAGCAGTCTTGTCGTCAGCAGCAGCAGCAGTCCGGAGGCTACAATCTCCGGTAGTCGCCAGTCGCCTGTGGGTCCGTTGCTCGTCTGCCGCTACTTTTAGCCGCGGGGCCAGTTACTCCAGTAGTCCGGAGCCCTGTTCCGGTAGCCACTGAGCCAGCAGCTCGTCTGTGTGTCTGCAGCGTCAGCAGTCGCCTTCCATCTTCTCATCCCCACAGTCTCTCCTCCTCCTCACCTGTCCTCTGTGATTAGCTCTAGCCTTATTTACCTATTGTGAACTCTTGCTCTATGCTTGCTCACTGTGCTGATTACACCCCACTTTGGCTATGGGGGTGTGTTAGAATATATTTGCTGTCTAGCCTGCAGTGGGGTACTCTGTAATGAGTACAACCCAATTTAGGGTATTGTACTTGTATCCCAACTCTTGCTAGTGAAATCACTCCTCTTTCAAAAATCTCTCGATACTTTCCTCCTCACCCTCGAACTCGATTACCTAGGCACCTAAACTATGGCTTCTAAGCCTACCTTTGCTTAACACTTTAAGACATGTTACTAGAGCACTCCTCGGCAAGGTCGACCTGATCACTACCATGTTACTCAAATGTGACACTGCGATGAACCCCGTCGGCGTATAACAACTCGGCGTCGTACGGTGTCGACATAGTGCGTCTGGCTGTATACATGTATATACTTGGCGATGAGCATCGTCGGGTAGACCAAGATGGTTAATGGTCGGTGCTTTGGGGAATGTGCCCCGCCGCCCAGGTGGCCGAAACTCGAGGAGGTCAGCATCAATGTGCCGTTTGACGCGCATATCGAGCGGGCATGGACTGCACGGATGCGTAGTCGGGAGGCGGAGGGAGCGCTAGGTGGTATGATTGCTTGGTTATAGCGTGATCGGCGCCGTTTGCGGCGTTTGCATGCATGTAGCTTTTTGTAAATGCAGTCAGCGATGTCGACATGAATAAGACACAATGAATTGCACACACATGGTGGCGACTATGTTGGAGTCCGACACATCTGGTTCGGATGTATGTGTTAGATCATGTATGTTCGTGTTGTATCACCATCAAACATGTACGATGGGATCACTACGGTTTGCTCAATTAGGGCATCAGCAACCTACGCTAACACATATGCACCGAGGATCTTCATGCCGAATTTTGCGCTTTGTTAGAGGACGCTGCGTAGGTGCGGTCTGCTTAGCCAAGCCGGCCACGGTCTTCGACATCTGCACCTCCCAGGTGTCTGGAAACAGGCGGTCGACCCACGTCCTCGGCTTCAGCTCGAGCGCCACCAGCGCACAGGCGAGGCGTAGCTTCGAGACCACCTTGGGGGCAAGCCCCTTGACGCCCATGCCAGGCTCCTTGGACATCGTCGGTGCCGTCTCCGGGTTGAGCACCGTGAGGGCATCGCAGAAGGTCCCAATGCCCGGTGCCGCGATCGTGTTCAGTGCATCGACCACGGCTTCGGTGTCGGCATCGCCGTCGCTCGCGCCTAGCTGGCGGACCGCATCAATGGCCTTCAGCATGCGGCACACCCTCATGTTGAGTGCACCCTGGGTCGCGCCTTTGAGGAGGGTATGGCGGTCGATGAACCCCAGCTCGGCGACCCTGTCGCAAAGACGACGGGTGTCATTAGCGGTGGCGGAGTTCCAGAGGCGCCAAGCGTCCCGCACGGTCTTTGCCTCCCGCCAAGGTTGCACCACGTTGAGCTCGTAATTGGCCTCCTCTGCCGTCTTGGGGGGTGGCGGGGGTTTCCCATCATCTCTCTTGGCTCCGGTCCCTGTGTTGGCCGAATCCGCGGAGCCACCCTCGCTCGGAGCTTGCTCGGTCGCCGACGGCGGCGCCGCCAGCATCCTCCAGGCTTCCGACACACGGAGTGCCTCGGTGACTTGAGCAAGCTCGGCGGTGAGCGACGCGATGGTGTCGTTTTGCATCTCGATCGTCTCCTGAAGGTCCAGCTTCTCGAGCGCCGAGCACTCGACCTCCTTCTCCAGCACCTCCTTGAGGGACATGTTGTGATACTGGGTGTCCATGCGGATGGATATTTCCTGCAATGTTGAGTGTGCGGAAAGGCGACAAGAGGTTAGAATTCACCGGTATTCGAACAATGCCGACGTGGTCAGCAACTCACCTCCGACTGAATCTGAGTCGGGTCCCGGCGCTTTTTCATCGTATCGGTGTCAACCGACTCGACCCTTTTCGCCCAGTGCTGGAAGACAGCAATCCTGCAGAGCTTGGAACCTTGGACATACGGGTGCCACGGTGTACGGACGAGCTTCACCTCGAGGTCCTCGGCGACGATGCGTCGGAACATCACGAGGGTGCGCAAGAAGTGCACTGCGGCTTTGTCGGCGTCGCTCCCGTTGACGGCACGCATTTCCGCCTGCAAGTCGGAAAGTGGTGTGGGTTAGTAGGGAGTTGGGCAGCCAACTAGGCCACGACGACTGAAGAACATTGTCGGCGTCGCGTGACATACATCGCGCAGCATAGCATCCACGCCGGGGAAGATGTGCTCGGCGAGGAGGTCCAGGAGTTTGTCGGAGGGCTCGACCCTGCTGCGCCCCAAGAATTAGTCTTGCTTGAGTCCCGAGTAGCCGGCCTTCCGCATCAGCAGCCCAACGGGAATGGCCGTGATTTACGCACGCGTCATCTTGTCGAGAGCCCAGTGTCCCAGCTCAGCGATCTCGGCGCGCGGCGTCCCTCCGATGGCTAGCTCCTGCGCACCTCTGGCGCGGGCGGCGTGCACGTTCCTTTTGCAGAACACCTTGTTGGTTGTCCACATCTGCCTAGTCCAACGTTGGTGGGTGGCGACGGGGAGCTCCTCCTGCTCCTTGTCGTTTTTGGCGAAGAAGAGATGCTTCTTGTACCAGCGTTCGCGTTCAGTGGTGTCAAGCGGCGGAAGGAAGTCGGTGCCGAAGAACTGACCGATCTGGTCGAGGATGAAGTGCAGCCACAGGCCAGTCTCACCGACGGCGCACAGCTCCGCTTCCAGGTGTCGCGCCGCGTAGCTCTGCTGAAGACCGGCATCCTTGGAAGTCTTCGAGTTACGCGCGGCGATCACCATGATGACCGGCTGGCTATCCGGGTTCACCTCCAAGGTGCTCGCCAGGCGGTACAAGAAGACGTCGGGGAGCGTGATCTCGCGGATGCTGGCGCCGCGCAGGAGAGAGTGGTGGGAGAGTAGCGTGAGCACCTTGACGAGCAGGAATCGCCACAGCGTTTGCGACGGAGTGGTTGCCCGCGGGTTCCACGCCGCCGCCGCCCATGTCGGCAACACCCTCATCATGATCTGGCGGAACTGCTCGGCGGTGTAGGTATCGCCGATGGTGCCGCGTTGACGGTCGGCGCAGTTCCTGAATGCAAATCGGCGGGGAAAATCTGTTAGACTGCGTCGACTTCACAGTGCACAGTGATATATAATAAGGTTGTCGACCAACTGACTTGATGTCCCTCTCGTTCTTGTGGCGGGCGTTGAACCGCACCTCCGATCTGACCACCGAGATCTCCCTCATGATGCCCAGCTCCTTCTCTCGGTACAGCGTCTCCTCCACCCTCGCCGCCATCTGGCATGCCTTTATGCGCCCGAGGATCGTGTGCACAGTTGTCGACCTCACAGGCCCGGTTCGCGTGACATTGTTCTCCTCCCCGGGCTGGTCAACAATAAGGTTACACTCACGGCTCATTTGCTTCACGTAGGCTCGCAACCGGGTTTCGGTGACCCTAGGGCCGTGCAGCCAGATGTACTGTCGGCGGACCACTTTCTCGTTGCACCAATCCTTTTTCTTGTTGTCGCGGATGTAGTGGCCGATCTCGTCGACGTGCCTAAGTCGTTGCTCATGGGGTAGCTTGTCGCGTATCTGCTTCAGCATCTTCGCCGCCCACTTCTTGTAGTGGTAGATGAACACGGTGTACAGCCTGAGCGTGCTATCCTTCTCCAAGCATTGTAGGTGGCGTAGGGCGTCCATGATGAGCACGTCGATGCTGGAGTACACCATGTCATCCACTACAAAGACTGTCGCCTTCCACTCTTCGCGCGGCACCGCCATGTGCTGATTGTCCTCCTTCTCGTCCTGTTCGAGCATGTCATGTATGTATTCAAATTCCCGCCTAAGGCGTTCTTCCAAGGTGCGCGGATTCGTGCTACGCGGAGGACGGTTGTCGACTTCGTCGTCGCTCTCTTCCTCGTCCTCGTCGTTGTCATCACCTTGGTTTTCCGAGCTGGACGGCACCGACGAAGGTCCAGGCTGCCCAGCTGACGTCGGCGTCAACTTCTTCGTAAACTCCCCTAGAGGCGGATTCGGTATGTCCTTGGTGTACTCCCCTTCGGGAATATGAGTCAGTTTGTCAAGATCGTAAAGCAATTTCAGCGTCTCTACGGGGGCAGAGGACGGACTGTGGCCGGTTGGGGTACCAACGTCGGGCATGTCGACATCGTCCATGACCGCTCGTATGCTCTACCGCCGGCCGTGGAAGAGGGAAAGATTGGTAAACCAGAGACGGTAATGATTCACGGGTGCGGTGTACGCCCTAATCGTCCTGCGGCGGTCTTCCTCGAATTCCCTCTCAAGTGCTTCTAACTCAGCGCCGACCTCGAGTCGTTCCAGTTGCGCTTTGATGTCGGCGTCTACCGGATCGGCGGGGGGTGGGATAAGTTGCGGCTGTTGGGCACTAGGCCTTCCTCTGGCCATGCGTCGCCGACTTGGTAAGCTTGGGAGATGCTATCGTCGCCCTGATCTATCGTCGCCGACTTTCCTAGATGACGACCTAGAACCTAGTAAGGCGAAGTCGACGATGGTCTATTCCAGGTCGACGCCTGTGTACCGCTGCTAGGTCGACTCGGCCGTCGAGTAACCTAGACCCGCTGAGATAGCGAGGGTCCTGTGAAGAAAACGAAGTGCCAGATGGCGCACAGGAGCATGAGAGAAACACGAAGTTGAACCAGCAGAATGAGAGCGTTGTGCGTGGTCAAGGAGGGGTATGGTTGCGAGCCACTGCGCACCTGCCGCGCTCCACGCATCCCTCTTTGCAAGCGCCGCTGTGCACGTGCATGACGTGTCACGATCGATGCATGTCTAGTGTCACGCCGCTCTGCGCTCAACGGCACTCCCGCCGGTGCCTTGCCACGCTGGAATTCACGTGCGCCACGTGCAATAGGCTAATCACCTAGTTCCACTCTCCCGAAATGCCGTACCGTCCTGCTCTCCCGCGCAAACCTCATCGACCTGCGAGTAGGCGCGTGGCAGGAGGGTTGGTCGACGCCGACATTCCCTTAGTCTGGGGCTCTCTTCGCCTATGCATGGTTTGGTCCGCTCAGATTACTCCGCGTGGGTCGTGCTGCTGCGCTTGGATCTTCGGGCGACACCGACATCTCAATATCCCGTGTTCTCTGGCTATCTAGGTGGTGGACACATGTACATGCCCTAGCCAGTAGTCTTTCACCGCGTGGACGATGGTGACATTTTTCATCGGCGGGCCAAGTTTTGCGCGCAGCAAAATATACCCGGTGGTGCGAAGCGGGGCCACATCGGCGCCGTCGTGGCACCTCCCAATTGTCAGGCTCGATCTCGGCCGTCCCTATTAGGCCACGTGTCCGTAATCGCGGTTCGGCGCACGACGTGTTGACCTGTGGTTCAGGTATCGCTGAGATATACTTCTCAAGTTTCTCTCAGCAAAACCCGAGGTCGTCAGGTTGTCGACAATCCCGAGGGGTTCAGGGCCCCGGAGGACTGCCAGCTCGCCCCAGTTTGCCACTCGCAGGTCGTCAGGAGGTCGTCAATCCCGAGGGGGTTCGTTGTCCTATCGCAACTGCAAAATTGGGCGGCAGTTTTCGTCGGCTGAGGTATATCATCCCAAACCGCGATTGCTCTACTACAGGTTCTCGGGTTGCTCGATGGATTAGATTCTCAGAAAGGTCCAGCTGGCTCCCATTCATCCAGAACAGGCCAGCTGTCGGTTGAGACAGCGCCAACTATTTCCAAGCAGATTCTGCTGCTCCTCAGTTACAGTCGATGCTCAGCCTATCATAGAACATTTGCTCCGCACAATTAGAAAATTAGTCACTCGCGAACGTTTTGCCCATGAGTGACTAAATTGACCATTGTGCCGATTTTGGGATACAATCACCAAGTTGAGGAAGAAAAACATCTACAGTATATAAACAACAGCGGTTGCCCGTCATCAGAGAAGTTAACATGGTTACAAAATTAAAGCCCTTAAATCGATTCACGTTGCAATTTCATATTACTGTCACTTTTTTGCCCGTGGCGATAAGGGCGAATGTGACGAAATGACTCGAACACGTTTCACGCACATGCCGCCCGCCTACCTGGTGTTCTTGAAATGGGCATCGACAGGACATCAAAGGATCTCCCACCCAACCCAATGGCAATTGCCGGCGGACTCAGCCCAGTTGTACACCCTATTCTCGATAATTTTACACCCCATTATGCGTACACCCTGGGGTAGATACTCTCGGTTAAACATTTAAGTAGGGTAGCAAGCAACGATTCTAGACTATCAGAGGAAGGGTCTCGCAACCTTCTCGGGAATAGAAGAAAAGAACCCGGAGTTCCAATTGCAGCCATCCACCCCTACTACTCACTCGGAAAATGTGCTAGACTCAATAACTACCCTCGTCAATCTTTGGGTGCCCGTCACATCAAGCCAGAAAACGTACAGGGTACCTTCGAAATAGGGGGTAGGGGGGTGTGCAATTATCGAGAATAGGGTGTTACATAGGTGCAGTTTTGTTTTTCCCTTCTCAGCTCAGTTCCGTGTTGCGTGGGAGACAATGCGATCCATTTCATGAACACAAACATGGGAAGGTGGGTTTGCCAAAATGTGGGGTACTGTAGAAAGGAAGCAGCACGCTAAAGAAGAGAGAGTGGAGGGAGTGGGAAAAGGGAGACGGAGAGCGGGGTTTGCATGTCATTTTTTTGCATATTTTTTTTCCTCACCAGTTTTTAGCCTCACCTTCTTGATTTACTTTAGCCTCACCTTTCGACCGACCCCAGCAACTCCCAACTGCCCGAGATGAGGTTCCAACTTGCCAGGAGCCAACACGCTCTGATCATGATTCTATTCTGTGATCCTCACAAACTCCCGCCTCGTGCGCTCCCCTCAAAAACTCAACTGGTGATGGTAAGCTGAGTGGCGGTAGAATTTCGACAGACGATCATCATGATGATATGCTCCACATCGATCTAAGGCTGATACACACGATGCTCACCCCTTGCACACGAAATTTCATTTACTGGATGGAAACCCTGCACCCGTGGGTTTTTTGCCGTGAGGTTGCACTCACGTTACAAGCACGTCGACCAATACGAACAACAGAAACTGAAGTCTGACTGAAAAGACTACAGTGAAACAGTCAACGGTAAGTTACATAAGTTTTAATACAAGCCCTTTTTGAAAAGAAGTGAGAATGGATCAATGAACTATGAAACAGTTGGGTACAAGTACTAACCCTAATTGGGTTTTACCCCTTGTGGGCTACCCCACTACAGCCTACACAAATGTATAAGCTATAATGTTCAAACACACCCCCATAGGCAAAGTGGGAGAGAACAAGTGGTCACAAGACCAGTCAAGCAAAGCAAAGCAAGCTCAGGGTGGATCACAAAGTCACCACACAGTCCGAGCACAAGAGTAAGGCCACAAGGCCGGTTCACATGAAATTATAAATATAAAGGTAAACAAGCAAGTGCAGGTATAGAAAGAGGACAGTACAAACAAGATCAAGAAGTGAGCAAGTGAGGCCAGGTAGGCACAAGACCTAGCAAAGTACTGAAGCGCTGATGATCACAAGGCGGAAGGGCCTTGGTGAATATATAAGCACTGTTGGCCTCAGAGGCCACGGAGGTGAGGCGGAGCTGACCACGCTGCTGCAGCTCACGAGCCAGGAAATAGCGAAGAGCAATGTGCTTCGTTCTGTGCTCCAGTCTGTGCTCCCGACACAAGGCCAGCATGGCCTTGTTGTCTACGTATAGAACTGGAGGAGAACGAGGCGGCTCTCCTAGGTCAGTCAGCACGTAGGTGAGCCAGCGTAGCTCCTGTGCAGCCATGGCCCCTGCGTAGATCTCAGCCTCACAGCTGGAGCTGAGAACAGAAGACGAGCGGGTAGACCGCCACAAAACAGAGGCGGAGCCAAGGCTGAAGGTGTAACCCTGTGACGACCGCTGCAGAGCCTGGTCGTCAGCCCAAGAAGCGTCAGCGTGACCTGTGAGGACTACTCGACGTCGCCCTCCAAGCACTAGCCCCATGCCCGACGTACTGCACAAGTAGCGCAACACCCTCTTCGCTACAGCCATGTGCTCTGGTCGGTGTCTCCCAGGAGCAACATAGCGTGCCAAGATGCTAAGAGGGTATGCAAGGTCAGGTCGTGTGCAGGTCATCAGGTACATGAGGCAGCCAACATGCTCTGGGTACGGGCCACTCGGCTCTACGGACTCATCCGAAGGCAGAGCTGAGAGCGAGTGGCGAGTAGACAGAGGAGTGGCCTGAGGCGAGGAGTACGTGAAGTCGAAGCGCTGAAGAACCTGCTGCACCATGTGTGACTGAGTCAGGGTAATGGTGCGCTGTGCTCTGTCCCAGGTGATCTGCAAACCAAGGTAGCTGAGCAGTTCACCCAGGTCTGTACCCGTGTGTCTCTTCTGCAGCTCGGACTTCACGTGGGCGAGTCCAGCAGTCTTAGCAGTGGCAAAGACCAAGTCGTCGACGTTCACGAGGATGTAGAACGGCGGCAGAGAGGTGTCGGTGCGCAGAAACAGCGACGGGTCGGCAGTAGAAGGAGCAAACCCAAGAGCCGCAAGCGTAGTCCTCAGTGTGTCGTGCCACTCACGCGGAGCCTGGCGGAGACCGTAGACTGGCCGACGGAGGCTCCACTGGGTACCAGGAGGAAACGACCCAGTCAAGCCAGGAGGGCCGCGCAGCCAGATCTCCTCGTGCAGGCTACCTTGCAGGAAAGTTGTGCTGAAGTCAAGAGAGTGAAGCTCGTAGTTGCGCTGAGCGGCTATTTGCAGCAGCACCCGAAGAGTGGTCATCTTTGGGGTGGGAGAGAAGGTCTGAAAGTAGTCAACTCCCTGCCACTGATTGAAGCCTCGAGCGACGTAACGCGCCTTGAAGACAGGCGGAGAGCGCGGCAGCCGCTTCACCCTGAAAATCCACATGCCACTGACGATGTTCGCCCCAGGTGGGGGAACCTCGTTGACGTAGGTGCCTGTGGACTTCTAGGAAGCCATCTCTGCATCCATGGCCGACTGCCACTGAGAGGAGTAGGGACCCTTGATCGCCTCAGCTTACGATCGAGGAGTCGGGATGTCTGCTGCATCCGGGTCTCCCTCAGGGGCAATCAGCGTGGACACGAGATGGGGCAAAGCAGCAGCAAAGCACTGGAACTCCTTCTGCCTGTCCTCAAGGACGTCCGCGCTAAGAGCACACTCACCCCCGACGGACGGAGGACAGACAGACTCAGACTTAGCAACGAGACTGGCAGCGTAGTCTAGACGACAGCGAGCAGCGAACACATGTGAACAGACATTGGTGAACTGCGCAGCTACCTTGGCTTACAGATCACCCGGGACAGAGCACGCCGCACCATTAACCTGACTCAGTTTTGCATGGTGCAACAGGTCCTTCATAGGTCACGCAGACGCTTGGAGCTCGTGCTTGGAGGGTGGCGTTCAGTGGTCCTCACAGGTCACGCAGACGCTTCTTGGGCTGACGACCAGGCTACGCAGCGGTCGTCGCAGGGTTACACCTCAGCCTTGGTTCCGGCTCTGTTTCATGGCTGTCTACCCGCTCATCTTCTTATCTCGGCTCCAGTTGTGAGGCTGAGATCGATGCGGGGGCCATGGCTGCACAGGAGCTACGCTGGCTCACCTACCTGCTGAATGACCTAGGAGAGCCGCCTCGTTCTCCTCCAGTTTTGTACGTAGACAACAAGGCCATGCTGGCCTTGTGTCGGGAGCACAGACTGGAGCACACAACGAAGCACATTGCTCTTCGCTACTTCCTGGCTCGTGAGCTGCAGCAGCGTGAGCTTGCTTTGCTTTGCTTGACTGGTCTTGTGACCTCTTGTTCTCCCCCACTTTGCCTATGGGGGTGTGTCAAACTTATATGCTATTGTCTGTGTAGGCTGTAGTGGGGTAGACAGTATGGGGTACAACACTTTTAGGTTTTCCTACTTGTACCCACCTGTTTCCTACTAAATACATTCCTCATTCTTTCACACCATGACGTTCCGAAAACAAATTCGAACATACAAATGTGACAGCGTGTTCTCCAGGTGACGCCCTCCTTGTTCAAACAAGCGCCTTGTTCGAACATGCGACGTCGCCCAAAATCAGGTGATGGCATGAGGCAACGAATCCAACGTTTGAGGGTTTGTCAGCCTCTACAAATAGTCCAAAAAGTTATTCATATTCAATGCGAAGCGTTGCGCGGCTGATCAATCAAATGCCTCGTCCTTGCGGAAATTCTGTCACCTAGGTCTGGGCGTTTGAACAACTCTGTTCAAATGTGCAACGTGAATCGCTATGCGCCCAATGTGACAGCGTTGTTCGGATGGGCGACAATTCCGTCATGCGACGGTGTAAAAGCCCTTGCACAGCGTGGCGAAAAATGTAACATTTCGCCTGTTCGAACAAGAGTGTTGTTCGAACAGCGAGGTGATACGCCCTAAATATCAAGCAGGAGGGTGCATGGGTTGCGGGGGCATGGGTGCGGGACACAGGGCTGATGGGGGGGTGTTTGGGGTGACAAGGGAGCACCGAATCGACACTGTCGGGGGAGGGCAGATGAGTTTGACAGACACTGTGCGTGTCTGTGTGTATGTGTGTCTATGTGTGTGTGTATGTGTGTGTGTGTGTGTTTGTGTGTGTGTGTGTGTGTGTTGCGGAGATAACTACTACAACGGGAGCTAGACTACGAGCTAGGCACGGGTGCTCGTGTGACCTCTGCGTTCGTTGTTCCTTAGTCGTTTTCCTAGTGCACACACTGCTTGCTAGTTCACGGGACAATTCGGCAAGAGTTTTACTATAGAAAGTTGACAAGAGTAGTACAATCAATTTGGCATAGCAAGACTATATCAGAGCTAGGATGCAAGTCGGTCATTTGTCAGCGCAGCATGGCCGACCACGTGCTGGCACGACTTGGTCGACCACGCTCAAGCAGTGCAGAGTCGTGGCTTGCCAACATTGGAAGTCGACGGCGTGCCAACGACGCAGACTAACGGCGTGCCGACGTCGCAGGTCGACGGCGTGCCAACGTTGCATCCGCAGAACAGTAGCGCACTTGCTTTGCTGGTGCTTGCAAATGATTGGTGTGTCGTGCCTTGTCACCTCCACAGTGCACGCACCAAATCGTCCTCGTGCTGACGATTACGCCTGATCCGCCACGTCGACCCCGGGATACGAACACCTAGGCGATTGTCGCTTGCCTTCGCAAAACCCCGTCACTCAGATAACCAGGTCGACCGGGTAACCACGTCAACCAGCTGCTCCTTTACGTGGTCGTTGATCACCCAAGACGACAACCACTTCCAGTCGACCTTACCAGGTCAACCACACCCTTGGTCGACCAGCTCTAGGTCGACCAGCACATCTGTCAGCCGACCACACCCAGTCGGCTACCCCAAGTTGACGTCACCAAGTCGGCGCCACTTCTACGTCGGTGCCAACTTCCAGGCTGACCTCTTGAAGTCAGCGACCTCCCAAGTCGGCGACCTCGCAAGTCGGCGACCTCTTAAGTCGGCGACCTTGCAAGTAGGCATTCTTGCAAGCTGGCGACCTTGCAAGTCGGCAACCTTGCAAGTCGGCGCCGACTTCCAGGTCAACGCGCCACATCGCCGACCACCAGTTGAAGTCGGCTGCGAGCTTCCCATGTCAGCGGCATTGCAGTGGCCCTGTGCAAGTCGACCAAACCCGTCGACCGGCTTGCCCAAATCAGCGTCGCCCGGTGCTGCAAATCAGCTGTACCTCTCGTACACCCAACCACGAATTCGGCTCCGCCCAAGCGAGGACGGGGCCAACAACAACTCCCGTTGACACTCCTCTGCCGCGTTCACGCTTGGGCCCCCCGCACCAGCCATGCAGGAGGGCATGGCACGTACTGTTGCACGTCATTGTCCCCTTCGCCCACGTCGGCCAAGCGCACCTGGCCAATGGCAACGGAGCACCGGTTGAACGCCGGATAGTGCAGCACCTTTGTCAGGATGTCGGTCGGCTGCTCAGCGGTCAAGATGTACTTCATTGAGAACTTCCCACGCTTCCCCATGTGCCGCAGCCAGGCTTGTCGCCGCTCCATGTGCTTGAGGTTGCCAGTCAACCCGGCGCCCTTGGCGACTTTGATGGCCAACACGTTGTCCACCCGAAGGACAGTCGACTTCCCGGCGTCCAGCTGCCAAAACCCTGCAAGGAGGAAGCAAAGACGACGTCCCTCCATGCCGGCTTCCGTGGCCGCCACGTACTCCGACTCGGTCGACGACAGCGTCGCGCACTTGATGCGCTGGCTTGATTAGGAGACTGTGGCCCCTCCGTAGATGAACACATAGCCGCCCGTGCTCGTCCGGCCCTGTTTGTCTCCGGCGTCGTCGGCGTCCACGTAGTCGACCAGCTCCAGCGACTCAGGTCCACCACCGAACTCCACAGCGGTGTCGCGAGTGTTGGCGAGGTAGGCGAGACAACAGTCGACCTCGTGCCAGTATTGGTCGCTCCTCACCGTGAGCCGACCTTCTGCCGGTACTCCTCTTGTTGCTCCTGTGCGTCCACATTATCGAAGGTGAGCTCGTCATCGGCGTCGACCAAGACAGGCGTCTTCGGAGTGCGCTTGGTCTGCTCCTTGTCAATGAAGCACTTACGCAGCTTGTCGGCATAGCCCTGTTGATGCAGCCACACCTTCCCCGCCAGCCTGTCGCGGACGATCTCCATCCCGAGGTACTTCTGCACCGGCGAGATCTCACGCAGCTCGAAGGCGGACTCCAGCAGCCCCTTCAGCTCCTTCAGCATCTCGGTGTTGCTGTTGGCGGCAAGCAGGTCGTCGACGTAGACCAGCACCCAGCAGGCCACTCCGTCGTCACCGACCTTGAAGTACAAAGCCTCGTCGACCTGGCTCTTCTTCCACCGGCACCGACTCGAACATCATTGAGCACCAAGCACTACAACAGTGGCGATTGCTTCAGCCCGTATAGGCTCTTCAGCAGCTTGCACACCCGGCTGGTTCCGTCGTTGAAGAAATCCGGCTGGGTCATGTACAGCTCCCGTAGGAAGGCATTCTTCATGTCCAGCTGCATCAGGTTGAGGTTGAGGATGGCGATGATGCTGAGGAAGATCTTTAGAGTGACGTAGCAGCCCACCGGCGCAAACGTCTTGTCGTAGTTGGCGCCGTACAACTAGGTGAAGCCCTTCATGACCAGCCTCGCCTTCTCGCACTCGACGGTGTCGTCGACGTGATACTTCGTCGTCAACACCCACCGATTCTTCATGATGTTCACTCCCGGCAGGCGTTCGACCAGCTCCCAAGTGCCCATGTTGATGAGGCTACGGATCTCCTCCTCCATGGCGGCCTTCACCGCCGGGCCCTTCCAGCTCACCAACGCCACCTTCACCGTCATCGTCGCGATGTCCCAATGGTGCTCGGGGTCGGCATGCATGTCGGGTTCGAGCTCCGGAAACTCCTCATCCTCCTCGGCGTCGTCATATGCCAGGTCGTCATCATCCACGTCATACACCGTGGTGAAGGCAGCGGGGACGAAGAAGTCCGGTGGCCTCCGAAGTCGGCCTGACTTCCTAGGTTCAGGCCAAACCTCCACCACGTCGCTATCGGTGGACTTCTCCCCTTTGTCACCGGCTTCGCTGCCCTTGCCATCCTGCTGCACCTCAGTCAACTTCCTGGCCGACCTCTCCCCTGTGGTCGGCTCCTCTGCCGACTGCCTGGTTGCCAACTGCTCCGTGGTCGGCTTTACCGCTGCCTGCTTTTCTGTCGGCTCCTGCCGTGCTGCCTGCTTTGCCGACTTCACCCAAGTCGGCTCCTCCTCCTCCTCGACCTGCTCCTCCCCTGTCAACGTCGACTTCACTCCCACGTCGACTTGCTGCTCGTCACGTCGGCCATTGACTGCCCTTGGCTGGCGCCAAAGGCGACGTCCCACAACTCCCCTCATCGCCGAAGGCCAACACAGAAGTCAGACCGCGCATGTTGGCCACGAGGGGAGGGGCAGGGGTCGGAGGGGGAGGGGAAGAGGAAGGAGAACGGATGACCTCGGCGTCCTCGTCAGCAAGCTCACCGACCTCGGCGAGCAAAGGGAGCGATGCCGTTGAGGTGTCCGTCGGCGGGGTGGTCGGTGTCCGTCCCGACGCCGGCCCGAGCTCCGACTTCCACACCTCCAGCGACATATCCTCGTCGAACACCACGTCCGACGTGGTGACCACCCGGTTATCGGCGATGTCGAGCAGCTCCCAGCCCTTGCTCTCCACCGACACACCGAGGTGAAGGCCCCACTTGGCCTTTGGCTTCAGCTTTCTGCCGCACTACTGCTTGGGGACCAAGAACTGTGCCATATAGCCCCACACCTGTGCCAACGACAGGTCGGGTTTCTGCCCGGTGAGCAGCTGGTACGCCGTGGTCCCCGGCGGCAGCGTCGACCTCTCAAGGCAGTTGCTGACCCAGACGTCCTGTTGCAGAGCGAGGTACCACCAGTGGTGCTGCACGCCCATATGTAGCAGCATCGTCACCATCGACTCCACCCCCGTCCTCATCTCCCACTCCGCCATCGCCATCGCCACGGTGCCTCTAGAAAAGCTGATCAGCCCGGCCATCTCCCACTGGGGCTCGATGGCTTCCTTCCAGGTGAGTATATCTGGTCGACCAATGAGCGGTGGGGTGACCAAGATCCTGTCCGACGTAAACTTGAAGTAGCCGTAGCTCGGTGCAATCCCGCCCGCCGTCACCTGGGCCGCCAACATCTGCGACAATCCGCTTCGTCGACCTCCGACGTCGCCCTACAGGCCCCGACGACTGCATCCATCGCGCTTGAACGCCACCGACTTCATCGGCGTAAATCACACCACCTTGCCTCGACGTGCCTCCCGCACTGCTGCCGACTTGGCCACCACCGGCGTTGACTCCCACGTCGACGCCGCCCTCAGTGTTCACCGGTCGAGGAGAGGCAGGCCGAGAAGGGTGCTCCGTCACCCACACAGGGCGGATGCCAGCCTCGACGACTGCCCAGGGGAGGTTGCCGTACTCGGTAGCCTTATGACGTCTCCTCGCATTCTCCAGCCGTGCCTCCAGGGTGTCCACCACCTCTGCGTCACCTACGGCGACTACCATAGTGACTACCGCACAGATGCCGGCCTACAACACGCAATAGGTAAGTGACCACTACGCCGACCAGACTGAAACATAAGTCGTGTGCCGTCTACGCTCACCACGCCATGCGGAGATAACTACTACAGCGGGAGCTAGACTACGGGCTAGGCACGGGTGCTCGTGTGATCTCCGCATTCGTTGTTCCTTAGTCGTTTTCCTAGTGCACACACTGCTTGCTAGTTCACGGGGCAATTTGGCAAGAGTTTGTCAAACTCTTATGCTATAGTCTGTGTAGGCTATATTGGAGTAGACAATATGGGGTACAACACTTCTAGGTTTTCCTACTTGTACCCACTTGCTTGCTAGTTCATTCATTCCTCATTCTTCACATGGTATAGAGCAGGTTCCCAAGTGGGAACGCTTCCTTGGGCCCACCACTGAATTTTTCCTTTCTGACCGGAGCGACAAACGCTCCTGCCCGAGGCGCGCCTATTTTGCCGCCCTCTCCAGGCCCCTAGTGGTCGCTAGCGGCCTCGTCGCCGCCCCCCACGTGGCCCCGTCGCAGCCCCTAGCGGCCCCGTCTCTGCCCCTAGCGGCCCCGTCGCAGCCCCTAGCGGCCCCGTCATCGCCCCTACGCGGCCCCATCGCCACTCCTGCGTGGCCCCGACGCCGCCCCTAGCGGCCCCGTCGCCACCTCTCACCCTAGGCGGCCCCGTCGCCGCCCCTACGCGGCCCCGTCGCCACTCCTACGCGGCCCCGTCGCCGCCCCTAGCGGCCCCGACGCCGCCCCTATCGGCCTCGTCGCCGCCTCTCCCCCTAGGCGGCCCCGACGCCGCCCCTACGCGGCCCCGTCGCCGCCCCTACGCGGCCCCGTCGCCGCCCCTAGCGGCCCCGTCGCCGGCCCTAGCGGCCCCGTCGCCGTCTCTCACCCTACGCGGCCTCGTCGCCGCCTCTCACCCTACGCGGCCCCGTCGCCGCCCCTAAGCGGCTCCGCTACCGCTCCTAAGCGGCCTCAACGCCGCCTCTCACCCTACACGGCCCCGACGCCGCCTCTACGCGGCCCTGACGCCGCCCCTGGCGGCCCCGTCGCCGCTCCCCTCCCTACGCGGCCCCGTCGCTGCCCCTAGCAGCCCCAACGCCGTCTCTACCGAGCAGTCCAGCAGCAGAGCCGCCGAGCCGCCCAGCAGCCGAGCCGCCTAGCCGCCGAGCCGCACGGCAGTCGAGCCGCCCAGCAGCCGAACCGCTGAGCCGCCCGACAGCCGAGCCGCCCAGCCGCCGAGCCGCTCGACAGCCGAGCCGCCCAACAGCCGAGCCGCCGAGCAGCCCGACAGCCGAGCCACCCAACAGCCAAGCCGCTGAGCCACCGAGCCGCTGAGCCACCGAGCCGCCCTGCCGTCGGGCCGCTACTCGTCCTACCGGCGCGCCCTGGCCCTACTTACTAAGACTGGTGAGCTCACTCCTTGCTAGACCTGTGGTGCCATGGCTACCCCCAGTGTCCTTACCTTTGATACTGAGGGTCGTGCTGTTGACTTTGAGGTCTAGGTCGATGACCTCCAGCTGTTCCTCCAGTGTGATAGGGCAGACAGCCTCTCTCTATTCAACCACACCTCTGGTGCCTCCCGTGCCCCGCCTGCTACTGCTGACAGCAGTGTTAGCTCACAGTGGGCGACACACGATCCTGCTGCCCGTCTTGCTGTGCGTCGCCACTTACCGGCCACTGAGCGTGCACACTTTAGCCAGTACAAGAGTGCTCAGACCTTGTACGACGCTGTAGTTGCACGCTACTCTTCCCCTGCCACTGCTGCACTGAGCCGCCTCATGCTACCGTACCTCTTCCCTGACCTTGCTGCCTTTCCCACTGTCGCTGACCTCATTACGCACCTTCGCACTAGTGACACTCGCTAGCGCGCTGCGCTTCCTGCTGAGTTCTGCGCCAAGAACCCCCCCCTAATGTACATCACCCCCTACTACATAGTCATCCGGCTCCCTGACTCTCTTTGCTTAGTCAGGGACCACTTCCTCTCAGTTTGCCCCGCCACACTCACTGTTGACCTCCTCGAGGAGCGCCTCCTAGTAGTAGAGACAAGCATAGTCGCTGTAGGAGCCTCTCGTGGTAACCCTCGCACCCCCGTCCTTGAGGGGTGTTCCCCCTCCCCCCTCTTGCCCTCTATTGCTTCTGCTGCTGCTGCCGACCTAGTTGGATTCTACAGGGTCGGCGCTGCATCTGCCCCTAGCGGGCGACGCCGCACCGACAAAGGCAAGGGGGGGAAGGGAGCTGAAGGGGCTAGCGGGGGCGGTGGAGGCGGTGGTGGCGAGAGTGGAGGGGGTGGGGGTGGTGGTGGGAGTGGTGGCGGCGGTGGTGGTGGCAGTGGCAGCACTGGAGGCGGAGGAGGCGGCGGTGGTGGCAGAGGGAGCGGAGGTGGCGGAGATGGCGGAGGCGGCGGAGGTGGCGGAGGCGGCGGAGGAGGCGGAGGCGGCGGCGGCGGTAGAGCTGGGCGCGATTCTGCGCAGAGGAGTGGGTCCGGTGGTGGTCCGCGCCAGCAGCAGCAGCGCATTCGTGAGACCCTGTCCCCTCAGCAACTTCATGAGTGGTATGCTACACGTCAACACGGTGGGGGTACTGGCCCTACAATTACGTTCTCCGTACCGGCGACCGCGTTGGTGAGCAGTGCGGGGGCCCGCACTCCACCTAGGGTTTCGGTCAGCTGACGGACGCGTGGCGTCACCAGTTCCCTGAGGCGTAAGAGATCCCTCGCTGGGGAGATCTGTCTAGGGCGGGGGTTGCCATCTTTGATCTTGACTATGATGCTATTCTTGCTGCCATGTATGCTGTGACTGTTAGTGTTGAGGGTGACTGCTACCTGTGTGTTCCGCGTGACCCGGGCATTGAGGGTGCTGCTCTAGGTGCTGGTGAGGCTGCTGCTCCAGGTGCTAGTGCGTCTGCTGCCCCAGGTGCTAGTGCGTCTGCTGCCCCAGGTGCTGGTGAGTCCGCTCTCTCAGGTAATACGTCGGCTCAGGCCTTCCACACTTTCACCCTTGACTCGGGTGCGTCCCGCTCCTTCTTTCGAGACCGCACCACCCTTACGCTGAACAGTCGGCCGGTTGCAGTCTCCATGGCAGACCCCTCTGGGGGTCGTGTCCTTGCTAGCTTCTCCACTGTCTTTCCGTGCCCTGCAGCCCCCTCTGGCACCCTGTCAGGTCTCTACCTCCCCACATTCTCTACGAACTTGGTGAGTGGAGCGGACCTACAGGATAGGGGGGTTAACCAGTTCACTCCTGCGAGTCAGCGAGTGACCCACTGCACGTGTGCTCGGACAGGCCGACACTTGGCCACGTTCACCCGTCGGCCAGGGTCGAGCCTGTACACCCTTACTACTGAGTCTCCTCCGGCTGCTGAGTCTGCCCAGGTAGCTGCGTCGAGTCAGGTGTTTGCTGCAGCGTCCAGGTCCGGTCCTGGGTCTGCTCCCTGCTCGTGTCGTCTGCTGTCCCACCAGACTCTCCTTTGGCACCACCGCCTTGGTCACCCCTCCCTGCCTCGTCTCCGAGGCATGGCCTCCCGTGTCCTTGTCTCTGGTCTCTCACGGTCTCTCCCTCCCCTACCTCCGGGGCCTGGCCCTACCTGCGTCCCCTGCGTCGAGGGGCGACAGCGCGCCGCCCCTCGCTCCTCCGGGTTTCCTCCGACAAAGACTCCGCTGCAGACTCTCTACATGGACGTGTGGGGCCCAGCCCGCGTCAGTGCGCAGGGGCGCGAGCGGTACTTCCTGCTGGTGGTTGACGACTACTCGCGTTACACCATTGTCTTCCCCTTGTGCAGCAAGGGTGACGTCAGTGAGGTGCTGATCGACTGGATCCGCACAGCTCGTCTCCAGCTCAGAGAGAGTTTCGGCTCGGACTTTCCTGTTCTGCGTCTGCACTCGGACAGAGGCAGAGAGTTCTCCTCTGCCCGTCTGGGAGCTTTCTGTCGTGCACAGGGCATCCGCCTGACCTTCACGCTTCCGGCCTCTCCACAGCAAAATGGGATTGTTGAGCGCCGCATTGGCATGGTCATGGACGTCGCTCGTACGTCCATGATGCATGCGGCTGCCCCCCATTTTCTGTGGCCGTTTGCGGTTCAGTACGCCGCACATCAGCTCAACCTTCAGCCCTGGGTCTCCTTTGCCGGAGGCCTCCCCTGCCTTGCGATGGACCGAGAAGGTTGGCGATGCGTCTGCGTTTCGGATCTGGGGATCTCGGGCGTTTGTCCGCGACTTGTCTGCGGACAAGCTGTCCCCCCGTGTTGTTCCCTGCGTCTTTCTTGGCTTCCCCCCTGACGTGCCTGGGTGGCAGTTTTACCACCCCACCTCGCGCCGTGTTCTGTCCTCCCAGGACGTAACCTTTGACGAGTCGGTACCTTACTACCGTCTCTTCCCCTACCGCACTACGCCTCTCCCCCCCCCGCCGCTCTTCCTTGCACCAGGTCCTCCCAAGGTAGACCCCCTCCCCCCTCAGGGTCCTACCCCGTCACGTGTGTCCCTGGTGGACGGAGTCGAGCCTGTCGAGGTAGCTGTTGACTTTGGTGCTGCTAGAGGTGCTGAGCCTGCGGGTGCCGGGTCTGGGGGTGCTGAGCCTGGGGGTGCTGAGACTGGGGGTGCTGAATCTGGGCGTGCTGAGACTGGGGGTGCGGAGCCTGGGGGTGCGGAGCCTGGAGGTGCGGAGCCTGGGGGTGCTGGGTCTGCTCGTGTGGCTGCCGGTAGTGCTTCGTCGAGGCGGGAGCCGCTCTCTCCGCAGGAGCTGTGCGAGTGGTTTGCCCGCCGCTGGAGACGTGCTGCTGAGACTGGGGGTGCTGCTGGAGCTACTGGAGTTGGTCTTGCTGGAGCTGCTGGCGGTGCTTGTGCTGCTGGAGCTGGAGGTGCTCGGGGTGTTGGCGCAGGTGTTTCTACTTATGCTGGTGCGTCTGGTGGTGCTGCTGAGGCTGTTGGTGCTAACGGTCCTACTGGAGTTGGTGCTGCTGGAGTTGGAGCTGCTGGGGATGTTGGCGCTGGCAGTGCTGCTGGCGCTGGTGCTTCTGAGGGTGCTGGAGTTGGCGCTCTTGGAGCTGGAGGTGCTGCTGGCGCTGGTGCTGCCGCTAGGGGTACTTGTGCCGTCCTTGCTGGTTCTGGAGGCATTGAGCGGCCGAGGCCGTACTTCGTTCTGCTCCTGGAGCAGGTTCTTGGTCTCCCGCCCTCTCCTGGTCCTGCTCCTTCCTTAAAGTGTCCACAGCCTGTCCAGTCACAGTCACAGATACAGCCCGCCTCCCCGCTACCTGCTCCTTCTCCCTACACTGGTCCTACAAGAGGTCTTGCTGAGCGTCGTGAGCCTGCGTCTCGTCCTACGTTGCATGTTCGTGCTGCTCGCACTAGTGGTCGTACTGCGCGTCCGCGTCCTCGTGCAGTCCTTGGCATACACCAGATGGCACTGCGTCCTTCCACGGCTCCTCTGCATGGCCCTTTGCCGTCTCCTCCAGAGTCCTCTCTTCCTACTCTTGCTGACCCGGAGTCTGACTCCCTTCGTGCTGCTAGTCCTTTGCTCACACGCCTCCTTGCTACTGTTGTCACTGACCCTTCCTTTGAGTCCATTGCTGCATCTGCCCTAGTTGCTGAGCTTGTTGAATTCGCTGCTCGCTGTCGTCTAGACCACGCTGCTAGTCTTGTTTCTGAGTATGAGTCTGTCTGTCCTCCGTCCGTCGGGGGTGAGTGTGCTCTTAGCACGGAAGTCCTTGAGGACAGGCAGGAGGAGTTCCAATGCTTTGCTGCCGCTTTGCCCCATCTCGTGTCCATGCTGATTGCCCCTGAGGGAGACCCGGATGCACCAGACATCCCGACTCCTCGATCGTACGCTGAGGCAATCGAGGGTCCCTACTCCTCTCAGTGGCAGTCAGCCATGGACGCAGAGATGGCTTCCTGGAAGTCCACAGGCACCTGGGGCGAACATTGTCAGTGGCATGTGGATTTTCAGGGTGAAGCGGCCGCCGGGTTCTCCGCCTGTCTTCAAGGCACGTTACGTGGCTCGAGGCTTCAGTCAGCGGCAGGGAGTTGACTACTTTCAGACCTTCTCTCCCACCCCGAAGATAACCACTCTTCGGGTGTTGCTACACATAGCCGCTCAGCGTGACTACGAGCTTCACTCTCTTGACTTCAGCACAACTTTCCTGCAGGGCAGCCTGCACGAGGAGATCTAGCTGCGCCACCCTCCTGACTTCACTGGGTCGTTTCCTCCTGGTACCCAGTGGAGCCTCCTGCGGCTAGTCTACGGTCTCCGCCAGGCGCCACGTGAGTGGCACGACACACTGAGGACTACACTTGTGGCTCTTAGGTTTGCTCCTTCTACAGCCAACTCGTCCCTGTTTCTGCGCACCGACACCTCTTTGCCGCCGTTCTACATCATCGTGTACGTCGACGACTTGGTCTTTGCCACTGCTGACACTGCTGGACTCGCCCACGTGAAGTCCAAGCTGCAGAAGAGACACACGTGCACAGACCTGGGTGAACTGCACAGCTACCTTGGCTTGCAGATCGCCTGGGACAGATCACCTTGGCTCTGCAGCGGTCGTCACAGGGTTACACCTTCAGCCTTGGCTCCGGCTCTGTTTCGTGGCGGTCTACCCGCTCGTCTTCTGTGTTCAGCTCCAGCTGTGAGGTTGAGATCTACGCAAGGGCCATGGCTGCACAGGAGCTACGCTGGCTCACCTACGTGCTGACTGACGTAGGGGAGCCGCCTCGTTCTCCTCCAGTTCTGTACGTAGATAACAAGGCCATGCTGGCCTTGTGTCGGGAGCATAGACTGGAGCAGAGAACGAAGCATATTGCTCTCCGCTACTTCCTTGCTCGTGAGCTGCAGTAGCGTGGTCGGCTCCGCCTCACCTACGTGGCCTCTGAGGCTGCTGATATCTTCACCAAGGCCCTTCCCCCTTGTGATCATCAGTGCTTCTGTACTTTGCTAGGTCTTGAGCCTACCTGGCCTCACTTGCTCACTTCTTGATCTTGTTTGTACTGTCCTCTTTCTATACCTGCACTTGCTTGTTTACCTTTATATATATATGATCTTGCATGTGAACTGGCCTTGTGGCCTTACTCTTGTGCTGAGACTGTGTGGTGACTTTGTGATCCACCCTGAGCTTGCTTTGCTTTGCTTGATTGGTCTTGTGACCACTTGTTCTCCCCCACTTTGCCTATGGGGGTGTGTTAGAACATTATAGCTTATACATTTGTGTAGGCTGTAGTGGGGTAGCCCACAAGGGGTACAACCCAATTAGGGTTAGTACTTGTACCCAACTCTTTCATAGCTCAATCATTATCTCGTTTCAATCTTCACAGTCGGCGATCTTGCAAGTCGGCGCCGACTTCAAGGTCAACGCGCCACATCGTCGACCACCACTTGAAGTCGGCCGCCGACTTCTCAAGTCGGCGGCATTGCATTGGCCCCGTGCAAATCGACCAAACCCGTGGACCGGCTCGCCCAAGTCGACGTCGCCCATTGCTGCAAGTCGGTTGTACCTCCCGTACACCCAACGACGACGTCGGCTCCACCCAAATAAGGACGGGGCCAACAACAAATCCAGTTGACATGTGTGTGTGTGTGTGTGTGTGTTTGTGTGTGTGTGTGTGTGTGTGTGTGTGTGTGTGTGTGTGTGTGTGTGTGTGTGTGTGTGTGTGTGTGTGTGTGTGTGTGTGTGTGTGTGTGTGTGTGTGTGTGTGTGTGTGTGTGTGTGTGTGTGTGTGTGTGTGTGTGTTGTGTGTGTGTGTGTGTGTGTGTGTGTGTGTGTGTGTGTGTGTGTGTGTGTGTGTGTGTGTGTGTGTGTGTGTGTGTGTGTGTGTGTGTGTGTGTGTGTGTGTGTGTGTGTGTGTGTGTGTGTGTGTGTGTGTGTGTGTGTGTGTGTGTGTGTGTGTGTGTGTGTGTGTGTGTGTGTGTGTGTGTGTGTGTGTGTGTGTGTGTGTGTGTGTGTGTGTGTGTGTGTGTGTGTGTGTGTGTGTGTGTGTGTGTGTGTGTGTGTGTGTGTGTGTGTGTGTGTGTGTGTGTGTGTGTGTGTGTGTGTGTGTGTGTGTGTGTGTGTGTGTGTGTGTGTGTGTGTGTGTGTGTGTGTGTGTGTGTGTGTGTGTGTGTGTGTGTGTGTGTGGTGTGTGTGTGTGTGTGTGTGTGTGTGTGTGTGTGTGTGTGTGTGTGTGTGTGTGTGTGTGTGTGTGTGTGTGTGTGTGTGTGTGTGTGTGTGTGTGTGTGTGTGTGTGTGTGTGTGTGTGTGTGTGTGTGTGTGTGTGTGTGTGTGTGTGTGTGTGTGTGTGTGTGTGTGTGTGTGTGTGTGTGTGTGTGTGTGTGTGTGTGTGTGTGTGTGTGTGTGTGTGTGTGTGTGTGTGTGTGTGTGTGTGTGTGTGTGTGTGTGTGTGTGTGTGTGTGTGTGTGTGTGTGTGTGTGTGTGTGTGTGTGTGTGTGTGTGTGTGTGTGTGTGTGTGTGTGTGTGTGTGTGTGTGTGTGTGTGTGTGTGTGTGTGTGTGTGTGTGTGTGTGTGTGTGTGTGTGTGTGTGTGTGTGTGTGTGTGTGTGTGTGTGTGTGTGTGTGTGTGTGTGTGTGTGTGTGTGTGTGTGTGTGTGTGTGTGTGTGTGTGTGTGTGTGTGTGTGTGTGTGTGTGTGTGTGTGTGTGTGTGTGTGTGTGTGTGTGTGTGTGTGTGTGTGTGTGTGTGTGTGTGTGTGTGTGTGTGTGTGTGTGTGTGTGTGTGTGTGTGTGTGTGTGTGTGTGTGTGTGTGTGTGTGTGTGTGTGTGTGTGTGTGTGTGTGTGTGTGTGTGTGTGTGTGTGTGTGTGTGTGTGTGTGTGTGTGTGTGTGTGTGTGTGTGTGTGTGTGTGTGTGTGTGTGTGTGTGTGTGTGTGTGTGTGTGTGTGTGTGTGTGTGTGTGTGTGTGTGTGTGTGTGTGTGTGTGTGTGTGTGTGTGTGTGTGTGTGTGTGTGTGTGTGTGTGTGTGTGTGTGTGTGTGTGTGTGTGTGTGTGTGTGTGTGTGTGTGTGTGTGTGTGTGTGTGTGTGTGTGTGTGTGTGTGTGTGTGTGTGTGTGTGTGTGTGTGTGTGTGTGTGTGTGTGTGTGTGTGTGTGTGTGTGTGTGTGTGTGTGTGTGTGTGTGTGTGTGTGTGTGTGTGTGTGTGTGTGTGTGTGTGTGTGTGTGTGTGTGTGTGTGTGTGTGTGTGTGTGTGTGTGTGTGTGTGTGTGTGTGTGTGTGTGTGTGTGTGTGTGTGTGTGTGTGTGTGTGTGTGTGTGTGTGTGTGTGTGTGTGTGTGTGTGTGTGTGTGTGTGTGTGTGTGTGTGTGTGTGTGTGTGTGTGTGTGTGTGTGTGTGTGTGTGTGTGTGTGTGTGTGTGTGTGTGTGTGTGTGTGTGTGTGTGTGTGTGTGTGTGTGTGTGTGTGTGTGTGTGTGTGTGTGTGTGTGTGTGTGTGTGTGTGTGTGTGTGTGTGTGTGTGTGTGTGTGTGTGTGTGTGTGTGTGTGTGTGTGTGTGTGTGTGTGTGTGTGTGTGTGTGTGTGTGTGTGTGTGTGTGTGTGTGTGTGTGTGTGTGTGTGTGTGTGTGTGTGTGTGTGTGTGTGTGTGTGTGTGTGTGTGTGTGTGTGTGTGTGTGTGTGTGTGTGTGTGTGTGTGTGTGTGTGTGTGTGTGTGTGTGTGTGTGTGTGTGTGTGTGTGTGTGTGTGTGTGTGTGTGTGTGTGTGTGTGTGTGCATGTTCGTGTGTGTGCATGTTCGTGCGTGTGTGTGGAAGCGAATGCAGGAGGTGTTGGGGGGCGATAAGGGAGCACCGAATTGACACTGTGGTGTGAGAGCAAGTGGGTTGCGATTGAATATGAGGCATGTGGGTGCAGATTGGTGCCGGTCGCTTGAAAGGGTATGTGTGCGGGAACCAGGGCGAATGCAGGAGGTGTTTTTGAATGGTGGGAGAGTTGTTGCAGGTGGGTGCAGGTGGGTTGAAGAGGGGATTCTTGCAGAACAAAGGGCTAATGCAGGTGGGTTGGGTGGAAGGGTGGCAGGGTGGTTGCAGGTGGGATGACCCGAAGGGGCAATTTCTGATGCGCCTCAAAACGTGATTGAGGCGCCTCGAGAATAGGGTGGTTGCATGTTAGATGACGAGGGATGGCCCAGATGGGCGCGCGACTTAGGTGATTGGGTGATGGGGCGAATGTAAGAGGTGTTTTGGGTGATAAGTGAGCACCAGACCAATACTGTGGGAACTGAGGCGGGTGCGGGTGGGATGAGGAGGTTTGGGGGGATAAATAAAACACAAGGCTGACCTATGTGGGAATGGGCAAGTGGGTTGGGGATGAAACGCCTCGGTACATGGTGTTTACGTCGATGGGGCTTGCCTGCCAGCGTGCGAGGGCATGGTGTGTTCTTGAGGCGCCCGAGAAGTCTGCATGGTGCGTTTGAGGGATTGCTGTGCATGATCTTCCTGCACCGTGGTCCCTTTCCCGTCAGTCACGCTGATTCTTATGCTGATGACTGCCCGATTTGATCATGCTGCCACAGCCTGTAATCCGGTCCAAGTTATAAAAAAGCAGCTTTGGGCAGTTCCACAAATTACTGCTTGTTGATGCTTGTGCTGCTGCTGCAGCTGCTGATGATGATGATGATGATCATGCTTCCGTCTGTCTTCCTCTCTCCCCTCTTGCGGACTAGGAAGGACTCTCAAGGCAACAAGTCTTTGACAGCGCGGATCACTTTCCCTCACACTCCCTTCCGTCGCACTCCCTCTTTTTACACTCTCCTCCCTTCCACTCTTCGCCGCTGTACTCTTCCCTATATCATTTTCCCCATGCATACAAGGCGGGGGACGCTCAAGGCGACTAGTCCCTAGCAGAAAGAAGTGCTCGCACTCCCTTCCCTCACACTCCTTCCCTCCACTCTTCTCTGCCCCACTCCCCTCCTGCAGACCAGCGACGTTCAAGGTGGCAAGTCCCCATCAGGGCAAATCACTCTGGTTCAGCTGAAGGAATTGCTCTCTTTAGATGGCCTGGGCAGTGGAGACAGCAGCATTAGCAGCAGTAGCAGTCGCACCCTTGCAATTGTCGGGGTTGAGTCCTTGGCTACCCGGTTTTCCGTTGATGCTTCGCTATTGGCCAAGGTTCTCGCACATGTGTGCATGCCCATCCCTGAAGCATGATGGGACTGATAGGATGTGGTATCGCAACATTACAATACACGAGTCTTACATGCAATATACACTTGTTACCCACTTATTACTTGGTGATGCACTGTTGGTCAAACCTATGTTGTGAACATGTTTTTACAGATTGTCTAACAACTATATTGAGTATGTGCTAGTGACCATTGAAGTTGTTGCACCACCCTCAGTACCGTATGTGCCTTTTCAGAGAAATCTGCATTATTCATACATTGTTTTGTACTAGCTGAAATCAGTAGTTGCTACTTTGTACGTGTAGCGAGTCGAGGAGTCTGCCTCACCACATTCTGTTCCATCCCATCCAAACCGTATTTGGCGGAGCCCCACTTGAGCCCCACTCCATGGATTAGATTCTCAGAAGAGTCTAGCTGGCTTCAGGTGGCTGCCGCTCATTCGGTAAAGGCCAGCTGTCAAGTACTGCCAAGCATTTGCTGCCCAGTCGAAGGATGTCCCCATCGCAATTGCAGCGGACTACTTGCAGGTTTGTTTCTTCCTCACTCAGTTCTGTGGTCGGGGACAAACGCGATTGATTTCGCATCACATCGTCCACAAATGGGAAAATGGGTGACGTGTAGCAACGAAGCTGCTCTCCAAGAAAATGTGAGGCAGGGAGGGAAGAGTAGGGAGGGGTGATTGGGGATTGCAGGGTGTTTTTCTATAATCAGGCTTTCCTGCCCGGACGCCACCACCTCGACATTTTTCTCTACCACAGCCGTGTCCATATCCAATTCCTCGTGGCAGAACCACGATTTTTCAACAAACGTATGCACTAACAAGGGTACAGCACCGCCTCCTGGCCACTTCAGTAGTGCCCTCTGTGTCGCTTGCACAATTTCGCCAGGTGCTCGCTATACTCGCCAATACCCCCCCCGCCTGCCCAAAAGCTCGTTAGATATGATTGACGAGGGAAACTGTTACCTCGTTTCGAACGCGATCAGAGCACTGTTGATTCGTGTGGCGGAGAACGTGACATCCGAAGGTCGACATCCGTTGACATCCGATGTCGGTAAATCCTGACGGCTGGAACTCTCGATCCGAGGGTTGACATTACCGACATCCATCGACATCCATTCGACGCTTCACTTCGGCACGCTCTTAGGTACAATGATTATTTTTAAGCCCAGAGACACGCGCCTGCACTAAAAACCCCGAAATGAACGAACTGGACACGCCCTAAACTCTTCAAAGACCCGTCTTCACCCTGACTTCACTTCGACCCAGCCTGAGCCCACCACACCAGCAAAGACTGATGGCTTGTTGAAATTGCTGATTCGTACGTAACCCTCACTGCCATCGCTCAGACTACGGTAGAGATTAGACCTTGTTCCACTCTCCAACTACTCCAACTCCCTGAAGTGTCACTAGACGACATGCAGATCTGTATGGCCATAGCGATCTGAACTGGGCTGCCTAGGCTCCAAGACAGCCCCGCAGTAGCCGAGGAGCCAAGCTTATCGTAGGCGGTGCATGTTGTTTCCGCCGCCGCAGGCAATGGATTTGCCTTTCGCATTTGTATCGAATCTGATTCTTCCTCAAGCCGCAGACCGTCAGCTTGGGGGCGGGAGAATCAGGATATACGATATGCTCCTCGTCGAGCAAAGGTTATTTGGCAATTTGGATTTTTTGGGAGTATCCTCTCAAGTCGAAATGTATGGGAGACTCCTCAAGGCCTTGTGGGAATTCGAGGTAAGGTTTGCGCGTGCGTGGGGACAGGCAGGAGTGAGCTAGGTCGGATGCGAGAGCGACGCAAAAAAAGGGCCGGCTTTTGAGGTCAAATCCATAGATTTTATTTCCCAAAGACGTATGTTTTGGTTTAGAGCTCCGATCTGTGTAGTGCCGACAGCCTGTCACTGCATGTCGAGTTGTGCACAGCAGTGCTCTCAATTTCACTCGAGGAATCATGGACAAAGCTTATCTTCCCAGTTTTTTGCTTAGCCGCAAACATGGCGGCGTGTACCACTTTCCAAGCTGTGAGTACTGTAGTGCGCTAGTGCGGCAACTGTGAGCCTGACGTAGCTTCCGCACGTCCGATCCGTTCAAAGAACTTATTGGATTACGAACAAGCCTCCACAACATCACAAGCTCCCTCGAGCCTCGCTTATGTTATCTCGGACTCAGATTTAGACACCTATTAGTATATCAGGAGCAAGGAAAGTCTCTGAGTCGCAGCTTGCCATTTCTTTCACTTGGGTTTGCATCAGAGTTTTACTGAGTTCCTACCGCTTTCGCTGCTGTCACATAACGGAATTCTCCTAATCAAGAATTGAAATCATAGTAGCTTGCCGATTTGAGGGATCATCCACCGCTTCTGGAAGTTACTGCTTCTCGTTATGCCCGGTGGAGCTACCATGCATCATTCCGGATCTGTTGGTGCTGTGAGTTCCGAGCGATCCCGGTTCTCCAACGTGAATCGCCGCCTGGAGGCGTGGAATCGCGCGACAAGCTCGCTCAATCCCGCTTTTCAGCCGTCGTCCAATCTCAAGAATCACCCGAAGATATCGAGCATAGCGGGCCGGATTCCCACAGCACCAAGCACCGCCGACTCCAACCGACCTTACTACATCCCCCGCAGAGGGTCACTCCCTGACTTAGCAGCTGCTGTTAGGGATCCTTGGTCCCCCTCCTCCCCACTGGACCAATGTGCTACACCAAGCCCCTCTTCAGGACCCTCTCCGGTCGCTAATCCTGCGCGTGCTCTCAGAGTGTTTGAATCGGCTCAGTCGCGCCAGATCAGTCAGGAGCAGGAGCCCAATCTCTGCTTGGCGGGGAATGAGGCCTCCTGTGGGAATGCCACGTGTGACACACCGAATGGTGCAGCAGACGAGGCGAGGAGTTCTCAGGCAGCGTCTCGTTGCGGACCTGATGGCAATGTGGCGGGGAAAACCGCAAGCAAGAAGAGCGAGTCCCTGCAAAAGCAGGGGAACATCGCGCACAGACGAGGGTTTTCTGTTACGACCCTCGAGAGCTCAGCTAAAACAAGGCGGGAAGACAAGGAACCCGTCAGGAGAGGCCGCAGCAGTTGTGACCTTGGGAATTGGAAGAGGGAGGAGAGCAGCTGTTTTTCCAGCAGAGAATGTGGCTGTATGGCAAGGGGCAGTAGTGCTGGAAGCACCACTGCTGTGTCGCCACTGTGTAAGATAATGTCTACAGCCCCACCTGTGTTTGTGTGGGCTGCTAGAAGGCGGATGGAGAGGAGGGTATCGCTGGGTGAGGCTACACTTGTATGCACAACATCTTTGTAATAATGTGCTTTAAACTTCGACATATGTACAATGGCCTTTGTGTAAATGGTGGAACAAGTGGGTAGATCGCATTTCATGAAACACTGAGCGTGGGAATGATTGGTGAGAGACGTGAGATTGATGGGGGTGAATGAACCGTGAAACAGGGTGACAGGAATGAACATGAAAGCATGAGATGTGTGAGGAGGGGGTTGGCAGGCTGAATCAGTGGAGGGGGGATGGGGAACAGCAGGGAGTCATGGGAGCTATGGGCTGAGTGGAAAAAACCAGAGGAAAACACCAGAGGAAAAAACCAGAGGCAAAAAACCAGCGCCCCCCGCTGCGCCCCCTTAGCCCTCCAGTCCCCCCCCCTCCCCCCCACGCCTAGGAGCCCAGGTCGCGCGCCTGTCGCGCGCCTACCTCACGCTCTGCCGCGCACCTGCCATGCCCTGTTGCGCGCCCTATCATGCCCTGTCACGCCCGCCGCGCACCTGCAGCGCTTTCTGCCGCGTCATGCCACGCACCTTGTCGTGCCCAGTCGCGCCCTGTCGCGACCTATCGCCGCGCCCGCCACCGCGCCTGCTGATGCGAATTGCCATTGTGCCTGTTGCTGCGCCTTGCCACTGCGACTGCTACTGCGCCCTACCGCCGCACACCTATCGGGCCTGCCGGCCAAGCCTGCGCATTCGACTGCTGATTGAACCTAGCGCCCCGCCTGCCGGCCGCGCCTGCCGCCGTGACTGTAGCTAGTGCCCGTTGCCACGCCTTCAGCTTTGGTTTAGGGTTTAGCTTTGCCTGATTGCCTCTGACTGACGTTTCCTCCACCTATGGCTGCCCTCTTTCATCTGCTCGATGCAAAGGGGCGGGCAAATTTCTTTGAGATGTGGCTGCTCCACGTCCAACTCCGCCTGCAGAGCCAGAGCCATGAACGTCCACCTGTACGCCCACATGTCAGGAGAACTATCTGCCCCCAACCGTCCTCCTTCCTTTAGTGCTGAGCCCAACTCGGGGGAGAGGGAGGCGTACCGCATGGCCTAGCTTATGTACTAGGTTTGAGTGTCGCGTGGCGCTTCTGCTCGCCTTGCTCTTAGTCAGCCCATGCCGCCAGCTCAGCGAGTACACTTTCGCCAGGTCGTGGCGACGAAGGAGCGTCTTGATTCTTTTTTTGTTGCTCCACCTCCTCATCTGCAACCCTGGGACGCCTCCTCGTGCCTTTTCTCTTCCCCAATCTCCTTGCTTTCGCCACTGTCGCTGACCTCTCTACCCACCTGCGCTCACTTGATGCTAGCTTCTACAGTACTTGCAATCTTGACCACCTTACTACGCACGCCCTCCCATGTATCTCACCCTCCACTTCATAGCGACCTGCCTCCCTGATTGCCTCGCGCCTGCCCGCGATGCCCTCCTCGTCATGCAACTCGTGCACCATTACGGCTGCCACTGGCGCGGTAGTCCCCCTCATCTTTTAGGGGTGCGACCCGTCTAGCTCCCTACCCCAAATACCTCTCCTGCTATTGTTGAGCCTTCTGTTTCAGTGGATGTTGCAGCTGCCTTTGCTCTCTCTGGTGGGCGAGGACGATACAAAAGTGGTCCTGCTCATGGAGGAGGTGAAGGTGCTGGTACGTCGGGGGGTGCTGATACTGGGAGTGTTGGTTCTGAAGGTGGTGCCGTAAGAAGTACTGTTGCTAGAGGTGCTGTTACTTTGCAGCAGCACCCGCAGCGGCAGCACCATCAACTCTAGGAGTGGGTTTTCCAGCGTCAGTGGGCACCTGCTGGCCTGGGGAGGGGTGGTCGCGGTGGTGGCTTTGACAGTGGGGTGTCACGTGGTCTCCACCCCCCCAATGCCCCCCACCCCCCCCCTCTCCCCCCCCCCCTCCCCCTACCACCCCACCCCCTTGATATGCCATTACCAAATTCAGTCTGGTCCACTACGCGGCACCGTTTGCGGGCATACCGGTCGCTCCACTGCACGCTACTTCCGCCGGCTTGACAACCTCTTTCCCCCCCACTTTGGGCCTACTGTGTCCCCCCAGGACTGGCATACGCTGCTACGTATAGGTCTCGGTGTGTTTGATATTGACATGCCACATATAGGCTTTGTTTTGTTTGCCATGTATGTGGATGACAAGTGTTGCCATATCCTATTAGTCGTATGTACCTAGACTACGTTCTCTTGCCGTATCTAGTGTAGGATCCTCTACAATCTCCTGCGTACGTGCGTCCACTGCTGACTCGTGCCTCTCCTTCACATGAACTTGGTTGGGCACCTCTTGCCACGTTCCTTTGGGAATTTGCGCCAGGTTTGTTCACGCTGCGCACTACGTCCACCCAGGTTTCTGGGTGTGGCCACGTAGCTGCGTCGTGCTCATGTCGGTCGCTCACTCACACATTGCTCTTGTGGCACCACCATCTAGGTCTCCTCACCTTCCCGTGTTTGTACCACCGTGCACCTTTGCATCGAGGGCAGGTAGCGCGCCGCCCCTCACTCCTCCTCAGTTCCTCCTACCACTGCACCTTTCAAACCTTGCCCATGGACGTTTGGTGCACTGCCTCCGTCCATGGGCTGCACTTGGAGTGCTTCTTATTGGTTGTTGTCGATGACTACTCCCGTTACACTATGGTGTTTCCCTTGGAGCAGGATCCGATGTACCTGCCGTTCTTCTCCCATGGCCAGTAGTTGTTCGCAACTAGCGTACCCATCCTGTGCTTTATATGCACTATAACCGTGGTGGCGAGTTTGCCTCCGGTCACCTTGATTAGTTTTGTCGTATAGAGGGCATCACCAAGACATACTCGCTGTCGGAATCGCTGTAGCAGAATGGGGAGCTGAACGGCGCGTTGGCTTGGCTATTGAGATTGCTTGTATCTCCATGATTCATGCTAATGGCCCCCATTTTCTATGACCCTTTGCAATCCGCTACGCCAACTCTCCTCTAGACTAGGTCCCCTACAATTTGAATTGCATTTCGCGTCTAAAGTTCCTTGCTCAACCCACGAACCTCGCACGGACAAGCTCTCAGCCCACACTCTCTTTTGTGTATGGCTTGGTTTCTCCCTTGACGCCCCTGACTGGCTGTTTTACGACCCTTCATCTTAATGTTTATTCCGCTATCGTGTTATCAATTTTGACGAGTCTGCCTACTTCTAGACCCACATCCCTCACCGAGCTAACCCAGTTACCCCCCTCCCCTCTTTCTCACTCCCACTCCTTTGCCACTGCATGCCCCGTCTGGTGTGCTGCACGTCACTCCCCTTCCCTCGGTTGGGCCTATGGGGGAGCCTGATGACTCATGCGGCCTGGTACGCACCACTTGTGTCAACCCCTTAGCCGCCTTCCCCCCCGTCCCCCGCCCCCATTGCTGCCATGCTGCAGTCTTTGTCATGACCAACATCGTCTTCACAGTCGCCGTAGTAGCCTTCATTGACGATGCAGCTGTCCCCGTCACTACGTCTGATCACTGTGGACTCTTGGGGTGCTTTCGCTTTGCATACAGGTTTCGGAGGTGCTACCACTGTGGGCGTTGGCTCCTGGGGTGCAGGTTCCAGGGATGCTGGTTTAGGAGGGGCTGACACTAAGAGTACTAGTTCTGGGGATGCTGCCGTAGGAGGTTCTGGTCCTGGGGGGTGCTGCAGGAGCGGGACGTCCGACACCCCAACAGCCATCCTTGTGGCCTGCGTCCGCATTTCGCCTTCTTGGTCCTTCTTATTCGTCGACTGTGCAGGGATTCACTTGACAAAGGTAGTGAGCTAGACTACGGGGGTTGGCACGGACTATTAGGAGTGATTGTAGCTTTACCTACGTCCTTAGTGCTTGCACAATCACGGAAGAAACCGGCAAGAGTTTCCACTAGCAAAGTCGAAATTTCATAATGATTGAACAAGCAATGACAACAACGACTACATCACGCACATAACAACTCTGCACCTAGCCTGGTCGACCGCCAGCGCAGCTTGATCGACCGCCTGCCAGCGTTGCGTAGAGCGACTTGCCAGCATTGCAGGCGACGGCGTGCCAACGCTGCAGCAAAGTGGTTTTCTAGCGCTGCCTCGTAGAAGATAGCAGTGCGCACGCTCGCAGGTGCGTGCAGACGATTGGCCAAACTTGCATCGCTATGCATTCGTCGGCTGTTGTTTGCACCTGACGAGCCACATCGTCTTCGGGATACCAACTCGAAGTCATCTTCGCCAGCGTGACCTCGACGACGTTCTCGTGCCTCTGCAAAACTCGTCGAGCAGGTTACCCAGTCGACCGGAACACCACCAGGTACTCTGGTCAACCACCAAGTGCCTCTGGTCAACCACCGGGTCCCTCTGGTCGACCACCAGGTCCCTCTGGCCGACCACCAGGTGCCCGTGGTCGACCATAGCTCCCGTCGAGCTACCCCCTGGTCGACAGACCCCTTCCGTCGACCAGAACTATCAGCGGTTGTCGTCGAGCTCCCCTCGTCGATCGCTGCTCACTTGTCAAGTCAACAGACTGCTCCGTCGACCTCCCGGTCGAACTGCAAGTTGACGGGCTGCTCTGTCAAACTGCCCCTGCTGATCCACGGCCCACCCATCAACCAGACCAGTTAGTGTCAAGCTCCCGTCGACAGCAACACCAGAGCGGTCCCTTGTAGCTCAACAAAGCCCGTCGAGCAGCTCTCCCACTGTGAACGGTCGGCTGCTACTTCCGTGCATCCAACCAAGTTGTCGGCGTTGCCCAAGCGAGGGCGGAGCCAACACTCCATTCCCGTTAACATTCCCCTGCCGCGCTCACGGTTGGGCCTCCAGCCCACACGGTAGTACTCCACGGAGAGAACCCGTCCTTGGCGTGCACCCCACACACAACACGACGTCAGTGCACCAGTTGTGCATAAGGGCACGGCACCTACTGTTTCACCTTATCGTCGCCGTCGTCGACATCTGCAAGGCAAACTTGGCCGATGGCGACAGAGCACCGATTGAAAGCCGAAAAATGCAGCGCCTTCGTCATGAAGTCAGCCGGCTGCTCGGTGGTCGGGATGTACTTCAACACGAACTTCCCGCGCCTCACCATGTGCTGCAGCCAAGCATAGCGTCGCTCCATATGCCTGGGGTTGTCTGTCAGCCCCAAACTTTCAGCGACTGTGATCGCCGACTTGTTGTCCACGCGGAGGACGATCCGCTTCCCAGCGTCGAGCAGCTTGAACTCTGCTAGGAGGAAGCGCAGTCGACACCCCTCCTTGGCGACATATTCTGACTTGGTCGAGGAGAGCGTCGTGCACTTAATGTGCAGGCTTGACCAGGAGATCGCGGCCCCTCTGAAGACGAACACATAGCCGCCCGTGCTCGCCTGCATCATCAGCGTCCACGTAGCAGATCAGCTCCAGCGACTCTGGTCCACTGCCGAACTCCAAGACGGTGTTGCGGGTGTCGGCGAGGTAGGCGAGGCAGCGATCGACCTCGCGCTAATGCTGGTCGCTCCTCACCGTGAGGCCGCTCCATAGCTTGCTGCAGGCAAACGCGATGTCAAGGCTCCTCGTCGTCGCCGCGAACTGCAGCGAGTCGACCTTCTGCCGGTACTCCTCCTCCTCACACTCCTGAACCTCCTCGTCGTCGAACGTCAGCTGAGCGTAGCCGTCGACCAAGACCGGCGACTTCGTGACTCGACCACCCTGCTCCTCGTCGATGAAGGGCCTGCGCAGCTTGTCGGCGTAGCCTTGCTGGTGCAGCCACAGCTTCCTCGCCGGCCTGTCGCGCACGATCTCCAACCCAAGGTACTTCACCACCGGCGATATCTCGTGTAGGTTGAAGGAGGCCTCCAGCAGCTCCTTTAGCATCGCGGTGCTGCTGCTGGCGGCGATCAGGTCGACGACGTAGACCAGCGTACAGCAGGTCAGTCCGTCATCGCCGGCCTTCAAGTAGAGCGCCTCGTCAACCTGGCTCTTCTTCCAGCCAGCGCCCAGCAGCACACCGTCAAGAGCCCTGTACCACACCAGCGGCGACTCCTTCAGCCCATAGAGGCTCTTCACCAGCTTGCACACCCGGCCGGCCCCATCGTCGAAGTATTCTGGCTGGTACATGTACAACACCCAGTCAAGCTAGCTTTGCAGGAAGGCGTTCTTCATGTTGAGCTACATCAGGTGGAGGTCGAGGACGGCGACAATGCTGAGGAAGATCCTCAACATGACGTAGCTGCTCACCTGCGAGTACGTCTCGTCGTAGTCGGCACACACCTGCGTGAAGCCCTTCAGGACCAGCCTCGCCTTCTTATACTCGACGGTGTCGTCGATGCGGTACTTGGTCGTCAGCATCCACCGGTTCTTCATGATGTTCACCCCGCATGGGCGTTCGACAACCTCCCAAGTGCCCATGCTAATGAGGCTGCGGATCTCTTCTTCCATGGTGGCCTTCACCGCCTCGCCCTTCCAGCTTGCCAGAGCCTCCTTCACCGTCATCGTGGTGATGTCCCAGTGGTGTTTGAGGTCGGCATGCACATTGGGTTCAAGCTCTGGCAGGTCTTCATCCTCCTCCTCGTCATCGTCATACAACGGGTCGTCATCGACCTCGTCATACATCGCGGTGAAGGCAGCTGGCGGTAGGCAGGCATGGAAGCTCAGGCGCTCCAGCGACCGTCGAGCTCGATCTGTGTGTCGCATCTCAGGCTTCGTGTCGGTGGACTCCTCACCCGCCGACTGCTCCCCTTCCTCGTCAACGTCCTCGTCGTCGACCAGCTGCTTCGACCCTTCGACCGGCCGCTTGCCTGCTGCTAACTTCGACAGCTCCCCTGTCGACTACCCCAACTGCTGCTCCCCTATCCACTGCACCCCTGCTGTTGCCTCCTGTTCGACCGGCTCCTCTGTCTAGTGCTCCCCCCTGTCGTCAACGGCTTCCGGTCCTGGTCGACAAGTTTGGCGCCTTGTCGACCGCTGGCGGTGCCCTTTGCCGTCGCCACACGCGACGCCTCAAGGCTCCCCTTATCGTCGGTGGCCGACACAGGTGTTGACGCAGGCCGATCAGCGACAGGGGAGGGAGGAGCAAGAATAGGGGGGGCGTGGAAGGACCTCCACAACATTCTTATTAGCAGGCTCGTCGACTTTGGCGAGCAGTGGAACCGGCGCCATCGAGGTGTCCGCCAGCGAGTGTGCCTGTGCCCGCCCCGACGCCGGCCCATACTTTGCCTTCCCCACCTCCAGCGATAGCATCTCGTAGAAGATCACCTAGACCGACGTTACCACCTTGTTGTCAGTCAGGTCGAGCACCTCCCTGCCCTTGCTCTCCGGCGACACACCCAGGTGAAGCCCCCAGCGAGCTTTCGGCGCCAGCTTCCTACCGCGCTGGTGCTTGGGAATCATGAACTGCACCATGCGGCCCCACACCCGCACCAGTGTGAGGTCGGGCTTCTTCCTAGTCAGCAGCTAATACGGCGTCGTCCCCGGTGGTGTTGTCGACCGCTCCAAGCAGTTGCGCCCCCAGATAACGTGTCGAAGAGTGAGGTGCCACCAGAGGTGCTGCACGCCCATGAGCACCGGCATCGTTAGCACAGACTCGACGACCGTGCGCATCTCCCGCTCAGCCATGCCGTTCTGCTGCGGAGTGTAGGGGCATGCCAAGTCGTGGACGATGACCTTTGCGTCAACGAAGTTGGTGAAATCCTTTCCGAGGAACTCCCCTCCCCGATCAAAGCGAAGCGGCAATACCGACTTCTTTGTCTGCCGTTCCACCAGCACCAGCCACTTCTAGAACTCACGCAACACGTCGCTCTACTTGGCAACTGGCATTACCCACACAAACCGAGTACAGCGATCCTTATGCAGCAGGAAGTACAAGCTGCCATCCTTGGAATCCACTCGAAATGGCCCACACAAGTCAATGTGCGTGACAGCCAGTGCCTCCTCGACGTCCGAGCCCTTGTCTGGGAAGGTGTGCCGCGCCAGCTTTCCTTCGACACACAAGACACAAAGCGAGTCTGCTCCGCCAGGAACAAGGTCTAATCTCTACCTTGCCGCTGGAGCTGTCGACGTCATTTGTTGACGACGTCTTCTTTGAGGTCTGCTTCTCATTGCGCGGCTTTGCATCTTGATGGGGGCGACGGCTGGTCGACCGACCACGGCCTCCCTTGGTGTCGTCCTCGTCATTGACGTCGCAATCGGGGCACTCGTAGGAAAGGTGGTTGGGGTCGTGGCAGATCCAGCACTCCCGCCGTTGACTTCCACCTAAACAGCCCTTGTCCCGCGTCGAACACTTCTTGTCGACGTCCTTTGTCGACCGCCCACCTCCGCTACCACCTTCGCCCGGCTTCCCGAGCTGCCCTTGCTGCTGGTTCGGCTTCGTCGGTGCAGCATAGTTTCCTTGCGGAAGGAGCTCCGTAGGTTGTTCTGCCTCCTGCATCGCCTCATCTTGGAGAATATAGCTGGTGAGGGAGTCCTCCTCGAGGGACTCGCGTGTGCCTGGCACCATCGTCATCCTCTTCACGAGGTTGTAGCTATGCGGCAGGCCCTTGAGGACGTGGGTGATGTAGGACGCCGTCGAGTATTCGGCGCCCGCCATACGCATCTCACCCAGGATCCGTCGAGCACAGTTGCAGTAGTCCGTCGTCGAATCCTGCTCACCCATACGGATGTGTGTCACCTTCTCCTCCAGCTGTTCGATGTACAGGCCGTCCTTCACCTGGTACGTTGATATGTTGAAGTGTCATTCTAAGTGACCAGAATTTAGGCGCTCTCGATAGCTCCTCAGCGCTAGCTGCACCACCAGCGAGCAGCACCTCGAGATGACCATGAAGGTGAGCAGGTGAGCAGCACGAAAATCCCCGTGCAGCTCGACATTGTCCACGGGCAGAATTGGCATGGTGCCATCGGCAAAGCTCTTCAGCGCGGCGACCTCCAGCTGAGGTTCTATCGACTCCCTCCAGGTGATGAGGTCCCGTCGACCTTGCAGCAGTGAGTCGGTGATCCAGTCTGGCGAGAATTTGAAGTAGCCATACGTCGGTGCAATCCTGCCCGCCGTCACATGCGTCGTCGCCGAGAGCCCTCCGCCCCTTCGTAGAGGAGATCGACGTCGACCTTCGACCTCGACATGCGAGCTACTTGCAGCCGCCGTTGACCGCTGCACTCGCGCCTGAATCTCGTCGACACCATCGTCAACCTTGATCACCCCTCGTGCCTTAACTGCCGATGACTTGTGCACCATCGTTGACCTCGTCATCGATGCCACCTTCGTTGCGCACCGGTCGAGGAGATGCAGGACGCGGGGGGTGTTCCGTCGCCCACTGCGACCGGATGCCCAACTCGGCGATCATCAAGGAGATCGTCTCGTACTCGCCATCCGCGTGGCATCTCCTTGCGTCAGCCTAGCATGCCTCCAAGGTGTCCGCTACGCCCGCATCAGCTACGGGGTCGACCATGGCGTCTAACGCTGTTGCCGGCCTATGAACCACTTAGTATGTGCACAAGTCGGCTCCTATCTGAAGGTCGCGTGTTCGAACCACGCTCACCGCACCATGAGGAGATTCACTCGACAAAGGTAGTGAGCTAGACCACGGGGGTTGGCACGGACTACTAGGAGTGATCGTAGCTTTGCCTAGTTCCTTAGTGCTTGCACAATTACAGAAGAAATCGGCAAGAGTTTCACTAGCAAAGTCGAAATTACATAATAATTGAACAAGCAATGATTGCAATTACTACATCACGCACCTAGCAACTCTGCAGCTAGCCTGGTCGACCGCCAGTGCAGCTAAGTCGACCGCCTGCCAGCGTTGCGTAGAGGAGCCGCGCTAGCACTCCAGAAGAGCGACCTGCCAACACTGCAGGTTGACGACGTGCCAATGCTACAGCAAAGTGGCTATCCAGCGTTGCCCCGTAGAAGACAGCAGTGCGCACGGTCACAGATGCGCGCAGGCGATTGGCCCGACTTGCATCGTTGTGCATCCGTCGGCTGTTGTCTGCGCCTGATGAGCCACATCGACTTCGGGATACCAACCCAAAGTCGCCTTCGCCACCGCGACCTCGACGACGTTCGCGTGCCTCTGCGGAACTCGTCAAGCAGGTTACTCGGTCAACCACCAAGTGCCTCTGGTCGACCACCGGGTCCCTCTGGTCGACCACAAGGTCCCTCTGGTCGACCACCAGGTGCCCGTGGTTGACCACAGCTTCCGTCGAGCTACCCTCTGGTTGACGAACCCCTTCCGTCGACCAAAACTATCAGCGGTTGTCGCCGAGCTCCCCTCGTCGACCGCTGCTCACTTCTCAGGTCAACAGACTGCTCTCCCGACCTCCTGGTCGAACTTCACGTCAGCGCACTGCTCCGTCGACCTCTCGGTCAAACTGCCCTTCCTGTTTGACGGCCCACCCATCGCCGAGACCAGTCAGTTGCAGCTGTCGAGGTCCGTGGTCGACAGCAACACCATAGCGGTCCCCTGCAGCTCGACGAAGCCCATCGAGCAGGTCTCCTACTGTGAACGGTTGGCTGCTACTTCCGTGCATCCAACCAAGTCGCCGGCGCTGGCCAAGCGAGGGCGGGGCCAATACTCCATTCCCGTTGACAGACTAACCAACCATCTGCTTCCCCCTCACCGCCTCTCCAAATATACGTTTCCATATTTCCTCCCCCGGTCTTATCTCTGGCGTGTCTTCCTCCTTGTTCATAGTTGTCTCCTCCTTTGTCTCCTGGCCGGTCCCTTGCCTCACACCACTAGGTCAGTCGTCCATCTCGTACTCTCCCTGTGAAGAAATGAGGAATGAAGAAGAGGGTGTTGCACTAGCAGCACCTGGCATACATATAGGAAACCCTAATTGGGTTGTACTCGCTATAGAGTACCCCACTGCAGGCTAGACAATTATAACATTCTCACACACCCCCATAGCCAAAGTGGGGTGTAATCAGCACAATGAGGAAGCAGGCATCGAGCAGGAGTTCACAACACGGAGCAAAGCTAGAGTTAATCATAGCGGGCAAGTGAGGAGGAGGAGGAATTGTGGAGGGAGAGAAGATGGGAGGCAACGACTGAAGCTGCAGAGGCACGGGCACAGGAGCGGCTGACTCAGTGGCTATCGAAGTAAGGGCGACGGACTACTGGAGTAACTGGCTCCGCGGCTATAAACGAGCGGCAGGAGCAACGGACCCACTGGCGATTGGTGCAACAGGCTCACTGGCTACCGAAGCAAGGGCGGACTACAGGCGCTGCAAGCGACACGACATCTACCTTCACACAACCTCCTCCAGCTGCCCCACACCCCTCGACACACACCCCCTGCTGAAACCCTAGTTCCAGTCCCACAGCTCCCCCCTTTGACACAACCCTTGCTGCACCCTAGGTTCACTCACACCCCACCCCCTAGCACCACTCCGTCGACTCCTACACACCCACCCCCCTTAGCGGTAGCTGCAGCAGTGGGAGACAGAGGAGGAGGAGGAGCAGAGGAGACCACACACCCGCCACCCCCTACTCGCCACCCCCAAACCCTAACACAGGGCAGGGCGGGATGGCGGGTAGGGAGGTTACGGGGGGGGGGAAGGGGGGGCCGACGCGCGGCCTCCCAGGGCACCAAAGCAGGCAGCAGAAGGGGCAACGCTCGCCCACCCCCCCCGCGGCCCCCTCAGGTCGCCTCGACAGGCGACGGGAAAAGAGGGGGGGGGGGGGGGGGGGGGGGGGGGGGGGGTGCACGTGCCCCTGGTGCGCCGCGAAAGGCGACGGAGCATGGCCGGGGCTGGGCCGGGGCAGGGTCGAGGCAGGGCCGAAAGGGGCAGCGACGGGGCCGCAAGGGGCGGCGATGGGGTCGCTGGAGGCGGCGACGGGGCCGATAGGGGCGGCGATGGGGCCGCGAAGGGGCTGCGAGGGGCCTGAAAGGTCGGCGACGGGGCCGTTAGGGGCGGCGACAGGGCCGCAAGGGGCAGCGACGGGGCCGCTGGAGGCGGCGACGGGGCCGATAGGGGCGGCGACGGGCCCGAGAAGGGGCCGCAAAGGGGCCGCGAGGGGCTTGGAAGGGCGGCGACGGGCCGCTAGGGGCGGTGACGGGGCCGTGAAGAGGCGGCGACAAGGCCGCTGGAGGCGGCAACGGGGCCAATAGGGGCGGCGATGGGGCCGTGAAGGGGCCGCGAGGGGCCTGGAAGGACGGTGACGGGCCGCTAGGGGCGGCGTCGGGGCCGCGAAGGGGCGGCGACGGGGCCGCGAAGGGGCCGCGAGGGGCCGAGAAGGGCGGCGACGGGGCCGGTAGAGGTGGCGACGGGGCCGCTAAGGGTCGCGCGAGGGGCACGCCACGGGGCGTGCAGCAGACAGAGTAGCACCGGAAGCAGTTAGGTGGGCCCACAAGCCAGGAGCATAGATGCTCTGATAGCATGTGAAGAAATGAGGAATGAAGAAGAGGGTGTTGCACTAGCAGCAGTTGGCATACATATGGGAAACTCTAATTGGGTTGTACTCGCTATAGAGTACCCCAGTGCATGCTAGACAATTATAACATTCTTACACTCCCTGTGTCTCCCTTTCTTAATGTCGACTTTATGCTCCCCCGTTCTCATTTTTCTCGTGCTCCGCCACCCTGTATTCTCCTGCTGCCTCCTTCGTTGTCCGTTACTATCTTCTCTTCATTCTCTTACTTCCATTGTGTCGTTCACCCTATGATCTCTCATGTCCTTTTCTCCCTAGTTAGTGACCCCACTGCTTGTCCTTTATCCGTCTCTACTCTTGTCGCCATTGTTGCTGACTTTGGCACTCATTTGGTCACAAATCCTACCTGTCCTCTGTCTATTGTGTTTTCTCTTGCCTTTGGCAGTCACATCCAAAAGGACAGCCGGTACAAGCTGCCTTTCGCTGCGGTCGATGGGTCTTCTGTCTTCCACAAAAGCTCACTCACTCCTCCTCCCTCTATTCTTCGCTCGGATGGGTCAAGAGCGTGCTCTGAGATTGGCTCAATGGTGCAGGCTCTCTGCCTTTGCACAGTGATGTCTTCATAAGGCATGTTCTTAGGTGCCCCATGAGACCGAGCAGGTCAATCCTGTCGTCACGATTAGTTCCGACCTGTCCACTATAATGTCGAGCGGATCAGCGAGGTCAACCTCCACCCACTTTCCGAATAGAAAAGCCCCCATCCTACTAACTATCATACAATAGTAAAATCTCTTTTTAATTTTACAATTGACATCGTTTGAGCAGCCAACACCCTGCCATGTATTGTATTATTTTGAGACGGTTATTCCCAAGTTCATCTTAGCCCCTCTTCTTCTATAGGTGAATAGTAAACACCGTCAAAAGAGCTGTCGATAAGCGCCCCGTGAGCTAATATGCTCTCACCGTACCAAGTAGTTGCGGGGCTTAACAACCCAAGTGCCGCTAGAAGAGCTATTTTGGCAGCCCGTCTTGGTTTGGTGTTTTGCTTGCATGCTGGCATTTTTGTGTTCCCCTGAGCTCCTCTACCATCTAGGGTGCCTTCAACTGAACCATTGGGTAAATGTCGAGACAGCACTACAACTCTGTGGTCTGCAGCTACTCCTCGACCTCACGCAAATGTCTTCCCAAAGTGTTTTGGCGTCGTCGTAAGTACGCATTGTGCATTAGAGCATCTAGTCTATTCATGGACTACCTCCTTGATCTGTGCTTTTCACTTCGCACTTTGATTTTTGCTGGCAGAAAGCCAAAAGACACCTCCATATTCAGCTCCACGATCAAGTGCAGCTGGCCCCTGTGGCTATCGAGATAGCCATGCCCATTCTTGCTCTTATACCCATAGTCACTCTGGTTCCACTTCCCCATCACCCTCCATACCGATGTTGTCTCTGTTCCAAGTTGCGTCGTCCTCTCTGTCTATCCTATCGCATTTTGCATTTGTACGTTATCTTTTCCATTTACTCGTCGTCATCACTTCCTTTCATTGCCCAAGCCCCTTCTGTTGCACCCTCCCACTCCCCTCCATTGCCCACGCTCACTCCCTTACGTCGCCTTCTCTCTCTCCCCTTCGGACGGACATAACTTCATGACAAGGACAAATGGAACTACTTGCAGTGACATCAACGAACGATAGTCAAGGAAGTGAATAGGAGTCTCAAAGAAATGTGGAGGCTTTTAGATGAGCGCATCGAGTGCGAGTTGGCGAAGGTGGTGGATGCTTGCACTCTAGCAGTCACAAACTACAACATCGACATGCACATTGGATCCCGGGTACGGCTAGGGCCCAGGCCCCAAGGCATAGGTGGTGGCTCGAGGGGCCGGCTGCTAGCTTAGTACATACTAGTCGAGAAGAGCCGGGCTTCACTCCGTGTCTAAGGAGGACGAGGCTGACGAATGCCCTCTACGCCTCCTTTTTTATCGCCCACTCCATATTGGTCGAGCAAACTTGAGGGTGAGTTCCTTAAACTCTTGCCATTACTTATCTCTTTGCTTGTCGAAGTGCGCTGTCATACGTTTTGTATAGCACACGCCGTGCCGCTACTGACGTCCTGTAGTGGTGAGACCCACTATTAGACCCCATGTTTTTGGATTGCATACCAATTGCGCGACACGAGATTCGCCCCCCAATGTGCCTTTCCCCCCATCAGTCGGAGGCGAGAAGCCCCATGTGTGTGGGCCGTGAAGGGTGAGCGAGACCAAGCAAACGCGCCCAGAGTCGGTGGTAAGTGCACGGAGTGTGTTGCGAGTAGCGTAGGTGTTGAAAGGTTCGACTCCGTCATGGGGGTTGTTTCGGTTTCTCCTACATGGGCGATTGGGAGCAGATAATGTTTGCATATGTGCTACAAGTTTAAGTGCACCTTTTGCTAGAATGAAAACATTCAAGAACAAAAGCCGCTTGCACGAGTAGCTTACTTGCTTGCCATGCAGGAGGGTGAAGAAGTATTTTCCCCTTGTATGGCACTTCGCGGTTGGGGATGCGGAAGGATTGGGCTCTAAATTGTTGGGCGCAGGAGAGTTGGGGGCGATTGCGTCGATCACAATAATGGTGAACGTGACTATGTTGGGTGCGATTGCGTTGGTTGCAAGTGCATTGGCCATCGTATGGATGGGTGCCACATCGTTAGGTGCGACAAGGTTGCGCACGGCAGTGTTGAGCGTGACTCGATTGAACGCGACTAGATTCGACGCACGAGGGATGCCCCCCCTCTTCTAGCAGGGTTGCGCGCGGTAAGACATCGGGCGGATTGGGCAAGCCGCCTCCGTTGGCGCAAACGTCCACGTTAACAGGTGTGTTGCCACGAAGAACCACTTGTCTAACTGCAGGCCTACTGCAAGAAATGCCATCAAATATCGGGTACCATGAGGGCACATCGCAAGGATGCCCTGCGCCGCTATGATTCACGGTTTGGTCCCGCCAACGACGTGCGGAATCTTTCATTCGGAAGAGTTTAGCTCAAATCGCAACCCACATAATGTTGCCACCTTTCCGTACAAGGTTGCATACAACGAGTGGCCTTGCTGTCCCATAATGGCGAGAATCTCCGTATCTATGTCTTGTCTTGCCACAGCAAGGCTGTATTCCTCTTCGCGTGTCCACCGAGCATGAGAACGGGCGTCACTTTGGCGTCACGCAGTCGACGTCATTGGCGTTGCAGTGCTGGTGTTGGTGCTTTTTTTTTCGTCGATTTCAAGCAGTTCATATTCACTGTTGTCTTCGTTGATGTTGGTTGTGTCGACTTTAATGTATAGTGCAATAGGAGAAGGCAAATTCTTGCCCCGCCAATCTAGGTCTTTGAGTAATATCCATGTGAAGTGGACTTGGTGTTGCAACTGGTGTTGTCGTGACACCATGCGCGTTGTCTGCTTGAGACGCCTGGGCATTTATGTGGTGGCCCTGTTGGTCTGGCAAGCAAACCCTTCAGTGGAATCATCGAGGCTATTTCGAAAGGTTTTTTCGTGTTTGTTGTTGTTTTTTTTTTGTTTTGCAGCCAAGAAAGTCGGTGCCGAATTTAATGAGCCCCCCCTAACCAGACGAACCCTTCGTGGCCTGTCGAATGCACCTTTTACAAGAAGGGTTAGGGCATGTTCCTACGGCCCCTTATCAGGGCCGCCTCTTATCAGCCTCGCTAAATTCACCTGTAATTCGGCTGGAGCGAGAAACCTCTTATCATATAAACTTGTCGGTTTGCAGTTGTGTGCGAACTTGAAAGTTGGATGATGTGGTACAGTGCCGCGAAACCGTGGGCATCAAATTGTGACGTCCCATGAGAACCGCGATCCGTTCAATATGCGACATTGCCACATCAGCGTAAAACGCATTGCACATTCGCCACGTCACAGTCGTGCGCAGGTTAAAGTGACGGGCCAGACTCATGCTTTGACGCTTACGCGATTATGTGGACGTGCACAGTGGGTTCCGCGTTGTTGAGCGACATGGTGCGATCGATTTCATTCGTGCGCGTTCACGGTACAAGCTTGACACGAGGCGTTCTATAACGTGCGTACAACAAATATGCGAAGCTGATAAGAGGATGCCCTGACAAGGGGCCGTAGGAACATGCCCTTAGTCCCTCTCGAAACATCCAAGGCCCTTCGCACATGGGCAAACGATGAGCCCAGCTCTTGCCCAAACCCCGCCTTTCCAAAATGGGGTTTGCCGCTGGGATGGGTTATGGATCGCAGTGGGACATATTTGCTCGGACCAAACTATCTATACCTTGAGATCATAGTTTCGCCAGACGGACCTATGCATCCCTTGACACGTGTTAGTTGTGTTCGCTCAGTTTTTTTTTATTCTTCTTCGTCTTCTTCTTCTTCTTCTTCTTCTTCTTCTTCTTCTTCTTCTTCTTCTTCTTCTTCTTCTTCTTCTTCTTCTTCTTCTTCTTCTTCTTCTTCTTCTTCTTCTTCTTCTTCTTCTTCTTCTTCTTCTTCTTCTTCTTCTTCTCATTTTACAAACGGATTCTACCCTGCATCCCGTGGCATGCAATGCAAACTTCTGCCCTCGATGATGATGATGGAAGGACGGGCCCATAATCGCACTGACGACCCCCTCATTTCGATCTCGAGGATGCTCCTTCCGATTTGGCCTGGCGGTGGCGAACCCAGGAGAAGGAGGTCGTGGGTCATCCATGTTACAATCCCAAGTGGGACTTAGCAAAGGATCGCTCAGGGTTGATTGCAGAGTAGTGTTGCAGCGGAAGTTTTGAATCTGAGGTCAGAGTGAATGTAAAATGACTGAGTTTTTATAAGAGTACGGGGGAATACGAAAAGACCTAGACTAGCCATGTACTCTAAGGGGTACATTCCCTTATTAGAGCAAATTCAAACCGTGCGGTGCGGGAACCCGTTTTGAACCTGTTCCCGCCTTTTTCACTTCAAATGTTTCTGCCTGCATCGGTCTTGGTCACGCGGTTGCTGCGTCGTTTCTGTTGGAAACAATGGAACTTAAACGCTTCAGCAGTGTCAAAACATTGCACCAGAAGCGAGGCAACCTACACCGAAGCACCTGCGAGTCAACCCTCGGAGGTTGAATCGGCTGCAGGAAGTTACGCGAAAGTCAAAGGTCGCTGACCCTTGACCTGACAAGAACAGCGCGACAGTTAAGGACACACAACTAACTCGTTACAGAGCAGTTGCCCGAGTCGCACTGTATCGAACCGCAACAGCAACAGTAAAAGTAGTTATAACCGTATCTCTTCATATTCCCTCTATTATTATATAAGCTTGTATCCTTTCACTATAATTTAATCTACTTTGCTCTCACACACTAGTGCAAGGTCGGTTCACAAAGCTTCATTAAACGCTTCCGCTATTACAAAGTATCCTACCCAGAGTTATCCTCTGTAAAGATCCTTAGGGCCTTTTCAGCCCAACATGGTATGAGAGCATACAGGGGAAACTCTACCTTTTCAAGATCATTACAAGACATGGCAACAAACAAGGAAAGGAGCTCCCCTAATGGCTCCTCGGGCACTACTCCTACTCCACCGCCAGCCTCTGGCCTGCAGACAGAGGAAGGCACGGCAGCAAGACCAAGGGGAACGTCAACCGAGACCCCCACGAACCATCCTTCTGACTTTGATCAGAGCATGATGGAGAAATTCTTCTCCTTCATGTCCTTCTACGAGCAACACCAGCAGTCGGGACCTGCACAGACACACAACAGCAACAACGGAGCGACACCCATGAGCCTTGATGGGTCGTCATATGCGCGAGGGAATCAACAGCAGCAACCCACCTTCGCCCCGTACGAGCGCGGGTCGATCAGCTTCCTGCCTCAACCTCCACCTGCGCAAGACAAACCAATGGACGCATTACAAGTTCAGTCGCAATTCGCGCATGTCTTGAAACTGCAAACATCAAGACCTTTTGACGGAAAGGACTTCTTCACCTGGTCCTTTGAATTCGAGCTAATGATGGAGGGCGCGCAGATACTCGGTTTCTTCGACGGATCCCTGCAGTATCCAGCAAACGACACACAGTATGAGAAGCAACAGTATACGTATCAATCGATGATGGCGTATACTATTCTACTGAGAAACATCACACCAACTCAGCAGCAGAACATTCGCTCTTACCGGACCTTCGGCAACTCGGCGGAACTCGCGTATGGCCATCTGAAGAACCTGTATCAAGCAACAAACAGTGTAAACCAGAGCAGGTTAATGGCGCAGTTGACAACAGTTGAAATGAAACCAGGAGAAAAGGGGTTGGCGTATATCAGCCGATGTCGCGAATTGCGCGACAAGCTTCTTCGATGCGGAGGATCAATCTCTGAAGACGCCTTCGTAACAGTCATCATCGGTGGCCTCGGTCCTCAGTGGCGCGCCACCAAAGCAATTCTTCGAGCCCACGGAAGAATTTCTGAAGCAGCACTCTGCGCCGAAATACACGTCGAGCAGCAGGACATGGATTTGCAAGAAGAACGACACAAACGAAAGACGACAACGTCAGAATTCGCTTTCCATACTCAGCGACAACACAACAACTACAACAACCGACAGCAGCAGCCGAAGCCAGTACCTCCGTTTTGTCACATCTGCAAGACATCAGGGCACCCACGCACGCACTGCCCGAATCGACAACAGTTAACTGCCTTGCAGCGGCAACTACGACCTTCAAGCAGTCAAGTGACTTCAACACAGGCGAACCCGACGACTCAGGTCCAAGCCTCAACTTCACCGGGACAACCTGCACAAGGAGCAAGAAACATCATCAGCTGCATGGCAAGATTGAGCGAATCCTGCATCACCGAGTCACCGCCACATTACTCACCAGAAGACCATCTCGATAACACCACACCTCGCCGCGAAGCACTCAAACCAAATCCAGCGTACGCCGCCATCGCCCAAAGCAAGCCTTCAGGGACAGACACGTGGTTCTTGGACAGCTGTTGCGGACAGCACATGTGCTCTTCAGGACGCTTCGTACAACAAGAATACCAGCTTCAACGGGAAGTCGTCATAACCGTCGCCAACAACCAGAACCTGCGCACACGACAGCAAGGAATCGTACAACTTCAGTCGCGAGAGACAAACGTCATACTACAGATGTCAAAGGTTTTAATTGCAGAAGGCCTCGGCTACAACTTACTGAGTGTCAGTCAGCTGATGGCGAAAGGTATTCACCTCGAAGCAGACAGCACCATCCAGGAGTTCAAGTTGTATCATGGGAGAGGAGGTCTCTACATCGGGAAGGCGGTCCTCAAGAACAACGTCTTCGTCTTGGACTTCGTTCCCGATCTTGGCACCGCCGACAGTGACGCCATAGTTAGCTTCACCAACTGGACACACCCTCCGGACCTTGACCCTGACTTCAGTCCGGGCGGCTTCTGGTATTCGTATACCATCCCTGAGACAGAGCGAACAAGAGCATTAGCAACAACATCGGCAGCAGCAGAGACAACATCGGGAGCAACAGGAACAACATCGGCAGCAGCAGAGACAACATCGGGAGCAGCAGGAACAACATCGGCAGCAGTAGAGACAACAACGGCACCAACAACAACACGAGTCGCTGGTCCTTCAACGGCACCAGTCCTCGTTGACGACGCATCACCGACACCTGCACAACAGTTTCAGCCAGCACCACGAGAGTTTCATCACAGCCCCAACTTCACCACCAGCTTCTACTCCAACTCGGATCTGTACCGACGATCACCCGGACACCGTGCCGACGAAGCAACCTAGCACGCAAGAATGGGACATCCAAGCAACACAGTGTTAAACAACACAATACGAGCAGGAGTGCTCGACAAAGACTCACTCCTATTAACCAACGGACAAGAACTCCAGCGCGTACACGGCACATGCTTCACTTGCCCAGAAGGAGACCTACCTCATCAACCGTTCCCATCGCACCACAACCCAAGTGCACCAGCTTACACTGTCATAATATCATAGCTTACTTATTTGTGTAGGCTATAGAGGGGTATCCCATAGGGGGTACAACCCAACTAGGGTTTCCTATTTGTACTCACTTCATTCATAGTCATTTCATTCACGTTCCTTTCTTCACATGGAATCAGAGCAGGTCCCATCCTAGGGACTGTTCTTTAGGGCCCACCGAAGCGCAACCGAGACGCGCGCCTTTTTTTTTAGCGACCCTCCGAGTCGCCCTTTTCCTTCGCGGACCCGCCGCCCTACTTCGCGGCCCGACCGCCGCCCTACTCGCGGCCCAGCCGCCGCCCTACCTTAGCGGCCCACCCGCCGCCCTTGCTAGCGGCCCCGCCGTCCCGCCGCGGCCCCGCCACCCAGTCGCGGCCCCGCTACCCCTACGCGCGGCCCCGCCACTCCGTAGCGGCCCCGCCACCCCTTCGAGCGGCCCCGCCCCTCCGTCGCGGCCCCGCCACTCCGTCGCGGCCCCGCCACTCCGTCGCGGCCCCGCCACCCAGTCGCGTCGCGGCCCCGCCACCCCTTCGAGCGGCCCCGCCACTCTGTCGCGGCCCACCCGCCGCCCTACCTGCGGCCGTCCGCCGCCCTACCTGCGGCCGTCCCGCCGCCCTACCTGCGGCCTACCCGCCGCCCTACCTGCGGCCCGCCCGGCCGCCCTACCTACGCGGCCCAGCGGCAGCCGAGCCGCCGCGCCGCCCAGGAGCAGCCGAGCCGCCCAGGAGCCGCCGAGCCGCCCAGCAGCAGCCGAGCCGCCCGGAGCAGCCGAGCCGCCCAGGAGCCGCCGAGCCGCCCAGCAGCAGCCGAGCCGCCCAGCAGCAGCCGAGCCGCCCGGAGCCGCCGAGCCGCCCAGCAGCAGCCGAGCCGCCCAGCAGCAGCCGAGCCGCTCGGGAGCCGAGCCGCCCAGCAGCCTAGCGGCCGTCTCGCCAGGCGACCTTCCTCCCGAGCCGCCCGACCTGCCCTGCCCGGTGAGCACTGCACTGCTGTCACTGCGTACCCTTCCCCTACTGCTTGCACTGCTCCACTGTCGTCGTCATGGCTACACCCAGTGTCCTCGCTTTTGACGCTGAGGGTCGAGCCATTGACTTTGAGGTCTGGCTCGACGACCTGTAGCTGTTTTTACATTGCGACAGGGCCGACGGTCTGTCTCTCTTTGACCTCACCTCTGGCGCCGTCCCTGCCCCTGCTACTGATGCTGACGCCACTGTTCGCTCTCAGTGGGCCACGCGCGATGCTGCTGCACGTCTTACTGTGCGTCGCCACCTGCCTACCGCTGAGCGCGCGCACTTTAGCCAGTACAAGAGTGCTCAGACCTTGTACGACGCTGTAGTTGCGCGCTACTCCTCCCCTGCCACTGCTGCACTGAGCCGCCTCATGCTCCCCTTCCTCTTCCCTGACCTTGCCGCCTTTCCCACTGTCGCTGATCTCATCACGCACCTCCGCACTAGTGACACTTGCTACCGCGCTGCGCTTCCTGCTGACTTCTGCGCCAAGAACCCCCCCCCCCATGTACATCACTCTCTACTTCTTAGTCACTCGCCTCCCTGACTCCCTTCGTGTAGTCCGGGACCACTTCCTCGCGGTCTGTCCCACCACCCTCACAGTCGACAGCCTCGAGAAGGCCCTCCTTGCAGCAGAGAAGAGCATAGTTGCTGTAGGAGCCTCTCGAGGTGACCCCCGCGCCCCCATCTTTGAGGGGTGTTCTCCTTCCCCTCTCCTGCCCTCTGTCGCCTCTGCCACTGCGGCCGACCTCGTTCGTCTTGAGTCGGTCGGTGCGGCGTCTGCCCCTAGCGGGAGACGCCGCTCTGGCAAGGGCAAGGGGGGCAAGGGAGCGGGTGGGACCAGTGGGGGCGGTGGCGGTGGAGGTGGAGGCGGAGGAGGGAGTGGGGGAGGCGGTGGAGGTGGTAGCGGGGGTGGGGGTGCTAGTGGCAGCAGTGGAGGCGGGAGTGGCGGCGGCGGTGGCGGTGGTAGCGGAGGTGGCGGAGGTGGCGGCGGTGGAGGCGGAGGCGGGGGCGGTGGAGGCGGAGGCGGGGGTGGCGGAGGTGGAGGTGGTCGGAGTGGAGCTTCGCAGCGGAGCGGCACTGGTGGCGGTCAGCGCCAGCAGCAGCAGCAGCAGCAGCAGCAGCAGCGTTCTCGCGACGTCCCCACCCCTCAGCAGCTCCGTGAGTGGTACACGCAGCGTCAGCGCGGTGGGGGTTTTGGTCCCTGCACCTACGTTCTCCGCACTGGCGACCGCACTGGAGAGCAGTGTGGGGGTGCCAACCCCGCCCAGCGCTGCTTTGGCCGCCTGACGGACGCTTGGCGTCAGCAGTTCCCGGAGGCCGCGGAGATCCCCCGCTGGGGAGAGCTGTCTAGGGCTGGTGTAGCTATCTTTGATCTTGATTTTGATGCTATCCTTGCTGCCATGTATGCTCTGACCATTAGTGATGAGGGTGACTGTTACCGGTGTTTCCCGCCCGACCCGGGCATTGGTACTGCTGCTCCAGGTGCCGGTGAGGCTTTTGCTCTAGGTGCCAGTGCGTCTGTGCTCTTAGGTGCTAGTGAGACTGCTCTCTCAGGTACTAGTGCGTCTGCGCTCTCAGGTACTGCGTCGGCTTCGGCCTCCCACACCTTCACTCTTGACTCTGGAGCGTCTCGCTCTTTCTTTCGGGACCGCACCACACTTACGCCGCTTAGTCGGCCGGTTGCGGTTTCCCTGGCTGACCCCTCTGGGGGTCCTGTCCTGTCTCGCTTCTCCACTGTCCTCCCGTGTCCGGCGGCTCCCTCTAGCACCCTGTCTGGTCTCTACCTCCCCTCGTTCTCTACGAACTTGGTGAGTGGTGCTGACCTACAAGATGGGGGAGTCCACCAGTTCACCCCTGCTCGTCAGCGAGTGACGCACTGCACAGAGGCTAGCACGGGTCGTCACCTGGCTACGTTTACACGTCAGCCAGGGTCGAGCCTGTACACACTGACCACTGCTTCTCCTCCAGGTGCTGAGTCTGGTAGAGTCCCTTCGTCTAGTCAGGTGTTTGCTGCAGCGTCCAGGTCTGGTCCTGAATCTGCCCCCTGTTCGTGTCGCCGTCTGTCTCACGAGACCCTCCTCTGGCACCACCGCCTTGGCCACCCCTCTCTGCTTCGGCTCAGAGGCATGGCCTCCCGTCTTCTTGTGTCTGGTCTCCCCCGATCTCTACCTCCCCTTCCTCAGGGCCCTGGCCCTGCCTGTGTCCCCTGTGTCGAGGGGTGCCAGCATGCTGCCCCTCACTCCTCCCAGTTTCCTCCGACAGAGGCTCCGTTGCAGACGCTTCACATGGACGTGTGGGGCCCTGCCCGCGTTCGTGGACTCGGTCACGAGCGATACTTCCTGTTGGTGGTTGACGACTACTCGCGTTACACCACAGTCTTCCCCTTGCGCAGCAAGGGTGATGTCACTGAGGTGCTGATCGACTGGATCCGCGCAGCTCGTCTCCAGCTCAGGCAGAGCTTTGGCTCGGACTTTCCAGTGTTGCGTCTACACTCGGACAGAGGCAGAGAGTTCTCCTCCGGCCTTCTGCGTGCCTACTGTCGTGCGCGAGGCATCCGCCAGACGTTCATGCTTCCGGACTCCCCGCAGCAAAATGGGATTGCAGAGCGCCGCAATGGCATGGTTATGGACGTCGCTCGTACGTCCATGATGCATGCGGCTGCCCCCCATTTTCTGTGGCCGTTTGCGGTCAGGTACGCAGCGCATCAGATCAACCTCCACCCCAGGGTCTCCAGGCCGGAGACCTCCCCAGCCCTGCTGTGGACGGGGAAGGTTGGCGATGCGTCGGCGTTCCGGGTCTGGGGATCTCGGGCGTTTGTCCGCGACTTGTCTGCGGACAAGCTGTCCCCTCGCGCTGCTCCCTGCGTCTTCCTGGGGTTCCCCCCCGACGCCCCTGGGTGGCAGTTCTACCACCCCACCTCTCGACGTGTTCTGTCCTCCCAGGACGTCACGTTCAACGAGTCGGTACCCTACTACCGCCTCTTCCCCTACCGCACTCCGTCCCTCCCCCCGCCCCCGCTCTTCTTGGTACCAGGTCCCCCCCCGGTAGACCCCCTCCCCCCTCAGGGTCCTGCCCCTTCAGGTGTGTCCCAGGTAGACGCGGTCGAGCCTGTAGAGGTCAATGGTGACTCTGGTGCTGCTGCGGGAGCTGAGCCTAGGGGTGCTGGGACTGGAGGTGCTACGCCTGAGGGTGCTGAGCCTGGGGGTGCGGAGTCTGGAGGTGCTGAGCCTGGGGGTGCTGAGCCTGGGGGTGCTGAGCCTGGGGGTGCTGAGCCTGGGGATGCTGAGCGTGGGGGTGCTGAGACTGGGGGTGCTCCGCCTGGAGGTGCTTCGTCTCGCCGAGAGCCACTCTCCCCACAGGAGCTGCGTGAGTGGTTTGCCCGGCGCTGGAGGCGTGCTGCTGGTACTGGAGGTTCTTCGGCTGCAGAGGGTACTGCTGCCGAGCGTCCCGGAGGTGCTCGTACTGTGGGTGCTGGAGCTGCTGGGTCTGAGGGTTCTCCTAGAGCTGGTGCTGCTGAGGGTGTTGGCGCTGAGACTGCCGCTGGCGGTCCGACTGGCAGTGCTCCTGGTGGTGCTGCTGGAGGTTCTGGAGCTAGTGGAGGTGCTGCATGAGGTGCTGCTGGAGCGGGTACTCCTGCTGGGGGTACTGGTGCTGTCCCTGCTGTTTCTGGCGTCGCCGCGCGGCCCCGGCCGTACTTCGTTCCGCTCCTGAAGCAGGTTCTTGGTCTTACACCTTCTCTTGGTCCTCCTCCTCCTCCCTTAGAGGGTCCACAGCCTGTCTCGTCACAGTCACAGCTACAGCCTGCCTCCCCTTTGCCTGCTTCTTCTCCCTACGCTGGTCCGACTGGAGGTCTTACTGAGCGTCGTGAGCCTGCGTCTCGTCCTGCGTCACCTGTTCGTATTGCGCGCGCTAGTGGTCGCGGTTCACGTCAGCATCCTCCTCCTGTCCCTGGCACGCACCGGATGTCTCTGCGTCCGTCTACTGCTCCCCTGCGTGCCCCTTTGCCTTCTCCTCCTGCTTCCTCTCTTCCTGCTCTTGCCGACCCGGAGTCGGACTCTCTTCGTGCTGCCAGTCCTACTGTCACGCGTCTTCTTGCTACTGCTGTCACTGACCCTTCTTTCGAGTCTTCTGCTGCGTCTGCCCTTGTCAATGAGCTCGTCGACTTTGCTGCGCGCTGCCGTCTAGACTACGCTGCTAGTCTTGTCGCTGAGTCTGAGTCTGCCTGTCCTCCGTCCGTCGGGGGTGAGTGTGCCCTTGGCACGGACGTCCTTGAGGACAGGCAGGAGGAGTTCCAGTGTCTGGCCGCCGCTTCACCTCATCTCGCGTCTGTACTGCTAGCCCCTGAGGGAGACCCGGATGCACTAGACATCCCGACTCCGCGCTCTTACGCGGAGGCGATAGAGGGTCCCTACTCCTCTCAGTGGCAGGCAGCTATGGATGCTGAGATGGCTTCCTGGAAGTCCACAGGCACCTACGTCGACGCTGTTCCCCCTTCTGGGGCGAACATCGTCAGTGGCATGTGGATTTTCAGGGTGAAGCGGCCGCCGGGTTCTCCGCCTGTCTTCAAGGCGCGTTACGTGGCTCGTGGCTTCAGTCAACGGCACGGGGTTGACTACTTTCAGACCTTCTCCCCCACCCCGAAGATGACCCCTCTTCGGGTACTACTGCACGTTGCTGCTCACCGTGACTATGAGCTGCACTCTCTCGACTTCAGCACAGCTTTCTTGCAGGGCAGCCTGCACGAGGAGATCTGGCTGCGTCGCCCACCTGGCTTCACTGGGTCTTTCCCTCCTGGTACCCAGTGGAGTCTCCGGCGTCCAGTCTACGGTCTCCGCCAGGCGCCACGTGAGTGGCATGACACACTGAGGACTACGCTGGCGGCACTTGGGTTTGCTCCTTCTACTGCCGACCCGTCGCTGTTTCTGCGCACCGACACCTCTCTGCCGCCGTTCTACATCCTCGTGTACGTCGACGACTTGGTCTTTGCCACAGCTGACACTGCTGGACTCGCCTACGTGAAGTCCGAGCTGCAGAAGAGACACACGTGCACTGACCTGGGTGAACTGCGCAGCTACCTTGGCTTGCAGATCACCCGGGACAGAGCACGCCGCACCATTACCCTGACTCAGTCACACATGGTGCAGCAGGTCCTTCAGCGCTTCGGCTTCACGTACTCCTCGCCTCAGGCCACTCCTCTGCCTACTCGCCACTCGCTCTCAGCTCTGCCTTCGGATGAGTCCGTAGAGTCGAGTGGCCCGTATGCAGAGCTTGTTGGCTGCCTCATGTACCTGATGACCTGCACACGACCTGACCTTGCATACCCTCTTAGCATTCTCGCACGCTATGTTGCTCCTGGGAGACACCGACCAGAGCACATGGCTGCAGCGAAGAGGGTGTTGCGCTACTTGTGCAGTACGTCGGGCATGGGGCTAGTGCTTGGAGGGCGCAGTCCAGTGGTCCTCACTAGGCACGCGGACGCTTCTTGGGCTGACGACCAGGCTACGCGGCGGTCGTCACAGGGTTACACCTTCAGCCTTGGTTCCGGCTCTGTTTCGTGGCGGGCTACCCGCTCGTCTTCTAATCTCGGCTCCAGTTGTGAGGCTGAGATCTACGCCGGGGCTATGGCTGCACAGGAGTTACGCTGGCTCACCTACCTGTTGACCGACCTTGGAGAGCCGCCTCGTTCTCCTCCAGTCCTGTACGTAGACAACAAGGCCATGCTGGCCTTTTGTCAAGAGCAGCGACTGGAGCACAGGATAAAGCACATTGCTCTCTACACAACCGTGAACCAGGGCAGAATACGTACCTCTACACGATTACCTTCATCGACGCCGCAACACGCTACGTCTGGCACCTGAATCTCCCAAGCAAAGATATGGCGTTCGAGGCGTTCGTCGCGTGGCTTCCCGTAGCAGAGCGGGAATCGGGCGTCAAGTTAAAAAGCTTCCAAACAGACGGAGGAGGAGAATATACCTCGACGAGGTTCAAGAACTACCTGGCTGAGAAAGGCATCAAGCGCCTCATCTCCCTTCCTTACGCCCATCAACAACAGGGTGTAGCAGATTGGCTGAACAGGACCCTCCAAAACACCATGCGGAAACTGTTACGTGGCATGCGGCTTCCCAACCACTAGTGGCCAGAAGCGATGGACCACGCTGTAATGCTACACAACTTGCTCTCCTCGTCGTCACTCCCGAACAACGCATCACCGCATCTGCTGTGGACCGGGAAATTGGGCAACACAAAAATGTTACGAGTTTTTGGGTGCATGGTACAGTACCGACCACCATCTGCACGGGCCGGCCGATTTTCGCAACGAGCACAGTGGGGGCTACACCTGGGCATCGAAAAACACTACAACGCACGGAAAATCTTCGACGTCCACACGAAGGAAACAGTGGCAGCACGTGACATCATCTTCTACGAACGACTCACCATGCAAACTTATCTTGCCAACCTGGACGAGAACCGAGACCCCACAGGTGGTTTCAGTGGCAACCGAGCCTTCGCATCGGCAGAAGACGAAGCTGACTGGGACGAGCAGAACGTGGAAGGAGCCTCGGAAGCAGCCGGACCACTCCCGTACTGCTCCGTCAACGTCCCCATGGATGACGAAAACCCGCGCGACAGTAACAACGCCGAAATCTACTACCATTTCGCCGACAACGGTTACGTAACACCTGCAAGAGTCAACACCGACAAAGCTGAACGCATAGGACCAAACTTCATACCTGATCCAGAAGAGGGAGACGAAGCAGCCTATCCCGAGGACAACACTCTCCCCGGCACACTCCCCCGCTACACACAGAGTGGCCTCCAAATCCTTGGACTCGTCACCGCAGTCCATGGCGCCGCCATTCCTAAAGAGCCTGCGACGGTTCAACAGGCTCTGGGGGGGGAACATAGGGAGAAATGGCGTGAAGCCATGGACAAAGAGCTGAAGGCACTGGAGGAGCGCAACACCTGGAAAATCATTCCCATCGGCGTAGCACAAAACAAGACTATCCTTACCGGGAAATGGGTCTTTCGTGTGAAGACGAAAGCTGACGGCACCATCGACAAATTCAAAGCTCGCTGGGTCGTGCGCGGCTTTGACCAGGAGCTCGGAAGAGACTACACCGAAACCTTCGCTCCGGTCAGCCGTCACACCTCACTCCGAATCCTCATCGCCATCGTCGCCATGAAGAAAAAGAAACTGCGACAAATCGACGTCGCAAACGCTTTTCTCTACGCACCTGTGGATGCAGAAATCTTCGTCGAGCTCCCGCACGGCTCCCACGGTGAACCCAATCAAGTGTGTCAGCTGCTTAAGTCGCTCTACGGGATCAAGCAGGCACCGCGACTGTGGCAGCAGTACCTGCACACCCGCCTTATCCGCATCGGTTTTAAACAACTCCCGCATGACCAGGGCATGTACCGCCTCACAAAGGGAAGCGACTATGTTCTCCTGATCGTCTACGTGGACGATCTCCTCTACATTGGGTCAACCGACGGCATCGCCACGTGGTTCGAAGGGGAGCTGCAGAAGGACCTTACCCTCACCGTCTCATCTACCGTCACGCAATATCTCGGACTCAACATCCGAGAAGGGAAGGACGCGATCTACCTCAGCGCTGAGAAATACGCCGACACCATCGCGAAACGCTTCGGTCTCACACCAAGCGCCCTCTCCACGCCTTACCGCTACACGTCAGGAACCGAAAAGGAACGATCTATTCTACTCAAGCCTGCCGGCATACGCGACTATCAGAAGAAGCTCGGGTGTCTTCTCTTCGCAGCAGTCACATGCCGTCCCGACTTATCCTACTCCGCGAGTCAGCTCGCCACCTATCTCAAGAAGCTTGAAGCAGAGCATCTGGCGGAACTCGATCGCGCTCTCCACTACTTCGTCAGCACCGCGACGATCGGACTAACTTATCACAAAAACGGAACTACACCGACCAAGCTAATCGGCTACGTCGACGCCGATCACGCCGGCGACACCGACAATAGGCGCTCACGCACCGGCTATGTCTACCGCCTCGAGCCTATCGGTCCTATCTCCTGGCAGTCGAGTAAGCAGGAGTTAATCGCACTGTCTTCAGCTGAAGCGGAATATATCGCACTCTGCTCAGCCACCGAGGAGGGACTTTACCTTCGCGAACTGCTGGAAGAAGCGAAGTTAGCCGAGTTACCCAGCTTCACCGTGTTCTGCGACAACCAGTCAGCAATTCGCATCGCCAACAAGAACGGCTTCGCAAACAGGACGAAACACATTGCCCTGCGCTATTTCTTCGTGAAGGACGAGATCGAGAAGGGGAAACTCGAACTGTCATACTGTCCCACGTCTGAGATGGCAGCCGATTACTTGACCAAGAAGCTCGGAAAGCAGAAGTTCGAATACTGCATGCTGCTGACTGGACAGAGCCACGTCACCAGTAGCGACACTCCAGAAGCGAAGGGGAGTGTTGGAAACAATGGAACTTAAACGCTTCAGCAGTGTCAAAACATTGCACCAGAAGCGAGGCAACCTACACCGAAGCACCTGCGAGTCAACCCTCGGAGGTTGAATCGGCTGCAGGAAGTTACGCGAAAGTCAAAGGTCGCTGACCCTTGACCTGACAAGAACAGCGCGACAGTTAAGGACACACAACTGACTCGTTACAGAGCAGTTGCCCGAGTCGCACTGTATCGAACCGCAACAGCAACAGTAAAAGTAGTTATAACCGTATCTCTTCATATTCCCTGTATTATTATATAAGCTTGTATCATTTCACTATAATTTAATCCTTTTTGCTCTCACACACTAGTGCAAGGTCGGTTCACAAAGCTTCATTAAACGCTTCCGCTATTACAAAGTATCCTACCCAGAGTTATCCTCTGTAAAGTTCCTTAGGGCCTTTTCAGCCCAACAGTTTCGACTCTTCTGACTCCTCGACTTCGTACTCTGTAGAGTCGGCTCCTGCAGCATACAGGAATGCCTTCTCATAAAACTTCAGATCGTAACAATCCATGCTTGGATAATCTCGTGGGGTTGTTCTGGGTGACAGAATTTTTAATGCATTTGACATTTGGTGGTTTGTTACCAATTTGGTGACAGGCATTTAACTTTCTGCATGCTAGAACATCAGCCTTGTTCTAACTTCTAAGTGACGCGCCCTCTAAAGAGAACACAAACTAGAGCTCACACACATGCATCTGGCGCAAACCGCAACTAGCTGCTCCTCTATCGAGTCACCTCGCCAACATCACATGAGTTTTCATGACTCCAATTGATTGCTGGTCATTCAGGAGAAACTTGGCTAGCGGGGATAAGTTTTGCACCACTCGAATCTGCCCCGCTGAGAGGCGGGTAGACGGGTTTACAGCTCAGGAAAAACTCTGACCATCGAAAATATCAGCTCTTGCGATGCTTGTGGACCACAAGCTCTGTAATCAGCCTGGCCGCACCATGGAAATTCAGGAGGCGGGGCTATGGGATGGCTGGGTTGCAGCTTGCAAGCATGCACGGCATTTGCAATGGGATGGGATGGGATCGGTCGGCATGTACTGTACTGTACAGTCGATGCTCAGTCTATCACACAAAATTTGGTCATCACAGTGAGAAATTTAATCACAATTGTGTGGTTTACCGGGTGATATCACAAGGGGTACAGTCACTCGAAAGTTTGTGTTGTTGTGCCTGTTGATATGCAAATTTACAGGGCGCTTCGAGGCTTGCGGAACGGACAAGCACTACAGCAATCTCTGCGAGTGCTAGAACGAATTGCAGCGAAGCCTTCACCAGCTTCGCGATGCGAGTGAACGCCACGTCGGCGGCGACATGACACTTGCGCCGCCGACGTGGATGCGCGCCGCCACCTCACTCAGATTCCCAAGGAAGCATCGAGACGTTTTATATTTCCTCGCGCTGCCTATCACCGCTTCATTGGAATTGACAATGAAGCGTCAACTCGCGGTCCGAACCACCCCATTCCCCCGAACAGAAACGCTAACCCCCCCCAAATTAAGTAAAACACAAGAAAAAACCTCATGGGACCTCGCGTATGCCTTAAGCGTACCTATCCGGTTCACACCAAATGTCACATTTCTGCTAAATATCATCTGCATAGCACTGCGCCCACCGCAACTGATCACGCCCTTCGACAAGCTCAAACTCCCTGCTGAATGAATGGTCGCGCAAGTCGTAAAGCCCATAAATTTACTCGACATTCACGATTAACTAGCAATAGCCTGTGTTCTTCTACTTGTAGCTGCCATGGCTCGCCAGCGACGCCACCGCTCTCAGATTACTCTCAGCATCAAGCGCGCCATCTGTGCCAAGCAAGAGGCACATCCGCATTTGCGTCACGAGGACATTGCACGCTGGTGCTTCACTCGTTATGGCATTCGGCCTCACCGTACCACGGTGACCAAGATACTCAGCGAGGATTCTCGTTGGAGCTCGTCCAGCAGCGAAGATGCTGACAGCATGCGGGTTCGTGGTGGCGCTCACCCAGACTTGGAGCTTGAGCTGAAGAAATTTGTCGACCAGGCCAATAAGGCAGGTGTGCCGCTCATGCTTGAGACTATCCGTGACCACGCCAAGCTTGTTGCCCGCGAGCTGGGGAAGCCGCCAAGCTTTCGGTGTTCGACCGGATGGGTACGGCGAGCCATGAAGCGTCTGGGCATCCGGTGCTTCGCTCTTTCTGGTGAGGCAGCAGAGGCAGACATGCATGCCGTGAGAACGTGCCGGGAGCAAATGCCAAAGCTGTTGCTCCATCTGGCGGTCCCTCCGCGCAACGTGCTCAACTTCGACGAGACGGGAGTCTACGTCTCTGCCCTGCCGAGGAGGACATATGGCCGTGCTCGCGTCGCCGGTCGTAAAATCGCGAAGGATCGGCTCACGGTCGGATTTCTCTGCAACGCTGACGGCAGCACATTCTGGCGTCCCCTGATCATTTCCAAATCGAAGCGCCCCGTCGATTTTCGCCCCGATTACGACCCTGAGCCGTATTGCTACTGGCGCTCCAACAGGAAAGGTTGGATGACCAAGGAGGTACGAAGAAACACTGTAATTGAATACTTGGTTGTTGCGTTTCTTGCTTCTTCATTCTCCCAGTCACAACTCCCTGTGAGAAACTGTAACTTGGCTGTTACCCCGCCCCCTTCGCGATGCAGTTGTTCACGCACTTAATTGAGAAACTGAACGCGGCTATGTATGCTGAGGGTCGCGACGTGGTCATCTTGCTTGATAACGCCAGCAGCCACACGTTGCTCACCGAGACGGCCGGGACGGAGGACCTTTTTGGCTTCCGCACACGCACGTTGAGCAACGTGCGTTTGGTGTACCTTCCACCGAACACCACGTGCTTCACGCAGCCCCTTGATCAGGGGATCATCAAGAAGGCGAAGACCACGTACAAGAAGTTGTGGCTCATGGACCTTACAAGGCAGTGGGAGGAGGACCGTCGCCGGGCGTCACTTGCGCGTTACAAGCCGAACATGCGTGACGTCGTGGAGTGGATATACGACTCATGGATGAACGTCGGAGCCAGGACGGTGCAGCTCTGCTGGTGGAACACGGGCTGCCTCCCAAATGCGTGGGAGATGCAGCTGGAATACGTCTATGCACGGCATAACGAGGCTCCTGAAGAAGCGGATGAATCGCGCGAGGATGAGCTGCAGGGTGTCGGGCGTCTCATCACTGGCCTTTCTCTGGGGTGCGCCGCCATCGCCGCCGAGGAGTATGTCGCAGCGGACGACAGCCTGCCTACGTGCGACATGGGCGGGCCCGATCCCCTCTCGTCGGAGCCTGCAGAACCTCCAACCAGGGAGGAGTGGGAGTTCCCACTGCCAGCGGCGGCCGCCTTTGATGGTGACATGAACAGCCGCGATTCACGCCGTACAGCTCGTGCGGCGTGCGAAATGCTCATCGGCTACGCGCGGTCCATCAATGTCGCCCCGCGTGATCTCACGGTCCTCTTTGACATCCGCAACCCGGTTGTCCGCGAGCGGCTCGAGCGGGCCAGCCCGGTGTTGAACCTCAACGAGCAGCCCTTCACCGCGTCCTCTACCCCTGGTCGAGGCCGGGTGCTCCCGCCGTCGATCACGGGCACGAGCCGTCTCAGCGAGCTCGTTGCCGGCGGTGTCTACGCCGTCATGGGGACGTACGACGCATCGGCCGAGTGGATGAACCGCCTGTGAAGATGTCCTGCAAGCCATGCTAAGTGATGAACCTGGGGGAGGAGATTATGTGTTGTGGAAATAATGTTGGGTGAGGTTCCAAGGTGGAGTTACGAGTTGGTTTTTTGTTGGAGTGGGGCTGGGGAGGGATTTGTTGTGTGTGGTTGGGTTACAGTACACTACGTGGCAAAATTGCAGTTGCTCAAATGAGCGGTTGGGGTGTTTGTGTCTGATTGTGTGAATTGTTGTTTCTTGGTGGCACAGTAGTTGATCTTCAAAGTGGTAACTACGAACATGCAAACAGAACAAACTACGCTGGTCAACAGTACCAGGGAAACGCCAAGCATGTTACATCTGTGCAAACATACAATCACCTCTACCCTTTGACGAGATTGGCGAGTATAAGCGAAACGCTATTGCCCATTTGAGGAACATTCCGCCCGTCTACCTGGTGTGACTGTAATGAGCATTGACTGTACTTGTCTTCGTAAGGGCCAAGTGTGACGAGTTGAGTGGGTGATTCGACTCGGATTCTGCGATCAGCCGGGTCTCTCATGCCAACTTTCCCCACCAGGGGTCTCTTTCCCCAGTAGAGGTCTCTTTTTCCACTACTAGGGGCTGTTTCCGCACCAGGGGTCTCTTCCCCACGAGGGGTCTCTTTCCCCCCCAGAGGTCTCTTTGCCCACTACTAGGGTCTCGTTCCCCGACACGAGAATCACCTTTGTGAAGGACGCATTCGGGCTCGTGTTAGACTCAGGTCATCGCTACCAGCCTCCGTATTCGAACCCACATATGTCTTCCGAATTTCTCTACCGAACTTCCTGGTCGAGCCTCCGATTGTGGGAAGTTCCCGCTAAATGCGCCCTCACTACTCCTCAGATGTCATCTCTAGTGAATCATCCCAGCCTTCGTGATAGCCTTCCATCGATCGAAACCCTACCCACCTTGCACCAACTTGGTTGTCCCCGCGCCTCTCCTTCGAGCTCGGCACCTCGTTGCTGCTGCAGAGCCATGCGGCTTTCCCATGCGGCTTTCCCATGCGGCTTTCCCTTAGTTCAGATCGCGATCGCCACCCTAAACTGCGTGTCGTACTCTAGGCGACACGTGTGTGTTTCTACCATTGGCACTCGCTTCGATTCTGTTATCACATCAAGCCGCAACATCCAGGCAATGTACTGAACTGTACGCGTCATATGGCAGGATTGGACAGACGATATGCGTGGATTGAGGGAGGAAATGGGAAGTTGGAATCTTTGGAGAAGCTTCACCTGTTTCCTCCTCTGTAGCAGCGGTGTAAAAAATGTAGGGGGGCAGTCGTGCAACCTTCCACCGGGTGTGACACATGAAGGGGCCGCCTTTACATGAAGAATCGCTAGATTTTATTTTCTCGAGAGGTCTGTTTTGGTTCATAGCTCGAGCTGCAGGGCATACAGCTGTGAACAACTGCGCGTAAATTCCAGCCTGGAATCGGCTATCATTGGCGGAACTCATCTTCCCGGCTTTGCTCCAATTCGTGGCCGGTACGTGTGCGGCAAAGCTGACTCAGCTTCGCACTACTGTAGTACACTAGTGCGCCCGCCATGAGTTACGCAACTTCGCACGTATGATCCAAAATGTATGGATCACCTCAAGCTCCCGACGCAGCTCCCGTCGCTCTCAACACATATGACATCTATTTCTGAGCAGGGAGTCTCAGTAATCTGAGCAACAGTTGGCATCTTTTCCTCACAGCTGTTTAATGTTCTCCTTCGGTGCGGTTCCTTGATTGTGTCGACCATCTCGAATTTAGTCCGCCACGGGAAGTCTGTCAGAGGCAACGAGAGGAAAGACTCAGTGTGGAACATCAAGTCCCTTCATATTGATTTGGTGATTGGCGCACCAGAGCTACTACAATGGATCCTGGAGCAACTGCGAATGCTGAGAAATCCCGGTTTTCCAACGTGAATCGCCGGCTTGAGGCTTGGAACCGTGCAACTGGCTCAGCACTCAATCCCGCCGTTCAGCCGTCATTCCGCGCGTCGCCGCGACTCGCCTTACCGAAAACGAACAACGAAGCGTTCTCCAATGCCAATCACCCAAGAATTCTGGGTAGATCAGGGCAAGTTGCGTCAGCGCCAAGCAGCAGAGACAACCGATTTCCCGACTTACCCCGCAGAACGTCAGTTTCTGACTTTGTAGCTGTTGGTATAAGGGATCCGTGGTCTCCCTGCTCCCCACTGGACCAATGTGTTGCCCCAAGCCCGTCCTCGGAGTGCTCTCCAATCTCTGCTCCTGCTCCTGCTCTCATTGATTCGGCTAAGTTGCAACACAGCCGTCAGGAGCAGGAGCCAAGGTGCTGCTTGGCGGAGGGAGATGCGCCCCCTTGTGACATTGCCACGTGTGACACAACAGATGGTGCAGCTGATGAGGAGGGTCAGAAGCGTTCCCAAGCAGCTTCTCAGAGCGGAGTTGATGGTGCTGCGGAAGGGGAAATTCCAAGCACACAGATTCAAATGCTGAGAAAGCAGGGGAATATTGCCCATAGGCGTGGGTTTTCTGTTACCTCGCTAGAGAATTACACAGAAACACAAGGAGACGACAAGAAAGGGGCAAGGAGAGGAGGTAGTGGTGGTGACATCGAGAGTTTGATGAGACGAAGGAGCAGCTATTCTTCCAACGGATCATGTGGCTGTGTGGCAGGAGGGAGTGGTGGATGCAGCCATTCTCCTTTTTGTAAAATTATGTCCACAGCCCCCCCTGTGTTCGTGTGGGCTGCTAGAAGGAGGATGGAGAGAAGGGCCTCCCTAAGTGATGCTGTGATTTCATGCACAACTTCATTGTGAATGGAAAAAAAACCAACATACTTCATATGAAGGCTAGATTGGCTCAAAAATAATTTCTACCCTAGTTGGACTGAAGCAAAAAACCTGCTGTAAATGATTGAACAGAAATTACTCTCAAAGTACCAGTTTTGTCAAGTTTGTGACCACACCCCACAGGAGTTGTGCTTTGATTTTCTGTGAATAGAAGCAACAAAAATAAGTAGGCAGAGGATGCTGTGGTTGCGCTAAGCACTAGAATAATGTATTAAGTTGTGATAAACCATAGGTTGTAAAAGATTAATGCAGTTACAGTGAACACCTGGTTGCATTATCGAAATGTTCCAGACGAGCTTTCTCGTTTATACAATCACCACCATATCACTGCACTTCGTTCCAAACCGCAACTGGGCAGGCACTTGTGATTCTGCAGAATCCTGCCGATTCTCTAGTTCTGCTAGACTGCCCGTCGTTGAATGCACAATCATTCCCAGAATTTGCACTGCAAACTGCTCATTGTCAACTGGGTTTAGGGTGTACCTTTTTTCCACATCTTCCCAGGGTTGAGGGCAGCGAGAAAGAAAGGAGCACCACCAGCAAGAGGGTTGCTCGGTGCTGGTAACCCTAGCATCCTACTCACCTCGAGATTGTTCAGTGCTCACCTTACCCTTTCAGGAGCAGGGTCTTCCACCACCTCACTCACACACAAGCTTGGTCCAGCCCTTACAACGACACTAGCCAGCCATGAAACTTTGACCGAGAAACACCTAGCGGGTAAACTCGTCACTCATCACCAGGCATCGTTCCACATCGGCACGGCTGGTGTTTTCGTTTCGATCTGCCGATGTGGCCAGACCACCAAGCCATTGCTGCCGAGCTCAGTCGAATTTTTGGACCAATGCCCATCCAGACCCGCGTGTCCTTTTGTGCGACGCACACGTGAGTTTCATGCAGTACACCTGATGCCCGTTTGAGTCCCCCCTACTTGGGTTGTGCTCTGGGCTTATAAACGTTTTAGGCATTTCGCCCAGTTCGTTCTATTTCGCCAGGGTGTTGAGGTGCTTCTAAAAAACACAGGTTGTAACTCGTTTGTTTTTTCCAAAACAGTGCTGGTGGGCCTGTGTTGTTGTCAGTTCAGGGTTTGGGGTTTATGCTTGTTTCTGGCCAAGAAACAAGAACCTACCGGGTCAGCATGGTTTGTTTTGCGCCTAAGATTCATACTTTGGCGTTTTCTCGCCCAAATGCAAGTTGATCCGCGTGCCTATAACCTGGGTGGAACTGAGTGGGAAAAAAAACACGGGTGCAGAGTTTCTGAAATGTGCAAGGCAAATTCGCGCGCAGTGGTTGGGCATCATGTGTACTTGCACCAATCATTTGGTTTCGAATCTCCTCTAGAACGCCTCAACCGTGGAGGAGTGGATGGTGGGTGGGTGGAATATTTTACGTGTACAACAATCAAATTCAGGACAGAACAAGGAACTGGACAGAACGGATTTGGGATGATATACCTCAGCCGACGAAAGACGCCGCCCAATTTCGCGTTTCAGAAGGGACAACGGCCCTCCTCGGGATTGACGACCTCGCGACGACCTCCGAGCTCCGAACTGGGCCCAAATGGCGTCCCAGGGGCCTCAGGAGCCCTCGGGAATGTCGACAATCCGACGACATAGGTTTGCGCTGGGAGATTCCTGAGAAGTAAATCTCAGCGGACAAAATAGGAGAGCCAAGCCACGCGGCACAATCTCAACACTGTCTAGGTTCAATGAACCTAAAGAAACAATCAAGCACGCCGATTGTAAGTCGGCGCCGATCGGCGCCCACGCTAGGACTGCCACGGTGGGCTTCAATAAATCCGGGACCCTGGGAGATTCGGGTCGGCATGCTATAATTTCGGTACTGAGAGGCCAATGTCGGCCCTAAGCCACGTAACACACGCCCATTCCACCGTGGAAAGGGCCTGGCTTACGCCCCTTCGGTGCAGCGCGAAGTAACATTAGCCATGCTTGGCACGTGGCACTTCGGGCAGAGCGCCGCCTATGCGAGAACACATGCACGGCGGCAGTAGCATAGGGGTGTGCGTGAAGCGCGGCAGCATCGGAGTCGCTCAGGACCATACCCGTCCGTGACCGTGCGGGCCTACTCATTCCCATGTCCGTTCCTGCGTTTCTTCGTGCTCTCTTGTGCACTTAGAGTTTTCAGCTGCCAGTCTGTCATCGCGCCTGTAGGTTACTCAGTTGCCGACTTGGTCAGTAGTAGTCGATGTCGACGTCTGCTGTTTTAGCGAAACATCGGTGCAAGTCGGCGACGCATGGCCAGAGGTCGCCCTAGAGCCCAACAGCTGCAACCCATTCCACCCCCCGCCGACTCTGTAGACGCCGACATCAAAGCGGAGCTGGAACGGCTCGAGGTCGAAGCCGAGTTAGACTCACTCGACCGAGAATTCGAAGAAGACCGCCGCGCAACTCTCCGGGCGTTCACCACACCCGTGACTCAGTACCATCTTTGGTTTACCAACCTCCGCATCGCACACGGACGACGGTAGAGCAACATACGTGCTGCCACATGGACGACGTCGACATGACTGACGCTAGACCATCCACCGACCACAGTCCGACATCTACCGAGGAAGAGACGCTCCCCTTACTCTACGATCTTGACAAGCTGACGCAGATTCTAGAAGGGGAGTTCACCAAGGACATTCCCCCACCGCCGATCGGGGAGTTTAACAAGAATAAAAAACAGAATCCGACGCGAAATGGACGGCCAGGAACTTCGTCGGCACCGGCCGGCTCTGGAAACCAGGTTGAGGTCGATGAGGAGGAGGATGGGGGGGAGGAGGAGGAGGAGGAGGAAAGCGATGACGAAAACGACGAGCGTCCGCCGCGTAGCACTAGTCAGCGCACCTTGGAAGAACGGCTCAGGCGGGAACTTGAATACATAGATGATCTGCTCGAACAGGACGAGGATGCCGACCAGGAGAATTTGTCGGTGCCGCGCGAACAGTGGAGGGCGGCAGACTTCGTCGAGAAAGACATGGTGTACGCGACCATCGACGTGCTCGTCTTGGACGCCCTATGCCACCTGCAAACCGTGGAGAGGAACAGCACGCTAAGGCAGTACACCTCGTGGATTTATCACTACAAGAGGTGGGCGGCGAAGATGTTGAAGCAAATTCGCAACAAGCTTCCGCAGGAGTACATGCTTAAGCACGTCGACGAGATAGGGCACTACATCCGGGACAACAAGAAGAAAAACTGGGACCAAGAGGCCGATGTCCTCCGGTCGTACGTGTGGCTGCACGGCCCTAGGGTCACCAAGTCCCGGCTTCGCGCATACGTGAAGTACATGGTTCGGGAGTTGAATCTCGATGCCGAGTCCAGCAAGAACGACGACAACGCCATAGGAACACAGCCTGTGCAATCTACAACGGTGCACACGCTCCTCGGGCGCATAAAGGCATGCCAGATGGCGGCGAGAGTGGAGGCGACGATATACCGGGAGACGGAGCTGAGCATCATGCGAGAGATATCGGTGGTCAGGTCGGAGGTGTGGTTCATGATCCGCACCAAGAAGTGAGTTTTTGTTTAACCTCTTGTTGTCTTGTACTGAGTCGACGCCGCCCTAATTGCCCCCCACCCTCGGCATTGTCGGCAGGAACTGCACCGATCGGCGTCGCGGAACAATCGGCGATACCTACACCGCCGAGCAGTTCCGCCAGATCATGTTCAAGGTGCTGCCGACGTGGGCGGTCAAGGCGTGGAACCCGCGGGGTACGGGCCCGTCGCAGACGCTATGGCGGTTTCTGCTGTTGAAGGTGCTCACGCTACTCTCCCACCACTCTCTTCTGCGCGGTGCAAGCATCCGCGAGATCACGCTCCCCGACATATTCTTGTACCGACTGGCGAGCACCTCGTCGGTGAACCCGGAGAACCAGCCGGTCGTCATGGTCATCGCTGCGCGGAACTCGAAGACGTCCAAGGATGCGCGTCTGCAGCAGAGCTACGCTGCGCGGCACCTCGAAGCGGAGTTGTGCGCCGTTGGCGAGACGGGCCTGTGGTTGCACTTCATCCTCGACCAGATCGGCCAGTTTCACAGCGTCCGCCTCATTCCGCCGGTGGACACCAGCACACGCGCGAGCTGGTACAAGAAGCACCTCTTCTTCGCCAAAAACGACACCGACCAAGGGGAGCTCTCTGCGGCAAGCCACCAACGCTGGAAACGGCAGTTGTGGGACAAAAACGGGGTCTTCTGCAAGAGGAACGTGCACGCCGCTCGAGCCGGAGGGGCCCAGGAGCTGGCCATCGACGGCACGCCGCGCGCCGAGATCGCGGAGCTGGGTCACTGGGCGCTCGACAAGATGACGCGAGCGTACATCACCGCCATTCCGGTGGGGGTGGTGATGAAGAAGGCCGGTTACTCTGGTTACAAGCAGGACTACTTCTTGGGCCGGAGCAGGGTGGAGCCCTCCGATAAGCTCTTGAAGCTCCTCGCCGAGCACATCTTCCCCGGCGTCGACGACATGCTGAAGACGATATGTTAGTCGACGCCCTCGTATCCTTGTTTCCGAGTCGTGTTGCCGACAGTGTCTGAACTCCTAATACACGTGACGAATTGCAGGCGGAAGGGAAGGCTGCCGAGGGGTCCGACGCCGACAAAGCCGCGGTGCACTTCTGGCGCACACTCCAGATGCTGCGCCGCATCGTCGCCGAGGACCTAGCGGTGAAGCTGGTCCGTACACCATGGCACCCGTACGTCCAAGGCTCCCTGCTCTGCCGGATCCCCCTTCCAGCACTGGGCGAAACGGGTCGAGAGGGTCGACACCGAGACGATCAACAAGCGTCGGGACCCGACCCAAATTCAGGAAGAGGTAAGTCGACGACGAGCTGGCTATAGGGCATTCCAAACCACCGAGCGGCTAACGTCTTTGTCCTACCGCTGCAGGAAATCTCTGTCCGCATGGACACCGAGTACTACAACATATCCCTCAAGGCGAAGCTGACAAAGGAGATGGAGCGTGCCGCGAACGAGAAGATTGACTTCCTGGAGGAGCTCGAGAAGCGCGACGACACCATCGCGTCTCTCACCGCCGAGATAACCCGTCTCACCGAGGCACTCCGGGTGTCAGAAGCACGGAGAGTGCCGGAGGCCCCGCCGTGTGCTACCGCGCAAGCTCCTAGCGAGGGTGGCTCGGCGGATTCGGCCAACATGGGAGCCGGCGCCGACGGAGGGGACGACAAACCCCCGCCACCCCCACAGACGGACGTGGAGGCTAGTTACGAGCTCAACGTGGTACAACCGTGGCGGGAGGCCAAGACCGTGAGGGACGCCTAGCGCCTCTGGAACTCCGCCACCGCTAATGACACCCGTCGGCTTCGCGACAGGATGGCCGAGCCGGGGTTCATCGACCGCCACACCCTCCTCGCCGGCGCGACACAGGGTGCACTCAACAAGAAGGTGCGCCGCATGCTGAAGGTCATGGATGCGGTGCGCCAGCTACGCGCGAGCGACGGCGACGCCAACACCGAGGCCGTGGTCGACACACTGCATAGGATCGCGGCATCGGGCATCGGGACCTTCGCCGATGCCCTCACGGTGCTCAAACCGGGAACGGCACCGATGTTGTCCAAAGAGCCTGGTTTGGGAGTCAAGGGGCTGGGCCCCAAGGTGGTGTCGAAGCTACGCCTCGCCTGTGCGCTTGTGGCGCTCAACTTGAAGCAGAGTGATTGGGTCGAAACCCTGTTTCCAGACACGTGGGAGGAGCAGATGCCGAAGACCAAGGCCGACCTGGCGAAGCCGACGGCCCCGGCCAAGTCGACAGCACCGGCCAAGCCGACCGCTCCGGTGCACCGTCCTCCGACCAAGCACAAGAAGTCGGCATGATCGCGCCTGTAGGATATGCATGTGCATAGTTCGATGCTGTTAACTGTGGCAGATTTGTACCCCCCCCCCCCCCCCCCCCCCACCCCCTTCCCTTCTTTTTCCAAATGCTGTTCCGGTAGTTTGTAACAACCCACTGCAAGGCCCTTGCGAACCTACTGGGTCCTGCTGTGTTAAATGTAGTCGATCGCTCAGTAAGAAACAAAAATACTATCCTTGCTGACATCTAAACACAGCTCGATGTCGACGTCTCGCAGGATTGCATGTTGCTAGGGTGTCGACATATTCGCCGACAGAACTCGTCGCGGAGTAGCATGTGTCTACCTTCTCTATCATCGCTGCTCGCTGAGTAGCATGTTCCTTTTGATGTCGGCATATGCGCCGACAAGGCACATCGTTCAAAGTCGGCTAGCAAGTTTCAATGTGGACAGTGATTTACTAAAAAACAAAAAAGATTCGTGCCCTACGATACAAAAGTCATTAGAATTACTACGACATCGGCGCCGACCATACAATAGTACCCTGCACACCACAGCCCGCCAACTACGCATCCGTACTGCCCTTGCCCTGCTTGCCCTTCTTCCTCTTGCTGCTGCCCTTGCTCTGCTTGACCTTCTCCCCCTTCCTCCCCCTGTGATCCATATCGTACTCCATCCTCGCGTCACACGGCACATCGATGCCCTGCGCTTTGAGCTTGGGCCCGGCGACGGGACACATTCCCCAGAACGCCAAGGTCTCGACCGTCGCTCTTGCGATCATGTCGGCCTCGACTTCCTCAACTCCCTTCGCGAAGGCCCTGGCCACTGCCTGGCTCTGCAGCGATGGCGCGACGTTATGTGCAACCTCCCCAGCGGGAGCCTGCCTAATGCGTGCTATGTCGATCACCGCGTGCATCACCTCCTTGAAGTCCTCGGCCCTCGCCTCCCCCGCACCTGCCACCATCGCCGCCACCTTCCCTCCGCCCACAGCACCGAGCACCGACGCCCCCGTCTCCAAGAAGCACCAGATGGCGCATGCCGATGGCGCTAACGCCTGGGCCCCCATCTCCGTCTTCTCGTCCGCCTTGTGAAAGAAAGAACGAGAATGAATTGAGCAATGAATGAAGTGAGTACAAATATGAAACCCTAATTGGGTTGTACCCCCTATGGGATACCCCACTATAGCCTACACAAATAAGTAAGCTATAATGTTCTGACACACCCCCATAGGCAAAGTGGGGGAGAACAAGGGGTCACAAGACCAGTCAAGCAAAGCAAAGCAAAGCTCAGGGTGGATCACAAAGTCACCACACATTCCGAGCACAAGTTCAAGGGCCACAAGGCCAGTTCACATGCAAGATCATATATAGAGATATACAAGAGTCAAGCAAACAAGAGCAAGAGTATATATAGGTCAAGGTACAAGCAAGGTCAAGAAGTGAGCAAGTGAGGCAAGACAGGCACAAGACCCAGCTGCGTGCAGCAACGCTGATGATCACAAGGCGCAAGTGCCTTGGTGAAGACATCAGCAGTGTTGGCCTCAGAGGCCACGTACGCAAGTCGCAACTATCCACGCTGCTGTAGCTCACGAGCAAGAAAGTAGCGGAGAGCAATGTGCTTTGTCCTGTGCTCCAGTCGCTGCTCTCGACACAAGGCCAGCATGGCCTTGTTGTCTACGTACAGGACTGGAGGAGAACGAGGCGGCTCTCCAAGGTCGGTCAGCAGGTAGGTGAGCCAGCGAAGCTACTGAGCAGCCATAGCCCCGGCGTAGATCTCAGCCTTACAACTGGAGCCGAGAACAGCAGACGAGCGGGTAGCCCGCCACGAAACAAAGCCGGAACCAAGGCTGAAGGTGTAACCCTGTGACGACCGCTGCGTAGCCTGGTCGTCAGCCCAAGAAGCATCCGCGTGCCCTGTGAGGACCACTGGACTGCGCCCTCCAAGCACTAGCCCCATGCCCGACGTACTGCACAAGTAGCGCAACACCCTCTTCGCTGCAGCCATGTGCTCTGGTCGGTGTCTCCCAGGAGCAACATAGCGTGCGAGAATGCTAAGAGGGTATGCAAGGTCAGGTCGTGTGCAGGTCATCAGGTACATGAGGCAGCCAACAAGCTCTGCATACGGGCCACTCGACTCTACGGACTCATCCGAAGGCAGAGCTGAGAGCGAGTGACGAGTAGGCAGAGGAGTGGGCTGAGGCGAGGAGTACGTGAAGCCGAAGCGCTGAAGGACCTACTGCACCATGTGTGACTGAGTCAAGGTAATGGTGCGGCGTGCTCTGTCCCGGGTGATCTGCAAGCCAAGGTAGCTGCGCAGTTCACCCAGGTCAGTGCACGTGTGTCTCTTCTGCAGCTCGGAATTCACGTGGGCGAGTCCAGCAATGTCAGCTGTGGCAAAGACCAAGTCGTCGACGTACACGAGGATGTAGAACGGCGGCAGAGAGGTGTCGGTGCGCAGAAACAGCGACGGGTCGGCAGTAGAAGGAGCAAACCCAAGTGCCGCCAGCGTAGTCCTCAGTGTGTCGTGCCACTCACGTGGCGCCTGGCGGAGACCGTAGACTGGACGCCGGAGACTCCACTGGGTACCAGGAGGGAAAGACCTAGTGAAGCCAGGCGGGCGACGCAACCAGATCTCCTCGTGCAGGCTGCCCTGCAAGAAAGCAGTGCTGAAGTCGAGAGAGTGCAGCTCGTAGTCACGGTGAGCAGCAACGTGCAGTAGTACCCGAAGAGTGGTCATCTTCGGGGTGGGGGAGAAGGTCTGAAAGTAGTCAACTCCCTGCCGCTGACTGAAGCCAGGAGCCACGTAACGCGCCTTGAAGACAGGCGGAGAACCCGGCGGCCGCTTCACCCTGAAAATCCACATGCCACTGACGATGTTCGCCCCAGGAGGGGGAACAACGTCAACGTAGGTGCCTGTGGACTTCCAGGAAGCCATCTCTGCATCCATAGCTGCCTGCCACTGAGAGGAGTAGGGACCCTCTATCGCCTCCGCGTAAGAGCGCGGAGTCGGGATGTCTAGTGCATCCGGGTCTCCCTCAGGGGCGAGCAGTACAGACGGTCGGGGCCGCGTGGCGACGCCAGAAACAGCAGGGACAGCACCAGTACCCCAAGCAGGAGTACCCGCTCCAGCAGCACCTCCAGCGGCACCTCCAGCAGCACCAGCAGCAGCTCCAGAACTCCCAGCAGCACTAGGAGCACTGCCAGTCGGACTGCCACCAGTAGTCTCAGCACCAACACCCTCAGCAGCACCAGCTCCAGGAGAACCATCAGGCCCAGCAGCTCCAGCACCCACAGCACGAGCACCTCCGGGACACGCGGCAGCAGCACCCTCTGCAGCCGAAGAACCTCCAGCACCAGCAGTATGCCTCCAGCGCCAGGCAAACCACTCACGCAGCTCCTGTGGGGAGAGTGGCTCTCGGCGAGACGAAGCACCTCCAGGCGGAGAACCTCCAGGCGAAGAACCTCCAGGCTCAGCACCCTCAGGCAAGGCCCCTCCAGGCAGAGCTCCCCCACTCGCAGCACCCCCAGGCTCAGCACCCCCAGACTTAGCACCCCTAGGCTCAGCACCCCCAGACTCAGTACCCCTAGGCTCAGCACCCCCAGGCTCAGCACCCCCAGGCTCAGCACCCCCAGACTCCGCACCCCCAGGCTCAACACCCCCAGGCTCAGCTCCCGCAGCAGCACCAGAGTCACCAGTGACCTCGACAGGCTCGACCGCGTCTACCTGGGACACACCTGAAGGGGCAGGACCCTGAGGGGGGAGGGGGTCTACCGGGGGGGGACCTGGTACCAAGAAGAGCGAGGGCGGGGAAAGGGAAGGAGTGCGGTAGGGGAAGAGGCGGTAGTAGGGTACCGACTCGTCGAACGTGACGTCCTGGGAGGACAGAACACGTCGAGAGGTGGGGTGGTAGAACTGCCACCCAGGGGCGTCGGGGGGGAACCCCAGGAAGACGCAAGGAGCAGCGCGAGGGGACAGCTTGACGGCAGACAAGTCGCGGACAAACGCCCGAGATCCCCAGACTCGGAACGCCGACGCATCGCCAACCTTCCCCGTCCACAGCAGGGCTGGGGAGGTCTCCGGCCTGGAGACCCTGGGGTGAAGGTTGATCTGATGCGCCGCGTACCTGACCGCAAACGGCCACAGAAAATGGGGGGCAGCCGCATGCATCATAGACGTACGAGCGACGTCCATGACCATGCCAATGCGGCGCTCTGCAATCCCATTTTGCTGCGGTGAGTCCGGAAGCGTGAAGGTCTGGCGGATGCCTCGCGAACGACAGAAGGCACGCAGAAGGCCAGAGGAGAACTCTCCGCCTCTGTCCGAGTGCAGACGCAACACAGGAAAGTCCAAGCCAAAGCTCTGCCTGAGCCGGAGACGAGCTGCGCGGATCCAGTCGATCAGCACCTCAGTGACATCACCCTTGCTGCGCAAGGGGAAGACTGTGGTGTAACGCGAGTAGTCGTCAACCACCAACAGGAAGTAGCGCTCGTGACCCTATCCACGGACGCGGGCAGGGCCCCACACGTCCATGTTAAGCGTCTGCAACGGAGCCTCTGTCGGAGGAAACTGGGAGGAGTGAGGGGCAGCACGCTGGCGCCCCTCGACACAGGGGATAGGGGCAGGGCCAGGGCCCTGAGGAAGGGGAGGGAGGGACCGGGGGAGACCAGACACAAGAAGACGGGAGGCCATGCCTCTGAGCCGAAGCAGAGAGGGGTGGCCAAGGCGGTGGTGCCAGAGGAGAGTCTCGTGAGACAGACGGCGACACGAACAGGGGGCAGACTCAGGACCAGACCTGGACGCTGCAGCAAGCACCTGACCAGACGAAGGGACTCTACCAGACTCAGCACCGGGAGGAGAAGCAGTGGTCAGTGTGTACAGGCTCGACCCTGGCTGACGTGTAAACGTAGCCAGGTGGCGACCTGTGCTAGCCTCTGTGCAGTGTGTCACCCGCTGACGAGCAGGAGTGAACTGGTGGACCCCCACATCTTGTAGGTCAGCACCACTCACCAGGTTCGTAGAGAACGAGGGGAGGTAAAGACCAGTCAGGGTGCCAGAGGGAGCCGCCGGACACGGGAGGACTGTGGAGAAACGAGACAGGACAGGACCCCCAGAGGCGTCAGCCAGGGACACCGCAACCGGCCGACTAAGCGGCGTGAGAGTGGTGCGGTCCCGAAAGAAGGAGCGAGACGCCCCAGAGTCAAGGGTGAAGGTGTGGGAGGCAGAAGCCGACACAGTACCTGAGAGGGCAGACTCACTAGCACCTGAGAGCACAGACGCACTGGCACCTAGAGCAGCAGCCTCACTGGCACCTGACAGAGCAGTACCAATGCCCGGGTCGGGCGGAAAGCACCGGTAACAGTCACCATAATCACTAACAGTCACAGCATACATGGCAGCAAGGATAGCATCAAAGTCAAGATCAAACACAGCTACACCAGCCCGAGACAGCTCTCCCCAGCGGGGGATCTCAGAGGCCTCCGGAAACTGCTGGCGCCAAGCGTCGGTCAGGCGGGCAAAGCAGCGACGAGCGGTGTGGGTGCCCCCACACTACTCACCCGCGCGGTCGCCGGTGCGAAGGACGTAGGTGTAGGGACCGAACGCCCCACCACGCTGACGCTGCGAGTACCACTCACGGAGCTGCTGAGGGGCGGGGACGTCGCGAGAGTGCTGCTGCTGCTGCTGCTGCTGCTGGCGCTGACCACCCCCAGTGCCGCTCCTCTGGGACGAGCCACTCCGACCACCTCCACCACCGCCACCCCCGCCTCCGCCGCCACCGCCACCCTCGCCCCCGCCGCTCCCACTGCCTCCTCCGCCACCACCTCCGCCGCCACCTCCGCCTCCACCGCCGCCACCAGTACCTCCACTCCCGCCTCCATCCCCACCGCCACCCCCACTCCCCCCGCCGCCCCCACCTCCTCCGCCACCGCCCCCGCTAGCTCCACCCGCTCCCTTGCCCCCCTTGCTCCTGCCAGAGCGGCGCCGACCGCTGGGGGCAGACGCCGCACCGACCGACTCTAAACCAACGAGGTCGGCCGCAGCAGCAGAGGCGACAGAGGGTAGCAGGGGGGAAGGAGAACACCCCTCAAAGATGGGGGTGCGCGGGTCACCACGAGAGGCCCCTACAGCGACTATGCTCTTCTCGGCCGCTAGCAGGGACTTCTCAAGGAGGTCGACAGTGAGGGTGGTGGGACAGACAGAGAGAAACTGGTCCCTAACAGCACGAAGGGACTCAGGGAGACGGGTGACAAGAAAGTAGAGGGTGATGTACATGGGAGGGGGGTTTTCGGCGAGGAAGGCAGCAGGAAGCGCAGCTCGGTAGCGAGTGTCACTAGCGCGAAGGTGGGTAAAGAGGTCAGTGACTGTGGGAAAGGCAGCGAGGTCAGGGAAGAGGTACGGTAGCATGAGGCGGCTCAGTGTAGCAGTGGAAGGGGAGGAGTAGCGCGTAACTACAGCGTCGTACAAGGCCTGAGCGGTCTTGCACTGACTAAAGTGTGCACGCTCGGAGGAAGGGAGGTGGCGACGCACTGCAAGACGTGCAGCAGCATCGCGTGTGGCCCACTTGGAGCGAACAGTGGGGTCAGCATCAGCAGGAGGGGCAGGGACAGCGCCAGAGACAAAGTCAAAGAGAGAAACCTCATTGATCGCATCGCACAGTAAGTACAGCTGCAGGTCCTCAATCCAGACTGCAAAGTCAATGGCGCGACCCTCAGCGTCAAAAGTTAGGACACTGGGGGTGGCCATTGTAGCAGCTGACAGTCTCACCGGGCAGGAAGAGTCGGGTAGCACAGCGACACAGCAACACGGCAGCACAGCAGCTGCGCCGGCCCAGGAGCAGTAGGAGCCTCACAGGAGCAGAAGATCGGCTCCTCGGGCGGCTCGGGCGGCACGGGCGGCTCGGGCGGCTCGGGCGGCTCGGGCGGCTCGGGCGGCGCGGGCGTCTCGCGGGCGGCTCGGGCGGCTCGGGCGGCGCGGGCGTCTCGCGGGCGGCTCGGGCGGCTCGGGCGGCGCGGGCGTCTCGCGGGCGGCCGCACGGGCGGCTGGGACGGCTCGCGGGCGACTGCACGGGCGGTTGGGGCGGCTCACGGGCGATGCACGGGCGGCTGGGGCGGCTCGTAGGCTGCGCACGGGCGGCTGCACTGGCGGCCGCACGGGTAGGTGCACGGGCGGGTGCACGGGCAGGTGCACGGGCGACGCGGCGGCGAGGCCGCTTAGCAGAGGGCGGCGGGGCCGCTTAGGAGAGGGCGGCGGGGCCGCGATCGAAGGGCGGCGGGGCCGCTTAGCAGAGGGTGGCGGGGCCGCGATCGAAGGGCGGCGGGGCCGCTTAGCAGAGGGCGGTGGGGCCGCAATCGAAGGGCGGCGGGGCCGCTTAGCAGAGGGCGGCCTGGCCGCTAAGGAAGGGCGGCGGAGCCGCGATCGAAGGGCGGCGGGGCCGCGATCGAAGGGCGGCGGGGCCGCTAAGGAAGCGCGGCGGAGCCGCGATCGAAGGGCGGCGGGGCCGCTAAGGGAAGGGCGACGCGACGGGCCGCTGGGGGCGACACAACGGGTCGCAAAAAAAAAGGAAAACGCGCCTCGGGGCGCACTTCGGTGGGCCCTAGAAGCAGTCCCTAGGAGGGAACCTGCTCTGATTCCATGTGAAAGAAAGAACGAGAATGAATTGAACTATGAATGAAGTGAGTACAAATATGAACCCTAATTGGGTTGTACCCCCTATGGCATACCCCACTATAGCCTACACAAATAAGTAAGCTATAATGTTCTGACACGCCTTCCCCTCCACGCTCGCATCGACCTTCCCAAACGCCGCGCTCGCCGCGACCTTCCCATACGCCGCGCACATCGACACGCGATTTACCATCGCCGACATGAGAGCGTCTGTCTCTTCCTTGCCTTCCTCCGTGTCCTCGATGATGGGGAACCAGATCGCCGGCCAGAGCACGTCATGAATCGCATCACCCGAACTTGCGTACCCACGGTACCTGCCGAGTATGTCGTCGAACCTGCCGCGCAAACACATTAGAACGACACAACTTCGTCAACATCAGCGTAATGACACGACTTGGTCGACAGAACTCGGCACGTCAGGATCCGTCTTACCGTGCTCTCGGATGGCACAAGCCTCTTGCCCACATCACCGTCCACATCCCCGTCGGCAAGAACTTGACCTCCGCCCATACCTCCTTCCATTTATCCAACTCCCCCGGCTTCAAGACGGTGAGCTCCTTCATGAGCACCTTGCTCACGTAGCCGTCGTAGACGACGAACGCAATCGCGTGCTCGTAGGCCAGCTCCATCTTCTCCCTCGACTTGCCGATGTACCGATTCTGCCCGTTTACCTTAATCTCGCCCACCCACCCTTGCCCGTCGCCAGCCTTGTCTCGGCGGATGCCATGACCCCTGCGTCCATGCTCCTTATCTCCCTCGCCGCCCTCCTCGTCCTCCTCCTCCGCCTTCTCCTTCTTCTTCGCCGGCTTACCCTTGCCGCCCGTCTTGTCCTGCTCCCCTTCCGCCTTCTTCCCTTTCTCTTCTGACATCAACTTCCCCGCAGACATCGCCCGCGGCCTCCTCTGAGAGACCGCCTTCCCTTTCCCGTTGTTGTCCTTTTCCTTCCGTCTAGCATTTCTCTCGGCGACAGCAGCCGTAGCGGCCGTCTACTAGCGGCCGAACCCCCTCCGTGGGCCGCCGACGGCACCACATGCGCCGTGTCCATGATGGCCATAACAGGGGCGTGCTCGGGGCGCTTTGCTGCCTCAAAATGGGCCATGAAGACAGCGAGGTTGGCATGCTTGTCTGCGCGGCCGCCGGTGGCGAGCGCTGCACTCACTCCCTTCTCCGCCGCCACATCGACCACAGATGCACCTGGTGTGGGTGCGATCGCGTTTACCGACGTCGGCGTCGCGCTTTTGCCGAGTTCCGGCAGGGTCACTGACGGAGCAGCCGCTTTGCGTGCGCCTAAATGGGAGCGAAGAAAAGCGGACTTGGGGTCCGCAGGCGGTGGGGCGGCCACCGGAGGCGCGGCAGGTGGGGCACCAGACGACTTGCCGGCAACCTGCGTAGTGACGGAGCAACGTGCTGTTCCAGGAAGGCCGGCGTCGACCACGGGATGCTGCTGCACGTCCCTGCTATGTGCCTCCATGCGGCGGAGCATCTCTCTGAGCGCGGTACCACCGGGGGGGGCCTTAGCTGATGCCACGGCATCACCCTTAGCCGAAGCAGCCTTCGCGACGCCCTTGGCGGCAGCCGGGGCTGCTGGAGCTGGAGCAGGCTCCCCATCTTTTTTCGCACCTGACTGGCCGACAAGCGCGCTGGTAGCCGCAAGGGGGTTACGGGGACTCGACTTGGTGGTGCTGGCAACCGTAGCAGAAGCAGGCTTGGCCGCCGCCGCGACGGACGGTCCCTTGGTGGTTCCGGAGTCGCCATCATTCGCCGCCTAAGCAGTTAGCACCTCCTTGTCGGTCACGCCTTTCCCACCGCTCGCCTGAGGATGGGTCTGCTCGGCGACCAAAGGCGGGCCAGTCGGAGCAGCTACGTTAGCGGCAACCCCGTCGGCAGGGCCACCCTCTGCTCCCCCGCTTCCGCCTCCCTTGCTGTGCGACGTCCTTACCACCTTCCACCCCGCCTTCGTCTTCAGCTGGTCGACCACGCTCTGTTGCGCAGGCTTCGACCCGCGGCTACCGTCCGCTCCCTTGCTCCGCTTCGAGCTCTCCTTGTCGTCTTTGTCGCCCGTCCTCTTATGGCCCTTCTTCTCGGCCGTTTTTCTTTGCGCGTTATCGGCGTCATTGGCCGAAGGCGACGACCCACGTCGACCTGGCGCCACAGTGCCGATCATCTCTGTCATCATCTTCATCCCGGAAGCAACGAAAGACTGCTGGGTGGCCTCCGTCACCGCCTTCATGATGTCGGCCTTGAACGACTTCAAAAGCTCTTCCGGGATGGCGGGCGGCGTGGGATGAGGCGGTGGCGGCGGCGGCACGGCGAGCCTAGCGGTCACAGCGGTGGCGATGTTGACCTGCGCGGAGGCAAGGTGGTTCGAGACGTACTCTTCCAACCCCTTCTTCGCATCGCCCACCACCGAATCTACGTGTTCGGCCAAGGCGGAGACCGCTACCGCCCGTGCATATGCGACACGACCCTCCGGATTGTCGAAGTCCTCCAACCACTCCGTCGCCTGTTCCGCGAATGTCTTCATCGACTTCCACGCTTCGTCAAAGCTGCCGGTGATATTGCCCGTGATGGTCTTCGACATGGCCTCCGTCGCGTTTCGCAGCTGTTCCGCGGCATACTTCTCGGTGTCGTCGACCTGCTCGGCCAACCCTTTAACGTGGTCGACGAGTCCACTGACCCCAACAAAAAGCCCGACCAGCCGAGCCCGCTCCGCATCGAGCAACATTGCCAGCCGAGCGTTCTCCGCCCGCACCAACCAGTTCTCCCGTCGCAGCTCCTCAACGTCGTCCAGTTCAGGGCCCTGCCGACCAGGTGCTTCCCCGGTCTCCTGCACGCCCGTGTTGTTCGCCCCTTCGCCGGCGCCGACCGACACCTTCCCACCTCCCTCGCAGGCCGCCTCATCCTGGCCATTTCCCGTCGTTGCCTCCACGCCGACCTCGCCCTTCTCCTTCCCCACATCTGCCGACCTCGTAGCATTTCCCGCGCCGTCATCCTTCTCTTCCTCATTCCCCTGATCTGCCGACCCCACCGCCTCTTCCGCCGCTCCCGCCTCAACCGTACCCTCTACATACTCCACCACGAGCTCCACCTCTTCATCCCCTCCCTCCCACTTCTCACCATTCTCGTCCTTATTCTCCTCCTCCTCCTCCTCCTCCTCCTCCTCCTCATCCTCCTCCTCCTCCTCCTCCTCCTCCTCCTCCTCCTCCTCGACCTTACGCTTCACCGCCTCGTCTTCCTCCTCCGACTCCGACTCCGACTCAGACGACGACGACGACTTCTCCGTTTCCAACCTTCCTGCACCTGCCTCTGCGTCGCCTCCTCCACCGTTTCCACCTTCCCCATGCACCCTCGCGTTCCCCTGATGCTGGGCGGCAACTGGACCTTGGGGCGCCTTCTGTCCTTCCGCGCCGTCGTCATCAATGGCACTGTCGGCGGGTCCGGCGGCTTGAGAATTCGGCGCCGCGGTGCGTTTTACGGCAATGACCTTGCCGACGTACTCAACCATGCTGTCGCGCAAAGCCTTCAGCTCCTTCATCCCGACGCTCTCGATGCTCACCCCACTACGACCCTTCTCGCCTGTCAGATGGTCGATCTGTTCCGCTACCCACCCGAATGATGTCGCGGAAAGCACGCCGGCACTGACATGCCCGTCCGACACTGTGCCCTGCACTTTCTGCGTACAAGCACGGAACATGATGAGCGGAGCATTCAGAAACGGGCACCCCCCTTACTACTTGAACGTGCAACTCACATCGCGGATAGGGTGGTCGCAGTCAGCCAGCCTGACCTCCACCACTGCTTGTGATAGCGGCGCCCAGTCCCACATCCTACCGAGACGCCCCAGCTCGGCAAGGACAGCCGTGCGGAAGAACCTGAAGCACCGCGGTGGAGGGAGGCGGTCAGCGTGTGATACCCTGTGTCGCCGACTAACAAGCGGGTCATCGACGACAATTCAGCACTTACTTTAGCACGCGGGCGGCCTCGTCGCGGTGATACCCTTTACCGGTCTACGGGTCGATGTGCCGGATTGAGGTCCTGCACACATGTCCCTCAGCCTTCAAGAGATCTCCAGGGTATAGGATGGCAATGACCCAGCAGTGCGTTCTTGGAAGCGGACCGAGGCTGCACATGCAATTCACGACGGCGTCGATCACAACACCACGCGATGTCGCGACAACAAAAAACGACAACTGATCAACGGTGAAACAGCTCACATCGTTCTTAACGGGATAGCGGCGATGTCGGCGTCGAAGACCGCAGCAAAGCATGAATGGTCGGCCTCCTTCATGGCCGATCGAAGCGTGCCGACTCCGATTACCCACAAACGCTGGTTGTCGATCCCAAGTCGGGACCACGCGAACCTGACGGCACGATTGGGCAAGGAGGTTCATACAAGGGCGGTTGAGCAAACGCCAAAATGTACACAGGGCGACTGCGTGTGGTCGACGCTTCCTAAGGTGGCCGACGTTCCTGGAGGGGGTCTATGCCTAATACCGCGCACGTCGACGTAAATCAGAAGGCCACTACGCCGACATCAACACTAACCCTCTATAGTCGGCGCCGACTACTGGAGTCCTACCTGATGCCGAAACCCAAACATCCGTCGTTGAACTCTATCTTGTGGTTGCGAAGAACTAAGAAATCTTCCCACTCTAGAGTGAAGCTGAGACCACGACCCATTGGGTGACGAAGAGGGAAGTCAGCCGAATTCGGCGCCGAGTAATCGGCGTCGGGGCTAGGGTCCATATCGACTAAGGGGAAGCGATATCACGATGGCCGCACAGAGCTACGAAAGGAGGAAAAAAGGAGAAAAGGAGGAGCGAAACAAAATGCGGAAAATGGGGAGCGAGGCCACCATCCACAAAGAAAAGGAGACGGTGGCCCACCGCATCCCCGTTCAGCGTCGCCCAAGGGTGTGGGGCCTGGCTCGGCAGGGCTCTGAGGGCGCATGCGCAAGTGGGACAGGTGGTCCGACTCCGCTACGGCGGGGCGTCGACCTCGCGTCCATTGGCCCAGGTCGGCGAGGGGACGCAATTTCGCATGCGCAAGGAGCGTCCTGTGAGAATGAGAACGAGAATGAAATGGACTATGAATGAAGTGGGTACAAGTACTAACCCTAATTGGGTTGTACCCCCTATGGGATACCCCACTATAGCCTACACAAAAGCATAAGCTATAATGATCTGACACACCCCCATAGGCAAAGTGGGGGAGAACAAGGGGTCACAAGACCAGTCAAGCAAAGCAAAGCAAAGCAAGCTCAGGGTGGATCACAACGTCACCACACAGTCTGAGCACAAGGTCAAGGCCACAAGGCCAGTTCACAAGCAGGAGGAGACACATATATATATAAGTCTAAACAAGCAAGAGCAGGTATATATATATGCAAGAGTACAAGCAAGGTCAAGAGGTGAGCAAGTGAGGCAAGACTGGGACAAGTCCCAGCTGAGTGCAGAAACGCTGATGATCACAAGGCGGAAGTGCCTTGGTGAAAACATCAGCAGTGTTGGCCTCAGAGGCCACGTACGCAAGTCGCAACTGACCACGCTGCTGCAACTCACGAGCAAGAAAGTAGCGGAGAGCAATGTGCTTCGTTCTGTGCTCCAAGCGCTGCTCTCGACACAAGGCCAGCATGGCCTTGTTGTCTACGTACAGCACTGGAGGAGAACGAGGCGGCTCTCCAAGGTCAGTCAGCAGGTAGGTGAGCCAGCGAAGCTCCTGAGCAGCCATGGCCTCGGCGTAGATCTCAGCCTCACAACTGGAGCCGAGAACCGAAGACGAGCGAGTAGCTCGCCACGAAACAGAGCCGGAACCAAGACTGAAGGTGTAACCCTACGACGACCGCTGCGTAGCCTGGTCGTCAGCCCAAGAAGCGTCCGCGTGCCCAGTGAGCACCACTGGACTCCGCCCTCCAAGCACTAGCCCCATGCCCGACATACTGCACAAGTAGCGCAACACCCTCTTCGCTGCAGCCATGTGCTCTGGTCGGTGTCTGAGTCAAGGTAATGGTGCGGCGTGCTCTGTCCCGAGTGATCTGCAAGCCAAGGTAGCTGCGCAGTTCACCCAGGTCTGTGCACGTGTGTCTCTTCTGCAACTTGGACTTCACGTAGGCGAGTCCAGTAGTGTCCGCTGTGGCAAAGACCAAGTCGTCGACGTACACGAGGATGTAGAACGCCGGCAGAGAAGTGTCGGTGCGCAGAAACAACGACGGGTCAGCAGTAGAGGGAGCAAACCCAAGAGCCGCAAGCGTAGTCCTCAGTGTGTCGTGCCGCTCACGCGGTGCCTGGCGGAGACCGTAGACTGGCCGTCGGAGGCTCCACTGGGTGCCAGGAGGGAAAGTCCCAGTGAAGCCAGGTGGACGGCGCAGCCAGATCTCCTCGTGCAGGCTACCCTGCAAGAAATCAGTGTTGAAGTCAAGAGAGTGGAGCTCGTAGTCGCGCTGAGCGGCTATGTGCAGCAGCACCCGAAGAGTGGTCATCTTCGGGGTGGGAGAGAAGGTCTGAAAGTAGTCAACTCCCTGCCGCTGACTGAAGCCACGAGCCACGTACCGCGCCTTGAAGACAGGTGGAGAGCCCGGCGGCCGCTTCACCCTGAAGATCCACATCCCACTGACAATGTTCGCCCCAGGAGGGGGGACAGCGTCAACGTAGGTGCCTGTGGACTTCCAGGAAGCCATCTCTGCATCCATAGCTGCCTGCCACTGAGAGGAGTAGGGACCCTCTACGGCCTCCGCGTAAGAGCGCGGAGTCGGGATGTCTAGTGCATCCGGGTCTCCCTCAGGGGCAAGCAGTACAGACGCGAGATGAGGTGAAGTAGCAGCCAGACACTGAAACTCCTCCTGCCTGTCCTCAAGGACGTCCGTGCCAAGAGCACACTCACCCCCGATGGACGGAGGACAGACAGACGCAGACTCAGCAACAAGACTAGCAGCGTAGTCTAGACGACAGCGAGCAGCAAAGTCGACGAGCTCGGCAACAAGAGCAGACGCAGCAGTGGACTCAAAGGAGGGGTCAGTGACGACAGTAGCAAGGAGACGCGTGACAGTAGAACTGGCAGCACGAAGAGAGTCCGACTCAGGGTCGGCAAGCGCAGGAAGAGAGGACTCAGGAGGAGAGGGCAAAGGGGCACGCAGAGGAGCAGTGGACGGACGCAGAGACATCCGGTGCGTGCCAGGGACAGGAGGAGGACGCTGACGCGAACTGCGACCACTAGTGCGAGCAGCACGAACAGGCGACACAGGACGAGACGCAGGCTCACGACGCTCAGCAAGACCTCCAGTAGGACCAGTGTAGGGAGAGGGAGAAGGCAGTGGGGAGGCCGGCGGTAACTGTGACTGCGACTGGACACGCGGTGGACCCTCTAAGAGAGGAGGAAGACCAAGAACCTGCTGCAGGAGCGGAACGAAGTACGGCCGAGGCCCCGCAGCGGCACCACACACAGCAGGGACAGCACCAGCACCCTCAGCACCTCCGGCAGCACCAGCGCCAAAAGCACGTCCAGCGGCAGGACCTCGAGCAGCACCCGCAGCACGACCACCACAAGGACGGACAGGAGTAGTCTCAAAACCAACACCCGCAACAGCTCCAGCTCCAGGCGGACCCGCAGGCCCAGCAGCTCCAGGACCGGCGGCACCAGCACCCTCAGTGGCCGAAGAAGCGCCAGCTCCAGCAGTATGCCTCCAGCGGCGAGCAAACCACTCACGCAACTCCTGTGGGGAGAGTGGCTCCCGCCGAGACGAAACACCCGGAGAACCTCCAGGCCCAGTACCGCCAGACGCCACAAGGGGAGGTCCAGTGGCCGCAGGCTCCACACTTCCAGGCTCAGGAGCTCCAGACGCAGCACCCCCAGGCTCAGCACCCCCACGCTCAGCACCCACGCGCGCAGGACCCTCAGAGACAGCACCCCCAGGCTCAGCACCCCCAGAGGCAGCACCCCCAGGCTCCGCACCCCCAGGCTCAGCACCGCCAGACTCAGCACCCCCAGAGTCAGCACCCCCAGGCTCAGCACCCCCAGGCGCAGCACCCCCAGCAGTACCTGAGTCACCAGCAACCTCGACCGGCTCGACTGCATCAACCTGGGACACACCTGAAGGGGCAGGACCCTGAGGGGGAAGGGGGTCTACCGGGGGGGGACCTGGCACAAGGAAGTGCGGCGGCGGCAGGAGGGAAGTAGTGCGGTAGGGGAAGAGGCGTTAGAAGGGGACGGACTCGTCGAACGTGACGTCCTGGGAGGACAGAACACGACGAGAGGAGGGGTGGTAGAACTGCCACCCTGGGGCATCAGGGGGGAAGCCTAGGAAGACACAGGGAGTAGCACGAGGGGACAGCTTGTCCGCAGACAGGTCGCGGACAAACGCCCGAGATCCCCAGACACGGAACGCAGACGCATCGCCGACCTTCCCCGTCCACAGCAGAGCTGGGGAGGTCTCCGGCCGGGAGACCCTGGGGTGAAGGTTGAGCTGATGCGCCGCGTACCGAACCGCAAACGGCCACAGAAAATGGGGGGCAGCCGCATGCATCATGGACGTACGAGCGACGTCCATGACCATGCCAATGCGGCGCTCAGCAATCCCATTTTGCTGTGGAGAGTCCGGAAGCGTGAAGGTCTGGTGGATGCCTCGTGCACGACAGTAGGCTCGCAGAAGGCCAGAGGAGAACTCTCCGCCTCGGTCAGAGTGCAGACGCAGAACAGGAAAGTCCGAGCCGAAGCTCCTCCTGAGCTGGAGACGAGCCGCGCGGATCCAGTCAATCAACACCTCAGTGACATCACCCTTGCTGCGCAAGGGGAAGACTGTGGTGTAACGCGAGTAGTCGTCAACCACCAGCAGGAAGTAGCGCTCGTGACCCTGTCCACGGACGCGGGCCGGGCCCCACACGTCCATGTGAAGCGTTTGCAAAGGAGCCTCTGTCGGGGGAAACTGGGAGGAGTGAGGGGCAGCCCGGAGCCGCCCCTCGACACAGGGGACACAGGAAGGTCCTGGCCCCGAAGGAAGGGGAGGGAGAGACCGGGGGAGACCAAAGACAAGGACACGGGAAGCCATGCCCCGAAGACGAGGTAAGGAGAGGTGGCCAAGACGATGGTGCCACAAGAGAGTCTCGTGAGACAGGAGGCGACACGAGCAGGGGGCAGACTCAGGACCAGACCTGGACGCAGCAGCAAACACCTGACCCGACGCAGCTACCTTGCCAGACGCAGGGACTGGAGGAGACTCAATGGTCAGGGTGTAGAGACTCGACCCGGGCCGACGCGAAAACGTGGCCAGGTGTCGGCCTGTGCGGGCGTCCGAGCAGTGGGTCCCTTGCTGACTCGCAGGAGTAAACTGGTGAACCCCCGCATCCTGCAGGTCAGCACCACTCACCAAGTTCGTCGAGAACGAGGGGAGGTACAGACCCGACAGGGCGCCCGAGGGGGCAGCCGGACACGGGAGGACAGTGGAAAAGTGAGGGAGGACAGGACCCCCAGAGGGGTCAGCCAGGGAGAGTGCAACCGGCCGACCAAGCGGCGTGAGTGTGGTGCGGTCTCGAAAGAAGGAGCGAGAAGCCCCTGAGTCAAGTGTGAAGGTGAGGGAGGCCGAAGCCGACGCAGTACCTGAGAGCGCAGCCTCACTAGTACCTGAGAGCGCAGCCTCACGAGCACCTGAGAGCGCAGACGCACTGGCACCTAGAGAAGTAGCCTTACAATCACCTAGCGCAGCAGTACCAATGCCCGGGTCGGGCGGGAAACACCGGTAACAGTCACCCTCATCACTAATAGTCACAGCATACATGGCAGCAAGGATAGCATCAAAGTCAAGATCAAAGATAGCCACGCCAGCCCTAGACAGCTCTCCCCAGCGGGGGATCTCCGTGGCCTCTGGAAACTGCTGACGCCAAGCGTCCGTCAGGCGGCCAAAACAGCGCTGGCTGGGGTGGGCACCCCCACACTGCTCACCCGCGCGGTCGCCGGTGCGAAGGACGTAGGCGCAGGGACCAAGTCCCCCACCACGCTGACGCTGCGTGTACCACTCACGGAGCTGCTGAGGGGTGGGGACGTCGCGAGAACGCTGCTGCTGCTGCTGCTGCTGCTGGCGCTGACCACCCCCAGTGCCGCTCCGCTGTGAAGTGCCACTCCGACCACCTCCACCACCTCCTCCTCCACCTCCTCCACCTCCGCCACCGCCGCCACCCCCGCCGGTACCGCCGCCGCCGACGCCGCCGACGCCACCACTGCTGCCACTAGCACCCCCACCCCCGCCACCTCCTCCACCGCCACCCCCACTCCCTCCGCCGCCTCCACCTCCACCGCCACCGCCCCCGCTAGCCCCACCCGCTCCCTTGCCCCCCTTGCCCTTGCCAGGGCGACGTCTCCCGCTAGGGGCAGACGCCGCACCGACCGACTCAAGACCAACGAGGTCGGCCGCAGCAGCAGAGGCGACAGAGGGCAAGAGAGGGGAAGGAGAACACCCCTCAAAGATGGGGGCGCGGGGGTCACCTCGAGAGGCTCCTACAGCGACGATGCTCTTCTCCGCCGCTAGGAGGGCCTTCTCTAGGCTGTCGACTGTGAGAGTGGTGGGACAGACCGCGAGGAAGTGGTCCCGGACTACACGAAGGGAGTCGGGGAGGCGGGTGACTAGAAAGTAGAGAGTGATGTACATGGGGGGGGGGTTCTTGGCGCAGAAGTCAGCAGGAAGCGCAGCGCGGTAGCGGGTGTCACTAGTGCGGAGATGCGTAATGAGATCAGCGACTGTGGGAAAGGCGGCAAGGTCAGGGAAGAGGTAGGGTAGCATGAGGCGGCTCAGTGCAGCAGTGGCAGGGGAGGAGTAGCGCGCAACTACAGCGTCGTACAAGGTCTGAGCACTCTTGTACTGACTAAAGTGCGCACGCTCAGAGGTAGGGAGGTGGCGACGCACAGCAAGACGTGCAGCAGCATCGCGTGTAGCCCACTGGGAGCAAACAGTAGGGTCAGCATCAGCAGCAGGGGCAGGGGAAGCGCCAGAGGTAAGGTCAAAGAGAGAGAGGCCGTCTGCCCTATCGCACTGTAAGAACAGCTGGAGGTCATCTACCCAGACCTCGAAGTCAATGGCCCGACCCTCAGCGTCAAAAGCGAGGACACTGGGGGTAGCCATGACGACAGACGCCTAGCAGTGCAGGCAGTAGGGTGAGGGCAGCGCAGTGAAAAAGAAGGCTCTGTGCTCACCAGGCTGGGTAGAACGGGCCGTATGGAAGTAGGGCAGCTCAGCGGCCGGCGGCTCGGCTGCGGGGCGGCTCGGCTGCTCGGCGGCTCGGCTGCTCGGCTGCTGGGCGGCTCGGCTGCGGGGCGGCTCGGCTGCTCGGCGGCTCGGCTGCTCGGCTGCTGGGCGGCTCGGCTGCGGGGCGGCTCGGCTGCTTGGCGGCTCGGCTGCGGGGCGGCTCGGCTGCTCGGCTGCTCGGCGGCTCGGCGGTCGGCTGCTGGGCGGCTCGGCGGCTCGGCGGCGGGTGGGCCGCAGGTAGGGCGGCTGGTGGGCCGCTGAGTAGGGCGGCGGGGCCGACGATGTAGGGTAGGACGGCGGGGCTGCAACATAGGGTTGTGAGGCCGCAAAATAGGGTAGGGCGGCGGGGCCGTCAAAGTAGGGCGGCGGGGCCGCAACGTAGGACGGCGGGGCCGTCGAAGGGTAGGGCGGCGGGGCCGCTACGTAGGGCGGCGGCGTCGTCGAAGGGTAGGGCGGCGGGGCCGCTACGTAGGGCGGCGGCGCCGTCGAAGGGTAGGGCGGCGGGGCCGCGACGTAGGGTAGGGCGGCGGGGCCGTCGAAGTAGGGCGGCGAGGCCGCGACGTAGGGCGGCGGGGCCGTCGAAGTAGGGCGGCGGGGCCGCGACGTAGGGCGGCGCCGCCGTCGAAGGGTAGGGCGGCGGGGCCGCGACGTAGGGTAGGGCGGCAGGGCCGCGACGTAGGGCGGCGGGGCCGTCGAAGTAGGGAGGCGGGGCCGCGACTTAGGGCGGCGGCGCCGTCGAAGGGTAGGGCGGCTGGGCCGCGACGTAGGGCGGCGGGGCCGCTAGAGTAGGGCGGCGGGGTCGCGACTGAAAGGCGACGCGACGGGCCGCTGGGAGGGGGGGGAGGGCGACACTACGGGTCGCTAAAAAAAAGAACGCGCGCCTCGGGGCGCGCTTCGGTGGGCCAAAGAAACAGTCCCTAGGAGGGGACCTGCTCTGATTCCATGTGAGAACGAGAACGAGAATGAAATGGACTATGAATGAAGTGGGTACAAGTACTAACCCTAATTGGGTTGTACCCCCTATGGGATACCCCACTATAGCCTACACAAAAGCATAAGCTATAATGATCTGACACGTCCATTCGCACGACACGTGTCGACTTCGTAGCGGGTAACGAACCTCGTTCTCCGCGTTGCAGGATTTTCTTTTTCGCTCGCATCGAAATATTGCATGCGCCCGATGCGAAACCACGAGCGAACACGTGGCGTCACCGCAACGGGTCGCGAAATTGTCGAGCGTCCCGAGGGGGCCTCGAGTTTTCGCCCGGCCCTCGCCTGCCCGTCCGGGCAGGCCGCGATGGGTTACTAGGACCTCGCGGGCAGGTGGCACGTGTGGGCTGCCTTCGCGCGAGGGTAATTTTCCCACGCGCGAGGTGTCGCCAGTTCGCCGACCCCACCCGGTAACGTGGGCCGCTGTTCACTTTCGGAGCGGGGCTGCGGGGCGGCGGTCGTGCGCTCGGCCCAGCCCTGGGCCAGGCTAGCGGGCCTGCACGCGCGTCAGTCACCCGCCTCGTCATTCTCGGCTCCGACGACCCCCTTCGACGACACTGGCAAAACCGCTCTGACGACCGAATTCCGATGAGGCTTTCGAGATCACGAGGCTCAATGGAGGGTGCAAGCTCAGCCTTTAGAGCGTGTATTGTCAGATATTGTCCAGGTCTAAATCCTACGGTTCACGTCTCGCGACTTCTTTTGACATTCGTCGAGCCCGCTGTACAGAGAGCAGCAGGATCAGGGATAGGGTTCATACGAGCCCTCCCTGCCTTTTTGCGATCGCAGATTCGATGGTGGTTCAGCTCTCAGGCTGAGCGTAGGGTACTGTATGCAAAAGGTGCCGCCGTTCTGGTTATCCGCGCAGATTTGATGTTCTCGGTGGGTGGGGTGGTGGTTTGGTTTCACAACCCCACCTGACGGTAGGGCATGCAGCTGCACGGAAAGCCTAAGTTGATGTCCTTTTCTGTTACTGTGCTTTTCATATTCCTACTGTTGGCAAAGTTACCTTCCCTTGGAGCTTCCTCTTGGGTGCGAGCGTGTGTACGCACAACTTGTGAACCCAATCAAGCTTCTCGGGAAAACCTTGAACCGTCGCACGTTCGCCTGCATCAATGGAGCGCGCTTGGAAAGTATTTCTAAAGCAGGAGATTCATAAATTTTTTCAGTTGCAGCTTTGTGTTCCAGAGAGTCTTAGTCTCGTTACTACCTTCAGCTGTGAGCTTTCTAGACACGTTCAAGTTCACTCCAGGAACAGCTCTCGAGAGGGTCAAATTCTGTAGCAGGAAGTTTTCACACCGCTGAACCTATTCCGCTGGTTCCGCGCTCCAAACGTCCGTTGTGCTTCACCTTAACGCTGTTTGAAAAGAGCCAGTTTCAGGCTTGTACCAGGGGGGAAAAGAAACATCTTCAGCACTTCTGCCATCAGTAATGGATTTCACGCATAGCAGCATGATGGATTCCGGATCAACCGCCGTGGCTCTCAACTTGAAGTCCCGGTTCTCCAACGTAGATCGCCGGCTTGAGGCGTGGAACCGAGCTACAGGCTGCTCATCCAACCCAGCACTTTCTCAATCACCTCTTCAAAGGCTTGCTCCCAGTTTTGAGGTGCCTCAAAAACCATTCCACCCAGCGCTTCTTCCGCAAACGCCTTCTCCTAGGCTTGTTCCGAGAACGCGCGACTACGATGTGGTATCCTGCTTTTGATCTGAGTTCTTGCAGAAATCTGGCGCCTCTGGATTGCCCAGCTTCTGCGACTGGCCGGGGATCCTGCTCAACTGGGCTTTGCACTGCTAACGGGCTTTTGTCAGAATGCGCTTCGCTTGCGCCTGATTCCAGCTGGAGTGCTACGTGGGACAGATTGGACGATGCAAATGACGAGGTGGGTGCGAGGTGTTCCGAGGCAGCTTCGCCGTGCGGCGATGATGGTGACGTGGCAAGAGAAGCTGCAAAGGAGGAGAATATTACTCACCGGCGTGGGTTTGCTGTTACGTGGCTGGAGAACTATGTGAAAACAGGAGAATACCGCAAGAGAGGGATGAGGAGAGGAGGAAGTGTGAATGACCTTGCAATGAGAGGAAAGATTAGCTGCTTTTGCAGTAAGGATTGTGGGTGTGTTGCAAGTGGTGGGAGTGGTGGAAGTAGCAGCGTCGTGTCTCCAGTGTGCAAAATAATGTCGACAGCTCCTCCTGTCTTTGTTTGGGCTGCTAAAAGGCGGATGGAGAGAAGGGCTTCAGAAAGCAAAGCTGTGGTCCCATGCAAAATGTTTTGATGATATTGTGGTGCTAATGTGAATGTAAATTTATAATGGAGTGTGCTTAACTCTAGGGATGAAAAATGATATAGTAAGTGTAAGGAAAATCTCTTTTTCCTTACTTCGCGTCCCTGCTCAACGCATACATCACTATAGCACCACAGTCAGCACCGTTACCACTCGCAATCCTCGCATCGACAATCCGCCCGCCACCTTCGCACGTCGCACCCCGACCTCACGGCTCGGCGGGTAACCCGCGCTCCGGGCCTCCGCTTCGACACTTTTCCCAACCTCAGTCCCAGGCCCGTCGCGCGACAACCACAGTCCATTACCGTTACCACTGTAGTTTCGCTATATATTCTTCGCTCATGCCTTCGCTCATTGTACTCTTGCTTCGATAGTGCAATTCTCGTTCGTTCACTCAATTGCACTGGTAACACTTGGTATCAGAGCCTACGATCTCCTCTCGGACCGCACCCACACCTTCGCTTCCCCACTATCTCAATTTTTTTGGGGGGGGGGGGGGGGGGGGGGGGGGGGGGGGGTAGACGTCTCTCAGCGACATAGCACCGCCGCTCGTAGTGCTCTCTCGTAAGCACGCACGGCCACGACCGAGGCTCTCGCTGAGCTCGCCCGACACCCCCGCCATGGCCGAATTCACGCTCGCAGGAGCAGCTTGACCGTCTGGTGCGCCAACTTGAAGATTTGGCGCTCGAAATTGCGACGCTCACGGCGGAACGTGACTCCGCACGCCAGCAATCCACGGTGAACATTCCAGCGCCATCACACGCACCGACAAATGCATCTGCACGATCGGACGAGCCGATCGTCATTTCGTCCGGCACACCAACGCAACACGACAGCGTGGGACAGCGCTCAGGCGCAGCCAGTGATGGCGCCGCCCAGCCGATGCCTGGCATGGGAGGAAACAGGGTCGCACCAAGCCCGCGGGAGCCTCGTGAAGCCCGTCGGCACGTGGAGTTCGCGGCGACAAGTGGCGAACAGGCCATTATGGCACCCATGCCAGTCAAGCCGCAACGCCCGCCCTGCTTCAACCCAAGCCAACGTGGAGGTCCGACGGTTCAATCGTGGGTTTTCACGATGAACGTCTTCTTCAACGCGAATTACGTCGAGTCGGACGCAGCGAAGATTCGGTATGCCGTTTCGCTGTTAAGGGGCCCGCCATGGACTGGTGGCGAGTCATCGTGACGTCGCCACGCGCCTACGAGCCACCGTCGCAAGAGGAAGGGCCCACGGGTCCAGCTGTCACCTGGAGTTCATTCTGCGAGACCGCCCAATACAGCACGTGGGATGCGTGGTGCGCAGGGCTTCGGGCGCGCTTCGAGCCGATCGCGGCTTCTATTTCAGCGCGTCAGAGATTGCGCACTTGGCGGCAACTCGGGTCGGTTCAAGATTACACGAGCGGTTTTCTCGCACTTTGCGAGCAGGTCGGCTACATGCACGAAGCAGAGCTGGTGGACCGTTACGTCGGAGGGCTGAAGCCGGATATCTCGCACGAAATCATGCTGCGCGAACTCTCGAACTTCAACGCGATTCTCGCGCTCGCCGAGAAAATCGACATTCTACGTCGACCGAGACCGGGTTCCTACTACGGACATCGTCCTCGTGGACCGATCGAGCACACCACTGTAAACGCTGTTGCAACGAATGCAGCTGCCGCACCGTTTAAGGGACGCTGCTTTGCTTGCAACAGGCCGGGCCATCGCAAGAGCGAATGCCCAGAGGAGCTAAGGCACCGCGGAGCAGAGCAGGGTGGGGAGTCTCGGAGGCAGGGAAACGCCAGCAGTCAGTAGAAGTTGGGCCAACTACTGACGAGACTGCCTGCTCGCCCAACCACACCGACCCTCACCGAGTCACAGTACCGATTCACGCCATCGATCGGGCTCGGATGAATAAGGAGGGTACAGCGACGGATTGCCCAGTACTGATCCACGAGAAAATAAAGGGAGCAGAAGTGAAGGTTTTTATCGACGGAGGAGCAAGCCACAGTCTAGTTAATACCGCAACCGCACGAAAACTAGAGCTGACACTTAGCCGTTGCTTACCGGACATAGAGGCACGCTTAGTCGACGGCACGCCACTAGCCATACGGGAAAAGGTAGAGCGAGTCAAAGTTCGCTGCGGGGGAAATTTCGGATTTACACAGGAAATGCTCGCAACGACACTGGATGGGCACGATATTTTAATGGGACGTGATTGGCTGCGACGGTATAACCCGCGAATTAACTGGACGACGGGTAGCTGCACCGTGCGAAGTAGTGGTAACTGGGTCGAGCTACCTCGCTGGCAGTCGCCCGAGTCTTCAACGGTCCACGTCAACGCCATCACGATGAAACAGGTTGTCGCCGCTGGAGCTGACGTGTACGTAGTAGATATAGCATTAGTGAGAGAAACAGAGCAGCCGAGCGATTTTCAGAAACTGTTGGCAGCAGTACCGCCCGAACTACAGGAACTGTTGAAACGGTACCCGGGGATTTTTCCAGACGACTTACCGGAAGGGCTGCCACCTCATCGGGCGCATGATCATAGGATCGAGTTAGAACAGGGGGCACAGCCAACTGTAAAGCGCCAGTTCATACTGACACAGCCCGAGCTCGACGAACTAAGGAAGCAGTTAGATTATTTGTTAGAAAAGCAGTTCATTCGACCAAGTTCGTCACCGTTCGCCGCACCGATACTGTTCACACCGAAAAAAGACGGAGGGTTTCGCATGTGCATCGATTACCGAGCGCTCAACAGGGTAACAGTCAAGTCGCGGTACCCCATTCCCCGCGCCGACGAACTAATCGACCAACTGCGAACAGCACGGGTGTTTTCGAAAATAGACTTACGGGGGGGTTACTATCAGATTCGGGTCGAACCATCGGACTGCGCCAAGACAGCATTTAGGACTAGGTACGGGTCGTTTGAGTACACAGTGATGCCTTTCGGGCTGACCAGCGCGCCCGCAACATTTCAGATGACCATGAACGATGCATTTAGGCCACTCTTAGATAAATGCGTGATAGTTTACCTCGACGACATCCTCGTCTACAGTCGCGACAAGCAGCAGCACTTAGCGGATCTCGAAGCAGTATTTAAAGTTTTAGAGGAACATCGGCTACTCACCAAGGGCTCTAAGTGCGAGTTTTTTTGGGACAGGCTAGAATTTTTGGGGCACGTTATTTCGGAGGCTGGAGTTGAAATCGACCCAAAGAAGCTGGATACGGTACAAGCGTGGCGTCCCCCAACGAACATCACGGAACTGCAGAGTTTTTTAGGGTTCGTTAATTATGTTCGTCGGTTCGTTCCCGACATGGCACAATTGACCGCCCCGCTGACGGATTTACAACGAAAGGGGGTCGTTTTTACATGGGGGGAGAAAGAGCATGCTGCCTTCTCTGCCCTGAAAAATGTTCTCTGTTCACCGCCCGTCCTGCGCATCGCCGACCCACACTGCCCCTTCGAGGTTGTTACATACGCAAGCGACATCGCCATTGGAGCCGTACTGCTACAGGACTTCGGCAACGGCCTACAGCCCATCGCATACGAGTCACGAAAACTGCATCCGCCCGAGCGAAATTACCCGATACACGATCGCGAGATGCTCGCGATCGTGCATGCGTTCAAAGTGTGGCGCTGCTACTTGACCGGCGCAGACGTGACAGTACGGACAGACCACCGATCACTACAGTACCTCCGCGCACAGCCCCACCTCAACCCACGACAGATTCGGTGGCTCGATTTCCTCGAGTCAAACTTCCACTACACAGTCACCTATAAAAAAGGAGCCTCGAACATCGCCGACGCACTGACCCGTCCCACTGCCCAGATCCACGCGATACTACTCGCCCAGACCAGCCCGCTACTGACATGACTATTTACCCACGGATATCAAACGGACCCATTCTTCACTGGAGGAAATTCGCAGCAGTTCGCAGCTGCCAAGGGAGTCTATTACGTAAAAGCCGGGACCGAGCGCATCTGGGTACCAGGGTACACACTGCTACGGGAATTACTACTACAGGAGGCACATGACGGGGTTACCTCGGGACATTTCGGGGTAGAGAAAACACGGCAGCAACTGCAGCGGTATTATTACTGGCCCGAAATGTTGACCGACGTACAGCGTCACGTGGCATCGTGTCCCACTTGCCAGATCATGAAGTCAACACGGAAGCGGCCGGCGGGACAGTTGCAGCCAATCCCACCTCCAGAGCGTGCTTGGCAGCAGGTGACGATGGACTTCGTCACGGGGTTACCGGCCGGGGTGAGTGGAAATGACGCGATCCTGGTCGTCGTCGATCGACTGACGAAAATGGCACACTTCGCAGCCTGCAAAAAATCAATCACGGCCGAAGAAACAGCCCGCCTCTTCATCTCTACCGTCGTTCGACTGCACGGGATACCAGCATCAATCATCAGCGACAGAGACACGAAATTCACCAGCAACTTCTGGCGAACCCTGTGGCAGCAGTTCGGCACACGACTATAGTTTAGTTCATCGTGCCATCCCGAAATAGACGGACAAACGGAACGGACAAATCAGACCATGGAACAGCTCATCCGGGCTACGTGCGACGACCCAAACACGTGGGAACAGCAACTGCCACTCATCGAATTCGCATACAGCAACGCCCCATCCGCCACGACCCAATAGTCACCGTTTTACCTGAATTACGGACAAGACCCAACAGTACCCATGACCCCGAATCCCGACAACCCGGTTCCATGCGCGCAACAGTTCGCCGAAATTTTGCAAGCAGCACGGACCAGGGCAGCAGACGCAATTTAAAAAGCTAACATCATCGCTAAACGCAACGCCGACCGCCACCGCAGACCTGTCACTTACCAGCCCGACGACTTAGTTTTACTCGACACCCAAAATCTCCGACTACCCATCACCCCGAAACTCCGCCCCCGATACTGCGGGCCATTTTGTATAAGCCACATAATAACACCCGTCACCACTCACCTCCTCCTCCCTGCTGACTGGTACGTCAGCCCCTCGTTCCACGTCAGCCTGCTTCGCCCCTACGTCCCGTCCACAAGCCAACTCCCATGCAATCGCCCAGCCAGCATGACACGACCGCCGACTGAACCAATCATCACCCCCGAAAAAATCCTGAGCCACAGAGTTCGTGACCCTCGAGGAGCCCGAAGGATCGAGTTCTTACTCCGCTGGAAGGACCGTACACCCACCGAAGACAATTGGGTTCCCCTGGACAGAATCTAACACCACCCCGTCCTCACCGAGTATCTGCGCAGCCGGAATTCCAGGGATGTACACGCACTTTCGTAAGGAGGACCTCTTTAAGGGGGGGGGGGGGGGGGGGGGGGGGGGGGGGGGGGGGGGGGGGTAAGTGTAAGGAAAATCTCTTTTTCCTTACTTCGCGTCCCTGCTCAACGCATACATCACTGTAGCACCACTGTCAGCACCGTTACCACTCGCAATCCTCGCATCGACAATCCGCCTGCCACCTTCGCACGTCGCACCCCGACCTCACGGCTCGGCGGGTAACCCGCGTTCCGGGCCTCCGCTTTGACACTTTTCCCAACCTCAGTCCCAGGCCCGTCGCGCGACAACCACATTCCATTACCGTTACCACTGTAGTCTCGCTATATATTCTTCGCTCATGCCTTCGCTCATTGGACTCTTGCTTCGATAGTGCAATTCTCATTCGTTCACTCAATTGCACTCGTAACAGTAAGCTTCTAACTAAGTCGTTGAAAGTGTAACGAATATGCTTCCATCTTGTGCATGTACGTGTTGTTCCTGCCATGTCTGGACAGTCCCTTCGCGTGCCACGTCAGACGCGATGGGATTCCTCGCATTCACGCCTCCAAATTGAAAGAGGAACCATTTGCTAAACCTGAAAACCGTTGTAAAAATGCCCTGGAAACTTGATTCTTTCGTAGTTTCATATGCAACAGCTGCACTCAAAAGCAGATTCTCCCCGTTCCTGGTTCATGTTCTTGGTGCTTCCTAGACTTCCCAGTACAAGACGCTGTATTGGCTCAGGAGAATCCTGAACACCTGAGATGCTAGGCCTCATTTGGCTGGGGTCTAGCTCTTCGTCAATTCTTTCAGGGCATCTTTTGACTCTCACTTGAGGCTTTTGCAGGGTGCTCGTCACCTGCGTCGGTGTCTACTGTTCGCTACTGCGGTTTATTCGTCCAGTTTGTTCGACACATACCTGTCTCTCCTCATCTTCTTTCCGTACTATTCCGTGACACTTGAAGACGAATTGTTCTGGTAGCAGATTCGTCAACGAAATTGTTGATAGCGGACTCGTCAGATCGTAGACAGAGTTAGTAGATTCAGTAACCATGACCCGATCTATCGCCACAGCGGCAGCGCGGCTCGCGCGGCGCGGCACGTCCGTTATAAGGAGCTCTCATCAGCAGCATCGTCGACCTTCGTTACAATCACACTTTGCTTCCCATCCGCCTCGATACAATCACACCCCGGCGAGCACCGCGTCTCTGGCGCCGTTGCTCTCTCTGCGGTCGCGATTTTTCTCGGCTGATGCACAGAACGCTTCGAGTGCTGAAATCGAACGTGCTTCTAACGAAAGTGCTGCGGTGAAGACCGCTTTCGCGCAGAAGGCCCCTTCCCCTGAAACCGACGAGCCAATCACGCTGGATGTGAAGGGAGTGGAGATGAAAGGGCGGCCGCTGTACCTCGACATGCAGGTGCGTCTATGGGATTGCGTGTTACGGAGATGCTTGTAACGAGGATGCGTGTAGTGACGAACCGATTATGCTGGATGTGAAGGGAGTGGGAGATGAGGGGACGGTCGCTGTACCTGGATATGCAGGTGTGTATAGCGGGGGAAACCTCAGTTGAATCTGGATTTGTGTTTTAACGAGGTATCACGATGATTTTTCTGGAAGGAGATAGAAACGAGTGGATGGTCGGTGTATCAGGAGGGATGTAACCGCGAATGTTGATTGAGCATGTGTAGCGTAACGAGGTAAAGCATATCGAATTGTTTCTTGGTGAAAGCACAGGCATCTATTGGGTATGAGTGGAGTGCTTGCGTGTAATTCGTGAGGCTTCTCAACAATTACCCATTTATGCTGTTTTTGGGCGAGTACAGCGTCAGGGCCCATAATTTCAGGCGGGGATAGCTCAGTTGGGAGAGCGTCAGACTGAAGATCTGAAGGTCGCGTGTTCGATCCACGCTCACCGCATTTTCTTGCTTTTGTGCCTCTCCCCCTTTTCCGTCCCATGGTCCCCTCACATTTCTCCCCCTGTTTGCTCTTGCGTTTCCTCTCCTAGTCTCGTTTCCTCTCCTAGTCTCCTTTCCTCCTTAACTCGATGCAGTTTTCGTGTTGCCTTCCTGCCTCTTCCCCCCCCCCCCCCCCCCCTAAATCCACGAGTTTTAGACGCCACACCTGTGCGGCTGGGAGTGGAAGGGAGCCTCTCCTTCCCGCACCACCTGACCTGTCTCTCCCCCTGCTTCTCCCCTGCTTCTCCCCTGCTTCTCCCCTGCTTCTCCCCTGCTTCTCCCCTGCTTCTCCCCTGCTTCTCCCCTGCTTCTCCCCTGCTTCTCCCTGCTTCTCCCCTGCTTCTCCCCTGCTTCTCCCCTGCTTCTCCCCTGCTTCTCCCTGCTTCTCCCCTGCTTCTCCCCTGCTTCTCCCCTGCTTCTCCCCTGCTTCTCCCCTGCTTCTCCCCTGCTTCTCCCCTGCTTCTCCCCTGCTTCTCCCCTGCTTCTCCCCTGCTTCTCCCCTGCTTCTCCCCTGCTTCTCCCCTGCTTCTCCCCTGCTTCCCCCTTGCTCCTCCCCTGCTTCTCCCCTGCTTCTCCCCTGCCTCTCCCCTGCTTCTCCCCTGCTTCTCCCCTGCTTCTCCCCTGCTTCTCCCCTGCTTCTCCCCTGCTTCTCCCCTGCTTCTCCCCTGCTTCCCCCTTGCTTCCCCCTTGCTTCTCCCCTGCTTCTCCCCTGCTTCTCCCCTGCTTCTCCCCTGCTTCTCCCCTGCTTCCCCCTTGCTTCCCCCTTGCTTCTCCCCTGCTTCTCCCCTGCTTCCCCCTTGCTTCTCCTCTCTTCTCCCCTCTTCCCCCTCTTAACCCCCTTCCCCCAGGCCACCTCCCCAGTAGACCCAAGGGTCCTAGACGCCATGCTGCCGTTTTTCACGGAGCAGTACGGCAACCCGCACTCGCGCACGCACCTGTACTCTCTTCCCTGCTTCTCTTCTACGCCCCGCTCCCCCAGGCCACCTCCCCGGTAGACCCGAGAGTGTTAGACGCCATGCTGCCGTTCTTCACGGAGCAGTGCGGCAATCCGCACTCGCACACACCTGTCTTTCCCCACCGCCTTTGTTTCTCCCCTGCTTGTCGCCCCCATCTCTACCATCCCAGGCCACCTCCCCCGTGGACCCAAGGGTCTTAGACGCAATGCTGCCGTTCTTTACAGAGCAGTACGGCAACCCGCACTCGCGCACGCACCTGTATGGGTGGGAGAGTGAGGGGGCGGTGGAGGCAGCACGGCAGCAGGTGGCGTCTCTGATCGGTGCCAGCCCCAAGGAGATCATCTTTACTTCTGGGGCGACTGAGTCGAACAACATTGCCATCAAGGGCGTGGCGCATTTCTACAAGTGAGTGGTTATGATGGATGGTGCACGGTGCGTGGGTTGCTTAGGGCATGAGCAGTGGAGGCAGCACGGCAGCAGGTGGCGTCTCTGATCGGCGCCAGCCCCAAGGAGATCATCTTTACTTCGGGAGCCACCTAGTCGAATAATATTGCCATCAAGGGCGTGGCTCACTTCTACAAGTGAGTGGTTGTGATGGGTGGTGCACGGTGGGCTTAGTGTGTGCCTGGTGCAGCAAGTGCAGCAGCAGGTGGCGCCTCTGATGGGCGCCAGTCCCAAGGAGATCATCCTCACTCCGGGGCCCACCGAGTCGAACAACATTGCCATCAAGGGCGTGGCTCACTTATACAAGTGAGTGGTTGTGATGGGTGCTGCACGGTGGGGCTTAGTGTATGGTGGCGTGTCTTATTGGTACGGTGGTGCCCAGCCCCAAGGAGATCATCTTCACTTCTGGAGCCACCTAGTCGACTTTTAAGTCAAGGTGACTTTTAAGTCGAGGTGACTTTTAAGTCGAGGTGACTTTTGAGTCGAGGTGACTTTTAAGTCGAGGTGACTTTTGAGTCGACTCAAGAGCCACCGAGTCGAACAACATTGCCATCAAGGGCGTGGCTCACTTCTACAAGTGAGTGGCTGTGATGGCTGTGTGGTGAAGTCTGGCTGCATGGGCCGCTTAGGGGAGGCTTGGTGTGGCAGCAGGTGGGGTTGCTGATTGGTGCTAAGAAACAAGCAATGCCACGTCGTCACCACACATACGGAGCAGAAGTGCGCTTTGGACTTGTTTTGCCACGTGTTGCCAATCTCCCTGTGAAAGACCTCCCTTCCCTGTCCCCCAACTCCCCCCCACTCTTCCCCCAACTCCCCCCCACTCTTCCCCCAACTCCCCCCCACTCTTCCCCCAACTCCCCCCCACTCTTCCCCCAACTCCCCCCCACTCTTCCTCCCCCTCCCCTCACACCCTAACTGTACTTCACCCTCCCAGGGACAAGAAGCGGCATGTGATCACCACTCAAACCGTGCACAAGTGCGTGTTGGACTCCTGCCAGCACCTGCAGCAGGAGGGATTCGACGTGACTTTCCTCTCATGCGCTCATCGATCCCTCCTTCCGCCCAAACCCCCCACATCAAACATGCAGGGACAAAAAGCGCCATGTGATTACCTGCAGCAGGAGGGACTCGACGTCACTCACTTTTCATCAATTGCCCCTCACTTATCCCGCTTTCCTTCCTCTCTTCCCCCCGTTGGCACCCCATTCCCCGTTCTGGTTCCCCCATTTTCCTTTCCCCCATACTCTCATCCCTCGTCCTTCACCCCGCCAGGGACAAGAAGCGCCACGTCATCACCACTCAAACCGAGCACAAGTGTGTGTTGGACTCGTGCCGGCACCTGCAGCAGGAGGGCTTCGACGTGACTTACCTCCCCGTCGGCTCTGACGGTCTCGTCGACCTCGAAACCCTAAAAGCCGCGATCCGCCTGGACACGGTTCTCGTTTCGATCATGACCGTTAACAACGAGATTGGCGTCATCCAGCCGCTCGCCAAAATCGGGCAGCTCTGCCGGGCAAACAAAATCTTCTTCCACACCGACGCTGCGCAGGCAGCGGGGAAAATCCCGTTAAGTGTCGACGAGCTAAACATCGATCTTCTCTCACTTAGCAGCCATAAGATCTACGGTCCGAAGGGGGTTGGCGCTTTGTATGTGCGCCGCCGACCCAGAGTGAGGCTCGAGCCTCAGATGAGCGGTGGAGGCCAGGAACGGGGTCTCAGGTCCGGTACCGTACCTACCCCGCTGGTGGTTGGGCTAGGTGCGGCATGCGCCGTCGCCGAAGCTGAACTAGAACGCGATTACCGCCACGCAGAGCACTTAAAGGAGAGGCTTTTAAAGGGGATAACGTCGCAGCTGGAAGGGGTGGTGATCAACGGCTCTGATGAACCCGGGAAGCGGTACCCGGGCAATCTGAACCTCTCGTTTGCGTATGTGGAGGGGGAGAGCCTGCTTATGGGGTTGAAGGAGATCGCGGTGTCGAGTGGGAGTGCATGCACGAGCGCGAGTCTCGAGCCCAGCTATGTGCTGCGGGCGCTGGGCGTGGAGGAGGAGATGGCTCATACCTCCATTCGGTTCGGATTCGGGCGATTCACCACTGAAGAAGAGGTGGACAGGTGAGCTACAGCTGAGGATAGAGGATAGGTGAGGAGCCGGACAGGGAAGGAGAGTTCTGTGCTGTGGGTGCTGGGTTGGAGGGGTGGAGGGGTGGAGGGGGAGAGACTGCTGATGGGGTTGAAGGAGATTGCGGTGTCGAGTGGCAGTGCGTGCACGAGTGCAAGCCTCGAACCCAACAGAGGAGGAAGTGGACAGGTGAGGTTCAGGGCCGGTGGTGGTGTGGGTAGCAGCAGGTGAGCAGCAGGGGAGATGCAAGATAGGTATGTGGTGGAGGGGGAGAGCTTGTCGTGTGTGCTGACGTGGCAGAGAAATAGGCACACTCGTAGCCCTGGAAAGGAGGAGACAGAGGGTAGGAAAGGGCAGAAGGAGAGAGGGGGAAAAGGGAGGGAAGGCGCAGCGTTTACATTTCAGGGGAAGGGATTCTGGGCCCTGTGGAAGGGATTCTGGGCCCTGTGGAAGGGATTCTGGGCCCTGTGGAAGGGATTCTGGGCCCTGTGGAAGGGATTCTGGGCCCTGTGGAAGGGATTCTGGGCCCTGTGGAAGGACTCATGCATGCCGGGGAGAAGAACAGCAACGCTTCAAGCATCCAACACTCACTAACCCCAGTCGCCTACAAGTAAAATGCCCACCCCTGCTGATGGGGTTGAAGGAGATCGCTGTGTCGAGCAGCAGTGCGTGCACGAGTGCGAGTTTCGAGGCGAGCTATGTGCTGCGAGCGCTGGGAGTGCTCATACTTCTATTTGGTTCGGCTTCGGGCGATTTACAACTGAAGAGGAGGTGGACAGGTGAGTGAGAGTGGGCTGGTTGTGGTGTGGGTAGCAGCATGGGAGTAGCAGGAGAGCAGCAGGAGGAGTATGTGCTAAAATCTGGGGTTGAAGGAGATTGCGGTGTCGAGTGGGAGTGCAAGTCTCGAGCCGAGCTACGTGCTGCGGGCGGTGGGCGTGGAGGAGGAAATGGCTCATACCTCCATTCGGTTCAAATTTGGAAGATATACGACTGAAGAGGAGGTGGACAGGTGAGAGTGCGGGCTGAGGGTGGTGTGAGCAAGAACAGGGATGTGCCCTGGTTGTGGTGGCAAGATTAAGTTCAAACAGCGGGCTTTTATTTGGCACTGTGCTGACTTTTGAGTCGACTCGTAAGCTGAGTTCAAACAGCAGTCTTCTATTTCACACTAACTGGGGGCTGGGGCTTGGGTGACGATTTGGGCATTGGCATGGGCAGCTGGTCATCGTCATGGACTTGCCTGTATAGTTGGGACTGGTAAGATTTGATATCTGGTACCTCATTCCCAGCCCCCATCTTACCATGATGTTTTTTTCTATCTTCTTTTTTTTCCCTCCCCTGTTTTTTCTCTGTCTCGAATTGTCCTGTTCCGCTTCCTGCGCAGGGCTGTGGCCCTGACAGTGCATCAGGTGCAGAGGCTGAGGGACATGAGTCCGTTGTGGGAGATGGTGCAGGAAGGCATTGACATCAAGACCATTCAATGGTCGCAGCACTGAGCAAATGCTATGTTGGCAACAATGTTAGATTTCTTGAAGAGGCTGGATGATTACACCAGATGTTGCGGATGTTGTTAATACTATGGTACCGTTACATTGTCTGTACATGGAAAATGAAGATGACATTTTTTTCCTATGATCTTGTTCACCTTCGAGGGACAGAGGTTTTACAGTCGTTACTTCATGGTCAAGTGTTTTTGGCGATCAGATCAGAACGAGTGTGCTTGCTTGCGATGTGTTGCTGTTGCTTGGCAACTTCTTCGTCGTTGACACGTCCTCGCGAGCCTCGTCATCCGCAGCCACGTGCTCCTACGCTTCTGGCCATGCCAAGCCTCCACGTTTGCTGATATTTCCTGGTTCGCGGACAGTCTGCGAGCCAAGCCTGGGAAGCCCCGGCGGAAGTGGTCCAGGGGCGGTGACACGTTGCGTGCTTGGATTGGGGATTCTTTCCAGAAGCTAGGGAGGGCTGGGCTTGTGTCGGAATCTTGCCTGGCTTGTGTTGTGTGCTTCGGTGCACAATCTCGAGGTCCAGCATCATCATTGAGGGTCTCGAATCCCGTTCTCCCCACACCAAACCGCTCTCCACCGCATTTCTACACATTTCCGTACCTTTTTACGCAACGTCGATGAGTATGGTTCATAGCACTTCAGGTGTTTTTCTGTGCGTTTACATACGGTCCTCTGCGGTGGTAGCCTGACTCGTGTCTGAACTGTTCAGCTCATTATACTGGAGATTATTATCACCCTAGAACTTGTCTCTCGAGACGACTTTTTCTAGGTTCCTCAGCTCAGGTTAGCTGGGGAGAGGCTGAGAGCGCAGCTTTCATTTCGCCGTGCTTCACGGCACCTAATCTGCTTCGGGGTAGTACCTAGGCTCCTGTCCCGTTGCCTCTTCACCTATCGTTTGCGTCATCCCCCACTCAACCAACCCATTCGATTACCTACATTGCAGTTTCGTGGCAGTTTCACGCAACCAACCCGTCCACCCTTCGACCAGCACCGCCTCCCGCTCAATCATTCAATCATTCCCTCGCTCATCTCCACGCATTTTCCTTCCAAACCGCGCGACTACAACGGATCTCGGACCGCCTAGTCATTACCCCTTAGCTGGCGACATTCCAAGGGTGATTCATTTGGCGGTGGATTTTAGGGTTGTTAGTGCTCGCACAGGATGTGGAAGGCAGCAGCGAGTCGTCTGATTCCCGCCGCTCTTCGCGCGCAGCGGGGAGCGTCGTCGCACGCTAATGGCATTCGCAGCGCGCCGTTTATCGGGCGAATGATGTCCTCGCAGGTGCGTGCGACCGACGTCTCTAGACTAATCCTCTCAGCGCTTTCCGAGTCGACGTCGCAGGCTCATATAGATGCAATAGGCAACGATCTAACCTTCCGCCTGCATTTCTGTCCGTTTTTTGCATTTTCCCGGACGCTAGTTCTGGGCGTCCGATCTTAAGTTATATTCGCATAGAAAGGTCTTCCGACTATTGAGTTCACTCAAGACGTTCTTCTTATAACTAGGTCTCCAAGAGTTTGTCTTCAGCTTTATTCCAACTAAACTACAGACGTCCATCGAAAAACTAGGTTCCCAGGCGTCCTTTTAAAAGGCAAATATCCAAACGTCCGTCTCAGAATGAGGGCGTCGTTGTGGAGACGTTCTAATGCTGGATCCCGTTGGTTTGAAACGGAAATGAAATTGCTATATGTATCCGATTTAATAAACTCGAGAAATTACACCATAATGACTTGATTCAGAGATCGGATCTGATCGCATCGGGTTTGATGTGCTCACGTAATCCTACCTTGTGTCGCATCTCAGCACTCTTGCGTCGTCTTCCGGATTCGATCACATGCACGGTGCGGGGGTGGTGGGAGCTGGCGTTGCTGGTGTTATCCCGCACGTTGCTGGTGCCCCGCATCCCTCTGCGTCTACCCGCATCCCTCTGCGTCTCCCCGCATCCCTCTGCGTCTCCCCGCGTCCCTCTGGCTCATCCCGCATCGCTCGGCCCATCCCGCGTCCCTGTGTACCACCGTACATCGCTATCTCGTCCCTTCCAAGCGTACCCAGTGATCGACCACACGTACGACGCGGTGGTGGTGGGGCCGGGCGGGGCGGGGCTGCTGTCACCCCGCACCCCTCTCTAACACCCCGCATCCCTCTGTACCACTCTGTCATCACGTCCTTCAGGCGTACCCAGTGATCGACCACACGTACGACGCTGTGGTGGTGGGGGCGGGAGGGGCGGGGCTGCGGGCGGCGATCGGGCTGTCGGAAAGCGGATTCAACACGGCCTGCATCACCAAGCTCTTTCCCACGCGCTCGCACACTGTCGCCGCGCAGGTGGGTCGCACACAATCGCCAGGGTCGCAACAGGGTCGCACACAGTCGCCAAGGTCGCTCACAGTCGCCAGGGTCGCACACAGTCGTCAGGATCTCTGTGGCTTTAACACGGCCTGCATCACCAAGCTCTTCCCCATGCTCTCGCACACTGTCATCAATGCCTCAACACATCTCTCTCATTATTCACCCCTCCGGGCCCAACCTCACCTCACCCCTCCCCACCCCCTGGCGCCGCTTATTCTGTATCAGTGCGGCATTATCACAGCTCTCTTACTAGTCTTGCCCCCCGTTCCCACTTTCTTCCTGCCCCAACCCCCGTGTTTCCCCTCCCCCGGTCCCCCCACGCCCCCTCATTCCGTGCGTGCACCAGGGCGGCATCAACGCGGCGCTGGGCAACATGACTGAGGACGACTGGCGCTGGCACATGTACGACACCGTCAAGGGCAGCGACTGGCTGGGTGAGTGGTGCAGTGCAGTGCGGTGGAAGGCGATGAATGAGTGTTGTGAATGGTGCTGTGCAATGGGGATGTTTTTCCTTTTTTTTGGGGGGGTCGTGGGAGCATCCAGTACATGTGCGAGCAGGCGCCCAAGGCGGTGATAGAGCTGGAGCACTACGGGCTTCCCTTCTCCTCTCCACGTCTATTCTTCTATGCTGTAACTCACACTTGTCCCCCCATGTGCAGGCGACCAGGACGCGATTCAGTACATGTGCGAAGCAGGCCCCCAAGGCAGTGATCGAGCTGGAGCACAACGGGCCGTCCTTCTCCTCTCCACCTCTCCGCCCATGTGTTGCCTTCTACCCTCCCCTACCCCCTCCCTTCCCGTTTCCACCCCTCCAGGCGACCAGGACGCGATTCAGTACATGTGTGAGCAGGCGCCCAAGGCGGTAATCGAATTGGAGCATTACGGGCTGCCCTTCTCTCGCACTGATGACGGCCGCATCTACCAGCGCGCTTTCGGAGGGCAGAGCCTCGACTTTGGCAAGGGCGGGCAGGCGTACAGGTGGGTGGGGAGCGGTGGGCAGGGGTACATGTGGGTGGGAAGAGGCGGGCAGGCGTACTGGTGGGTGGGGAGAGGTGGGCAGGGGTAGAGTTGGGTGGGGAGGGGTGGGCAGGCGTACAGGCAGATGGGGAGGGGGCAGTCGTATGAGGGGATGGGGAGGGGCGGGCAGGCGTACAGGTGGATGGGGAGAGGTGGGAGAGATTGCATGGGTGGCATGGGTAGCACGGGGCATGCACTGCTGCACACACTGTACGGGCAGGCCATGAATCACAGTGCTCTGAACAACGGCGCTCATTCAACTCCCCCTTCTCTCGCCCTGTGCCCGTTCCCTGTGCTCGTCTCTCTTCTTGTCTGCCTCCCTACCGTTATCCAGGTGTGCATGTGCGGCCGATCGCACGGGGCATGCACTGCTGCACACACTGTACGGGCAGGCGATGAAGCACAACACGCAGTTCTTTGTGGAGTACTTTGCTCTCGACCTGATCATGGACAAGGAGGGTGAGTGGAGTTCTCAGATGTTCAATCTGGAAAGTAACGAGTGTGAAGGGCTCGCCATGGTTGAGATGTTTAGTGTTGGGACGTAGAGTGTTGAGACGTCTCATGAGTCAGGCAGGCAGGCCATGAAGCACAACACTCAGTTTTTCGTGGAGTACTTTGCTCTCGACCTGATCATGGACAAGGAGGGTGATTTGGGCTTTGAGACATGGGGAGTTGAGTGTAGAGGAGGCATCTCAAGAGCCAGGCGGGCAGGCCATGAAGCACAACACTCAGTTCTTCGTGGAGTTTTTTTGCCCTTGATCTGATCATGGACCAGGAGGGTGAGTGGAGTGAGGGAGAGTGAGCTGTCGAAAAGGCTGGGGAGGGGAGTCAAGCGATGAAGCACAGTACGCAATTCTTTGTGCGGCACTTAGCGCTTGATCTGACCATGGACCAGGAGGGTGAGTCGGGGTCTGGGACAATGAGTGTTGAGAGGTGTCGGAATCATAGCACATGCAAGTGGGGCACATGTGAGTGAAGCACAGCACGCAGTTCTTTGTGCGGTACTTAGAGCTTGATCTGAACATGGACCAGGAGGGTGAGTTGGACAGGCCATGAAGCACAGCGCATTGATAAGCACGCTGCTTGCACGCGTATGCTTGAATTGGACTAGGCGTGTATCGTGAATGTAGCTGTATCGTGAATGTAGCTGTATCGTGAATGTAGCTGTATCGTGAATGTAGCTGTATCGTGAATGTAGCTGTATCGTGAATGTGGCTGTATCGTGAATGTAGCTGTATCGTGAATGTAGCTGTATCGTGAATGTAGCTGTATTGTGAATGTAGCTGTATCGTGAATGTAGCTGTATCGTGAATGTGGCTGTATCGTGAATGTGGCTGTATCGTGAATGTGGCTGTATCGTGAATGTGGCTGTATCGTGAATGTGGCTGTATCGTGAATGTGGCTGTATCGTGAATGTGGCTGTATCGTGAATGTGGCTGTATCGTGAATGTGACTGTATCGTGAATGTGGCTGTATCGTGAATGTGGCTGTATCGTGAATGTGGCTGTATCGTGAATGTGGCTGTATCGTGAATGTGGCTGTATCGTGAATGTGGCTGTATCGTGAATGTGGCTGTATCGTGAATGTGGCTGTATCGTGAATGTGACTGTATCGTGAATGTGGCTGTATCATGAATGTGGCTGTATCGTGAATGTGACTGTATCGTGCATGTGGCTGTATCGTGAATGTGGCTGTATCGTGAATGTGGCTGTATCGTGAATGTGGCTGTATTGTGAATGTGACTGTATCGTGAATGTGGCTGTATCGTGAATGTGGCTGTATCGTGAATGTGACTGTATCGTACATGTGGCTGTATCATGTATGTGTCTGTATCTCAAATGCGGCGACTCTATCATGCGCATTATTGTACCAGGAGCCTGTCGAGGAGTGATCGCACTGAACATGGAGGATGGCACGCTGCACCGCTTCCGATCCAACTCCACCATTCTGGCCACCGGGGTGAGTAGAGCCCTGCCGCTCTGTCGCCCTGTTGTAAGCATGGGCCATCCGTTCCCCCCTTCTTCTCCCTCCTCTTGCTTTCAACATGGAGGATGGCACGCTGCACCGCTTCCGATCCAACTCCACCATTCTCGCCACCGGGGTGGGCATTTTACTTGTAGGCGACTGGGGTTAGTGAGTGTTGGATGCTTGAAGCGTTGCTGTTCTTCTCCCCGGCATGCATGAGTCCTTCCACAGGGCCCAGAATCCCTTCCACAGGGCCCAGAATCCCTTCCACAGGGCCCAGAATCCCTTCCACAGGGCCCAGAATCCCTTCCACAGGGCCCAGAATCCCTTCCACAGGGCCCAGAATCCCTTCCACAGGGCCCAGAATCCCTTCCACAGGGCCCAGAATCCCTTCCACAGGGCCCAGAATCCCTTCCACAGGGCCCAGAATCCCTTCCACAGGGCCCAGAATCCCTTCCACAGGGCCCAGAATCCCTTCACCTGAAATGTAAACGCTGCGCCTTCCCTCCCTTTTCCCCCTCTCTCTTTCTGCCCTTTCCTACCCTCTGTCTCCTCCTTTCCAGGGCTACGGGTGTGCCTATTTCTCTGCCACGTCAGCGCACACGTGCACGGGCGACGGCAACACCATGGTGGCGCGTGCAGGGCTGTATGCGCTCTCTCTCCTCTCTCTAACCCACCTTGCTATGGTGTGAACACAGGGACTTACTCACTCACTCACTCACGTTGTCCCTCCCCAATTCCCCCCCTCTCCCCTCTCCCCTCCCCTCCGTCTCCCCTTTCTCTCCCCTCACCTCCGTCTCCCCTTTCTCTCCCCTCCCCTCCGTCTCCCCTTTCTCTCCCCTCCTCCTCCGTCTCCCCTTTCTCTCCCCTCCCCTCCGTCTCCCCTTTCTCTCCCCTCCTCCTCCGTCTCCCCTTTCTCTCCCCTCCCCTCCGTCTCCCCTTTCTCTCCCCTCCCCTCCGTCTCCCCTTTCTCTCCCCTCCCCTCCGTCTCCCCTTTCTCTCCCCTCCTCCTCCGTCTCCCCTTTCTCTCCCCTCCCCTCCGTCTCCCCTTTCTCTCCCCTCCTCCTCCGTCTCCCCTTTCTCTCCCCTCCCCTCCGTCTCCCCTTTCTCTCCCCTCCCCTCCGTCTCCCCTTTCTCTCCCCTCCCCTCCGTCTCCCCTTTCTCTCCCCTCCCCTCCGTCTCCCCTTTCTCTCCCCTCCCCTCCGTCTCCCCTTTCTCTCCCCTCCCCTCCGTCTCCCCTTTCTCTCCCCTCCCCTCCGTCTCCCCTTTCTCTCCCCTCCCCTCCATCTCCCCTTTCTCTCCCCTCCTCCTCCGTCTTCCCTTTCTCTCCCCTTCAGGGCTACGGGCGCGCCTATTTCTCTGCCACGTCAGCGCACACGTGCACGGGCGACGGTAATGCCATGGTGGCGCGTGCGGGGCTGCCTCTGCAGGACCTGGAGTTCGTTCAGTTCCACCCGACTGGCATTTATGGGGCTGGTTGCCTGATCACTGAAGGTACTATTGCCTGATCACTGAAGGTACTATTGCCTAATCACTGAAGGTACTATTGCCTAATCACTGAAGGTACTATTGCCTAATCACTGAAGGCACTATTGCCTAATCACTGAAGGTACTATTGCCTAATCACTGAAGGTACTATTGCCTAATCACTGAAGGTACTATTGCCTAATCACTGAAGGTACTATTGCCTAATCACTGAAGGTACTATTGCCTAATCACTGAAGGTACTATTGCCTAATCACTGAAGGTACTATTGCCTAATCACTGAAGGTACTATTGCCTAATCACTGAAGGTGCATTCCCCTTATCACTCTAGGTGTGCCACAAGGGTGGTTGCACGGCCCCTGCAGGACCTGGAGTCCGTTCAGTTCCACCCCACCAAATTTATGGCGCTGGATGCCTTATCACCAAAGTTACAGTTAGCTTTCCACAAAAGGTATGAATGGGTTATCACTTCAGGTGTAAGTGCCGTAACTGGCGGTGTGCACCTGCCAGAAGGGGTAGAGATGAGAGCTGGGCTGCTTTTGCAGGACTTGGAGTCCAGACTTTTGAGTCTGGGCAGTTCCACCCCACTGGGATTCACGTTTCCTCCCTTCCCAATCCCCAGGGTCGTGCGGGAAAGGAGGAATTCTGCGGAACAGCAAGGGCGAGCGGTTCATGGAGTGAACCGACAGAAAGTTCGAGCGGTTTACAGAGTGGTTTATGGAGCGATGCGCACCCACAGCCAACGACCTGGCGTCCCACGACGTGGTTTCCAGCAGCATGACCATGGAGATCCGCGAGGGGCGCGGGTGCGGCCCTTTGAAGGACCACACCTACCTGCATCTGGACCATCTGCCCCTTTCCCCTTGGGACCGCCGCCCACTCCCCTCCGTTCCCTGATTGTAGTCTCTTCCCCTGCGCCCCTGTTTCCCTGCTGCCTGTTCTGCCCGTTTCCTCTCCTTAGGATCACGTGGAGAGGGAGGAATTCTGCGCAACAGCGAGGGAGAGAGGTTCATGGAGCGATACGCGCCCACAGCCAAGGACTTAGCCTCCCGGGACGTGGTGTCCCGCAGCATGACCATGGAGATCCGCGAGGGGCGCGGGTGCGGCCCCCTGAAGGACCACATCTACCTGCATCTGGACCATCTGCCCCCTGAAGTGCTCAAGGAGCGTCTGCCTGGGATCAGCGAGACGGCCGCGATTTTCGCGGGCGTGGATGTGACGAAAGAGCCGATCCCTGTGCTGCCGACCGTGCATTACAACATGGGCGGTATCCCCACCAACTACCATGGGGAGGTGAGCCGGAGTGAGAGGGAGAGGGGGAGTAGAGAGAAGGGGAGCAGAGAGACAGGGAGCAGAGAGAGAGAGGGAGCAGAGAGACAGGGAGCAGAGAGAGAGAGGGAGCAGAGAGAGAGAGGGAGCAGAGAGAGAGGGGGAGCAGAGAGAGAGGGGGAGCAGAGAGAGAGGGGGAGCAGAGAGACAGAGAGTGGGTGAGGCAGAGGGTGTGGGCCGCTCAAGGACCACATCTACCTGCATCTGGACCACATTTTTGAGCCGATTCCCGTGCTGCCCACGGTGCATTACAACATGGGCGGCATCCCCACCAACTACCATGGGGAGGTGAGAGATAAGCAGGAGAGGTGAGAGAAGGAAAGAGAGCTCATACACAGCTGGGATCAGCGAGACTGCCGCGATTTTTGCGGGCGTTGATGTGACCAAGGGGGCGATTCCCGTGCTGCCCACTGTGCATTACAGCATGGGGGGTATCCCCACCAACTACCTTGGCGAGGTGAGAGATAAGCAGGAGAGGTGAGAGAAGGAAAGAGAGCACATACACAGCTGGGATCAGCGAGACTGCCGCGATTTTTGCGGGCGTTGATGTGACCAAGGGGGCGATTCCCGTGCTGCCCACTGTGCATTACAGCATGGGGGGTATCCCCACCAACTACCTTGGCGAGGTGAGAGATAAGCAGGAGAGGTGAGAGAAGGAAAGAGAGCTCATACACAGCTGGGATTAGCGAGACTGCGGCGATCTTCGCGGGCGTCGATGTGACCAAGGGGCCGATTCCCGTACTGCCCACGGTGCATTACAGCATGGGCGGTATCCCCACCAACTATCATGGCGAGGTGAGAGATAAGCATGAGAGGTGAGAGAAGGCGAGAGAGCACATACACAGCTGGGATCAGCGAGACTGCGGCGATTTTTGCTGGCGTTGATGTGACCAAGGAGCCGATTCCCGTGCTGCCCACCGTGCATTACAACATGAGTGGAATTTCCACCAACTACCATGGCGAGATGAGAGATAAGCAGGAGAGGTGAGAGAAGGAGAGAGAGCACATACACAGCTGGGATCAGCGAGTTGCTGCGATTTTCGCGGGCGTTGATGTGACCAAGGAGCCGATTCCCGTGCTGCCCACGGTGCATTACAACATGGGCGGTATCCCCACCAACTACCATGGGGAGGTGAGAGAGTGTGAGAGAGGGTCGGATCAGCGAGACGGCCGCGATTTTCGCAGGTGTTGATGTGACCAAGGAGCCGATTCCCGTGCTGCCGACGAATTATCATGGCGAGGTGAGCCCGAGTGAGAAGGCGAAAGAGAGAGGGAGAGAGGGAGCATGGAGAGGTGAGATCAAGGACCTTTTTAGCGGGCGTGGATGTGACCAAGAAGCCGGTCCCAGTGCTGCCCACCGTGCACATAAACATGGGCACCAACAATTGAAGAAGTGTTTTGAGACGTCTCAAAACAGTGCTGCCCACGGTGCACAAAAACATGGGCACCAACAATTGAAGAAGTGTTTTGAGACGTCTCAAAACAGTGCTGCCCACGGTGCACAAAAACATGGGCACCAACAATTGAAGAAGTGTTTTGAGACGTCTCAAAACAGTGCTGCCCACGGTGCACAAAAACATGGGCACCAACAATTGAAGAAGTGTTTTGAGACGTCTCAAAACAGCGCTGCCCACCGTGCACAAAAGCATGGGCACCAACAGCGTCTCATCCTCTCCCTCCCTCTGCGCCTCTCATCCCCCTGATTTCTTCCCTATATTCCTGTGCTTGTATCAGGTGGTGGCACCCAAGCCAGATAACCCCGATGCAGTTGTGCCAGGGCTTATGGCAGCAGGCGAGGCAGCGTGATTCTCAAGCTCTTCCCTTTCTCCTCTTACCCTGTTTCCTCTCCCTCATATGCTGCTGCCAGGTCGTGGCACCCAAGCCAGATAACCCTGATGCGGTTGTGCCAGGGCTCATGGCAGCAGGCGAGGCAGCGTGTGCGTCGGTGCACGGGGCGAACCGTCTGGGCGCCAACAGCCTGCTGGACATTGTGGTGTTCGGCCGCGCGTGCGCTAACAGGGTGGCGGAGATTCATAAGCCAGGTCAGTCTCCATGTCCCTGCATGTGTGTGTGTGTGTGTGTGTGTGTGTGTGTGTGTGTGTGTGTGTGTGTGTGTGTGTGTGTGTGTGTGTGTGTGTGTGTGTGTGTGTGTGTGTGTGTGTGAGAGTGCCCCTGTGCCCTGGTGCCCCTGTGTCCCGGTGCACAGGGCGAACCGTCTGGGCGCCAACAGCCTGCTGGACATCGTGGTGTTCGGCCGGGCATGTGCGAATAGGGTGGCTGAAATCCACAAGCCAGGTAAGTCTCCATGTCCCTGCGTGCGTGTGTGTGTGTGTGTGTGTGTGTGTGTGTGTGTGTGTGTGTGTGTGTGTGTGTGTGTGTGTGTGTGTGTGTGTGTGTGTGTGTGTGTGTCTGTGAGTGCCCCTGTGTCCCGGTGCACGGGGCTAACCGTTTGGGTGCCAACGGCCTGCTGGACATTGTGGGGTTCAGTGGGGCATGTGCGAACCGCGTGGCTGAGATTCACAGGCCAGGTGGAAGTGACTGTGTGCTATCTTTGCCTGTGATTACTTGCGATACGCCAAGGGCGAGCTCAGACCCCCACATCTTTTTCCTCCCTTCCTCCCTGTGATGCCCTCTCTCCCATACAGGAGGGCCACAGCCCCCCCCGCCGGCAGATGCGGGGAAGAAGACGATCAAGTGGATGGACAGGCTGCCATACGCCAAGGGGGAACTCAGCACATCTTGTATTTCCCCGTCCCCGTCTGATGTCATATCTCCTGTGCAGGAGCTCCGCAGCCGCCTTTGCCTGCGGATGCAGGGCAGAAGACGATTGAGTGGATGGACAGGCTGCGATACGCTAAGGGCGAGCTCAGCACCACCATGGTCTTATGCTCCTCTGTTACCCGCCTCCCTGCTGTGTCTCTCCCTTCCCTGACTGCTTCTTACCCTGCTTGCAGGAGCGCCCCAGCCCCCCCTGCCAGCGGATGCGGGGCAGAAGACGATTGAGTGGATGGACAGGCTGCGATACGCCAAGGGCGAGCTCAGCACGGCCAAGATCCGAGGCAACATGCAGCGCGTCATGCAGAACAACGCTGCTGTGTTCCGCACCCAGGAGACTCTGGCGGAAGGTAAGACACTGGGGTAGGTGGGACTGGAAAAACCGTGGGCTAGGGGGGGTTAAGGTTTTGGCAGCCCACACAGTGAGCTCAGCACGGCCAAGATCCGAGTCAACATGCAGCGGGTCATGCAGAACAACGCTGCTGTGTTCCGCACCCAGGAGACCCTGGCGGAAGGTGAGAGACTGGGGGGGTTGAGGGAGGTGAGGGGATTTGGAGGAAGGTGAGGAGAATTATTCATTCCCCAGTATCCACTTGCCATTCCCTCCCCCCCTCTTTCTACCTTGCTCACGCCCTTGCCCATACAGGGTGTGAGTTGATCGATGAGACGTGGAAGTCGTTTGAGCAGGTGGGAGTGACGGACCGCAGTCTCGTGTGGAACACAGATCTGGTGGAAACAATGGAGCTGGAGAATCACTCTCTCGCCCCTTGCCACTTGCCGTTTCGTCCCCTCTTTCTCATTCCCATGCGCTGACAGGCTGCGACCTGATCGATGAGACGTGGAAATCCTTTGAGCAAGTGGGCGTGACGGATCGCAGCCTGGTGTGGAACACAGACCTGGTGGAAACAATGGAGCTGGAGAATCTGCTCACCAACGCGCTCATCACCATGCACTCTGCTGAGGCGAGGAAGGAGAGCAGAGGAGCTCACGCCCGTGAAGACTTCCCGGTGAGTGGCTGTTGATTTCCCAAGAAGCATGCCAGGGGGAATTTCCCGGTGAGTGCATGACACCTTTCTTTGGTGGTGAGTGCACGCACATCATCCTCTCTCTGCTCACCAACGCGCTCATCACCATGCACCCTGTGCCTGTTCTCCCCTTCCTTTGGCCTGCCGTGTTCTGCCTTGCAGAACCGTGATGACACCAACTGGATGAAGCACACTGTCGGGTACAGCCACACTCACTTTCACTCTTTCTCATGCACCCCATGCCTTCTTTCCCCCTCCCTTGGCTTTTCCTGGCCTGCCCCGCTTTGCCTTGCAGAACCGTGATGATACCAACTGGATGAAGCACACTGTCGGGTATAGTCACACTCCTTTGCATCGCCCCTTCTCCCTTCCTTTTTGGCCCTTAGCTACTTCCATCCTGCTTATAAACCACTTGTAAACTGTACTGTTGTTGGTCGATTTGCTTGCTGTTGCCCCTGTCACGCCTCGTATCCCCCTACTGTTACTAATCTATCGTCCTTTTCTCTTAGATTTCACCTTATTGTTGCTCACCTCCTTGGTTATCGTCCTCTTGCATGTGTTCAGGTATTGGGATAACGGCAAGGTGAAGCTTGATTATCGTCCCGTCCACATGAACACACTGGACGATCAAGTGCAAACCTTCCCACCCAAGGCTCGGGTGTACTAGATCAACTATTTGGCGGTCGAGGAACTTCATCTATGGACATGCCATCATGAAGTAGCCTTGTTGTGACTCTGATATTATGTTCCCTACTGCCAATTTGTGCTATACAGCTTTCTTGGAGCTGGGAATCCAGTCAAATGTTCCAACCATCTACCCCATTACGGTACATTGCATAAAACTGTGGTACGGATATACTTGTATTTGCTACACCTCGTAACCACCCCATTAAATCTGCAAATCTGCAGGGGCTCGCCCGAACCGCGACGATGACCCCGCCCTCTCGATCATCTTCCATCCCATCCTCACCGTCCAAATCCCGACTCCGTGGTTCTGGAGGTTCTGGAACTGCCGCCCCTCGGGGCTACTCGCCTCGCCTCGCCACGAACTACTGAGTCATGACGCTATCAATATCGACCGTTCGATCCTTGAAATAGAAGCCTCCCACTCGCTTGCTGACCGTCGGAATTGGCCCCTCTTTACAAATCAGCCTTCCCCGCACGCGGCTCCGTCGTTCCCACCTCCCTCCTCCGCATTCGGCGAAATTCGCTGGACCTGATTTCGAGCATGCAGCCGCCATCGATTGCAATGCAGTCCAGACTTCTTCTGGCAGTTTTCTTTGTGCGTTGATGTCACGCTGAAATCCCGCGGATTCAACAAAGTTTGGAATCTCGTGCACCCCTTTGGACGCGAGTAGGTGTCGTTTCAAGAGACGGATCGTCTAAGCGTGAGTGCGACTCAGTTCTTTAGCCGGTGTAGCTGAAGTTCTTCGGGTTCAAGAAGTGCACAAGGCGCTAGCGTTGTGGCGCGCTGTAGATTAGAGACATTTACCGAGCGTAGCTGAGCTGAAGCCCTTCAGTGCCCTTCAGTTTGAACAAGTGCGAAACGCGCAACTTTGGGATTCCAAACGCTGCTGCAACATTTTCGAGTCGACTCAAAGGTCACTCCAGCCCCTTAGCTAACGTGGCCGCAGTTTCAAGTGGGTCGAATCGCCGAACTGTGAAATCCTCAAATCTGCTGCACCTGACGCATTTAAGTGGTAGACGATGCCGCCCAGCGCGTCTAAACATTCGGTATCAGCCGACGAAGCAGCGGATGACGAAATGCCTTCGAGTGACAGCGAAACATTTCGAAAGCTTCCAGCGGAATCAGAAGTATCAAAAGAATCAGCGGATTTAGCACGGCCACAAGAATCAGCGGAATTAGCGCTACTCTGCAACGTGAATCCCGCGGGAAGGTCGCACAACGGCGCAGCTATGAGATCATGCGGCGAAGAACTTTACCGGCCTCGCGAATGTTACAACGCTCCACGACTTTCGCGAAGGTCGTGTCTCTTTCGCATGCCGGCCCTCCACCTTTGGTGTTTCGCGAATACGGCTGAACCGGGCCTTCCCACTCAGTCCTCCTCCTCTGAACCCGAAAAAGTCCCGGAAGCTTCGCATATGCTGCTCACACCGCAGATTATGACGTGGCATTGGCGCGCTTCCGCGCAATCACTAGCCAGCGACCCAAAGAAAAACCCAAAGCAAGACTTCGGTGATCTTTTCCAGCTGCTGCTGCTGCTGCTCCTCCTGGCGGTGCTTCTGGCGGCTGTTGCGTTTCGGGTGAGCCAGCCTCAGGGTGCTATTCTCGCTATTGGCGGGTTCGGTAAGCCGCATGGAGTAGCTGTGTGGCTGCAAGCGACTGACGATGTTCGTATGGGGTATACGAGTACTGTTAGTAGTGATGCGGTTAACAGTAACCAGAGAGATGAAGACGGCTTAGCGTCACTGGCTGACCCTTTGCTGCCGCCCTCCGCCACTCCCCTTCCCGCTCCCGCGACCTCCGCCACTCCTCTTCCCCGTCCCCCGACCTTAGCCACTCCCCTTCCCCCCCTTCCTCCTCCGCTCATCCCCGGCTCCCGCGTGCGCTCGCCCGTGCACCTGGCGCAGCTGCGGCGCCGTTGGCGCTGCTTGAGCACGCGCGGGAAGTGGGTGCTTCCGCCCGTCCCGCGCCTGCTGCCGTGGTCGCGGAAGCAGAGCCACCGGAGCGAGTGGGAGTGTGACGACCGTTGGATCCACACGCCCGGCCACGTGGCGTTCCGGGACGCGGATGTGATTGCAGCGAAGGCGATTGCAGCAAAACGTGGGGTGATTGCGCGGATTGGGGAAGGGGGAAGGGAAAGAGGGAGAGATAGTGCAGGCATAGCGGACGCGGAGGCGGAGGTGGAAGGAAGGGCTAGGGGAATGGTTGAAGATAGAGGCAAGGGGAAAGGGAGGGGAAAGCGGCGACTAAAATCGGCAAGGTTAGCAGCAGATGCAGCAGCAGGGGCATCAGCAGAGGGAGCAGGAGGGGCAGCAGCAGAGGCTGCGGCAGAAAGAGCAGGAGGGACAGCAGTAGGAGTGAACGGAACAGTAGGGGGGCTTGAGAGTCAGTGGAATGTTCGTCCAGCTGCTAAGTATCAGTGGAAGGTGGAGAGCGGTGAGTGCGGAGAGTGGAGGGATGTGGACGGGTTGAGACTTGCTGAGAAGCTGGCGGGGACCAAGGTGCTTATAGTGGGGGATTCGATCAACCACATCTTGTATTCTGCCCTGCGCAATCAGTTTCGCATGGTAACCACTATAGCAGAGCTGGGTCTGCTGAGTGATTCAGCACTTAAGACGTCTTCAGTAGAAACAGAAACATCTCCATCTTTTTCAGCAGGAGGAGCAGGAGCAGGAGCAGGAGCAGCAACAGCAGGCGCAGCAGTGGCAGCAGGAGAAGAAGCAGCAGCCACAGCAGTGGCAGCCACTGCAGCAGCAGCAAGAGAATCACAAGTATCGGAAATATCGGAACAACCATCATTATCAGCAGGGGCGGCAGCTGTACCTCAATCTTCAGATTCACTATCATCAGCACCTCTGCCACCGTTAGGAGCACCCCCAGTATTGACAGAAGTGACTGGCGTCGTCCCCCCTTCTTGTCACATCCGCACAGGAGACTTTCCAGAGCTGCACAAGCCCCGGTTTCCCCGAGCCTGCGAGGGGTTTGTGTTCCGAGCCTCGTCCTCCTCCACCACCGCAGCCTCAGTTGAAGGTCCGATCAACACCTTGACTGGAAGTCCCACAAACACCTTGATCGAAACCCCAACCAATGGCTCGGTCAATGGGCTATTCAACACCACCTCGATCAACGGTTCTCTCAACGTCCCAGTCAGTGGCTCGGTCAGCGGTCTTCTCAATACCTCAGTCAGTGGGGCAGTAAAAGAGGCGGTCAACCACTCGGTCAACGTCTCAGTGCTCTTCATACGAAATGATGGGCTGCACACAAACTTGGAACCAGCAGTCAACCGCACTTCTAAATCGGCCTACATCCCCTGGCTGGACTTGCTTCAGGAAACCACTGACCCTATCGCTGCTGCCACAGCACCAGCCGCAGAAGCAGCAGCAGCAGCAGCAGCAGCAACAGCACATGTGGAACTTCAGGATGAATCTGTACCGTTGAATTCCTCTACAGCCTTGGGATCTCCAGAAACACAAGAAGCCCAAAATTTAACGAGCTTTTCTAACGGGGTGGGATTGACTCTTGAGGAGCAACTCTTGATAGATTCGCCAGTATCGGTTCTGGTTCTCAACCGGGGTGCACATTTTGTGGAGACTTCGCGTTTCGTATGGGAGCTCAATCAGACGCTTGCTACAGTGCGAGCAGCTGCACCGGGTTTGCTTATAATCTACAGAAGCACACCTCCAGGCCATGATATGTGTAACTTGTACGTGGAACCACTGAAGGTGCCACAGAAGAATGGTGCATTGCCATTTTCCTGGGGAGAGTTCGCAAAGCAGAATGAGGAGGCAAGAAGGGTTGTTGAAGGCATTGGTGGTGTCTTTTTGGATGTTGATGGCATGACAGCACTTCGGGCTGATGGGCATTTTACTCCGAAGGATTGCTTGCATTACTGCTTGCCAGGACCACCTGATGAATGGGTGATGTTGCTTTACAATGTGCTGCTTGATTTGCTGTAAAAATGTCTGTGTGATCACTTGTGGTAATGTACCAAAGCAATACCAGTATATTGTTTTGTAGGTGCGAGCAAGTTGATTGCTTGTACTGTATGGATTGATGGCAGATGTTGCGTTATGAGTTGTGAAAGGAAGAGTGCGCAGAACTCAATAATGCGGAAGTGATTACAATGTCTGAGAACACAACGAGGCCTAGGACTAATATAGCAAAGCTAGCTTGGCCGAGGTCGCGGGGTCGCGAGATGGTTGGGTGCAGGTTCGGGGTTGGAAAACCCGAAGGCGACGCGGTGGTGGCTCGGAAGGCGAGGTCGGCGGACCGAGCCTGGTTTTCCGAAAACCGGGGTTGTACGCGTACAGTGTGACCCAGTAAGGAATCCGGAAAATTCCTTACACTACCCCCACCCTTAAAGCCAGCAGCTAAAATAGTTGTTGGAAACAATCGGTCCTAAGCGCCTCTGTCGTGCCGAAACTCTAAGGCACAAGCGAAGCAAAGCATATCGAGACACCAGCGAGTCAACCCTCGGAGGTTGAAGTAACCGCTGGAGGTTACGCGAAAGTCAAATTCCTTGCTGTTGCGTCACTCGAGCAGTTGCCCGAGTCGTCACTTTCATATTCCTTGTACTCTTATATAGTCTTGTATCTCTTTGTTTTAATCAACTTACTTTGCCCTCACATACTAGCGCAAGGTGGTTCACAACTCTTTATTAACGCTTCCGCTACTACACCAACCCTACCCAGAGTTCACCCCTGCAAAGATCCTAAGGGCCTTTTCAGCCCAACATGGTATGAGAGCAATCAGGGGGAATTCAACTTCTATACCGTCAACATCAATCAGCATGGCTACACAAAAGGTAAGGAGCAACTCCAACGGCTCTCAGGGAACTACTCCTACTCCACCTCCTGCCTCTGGCCTACAGACAGAGGAGGGCACGGCAACAAGACCCAGAGCAACATCTACTGAGACTCCCGCGAATCAACCTGCAGACTTCGACCAGAGCATGATGGAGAAGTTTTTCTCCTTCATGTCCTTCTACGAGCAACACCAGCAATCGGCACCTGCGCAGTCACACCACAGCAACAACAACGGAGCAACACCCATGAGTCTCGACGGCTCATCATATGCACGAGGAAATCAGCAACAGCAGCCTACCTTTGCTCCGTACGAGCGCGGGTCCATCAGCTTCATGCCACACCCACAGCCCTTACCTGGACAAGAAAAACCACTGGACGCATTACAAGTTCAGTCGCAGTTCGCACACGTTCTGAAGATGCATACGTCAAGACCTTTTGATGGAAAGGACTTCTTCACCTGGTCGTTCGAGTTTGAGCTGATGATGGAAGGAGCGCAGATACTCGGGTTCTTCGACGGGTCTCTGCCATACCCAATAAACGGCACACATTACGAGAAGCAGCAATACACCTATCAGTCAATGATGGCGTACACGATCCTACTGAGGAACATCACCCCGACTCAACAGCAGAACATAAGGACTTACCGAGGTTACGGCAACTCCGCGGAGCTCGCCTACAACCACCTGAAGAGCTTGTATCAAGCAGCAGACAGCGTATTGTCAAATTATAATATTGTGTAGGCTATAGTGGGGTAGCCTATATGGGGTACACATTTCTAGGGTTGCATATTTGTATCACTTCCATTCCTTAGTCATTTCATTCTCGTTCTACTTTCCTCATGGTATCGAGCAGGTTCCCCTGTGGGAACTGTGCCTAGGGCCCACCACATCGATCTTTTTTTTCTCCTACCCGAAGCGCGCTCAGCCGAGTCGCGCTCCGGGCCCTCACACCTCTTCGAGCCGCCCTTCTCAGCGGCCCCGCCGCCCTTCTCAACGGCCCCGCCGCCCTTCGCTGCGGCCCCGCCGCCCCACATTGCGGCCCCGCCGCCCTTCTTCGCGGCCCTGCCGCCCTTCGCTGCGGCCGCGCTGCCCCTCGTCGCGGCCCCGCCGCCGTTCGCTGCGGCCCCGCCGCCCGTCTCAACGGCCCCGCCGCCCTTCTTCGCGGCCTCGCCGCCCTTCGCTGCGGCCCCGCTGCCTCACGTTGCGGCCCCGCCGCCCTTCACTGCGGCCCCGCCGCCTCTCTCGCTGCGGCCCCGCCGCCCTACTCAGCGGCCCCGCCGCCCTTCATTTCGGCCCCGCCGCCTCTCTCACTGCGGCCCCGCCGCCCTACGCAGCGGCCCCGCCGCCCTTCACTGCGGCCCCGCCGCCTCTCTCACTGCGGCCCCCCCGCCCTACTCAGCGGCCCCGCCGCCCTTCTACTGCGGCCCCGCCGCCCTTCTCAGCGGCCCCGCCGCCCTACTCAGCGGCCCCGCCGCCCTTCCCAGCGGCCCTGCCGCCCCTTCACCAGCGGCCCTGCCGCCCTACACCGCCCGCGCCGCCCGAGCCGCCCGAACCGCCCGAGCCGCCCGAGCCGCCCGACCTGCCCAAGCCGCCCGAGCCGCCCGAGCCGCCCGACTCTCCCAAGCCGCCCGAGCCGCCCGACCAGCCCGAGCCACCCGAGCCGCCCGAGCCGCCCGAGCCACCCGAGCCGCCTGAGCCGCCCGAGCCGCCTGAGGAGCCGAGCCACTGGTGCCACGGAGCCGCAGTTGCTGCTGTGCCGTCCGATCAGCCGTGTTGCCGTGCTGCTGTACTGCTGAGCTGCCCGACCCGCCCTGCCTGGTGAGAGCAGCGCTTCTGTCACTGCACTGCCCCTGTCCTACAGTTGGTACTGCTAGTCTACTGCTGTCATGGCTACCCCCAGTGTTCTCGCTTTTGACGCTGAGGGTCGAGCCATTGACTTTGAGGTTTGGGTAGATGACCTTCAGCTTTTCCTACAGTGCGATAGGGCTGACGGTCTCTCCCTCTTTGACCTCACCTCTGGTGCTTCCCCTGCCGCTGGTGCCGATGCCGACGCCACTGTTCGCTCCCAGTGGGCCACTCGCGACGCTGCTGCACGTCTTGCTGTGCGTCGCCACCTGCCTACCACTGAGCGCGCGCACTTTAGTCAGTACAAGAGTGCTCAGACCTTGTACGACGCTGTAGTTGCACGCTACTCTTCCCCTGCCACTGGTGCACTGAGCCGCCTCATGCTACCGTACCTCTTTCCTGACCTTGCTGCCTTTCCCACAGTCGCTGACCTCATTATGCACCTCCGCACTAGTGACACTCGCTACCGCGCCGCGCTTTGTGCTGAGTTCTGCGCCAAGAACCCCCCCCCCCATGTACATCACTCTCAATTATATAGTCACCCGCCTCCCTGACTCCCTTCGCGTAGTCAGGGACCACTTCCTCTCAGTCTGTCCCACCACTCTCACTGTTGACCTCCTAGAGAAGGCCCTCCTAGCAGCGGAGAAGAGCATAGTCGCTGTAGGAGCCTCTCGTGGTGACCCTCGCACCCCCATCTTTGAGGGGTGTTCCACTTCCCCCCTGTTGCCCTCTGTCGCCTCTGCTGCTGCGGCCGACCTCGTTGGTCTTGAGTCGGTCGGTGCGGCGTCTGCCCCTAGCGGGAGACGCCGCTCTGGCAAGGGCAAGGGGGGCAAGGGCGCGGGTGGAGCTAGCGGGGGTGGTGGAGGTGGCGGTGGAGGCGGCGGAGGGAGTGGGGGTGGCGGTGGGAGTGGTGGCGGGGGTGGAGGTGGCGGTGGCAGCAGCGGAGGCGGAGGCGGCGGCGGCGGTAGCGGTGGGAGCGGAGGCGGCGGTGGTGGCGGAGGTGGAGGCGGCGGTGGTGGAGGAGGTGGAGCTGGTCGGGGTGGTGCTTCGCAGCGGAGCGGCTTCGGGGGTGGTCAGCGCCAGCAGCAGCAGCAGCAGCAGCAGCAGCGTTCTCGGGACATCCCCACTCCTCAGCAGCTCCGTGAGTGGTACACGCAGCGTCAGCGTGGTGGGGGTTTTGGCCCGTGCACCTACGTCCTTCGCTCCGGCGACCGCGCGGGTGAGCAGTGTGGGGGTGCCCACCCCACCCAGCGCTGCTTTGGCCGCCTGACGGACGCTTGGCGTCAGCAGTTCCCGGAGGCTAGTGAGATCCCCCGCTGGGGAGAGCTGTCTAGGGCAGGCGTAGCTATCTATGATCTTGACTTTGATGCTATCCTTGCTGCCATGTATGCTGTGACTATTAGTGATGAGGGTGACTGTTACCGGTGTTTCCCGCCCGACCCAGGCATTGGTACTGCTGCTCTAGGTGCTGGTGAGGCTGGTGCTCTAGGTGCCAGTGCGTCTGCGCCCTCAGGTGCTGGTGAGTCTGCGCTCTCAGGTACCACGTCGGCTTCGGCCTCCCTCACCTTCACACTTGACTCAGGGGCTTCTCGCTCCTTCTTTCGAGACCGCACCACACTCACGCTACTTGGTCGGCGGGTTGCAGTCTCCCTGGCAGACCCCTCTGGGGGTCCTGTCCTCTCTCACTTCTCCACTGTCCTCCCGTGTCCGGCTGCCCCCTCTGGCACCTTGTCTGGTCTTTACCTCCCCTCGTTCTCTACGAACTTGGTGAGTGGTGCTGACCTGCAGGATACGGGGATTCACCAGTTTACTCCTGCGAGTCAGCGGGTGACCCACTGCTCGGACGCTCGCACGAGCCGGCACCTGGCCACCTTTACGCGTCGGCCGGGGTCGAGCCTCTACACCCTGACCACTGGGTCCCCTCCTGTCCCTGCTTCTGGACAGGTAGCTGCGTCGGGTCAGGTGTTTGCTGCAGCGTCCAGGTCTGGTCCTGAGTCTGCCCCCTGCTCGTGTTGCCTCCTGTCTCACGAGACTCTCCTGTGGCACCACCGTCTTGGTCACCCCTCCGTGCCTCGTCTCCGGGGCATGGCTTCCCGTGTCCTTGTCTCTGGTCTTCCCCGGTCCCTCCCTCCCCTTCCTCCGGGGCCTGGTCCTTCCTGTGTCCCCTGTGTCGAGGGGCGGCTCCGGGCTGCCCCTCACTCCTCTCAGTTTCCCCCGACAGAGGCCCCGCTGCAGACGCTTCACATGGACGTGTGGGGCCCAGCCCGCGTCCGTGGACAGGGTCACGAGCGCTACTTCCTGCTGGTGGTTCACGACTACTCGCGTTACACCACAGTCTTCCCCTTGCGCAGCAAGGGTGATGTCACTGAGGTGTTGATCGACTGGATCCGCGCAGCTTGTCTCCAGCTCAGGAGGAGCTTCGGCTCGGACTTTCCTGTTCTGCGTCTGCACTCTGACGGAGGCGGAGAGTTCTCCTCTGGCCTTCTGCGAGCCTACTGTCGTGCGCGAGGCATCCGCCAGACCTTTACGCTTCCGGACTCTCCACAGCAAAATGGGATTGCTGAGCGCCGCATTGGCATGGTCATGGACGTCGCTCGTACGTCCATGATGCATGCGGCTGCCCCCCATTTTCTGTGGCAGTTTGCGGTTCGGTACGCGGCGCATCAGATCAACCTTCACCCCAGGGTCTCCAGGCCGGAGACCTCCCCAGCCTTGCTGTGGACGGGGAAGGTCGGCGATGCGTCTGCGTTCCGTGTCTGGGGATCTCGGGCGTTTGTTCGCGACTTGTCTGCGGACAAGCTGTCCCCTCGTGCTGCTCCCTGTGTCTTCCTCGGCTTCCCCCCTGACGCCCCTGGGTGGCAGTTCTACCACCCCACCTCTCGTCATGTTTTGTCCTCCCAGAACGTCACGTTCGACGAGTCAGTCCCCTACTACCGCCTCTTCCCCTACCGCACTCCTTCCCCCCCCCCCCCCCGCCACCGCACTTCCTTGTGCCAGGTCCCCCCCCGGTAGACCCCCTCCCCCCTCAGGGTCCTGCCCCTTCAGGTGTGTCCCAGGTAGACGCAGTCGAGCCGGTCGAGGTTGCTGGTGACTCTGGTACTGCTGCAGGTGCTGAGCCTGGGGGTGCTGACTCTGGGGGTGCTGCGCGCATGGGTGCTGAGCCTGGGGGTGCTGAGTGTGGGGGTGCTGCGACTGGGGGTGCTGAGCCTGGGGGTACTGCGACTGGGGGTGCTGAGCCCGGGGGTGCTACGACTGGGGGTGCTGAGCCTGGGGGTGCTACGTCAGGAGCTGCTGAGCCTTGGGGTGCTGCGTCTGGAGCTACTGAGCCTGGTGGTGCGGAGCCAGCGGCCGCTGGACCTGCTCGTGTGGCGTCTGGCGGTGCTGGGCCTGGAGGTTCTCCGGGTGCTTCGTCTCGGCGGGAGCCACTCTCTCCACAGGAGCTGCGCGAGTGGTTTGCCCGGCGCTGGAGGCGTACTACTGGAGCTGGAGCTTCTTCGGCCGCTGAGGGTGCTAGTGCCGCCGGTCCCGGAGGTGCTCTTCCTGGGAGTGCTGAAGCTGCTGGGCCTGCGGGTACGACTGGAGCTGGAGCTGCTGAGGGTGCTGGCGCTGAGGCTACTGCTGTCAGTCCTGGCGGTGGTCCTGCTTCGGGTGCTGCTGGTACTGCTAGAGGTCCTGCAGCTGGAGGTGCTGTTGGCGCTGGTGCTGCCGCTGAGGGTGTTGGTGCTGTCCGTGCTGTGTCTAGAGTCGCCGCGCGGCCTCGGCCGTACTTCGTTCCGCTCCTTCAGCAGGTTCTTGGTCTCCCGCCTTCTACTGGTCCTCCTCCTCCCTTAGAGTGTCCACTGCCTGTCAAGTCACGGTCACAGTTACCGCCCGCCTCCCCACTGCCTGCTCCCTCTCCTTACACTCGTCCTACTGGAGGTCTTGCTGAGCGTCGTGAGCGTGCGTCTCGTCCCGCGTCGCCTGTTCGTGCTGCTCGCGCTAGTGGTCGCGGTTCGAGTCAGCGTCCTCCTCCTATCCCTGGCACGCACCGGATGTCTCTGCGTCCGTCCACTGCTCCTCTGCGTGTCCCTTTGCCTTCTCCTCCTGAGTCCTCTCTTCCTGCGCTTGCCGACCCGGAGTCGGACTCTCTTCGTGCTGCTAGTCCTACCGTCACGCGTCTCCTTGCTACTGTCGTCACTGACCCCTCTTTTGAGTCCACTACTGCGTCTGCTCTTGTTGCTGAGCTCGTCGACTTTGCTGCTCGCTGTCGTCTATACTACGCTGCTAGTCTTGTTGCTGAGTCTGCGTCTGTCTGTCCTCAATCCGTCGGGGGTGAGTGTACTCTTGGCACGGACGTCCTTGAGGACAGGCAGGAGGAGTTCTAGTGTCTGGCTGCTGCTTCACCTCATCTCGCGTCCGTACTGCTTACCCCTGAGGGAGACCCGGATGCACTGGACATCCCGACTCCGCGCTCTTACGCGGAGGCCGTAGAGGGTCCCTACTCCTCTCAGTGGCAGGCATCTATGGATGCAGAGATGGCTTCCTGGAAGTCCACAGGCACCTACGTTGACGCGGTTCCTCCTCCTGGGGCGAATATCGTCAGTGGCATGTGGATCTTCAGGGTGAAGCGGCCGCCGGGCTCTCCACCTGTCTTCAAGGCGCGGTACGTGGCTCGTGGCTTCAGTCAGCGGCAGGGAGTTGACTACTTTCAGACCTTCTCTCCCACCCCGAAGATGACCACTCTTTGGGTGCTGCTACACATAGCCGCTCAGCGTGACTACGAGCTTCACTCCCTTGACTTCAGCACTGCTTTCCTGCAGGGTAGCCTGCACGAGGAGATCTGGCTGCGCCGTCCACCTGGCTTCACTGAGACTTTCCCTCCTGGCACTGAGTGGAGCCTCCGGCGACCAGTCTACGGTCTCCGCCAGGCACCGCGTGAGTGGCACGACACACTGAGGACTACGCTTGCGGCTCTTGGGTTTGCTCCCTCTACTGCTGACCCGTCGTTGTTTCTGCGCACCGACACCTCTCTGCCGCCGTTCTACATCCTCGTGTACGTCGACGACTTGGTCTTTGCCACTGCTAACACTGCTGGACTCGCCCACGTGAAGTCCGAGCTGCAGAAGAGACACACGTGCACAGACCTGGGTGAACTGCGCAGCTACCTTGGCTTGCAGATCACCCGGGACAGAGCACGCCGCACCATTACCTTGACTCAGTCACACATGGTGCAGCAGGTCCTTCAGCGCTTCGGCTTCACGTACTCCTCGCCTCAGGCCACTCCTCTGTCTACTCGCCACTCGCTCTCAGCTCTGCCTTCGGATGAGTCCGTAGAGTCGAGTGGCCCGTACCCAGAGCTTGTTGGCTGCCTCATGTACCTGATGACCTGCACACGACCTGACCTTGCATACCCTCTTAGCATTCTTGCACGCTATGTTGCTCCTAGGAGACACAGACCAGAGCACATGGCTGCAGCGAAGAGGGTGTTGCGCTACTTGTGCAGTACGTCGGGCATGGGGCTAGTGCTTGGAGGGCGGAGTCCAGTGGTCCTCACTGAGCACGCGGACGCTTCTTGGGCTGACGACCAGGCTACGCAGCGGTCGTCACAGGGTTACACCTTTAGTCTTGGTTCCGGCTCTGCTTCGTGGCGGGCTACTCGCTCGTCTTCTGTTCTCGGCTCTAGTTGTGAGGCTGAGATCTACGCCGGGGCCATGGCTGCACAGGAGCTTCGCTGGCTCACCTACCTGCTGACTGACCTAGGAGAGCCGCCTCGTTCTCCTCCAGTGCTCTACGTAGACAACAAGGCCATGCTGGCCTTGTGGCGGGAGCAGCGCCTGGAGCACAGAACGAAGCACATTGCTCTCCGCTACTTTCTTGCTCGTGAGTTGCAGCATCGTGGTCGATTGCGACTTGCGTACGTGGCCTCTGAGGCCAACATGTCAGAACATTATAGCTTACTTATTTGTGTAGGCTATAGTGGGGTATCCCATAGGGGGTACAACCCAGCTAGGGTTTCGTATTTGTACTCACTTCGTTCATAGTTCACTCATTCTCTCGTTAACTTCTTCACATGGAATCAGAGCAGGTTCCCCTGTGGGAACTGTGCTTCGGGCCCACCACCTAGAACTTTTTTTTTTCTGCCCTGGCGCCCGCCCTAGTGCCCGCCCTAGCGCCCGCCCTAGCGCCCGCCCTTTCGAGCCGCCCGTTTGCGGCTGCCCGTTCGCGCCGCCCTTTGCGCAGCCCGTAGCGCCGCCCGTGCGGCTGCCCGTTAGCGCCGCCCGTGCGGCCGCCTGTAGCGCCCCCCGTGAGCCGCCGCCCGTAGCGCCGCCCGTGAGCCGCCGCCCGTCGCCACCCTTTAGCGCCGCCCGTGAGCGCCGCCCGTGACGCAGCCGCCCGTGAACCGCCGCCCGTGACGCCGCCGCCCGTGACGCCGCCGCCCGTCCCGTCGCCCCCCCCCCCCCCCCCCGTGACGCCGCCGCCCGTCCCGCCGCCCGTCACGCCGCCAGCCCGTGAGCCGGCGCTGCCCGCGAACCGCCCACCCGTGGGCCTTCAGCCCGCCCGTGAGCTGCCGATGCCACCCGTGAGCAGCCGACGCCGCCGCCGCCACCCGTGAGCCGACGACGCCGCCGACGCCGACCGTGAGCCGCCGACGCCGCTGCCGCTGCCGTCGCCCGTGAGCCGCCGACGCCGCCGCCGCCGCCCGTGAGTCGCCGACGCCGCCGCCGCCGCCCGTGAGCCGCCGTCTCCCGTGAGCCGCCGTCTCCCGTGAGCCGCCGACGCCGCCGCCGCCGCCCGTGAGCCGCCCTGGCCGCCCGCCCAGCCGCCCGTGAGCTCCGCGCGCGCCGTCCCAGCCGCCCGTGAGCCGCCACCGAGCTGCCCCAGCCGCCCGTGCCGCCGCCCGAGCCGCCTGAGCCGCCCGAGCCGCCCGGGCCGCCCGCGCCGCCCTAGCCACCCGAGCCGCCCGAGCCGCCCTAGCCGCCCGAGCCGCCCGCGCCGCCCGAGCCGCCCGAGCCGCCCGAGCCGCCCGAGCTGCCCGAGCCGCCAGAGGAGCTGCTCTCCTGCTCCTGTCGGGCTACTGCTGCTCCTGGGCTGTGTACCTGCGCCGCTGACCTACCCGACTCTTCCTGCCCGGTGAGACTGTCAGCTGCTGTCATGGCCACCCCCAATGTCCTAGCTTTTGACGCTGAGGGTAGAGCCATTGACTTTGCAGTCTGGATTGAGGACCTGCAGCTGTACTTACTGTGTGATGCGGTCGATGAGGTCTCTCTCTTTGACTTTGTCTCTGGCGCTGTCCCTGCCCCTCCTCCTGATGCTGATTCCGCCGTTCGCTCCAAGTGGGCGACCCGCGATGCTGCTGCACGTCTTGCTGTGCGTCGCCACCTCCCTTCCTCCGAGCGTGCCCACTTTAGTCAGTGCAAGACCGCTCAGGCCTTGTACGACGCTGTAGTTGCACGCTACTCCTCCCCTTCCTCCGCTACGCTGAGCCGCCTCATGCTACCTTTTCTCTTCCCTGACCTCGCTGCCTTTCCCACTGCCGCTGACCTCATTACCCACCTCCGCGCTAGTGACGCTCGCTACCGCGCTGCCCTTCCTGCTGAGTTCCGCGCCGCCAACCCTCCTCCCATGTACATCACTCTCTACTTTCTTGAAACCCTTCTCCCTGAGTCCCTCCGTGTCGTTAGGGACCAGTTTCTCTCTGTCTGTCCCACCACCCTCACTGTCGACCTCCTTGAGGAGTCCCTGCTAGCGGCTGAGAAGAGCATAGTCGCTGTAGGGGCCTCTCGGGGTGACCCTCGCACCCCCATCTTTGAGGGGTGTTCTCCTTCCCCCCTGCTGCCCTCTGTCGCCTCTGCCGCTGCGGCCGACCTCGCTGGTTTTGAGTCGGTCGGTGCGGCGTCTGCCCCCAGCGGTAGACGCCGCTCTGGCAAGGGCAAGGGGGGCAAGGGAGCGGATGGAGCTAGAGGGGGCAGTGGCGGAGGAGGTGGGGGTGGCGGGGGGAGTGGGGGTGGCGGTGGAGGTGGTGGCGGGAGTGGAGGTACTGGTGGAGGCGGTGGAGGCGGAGGTGGCGGCGGGGGCGGTAGCGGAGGAGGCGGGGGCGAGGGTACCAGTGGGGGCGGTGGCGGTGGAGACGGGGGCGGTGGTGGAGGCGGGAGTGGCGGTGGCGGCGGGGGTCGGAGTGTCTCGTCCCAGCGCAGCAGCTCTGGGGGTGGTCAGCGCCAGCAGCAGCAGCAGCAGCAGCAGCAGCAGCAGCAACGCTCTCGCACCGTCCCCGCCCCTCAGCAGCTCCGTGAGTGGTACTTGCAGCGTCAGCGTGGTGGTGCGTTTGGTCCCTGCCCCTACGTTCTTCGCACCGGCGACCGTGCGGGGGAGAGGTGTGGAGGCACCCACACGGCCCGCCGCTGCTTTGGCCGCCTGACCGACGCCTGGCGTCAGCAGTTTCCGGAGGCCGCTGAGATCCCCCGCTGGGGGGAACTGTCTAGGGCTGGTGTAGCCATTTATGATCTTGACTTTGATGCTATTCTTTCTGCTATGTATGTTGTGACTGGTAGTGATGAGGATGACTGTTACCGGTGTTTCCCGCCCGACCCGGGCATTGGTACTGCTGCGTCAGGTACTAGTGAGGCTGCTGCTCTAGGTGCCAGTGCGTCTGAGCTCTCAGGTACTGGTGAGTCTGCCCTCTCAGGTACTGTGTCGGCTTCGGCCTCTCACACCTTCACACTTGACTCTGGAGCGTCTCGCTCCTTCTTTCGGGACCGCACTACTCTCACGCCGCTGAGTCGGCCGGTTGCGGTGTCCCTGGCTGACCCCTCTGGGGGGCCTGTCCTGTCTCGCTTTTCCACGGTACTTCCGTGTCCGGCGGCCCCCTCTGGCACCCTGTCTGGTCTCTACCTCCCCTCGTTCTCGACGAACCTGGTGAGTGGTGCTGACCTACAGGATGCGGGTGTCCACCAGTTCACTCCTGCTCGTCAGCGGGTGACCCACTGCACGGAGGCTAGCACGGGGCGCCACCTGGCTACGTTTACGCGTCGGCCAGGGTCGAGCCTGTACACACTGACCACTGCTTCTCCTACAGGTACTGAGTCTGGTACGGTCCCTTCGTCTGGTCAGGTGTTTGCAGCAGCGTCCAGGTCTGGTCCTGAGTCTTCCCCCTGTTCGTGTCGTCGTCTGTCTCACGAGACCCTCCTCTGGCACCACCGCCTTGGCCACCCCTCTCTGCTTCGGCTCAGAGGCATGGCCTCCCGTCTTCTTGTGTCTGGTCTCCCCCGGTCCCTACCTCCCCTTCCTCAGGGTCCTGGCCCTGCCTGTGTCCCCTGTGTCAAGGGGCGCCAGCGTGCTGCCCCTCACTCCTCCCAGTTTCCTCCGACAGAGGCCCCGCTGCAGACACTTCACATGGACGTGTGGGGCCCGGCCCGCGTCCTTGGACAGGGTCAGGAGCGCTACTTCCTGCTCGTTGTTGACGACTACTCGCGTTACACCACAGTCTTCCCCTTGCGCAGCAAGGGTGAGGTTACTGAGGTGCTGATCGACTGGATCCGCGCAGCTCGTCTTCAGCTCAGGCAGAGCTTTGGCTCCGACTTTCCTGTGTTGCGTCTGCACTCTGACAGAAACGAAGAGTTCTCCTCTGGCCTTCTTCGTGCCTACTGTCGAGCGCGAGGCATCCGCCAGTCCTTCACGCTTCCGGACTCCCCACAGCAAAACGGGATTGCTGAGCGCCGCATTGGCATGGTCATGGACGTCGCCCGTACGTCCATGATGCATGCGGCTGCCCCCCATTTTCTGTGGCCGTTTGCGGTCAGGTACGCAGCGCATCAGATCAACCTCCACCCCAGGGTCTCCAGGCCGGAGACCTCCCCAGCCCTGCTGTGGATGGGGAAGGTTGGCGATGCGTCGGCGTTCCGGGTCTGGGGATCTCGGGCGTTTGTCCGCGACTTGTCTGCGGACAAACTGTCCCCTCGCGCTGCTCCCTGCGTCTTCCTGGGGTTCCCCCCCGACGCCCCTGGGTGGCAGTTCTACCACCCCACCTCTCGACGTGTTCTGTCCTCCCAGGACGTCACGTTCGACGAGTCGGTACCCTACTACCGCCTCTTCCCCTACCGCACTCCGTCCCTCCCCCCGCCCCCGCTTTTCCTGGTACCAGGTCCCCCCCCGGTAGACCCCCTCCCCCCTCAGGGTCCTGCCCCGTCAGGTGTGTCCCAGGTAGACGCGGTCGAGCCTGTCGAGGTCACTGGTGACTCTGGTGCTGCTGGAGCTGAGCCTGGGGGTGCAGAGTCTGGGGGTGCTGAGCCTGGGGGTGCGGAGTCTGGGGGTGCTGAGCCTGGGGGTGCGGAGTCTGGGGGTGCGGAGTCTGGGGGTGCTGAGCCTGGGGGTGCTGAGCCTGGGGGTGCTGAGCCTGGAGGTGCTGTGCCTGGGGGTGCTGTGCCTGGGACTGCTGTGCCTGGGGGTGCTGAGCCTGGGGGTGCTTCGTCTCGCCGGGAGCCACTCTCCCCACAGGAGCTGCGTGAGTGGTTTGCCAGGCGCTGGAGGCGTGCTGCTAGTGCTGGTGGTTCTTCGGCTGCAGAGGGCACTGCTGCCGCGCGTCCCGGCGGTGCTCGTCCTGTGGGTGCTGGAGCTGTTGGGTCTGCGAGTTCTCCTGGAGCTGGTGCTGCTGAGGGTGTTGGCGCTGAGCCTGCTGCTGGCGGTCCGACTGACAGTGCTCCTGGTGCTGCTGCTGGAGGTTCTGGAGCTTCTGGTGGTGCTGCTGGAGGTGCTACTGGAGTGGGTGCTCCTGCCGAGAGTACTGGTGCTGTTCCTGCTGTTTCTGGAGTCGCCGCGCGGCCCCGACCGTACTTCGTTCCGCTCCTGCAGCAGGTTCTTGGTCTTCCACTTTCTCCTCCTCCCTTAGAGGGTCCGCAGCCTGTCCGGTCACAGCCACAGCTACAGCCTACCTCCCCTTTGCCTGCTCCTTCTCCCTACGCTGGTCCGACTGGAGGTCTTACTGAGCGTCGTGAGCCTGCGTCTCGTCCTGCGTCGCCTGTTCGTCCAGAGCGCACTAGTGGTCGCGCTTCGCGTCAGCGTCCTCCTCCTGTCCCTGGCACGCACCGGATGTCTCTGCGTCCGTCCACTGCTCCTCTGCGTGCCCCTTTGCCTTCTCCTCCTGCTTCCTCTCTTCCTGCTCTTGCCGACCCTGAGTCGGACTCTCTTCGTGCTGCCAGTCCTACTGTCACGCGTCTCCTTGCTACTGGTGTCACTGACCCTTCCTTCGAGTCGTCTGCTGCGTCTGCCCTTGTCACTGAGCTTGTCGACTTTGCTGCGCGCTGTCGTCTAGACTACGCTGCCAGTCTTGTCGCTGAGTCTGAGTCTGCCTGTCCTCCGTCCGTCGGGGGTGAGTGTGCCCTCGGCACGGACGTCCTTGAGGACAGGCAGGAGGAGTTCCAGTGTCTGGCCGCCGCTTCACCCCATCTCGCGTCTGTACTGCTAGCCCCTGAGGGAGACCCGGATGCACCAGACATCCCGACTCCGCGCTCTTACGCGGAGGCGATAGAGGGTCCCTACTCCTCTCAGTGGCAGGCAGCTATGGACGCAGAGATGGCTTCCTGGAAGTCCACAGGCACCTACGTCGACGCTGTCCCCCCTCCTGGGGCGAACATCGTCAGTGGCATGTGGATTTTCAGGGTGAAGCGGCCGCCGGGTTCTCCGCCTGTCTTCAAGGCGCGTTACGTGGCTCGTGGCTTCAGTCAGCGACAGGGGGTTGACTACTTTCAGACCTTCTCCCCCACCCCGAAGATGACCACTCTTCGAGTTCTGCTGCACGTTGCTGCTCACCGTGACTACGAGCTGCACTCTCTCGACTTCAGCACAGCTTTCTTGCAGGGCAGTCTGCACGAGGAGATCTGGCTGCGCCGCCCACCTGGCTTCACTGGGTCTTTCCCTCCTGGTACCCAGTGGAGTCTCCGGCGTCCAGTCTACGGTCTCCGCCAGGCGCCACGTGAGTGGCACGACACACTGAGGACTACGCTAGCGGCACTTGGGTTTGCTCCGTCTACTGCCGACCCGTCGCTGTTTCTGCGCACCGACACCTCTCTGCCGCCGTTCTACATCCTCGTGTACGTCGACGACTTGGTCTTTGCTACAGCTGACACTGCTGGACTTGCCTACGTGAAGTCCGAGCTGCAGAAGAGACACACGTGCACAGACCTGGGTGAACTGCGCAGCTACCTTGGCTTGCAGATCACCCGGGACAGAGCACGCCGCACCATTACCCTGACTCAGTCACACATGGTGCAGCAGGTCCTTCAGCGCTTCGGCTTCACGTACTCCTCGCCTCAGGCCACTCCTCTGCCTACTCGCCACTCGCTCTCAGCTCTGCCTTCGGATGAGTCCGTAGAGTCGAGTGGCCCGTATGCAGAGCTTGTTGGCTGCCTCATGTACCTGATGACCTGCACTCGACCTGACCTTGCATACCCTCTTAGCATTCTCGCACGCTATGTTGCTCCTGGGAGACACCGACCAGAGCACATGGCTGCAGCGAAGAGGGTGTTGCGCTACTTGTGCAGTACGTCAGGCATGGGGCTAGTGCTTGGAGGGCGCAGTCCAGTGGTCCTCACAGGGCACGCAGACGCTTCTTGGGCTGACGACCAGGCTACGCAGCGGTCGTCACAGGGTTACACCTTGAGCCTTGGTTCCGGCTCTGTTTCGTGGCGGGCTACCCGCTCGTCTTCTGTTCTCGGCTCCAGTTGTGAGGCTGAGATCTACGCTGGGGCTATGGCTGCACAGGAGTTACGCTGGCTCACCTACCTGCTGACCGACCTTGGAGAGCAGCCTCGTTCTCCTCCAGTCCTGTACGTAGACAACAAGGCCATGCTGGCCTTGTGTCGAGAGCAGAGACTGGAGCACAGGACAAAGCACATTGCTCTCCGCTACTTTCTTGCTCGTGAGCTACAGCAGCGTGGACAGTTGCGACTTGCGTACGTGGCCTCTGAGGCCAACACTGCTGATGTGTTCACCAAGGCACTTGCGCCTTGTGATCATCAGCGTTGCTGCACGCAGCTGGGTCTTGTGTCTGTCTTGCCTCACTTGCTCACTTCTTGACCTTCCTTGTACCGTCACATATATATAGTCTTGCTCTTGCTTGCTTGACTCTTGTATATCTCTATATATATGATCTTGCATGTGAACTGGCCTTGTGGCCCTTGAACTTGTGCTCGGAATGTGTGGTGACTTTGTGATCCACCCTGAGCTTTGCTTTGCTTTGCCTGACTGGTCTTGTGACCCCTTGTTCTCCCCCACTTTGCCTATGGGGGTGTGTTAGAACATTATAGCTTACTTATTTGTGTAGGCTATAGTGGGGTATCCCATAGGGGGTACAACCCAGCTAGGGTTTCCTATTTGTACTCACTTCGTTCATAGTTCACTCATTCTCTCGTTAACTTCTTCACACAACACTGCTGATGTTTTCACCAAGGCACTTCCGCCTTGTGATCATCAGCGCTTCTGCACTCAGCTGGGTCTTGTGCCTGTCTTGCCTCACTTGCTCACCCCTTGACCTTGCTTGTACTCTTACATATATATATACCTGCTCTTGCTTGTTTAGCCTTATATATATATGTGTACTCCTGCATGTGAACTGGCCTTGTTGCCTTGACCTTGTGCTCGGACTGTGTGGTGACGTTGTGATCCACCCTGAGCTTTGTCTGCTTTGCTTGACTGGTCTTGTGACCCCTTGTTCTCCCCCACTTTGCCTATGGGGGTGTGTCAAATTATAATATTGTGTAGGCTATAGTGGGGTAGCCTATATGGGATACACATTTCTAGGGTTGCATATTTGTATCACTTCCATTCCTTAGTCATTTCATTCTCGTTCTACTTTCCTCACGTATGTCAAAGTCGGTTAATGGCGCAACTGACAACGGTTGAAATGAAAGCAGGGGAGAAAGGAATGGCGTATATCAGTCGATGCCGCGAGTTTCGCGACAAGCTTCTTCGATGCGGAGGGTCAATTTCCAAAGACGCCTTCGTGACAGTCATCATCGGCGGCCTCGGTCCTCAATGGCGCGCCACAAAGGCCATCCTCCGAGCTCACGGAAGAATCTCCAAAGCAGCGCTCTGCGCCAAAATCCACGCCGAGCAGCAAGACATGGACCTGCAAGAAGAACGACACAAAAAGAAGACATCAGCACCGGAATTCGCGTTCCACACTCAGCGACGCTACAACAATAACAACAACCGGCAGCAACAACCGAAGCCAGTACCTCCGTTCTGCCACATCTGCAAAACTTCTGGACACCTGCGCACGCACCGCCCAAATCGTCAACAGTCAACAACTCCACAGCGGCAACTTCGACCTTCAAGCAGCCAAATCACCTCAACGCAAGCAAATCCCACGACTCAGATTCAAGCTTCAACGACCTCAACAGGACATCCTGCACAAGGAGCAAGAAACATCGTCAGCTGCATGGTAAAGCTGAGTGACTCCTGCATCACCGAGTCACCACCACACTACTCACCGGAAGAGCAACTCGACGAAACCACACCCCGCCGCGAGTCACTTCAGCCGAACCCGACATACGCCGCCATCGCCCAAAGCAAACCATCCGGAAGGGATACATGGTTCTTGGACAGCTGGTGCGGACAGCACATGTGCTCCTCAGGACGCTTCGTTCAACGAGAACACCAACTTCAACGCGAAGTTGTCATTACAGTCGCCAACAATCAGAACCTGCGAACACGACGACAAGGTGTAGTTCAACTTCAGTCAAGGGAAACAAACGTTGTACTGCAGATGTCAAAAGTACTGATCGCGGAGGGACTCGGCTACAACTTACTGAGCGTCAGTCAGCTAATGGCGAAGGGGATTCACCTCGAAGCAGACAGCATCACCCAAGAATTCAAGCTGTATCACGGGAGAGGAGGTCTCTACATCGGCAAGGCGGTCCTCAAGAACAACGTCTTCGTTCTTGACTTCGTTCCTGACCTTGGCACCGCCGACACCGACGCCATCGTTAACTTCACCAACTGGACACACCCTCCAGACCTTGATCCAGACTTCAGTCCAGAAGGCTTCTGGTATTCACACACCATCCCCGAAGCAGAAAGAACAAGGGCGTTAGCAACAATTCAGACAACATCGGCAGCAGCAAAGACAACATCGGCAGCAGCAGAAACAACATCGGCAGCAGCAGAGACAACATCGGCAGCAGCAGAAACAACATCGGCAGCAGCAGAGACAACATCGGCAGCAGCAGAGACAACATCGGCAGTAGCAGAACCATCAACGGCAGCAGCAAGAACGTCAACACCAATTGCTGGTCCTTCAACGACACCGCTCCTCATCGACGACACACCACCGACACCTGCGCAAAAACTACACCCAGCACCACGAGAAGTTCAACGTAGCGCCAACTTCACCGCCAACTTCTACTCCAACTCCGATATGTACCAACGATCACCCGGACATCGCGCCGACGAAAGCACCTGGCACGCAAGGATGGGACACCCAAGCAACACAATATTAAACAATACGATAAGAGCAGGAGTACTCGACAAGGACTCACTCCTACTGATCGACGGACGAGAACTTCAACGAGTACGCAGAACGTGCCTCACCTGCCCCGAAGGTGACTTACCACATCGACCGTTTACGTCTCATCACAACCCGAGCGCTCCCGCGTACGCACCACTCGAGAAGGTGTATAGCGACATCCTGTTCAATCGGGAACGAGGACAAGTAACATACAACTACACGATCACCTTCATCGACGCCGCCACCCGTTACGTCTGGCACCTAAACCTCCCTAGCCGCGACATGGCATTCGCACCCTTCGTTACCTGGCTACCAGTAGCAGAGAGAGAATCGGGCGTGAAGCTGAAAAGCTTCCAGACAGACGGAGGAGGAGAATACACCTCTCAGCGATTCACGCAGTACCTGGCGGAAAGGGGAATCAAGCGGCTCATCTCCCTTCCCTACTCCCATCAGCAGCAAGGCGTGCCAGAAAGAATGAACAGGACCTTGCAGAACAGCATGCGCAAACTGTTACGTGGCGTGCGGCTACCCAACCACCAGTGGCCTGCAGCAATGGACCACGGTGTCATGCTGCATAACTTGATGTCGTCATCATCGCTTCCGAAGAACGCATCACCGCATCTGCTATGGACACGGAAACAGGGCAGCACAAAAATGTTACGAGTATTCGGATGCATGGTACAGTACCGACCCTCAGCAGCACGAGCGGGCCGATTTTCTCAACGAGCACAGTGGGGACTACACCTGGGAATCGAAAAGAACTACAACACGTGGAAAAACTTTGACGTCCACTCCAAGGAAACAGTAGCAGCACGTGACGTAATTTTCTACGAACGACTCACGCTCCAGACATACCTTGCCAACCTGCAAGAAGACGAAGATCCCACAGGTGGTTTTCGTGGTGACCGAGCCTTCGCCTCAGCAGCGGACGAAGCTGTGTGGGACAAGCAGAATGTGGACAACGCATCACAAGAAGCCGGACCTCTTTCGTTCTGCTCCGTCGACGTTCCCATGGACGAAGACAACCTTCGCGAAAGTGCCAACGCCGAAACCTTCTACCATTTCGCCGACAACGGTTACGTAACACCTGCGACAGTCAACACCAACGAAGCAGAACGAGTAGGTTCGAACTTCATACCTGATCCAAAAGCGGGAGATGAAGCAGCTTATCCCGAGGACGTAAATCTTCCCCGCTACTCACAGAGTGGACTGCAGATTCTCGGACTCGTCACCGCAGTCCACGGCACCGCCACTCCTAAAGAGCCTGCAACGGTTCAACAGGCTCTGGGGGGGGAACATAAGGAAAAATGGCGCGAAGCCATGGACAAGGAGCTGAAGGCACTGGAGGAACGCAACATGTGGAAAGTGGTTCCTATCGGCGTGGCACTGAACAAGACAGTGCTCACCGGGAAGTGGGTCTTCCGTGTGAAGACAAAGGCTGACGGCACCATCGACAAATTTAAGGCACGCTGGGTCGTACGCGGCTTCGACCAAGAGCACGGACGAGACTTCACCGAAACTTTCGCTCGGTTAGCCGCCACACCTCACTACGCATTCTCCTCGCGATCGCCGCCATGAAGAAGAAGAAGAAGCTGCCGCAAATCGACGTCGCTAAGGCATTCCTCTACGCATCTGTTGACGCAAAGATCTTCGTCGAGCTACCACACGGCTCCAGCACGGACTCGAACCACGTCTGTCAACTACTCAAGTCGCTCTACGGCATCAAGCAAGCTCCGCGACTATGGCAAAAATACCTACACGCTCGCCTCATTCGCATCGGCTTCAAGCAATTGCCGCACGACCAGGGCATGTACCGGCTCACGAAGGGTACCGACTACATCCTGCTAATCGTCTATGTAGACAATCTGCTCTACATCGGCTCAACTGACGGCATTACAACCTGGTTCGAAGGAGAGCTACAACAAGACCTCACACTCACGGTCTCATCTACCGTCAGACAATACCTCGGCCTCAACATCCGGGAAGAGGAAGACGCTATCTACCTCACCGCCGCGAAATACGCCGACACCATCGCCAAGCGTTTCGCACTCACACCGACTGTCATCTCCACACCGTACCGCTACACGACAGCAAACAACAAAGAAGGCTCCGCTCTATTCAAGCCCGCCGGCATACGCGACTACCAGAGAAAGCTGGGCTGCCTTCTCTTCGCAGCTGCCACCTGCCGCCCAGATCTATCCTACTCTGCAAGCCAGCTCGCCACCCACCTCAAGAAGCCTGAAGCGGAACATCTGGCGGAGCTCGACCGCGCTCTTCACTACCTTGTCAGCACCCCGACGGTCGGCCTGACTTACCATAAGAACGCAACTACAACGCCTAAGCTAATTGGTTACGTCGACGCAGATCACGCGGGCGACTCCGACAACAGACGATCGCGCACCGGCTACATCTACCGCTTCGAGCCTATCGGACCTATCTCCTGGCAATCGAGCAAGTAGGAACTAATTGCTCTCTTGTCAGCTGAAGCAGAATATATTGCACTCTGCTCAGCCACCAAGGAAGGACTCTATCTTTGCGAGCTGCTGGAAGAAAGCGAAGTTAGCCGAGTTACCCAACTTTACCATGTTCTGCGAGAACCAGTCGGCAATTCGCATCGCCAACAAGAACGGCTTCGCGAACAGGACGAAACACATCGCCCTGCGATATTTTTTCGTGAAGGACGAGATCGAGAAGGGAAGGCTCGAGCTGTCATACTGTCCCACGTCCGAGATGGCAGCTGACTACCTGACCAAGAAGCTCGGAAAGCAGAAGTTCGAATACTGCATGCTGCTGACTGGACAGAGCCACGTCAACGACACTCCAGAAGCGAAGGGGAGTGTTGGAAACAATCGGTCCTAAGCGCCTCTGTCGTGTCGAAACACTATGGCACAAGCGAAGCAAAGCATATCGAGGCACCAGCGAGTCAACCCTCGGAGGTTGAAGTAACCGCTGGAGGTTACGCGAAAGTCAAAGGTCAGCGACCTTTGACCTGACAAGTATAGCGCGACAGCAAGGACACACAACTGACTCACTACAGAGCAGTTGCCCGAGTCGTCACTGTATCCAACCGCAACAGCAACAAGTAAAACAGTTATAACCGTATCCTTTCATATTCCTTGTACTCTGATATAATCTTGTATCTCTTTGTTTTAATCAACTTACTTTGCCCTCACATACTAGCGCAAGGTGGTTCACAACTCTTTATTAACGCTTCCGCTACTACACCAACTCTACCCAGAGTTCACCCTTGCAAAGATCCTAAGGGCCTTTTCAGCCCAACAATAGTGACCCCCCCTTCTAGTTGGGTCCACTTGAAAACAGAAGTTTTTTTGGGACGTCTCGGAAAGCTTGAAGTGCTGTACGTTTTTATTTTTTCACTCCAGACAAGTCTCGATATGAACGGGGAACATTTGGAACCTGTTTACATTTCTGATTGGCGGCGAAACTCACACACAACTCACACACATACATGTGCGAATTTGGCGCAAGGTTGCAAGGCCTGTACTCACTCGAGCAGTCATCGTAACTTCACCAAAACTCACAACAATCAACAGCACAGGCACAACTCAGCGCACACACATATGCACGATCTGGGAGTGAATGTTGGCCGACGAATGGAAGAGCTGCGAGAAAAAGGGTTCCTTGGGCTTGAGGTTGAGAGAGGTAAAAAAATAGGGAGAGAGAGAGAGGGGAACAACGGGATGGGAGGGGAGACCGTGAAGAACTACGGAAGGGAGGGAGAGAGGAGGCGAACGACGGGATGGGAGGGGAGAGGAGGCGAACGACGGGATGGGAGGGGAAAGGAAGCAAACGACGGGATGGGAGGGGAAAGGAAGCGAACGACGGGATGGGAGGGGAAGGAAGCGAACGACGGGATGGGAGGGGAGAGGAGGCGAACGACGGGATGGGAGGGGAGAGGAGGTGAACGACGGGATGGGAGGGGAAAGGAAGCAAACGACGGGATGGGAGGGGAAAGGAAGCGAACAACGGGATGGGAGGGGAAAGGAGGCGAACGACGGGATGGGAGGGGAGAGGAGGTGAACGACGGGATGGGAGGGGAAAGGAAGCGAACGACGGGATGGGAGGGGAAAGGAAGCGAACGACGGGATGGGAGGGGAAAGGAAGCGAACGACGGGATGGGAGGGGAGAGGAGGCGCACGACGGGATGGGAGGGGAAAGGAGGCAGGCAAACGACGGGATGGGAGGGGAGAGGAGGCAAACGACGGGATGGGAGGGGAAAGGAGGCGAACGACGGGATGGGAGGGGAAAGGAGGCGAACGACGGGATGGGAAGGGAAAGGAGGCGAACGACGGGATGGGAGGGGAGAGGAGGCGAACGACGGGATGGGAGGGGAGAGGAGGCGAACGACAGGATGGGAGGAGAGAGGAGGCGAACGACGGGATGGGAGGGGAAAGGAGGCGAACGACAGGATGGGAGGGGAAAGGAAGCGAACGACGGGATGGGAGGGGAAAGGAGGCGAACGACGGGATGGGAGGGGAAAGGAGGCGAACGACGGGATGGGAGGGGAGAGGAGGCGAACGACGGGATGGGAGGGGAGAGGAGGCGAGCGTCGGGATGGGAGGGGAAAGGAAGCGAACGACAGGATGGGAGGGGAAAGGAAGCGAACGACGGGATGGGAGGGGAGAGGAGGCGAACGACGGGATGGGAGGGGAGAGGAGGCGAACGACGGGATGGGAGGGGAAAGGAGGCGAACGACGGGATGGGAGGGGAGAGGAGGCGAACGACGGGATGGGAGGGGAAAGGAGGCGAACGACGGGATGGGAGGGGAAAGGAAGCGAACGACGGAATGGGAGGGGAGAGGAGGCGAAAGACGGGATGGGAGGGGAGAGGAGGCAAACGACGGGATGGGAGGGGAAAAGAAGCGAACGACGGGATGGGAGGGGAGGACGTGAGCGATAGGAGATGAAGTGGACGGGATGGGAGGGGAGATTGCGGGAAGGTGATGGGAGAGAGAGCGCGAAGGAGATGGGAGAGAGAGCGCGAAGGCGACGGGAGAGAGAGCGCAAAGGCGACGGGAGAGAGAGCGCGGAGGCGACGGGAGAGAGAGCGCGGAGGCGACGGGAGAGAGAGCGCGCTAGGCGACGGGAGAGAGAGCGCGAAGGCGACAGGAGAGTGATAGGCGATGCGCGAGAGAGGAAGGCGACCGGGAAACGCAACGTGATGATTGCGCGAGGCTTGGAAACACAATGCACTAATTCAAGATGTATTACGCAGAAGCGCGAAGTTCATGACTACGCGCCTAGTCGGAAATTGTCGAGGTCCTAAGCTACTCAATGTTAGGCAGAAAGCTGGAATGATTAGTTCTCACTCTGCTATGTGAATAAACTAGTGACTAGAGGAAGTGGGTGATGAACCCAGGACCAGCTTGAAATTGGAGTTGGGTCTGGCGACGGAAAAGCATCGCCAGGGAACGGTCGTGCGGATGCAGCACGCACGTATGCGACAGCTGATATGAACCTCGAAAATCGTTTTGGCGGGAGCCAATTTTTTTCAGATTGGTGTGAGCCAATCAGATTACTTCAACATGCCTAACCGTTTTGTTTGGAACAGTGTTGTATCAGCCGAAATCATTGCAGCGATTTCAAGGTGGGACGGCCTTCACTATTTTATATTTCGGTTTTAAGAAAGGTGGTGAATATCCGAGACACCTCGGCGGGCCAGGTAAGCATCCACAACCGGATATCCCAGTAGCGAATCAGCAGCGACATACGTGTCGTCATCGCTCGTGCATTCTTTCCAGCGAAGCAGGAATTTCACCGAGCGGCCGGCGGCAGTCACGTCCACGCGATGGTTGAGAATCTTCCAAGGTTCCAGCGTGGGCTCCGCCACGGGGCGTGTGGTCGGCGCGATGGTTGGCCGAGCAACAGTTGGCGACTGCGGCTGTTCGTAATGACGCAGCAGGCTGACGTGGAAGGCGTCATGTATTTTCCAATCGTCGGGCAGCAGCAGCTTCGCGGTGACAGGTGTCACCATCTGGGTGATACGAAATGGTCCCACGTATCAGGGCCTTAGTTTCGCGGGCTGCGGCAGCCTGAGGTTCTTGGTGTCCAGAAGCACAACGTGCCCTGCGCGAAAGGGTAAATTCCGTCGATGTTTATCCACCTGTCGACTGGCCGTGGTATTAGCTTTACGAATGAAATCAGCTGCTTTCGTGCGGGCTGTCTGCAGCTCCGTGACAAACTGCTGCGATCGTGGTACCGGGTTGTCCACAGTCGTTGAGGAGGGTACCACGGGGTCTATCCCGTAATTCAAGAAGAAGGGCGATTGTTTAGTCGTGGCCGAAGGGGCGTTGTTGTACGCGAATTCCAGCATCGGCAGCGAATCCTCCCACTTGCGAATGTCTGGGCAGTTGGTGCGAATCAGTTGCTCCATGGTCTGATTTGTCCGTTCCGTCTGTCCGTCGGTTTGCGGGTGGTATGGTGACGAAAACTGCAGGCGGGTGCCGTACTGTGCCCATGTATCCTGCCAGAACTTTGACGTAAATTTCGGATCACGATAGCTGATGATCGCCGAAGGTAACCCGTATAGGCGTACGACGGTGAAGATGAACAGTTTGGCTGTATCTTCGGCTGTGATCGTCGTTCGGCATGGGGCGAAATGCACCATTTTCGTCAGGCGATCGACGACGACCATCACCGAGTCGTTGCCACTCGTGCCAGCTGGAAGCCCCGTGACGAAATCCATCGTCACTTGTTGCCACGGTCGTTCGGGTGGCGCGAGGGGTTGCAGCAGTCCGGCTGGCCTTTGTCGCGACGACTTCATTGCTTGGCAGGTCGAGCAAGTTGACACGTACCGCTGCACATCGGTGTGCATGTCCGGCCAGAAATAATTCCGCTGCAGCAGCTTCAGTGTTTTGTCGGTGCCAAAATGTCCGGAGAGGTTGGAGTTGTGGACCTCCTGCGTCAGCAACTCCCGTAAAGGCTGGTATGCTGGTACCCAAATCCGGTTCGTACCGGCTTTTAGGTAGTACTTGCCATGTGGCGTGGCAGCCTGATGGTGCGGGTTCCGAAAAAACCTGTCGATCTTGTAGCCATGGGTGAATAGTTCCGTCAGCATCGGGTTGGTGTGGGCAATTAGTACCGCCGCGTTTTGCATGGATGGTCGGGTGAGGGCGTCGGCGATGTTGTTGGCGCCCTTCTTGTACGTGATGGTGTACCGAAAATTGGACTCGAGGAAGTCCAACCACCGGATTTGTCGCCGGTTGAGTGCCGGTTGTGTACGCATGTACTGTAGCGATTTGTGGTCGGTTCGGATTGTCACGTCGGCTCCCGTGAGGTAGCAGCACCAGGTACGAAATGCATGGACGATGGCCAGCATTTCTTTGTCGTGGACTGGGTAGTTGCGCTCGGGTGGCTGCATCTTGCGTGATTCGTAGGCGATGGGTTGCAGCCCATTGCCGAAGTCCTGTAGCAGGACGGCGCCGACGGCAAAATCGCTGGCGTCCGTGACGACTTCGAACGGTCGGGATGGGTCGGCGAGGCGGAGCACCGGGGGGGAACCCAAAATGTTTTTGAGGGCGTCGAAGGCGGACTGCTCCCTCTCCCCCCACTGAAAATGAGTGTCGTGATGCAGCAGGTCGGTCAGCGGCTTGGTTATCCCTGCCATATTAGGTACAAAACGACGAACGTAGTTAACAAACCCCAGAAAACTTTGCAACTCAGGGATATTAGTCGGCGACTTCCACTTAACGATGGCGTCCATTTTACGCGGGCCGATTTTGATTCCCTCGCCAGAAACCACGTGCCCTAAAAACTCCAACTCCGGCTTCAGGAACTCGCACTTAGACCCCTTCGTAATTAGCCGATGCCCCTGTAAACGCCGGAACACCTCCTCTAAATCCCGCAGATGGTCTTCTTTTGTCGCGCTGTACACCAGGATGTCGTCCAGGTACACGATGACTTTTTTGTCCAGCATGTCCCGGAAAATCCCGTTCATTGTGAGCTAGAACGTTGAGGCGCGTTTGTCAGTCCGAACGGCATCACCGTAAATTCGTAATTGCCGAATCGTGTGCTTTCAACGCTGTCTTCGGGCAGTCGTCGGCGAACACGCGAATTTGGTGGTAGCCTCCTCGCAAGTCGATTTTCGAGAAGTATCGAGCTCCGCGAAGTTGATCCAGCAGATCGTCAGTTCGCGGGATCGGGTAACGCGATTTTATCGTGACCCGATTCAGCGCCCGATAATCAATGCACATGCGTAGGCCCCCATCCTTCTTCGGTGTGAACAGTATCGGCGCTGCATACGGCAACGTGCTTGGCCGGATAAATCCTTTGGCGAGCAGGTAATCCAGCTGGGCCCGCAACTAGGCGAGCTCTGGTTGGCTGAGCCGCCACTGTGTCCGAACAGTAGGTTGCGCGCCGGGCTCCAGCTGGATCCGATGATCTTCAGGGCGTTGGGGGGGCAGGCCATTCGGGAGGTCATCCGCCAAAATTTCGGGATACCTCCGAATAATGCTCGCCAGTTCCTCGGGGACTGCTGCGTAGAGGGTGTCGATGTCCGCGATTTTCTCGGAAGCTGCCACCTCGTACAGGTGCACCAAGAAGGCCTGAGCTCCGCTGTTCATCGCTCACGCCATGTTGACCGCGTTGACACGTGTCGTCACCGGCTCCGGCTCCGTCCATTTCGGAAGCGTCGTCTTCCCTCCATATCCGTGCACGACGCACGCCCCAGTCGTCCAGTCGATCGTCGGATTGAAGCGCTGCAGCCAATCCTTCCCCAGCAGCACATCGAAGTCGTCCAACGTCGTCGCCAACATCTTCATGCCAAACCCGAAATTGTCGCCGCACCGTATCCGAATTTTTCGCGCCTCATCTCGGATGGCCAGCGGTGTCCCGTCCACCAACCGTGCATCGATCTCCGGTAGACACCTGGTCAGCTTCACCCCATTTTTTTTTGTCGTTGCCAGGTTGACGAGACTGTGGATCGCCCCACCATCAACGAAGATTTCTATTCTATAACCGTTAACCCTCCCCACCACCAGCACAGGGTAGTCCACGCGTTCACCCACGTTATTCGTCCAGTTCTGGTCGATAGCTCTGATCGGTACCACGACCCGGTGTGGATGGTGATTGTCGCGCGACAGGGTCTCGTCAGTAGGGGGCCCGTCTGCTACTGACTCATATCTTTTCCCGACCCTTCTCCGTCGTTCTTCTTCCCCTGCTTAAGCCTCGGGCTGTCTTTTTTCAGGTGGCCCAGCTGGTTGCATATAAAGCACGGCCCAAGGGCTCGGCTTGATCGTGGGCTGCTGAGTCGATCCACGAAATCGAGGGCCCTCCCGGGAGCTCGATCTCGCCCACTGTATCAGTGCATCTGTTGACTCAGCTTCTCGGACGGCGTCGTTGAAACTGCGTGGCCGCGTTCGTCGGACCTCGTACTGTATCTCATATTTGAGGCCCGCCACGTAGCGATCCAACCGCTCTGCGTCGCTCATGTCGTCCACTTGGTCCGCCAAGTTGCAGAATGTGCTGGTATAGTCTTGGACCGAAGTCAACTGCTTCCAAGCACGCAGCTTCATGCGAGCAGAGTCCGAGGCGAATATGTGCTCGAACTTGGTTCGCAAGGCGGCGCCCCACTCCCTCCATATGCATATCGTAGCCGTCCCAAAAATTGATGATGCTCGATGCGTGACATGTATCGAAGTCCCGTCGTTCGCACGTGCTATTCCTGCCGAAGTCCCTTCGTCTTGCAGCGTTCGCCTCCACCACTCTAGCGCAGGTCCTCGCAACAGTGAAACTGCGAAATTAACGCGGGTGGCATCGTCATAAATCATGGCAGCATTGAAAAATACCTCCACACCGAACAACCATGCAGAAACAGTGACGAACTTGTCACTTGGGTTAAACGGGGGTGGGTTCGTCGGCTTGATTTTAACTGTTGTCAAAGCCGTTGCTGCCACTGGGACTGTTGGCATCGCTGTTGGCGTCGCCGTCGTCGTCGCTGCTGCATGTGTCGGGGCTGCATGCGACTGTTGTGGTGACTGCTGCTGTTGCGCCTGCCTCGCCTCGTCCGCATCTATCTCGCCTTCCAGCTCGCTCCAGCCCGCTCATCTGGTGCAGTGCTGCTACTTGCGTCGTCCACGACAGGCGACTCCTGACGCGCTTCATTACGCGCCTGGTGTAGTTCGACGTTTTCCTTCCGTAGACGCTCCATCTCTGCAGTCATACCCTGCAAGTTGGCCTGCATCGCACGGAACTGTTGCATGAACTCGTTAAACTCAGCCTGTTCCATGTGCCTCAGGCTTCGTCGAACGGGCAGGGGTTGGCTCGCGATTTTTCTGACTTCGGTGAAGGCGTAAATGCTATCGTAGTCGGAGTGGAATAATCGGATCTATTCCACGGGCCGACCGCTTTACAGCCCACCAAGTCTATCGCTCCCCTTCTACAAACTACTCTGGAAACGCGAGGGTAACCTAGGAAAGTAGGCTCTGATACCAAGTGTTATGAGTTGTGAAAGGAAGAGTGCGCAGAACTCAATAATGCGGAAGTGATTACAATGTCTGAGAACACGAGGCCTAGGACTAATATAGCGAAGTTAGCTAGGCCGAGGTCGCGGGGTCGCGAGATGGTTGGGTGCAGGTTCGGGGTTGGAAAACCCAAAGGCGACGCGGTGGTGGCTCGGAAGGCGAGGTCGGCGGACCGAGCCTGGTTTTCCGAAAACCGGGGTTGTACGCGTACAGTGTGACCCTGTAAGGAATCCGGAAAATTCCTTACATGTTGAGTTCCAATAACCTCCAGCCGTGATTTCCTAGTGGTTGAAGCTGCCAACATTTCAGCTGGTCGAACTTGTAATTCATTCAAGAAGGTACACGATCCTCTTGATTGGGGGTTCTTTCAGTCAATCTGTCGTGCTATATTGGAGAACTAATCCCCGCTGCAAGATGCAAGGCAAACCCAAGGTGCCACGGCAAGCCCCGAGCTGGCCAATCAAACCACCTCCCTCCAATACAGCACCGTGGTTTCCCATTGGTGTTTGACGAAACTGGCGAATTCGGACAGTCGAGATATTTTCAGTTCGACGAGAATCGCCAGCGCGAAAATGAGGAAGCTCACACGTTCGCCAAAACTCAAATGGATCATGGACCATGGCCCATCAATGTGTTGTGCTGTTGCATAAATGACCCTCCCCACAGCACATGCCTCAAGGCTGTCTCGGGGGAGGATGTGTGGTGTGGGGAAAGAGGGATGAAGGGGACAGAAAGCCAGCAGAAAGCAACACACCATACCTGACGACCAGGTTAGAAGAACCTCAGAGACCTTATTGCAAAGCGGTAGCACGAGTTTCAAAATGATAGAAAGTGAAGTTTCGTATGTGCAGTACGGTAGCAACTCGAACTTGAGTGGGGAGCCATGAGACCAAAAGCAGCAGTATCGAAGCAAGATTCAAGCTTTTTATTGTTAGAAAACTAGGCATTTATCTTTTCCTCCCCCTCTTCCCTTCCTCCTCCCCTCTTCCTCCATTCTACGTACCCCTTGAATGGAGATCTAGGCCTCTAGATACAGTAGTACCTGCCAGGGACACATGCAAGGCAGATACGATTAGCCAATTTAGATCTTATTTTCCTTTGTTTTAGGTTTTTTGTTGTTGTTTGTTTTTTCTTTACAAGTTGTGAGTTTTTTTTCAGTCATCCTCGAGATCTCTCGTGAACCCTATTCCGAAACCTAAGAAGCCATGGCCGGACCGTCGCCCAGCGTCACGCAAGACGGACAAGGTAGCCATCTCACGAGGACAATTAGTAAAAACACACACGAAAAAACAAGAAACTGAGGGTTACGAATGACTCGCGCGTTCGCTATGTACGCTCGAGTGACAGCACTGTTCGTCATCGCTCCTGCTTCTGTGGACCTAATCTCTTGCTGCGTGCATTCTAGCCGACATAACACCAGTCATGTATCCTCCCCCGCCTTCCTCCCCCCCTCCTCCCTTGGTTTGTTTGTTTGCTTGTTTTTTTTTTTGCGGCTTTTCCCGCCTTTCTTGCTTTCTTATCTTTCAACAGCTTCCAGCAAGCCAGAGGGAGCCAGCGGCTCTATCGGAGCAGCAGCTCCGACTGCCGTGACTCCGTCAGCAGAGGTACATTCGCCTTCATTGATAAGATTTTTAAGATTGCAACTCGAATTGCAACTCTGATGATTTGAAAGGGTCTGCACTTTTCCTCTCCGAGTGATGGTTATTAAACCCTTCAGTGCAAATGCGTGCGTTTCCTAGGAAAAGAATTCCCGTTTGATATCAGAGGAAATCTTGGTCCCCACCAATCCGCATTCACCTCGTCCGGAAATAATCCTGGATACACACTCTATTCCGCGAAAGGTATCAAGCCTATCCGATCCACGGACCTGACCAGGCAGCGACAAACCAGAAGGCCACCTAATCAAAAGCGATATTCGAATCAGTTTGATCCATATTACACGCTTTCGCCACTGGCCAATGCCAATATCAGCGGGATTTCCGCATATTTCTATGCCTCATTCCCTTTTTCCCTTTTCCTCAAGCAGGCTTCAGGAGCAGCAGGGGGCTCCCAACGATCGCCTTTGAGACGTCTCAAAGAATTCCGCATACTTTCTATGCCTCCTTCCCTTATTCGCTCGTCCCATGCAGGCTCCAGAAGCAGCAGGGGGCTCCCATGCAGCGCCAGGGGGGTCTTTCCAACCGTCGACAGGCGCTGTCGCCGCACCCGCGGGCCCAGTAATCGTGGGCCCGCCCGGAACCATTCCCCCAGGCGCGGGGGTTCCGGGCGCAGGCGGAGCACCCGGCGCAGGGGGGGGAGTAGCGGGGGGGGTGGCGGGCGCGTCTCCCGTAATGCAGGCTATGCCTGGGGGAATGCAGCACATGCAGCCGTATATGATTCCCCCTATGGGACCGGATGTGCATGGCATGTATTACCCCGGGAATGGATACATCCCCCACTACTACTACGATTACTCCATGCCAGGTCAGCATTTTTTGCCTCATTCCAACATTCCCGTTCTCACCAAAACCCATTTTTCCCACTGCCATTGCCCCTCTCCCGCCCACCCTCCCCTCCCGCCCCCCGGCTCCCCCAATCCCTCCACTTCCCCAGACCCCCCTCCTGCACCTTCCCCCCTCCGCCCACCCCGTCCCTCCCCCTCTTTTCCTCGGTTTTTTTCGTTCCATACATCGTTCCCATTTAATTTCTCGTCGTTTCAGTCACCATCCAGGTGTCTCATCTTCCCGCTTCCCCCCTCAACTCCTTCTCAAACAACCTCGCCGTTCCTCTAGATACGCCCTCCAACGCTCAAACGCTCTCCCCTTTCTCTCCCCCCTCTGTCCCATTCGCTCCCCTTCCCCCTTCTTCCCGTCCCTCCAGGCTACGCGGATCCTCCGCGCATGCCCCCGGAGCAGTGGGAGGAGTACATGCGCATGGCCGCGCGGATGGATGGGGGAGCGGGCATGATGGACGGTCAGCAGCCGCCGGTAGGTCGTTTGGGTGACAAAGCCGTTTGCAGCACCGTTTCCAGCGCTGGAGGTGATTTGTGAGTTAAAATTAATCTCCTTGGGGAGCAGGCATGGTGGACGGTCAGCAGGAGCCAGTAGGTCGTCTGGGTAGGTCGCAAGGGCCTTTGCAGGGCTGTACCAGAATACTGAGCTGATTCAAAATCATCTTCAAAAGCGGGCATGATCGACGCTTAGCAGCCACCGATTAGGTCGTATGGGTAGTCTATAATGGCGTTTGCCGGGCTGCTGACAAGGCCGTTTGCAAAGCCATTAGCAAAGCCGTCGCCGTCTGTAGTTCAACTGAAAGGCTCAGTAGCCGATGCCTCCTAAACCTCCTGAAAACCCGCCGACAGATGGTAGCTGAAACTCCCCTCTTACGAATTGTTGTATTTCAGCTGATTTTTTCTCATTTCACCTCTGCTTTACTCCCGTCCTTGGCCTGCAGCCAGGGTTTGGGTTTCACGTGCCACACTACCCACACCCACACATGCCGCCCGGTTTCATGCCCCCCCATGCGCCTGGTCAACCGCCCCAGCCGCACATGATGCACCCACATCAACCCGGCCAGCCGCAACCCCCGCCACCGCCGCTAACGGCGCAGCAGCAGTCGCAACAGGGGCAGCAGCAGCAAGGGCAGGGGCAGGCGCAGCAGCAGGGACAGGCGCAGCAGCAGGGGCAGGAGCAGGGGCAGGGGCAGCAGCAGGGGCAGGAGCTGACACAAGGTGCGCAGCAGCAGCAACAGCAGGATCAGAAGCAAGCACAAAGAAGCAACCAGCAGACAGGGCAGCAACCGTCAGGCCAGCAACAGCAACAGCAGCAGCAGCAGCAAGTGCAACAGCAAGGGCAGCAACCCAACCAGCCGCAGCAACAACAGCAGCCGCAGCAACCCCAGCAGGGCATGGCCCTTCACCATCCTCCGCCCGGCTTCATGCCTTTCATGCCCCCAGGCGCACACCCGTCCATGATGGGCGCTCACATGTTCGGCGCCCCTCCCCCCGGGTACCCCTTTCAAGGTCCTCCTATGTTTCAGCCGCCCCTACTCCGTCCGCCCTCGCCTGGCGGTAAGTCGTAGGTCAGGGACGGGCGAGCATCCGTCCATGATGGGCGCTCACATGTTCGGTGCCCCTCCCCCCGGGTACCCCTTTCCAGGAGGACCCATGTTCCAGCTGCCCCTGCTCCGCCCTCCTTTGCCTGGAGGTAAGTCGCGAGTCAGGGACGGGCGCACACCCGCCCTTGATGGGCGGAAACATATTGCGCACATGCCCCCCACACACGCCCCCAGTGATTGTCACCCCACCCCACTTGCCTTGCCCGTTTTCAACTCTCACTGAGACCGTGTTCTCCTCTTCCTTCCCCTTTCCCGCCAACTCGCCCGCCCCTCCCTTAAACCCCTTTTCCTTCCCCCCTCCCCGTTTCCCCGTTCCCCTCCCCCAGACCCAGCGCAGCCTGGCGATTCCGCCCAGTCAGCTGCAGCATCCGCGCACATCCGCCCAAGTCACATGCCCCCAGTCTGGCCCTTCTCACACTCATGCTGTCTCCCCACCCCCCATTCCTCTTCCCCCCTCGACCTCCCCCCCTTCTCCCCCCCAGACCCAGCCCAGCCTGGCGATTCCTCCCAGCCAGGCGCAGCATCCGCGCACATCCGCCCAGGTCACATGCCCCCAGTGATCGGCGCCCCTCCCCACATGCCCCACATGCCCATGCACGCCTACCCCCGCCCCTCCCCCATGTCCTCCGCCTCCCCGCCCATAAACCCGCTCCCCATGGGCCGTGGGGTGTACAATCTCCTCCCCCGCGGAGGGCAGCAGCCTATGGGCGGGCGCGGGGTGGACGGTGGCGGAGGAGGGGGAAGGGGAGGCGGGCGCGGATGGGGGGGGAACAGGCGGGGGCAAGGCCCTGGGGGTGGGGGCCAGGCAGGCGGAGGGGGAAGCGGGGGAGGGGGAAGCGGAAGTGGCGTGGGCGCAAGTGCAGCTGCAGGCGGAGGAGGAGCAGGAGCGGGAGCAGGGGCAGGGGGAGCAGCGGGGGGAGGCGGGGGGAACACGGGGGGGGCGGGTTCCCCTGCTAACAGAGGAGCTGGTCTTTTAGGCAGCATGGGGGGACAGGGGCAGCAACAGCAGCAGCTAGGCCAACAGGGGCAGCAGGGGCAACAAAACGGTGTGTATGACGGGTCTAGCGAGCAGAACAGAGGCCCTAGAACGGGCAGAAGTAGGGGGCAGGGCCTTCCCACCCCCTCTGCACCTGGCGCTCCCAGTGCGTCTATGCCTATAGGAGCAGCTGCTGGCGCCATAGGGGAGCCTATCGGCGCTGCTGCTGCTGCTGCTGCAGCTGCAGCAGGGGCGGGAGCAGGGGCAGCTGGGGGAGCGGGGGGAGCGATGGGGGCAGCAGTGGCAGCAGGGGGGGCACGGGGCGGAATAACCCTGCGTCCAGACGAGTACAATCGGGCAGACTTCAAGACGTCGTACGAGGCGGCGAGATTCTTTGTGATAAAGAGCTACAGCGAGGACGATGTGCACAAGAGCATCAAGTACGGCGTGTGGGCGTCCACCCCCACGGGCAACAAGCGCCTCGATGCCGCCTTCAAGGACGCCGCAGGGAAGAGCAGCGCCACCCCCTGCCCCGTCTTCCTCTTCTTCTCTGTAAGTTTGCTGTGCTTGCTTCACCCACCCCCAATCCAGAAACCCCCACCCTGGAAACTCCCAACCCAGAAACCCCCAACCCAGAGACCCCGAACCAGACGCCCCAATCCAGAAACCCTAAACAAGACAACCTGAACCAGATACCCCAAGCCGAGAAACCCTAAACCAGAACCGTAAGCCAGCCCCTCCCGGGGCTGCGGTTGTTTGTGATAAAGAGCTACAGCAAGGACGAGACGATGTGCACAAGAGCATCAAGTACGGCGTATGGGCGTCCTTCCCCACGGGCAACAAGCGCCTCGATGCCCCCAAGGACGCCGCAGGGAAGAGCAGCGCCACCCCCTGCCCCGTCTTCCTCTTCTTCTCCGTAAGTTCGGTGTTTGTGCATGTTCCTCCTTCGACCAGGTTCAGAAACCCTAACCCAGAAACCCCAAACTAGACACCCCGAATCAGACACTCTAAACCAGACACCCCAAACCGGAAACCCCTTAAACCCAAGATCCCCAACCAGAAGCCCTAAGCCAGCCAGCCCCCCCTGGGGGTGCGGTTCTTTGTGATAAAGAGCTTCAGCGAGGACGATGTGCACAAGAGCATCAAGTACGGCGTGTGGGCGTCCACCCCCACGGGCAACAAGCGCCTCGATGCCGCCTTCAAGGACGCCGCAGGGAAGAGCAGCGCCACCCCCTGCCCCGCCTTCCTCTTCTTCTCCGGAAGTGCCGTAACCCGAACAAGGAACCTGAACCCAGAAACTCCAAATCAGACAGCCTGAACAAAACCCAAAACCCTGAACCAAACCCGAAACCCTGAACCAAACCCTAAACCCTGAACCATCCACTCGGGAATTGCGCTGCTGCCCCCTGCTCCGTCTTCCTCGTCATCTCGGTGTGTGCTGTGCTGTGTGTGCCTGCTCTGCCCCGCTCCAGAAACCGTAATCCAGACACCCCGATTCAGGAGCCCGAAATCAGTCACCCTAACACCAGCCACTTCGATCTAGACCAGTCACTCCTTCCCCCTCCCCCCTCCCCCCTCCCCCCTCCCCATTCCCCCGTTCCCCTCCCCCTCTCCCCTTTTTCGCCATCAGTTGCCTTCTACCCAGGTGAACGCGAGTGGGCAGTCCTGTGGGGTGGCGGGGATGCTGACCCCAGTGGACTTCACTCGCACACTTTATCTTTCCTTCCCTTTCCTTTCCCCCCCTCTTTCCCCCTTTCTCCCCTGTCTCGATCCCTCCTCTCACCCTCCCTGTTTCAGGTGAACGCGAGTGGGCAGTTCTGTGGGGTGGCGGAGATGCTGACCCCAGTGGACTTCACTCGCAGTGTGGACTACTGGCAGCAGGACAAGTGGAACGGACCTTCCCACCCAACTCTCACCTCCCTTCGCGCTCTTCTGTTCCCTCCTCTCTCCCTCCCCTCTGTTCCCTTCCCTCTCCTTCCCCTGTGTCTCTCACTGTCGTTGCCACTTCCTTGGCAGGTGAACGCGAGTGGGCAGTTCTGTGGGGTGGCGGAGATGCTGACCCCGGTGGACTTCACTCGCAGTGTGGACTACTGGCAGCAGGACAAGTGGAACGGACACTTCCAGGTCAAGTGGCATGTGATCAAGGACGTGCCCAACTCGCAGTTCCGGCATATAATCATCGCTTCCAATGATGGCAAGCCTGTTACCAACAGCAGAGACACGCAGGAGGTGAGAAGGGGTTGAGAGCGGTTGAAAGGGGTTAATGATGGGGGAGTGGGGGAAGTGGCGCGTGATCAAGGACATGCCCACTATCATCACGCAGTTCCGGCATATCATCATCGTGTCTAATGACGGCAAACCGGTCACCAACAGCCGAGATACCCAAGAGGTATGGCGGGTGGATGACGGATGTTGGGGGGGGTGAAAGGGGGTGACAGGGGGGTTGGTGATGGTCAAGTGGCACGTGATGGAGGACGTGCCCAACATGCAGTTCCGGCACATCATCATCGTCTCTAATGACGGCAATTCCTTCAGTTCCTTCCCCCCCCTCTCCTTCAACGCCCCCACCCCCTATCATCCCTCGTTCCCTCCTTCGTTCCCCCCCAGGTGCCGCTGCAGCAGGGCAGGAGATGCTGCGGCTGTCCAAGGGCTACTTGTTCCAGGGATTCACCCTCTCCCCCCACTCCCCCCTCTCCTCCTATCCCCCAGGTGCCGCTCTAGTAGGGGCAGGAGATGCTGCGGCTGTTTAAAGGCTACTTGTCGCTTATGCCATGCACTGCCCTTTCCCTACTCGATCCCCCCATCCACCCTTTCTCCCTCCTCCCCCCACCAGGTGCTGCTGCAGCAGGGGCAGGAGATGCGGCGGCTGTTCAAGGGCTACTCGTCCTCAGTGGCGCACGGTGCACTGCTGCTCATACATCTCGATTCCCTCCCACCATCCCCCAACCCCCTCCCCCTCCTCCCCCCACCAGGTGCCGCTGCAGCAGGGGCAGGAGATGCTACGGCTGTTCAAGGGCTACTCGTCTCCACGGTGCACGCTGCACTGCCTGCTCATTCTCCCCGATTCCTTGGTCCTCTCCCCTCGCCCTCCTCCCTCCTCCCCTCTCCCACCAGGTGCCGCTGCAGCAGGGGCAGGAGATGCTACGGCTGTTCAAGGGCTACTCGTCTCCACGGTGCACTCTGCACTGCCTGCTCATTCTCCCCGATTCCTTGGTCCTCTCCCCTCGCCCTCCTCCCTCCTCCCCTCTCCCACCAGGTGCCGCTGCAGCAGGGGCAGGAGATGCTACGGCTGTTCAAGGGCTACTCGTCTCCACGGTGCACGCTGCACTGCCTGCTCAGTCTCCCCGATTCCTTGGTCCTCTCCCCTCGCCTTCCTCCCTCCTCCCCTCTCCCACCAGGTGCCGCTGCAGCAGGGGCAGGAGATGCTATGGCTGTTCAAGGGCTACTCGTCTCCACGGTGCACGCTGCACTGCCTGCTCATTCTCCCCGATTCCTTGGTCCTCTCCCCTCGCCCTCCTCCCTCCTCCCCTCTCCCACCAGGTGCCGCTGCAGCAGGGGCAGGAGATGCTACGGCTGTTCAAGGGCTACTCGTCTCCACGGTGCACTCTGCACTGCCTGCTCATTCTCCCCGATTCCTTGGTCCTCTCCCCTCGCCCTCCTCCCTCCTCCCCTCTCCCACCAGGTGCCGCTGCAGCAGGGGCAGGAGATGCTACGGCTGTTCAAGGGCTACTCGTCTCCACGGTGCACGCTGCACTGCCTGCTCAGTCTCCCCGATTCCTTGGTCCTCTCCCCTCGCCTTCCTCCCTCCTCCCCTCTCCCACCAGGTGCCGCTGCAGCAGGGGCAGGAGATGCTATGGCTGTTCAAGGGCTACTCGTCTCCACGGTGCACGCTGCACTGCCTGCTCATTCTCCCCGATTCCTTGGTCCTCTCCCCTCGCCCTCCTCCCTCCTCCCCTCTCCCACCAGGTGCCGCTGCAGCAGGGGCAGGAGATGCTACGGCTGTTCAAGGGCTATTCGTCCCGCACGTCCATTCTGGACGACTTTACCTTCTACGACTCGCGCCAGCGCGCCATGCAGGAGCGGAAGACCCGCCACCCCTCCCACCCAACCACCTCCTGAATCACCCATGCTCCTCCTCCTCCTCTCCCCCTCTTTTCCTCCTCTCCCCCTCTTTTCCTCCTCTCCCCCTCTTTTCCTCCTCTCCCCCTCTTTTCCTCCTCTCCCCCTCTTTTCCTCCTCTCCCCCTCTTTTCCTCCTCTCCCCCTCTTTTCCTCCTCTCCCCCTCTTTTCCTCCTCTCCCTCCTCTCGATGTCTGCCCCTCTCCCTGTTGCTCCGTTTCTCCATTCTCCCCGCTCTTCCCCCTCCAGGTGCCGCTGCAGCAGGGGCAGGAGATGCTGCGGCTGTTCAAGGGCTACTCGTCGCGCACATCTATTCTGGACGACTTTACCTTCTACGACTCGCGCCAGCGCGCCATGCAGGAGCGGAAGACCCGCCACCCCTCCCACCTGTTCCCGCACCAGCAGCAATCGCAGCACCTGCAGCAGCATCAGCAGCAGCAGCAGCAGCAGCACCCGCAGCAGCAGCACCAGCATCCTCATCAGCAGCAGCTGCAGTCGCAGCAGCAGCAGCTGCAGCACCAGCATATGCAGCAGCAGCAGCATCAGCAGCACCAGCAGCAGCTGCAGCAGCAGAGGCGGATTGTAGTAGGGCGGAACCCGGGACCAGTGCTTCTGCCTCAGGTATTTCTCGTGCCCGTCGTTTCTTTACCTTATCACCCGCACTTGAAGTTCCTTCTCCCTCCTCCCCTACCTCTCCCCTCCCGTTCCCCCTACCATTCCCCTTCCTCTTCTCCTTCCCCGGCCTTCCGTTTCCCCCCCTTTCCCCCACTCCCCTCCCTCCCCGACTCCCCTCCCTCCTCCACTCCCCTCCCTTCCCGACTCCCCTCTTCCCACCTCTCATGCCTCTCGATCCCATCAACCCTTCCTTTGTTTCTGCTTTCGCTATCGCTACCCCCATGCAATACTGATTTAGCTACTACCTCACTTTTCCCCACCTTTCCTTCCTCTATTCCCATTACTCTTTCCCTCTGTTCCCCTGCTCCGCTGTTCCCTTGCTCTCTTGCTCCCTTTCTCCCCTGCCCCGCTGTTCCCTCTACTCCGCGGTTCTCCCCGCCTTGGCTTGACGCCCGCCTGCTAGACCCCCCCTTCCCGCCTCTCATGCCTCTCAACCCTGCCTTTGGCCCTGCTGGCCTGCCTCTTCCCACCAACGCTGCTGCTGGCCCCAGGCTAGACTGATGCAGCTATTATACTCACTCTGCCCCACCTATTTTCCCCTTGTCCCCTGGTCCCCTGCTCCCCTGCTGCCCTGTTTTCCTGTTCCCCTGTTTCCCTGTTCCCCTTGCTGCCATGTCCCTCTCCTCCCTCCGCCCTGGTTCTCGCAGCCGCGACTTGACGCGCGCCCGCTGGACTACCCCTTCCCGCCGCTCATGCCTCTCGGCCCTATCAACCCTGCGTTCGGCCCTGCTGGCTTGCCTCTTCCCGCCAACGCTGCTCCCGGCGCTGCTGTTGCTGCTGCCGGCGCTGCTGGGTTCGGGGGACACGGGAGAATGATGTATTCTCACACAGGGCCTATAGGAGCTGCTCCTGGGGCAGGGCGAGGGAGAGGGGGGCGAGGAGCAGCGGGAGCAGGAGCGGGAGCAGGAGGAGGAGGAGGAGGAGGAGTATCTAGTAGTGCGAGTGCTCTTGCCAGTATGCTTCCTGCTTCTGTCATGCCTAGCCCCACGCCTGCAGCCGCCGCTGCAGCCGCTGCTGCTTCTGCTGCTGCTGGGATAGGTGATGGGGAGAAAGTGGGAGTTGCTACTGGTGGTGCTTCTGCTGGTGGTGCTGGTGCTGGTACAGGTTCTCAGAGTGGTGGGGCAACAGGAGGGGGGACGCAGGGAGGTGAAGGGAAGAAAGCTGGAGGAAAGGGAGGGGAGACGGCAGCAGCGATTGCAGAGGGTGTGGCAGTGATGTCCCTTGGGGAAGGGAAATGAGGGTAGAGGAAGTAATGTGTGAGGGGAGATGAGGTGACTCGTGAGTCGACTCTAATGTCTGGAGGGGAAGGGAGGGGAGACAGCAGGAGCAATTGCAGAGGGTGCGTGGCAGTGATGTCCCTTGGGGAAAGGAAGTGAGGGGACAGGAGGGAAGGTGTGGTGGGAGATGTGTCACATAATGGGAGGGCTGTTATTCAAGGTGGAGAGGTGTTATGCAAGGTGCAGAGAGGTTCTAAACAAGGAGCAGAGAGGTGTTTCCCAAGGTGTAGAGAGGTGTTTCGCAAGATGCAGAGAGGTGTCATTCAAGTGTTACTCAAGCTGCAGTGAGGTGTCACCGCGATGTGATGCTCCCTTAGTGGGCATCAAGAGGTGGATAAAGAATTCAGGCACTATGATGCTTGGCAGAGGAGGAGGCTGGAGCAATGAACAAGATATTCGGAAGCTGCAAGAAAAGCAGCAGCAAGATCAATGGTGACGAAAGTAGGAAATTCCCTTTTTTCTGCTGTTGGCCCATCAGCAAAGTAGGAGAGGAGACAGGTAAGCAGCAGCACTGGTAGTACGGTAGTAGAAACATGTGAGTGAGCGAGCAACATGGATGCTGTGGTATGTATGGTGATTTAAGGTCTGTTGCACATGGACTGAGCAAGCAATTATTGTGCACTACAGGCCTGGACTAGTTACCGCACATGACAGAAATGATGTTACGGTACCCGTCTAGTGGTTCTGTTCTTACAAAAAATGTCCAGATGTTGTCGGCAGTACGGTATAACCGGTTTTCCCACACCGTGTACCACTATCCCACCTTGGAAGCACTGCGTCGCATCCCACGAGGATGGCTCTTGGGAGGTCGCGAGGCTCGATTCTTTGAAGCGTGATTCTTTGATATTTGAAATGCTGCTTCCTGAGATGCCCTGCAGGGCTCGATCCCTGAGGGTGCCCTGCAAAGCTCTGCATGCCGACCGCGACAGCTAGACAAGACGGAATAGCTCTGACGAGTTCAGTAGTTAGCGAATCGAGACACGGATTAATATCAGCGAGCACTGACAGCGCGCCTAGTCAGAGAGTGGGAATAACCGGCTGCAGGTGATCTGGAACTCAGAAGTATGTGTCCAAATCAGCGTCCACTCGGCAGCGGGAATCTGCTTCGCGAGAAACAGGTCACGAAATTTCGTCTGAGAGGCTGTCGTTTCTGCAAGGGGTCGAAATGCAGGGATTTTCGGCTAATGATTGCCACCCACTGCTTACAAGCTCCCCGCCCAGCAATCACTTCTCTCTAGCGAGATTGCTGACCGTGTTTCTCCACCTCGCATTCTCCTTGCTTCGTCCTTAGCGCTGTTCATTCTCGAGGTTACCGTTTGTTCAGAATCTGCATGACATTCCCAGTTATGGAAGTAGTCACATTACCGCTCATATCCTCAACGGCTATGGGAAATAGCAGGCGGTTGGATGCAGAATCCACCGCTGCCTCTCTTTCCGACTTACCCTCCAATACCTCTGGGTGGGACTCTTTGCTTAGACTTCCAGGCTGGAAAACAAGCTCCCAGTTTTCTTGATTGCATGGCATTTACGGTGAAATTAATGGCCGAGGATGGATGATGGCGCCAGTGATGATGGCCTGTGCCACCACGCGAGCTTCTTGTTCCGATTTTTCTCTCCGAAATATCTTCAGTCACGAGGTGCGAGCTTCATTTTCGTGTTTCAAGCGAATTTAGAAAGATCTTGCTTCCATGTCAGCTACTTCTTAAGTTCCTGCGACGTAGAGTAATAATAAGTCTGACCCTGCGGAGCTAGCTCAAGGATTGATTCTTCAGAATTTCCATTACGACTATAGCTGTTGCCCTTCTACCATGCATCCTGAAGACTTCACGTCTCTAGAGATCCAAGAAAGTCAGTACCCTTTATGCTACTGCTTTCTAATGTTTCAATTCCTCCATGATAATCGCCGATTTTCACCTGATGCGTCGTCTTATGCTTTCAGGAGATGGCGTTGCTCGAAGCCCACGTCGGCGAATCACGAGGCGAAGCTTTCAGCCGCGGATCTGGGTGAAGCTGACGTTTTTCGTTGGTGCTCTAGTGCTGATCTGCTCGGGTGTTTTGGCCGTCGTTCTGTGGAGGCTGTCGAAATCAACCTTGACTGGAGAAATTCGAGAGAGACTTGACACTGTCGCAAGCCTTCGTCAAGAGCAGGTATATTCTAATTCTGGCTATTTTGACAACTGAATCAGCTGCTTTGTTGGTCAATTCCGTCAAAATTTTGTAACATTTTTTGTTTTTTTTTTAATGTTTCGATATGTGTATTTGCTGTGTCAGATTCTGGCCTACATCATCGGAACACAAGACACAGTGAAGCTGATTGCATCTCGTGTTGTCATTTCATCCCTGCTGCTCATGCACAAGCAAGGGAGGTCCAATTTGACAAGAAATGACTACAAGATGGGCACGGAGGATCTGGATTCTGCTGTCATGAGTGCAGCTAATGTCATGGCGTTAGGAGCATACAGCAGCGACGGTGAACTTTTGTTTTCCAGCAAGCATCCAGCTGATATGGAGCCGCTTCCAAAACGCTTGCGCGGGCGAGCACTGGTTGTGCAAAGTCGGAACATTTCAGTGTGGTCTGGGACTCCCTATGCCGGACTCAACAATACTTTCCTGATCGACATTACAGCTTCTGTAGACTATAAGGTATGTAATTTCATTCAACGGGTTTGATATTCCCTTTGAACTATCTGTTCCAAAAAAAGAGATGCTCTTATTTTTCTCTTCTGACCCTTTTTGCCTTTCAGGACACCTTTTGTGGAATTATTTTGGCAACAGTTGACGCTGAGAACTTCAAGCAAACTGTACATGATGGAACTGGTCTTCAGTCCACTGGAGAGCTTCTTGTTGCATATGTCAATGATGGAGAGGACGTGGTGAAGTTCATAGTTCCACCAATCAAGGCTCCGTCTGTGAAAAACTCCACTTACAAGGGTGCCGCCTACAGAGCAGGGAAGGGCCAGACAGGATATTACCAAGGGGCTGACTTTCGTGGTGTCGAGGTTGTTGCTTCTTACCGACCCATTGGCTATGACTCTTGGGGTATGTCCTGCAATTTTTGTGTGCGTTAGTTCCTTGATTGAAGCTTTATTCTCCCATTCTTGAGCATTGTTTTCAAACCTAGAAACTGCTTCTTTCATTGCAGGACTGGCAGCCATGATTGACAAAGGAGAAGTGTACATCTCTATAAGGAAGTTTGAGAAGATAATTATCATTTCAATGTCCTGCATCTTTGTGCTTGGGATCCTTGCAGCCTATGCCTTAGCCACGGTATGACATCTTTGTTCTTCATTGCATTCTCTCTGATTTCAAATGTTTCATGCATGGCGGTATGTACTTACGATGTGAGACATCTCTGTGCAGTATTTTTCCCGTCCAATTATGGAGCTTGGAGATGCTGCGGGCAAATTAGCACGGGGTGATTACAGTGCAAGAGCGCATGGGCGGCGAGGCTGCTTGAAGGACGAGATTGATGAGCTTTGCTGTGTTTTTAATGACATGGCAGATCAGATCTCCAGCGCTTACTCAACTTTGGAACAAAAGGTGTGGTCATTCTACATGTGGTCATTTCCCACTTCTATCTTGTTTCCTTTCTTTTGCGCAAATAAACGAACATTTATATATACAATTGACGGACTACTATGTTGAGTTTCAGGTGGTGGAACGCACGCAAGATCTGGCACTGCTGAATCAGGGTCTATCCTCTGAGGTGGAAGAGAGGAAGAGTATGGAGTTACAGCTTCAGGTTGCCAAGGAGCAGGCAGTCTCAGCAGACAAGGCGAAATCTGAGTTCCTGGCAAACATGTCTCATGAGATCAGGACACCGTTGAATGGCATCATCAACTGCACTGAGCTCTGCTTGGACACTGCTCTCAGCTCAGAGCAGATCGAGTACCTTGAGCTTGTAAGTTCTCATTTCACTTTGGTTGAGACCACATTTTTGTTTGTGTTTTTCCTCTCGAACTGTTTCGCTTGGGTCGTGGCTGACTGGATGTAATGATTGCTGTTTTGTGTTCAGTCCCTGTACTCAGCCAAGCATCTTCTGCGCCTGATTGCTGACATTCTGGACTTCAGCAAAATCGAAGCGGGAAAAATGGACTTGGAGAACATTGAGTTCTCAATACAGGACCAGGTACTTGTGATGTTGTAACCATCTGCCTTTGTTAGTGGTGTTGTATTCTTTCTCAACAATAGCTTATTGAATTGATATTTCCTCCAGATGGAGCATGCTGTATCTGTCCTAGCGAATCGGGCAAGGAAGAAGGGCCTTGCACTCGTGTCATGGCTGAGGTCTCCTAACATGCCAGAAAGTCTCATGGGCGACCCTGGACGCCTTCTTCAGATCTTCATCAACCTTTTGGGTAGGTTTCAGTACAGTGCACGCTTAAATAAAATGTATGTTATTTTCTAACATGCAGGGTCTGAAAATTATTGCATGTTACAGGTAATGGGATCAAGTTTACTGAGAGGGGGGAGGTTGTGTTAACCGCAACACTTGTGGCTCTGAAGGATCAGACCGCAGAGGTTCTTTTTGCTGTGAAAGACACAGGTCTGTAAAAATCAAGCGTTTCTATCGTATGCCCATGTTTTTTACATGTCCTGCTGAATCATGACTTACTTTCTCGCATTTACCAGGAATCGGCATACCTCAAGCCAAGCAGTCTCTTCTGTTTCAAGCGTTCAGTCAGGTGCACACATCAGATTCGCGGTGAGATTTAATTACCATTGCTTACCCGTTTTTGTGTGTGTAAAGATATCAAATGTCAGCCACTGATGTCGTTTGTCTGTATTTCAGGCTGTATGGAGGGACGGGGTTGGGGTTAATGATCTCGTCTCGCCTGGCCAATGCCATGGGCGGCCACATGTGGGTTGAGAGCGAAGAAGGTTGCGGGTCAACGTTTTGTTTCACAGCCAAGTTCACCGTACCACCTGAGGCCGCAAAACCATCGTCACTTGCACGGTGTGGCACTCTGTGTCCGAAGATGAACTACTTCCGCGGGCTTGTTGTGGATGGGAATGAATCGGCCAGGAAGTCCATTCTTTCGACCCTTGAGGTGGGATCCACTTCCTACTCGTTTATCTTCTGTGTTGGTGCTGCTGGCACGATGACGTGATACTGATACCAGGTGTTAGTTTACCCTCTTTTTGCAGAAGCTGAAAGTCAAGGCGGACGATGCAGCTGACGCAACCTCTGCTTTGGAAATGCTACAGAAGGCAGCATACGACGACTCGCCATACACCCTCCTCATTGTCGATTCTGAAGTCAGGGACTCTTCTCATGTTCCCTCCTCCTCATCCACCTCCTCCTGCACGTCCTCCTTCGATAACTGTGCTGCTTCCTCCATCAGCTGTGCAAAGCTGCTGCGACGCATCAAGGAGCAGAATTTGATCCATCAGGACAATTTCGGATGCCGATTTTCAAAAGGGGAAGGAAGTAGCGGTGCCGTGCAAGAGATGGAAGATCTTGCTGGGTATTCCGAGTCACCTGTGCCCGCTTGGCTGTTCTCTGGAGAGCAGGAAAAGGCCTCAGCAGAAGCAGAAGAAGAATCTGATGCCAATGTGCTCTCTTCAGGACCAGGGGGACGTGCGTCTGCAAAGAGACCAGGCGGGAGTTCTGGTCAACAGCTACAGTCAGCTACAAAGGGCGGACTCACAGTTAGCCAGGCACAGGATTCCTGCTCTGCAACTGAGGTGACTTTTGAGTCAACTCAAAGGTCACCCAGAGCTGACAGTGGAGGGGAGATGCAGCTGCAGAGATGTGGGCAGGCACAGGCTTCCTGCTCTGCAACTGAGGGGTGTCGACCCGAGCCTCGCGAAGAGGACTTAGCGCTACCTGTGGTGTTGTTGACACCTGGAGGTCCTGACGACAAGCCCTTGTAAGAGTTGAGTCCACACAGTTGACACCGTGAGTTCACATACATGTCTGGCATTCACTCCACAAGCCACTTTCTTAGGGCGATTATTTCTGGTTTTTTGTCATGTTGCTCAACAGGTGCAAGGAACTTGGGGTGCACCTCTATGTTCCGAAGCCTGTGAAGAGGAAAGTGCTTCTGCGAAGAGTCAAGCAGGCATTGAAGCTCCCGCTGCAGGTGCTCTCTTTTGCTCCAGTATTTCCCGCGAATTTTTTTTTGGAATTGCACCTTCGCTGCACGATGCTGAATGGCCAGGCATCGGACATCCGCACACACACTCTCCGTCGCATGCCGATCATTCCTCCTCTCTCCTTTTCGCAGGATGGGCTGTCCGCCTCAAATTCAAGTGCTTCTGAGGAGGCTTCGGCATCAGCAGCGGCTGAGAGGAGTCTCAAGGTCCTTGTTGCAGAGGACAACATTGTGAACCAGCGGGTAGCCATGACTCTCTTGCGCAAGTGGGGGCACGAGGTGGTTCTGGCTAGTGACGGTGAAGAAGCCGTGGAGAAGGTTCAGGCCGAAGTATTTGATGTGATACTAATGGATGTGAGTATGGCAACAACATTACCTTCACCGTGTGTGTCATTTGGTAAACGATAACATACTGCCCCTTTTGTCGCTCAGTTCACGGTCCCCGCCTGTCCTGCACTCCACTTACCTTCCCCTTCTCCCATGTGCAATATCAGGTGCAAATGCCTGTTTGCGATGGCCTGCAAGCAACCAAGAGAATTCGTGAATACGAGTCCACAACAAAACGCCACACACCCATCATTGCTGTAATGCTCACCCTTTTTATCTCTTGTTTTTCTATTGGCTAAAAGCTGACGGTACAACAGGCAGAATTCTCCACTGTATCTGAAAGCCATTTTTTCCTGCAGATGACAGCACTAGCACTTATCGGAGATGGAGTGAAGTGCATCGAGGCAGGAATGGATTCGTACATGAGCAAGCCTGTAAGTATTTTCGTGCTCTGCTTCTTCACATCTTTGTTGTGACCTCGTGGTCTGAGAAAGTTGCGGGGCCGATTGCTGTCTTTTTTTGTGCAGTTGAACGCATCCAGGCTGAAGGATCTCTTGCGCCTTGTGTGTCAATCACATGTTCTTCCGAAGCCAACCAATGACTGCGCCCGAGATTTCTAATTGGGAGGAACTTTGCATTAGGCATATGTACATAAATGAGTGTTGCTGTAGTATCACTCATGCAAGTGCCATCTGTGCAATAAAATGGGTTTTGTTAGTAGTTTTCACCTTGTAGTTGCAGTGTGCTGTTACTTTTTCACTAGTATTTTGTTGGTGTCACCGACCATGTGATCTCCATAAAGTGATCTCGATTGGTCAGCCATACTGATTCCTGAATCCCTGATTCCTGTTCCTGATCCTTCAAAGCCTTGACTTTCACTTCACGCCACTTCAATTCCATCGTGACCATGAGCGCCTGTGGGATGGATGGAGTGAGTGGGGGTCGGGGGAGGGGGAAAGGAGGAGATGAGAGTGTCATCGAGTCGAGTCGATTCAATAACCGTTCCGTGCATAGTGCAGCAGTTCACCTGGCAGAAAGAGGGGATTCGCAGGGTTCGATACTGCTACAGTATGTTCTGTTCTGTGCGAAGTACAGTGCCCCAAAAGGGATGACTGACGAAATGGAGTACAATACTGGACTCAACTGAACACCTCCTTTCAAAACCAGGTTTCGGAGCCGATTGGCTAGGCTCGATTCCGACTTATCGAGCCTAGCGCACGTTTGGAGAGCCTCCGTCCGCCTTGCGTTGCCCAATCTGTTTGCGCCAAACTCTCCCAGGTCTCGTCGGCCCGTTAGTGTTCCTCCTTCTGGGCAGGCTGGACTGTTGGGCGATATGTTCGGTTAATTACGGTTTACTGAGTTTCTTCTTGGTTGAGAACGCTTGGGTTACACCATCAAGAATGAAATGCTTCCAAAAACGAACGCCAGAAGCTGAGAGCGGCTTGTTCTAAATTTTGAAACGGTTTGGTAGGGTTCTGAGCAGAAATGGGCTCCCACCACGACACACCCTCCCTGTTGATTCTAACGCTGCGGGGGAGCAGATTAGTATCCGTATCTCAGTTATCTCGCCTCGGTCGTGAGCCGTTGCCGTCCTTATGGTTTCGCGGACACGTTAGCCTGTTGCCCGACCAAAGTTTTTTTGAGTAGCGCTGGGCTCGTGGCGCATTAACTTCTGTAATGTTAGCGTCCTCGCGTAAGCGAAAGGGAGGCACTGATTTCTCCATGGTTTTATTTGACCCAGTTTGTTAGTCGCAGCGACATTGGTTGTTCGTCTCTTTTTCGCGTCTGGGGTATGTCAGCGCTCCTCGCTACTCCTTTCACTCGTACGACCAGCGTTCTCCGCATTAGTGGCGGGACGTACTTTTCAGGCGCCTCAGAGCGGGACTGGCTTATAACTTATTAACATTATCCTCGTGACGCGTGTATCTTTTCACATTGTAACGATAAATAAAAAAAGGTTTTCATATTAGCGCTCAGGTTTCGAGACGTAGATAGGTAGGTAGACGTTACGGTCAGGTTTCCAGAGGTCTTAAATTTCTATAAGCTCGGGTAAACGAAGCTCGGGTGCGTGAATGGAAGCAGAGGAGACGGAATGGGTGGCCGGCGGCGGAGTAGGATTAGCAATCGGTGAAGAGGGGTTCGTAAGGGATCAGGTGCTGGCAGGAGGTTCGTCCGTCCATGTCGGCTCGGTAAGACCCGAACCTGCTGGTTCGGGGAAACCGGCCGGACCAGTAAGACGTAGGCCCAAAATGGCCGTGCCTCGGCTGGTTCACTCAAGTTCGGTAAGCGCGCCGAGCCCCAAAACGCCCGTGGTACCAACTCCCGGGAAAAGGATGTTTTCGCGGGCAGCTGGGGCAGGTGAAGAGGCAAAAGGTGAAAAGCTGCAAACCCCAGTGTTTCCTCGGAGTACAAGCGTCAGCCTGCCCGTGAGAAATGTTTTGGTGATCCCGGGTGGAAAGGAGAGGACGGGGAGCGCGGGGGAGGGGGGTAAGCGGCGGGGGGAAGGGCGACGGAGTGAGGGGGAGGGGGAAGGGGGGAAGGAGGATGGGGAAGGGGAGGGATGGAAGGAGAGGCGGCAGGCGCAGGCGGAAGCTGTGACACGTGCCATGCAGCGATTGGACGTTGGGAAGGATGGCAGGGCGGCTGAAGTCGCGGCAACTCCAAGGGTAAGCCACGTAGTAGACGTGACGAAGCTCCATGGTTTGAAAGCTTCAAGCGCATGCTGCAGCGAGCAGAATCTCCTCCCCTCCCCCCTCACACCCTCCCCCCCTCTCCTCCCCACCCCTCCCCGCCCCCCCAACTCCCTCCCCCCCCCCTCCCCCTCCTCTCCTTTCCCCTCATGCATGCTGCGCCGACGAATGCTGCGCCAACGCATGCTGCAGCGAGCAGCAACACCTCCATCCCCGACACCCGCCCCTCTCTTACAGGAGGAGCGTTTGCTCCGCTTGTCCCGCCAGCAGAAGCGCCAACGCATGCTGCAGCGGGCGGCTGCCGCCCTTCCCACCTGCAAACACTCCCCCACCTTTACCCCGCTCCCGCTCCCCGCCTGCAGGAAGAGCGTTCGCTCCGCCTATCCCGCCAGCAGAAGCGCGAACGCATGCTTTTGCGAGCAGCCCCCTCGTCCCCTCACCCCTCCCCTACCCGCTCTCTCTTTCCCTCTGCAGGAGGAGCGTTCGCTCCGCCTATCCCGCCAGCAGAAGCGCCAACGCATGCTGCAGCGGGCGGCTGCCGCCCTTCCCACCTGCAAACAAACCCCCCCTCTCTCCCCCCCCCCGCGTATTTTTACCCCCCTCCCGCTCCCCCCTTGCAGGAAGAGCGTTCGCTCCGCCTATCCCGCCAGCAGAAGCGCCAACGAATGCTGCAGCGGGCGGCTGCCGCCCTTCCCACCTGCAAACAAACCCCCCACTCTCCCCTCCCCCCCGCGCATTTTTACCCCCCTCTCGCTCCCCATTCTCCTTCCCTTAACCATTCCCGCCCTATAGGAGGAGCGTTCGCTCCGCCTATCCCGCCAGCAGAAGCGCCAACGCATGCTGCAGCGGGCGGCGGCCGCCCTTCCCCAGCTGGCGCAGCGCGTGTCGGAAACGCCTCGCTTCCGATTGGACGACTTTCTGGCGGCGCTTGACAGCCTGGCAGCGCTTCGAGGGAAGCTGAGAGCGGCTCTGGAGGCGCAGCAGAGGGAGGAGGAGGACGAGGAGGCGGAGAGGAGGGAAGAGGAGAGGAGGAGGGGGGATAGCGGGGAGGAGAGGAGGGATGGGGAAGAGATGAGGGGTGAGGGTGGAATGGTAGATGGAGAGGGTGGAGGAGTGGGGGAAGGAAGCGGGAAGGGAGGAGGTGGAGATTTTGGGGTAGAAGATGGGGAGGGTGAGAGTGGTCGCAGGGAGGAGGGGGAGGAGAAGGAGGAGGGGGAACAAGAAGTACAAGCAGCTGGTATGAATGAGGTGTCGAGAGGAGGTGAAGGCAATACACGAGTGGATTCAGGTGGTGATGGTGTGGAGGGAGAGGAGGGAGAGGATGGAGAGGAGGGAGAGGAGGGAGAGGATGGAGAGGATGGAGAGGAGGGAGAGGAGGGAGAGGAGGAAGAGGAGGAAGTGGAAGGTGAAGAGCTGGGCAAAGGAGGGATACGGAAAAGGCTACATACGGGCAGTGAAGGAGGAGAAGGGGAGGACAGCGAGGAGGAAACAGAAGAGAGAGATTCTGCGGCAGATAAGATAATGTCCCCTGCTCCTGCTACTGTGTCCCCTGCTGCTGATATCTCTCCTGCTGCTGCTCTTCCCGTGCTACAATGGGATGTACTTATAAGCGTGGAGGCAGTTATCGAGGATGCCCTGATGCTGCTGGAAGAGGAGTTTGAAGCGACTCTCTCCAAGCACGGGTGGGTTTCTTCTTGTCCTATCTGGCTCTAAGCTGGGATGCCATCTGCGTGCGTTCTAAGTTGGCTCCCAAACCACACCACCAGGATGCCCTGATGTTGCTGGAAGAGGAGTTTGAAGCGACTCTCTCCAAGCACGGGTGTGCTGAGGTGTGTTGGGTCTTCGTCGGTGTGTTCTGAGCTGCCCCAAACCACACCACCAGGATGCGCTGATGCTGGTGGAAGAGGAGCTTGAAGCGACTCTTTCCAAGCACGGGTGGGTTCTTATTTATCCTATCTGCCTTCTAGGTGTGTATCTGAATCGACTCAAACCACACCAGGATGCGTTGACGTTTCTGGAAAAGGAGATTGAAGCGACTCTGTCCAAATACGGGTGGGTCTTTTGATCTAACTTCTATCCTCCGAATCAGAGCATTCCATGTATGCGCCTTCCCCCACCCCATTTCCCCCTTCCAACAACCCTGCCCCCTCCCCCCTCCCCCTTCCCCCTCATTCTCTCTGCAGCAAACCTCTGGACCTTCCAACGCTCAAATCCGCCCTGTACACTCAGAATTTCGCAGCTGGTGCTGCTAGTGCAGCTGCTGGTGGTGCTGGTGCAGGGGCAGCAGGGGGAGCAGGGGGAGCGCCCTCGCTTTGCGCACGTAGAGCACAGGCATCACCCCCATCACCACCCGTTTCACCTGCACTCTCAGACTTCTTCCTCCTCTCTCACACCCCCAAACATCTTCCTTTCCTATCCGTCCCCCTCTCCTCCCTCTTCCCCTTTCAGCAAACCTCTGGACCTCCCAACGCTCAAATCCGCCCTCCACGCCCTGAATTTCGCCACTGCTGCTGCTGCGGGTGCTGCTAGTGAAGCTGCTGGTGGTGCTGGTGCAGGGGCAGCAGGGGGAGCGCCCTCTCTCCGTGCCCGTAGAGCAACAGGCGTCACCCCCATCACCACCCGTTTCACCCGCACCTCTTCTGATTTCTCCCTCTCTGCTTTCCTTCCCCCCGTTTCGCCCCCCTTCCCCGTGCAGTGCAGCAAGCCTCTAGATCTCGCAACACTAAAGTCCGCCCTTCATGCCCAGAATTTCGCCACTGCAGCTGCAGCTGGTGCTGCTGGTACAGGGGCAGCAGGGGGAGCGCCCTCTCTCCGTGCTCGTAGAGCCACGGGCATTGCCCCCATCACCACCCGTTTCACTCGCACCTCCTCCGACTTCTCCCTTGCTGCTCTCACACCCCCACCCAAACCTCTCCCTCTCCTTTCCTTCCCCACTCTTCCCCTCCCTTCTCCCTCTTTCCCTCTCTTCCCCGTGCAGCAAGCCACTGGACCTTCCAACACTAAAGTCCGCCCTTCATGCCCAAAATTTCGCCACTGCAGCTGCTGTGGGTGCTGCCAGCGCTGGTGCAGGGGCAGCAGGGGGAGCGCCCTCGCTTCGGGCCCGTAGAGCGACAGGCGTCACCCCCATCACCACCCGTTTCACTCGCACCTCCTCTGACTTCTCCCTTGCTGCTGCCGCATCTGCTAGAGGGAACATCAGCACTACCCCCACCAACCAGAGTAATTCGACCAAGTACCCTGAACACGCCCTTGTTAGCCCGCTTGCTCACCGCGGCTTACCTTCTGCCTCTGCTGCTGCTGGCTTTGCTGCTGGTGCTGCTGGCTTTGCTGCTGGTGCTGGTGCTGGTGTTCCTCGTAGCCCTGTTGGCCTGACTACCGGCCCACGGTCCCCTGGGCTGCGCACGTCGGGACAGAACTTGCCGCCCTGTTCACCATCATCCCGTCGTCTTTTTGCCGCCCATCATCCTCACCACCATCATCATCATTCTCAGCAGCAGCTGGATTGGCAACAGCAGCAGCAGCAGCAGCAGCAGCACCAACACCAACACCATCAGCAGCACCATCAGCAATATCATCAACACCTGCAGCACCAGCAGCACCAGCAGCAGCACCAGCAGCAGCAGCACGGGCATAGGCCTGATCAGGGCAGGTTATGGAAATCGTCCTCTAGTTTCCTGTTTGATGATCCCATGATGATCGAGTTCAATGCGTCTCTTGCTGATGCTGCTGCTGCCGTTGCCGGCACTGCTCCTGCTCCTGCCGCCGCTGCTGCTGCTGATGGTGCTGCTGCTTCTGCTGCTGCGGTTGCTGATGGCAGTGCTAGTGCCGGCGGCGGCGTTGCTGCTACAGATGGAACACATGGCACTCCAATCATTAGCCCCACAGGCGTCTACTCCAACAACAGCAACAGCACCTACACTAACAGTAACCCGAGCCTCAAGACCAGGTCCGGTGGTAACCGCATTCTCATCCCCGTAAGCGTAACCGGCAGCAGCACAGGCAGCGAACCTCCCACTGAAAGCCCTACGGCCCAGCAACCGCCTCTTCTCTCCCCTCCTTGTTCTGACGCCTCTCCTCCCTCTAACCTCATCAAGACTCTCAGCAGCAGCAGCAGCAGCGCCAGCAGCACGGGTTTCTTGTCCCAGGACCAATCGGGGCACTTGAGTGCTGCTGCTGCTGCTGCCGCTGCCGCTGCTGTTGGTGGTGGTGCGTCTGGTGGTCTCTGGCCTATGCATTCCGGACCCCTTCCCTCCACAGCGGCTTCTAACTCACCCTACGCATCCCCATACACTTCCGGTTACATTCCCCATAACGCATATGCTTATAACGCGGTTGGTTCTTCTTCCTTCTCTGCCTCTCCCTCCTCCTCGTCTGCCTCCCCCTATGCGCGCCCCACTCCCCCCCGCATCACCATCCCTATCCATCCGGACGAGGACGACGCCGAGTCTGACGCCAACGACCTCCCGAACCTGACTCCAGGTTCGGCAGCCAGGTCCGGGGGCGCCAAGCCTGTGAATCATCCGGGGCAGGAGGCTCGGTCGTCTACGGGTCAGGAGGATAAGAGGAAAAGCAGACAGCCTATCAGGGCTATTAGCAACATCGTTTACGGCAGCAGCAGCAACAACAGCAGCAGCAGCAGCAGCAGCAGCACCACCACCACCACCACCATAAGCAACAGCATAAGTAACTCCAATACCCCAAGGTCTGCTGCTGAAAGCAATTCTTCCGTAGCTGTAGGACCTCAGTCTCTGCCCTCTTCTCTCCATCCTTCCCCCGCCCTATCTCCATCCCCTACCGCTGCCGCCTCTGCTGCCGCTGCTGCTGGTGCTGCTAATGCCCCCTCTGATGCTGCTGGTGTTGGTGCTGTCAACACTGCTGCCGCTGCCGCCATTACCCCACCCGCTGCTACTACTCAGCCTCGACTGGTTGCTTTCTCATCTCCCATGCTCGAAGCAGGGAGGGAAGCAGGGGGGGCAGGAGGGGGAGCAGGAGGGGCAGCAGGAGGGGCAGCAGGAGGGGGGGTGGGGGGAGTGGATTGGCGGGTTGCGTTTAGCGAGTGGGGGGAGTGGTTACCAGTGGCAGAGATTGGCTGGTTACGCAAGATGGCCACACGGATCGTTGCGATTGGTGGGCTCACTCGCTGCTGTGCTAGATATTGGTGAGTGTGTTGTGTGCGTGCGTGTGTATTTGCTTGTATGCAAGCATGTGTGAGTGGGGGGAGTGGTTACCAGTGGCGGAGATTGGCTGGTTACGCAAAATGGCCATGCGGATTGTTGCCATTGGTGGGCTTACTCGCTGCTGTGCAAGATACTGGTGAGTGAGTGAGTGAGTGAGTGAGTGTGTGAGTGAGTTAGTGAGTGAGTGAGTGTGTGGAGTGAGTTTGTGCATGCACACATGTGTGAGAGTGTGTGCACGTGCACGCATGGGTCGGTGGGTGCGTGCATGCATGCGTGCGAGCGAGTGTGTGTGTGTGTGTGTGTGTGTGTGTGTGTGTGTGTGTGTGTGTGTGTGTGTGTGTGTGTGTGTGTGCGTGCCGTGTGCATGTGCCTCTCCCTAAATCTTCCACTTATGAATACATCCTGCTTATATATGTTGGTCGCTTCGAAACTCTCATGAATGAGCCACTTCGATCACTGCGAGGTGACTTTTGAGTCGACTCAAAAGTCACCTCAATGAGGCACTTCGATCATTGCATTGCACACTCATCGCCCACGCCACGCGCTCTCCTGATGCTGCAGGGTGTTTTTGAGAATTCTCAAAAACACCCCGCTTCGAAACTCTCATGAATGAGCCACTTCGATCGTTGCATTGCACACTCATCACCCACGTCACGCGCTCTCCTCCCATGCTTCTGCCCGCCCTCCCATCCGCCTTGCGTCCTTCCTGTCTTCCGTCTTCCGCAGCGCCGCCCGTGGCCCGAGCATAGCGAGTGGCACGGCTTGTCTTGACCTGAAGGAGCGCAGCGTTGCTGAGCTGGAGGCCATGCCGTGGAGCCAGCTGGAGCCCACCATCAAGACGTGGCTGAGAGACGCCAACATACTGGTAGGTTGTGTGTGAATGATGAATGTGTACTTGTGTGTATGTGTGTGTATGTGTGTGTATGTGTGTGTATGTGTGTGTATGTGTGTGTATGTGTGTGTATGCCTGGGGACTGTGACAGAGGCCATGCCGTGGAGCCAGCTGGAGCCCACCATCAAGACGTGGCTGAGAGACGCCAACATACTGGTATGTCTGTGAATGGGTGGATGGTTGGGTGAATGATGACCGTCCCTGTGCATGTGTGTGTGTGGGTTTGCCACTCACTGTGAGGAACCCACCATCAAGACATGGCTGAGAGATGCCAACATACTGGTTAGTCATGCCCATACCCACCACATGCATACCGGTAACTGGTGTGTTCGTGGTGGGTGGTGTGTGTGTGCCCCTGTATCACTGTGAGCTGGAGGCCGTGCCGTGGAGCCAGCTGGAGCCCACCAGCAAGACATGGCTGAGGGATGCCAACATACTGGTATGCAAGGGGTGAAAGGGGCGTGTGTCCGTGTGCTGCATGTGTGTGGAGCGGGTGGGTGTGGCACTCAGGGGAGTGGATGGGTAGGTCACTGAGTATAGCGGTGTTCGTATGGTGTGTGTTGCTGTGTTCCTCCTTCACTTCGGATTCGAGTGCTACTGGAGGGAAAGCGCCTCCTCTGCGAGGTGTTTTTGAGAATTCTCAGAAACGCCTTCTCTGCGAGGCAGTCCTAGAGGACGCCCCGGAGCTCAATCTTTACGCACCCCTTCCCCCCACCTTACCCCCGTCTCCCTCTCTTTACCCGTTCCCTCGTTTCCCCCTCAACATACCAGATCCGTGTGCTACTGGAGGGAGAGCGCCTCCTCTGCGAGGCAGCCCTAGAGGACGCCCCAGAGCTCAGTCTCTAACCCACGCCTATCCTCCCCCTCCTCTCTCCCTGTCTCCACCCCTCTTCTCCCCACTTCCCCCTCTCAACGTTTCAGATCCGTGTGCTACTGGAGGGAGAGCGTCTCCTCTGTGAGGCAGTCTTAGAGGACGCACTGGAGGCAGTCTTAGAGGACGCACTGGAGGCAGTCTTAGAGGACGCACTGGAGGCAGTCTTAGAGGACGCACTGGAGGCAGTCCTAGAGGACGCACTGGAGGCAGTCCTAGAGGACGCACTGGAGGCAGTCCTAGAGGACGCACTGGAGGCAGTCCTAGAGGACGCACTGGAGGCAGTCCTAGAGGACGCACTGGAGGCAGTCCTAGAGGACGCACTGGAGGCAGTCCTAGAGGACGCACTGGAGGCAGTCCTAGAGGACGCACTGGAGGCAGTCTGAAGCTCGCCCCTCCCCCCCCCCACCTTTTTCCCAGTGCTACTGGAGGGAGAGAGAGGTCCTAGAGGACGCCCCAGGGCTCAGTCTTTTGACCTACCCCTTTCCCCCTCCCTCCCCCCATCTCGTTTCCCCTAACCCCCGGTCTTCTCTTCCTTTTAACCCCCCTTCCTTCACCTCAGATCCGTGTGCTACTGGAGGGAGAGCGTCTCCTTTGTGAGGCAGTCTTAGAGGACGCCCCAGAGCTCGATGCGGGCGGCGTCTATCGGCAGCTTCTGTCGGCGTCGCTGTGCGTGGAGGGCTCGGTCGGCAAGCTGGCCGGCACGGCTCGTTCCATTGCCGGGCTGACGCGGTCCCCTGAGAAAGTCTTTAGCTTCATGGAGATGTTCCGAGCGGCGACAGGGCTGAGGGAGCAGGTGAGTGTGATGGTAGGGAAGGGAAGCAGGTGAGGTGTGGCGGGGGAGCAGAAAGGATAGAACTGGTGAATATCGTTAATTGATTCAAGTGAAGGCAGGGCCCTCGAGGTCCCCTGAGAAAGTCTTTAGCTTCATGGAAATGTTCCGAGCGGCAACTGGATTGAGGGAGCAGGTGAGGGAAGGAGAGGGAAGCAGGTGGCATGTAACAGTGTACGTGTGGGCGAGGGACAGGCTGCACGGCTCTCCCAGTGACCCGGTTGGTCCCCTGAAGAAGTCTTTAGCTTCATGGAGATGTTCCGGGCGGCAACTGGATTGAGGGAGCAGGTGAGTATTTATGTGGGGACTGGGGTGGAATGATCAGGACTCAGGACAGGGCTAGTGGAGGGAGCTCAACTGCGGACCGGGGTTGCTCGTTCCATTGCGGGGCTGACTGATCTGGTCCCCCGAGAAAGTCTATAGCTTCATGGGGATGTTCCGGGCGGCAACTGGATTGAGGGAGCAGGTGAGGGGTGCAGGGGAGGGAGGTTATGAAGGACTGATGAAAAGAGACAATTCAAGTCAAGTCAAGTCAGGTCAGTTTCTTGCTGTCCTTGAAGGACTGACGCAGGTCCCCTGAGAAGGTGTTGAGCTTCTTTCATGGAGATGTTCCGAGCTGCCACAGGGCTGAGGGAGCAGGTGAGGTGAAGGGAGCATGTGGTGTGTGGGAGCAAGAGCGGTTAGGGAGCAGGTGAGGTTAGGGAGGGAAGGGAGCATTGGCGGAGGCCCTTGCTGCTGCCCTCATGACCTCTGCGGTGTTTGCTCGTGGCCTCGGGGGATTTCACAATCGACCTCAATATCTCCTCCCATCCACTCTCTTCCCCCTTCTCCAGGTGCAATCCGTGCTCATAGCAGCGGCAGACTTAGACGATTTTTGAGGCGCCTCAAAAACTCCTCCCATCCACTGTCTTCCCCCCTTTCCAGGTGCAATCCGTGCTGATAGCAGCGGCAGGGGCGGGAGGAGGTTCTCTGTGGCCGCATTGGCAGGCCCTCCCTGCCCTCCTCGCCTGTGCCGTATTTGTTCGAGTATACCCACAAACTTGATACTTCTTCTCTCCCCTCTCATTCCTCCCGTTTCCAGGTGCAATCCGTGCTGATAGCAGCAGCGGGGGTGGGAGGGGGTTCCCTATGGCCGCAGTGGCAAGCCCTCCCAGCCCTCCCAGCCCTCCCAGCCCTCCTAGCATGTGCCGTGCTCGGTTGAGAATACATCAACTTGACTCCTCTTCTCTACCCCACCTTCCCCTCCCTTTCAGGTGCAATCCGTGGTGATAGCAGCAGCGGGGGTGGGAGGAGGCTCTCTGTGGCCGCAGTGGCAAGCCCTCCCTGCCCTCCCTGCCCTCCTGATACACACGTTGCTTGTTTGAGAATACACACGACCTCAATCCCTCGTTTCCCCCCCACATTCCTCCCGTTTCCAGGTGCAATCCGTGCTGATAGCAGCAGCAGGGGTGGGAGGGGGTTCTTTATGGCCACAGTGGCAAGCCCTCCCAGCGCTTCTAGCATGTGCCGTGTTCGAGACAATAGACGAGCTCAACAGCACACTGAGACACGTGGATGGACTGACTCCGGCGGCTATGCCCTCGCCTGTCGCTCCTAAGAAGAAGCTTCTAAGCAGGTGCGTGTATACATTCTGATTAGTTTGTTTGTGTGGATCTCCTCGCATGCGCCATGTTTGGGACGATGGACGAGCTCAGCAGGCGGGGTGGGCAGCAGGCCCTCCGGCCCTCCTCGCCTGTGCGGTGTTTGGGACGATAGACGAGCTCAGAAGCACGCTGAGGGATGTGCATGGGTTCACCCCAGCTGCCATGCCCTCTCCCCGGCCGCCTTGCCCTTTCCCATCACTCCCAAGAAGAAGCTTCTCAGCAAGTTTGTCCAAAGCCGTCTAAGCAGGTTTGTGTGGCCCTCCTCGCCTGTGCGGTGTTTGGGACGATAGACGAGCTCAGCAGCACGCTGAGGGATGTGCATGGGCTCACCCCAGCTGCCATGCCCTCTCCCCGGCCGCCTCACCCCAGCTGCCATGCCCTCTCCCCGGCCGCCTCACCCCAGCTGCCATGCCCTCTCCCCGGCCGCCTCACCCCAGCTGCCATGCCCTCTCCCCGGCCGCCTCACCCCAGCTGCCATGCCCTCTCCCCAGCCGCCTCACCCCAGCTGCCATGCCCTCTCCCCGGCCGCCTCACCCCAGCTGCCATGCCCTCTCCCCAGCCGCCTCACCCCAGCTGCCATGCCCTCTCCCCGGCCGCCTCACCCCAGCTGCCATGCCCTCTCCCCAGCCGCCTCACCCCAGCTGCCATGCCCTCTCCCCAGCCGCCTCACCCCAGCTGCCATGCCCTCTCCCCGGCCGCCTCACCCCAGCTGCCACGCCCTCTCCCCGGCCGCCTCACCCCAGCTGCCATGCCCTCTCCCCGGCCGCCTTGCCCCAGCTGCCACGGATCATACACAAGCCCATGCACACCCCTCAGTGTGCTGCTTAGCACGGAGAAGAGGACTCTATCTGTGCTCACCTAGACACCTCACTCTGCCTCCTCCTCGCCACCTCTGTTTCACATCCATCCTCACTCACCCTCCACTCAACACTCCCCTTTGCTCGCAGGATAATTTCCTGGAAGGCGCAGGAGGTGAAGAGCCAGAGCGGGGAGGACGTGGACGTGTCGGTACACGCGGTTACCAGCTACGTGGTCAACTACATAGGGCAGCTGTTGGACAGGTAGGTATATACCCCGTACGGTACTGGCAATTGCAGGTAGATCATGAGGCGTGGACGTGTCGGTACACGCGGTTACCAGCTACGTGGTCAACTACATAGGGCAGCTGTTGGACAGGTAGGTATATACCCCGTACGGTACTGGCAATTGCAGGTAGATCATGAGGCGTGGACGTGTCGGTACACGCGGTTACCAGCTACGTGGTCAACTACATAGGGCAGCTGTTGGACAGGTAGGTATATACCCTGTACGGTACTGGCAATTGCAGGTAGATCATGAGGCGTGGACGTGTCGGTGCATGCGGTTACCAGCTACGTGGTCAACCACACAGGGCAACTATTGGACGGGTATGGGCTGATATAGCGGCTGGTTACCATTACCAGCAGTTACCAGCTGGATCATGTGATGGTAACTGCCGCACATGGGTGTGGACGTGTCAGTCCTCACAATTACCAGCTACGTCGTCAACTACATGGAGCAGCTATTGGATAGGTATGTCTTATGTACTAAAGTAATCACCTGTTGGAGCATGTCGCAAACGCAAACGAGTTACCAGCTACGTTGTCAATCGTATGGGCCAGATCACTATACTCTTGGAATAGGTATGTGCTGATAGCGGTTACCAGCTGTGCTTTCATCGTAGCGCACAACTGCTCGACAGGTACGTATCGGCTGATAGCAGAGCAGTACCAGCTGTTATTGGCCAGAGCATGGGCGCACACATGTCGTCGGTGCATGCGGTTACCAGCTACGTGGTCAACTACATAGGGCAACTGCTAGACAACTAGGCAGGGCAAATGGTGAGCGGGTGTGGATTGGTGGTTGTCTGAGGGAAGTTTGACTTGAATGTGCCGGTGCATGCGGTTACCAGCGGTTACCAGTGGTTACCAGCCATGTTGTCAATACATAAGCAACTGCTGACATGTACGCCTATCAGAAGTAACGATTGGATATGTGTCAGTCAGCAGAGGATACTCACCTCACCCCTCCCCCTCGATATCGCCTCCCTTCCCCATCCTTCCCATTACCGTCCCCCAGAACCTCTCGAGCCAACGACTGCGCTGTGCTGGAGGAGATTTACCGGAGCCACTGAGAGAACGCACTTTCATCCCTCTCCCACCCCGCCCGCGCTCATCCCCTTCCCCCCAGAACCTCTCGAGCCAACGACTGCGCTGTGCTGGAGGAGATCTACCGGAGCCACGGGGCTGACCATTTGAAAGAGTCCAGCAGCAGGCAGCAACTGCTCGCCCCCTTTTCCCTTGTGTCCCTCTCACCACCCTCAGAACTTCCCGTGCCAACTACTGTGCTGTGCTGGAGGAGATTTACCAGAGCCACGGAGCCGACCATTTGAAAGAGCCCAGCAGCAGCAGCAACTGCTGTCCCCCTTTTCCCTTCTGTCCCTCTCACCTCCCTTGCAGGGCCTCTCGAGCCAACTACTGCGCTGTGTTGGAAGAGATTTACCAGTGCCACGGGGCCGACCATTTGAAAGAGCCCAGCACCAGGCATCAACTGCTCGCCCCCTTTCCTTATCTGTCCCTCTAACCACCCTCAGAACTTCCCGTGCCAACTACTGTGCTGTGCTGGAGGAGATTTACCAGAGCCACGGAGGGAACACATTTCAATCTCCCCTCATTCCCCCGCTCTTCTTCCACCCATTCCTCTCCATACTTCTTATTCCGTCCCCCAGAACCTCTCGCGCCAACTACTGTGCTGTGTTGGAAGAGATTTACCAGAGCCACGGGGCCGACCATTTGAAAGAGCCCAGCAGTAATAGCAGCAGCAGCAGCCAGCACCCCGGCCATGCGCCACAGACGCCCGTGCAGGGAGCTGCAGGGACGCCCAAGGAAGCGGCACCTCTCCAATACGCTGCTCCTGCTGCTGCTGCTGCTGCTGCTGTTGCCACTCCAGATGTCCCGTCCAACTTTCCTACTGCCCTAGAGTCCGCTCCTGCTGCCGCTGCCCCTGCTGCTGCCACTGCTGCTGCTGCTGCCGCTGCTGCTGGAACCCCCAAGGAAAAGGCTCGGGATAGCCAGAATGCTCTTGGCGGCGGTGGCGGCAGCAGCGGTGGTGGTAGTACTAGTGGTGGGAGGAAGGGCAGGGGGGTGGGTGGGCGGCAGAGGAAGAGGCAGCTGGGGGCGGACATGGAGGCACTGTTGGATGCGCTCTATTTCAACATGGAGGCACGCGGGAGGACTATCGCAGATGGCCCTTTGTCTGCACTGTTTGTTCTCAACAACGCCAACTACATCGCTTCTTCCATGTGAGTTGCAGCTCTTGTGATTGGGTGTGCTGAGCGGTACAGTGCGGTACAGAGGCGGAGGAAAAGGCCCATAATGAGTGATACCGTACGGCAGGGAGGCAGAGGAAGCGGCAACTGGGGAACATTGAGGCACTGCTGAATGCGCTCTGTTTTAATATGAGAACGTCTGAATGCCTGTCAATCCATCCTGCCCTTTCCCCACCCCCTGCCCTCCTCTTTCTCTCCTCCTCTCCTCGTTTCTGCCTCCTAATCCCTGAGAATCTCGAATTGCGAGTCGCTTCTAAGCCAACCTCCCTCCTCCCTCTCCCCACCTGTCCCCGTTTTTCTGCCAGCTCCTCTTGTCGAATGTGAGACAGATTCACCAGTTGGACCGCAGTGGAATAACAGCAGGCGTGTTATCGATCTTAAACCGCGAGTGTTTTCTAAGCTATTCTCCCTCCCTCCTCTCCAAACCTTTGTCTTGCCAGCTCCTCGAGTCGAATGCGCGACGCCACCCGCCACTCCGACCGAAGGAGTGCAGCACGCGTCTAAGAGCGTCTCTAAACGCCTGTCCACCACCTCTTTCTCCACTCCGCTCCCCTTGTCCCTCCCAGCTCCTCCGGTCGAATGCGGGACGCCATTCGCCACTCAGACCGCCTGGCAGACTACGAGTCCGCCTTTGAGAGAGCAGCACTGTGCAAGGTATGTAGGGGAGTGTGCTGCTTTGAGAAGGCAGGTCTGCGATTGTTCTCCCCCCCTCCGCCACTCAAACCGCCTGGCAGACTACGAGTCCGCCTTTGAGAGAGCAGCGCTGTGCAAGGTATGTAGGGGAGTGTGCTGCTTTGAGAAGGCAGGTCTGCGATTGTTCTCCCCCCCTCCGCCACTCAGACCGCCTGGTAGACTACGAGTCCGCCTTTGAGAGAGCAGCGCTGTGCAAGGTATGTAGGGGAGTGTGCTGCTTTGAGAAGGCAGGTCTGCGATTGTTCTCCCCCCCTCCGCCACTCAGACCGCCTGGCAGAATACGAGTCCGCCTTTGAGAGAGCCGCCCTGTGTAAGGTATGTAGGGAGGGGGGGAGTGTGGTCTTGGGGGGGACAGGCCTGCGCTCCCATGTGATCGTGCACCCTCTCCCATCCCATCCGCCACTCCGACCGCCTGGCAGACTACTATGCAATGTATGATGCGGAAGTCATCATGCCTTTGCTTTTTATGTGCCCTCACCTCATGATCTCGCCCCTGCCTTGCTATCATGTGCCCTCTTTCCATCCCATCTGCCTCTCCTACTCCCTGGCAGACTACGAGTCGGCCTTTGAGAGAACAGCACTTCGCAAGGCATGACCAGCAACTCACCGCTCTGTTGTTCTCGTGCACCCTAGCCCACCACACCCCACCGCACTCTATCCCATCGCATCCCAACCCCATCCCATCAGCTGCTGGCATGCTTGGAGCCATTGGAAGTTAGTGCCAAGATGAATGAACTTCCTACTTCCAACCCATTGAAACCCATCCCACCCCACCCGACCCCATCTCACTCCACCCCACCCCATCCCACCCCTTCAGCTGCTGGCGTGCTTGGAGCCACTGTGAGTGAGCGCCAAGATGAGTTGACATCCCCCCACCCCACCCCAACCCCACTTCACCCCACTCCACCCCACTCTACCCAACCCCATCCCATCAGCTGCTGGCGTGCTTGGAGCCATTGGAAGTGAGTGCCAAGATGAGTGGGGACGGCGTGAAGCAGCGGTGAGTGCACTAATGGTAGTGCCGAGGGCATGATAGTGGGTGCACTGAGGGCAGAACGGTCAGATGCACTCACCCCACACCACGTCTCCCCATCAGCTGCTGCCATGCTTGGAGCCATTGGAAGTGAGCGCCAAGATGAGTGCCGACGGCGTCAAGCAGCGGTGAGTGCAGTGAGGGTGGTGCTGAGGGCATGACAGTTGGTGCACTGATCTGAGGGCACAACGGCGGGTGCACTCACTTGATGCCTGAGTTGATGCCTGAGTTGCTTTGAAGTCAAGATGGGTGTTTGATGGCACAACACAATGGGTGTTGCAGTCAAATTTGGCTGTATGCATGCAAGAATGTCATTGTCTCCCCATCCACCTCGCTCATCCATCCTCTCGCCCATCTTTCCGAATCCCCATCCACCTTCCGGCTCCCCAAACCCCGGGGTTTGAAGCGGTTCAATGCGGTGTTTGATGAGGAGGTGGCACTGGAGCAGCGGCTGCGGCTCGAACTGTTATGCTTGCATGCCCCTATCGATGCCTCGCTTCATAACCACATATACGCATGCTCCACCATCCCGTGCAGTTTGAAGCGGTTCAATGCGGTGTTTGAGGAGGTGGCACTGGAGCAGCGGCGGTGGCTCGTGCTCAGCGACAGCTGTCGCAAGGCCATGCGCGTGCGGTTCGCCAAGGTCATCAAGGGATCCTATATGGACTTCCTCACTCCCCACAGGTGAGTGTGTGACGGCTGTTCTGTTACCTTCCAAGTCAGGAAATGATTATTGTGCTTCTCTAAAAATCATATAATGATAAATGTTGCTTTTGTATCTCTGTGGATGTGTGTGGACTAAACTGTTGTTTTTCAGGGAAATAATCTCGGATATCCCAACGTACCATTGGTCCCCCGATGGAGTGGAGAGAATCATTTTGAAGAGTTTCTTCCTCGGTCGGAGCCTCCCTTGCGTGATGTCGGCTTGACTCAACGCTTAACACTTTTCAAGACACTACCATCTCTGTTTGACAACCTGAACAAGACCTTTAGGGTTAACAGCTTCCTCTGAATTGGGTTTGTGTTACATTTGTGTAGCAAATGTGTATTGAATTTGCCTTAGGAATCTTGTAAGTTCTGCTAATATCAACTGTAACTAACTGTAAGGAAAATCCCTTTTCCTTACTTCGCATCCCTGCTCAACGCGTATATCACTGTAGCACCTCAGTCAGCACCGTTACCACTCGCGATCATCGCATCGACAATCATCCTGCTATTTTTCGCACATCGCATCCCGACCTCACGGCTCGGCTGGTAACCCGCGCTCCGGGCCTACGCCTCGACACTTTCCCAACCTCAGTCCCAGGCTCGTCGCGCGACTATCACAGACCATTACCGTTACCACTGTAGTTTCGCTATATATTCTTCGCTCACGCCCTCGCTCATTGTATTCTTGCTTCGATAGTGCAATTCTCGTTCGTTCACTCAATTGCACTCGTAACACTTGGTTATCAGAGCCTACGATCTCAGCTCGGACCGCATCCACACCTTCGCTTCCCCACTATCTCAATTTTTTGGGGGGGGTAGACGTCTCTCAGCGATACAGCACCGCCGCTCGTAGTGCTCTCTCGCAAGCACGCACGGCCACGACCGAGGCTCTCGCTGAGCTTGCCCGACACCCCCGCCATGGCCGATTTCACGCTCGCCACATTAACGCAGGAGCAACTTGATCGTCTCATGCGTCAACTGGAAGATTCAGCGCTCGAAATCGCGACGCTTACGGCGGAACGTGACTCCGCCCGTCAACAGTCCACGGTGAACGTTCCGACGACATCACACACACCAACAAATGTATCGGCACATTCGGATGAACCGATCGTCATCTCGTCCGGCACACCAACACAACACGACAGCATGGGACAACGCTCAGGCACAACCAGTAATGGCGCCGCCCAGCCGATGCCTGGCATGGGAGGAAACAGGATCGCACCAAGCCCGCGGGAGCCCCGAGAAGCCCGTCGGCACGTGGAATTTGCGGCGACAAGTGGCGAACAAGCCATCATGGCACCAATGCCGCTCAAGCCGCAACGCCCGCCCTGCTTCAACCCAAGCCAACGCGGCGGTCCGACGGTTCAATCGTGGGTCTTCACGATGAACGTCTTCTTCGACGCAAATTACGTCGAGTCGGACGCCGCGAAGATCCGGTATGCAGTTTCACTGCTAAGGGGCCCCGCCATGGACTGGTGGCGAGTCATCGTGACGTCGCCACGCGCCTACGAGCCACCGTCGCACGAGGAAGGGCCCACGGGTCCAGCTGTCACCTGGAGTTCGTTCTGTGAGACCGCCCAATACAGCACGTGGGATGCGTGGTGCGCAGGGCTTCGGGCGCGTTTTGAGCCGATCGCGGCTTCAATTTCGGCGCGTCAGAGATTGCGCACTTGGCACCAGCTCGGGTCAGTTCAAGATTATACAAGCGGTTTTCTCGCACTTTGCGAGCAGGTCGGCTACATGCACGAAGCGGAGCGGGTGGACCGTTATGTCGGAGGGCTCAAGCCGAATATCTCGCACGAAATAATGCTGCGCGGACTCTCTAATTTTAACGAGATTCTCGCGCTCGCCGAGAAGATCGACATTCTACGCCGACCGAGACCGGGGTCCTATTACGGACATCGCCCTCGGGGACCGACCGAGCACGCCACTGTACACGCCGTTGCAACAAATGCAGCTGCCGCACCGTTTAAAGGGCCCTGCTTTGCTTGCAACAGGCCGGGCCATCGCAAGAGCGAATGCCCAGAGGAGCTGAGGCGCCGAGGAGCAGAGCAGGGGAGGGAGTCTCAGAGGCAGGGAAACGCCAGCAGTCAGTAGAAGTTGGGCCAACTACTGACGAGACTGCCTGCTCGCCCAACCACACCGACCCTCACCGAGTCACAGTACCGATTCACGCCATCGATCGAGCTCGGATAAATAAGGAGGGTACAGCGACGGATTGCCCGGTACTGATCCACGGGAAAATACATGGAGCAGCAGTGAAGATTTTTATTGACGGGGGAGCAAGTCACAGCTTAGTTAATACCGCAACCGCACGGAAATTACAATTAACACTTAACCGATGCTTACCTGAGATAGATGCATGCTTAGTCGACGAAACGCCACTAGCCATACGGGAAAAGGTGGAGCGAGTAAAAGTTCGCTGCGGAGGAAACTTCGGGTTTACACAGGAAATGCTCGCAACGACACTGGATGGGCACGACATTTTACTGGGACGTGATTGGCTACGACGGTATAACCCGCGAATTGACTGGACGACGGGTAGCTGCACAGTGCGAAATAGTGGTAACTGGGTCGTCCTACCTCGCTGGCAGCCACCCGAGTCTTCGACGGTCCAGGTCAACGCCATCACGATGAAACGGGCTGTCGCTGCTGGAGCTGACGTGTACGCAGTGGATATAGCATTAGTGCAAGAAGAGGAGCTGCCGAGCGATTTTCAGAAACTATTGGCAGCTGTACCACCCGAACTTCAGGCACTACTGAAACGATTCCCGGGTATCTTTCTGGATGACTTACCACAAGGGCTGCCACCTCAGCGCGCGCATGACCATAGGATCGAGTTAGAACCGGGGGCACAGCCAACTGTACAGCGCCAGTTCAGACTGACACAGCCCGAGCTCGACGAACTAAGGAAGCAGTTAGATTATCTGTTAGAGAAGCAATTTATCCGACCGAGCTCGTCACCGTTCGCCGCACCGATACTGTTCACACCGAAAAAAGACGGAGGGTTTCGCATGTGCATCGACTACCGAGCGCTTAACAGTGTAACAGTCAAATCACGGTACCCCATCCCCCGCGCCGACGAACTGATCGACCAGTTACGAACCGCATGGGTATTTTCGAAAATAGACTTACAAGGAGGTTACCATCAGATTCGGGTCGAACCATCGGACTGCGCCAAGACAGCATTTAGAACTAGGTACGGGTCATTCGAGTATACGGTGATGCCTTTCGGGCTGACCAACGCGCCCGCCACATTTCAAATGACCATGAACGAGGCATTTAGGCCACTTTTAGATAAATGCGTGATAGTTTACCTTGGCGACATTCTCGTTTACAGTCGGGACAAGCAGCAGCACTTAGTCGATCTCGAAGCAGTTTTTAAAATTTTAGCGGAACATCGGTTACTCACCAAGGGCTCCAAGTGCGAGTTTTTTCGGGACAGACTAGAATTTTTAGGACACGTTATTTCGGAGGCTGGAGTTGAAATCGACCCTAAGAAGTTGGATACAGTCAACGCGTGGCGTCCCCCGACGAACATCACGGAACTGCAGAGTTTTTTAGGGTTCGTTAATTACGTCCGTCGGTTCGTCCCCGACATGGCACGCTTAACAGCCCCACTCACAGATTTACTGCGTAAGGGTGTCGTTTTTACGTGGGGGGAGAAAGATCATGCTGCCTTCTCTGCCCTGAAAACTGTTCTCTGTTCACCACCCGTCCTACGCATCACTGACCAACATCGCCCCTTCGAGGTTGTTACAGACGCGAGCGACATTGCCATCGGAGCCGTACTGTTACAGGACTTCGGCAACGGCCTCCAACCCATCGCCTACGAATCACGCAAACTACATCCCCCTGAGCGAAATTACCCGATACACGACCGCGAAATGCTCGCGATCGTGCATGCATTCAAAGTGTGGCGCTGCTACTTGACCGGCGCATACGTAACAGTACGGACAGACCATCGATCCCTACAGTACCTCCGTGCACAGCCCCACCTCAACCCACGACAGATTCGGTGGCTCGACTTCCTCGAGTCGAACTTCCATTATACGGTCACCTATAAAAAAGGAGCCTCCAATATCGCCGACGCACTGACCCGCCCCACTGCCCAGATCCATGCGATACTACTCGCCCAGACCAGTCCGCTACTGACAGGACTAATTACCCACGGATATCAAACAGACCCATTCTTCACAGGAGGAAACTCGCAGCAATTCGCAGCAGCCAAGGGAGTCTATTACGTAAAAGCTGGAACCGACCGCATCTGGGTACCAGGGTACACACTACTACGGGAATTACTGTTACAGGAGGCACACGACGGAGTTACCTCGGGACATTTCGGAGTAGAGAAAACACGGCAGCAGCTGCAGCGGTACTATTAATGGCCTGAAATGTTGACCGACGTGCAACGACACGTGGCATCGTGTCCCACTTGCCAGCTCATGAAGTCAACCAGAAAGCGGCCGGCGGGACAATTACAACCAATCCCACCTCCAGAGCGTGCTTGGCAACAAGTGACGATGGACTTCGTCACGGGGTTACCAGCCGGGGCGAGTGGGAATGACGCGATCCTGGTCGTCGTCGATCGACTGACGAAAATGGCACACTTCGCAGCCTGCAAGAAAACAATCACAGCTGAGGAAACAGCCCGACTCTTCATCACCACCGTCGTTCGACTGCACGGGATACCAGCATCGATCATCAGCGACTGAGACACGAAGTTTACCAGCAATTTCTGGCGGAACCTGTGGCAGCAGTTCGGCACGCGACTACAATTCAGTTCATCGTATCACCCCGAAACCGACGGACAGACAGAACGGACAAACCAGACCATGGAGCAGCTCATTAGGGCCACGTGCGACGACCCAAACACGTGGGAGCAGCAGTTGCCACTCATCGAATTCGCATACAACAACGCGCCATCTGCCACGACCCAACAGTCGCCGTTTTACCTGAATTACGGACAAAACCCCACAGTACCCATGACCCCAAATCCCGACAACCCCGTTCCACGTGCGCAACAATTTGCCGAGATTTTGCAAGCAGCACTGACCAGGGCAGCAGAAGCAATAAAAAAATCGAACATCATCGCTAAACGCAACGCCGACCGCCACCGCAGACCTGTCACTTATCAGCCCGACGACCTCGTTTTACTCGACACTCAAAACCTCCGCCTGCCCATCACTCCAAAACTTCGCCCCCGATACTGTGGGTCATTTCGAATTAGCCACATGATCACACCTGTCACCGCGCACCTCCTCCTCCCTGCTGATTGGTACGTCAGCCCCTCGCTCCACGTCAGCTTGCTTTGCCCTTATGTACCATCCACCGGCCAACTCCCACGACACCGACCATCCAGCATGGCACGACCACCATCCGAACCAATCATCACTCCCGACAAAACCCTGAGTCACAGAGTTCGCGACCCCCGAGGAGCTCGAAAGATCGAGTTCCTGATCCGCTGGAAAGACCGTACACCTACCGAGGACAACTGGGTTCCCCTGGACAGAATTGAAAACCACCCTGTCCTCACCGAATATCTGCGCAGCCGAAACTTCAAAGATGTCCACACACTTTCGTAAGAAGGACCTCCTTAGGAGGGGCGGGGTAGTGTTAGGAAAATCCCTTTTCCTTACTTCGCATCCCTGCTCAACGCGTACATCACTGTAGCCCCTCAGTCAGCACCGTTACCACTCGCGATCATCGCATCGACAATCATCCCGCCATTTTTCGCACATCGCATCCCGACCTCACGGCTCGGCTGGTAACCCGCGCTCCGGGCCTACGCCTCGACACTTTCCCAACCTCAGTCCCAGGCTCGTCGCGCGACTACCACAGACCATTACCGTTACCACTGTAGTTTCGCTATATATTCTTCGCTCACGCCCTCGCTCATTGTATTCTTGCTTCGATAGTGCAATTCTCGTTCGTTCACTCAATTGCACTCGTAACACTAACCAAGTCATCTTTATTCGCACGTTTTTTATGTCGATGATCGGACCCTTATTAGCGAATCTTCGTCCTTCCCCTCCTCGGTCGTGCCGTTTTCCTCCAAAAACGGCTCTTCAGCACGCTCCCCGTCAGAAACAGCAACCTCTCAATTCACGCCGTCTTTCACGGTCCGAAGCTCCGTAGTTCCTGCGCCGCACTTCCGCGCCGCGGCACCCCGGTTCCCCGTTTCCCCCGATTTCCAGTTTCCGAGATCCCCCGGTTCCCCCGGTCCGCTTCTTCCGCGCGCCATGTCTTCCGCCAAGGCCGCTGGATCTCTGCTCCGCTTCATCCCGCCGTCGTACCTTCCGCAGCGGATGGATGTACGGAGCGCCGTTACATGGGGAACGACAGGAGTCGTCGGCGCGCTGTGGCTGATTCAGGTGCGACGGTCAGGTCCTGTCCGCGATATAGGACCACTGCATTGTGCCGTTAAAGCCCGTTACAATATACCAATCTAGAAAGTGGCGACTGTAGTCATCGGCGCGCTGTGGCTAGTTCAAAATATGCAGCGACCGCGATCGCGAACGGATCCCGGCCCTTGAGAGCGTGCAACAAATTTAGTGGCATCGTGGTTGCTGTTCCGCAACTATCCCTTTCACCCTTGTGCGGCTCAGCTATAACCGCCGCTTGCTGTTTTCTTCTGGGTTTTCCACCCTCGATACTCGATTTAGGGACGTAGTGGATGTAGCGTGGCAGCGAGCGCTTTTGCTCTAGCGTGGCTCAGCGATCTCAGCCTTTCTTTCGTCTGAGTTTTCCTCCCTTGAAACAATGAGGACCCTCAGCTCTCGATTTAGGGAGGGACGTAGTGGATGTAGCTTGGCAGCCAGCGCTTTCCCTCTAGCGTGACTCAGCGATCACCACCCTTTGCTGCTTTTCTCTGTTTTCTTTCAACCTTGGAGGCGTCTCTTCCTGACAACTTTCCTCGTCTCTTATTTCTCTTTACCCCCTCCCCTGCCCCGTTGCTGGGTGCAGCCCTTCGGTTGGATCAAGGACCAGGTCTTCCCTCCCAAGGAGTCCTCCTAGTCTGCCGAATCCTGACAGGTTGCTTGCCGTTGATAGTATGACCTTCCGTTTTGAGTTGGTTTTGATTCGATGGAAATGTTTCAGCAGAAGGTGCATGCATGGTTGTCTACCAATGTCCTAGCTTCCAGTTTCACATCCATTCAGAGTAACTAAGGTTTTTTTTCCTACCGGTACGTTGGGTCTGATGAGACATCCATAGAGGCGGAATGCATGGAAGTGCCGTGCCGTGTGAGAGGCAACCTTGTTAGATTATGTGCTTCCCGACTTCCAAAAACCTTGTCTAAGTTTTCTGGAACATGTGTTAGTTCGAGAAGTGTTACACAGTCTTCATGTACTGTTATCGAGATCGAGGATGAGCCGGAACTCTTCAGAAATGGTGGGTTGGTGGAGCGTAACGTCAAGAGGCCTGACGGTACATTTCGGCCATTGTTGCAGGCACATTCAGAAAAAATGTACCGTGCTGACACATTTTACTTTCTTTTTTCTGCCCCGATCACTCAACCTCCCGCCAAATCGCACTGGTCTCCATTCAACACATGTCCATTATGTGCCGCAGATATTTCACGATGTCAAGATCCAGCCGTCGATATATGCCGCTCGAATCTACTTCCTTCCACGTCCGAACCGAAGCGCTAAGACGAATCGCGGATGCAACCTGCAAAGCCACTCTTTTGTCGTACTGTACACCAGTTCCAAGTTTCCCTCTCCCCGCCCCAAACCCCCTCGCCACGTCTCCCTCCCAATCACATCACAGCATTCCAGCCCTGCCCTCACCCTCTTACTCTCCTACCAACCTCTTCTTCCCCGACCCACATTATCTAACCTGCACCACACTAAACCACGCTTATACACACTTTTACCACACCGTATTACTTTTTGACCTAGCTTCACCTTTTGCTGTCGTAACCAACGCCTCGTTGGTCTCTCACGGGCAACAGGCTGTGCTTTCTGATCAGCATGTTTTCTGGACCGTGTCTCACAGAAATGCCGGTGCGGACAGAAATATGACTGACTGCGCGCGCGACCATAACTGACCCGTTCCACTCCACCACTAGCGGCCAGCCACCTTATTCAACGATTTTCGATATGTTCAAAAGTCGACAGCACGTGCAAGAAGCTAATAACATTTCCGTCAAGATAACCACGTCTTTCAACGGCCTAAAACTCAAACAGCCACCTCGTCCCGTGAACCCACGCAGCAACAATTCCGGCGCTTCATAGAACTTAACCACGCATAACTAGAAACCGCGACAAAACTCGTTTCGCTTCGACAAACACACCAGCCACGTAGTTAACCATTGACGTAAGGAGCGACTAGTATGAAGAGGCGAGGAGCGACCCGCCACGCCGGGATAACAGTCTTGGCTCTCCTCCTGTTAGGGCTCGCCACGTGTCGTTCACAGCCGGAGGACGACGAAGCACTGACAGGTCAGCCTGCGGCTCTTCCCGATGACATAGAAGTTGCAGACGCTTCCAGCGGCGCAGTCGGCGGCGGAAGCGGCGGAGGCGGCGGGATAGGCGGAGACGGCGCAGACACGTATTCGGACGATTGGGAGGATCCGCTTCCCGGCGACCACCCTAACGGGGATGACACGATAGTAGACACGTCAGATGACGTCGAAGCGGACGTTCCGCCGGGAAATGCGGCGAGCCGTGGCGTTATTCCGGGTAACCGCAAACCAGGCGATTTGGTGCCGGGGGAAGAGGAAGGGGAGGCGGAGGGGGGAGCGGGGAGGGGAGTGAAGGGGGGAGCGGAGATGGGAGTGAGGGCGCAAGCGGAGGGGGAAGCGGAAGGGGGGGGAGCGGAGGAGTGGGAGGTGCAAGAAGAAGCGGCGGAGGAGGAGCCGGAAAACCCGTGGATTGAAAACGGGAGGGGGGAAGGCTCTTCCGCCGTTGTGGCGCAAGCGCAGGACTACCAGCCGGGCGGGGAGGATGGATTTGCGAAAGGGCTGAGCGGAAAGGCGGAGGCGCAAGCGCAGGACGATCAGACGGGCGGGGGAAATGGTTTTGCGGAAGGGCAGAACGGAAAGGAGGAGGCGAAAGAGGAGCCGAGCAGCGATTGGCCGGCGGGGGAAGCGGGGGAAAGCGCGGAACAGGAGGTCGGGGACGAGAGTGAGAGTGGCACTGCGACTATCCAGGAAGCTGATAACGGGTATGGCGACACGGGCGGGACGTATGAGCGGAATGTGCCGGCGCAGGGGGGTGGGGGCGCGGAACAGCCCGCGCAAGGGGAGGCCTGGACCTTCGAGGAGGATCAACCAGGGCAAGGCGGGCGGGAGCAAGGGGGGGCGATGGGGGGACAGGTGGGGGGGGGAGAGCCCGGGGAAGGGGAAGGGGAAGGAGGAGCGGGAGATGAGAGGGGGGACAATAGCGATTACTTTTTTCACGGGCAGGACCCAGATGAGGAGGAATGGCAGAAGCGGAAGCACAACTGGCAAAATGCGGGTCCAAATAGTGACTCTAACGACCCTAACGCTGCTGATGACGCTAACGGGCCTAGTGACTATAACGAAGCAGAGCAGACACAAACTTCTGGGAACCCCGCGGATGCTAACCCTAATGATGGGAATCCCGATGACGAGCTGTTTTCTGACAACAATCCGTCTAGTTCTGACGAAGCATTTCCTGACAGCAGCAATCCCGCCGCTCAGGACGCTGCTGCAGTTAAGACGGCAGACTCAGCTACCACTGGATCAGGCTCGGAAGGATCCGAACCTGCAGCTCTGGCGAGTAACAGTTACTCTGAAGGTTACCAGAAGATGGCTGGCGGGCAGATCAGCGCGGAGGGCATCTTAGGGATCGTGCTGGGTGAGTGATAACTCAGTTTTCTGTCCGCTGCTGGTCTTTGTGTGTTGGTCAGTTTGTGCTTCCGCGTACGTCTCAAAACTCGATTGGCGCGGAGGGCATCATAAGGATCATGCTGGTTGACTGATAGGTCGATGCAATGTCTCTTATTGGTCTGTATGTGCTGGTCTATGTATTCGTCATTGCCCTTCTGACCTCTACCCACATCAACCCCATCCCTTTCCAGGAGTGACTCTGGGTGCTGGCCTATGTCTTCTGGTAGTCTGTGTGTGCTGGGTGCGGCAACGGAACATCAACCGGGCCAAAGAGTATGTGTCTGCCTGTACCTTGATATTCTCTCACTCCTATGTTAACGTTTCTGGCACTCTCACCACACGTGCTGTTATCACATTCTTTTGCACCGATGCTGAACTGTCATTTTCTCCTCCCATTCCTTCCACACCGTCTTTCTCACACTGTCGTTTATGCCAGCCACCGTCTCTCCTTTGTTTTTAAGCCATCTCAACCCATACTCATCTCCTCTAGCTCCCCCCTGTCTTCCCCGTTTCTCGCAGGTCTGAAGCCATGACAGAATACGTTGATGACAGCAGCGAGGAAGAGGATGAGGAGGGGTTGGAGGAAGCAGCAGACACAGCGCTCATGGGAGGGATAGTGGGAGCACACAGAGCCCTGGATATTGAGGCACAACAGGCATTGAAGTCCTCCAAGCATTGATGTTGGTCGGCGTTGAGGGCTTTAGTGACTGATTCGCTGAAGGAAGCAGCAGAAACAGCGCTGATGGGCGGGATAGTGGGAGCACATAAAGCCGTGGATATTGAAGCACAGCAGGCATTAAAGTCCTCCAAGTGTTGATGTTGGGTTGGGTTGGGTTGGCTTGGCTTGGCTTGGCTAATCGTTTCAGTGACTAATTGATGGAGCAGGTCTTCCATATGCATCTCTAGCATGTGCAATGGTGTAATTTAGGTTAAATGCTAGCTGACGTAGTTTAGTATTAGTAGGTAGAAGTATCCAACTAGTTGGTGATTCGATGTACACCCTCTTTCTCGCCATTGTGAGTTCGGTTATAGTGAAGTCAAGATGGGAAAAGCACGGTTAACGGTGGTTAGATTAAGTCTAGGTATGGTTCAATCAGACAAATCGAAGGTAACTAGGTTTTCCATCAGTTCAGCATCAGTGTAATGAGAAAGAGGGTGTATGGTGTCAACTCTTGCTATTTACGGTAATGTTATGGGTTGGGCACCATCCCATTTTGCAATGCACGCTAGAGAAGACAACTGGGAATCCAAATGAGGGTGAAAGAGCAATAGTCATCATATAAGGGCGTGTTCCTACGGCCCCTTATCAGGCGAACCTCTTGTCAGATTCGCGTCGCAACGCACTGGAACACATGTAATAACATTCGATCGCACTAAAACGCATGGAACCGCACAAGTATGACAAGAGGTCGGCTGATAAGGGGCCGTAGGAACACGCCATAATAAACCCACCATAACAGGAAATTAGCAGCGCCAAAGTTCAAATCCTGCTGTTTAACGAATAGCTATAAACAATTGAAACCAGTTTCACGGCCATCTCCATTTTAAATGACGGAAAGCGGGTACTTGTACTGCTTCGCGCTCACTCCAGCCAGCAACCTCTTGTCAACGATCCACGAGTGCACGTGCTCCAAAAACGTCTTCCCTTCAGGCCTGAATTTCCTCGGAACGTACGTCGCTGCAGCATTCGCGTCGTAGCTCTCAATAGGCCGGGCCATGGCGAGTCCCGGGGTGTGCGCGAGCCCTGCGAAATACGCTTCCGCCATGAACGCTACTGGCGCTTCGGCTCCGTCGTTCTCCTGCTTCAGATTTGCAAATCTGTCGCCAAGACCGGCGGCGTATTTCTCGCTCATAACAAGATCCGAGAGCATCAACGGACAGCGCATGTAGTGTCCCCGGTCAGTCCCCTCGAGAACATCTAGAGCAGCAACTGCTTTCGCGTTCACTTCGTACACTTCACCCTGAACCCTGTGACCGCTGCCAGGCAGATGGAGCAGGAACGGCACCTGAAACGGACCGCAAACGAGCGGAAAGTTCTGTAGCGTTTGAGCGGTCCCGATTTTAACGGCGTCGCCATCGGCCATAAGTTTCTGCATAAGCCAGTGATTCCCGAATCCCTTCTTCAGGGTGCCGTACACGAACGCCAGCGAATAACCTTCGCGAGGAAACGGCAAATCGCCGCTGACTTCGTTGGCTTCCCCGAAGTCAAGGGGAATCGCCGGCGACGTCGCCGGAAGGTACGAGCTCCTGCTTGCGACTTCCAGGTCGGTCTGCGACTGGCTGTGCGACAGCGCGGTCAGGCAGGGAGAGGACGCGGAGGTACGCAGCTGCGCGGATGACGTCATGCGGACAGGAGAAGAAGATACACAGAGCTTCTCCTGAGAGGAGACGACATGGCCTGATGAGAGGCGGCTGGATGATGCTGCAGCCGAGCAGGCAAGAATAGAGGCCATCCCAATCCGAAAACGAATCTGGAAGCAGGGTCACGAGAGAGAGAATAGGAATTTTAACAACGATGAGGAGGATGAGGAGGATGGTGACATGCCGAACACATCAAGAAGGTGAAAACGGGTCGAAGGAAGAGACACTACCGATGCTGCCGATAATAGCTAACAAAGCAGCATCGTGGCTACATTCTTGCTAGTAACATGATGGGACGGACAGGGCGGGAGCGCTCTAGCTATTGTACGAAGAAGCAACGACAGGAACAAATCTGAAATCCGACCTGCTCAGACGAGAGACTGCGTCAGCGCTCGAGGAGGAACGAGAGCACAAACCCCGGCAGAGCTGGGGACGGGCGCTCACACCTCACGAGAAGCAGCAGAGCAGAACACGCAGAGAAGACTAAGATAAGGTAATGAGTGGATTGGATGACAGAGAATTCGTCACAGAAGTGGAGTATTTGTAGGAGCAAGAAACTGGAGAGAGCGGGGATGAGAGCGGGCGGGAGACATGGGTAAGAAGGGGGGATTTACCTTGGCGGAAGAAGGGGGGAGGGGGATTCCTTTCACAGACGAAGTGGAAATTGAGGGAACGCGTAGACGAATCTAGATGAGAAGGGGGAGAGGGGAGGGGCGGAAATGTGGAACGAGCGAATTCGTCCTGCTTCGCTGGCACTGGTAACCCTTCCAGAAGGTTTCGAACGTCATTCCGCGGAGAAACGGTGAAGGCAGGGAAGTTCGGCGGCAATCCCTGAGCGCCCCTTACCCTCAACCACCTCGAAGCGGTGGGTGGGTTGTCCTGAGCGTAGCCACAGGCTTTTCTGGAGCGCGTGTGATGTCATGCATGTCATGTCACGCCTGCACGCTTGTGAGGACGAGAGTGGCGGGATTTCTGGAACAGCGAGTGCACGAATCAGCTTCCACGGCTTTTGCGGCTCTTGGAGATAAATGGAGTCAGCATATCCTTCGTAATCAAACAAGAGCCGCGTGATTCCAGTGAGACGTGGCGCCAAGTCAGCGGGAAAGGTATCCAGCGTCACACCGAATGGGGACCGTGGAATGAACGACCTTAGGGGCCCACGTGCTTGCCAGATATCGTCACCTGCCAACAAAATGTCCTCGTCATCAGTTTGCTCAACAATGTTCGACGCAATATTGACAGTGATGATATTACTGTGCAGACCGGGGCTTTATATCTCAAATAGCCAGCCATGAAGTTAATTTTAGGTATAATCAGACTCTTCAAGTGTCTTGCCACCATTTACGTGGTACAATCTTGGCTTCATCATCAAAGTTCAATTTCAACTATTCGCTACAAGAAAAACATATGGTGTTTCATCACCCTACTTCTTCTCTTCATACTCCGCCTCCTGTGCTCCTCCAGTTGACCCCGCTCCAGAAGAGGTCGAGCTGCTGCCGCCGCCCGCTTGCCTAGAGATAGCCTCTCCGATCTTGAGAGAGGCCTGCTGGGCGGCGGAGATCTTCTCCCGGATCTCCTCCAAATTCTCCTTCTCCAACGACCCCTTGAGATCAGCAATGGCCGCTTGCACTGCCTCCACCACGTCCTGAGAATCGGGAACAGACAAGAACAGACAGCACATGAACAAAAGACAATGGGAATAAGACTCCTTTGAAGCATGGCGCGCTGGGGCATGGCACGCTAGGGCATGGCACGCAAGGGCATGGCACGCTAGGGCATGGCACGCCGGGGCATGGCACACCGGGGCATGGCCTGCCGGGGCATGGCCTGCCGGGGCATGGCCTGCTGGGGCATGGCCTGCTGGGGCATGGCCTGCTGGGGCATGGCCTGCTGGGGCATGGCCTGCTGGGGCATGGCACGTCCTCCTTGTGCTCGATCAAGTATCGCTCGACAGAGTACATGGTCGTGTCCTCATCGTTCCAGGCCCATATCAACAGCACCATTTTACATGCCCACCACATCTCACCACCACATCCTTGTGCTCGATCAAGGATCACTCGACAGAGTACGTGGTCGTGTCCTCATCGTTCCAGGCCCATATCAACAGCACCATTTTACATGCCCACCACATCTCACCACCACATCCTTGTGCTCGATCAAGTATCGCTCGACAGAGTACATGGTCGTGTCCTCATCGTTCCTGGCCCCGATCAGCACAGCACCATTTTACATGCCCACCACATCTCACCACCACACCCTTGTGCTCGTTCAAGGATCACTCGACAGAGTACATGGTCGTGTCCTCATCGTTCCCAGCCCCGATCAGCACCCTGTTACATGCCCACCACATCTCACAACCCAGGGAAACCTGAGACTCTGCACTTACGCTTGGCAGCTTCTCCTTGTGCTCGTTCGACGACCGCTCCACAGAGTACATGGTGGTGTCCGCGTCGTTCCTCGCCTAGATCAGTGCCTTCCTCTATGGCCTCACGTATCCCCCCACATCACATGGAACACTGGGACAAGGAATAATGGGACTCACGCTAGGCAGCTTCTCCTTGTGCTCGTTGAGTGATCGCTCGACAGAGTACATGGTGGTGTCCGCGTCGTTCCTCGCCTCGATCAGCGCCTTCCTCTCCTTGTCCTTGCCTGCGTACTGCTCCGCCTCCCTCACCATGCGATCAATGTCCGAGTCCGACAGACCGCCTGATGACTGCATCGTCAAAAGGGAGGTTTCAAAATGAGGGATATTGATAAGCAAAGGTGAGACGCGTCTCCTCTCCATGCCCTTGTCCACATCCGCTATACTGGAGTCACTGTCAAGAAACCTCAAACGCGGCTCCACCTCCTTCACCATGCAATCAATGCCCTAACAACCCCCCTGGGGTTTGCACATGATGGTATGGTGTAGGAAGGAGTTGGTTAAAATGGACTGAAAGAAACCCTATTCCTCCCTCCCCTCCCCTCCTCAACCCAATCCCTTCCCTCCTCTCCTCTGCCCCTCTCCCTCACCTGAATCGTGATGGCTTGCTCCTTGTTGGTGGCCTTGTCCTTGGCGCCCACATGCACGATGCCGTTGGCATCAATGTCAAACGTCACTTCGATCTGCGGCATGCCTCGGGGCGCGGGGGGGATGCCGACGAGGTCGAACTGCCCCAGCAGCTTGTTGTCTGCCGCCATCTCCCTCTCGCCCTGCAGCACCTTGATTCCCACCTGCGTCTGCCCGTCTGCTGCCGTGGAGAACACCTGAAACCGGAGGGGAGAGCGGGGCGAAATCGGGGCGAAAATGGGGCAGAAAACCGGGGAGAAAAGAGGGTGAGTGGAGTAGAGTGGTAGGGCAAGCAGCACGGCACGGCATGCCTCTGGGCGCGGGGGGGATGCCCACGAGGTCCAACTACCCCAGCAGCTTGCTGTCTGCCGCCATCTCCCTCTCGCCCTGCAGCACCTTGATCACCACCAGGCTCTTCTTGGTTGGGATGGTGGTGTTGCGGTTGATGAGCCTCGTGAACACCCCTCCCAGCGTCTCGCAGTTGTTGCTAACCCTAAACTAGTCAGATCCACCTCCAGATTTTGCGGAGCAATGGTCTAAAAGCACCCACCTGGCTCTTCTTGGTGGGGATGGTGGTGTTGCGGTTGATGAGCCGGGTGAACACCCCTCCCAGCGTCTCAATGCCCAGCGACAGCGGCGTCACGTCCAGCAGCAGAAGGCGAGGGAGGGGGGAGCAGGGAGCAGAACTTGCCTCTTCTTCTTTGCTGCTAAACCCACCTGGCTCTTCTTGGTGGGGATGGTGGTGTTGCGGTTGATGAGCCGCGTGAACACTCCTCCCAGCGTCTCAATCCCCAGCGACAGCGGCGTCACGTCCAGCAGCAGAATGTCCTTCACGTCGCCCCGAAGCACGCCGCCCTGGATCGCCGCCCCCATCGCCACGCACTCGTCCGGATTCACGTTCTTGGACGGCTGCCGCCCGAAAATCTCCTGCACGACCTCTTGCACCTTGGGCATGCGAGACATGCCGCCAACAAGGATCACTTCGGTGATGTCCTTCGCCGAAATGCCCGCATCCCTCAAGCAGTCCTTGCACGGCTGCCGCGTGCGCTCCACCAGAGGGTTCACCTGGGGAAAGGGGTGGGGGATAAAGGGAAGGAGGGGTGCGTTAGCAGGAGCGCCAGGAGATTCTGCGGTGACCCTTTGCCCCAGTAGCATCTGCGGTGATAAATGGAATGTAGATGTCCGCCTTGCTCATGCTCAACAGCTCGCACTTGCCCTTTCAGAGATTCTATATTTGAAAACAGAGCCCAGCTCACCAGAGTCTCGAACTTGGAGCGGGTAAGAGTGAAGCTCAAGTGCTTCGCTCCAGTAGCATCAGCAGTGATGAACGGGATGTTGATGTCCGTCTGGCTCGTGCTGGACAGCTCGCATTTGGCCTTCTCAGCCGCCTCCCGCAGCCGCTGCAGAGCCAGGCGGTCCTTGGTGAGGTCGATGCCCTGCTCCTTTTTGAACTCGTCAACTAGATGCTGAAGCAAAGCATTATCGAAATCCTCTCCTCCCAAGAACGTGTCTCCGTTGGTAGCTTTCACCTGCCAACCAGGAGAGCACGGAACAGCAGAAAAGAGGGGGGGAAACGGAGAACAAACGGTCAAGGAGCCAGCACGGGAGCAGGCAGGGAGCAGCATCAAGCCAGGCGGTCCTTAGTAAGAACGATGCCCTGCTCCTTCTTGAACTCGTCCACCAGGTGCTGCAGCACAGTCGAGGTTGGAAGCAAAGGGAAGAGTGGAAGCCACGGAACGAGCATCAAGCCAGGCGGTCCTTTGTGAGGTCGATGCCCTGCTCCTTCTTGAACTCGTCCACCAGGTCCACCAGCTGCTGCAGGAGGGCATTATCTTAGTCCTCCCCTCCCAAGAACGTGTCTCCGTGGGTAGCTTTCACCTGGTGGACGGGCAGCAGCGGTGGTAGAGGAAGGGAGGGGGCAAGCAGGCAGCACACAACAGGCGGTCCTTGGTGAGGTCGATGCCCTGCTCCTTCTTGAACTCGTCCACCAGGTGCTGCAGAGTCGCGTTGTCCAAGTCCCCCCCTCCCAAGAACGTGTCTCCGTTGGTTGCTTTCACCTGGTGGACGGGCAGCAGCGGTGGTAGAGGAAGGGAGGGGGCAAGCAGGCAGCACACAACAGGCGGTCCTTGGTGAGGTCGATGCCCTGCTCCTTCTTGAACTCGTCCACCAGGTGCTGCAGAGTCGCGTTGTCAAAGTCTCCCCCTCCCAAGAAGGTGTCTCCGTTGGTTGCTTTCACCTGAAAGCCAGGAGCGGACGGAACAGCAGAAAAGAAGGGGGAAAAAACGGAGCAGAAGTGGTCGAGGAACGAGCACAGGAGCAGGCAGCAAGCAAGCAGCATCAAGCCAGGCGGTACGTGGTGAGCACAAACGCGGCCACGAGCCCCTCCTTGCGATTTTTTAGGCGCCTCAAAAGACGATTTTTTAGGCTCCTCAACAGACGATTTTTGAGGCGCCTCAAAAGCAGCATCAAGCCAGGCGGTACGTGGTGAGCACAAACGCGGCCACGAGCCCCTCCTTGCGATTTTTTAGGCGCCTCAAAAGACGATTTTTTAGGCTCCTCAACAGACGATTTTTGAGGCGCCTCAAAAGCAGCATCAAGCCAGGCGGTACGTGGTGAGCACAAACACAACACGGCCACGAGCCCCTCCTTAAACTTTTGAGGCGCCTCAAAAGACGACTTTTGAGGCGCCTCAACAGACGATTTTTGAGGCGCCTCAACAGACGATTTTTGAGGCGCCTCAACAGACGATTTTTGAGGCGCCTCAGAAACGATTTTTTAGGCGCCTCAAAAGCAGCATCAAGCCAGGCGGTACGTGGTGAGCACAAACACAACATGGCCACGAGCCCCTCCTTGCGACTTTTGAGGCGCCTCAAAAGACGGTTTTTTAGGCGCCTCAAAAGACGACTTTTGAGGCGCCTCAACAGACGATTTTTTAGGCGCCTCAAAAGACGATTTTTTAGGCGCCTCAAAAGACGATTTTTTAGGCGCCTCAAAAGCAGCATCAAGCCAGGCGGTACGTGGTGAGACCCTCCAGATGCTGGAGTTCCAGCACAATCACGGCCACGAGCCCCTCGAGTTGATTTTTGAGTCGACTCAAAAATCAACTAGCTCCAACACAAACACGGCCACGAGCCCCTCCTTGCGGTCCATGCCGTACGACAGACTACCCTATTCCACCCACACAAACGGCAAACGTACCCCGAACACCCCGCCAGAGATCTCGAGGATAGAAATGTCAAATGTCCCGCCTCCCAGGTCGAACACAGCCACGAGCCCCTCCTTGCGGTCCATGCCGTACGACAGACTGGCCACATCATGCTCCTACCTATAAGCTCACCCCAAATACACACGCACCTCGAACACCCCTCCAGAGATCTCCAGAATGGAGATATCGAACGTGCCTCCACCCAAATCAAAAACCGCGACCAGCCCCTCCTTGCGGTCCATGCCGTACGACAGACTGGCCGCCGTGGGCTCGTTGATGATCCTCAACATCCAGCCCGGCGATCCGCCCTGCTCGTCCTTACCACAGCAGATTGCACTCCCTCCTTTGAACCGTTGCGCTCCTTGCCCCAGTAACTAACACAGTAAGACCCACGCACCTCGAACACCCCTCTGGAGATCTCAAGAATGGAGATATCGAACGTGCCTCCGCCCAGGTCAAAGACCGCGAGCAGACCCTCCTTGCGGTCCATGCCGTACGACAGACTCGCCGCCGTGGGCTCGTTGATGGTCCTCAGCACGTCCAGCCCAGCGATCTATTTTCCACAGCGGATTTCACTCCCTCCCAATGCACTCCTTCCCTGAGCCACTCACAGAAAGGGAACAAGTGACGTACCTCAAACACCCCGCCAGAAATCTCCAGAATGGAGATATCAAAGGTGCCTCCGCCCAAATCAAACACGGCCACGAGACCCTCCTTGCGGTCCATGCCATACGACAGACTGGCAGCCGTGGGCTCGTTGATGATCCTCAGCACGTCCAGCCCGGCGATCCGCCCTGCGTCCTTGGTGGCCTGCCTCTGCGCATCGTTGAAGTAGGCCGGCACCGTGATGACTGCCTTGGACACAGGCCGACCCAGGTAGGCTTCCGCTGTCTCCTTCATTTTTCCCAGGACAAAGGCCCCGACCTGGGACAAGGAAAGCAGGCAGACGGGAATGCCATGCAAGGGGGATAAGGCAACAGGGTTTAGGGCGCCGCGGGCTCGTTGATGATTCTCAGCACGTCCAGCCCTGCGATCCGCCCCGCGTCCTTGGTGGCCTGGCGCTGCGCGTCGTTGACCTGGGAAAGGGGCAAGGGGAAAGCATGAGGATGGGTTGGGATGGGTGCGCAAGAGGGGATGGGATGGTGGGGGAGATGTCAGGCAGCAGGATCACAGCGATTGTGTGGGCTTGTTGATGACCCTGGGCACCTTATTCACGTTTCATCTGCCGTTTCATCTGCCGTTTCACCTGCCGTTACAACTGCCGTTTTATCTCTACTGGCTCGGGGAGTACTTCTGCCCGCCCGCCTCCACCCACGCATCCCCGTTAGAAGCTACACGATATTATACAGCACATTCTTTCTTGATTCTGCGTCTGGGGGTCAACACACTGTCGCCAACTAGTGTGTCATCTACCGTAATGGCTCCCGTAACATCTACCAACTACCGTTACATGCCTGGCTCGGAGAGTACTTCTGGCCGCCCGCCTCAACCCACGCGTCCCCATTAGGCGCGCGAACGATATTATACGGCACCATCTTAGCCTCTTTCTGCGTCTGAGGGTCGTCAAACTGCCGCCCAATGAGCCGCTTCGTGCCAAAGAGGGTGTTGGTGGGGTTGGTGACGGCCTGTCGCTTGGCCGGAGTGCCAACCAGCCGCTCGCCCTTGGGAGTAAAGGCAACGACGGACGGCGTCGTGCGTGCGCCCTCCGCGTTCTCGATAACTCGGGGGGTCTGAATGGGGGTAGAGGGGGTAGGGGGTTTAGGGGGTCAGGGTAGAGGGGCGTAAGTGTCGTGACGGAATGCCCGCAAGCTGCTCGACCTTGGGGTTGAACGCAACAACGGACGGCGTCGTGCACGCAACCACAGCGTTCTCGATACTCCGAGGAAAGGGGGGGAAGGAGGAGGCGGAAGGAGGAAGAAAAGGGGAGTCATGGAAGTGTCGCTTTGGCGGCCATAAAACAAATCAACATTCAAAACTCTAGTCTCAAACCTTGAAGCTCACCTTGCCTTCTGTCACAACGTTCTGAACCAGCTCAAAGCCAAGACGTTTTTCAACGCTCAAACCTCAAATTCCACTTGCTTTCCATAACAGCGCCCATGCGGTTACTGCGCCGTTGTAACAAGTATACTATTGCCTCGTTACAGACGCATCATGGTATCCTCTAAGCTCAGCTCACCTTGCCCTCCATAACAGCGACGCAGGAGTTGGTGGTACCGAGATCGATACCGATAACATCGCCGCCCGCTGCGGAGCTGCACGGGGGAAAAAAACAAAAGAGGACGGGCGAATCCCACAAATGGGAAGAAGAAGCGGAAGTGAGGGAAAGAGCAGGAGGAATTAGTGACGATGTGATGAATGCCGATCGCACCGCTTCCTATTCACAGACTGGTTGAGCTCAACCTAATCACGTGGACATGCAGAAGACGCGAGAGCAGGAAAGTTCGCAGAGACCAGGAAACGAAGGGGAACGCGGAATGCGTCACAAGCGGGATTCAAAGCTCTGTCTTCGAAGCGCGGACGGCGTGCTGCCGAAGCTCTCACCTGCGAACCGCAGATTCAAAGATGGACGATACCTGAAGGCTCGTGCACCGTTGGTCCATCGGCGCATGATGGACGATGCGATGGAGGTGACGCTGCACGGTGCGTATAGAAGCATCACATAAAGCCAACAGCACCAAGATCTCCTGTGAAAGAGGCAGTACCTGAATGCTCGTGCACCGTTGGTCCATCGTCGCATGATGGACGATGCGACGGACGCCGCTGGTGACGCTGCAGCTACCTCCTGCAAAAGGAACAAGGCCGACAGGAGTGCGGAGAAGGATCATCTGGGAAAATGATCAGGTAGGAAAATGGACAGGTACGGAGGCGCTTGACGTAAAAATAGAACGAGAACATCTAGTTTGGAAACAGCTGGAAAACACCCCTGCACGAAGCGAATTAGATAACGACAAGATAGGAGAGACAGAAACTTTCAACGTAGACCTCTGCTGCCCTCCCTTTGCGCATCTGCTCGATCTTGGATCGGTTGGCCGGTATATCGTCTCCTCAAAAAATTGATCTGGTGAAGCTAGTAAGCCTACTTATTCTTTTCACGAATCTTGCGAGGGTAGTGGAAAGATCTGACGTCAACCTAATGTGGTGACGTCAGGAATCTCAGCGTTAAAAACCTGACGTGGATCCGCAGAGATCTGATCTGGCACTTACTGCTGACTCTGGCAGAGCCCTCTGCATGAAGCTCTGAGCCGCTGCTGACGTGGAGAAGCTCGCAATCGCGCTGCCCGCGTTTCTGTTGGCCGATCGGGCCAGCAGCCTCGCCGCTAGGTACGCCGCCATGGTCGGTTTCGCAGATCCGAAAAAAGAAGGTTCGATTATAACGAGTCGACGCTTGAAAGATAGCGAAATTCGTGGATGGAAAGACGGATCGGATCGAGCGGTGAAGATGGAAAACGGTGGAACGTGATCGGATGATCTGACGACGAAGCGAGAAGGATGAAGCTTAGACACCAACAACGAGCGACTCGCGAAAAGGCCTCACAACGGCACGAGATAAAGAGCCTCCCAAGGGTCACGCACGGAGAATGCAAGGCAAATGATGTGAACTGCCTCTCGATGCTGTTGGGAGATGGACGACAACACAAAAGATAGCGAGATTTGCGACACACGGTAACATATATTTTAATGGTTAGCGAAGAAATTTGCATTGGGATACCGAGCCTGGTTACAGAATGTGAAATATCCCCGACATGGCGACGAAGTGCAGCAGCTTCTAGAAAGGTGAAGCTCGCTCGATTCTTCGCTGCCATGCCCACAACCACGGAGATTGCTGACGTGGGCTGCTATTGAGGGAACGGCGAAGGGCAAACGCTTCCAGCACAAGCAACCTTGTACGCTGTATGGACGTGAGCGACATGGTTTTGAGGTTCTTTTAGTCAAGTGACGTTTGGAAATGATTTAGTATCAGTTTCTTTGGCACTGCACAATGTTACCAAGCTCAGACATAAGACTTGTTCTGAGTCGGAGTAAATTTGCTGGTTGAAAGCCTATTAAATCTTGTGGGAATGGGTATTAAAAAAACTTAGAGATGCATTCACCGCACTACAAGGAGAGCTTTTGAGTTTCCAAACCAGGAGTTTACCCTGTAGGGCATGAACCTAAGTACATATCATGGTACTTCAGCTCTATCCTACTTGTATTCTAGAAGCATATTGTTCTCTGGTGCAAGGCCCACACACGCCCGGAGAACATTCTCAAGCATCCCTCGTTGCTTGGCCAATGCATTCACGACAGGTGTGCCAGAGGGGACCTGCACACAACAGGATATTATTATGTCAGAAGCCAGGTGCAACATACCAAGAAAGCCAATCATCAAGTCTCAGAGACTACTGACTGAAATCACTGGCACAGCTACCGGTAGTCTATTGAGGTCGAGCACCAGGCTGGTCTTTAGAAGGGTTGAAGTATGGAAACATGATACTGGGACCAGGCACGCTTCACAAGTTGGACAATGGAGTTGGGATGGCAGCTTGCACAAAAAACAGACAAGCAGAAGAGGAAAGAAGGCACTGCATGGAAAAACGTGAATTCCCCCCCTTTTTCCAGTACTCCTTGAGTTAGGAAAGGGGCGCATACCAGCGGCGCTTTGGAGAGGTAGCTGAGCAGCGACGCGACCGGATGGAACGAGTGGAACTCCTCCTCCTCTTCCCTGCGCAGCTGGATGCGAGTGAAGAGCTCTGCCAGCAGCACGAGGTCGAGGATGAGCGGTGCGGCGAGCAGCGAGTCCTCGCACGTGTTGTGCATCACAATGGTGTTCCTGCCGCCCATGAAGATCTCTGATGTGTACTCGTCCATGGCCCTCTTGCTGTCCCCCACATATGGCACATACTGCAGGGGGGGTTGAGAATGGAGATTGGAAGGGTCATTGGAATGGGGATTTGGAAGGGGGATAGGAAGGAATGTTAGGGAGAACGTTGGTTCTGCTAACCCCACATATTGCAAGAGGGATATTAGTGATGGAAATGGGGGCATTGGGTGGGGAGCGAGGAGGACTGGCAGCCTCGGTAATCTTATGTTAGTGTTAAGAGGTGATCAGTTTAGCTTAAGCAGCGTGTGACCAAACAGAGACAAGGAAGGTGATGAAGTCAGGATAAGAAGGAGCAAGGAAGTTGGGGGAATGGCAGAGAGGCGCTGGGCAGATTGGGCATGAGGAGTCGGGTGGGTAGGGGTAAGGAGGATAAATTTGAGAGAGTGAGGGAAGTGAGGGGCGGGATCGCAGGAAGGAATTTTGAAAAAGGGAAGAGAGGGCGGTTGAGAGGGAACAGAGACAGCTACAAGGAGTGAGCAGGGATCCGAGGGGGAAATAGGGGGGGACAGGCGGCGAGAACAAGAAAGGGCATACCTTGATGACAACGACGTGGTCTGGGTGCTGGCCCTTGTCATAAATGATGGAATTGGAGGCCACCATGTCGTCCACCACGTTGCTCTTGGAGATTTCCTTCGACCGGAACGTCTGCGGCGCTGACAGGTTCATACCGTCGTTGTTGCCCAGGTGGTTGTAACTCACTATCGACATGGGCTGGGGGGTGAACGGAAGAAAGAGGGAGAGACGCGTGGAGGATGCAGGTGGGACAATTATACAAAAGCAGTACAAACAGATTCATGCCATCACTGTTGCCTTGTAGCTCACTCTTGCCATGGGCTGGCGGGAATAAGGGGAGCGGGAAGAGGGAGAGAGAGAGATCTGTCTGGAGGCCCTTGTTTTTTCCCAGGTGGTTGCAGCGTATCAAGGACAAATGCTCCAGGAAAGGGAGAGAGTGGGGCTGGGGAGGGGAAGGGGGGTGAGTAGGGGGACAAAGGACAACGAGACAAAGCCAGACCAGACGAGTTCATGTTATTGTTATTGGATCGAACACTGCATGGGGGTGCCAGGCAAATGCACAACACCCCACCCGCTGCATTAGTGCTTCAATGCATCAAGTGGATTGCCCTGTTGTCTAGTTACAGACGCGTGCTATAATACTCCCTCATTTCCACTATATCGTTCAGCGGTAGTGGCATACTCGCCAATACGTGTGAGGCGGCCTTCGTTGATCCTTTGGTCCTTTTCGCTATACCGTCATATCAAGATTCCTCCTTACAATCAAGCTGCTAACCAGACTGCCATAATCAGCAATTTAGTGCTGTAACCTCCGGTTCAAAGGATTCTTTATAGAAACGCCCCTTACTGGGCTCGGCTTGGCTTTAATTTCCATACCTTAAGGCCGTGCTCACCTTAATTCCTGCGCTAACGAGGAAGTCCACGAGAACAGACTTCATCTTCGTCTGCCCGGATTTGAAATCGTCTCCGCCAATCAGGCTGTTGTTCTCCAGTGCGTATTCGATCAGCCCCGGAACGAACGTGTTCTGCGGGCTGCCGTTGATGAACGGAACCTTCTCGTGGATGCACGCGGCGGCGTACAGCGTGGACGGGGAAATCTCGCTCTCGTTGCGGTCGATCGCGTTAAAGAGGTTCTCTTTTGTGTCGTTGAGGCCGGTGAGCACGTCGCTGTAGCGCTCCGTGTTGGCTGTCCAGAGAACGACGACGGAGTCCACGCCGCTCGTCTCCTTGAACTTCCTGCAGCACGGTTATGGGACGGTAGATGAGAAGGACGGACGGTGAGGAACGGCAGGAACTGGTGTCAGCTATCGAAGAGAATATCAAGAGAGAACTCAAAGAACGAGCAAGTGATGGACCGACCAAGAGAGCAGTCTGTAGACAGCCAATCCATTTACGCACTAACCTGATATCCTGAATAATCTGCTGCATCTGCTCCTTCTTTGTACCCTTGATGACATTGTTAGCGCGAGCCTCCTGATTCGAGGCAATGAAATCCGGGTCGTAGATCCCAGGCAGGGGTGTCAGGTCCTTCATGTGGCTGTAGAGTTGCTTCTGCAGATCGATGTCCAGAACCTTCGCTCTGGCCATGGCGTCAGCCAGGTTCATGCTCGAAATGTCCCAGCCGCCAAAAACAACCTCATTTGGATCAACCTGGAGGATAAGTGACAGAACAAAACTGCGACTGAGCCAACTGGGTCTGGACTAAAACACGTTGTTCTTCCTCGTGGTCAGAACTGATAAGCGCATGGTTGATAACGTCAGTACACACCATGGGGAGGAGGCTCTTGAAGGGGACGTAGATCTCCTCGCCCTTGTAGGAGCCGACACGGCAGGTTGACGCCTGGGTGACCGAACCGAAGTAGTTAGCAACTTGAATGCCATCCTTGGTCAGCCAGGAAATCCCTCTGCAAAAAAGAATGCCAAGTATACAGACTTCTGTTCAGACACGGTTTGCCTGAGACTGGAAGTTCAGAAATGGATGGCACCAGAACAGAAAAAAAGCCACAATAGGGGATTGTTCTTAAGTGAAATCATTGATGCCTGAGAAGCGTAGGTTGTGTCCCTTACTCTCTGTTGGCGATGACTCCAGCTGTCAAGGTGGAACCGTTATTGCCTCCCCAGCCTACAAGCATAACGCTGCAAGAAAACAAGCAAGTAATAAGCCACATTAGCGAATATTTTAAAAGTAAAGGCTAATGTAGTTGCGACATAAACAGGGCTTACCCTAACTTTGGGACTTTGGTCTGCGTCCTGAATTCATACTGCTTGCTGACTGGCTTAACTGTCCAGTCGAACTTCCCATCCCTAACAGCACAATCTAGGTCCGTAGTCTGGTACGAATATTTCGAGGTGATGTACTCGTCACCGTAAACGACATCAGGGCTAGCAACCTTGAAGCTTTCGACCAACATGTTGTCGGCTAAGATACGTATTTACACGGTCTACGGGCTCTTGAAACTGCAGAAGGGGGACTTGGGTCCACCTTTAGATAGAAACAGAAACGTGTTGCAGTTCTGTCTTCTTTGCAAGAGCTGAAAAATGAGCTGCCAAGAACCAGCCAAAGTTGACCAGCATATGCAAGCTTCTCAGCTTCTTTCAAGCTCCTCTCCTCTCCTCTGAACTCTGGAGGGCTCAGGGCGACGTTAGGTTGTACAGCGTTTTGTAAGCCCTCTCTGGTAAAATTCGTTTCAAGACGGTGCAGAGCGGTAATTGTCGAGAACCGCTATTCACCGTGTTGGACCGTCCTGAACCACGATTTAGGAACTGTAAGCACATGTGAAATGTTTAACCTGACGTCCCCCTCATCCCCTCTGCTCCCTCGAATCCTCGGCCACCAGCACAACCGGCCAGAAGGTTCGCAGGAGGGCTGACGCCTGCGCGGGAAAGGAATCTGGGGAGGTGTAATGGGGCAGGGGAGGGGGGAATAGAGTCGGAGGAGACGGAATAACAAAGCCATTTCATTGGTTCCGCGAGCTTGTGAAGCTCTCCTAGCCTCCTCTTCATTCCCCAGTTGCCGTAAGAGAATACGTACTGGCGGGGATACTCCTGTTGGGGTGCGGGGGTCAGAGGGAGATTTGCTCTGTGACTTCCGACCGATCCGACAGGGGGGTCAGGGGGGAGTCAGGCTGACCGACGGCGTATCTGCGACTTGAGCGGAGGCCCCCACTGATTCAGGGAGAAGCCCACTTCCCCGTTGATGGGGCGGGATGGTCAGAAAAAAATATGGCGGCTGACGAACTTTGAGAGAGGCCTGAAGCTGCCGCAATCCCTCCAAGCCATCATCGTGAAATCCTGAACGTACGGTATGGTGCCAGAAACGCTGCTGTGAAGCAGAGATTGTGCCACGTGGCCAGTAACGTCAAAAACATTTACGCGCCAAAATTTCCTTGCCTCGTGTAAATCTAACATATGGTGTCTCATTGGTGGGTTCTGCGGTGGGTAACTGTACCAGACACGCAAACGAGAGAAATTTCACGTCCGTGCAATCCACCACACCTCCAGCCATCTGGGAAATAGTGTAGCAAAACTCCGCTATTGTTGTGTAATTCGGTAAAATTTATACACATATAGGGTTATAGTATCGTCTTTATCATGAAAATCCACTACTTTTCGTACATAAAGTCCGCTAATATACTTTTCTAAAAGAAAGAAAATATTAAACAAGATATTCCGAATTGAAGATAGTCTAACTATACAACTTAATATTGTCAAGAAGTTAACCTGATGATTTAGCAGATCAATTAGTAATGGAAGTACAGTTCCATTCATAGCATATAAAATGCCTCATTCCTAAAGTCTCGAGTACATGGAACATATGAAATGCTGAAGTTTCCCGACGCTTCGTCAACGACGAGCTGCGAGAAAGATTCGTCCATCCACTACGAATCAGCATGCGGGAAATCGCTCTCGAATGCGTCGCGTCGCTTCTAGAATCTCCATGTGGCCTCGCCATGTCAGTCGCCATGTCGTTGGCGAAGGCCCAGAAAGATCGCTGACTTGGCAATCTCGAGAAAGATCACTACCCTTTCTAGCCCAGTCCCGCCCTTCGTCTTCACCCAGGTTCAGCTTGAACTTGCATTCACAATTTGGCTCAACATAATCCATTCAGATATAAAAATCAGCAAGAAGCTTGATCTTCAACTGATTTGACCTGAAACATTAGCTCTTCTCGCTGATCGTCTATCAGTCTTTCCGTTGGCATCTGCGATCGGCTGTCAACAGCTATCTATCTGGCCGTTCTCAGCTTCCGATTTAAGCTGCTGTAGTAATCTCAATGGAGGAGGAGATGGACTTCAACGCCAGCGGCGACATGCCTACGGACATCCCGATGGGAGGGGATGAGGATGACGAAGCTGCGTACGCTCCGCAGACGGAAGGAGAGGAGAAGGATCTGACGAGCGATGGCGGAGTGAAGAAGCTGCTTGTGAAGGCCGGCGACGGCTGGGACAAGCCCGAGGCTGGAGATGAGGTGTCAGGTAGGAGTGGAGATTCGATCTGCCTTTCAATAGGATGGGAACGAAGATCCGGTCGGAGGATTTTACTTGCCGCTTGATCTGGATTGTTTTGTGCTGGAAGTCCGCTTAGTTGTTGCTACGCCGGATTTTCAAGTTTTTTTGTCCTCATTGAATTGCCTAACCTTGTTTTGCTTTTAAATTTCCCGTGAACAAGCCGAGTCTCACGATTCATCGATACTTTTTGTCATGTCTCGTCTCTTCCCCAGTCCACTACACCGGAACCCTTCTGGACGGAACCAAGTTCGATTCGAGCGTGGACAGAGGAGAGCCGTTCAATTTCAAGCTGGGACAAGGTAAGCCATGATTTCAAAGCCATGCCCAAGTCCAGCTTAGTTCAGTTTCCTCCCTGTTTCCTCGTACTTGCTCTCGCCTTTGGCCGTTTCCGTACTTGCCGACACGACGTTTCTGGCCGGGCATTTCCGATGGCTCAACTCTCACCCTCCGCGTTTCTCGTTATTGTCGCGTGCAGGCCAGGTCATTAAGGGATGGGATAAGGGTATCGCATCCATGAAGAAAGGCGAAAAATCCGTGTTTACAATCAAACCCGAATACGCTTATGGCGAGGCTGGCTCTCCGCCGACCATCCCTGCGAACGCGACGCTGAAATTCGAGGTGGAGCTGCTGTCGTGGATCAGCGTTAAGGACATCTGCGGCGATGGCGGCGTGTTTAAGAAGATTCTCGTGGAGGGCAAGAAGTGGGAGACTCCCAAAGACATGGACAAGGTCACAGGTACGCCTCACTGCGCGGAAGCTCCCAATATTAGAATCAATTTCAGAAGGCAAGAGGTATTTTATTGGAATCAAGCCCGAGTATGCTTATAGCGAGGCTGAGGTGAGGCTGGCTCTCCGCCGACCATCCCGCCGAACGCGACGCTCAATTTCGAGGTGGAGCTGCTGTCGTGGATCAGCGCGAAGGACATCTGCGGCGATGGCGGCGTGTTCAAGAAGATCCTCGTGGAGGGCAAGAAGTGGGAGACGCCTAAGGACATGGACAAAGTCACAGGTACGTCTCATTACGCGAAAGCTCACAGGTATCGCGTCCGTGGAGATTCGCGAGAGGTTTGATTCTATTTTCAAGCCCGAGTAGGCTTACAGCGAGGTTGAGACTGAAGGTTATACCCCTACGTCCCAATCCACTTTGGCACGGTTCTCTTGTGCGTGCAGTGAAGTACGAGGTGCGGTTACACGACGGCACGGTGGTAACCAAGACGGGCGACGACGGCGAGCAGTTTTACCTCAAGGACGGCCACTTCTGCGCGGCTCTCCCGCGCGCCATCAAGACGATGCACCAGGGGGAAAAGGTTCTGCTCACCGTGAAGCCCCAGTGTGAGTGTTCCTTAGAAGTTTTGTATAGTAGTTCTGCTCGTTCTAGGTCATGTTCTTGTGGCTCTCCCGCGTGCAATCAAGACGATGCACCAGGGGGAGAAGGTCCTGCTCACTGTGAAGCCACAGTGTGAGTGTTCGATTCTATCTGTCGTTCTGCTCCTTGTAAAGCCATTTCGTGCGGCACTCCAGTGGATTATCAAGGCGATGCACCAGGGCGGGAATGTCCTGCTCACGTGCTGCTTTCGCCCCTGATGCTCTCTGTATGCTGGCCAAAAAATTCACCGACACGTGTTTTGCATGCTCTTCTCTGGACATCAACAGACGGTTTTGGAGAAGCCGGCCGTCCAGAGACTGACGGCCAGCCGGCAATCCCGCCAAACGAGACGCTGAGCATTGACCTGGAGTTGGTGGCGTGGAGAAAGGTGGAGAAGGTTACAGAGGACGGGAAGGTCATGAAAGAGGAGATTGAGGCTGGGGAGGGGTACGAGCGACCCAATGACGAGTCGGTTGTGAAAGGTGAGAATGGGTTGGACTGGGTTGGGCTGGGTGTGGCTGGGCTGGGCTGAGCATTGACTTGGAGCTGGTGGCGCGGGGGAAGGTGGAGAAGGTGACAGAGGACGGGAAGGTGATGAAGGAGGAGATTGAAGCTGGGGAGGGGTACGAACGGCCTAACGACGAGTCTGTTGTGAAAGGTAAGTGTTGTGCTGGTGGTACTTGCAGTCGGCCTCGGCTGGGCTGGGTTGGGCTGGGCTGGGCTGGGTTGCGGTCGGTTGGGCTGGTTAGGACTGGGCTGAGCATTGACCTGGAGCTGGTGGGGTGGAGGAAGGTGGAGAAGGTGACAGAGGACGGGAAAGTTATGAAGGAGGTTATTGAGGCGGGTGAGGGGTACGAGCGACCCAACGACGAGTCTGTTGTCAAAGGTGCGTGCTCTAGCAAAGTTGTGGTAGGAGTTGCTCTGGTAGAACTCGCTCTGGTAGGGGAGGCGTACGGTACGAGCGACCTAACGATGAGTCCGTTGAGAATCCACCCATCCTGCTTGTGTTTTGTGCTGCTGAATTGTCGAGGTAAATGGTAATTGCAGGTGTGGGAATTCTGGCTGGGTTGGTTTTGGCTGGGCTGAGCTGAGTATTGACCCTAATATGCTTGACTGTAAGCTTGTTTGTTTGTGCTGTGTAGTCTTGGCATGCAGTGCAGTACTTGGTTCGTTTCCCTTGCATTCGAATCCACCTCTCGTTTTCCTTCCCCTCTCATTTCTCCTCATACCCACACACAGTGCGCTACACTCTGCGCCTAGAGGATGGGACAGTGGTGGAGGAGAAGGGCATGCAGTGCAGTACTTGGTTCGTTTCCCTTGCATTTGAATCCACCTCTCGTTTTCCTTCCCCTCTTATTTCTCCTCATACCCACACACAGTGCGCTACACTCTGCGCCTAGAGGATGGGACAGTGGTGGAGGAGAAGGGCATGGGCGATGGGGAGGAGCCGTTTGAGTTCACCACGGATGAAGGTGAGTGGGTCTTCTGGACGGTTAGATAAAAAGGAAGTGGGGGGGGAGGGGAGGAGGACGGGGGGTTCTGCAACGATATGGAAAGTGGGGCTGGCTGTGTGCAAAGAAATGTGGAAATGGGGAAAGGGGTGACTTGCCACTGGGGCATTGGGGAGGAAAGTGGAGTAGGCTGAGAAAGTCAAAAGAGCAAGTCCAACTGAGAAACAGCTTTGCCCAACTTAGGCCTGCGGTTCTGTCGAATCCGTCCCCATCTGTCCCTTTGTCCCCTTCCCGTTTTGCTTCCCTTCAGAGCAAGTCGTGCCTGGGCTGGACAAGGCAGTGATGAAGATGAAGAAGGGAGAGCTCGCCACCGTCACCATTGCCCCAGAATACGCCTACGGCTCTGAGAAAAAGACCCTGGAAAAAGGCACAGTACCGGCCAACTCTACACTGGTGTACGAGCTTCGGCTGGCGGAATTTGTTAAGGATAAGGAATCCTGGGAGCTAGGGGACGAGGAGAAGGTCGCGCATGCAGCGAAGAAAAAGGAGGAGGGTAATGTTCTCTTCAAGTCCGGAAAATACGTCCGGGCAGCAAAAAAATACTCCAAGGCGATGAAGCTGATCGAGTACGACACGCAGTTCAAAGACGAGGAGAAGAAGGCGTGCAAGGTGCTGAAAGTCTCGTGCGGGTTGAACGAGGCTGCGTGCCAGCTGAAGCTGAAGGATTTCCCGGCGGCAGTGAAGCTGACGAGTAAGGTGCTGGAGCTGGAGGGGTCGAACGTGAAGGCGCTCTATCGGAGGGCCCAGGCGTATATGGGGACTGAGGACTATGACCTGGCGGAGTGGGACGTCAAGAAGGCTCTTGATCTCGACCCTGAGAACAGGTGAGCACGGAGGGTGACCGTGGGGTAATGGGTCGACTGGATAGGCATGTCCGTATAATTAAGGGGGAGCCCAGGCGTATATGGGCACGGAGGATTGCGACCTGGCGGAGTGGGATAGAAGGCTCTTGACCTCGACCCTGAGAACAGGTGAGCACGTTGGTGGGAATAGGGACTTTGACAGCAACTGCATTGTATCGGCGCGCCCAGGCGTATATGGGGACGGAGGATTATGACCTGGCGGAGTGGGACGTGAAAAAGGCTCTTGATCTCGACCCTGAGAACAGGTGAGTGCAGGGGAGTGACCGCAGGTGTGAGTGTGTGGTTGTTGATCGACAGCACAAGATTTCAGAGCAGAACCAGAGGGAAGTCAACTTCAAAATTAACTCACAAGTTGTCCCCCTCCCGTTTTTTCCCCCTTGATTCCCCTACCAGGGACCTGAAGCTAGAGTATCGGCAGCTGAAGCGCAAGATTGCAGAGCAGAACCAGAAGGAGAAGAAGATTTATGGCAACCTGTTTGCACGGCTGCACAAACTTGAGGAGAAGGAGGGTGTGAAGCAGGCAGAGGAGGTTGCTCCTGCTGCTCCTGCTGATGGCGCTGCTGCTGCAGGTGGTGATGCTACTGAGGCGATGAAGGAAGACGTGCAGAAGGTTGATGAGGGTGTGAAGGAGGGTGGGGAGGCGATGGCTGCATAGGTTGTTTGCTGTAGGCCTATGTTGTGAAAATTACCTGGTATATTCATCCTATCGAATGAACAGTTTCAAATGGAAGTGTATTTGTGAAATGAGATCAGATAAGATATGTGTGTGGACAATTTGTGGATATAAGAAGTCTGACCACAATACCAGAGGTGTGAGGGAGGGGGCGAAATGTAATGATTGCTTGAGACTAATTTAAGCTGGACTTTCAGACAGTTTCTACTGCATAACAGGGTAAGTGCACCGTGCTCAGCTACTTATCGAGGAAGAACATATCGAGAATAACAGATTCGCCTTGAAGGCAACCTTGACTTGGAATGAATGTTCAGTTGCGAGTTAGGACGGCCTTCGGGACTACCGATCTGTGGTGCTTTCAAACCGTTGTCGAACGTGTCAGAACGTTCTGGAACATATTGTACCGTGCTTAACCTGTATTGACCTGTATTTTCGGCCGGCAATGTATGCCCAAAATCATGAGTCCACGCCACGTTATGCTAAGTCAAACTGCGTGCACGAAAGTACGGACATTTCGAATGAGGTAAGATACTGTACCACTGAAAACGGATGTACGGAACGCATCACTTTAAAATGCTCTCAATCGTGCGTAAACGTTTTGTACCGAACCAAAACCTTGTCATGAGGTGGAACGGAGCATTACATGATGGAATGGAAACAGCGTGGATTCACAGCTGGTAAATCGTTCATTCTCAGATAATCTTCTCTATTTCTGCTAGCAGGAAGTTTTTTGCCATCTCTCCTTATTACTTCTTATAGTAACAGTACCCTCATTCTTGGAACACGTGCTGCTGTCATAGGCTGTCTCTGCGCACAGTTGTGTCAGGCTAATCCGTGTTTCGTTACTTGACGGAACGGGACCATGCTCGCTCGACGGGCCTCCTCAGCTGTGCGGATTCTGCTGCTGGTCTGCGTTCCGTTTCTGCACGTGAGTTTTCTCGGAACTTTGGAGCCGACTTAGGAACCGTGCTCAGCATAGGCTAAGAACTTATCATGTTGTAATAGCTGATTAGGATATGGTTAATGTGTATCCGAGTTCTCCTACTCTTCTCCTCTTCATTCCTCCCCCGTTATTGTCACATCAGGCTGGAAGTGCGGCCGCAGACGAGCGCGGTCACAACCGCGATGTCCTTGTGAGTGAATGAATGGTGCGGTGATTGTTGATGTCATGATGAGAGTGAAGCATGGTGTGATGATGTGATGATGAGAGTGGTGCATGGAGTGATGATGCCTGATGTCTTTTGAGGCGCCTCAAAGGCCGCAGACGAGCGCGGTCACAACCGCGATGTGCTTGTGAGCAGTTGGATGGTGTGGTGATGTGTTGATGTCAGTGCAGCATGGTGTGTCTTTGTGGCTGCAGCATGGTGTGGTGATGTGATTGCACCATGATGGGATGATGTGTATCACTCACGAAATTACTGCACGGTGCAGCATGATGGGATGATGTGAGTGCGCCATGATGTGATGATGTGAGTGCGCCATGATGTGATGCTGTGAGTGCGCCATGATGTGATGCTGTGAGTGCGCCATGATGTGATGCTGTGAGTGCGCCATGATGTGATGCTGTGAGTGCGCCATGATGTGATGCTGTGAGTGCGCCATGATGTGATGCTGTGAGTGCAGCATGATGTGATGCTGTGAGTGCAGCATGATGTGATGCTGTGAGTGCGCCATGATGTGATGCTGTGAGTGCAGCATGATGTGATGCTGTGAGTGCGGCATGATGTTGCGCTGGTGGTTCTCCCCACAATCTTGTTCTGACTTCCACCTGACTGGCACCTGACTGGCACCTGACTCGCACCTGACAGGCACCTGACAGGCACCTGAATGCCACCTGTCTACCACCTGACTGGCACCAACCCTACTCGCACGCAAGCAGGGTCTTCATGTTTCCTCTGCTCGCCCGAACCACCAACATCCTTTCTCCTTCCCCTTGCCCCTTCCGCCCTCCCTCCCCGTCCCCTCTTCCCCCGCCGCGCCCACCCGCCCTCCCCCTCCCGCCTTGGCCCCCCCCCTCCCCCACACCTTTTTCCCTTTTCAGTCGCGAGCCATCATCGATGCTTTCCCGGACGTCCCCACTCTCGTCAACTTCGGATTCCCAGACCACCTGTGTGGCACATGGCACCACAACTACACTCGCATGCACCAGCAAATCCGGGCAGCCAGCAAAAATCCCTCCTCTGCCCCGCCGCCCGGCACGCCGCCCGTGAAATTTCTCACCTTTGACGGCCTCAGCCACTGCGACAGCCTCGGGGAGACCCTCATGGGGCTGACGTCAGCGTTCACTGTAGCTATCCTCACTAACAGGGCCTTCGTTATAAAGCACCCGTGCATCCCCATGGCGTTTGAACCGGCGCTGATCGACTGGCAGCCCACAGAGGACGTCGGATTCGAGCCGGTCAGAAACGAAACTTTTCCGCTGAAAACTCCTGACCGGGCGGTCGATCCCCCAATAGGAGCGAGCGATATCGTGGAGATCAACCTGGAAAAAGATGACAGGGCGAACCCGGAGAAGGTGTTTCCGCAGGTGGAAGCTGCGAGGAACCTGCGTGTGGTGTGGAACAGAGACCTGCTGGTGCATATGCTGAAGGATGTGAAGGGATCGGCATGGAAAGACAGACTCACAGAGATGGGCATCAGTATTCCGTACTCGTTCGGGTGCTTGGTGCGATACCTGCTAAGGTGAGAGATGGTGAGATGGTGAGATGGTGAGATGGTGAGAGGTGGGAGGTGGGAGGTGAGAGGTGAGAGGTGAGTGGTGGGATGGGAGGGAGGACATGGCTGGGTGTTTGGAGGGTTCACAATAAGCCTCGTTGATTCCCACACTCCGTATGCCCTTCATGTATCCTTTCTCTTTCCCTTTCAGTTTCCTCTTTCCCTTTCAGTTCCTTCTTTCCCTTTCATTTTTCTTTATCCTTGTCAGTTTCCTCTTTCCTTCTCAGTTTCGCCTATCCTTTTCCATTTCCCCATTGTCTCTCCTCGCCAGGCCCAAGCCGGAGGTGTGGCACAGGATGCAGCCGTTTGAGAAGCAGCTGAGGGGCGACAAGGTGGTGAGCATCGGCATGCACGTGAGACAGTTTGGCCAAGGCCCCGCCCGCCCCAACGCCACCGTTAGCGCAGAGGAGCTGCAGAAAGGAATGAACGACTCAGTGCGGCCGGCCTTTCAGTGCGCTGAGGTGAGGGTCTGTCACTGAAAGGGGAGACAAGGTGGTGAGCATCGGCATGCACGTGAGGCAGTTCGGCCAAGGGCCCGCCCGACCTAATGCTGAGGGTAGTCCCCCTCCCCTCCGCTCTGAAAAGCAGCTGAGGGGCGACAAGGTGGTGAGCATCGGCATGCACGTGAGGCACTTCGGCCAAGGCCCCGCCCGGCCCAACGCCACTGTCAGCCCGGAGGAGCTGCGGAAAGGAGGGTGATTGTTCTCGTTGCCCACAAAACCCCATACCCTGGTGGAACGCAATCACTCCTTCTCTCCCTCCTTGCTCGTACACCCCCATCCCCCCGAACCAACAGAATGTGCAGAGCTGGTGGTATTCGTCAGCCCTCACTGTGATGTGAAGTGGCTCGCTATTGGGTCTGTCTTTTGAGGCGCCTCAAAAGCCCTCACTGTGAAGTGGCTCGCTATTGGGTCTGTCTTTTGAGGCGCCTCAAAAGCCCTCACTGTGAAGTGGCTCGCTATTGGGTCTGTCTTTTGAGGCGCCTCAAAAGCCCTCACTGTGAAGTGGCTCGCTATTGGGTCTGTCTTTTGAGGCGCCTCAAAAGCCCTCACTGTGAAGTGGCTCGCTATTGGGCCTGTCTTTTGAGGCGCCTCAAAAGCCCTCACTGTGAAGTGGCTCGCTATTGGGTCTGTCTTTTGAGGCGCCTCAAAAGCCCTCACTGTGAAGTGGCTCGCTATTGGGTCTGTCTTTTGAGGCGCCTCAAAAGCCCTCACTGTGAAGTGGCTCGCTATTGGGTCTGTCTTTTGAGGCGCCTCAAAAGCCCTCACTGTGAAGTGGCTCGCTATTGGGTCTGTCTTTTGAGGCGCCTCAAAAGCCCTCACTGTGAAGTGGCTCGCTATTGGGTCTGTCTTTTGAGGCGCCTCAAAAGCCCTCACTGTGAAGTGGCTCGCTATTGGGTCTGTCTTTTGAGGCGCCTCAAAAGCCCTCACTGTGAAGTGGCTCGCTATTGGGTCTGTCTTTTGAGGCGCCTCAAAAGCCCTCACTGTGAAGTGGCTCGCTATTGGGTCTGTCTTTTGAGGCGCCTCAAAAGCCCTCACTGTGAAGTGGCTCGCTATTGGGTCTGTCTTTTGAGGCGCCTCAAAAGCCCTCACTGTGAAGTGGCTCGCTATTGGGTCTGTCTTTTGAGGCGCCTCAAAAGCCCTCACTGTGAAGTGGCTCGCTATTGGGTCTGTCTTTTGAGGCGCCTCAAAAGCCCTCACTGTGAAGTGGCTCGCTATTGGGACTGTCTTTTGAGGCGCCTCAAAAGCCCTCACTGTGAAGTGGCTCGCTATTGGGTCTGTCTTTTGAGGCGCCTCAAAAGCCCTCACTGTGAAGGGGCTCGCTATTGGGTCTGTCTTTTGAGGCGCCTCAAAAGCCCTCACTGTGAAGTGGCTCGCTATTGGGTCTGTCTTTTGAGGCGCCTCAAAAGCCCTCACTGTGAAGTGGCTCGCTATTGGGTCTGTCTTTTGAGGCGCCTCAAAAGCCCTCACTGTGAAGTGGCTCGCTATTGGGTCTGTCTTTTGAGGCGCCTCAAAAGCCCTCACTGTGAAGTGGCTCGCTATTGGGACTGTCTTTTGAGGCGCCTCAAAAGCCCTCACTGTGAAGTGGCTCGCTATTGGGTCTGTCTTTTGAGGCGCCTCAAAAGCCCTCACTGTGAAGGGGCTCGCTATTGGGTCTGTCTTTTGAGGCGCCTCAAAAGCCCTCACTGTGAAGTGGCTCGCTATTGGGTCTGTCTTTTGAGGCGCCTCAAAAGCCCTCACTGTGAAGGGGCTCGCTATTGGGTCTGTCCTTTCATCAACAAAACGTTGCAATTCCTTCAGTCCTCTACTTCCCTTCCTTCTCTCCCCCTCAACAACAGAACGTTCAGAACTGGTGGTACTGCTCGGTCGGCCCTCACTGTGAAGTGGCTCGTTGAATATCAACCCCCTTCCTATCAATCAGTCCAGGCCTCTCCCCCCTTGCTCTTGCAACCCCACCTCACAGCAACAGAACGTGCAGAACTGGTGGTACTCTCCTCAGCCCTCACTGTGAAGTGAAGTGGCTCGTTATTAGCAACCCGGTGCAGCTCATGCTGTCCACCTTTCCCCCTTTGCTTGCGCACACGCGCCCCCCCCACTCTCCCACTCTCCACCCTCCCAAAACAACAGAATGTGCACAACTGGTGGTACTCGTCAGCCCTCACCGTGAAGTGAAGTGGCTCGTTGAAAAGTCCACCCACTCCCTATCAATCAGTCCACCTCTCTCCTCTTGTTCCTGCATGCCCATCCCACAACACCAGAATGTGCACAATCGGTGGTAATTATCAACCCTCACCGTGAAGTGAAATGGCTTGTTATCAGGCTGATTTTTGAGTCGACTCAAAAATCAAATGGCTCGTTGTCAGGCATGTCAGTAGCCACGCAGAGTCCTCACACCCCCATCTTGATGCACCCCCATCCCCCAAACCAACAGATTCTGGAGAACTGGTCGTACCGAAGACTAATGATGTGAAGAGGCTCGTTATCAGGCATGTCAGTAGCCATGCGTTACAGCTCAGGCAATCCACATTTCTCTCCTTGCTCCTGCATCCTCATCCCAAAAACAACAGACTGTCCAAAACTGGTGGTACTCATCGGCCCTCACTGTGAAGTGGCTCGTTATAAGCGACTCGCTGCAACTCAAACAGGAGGCCATGAAAGGAAACGAGTCTAAGGTAATGTGACTGTAACTCGTCCAAGGTGATGTGACTATAACGAGTCCAAGGTGATTTGGCTATAACGAGTCCAAGGTGTTTTGGCTATAACAGGTCCACGTGATGTTTGATGAGGGAAGTTTGCACGTTCCAGCCTGCATGTTCGCGTCGACTCAAAAGAGTTTAATTTCGAGACGACTCAAAAGAGTTGAATTTCGAGACGACTCAAAAGAGTTGAATTTCGAGACGGCTCAAAATAGTTGAATTTCGAGCCGACTCAAAAGAGTTGAATTTCGATCAAAAGAATTGAATTTCGAAACGACTCAAACGCCAACTGAAATGGTAAAGTGATTTGGCTCTGCTACTCCCCCCACCACCACTCACCCCACTTTCGTTTCTGGCTGTCAGCACCGAGTTCACCCCATGGGCGTCAGCCTGTAATGACCAAGGCCCCTCAAACAAAACTCATAGCCCTTTTTTCCCCATAGGTCCTCCCTCCGTTACCCACTTTCGTTTCAGGTTGTCATCACCGAGTTCACCCCGTGGGTGGATCCCATCCCCCTTCCGGTTGCTTTCTTATTCTCTAGACTTACTCACCCCCTCCCCGTGTTCCCCCCCTTTCCTTTGCAGATTGTAATAACCGAGTTCACCCCGTGGATCCTTTCCCCCTTCCTCAGCATCCGCCCCGTCCAATGCCCCCTCCTACTCCCCTCTACTCCCCCCGGTACTCCTGCCCTTCCCCCCCACTTTCCTTTGCAGATTGTAATAACCGAATTCACCCCGTGGATCTTATCCCCCTACCTCAGCATCGCCCCCCTCCTTAGTAATATCTCTTCAACCCCTCCCTGCCTATGCTCCCCCCCTCTCTGCAGATTGTCATCACCGAGTTCACCCCATGGATCCCATCCCCCTACCTCAGCATCCGCCCCCCTCCCCCTCCCCCTCCGCCTCCTCCTTCCAATTCCACCCCCCCCACGCCCACCCCAACCGGCCCCCCTCTCCCTCCCATCCCCACCGTTCAAGAATTCCAAGAGACAGTCACCGAGTGGCTTCTGCTCTCCTCCTGCGACTCGTTTGTCGTGTCGCCCTCCGCCTTTGGCCGTACGGCGGCTATGTATTCAATGCAGCCGATGAGTATTTACATGACGCACTCGTGCCGGCCACAGGCGCCCGTGCCCATCAGTACTCTCGTCTCCTGGTCACGGCGACAGTTCTGAGCGTGCTCACATCTGTTAGTTGCCTTACGGGTCCCTTTTGACAGCTATGTACTCAATGCAGCCGATGAGTATTTACATGACGCATCCGTGCCGGCCACAGGCGCCCGTACCCATCAGTACTCTCGTCTCCTGGTCACGGCGGCAGTTCTGAGGCCGTTGTTGACCTCCCGTTGGCCGTACGGCTGCAATGTACTCAATGCAGCTGATGAGCATTTACATGACTCACTCATGCAGACCACAGGCGCCCGTACCCATCAGTAGTCTCGTTTCCTGGTCACGGCGGCAGTTCTGAGTGTACAGCCTCCCTGCATTCAATGTACCATCAGCATTTTTATCCACAGGTCACACAGCGGCAGTTCTGATTCTCGTTCCGTAAAAGGCTTGACCAGGTTGCAGTTGGTTTCCCTTGGCGTTCATCCGTCTATGGGCTGGGCGATCATCATCGTGTATTCAACACAGCATTTACCGTAAATGTCTGCATGGTGGCGCAATCGCATCTATCAGGTTTCCCAAGTTGCCTTTGTACCCAATGCTGCACCGTCCACATGATGCATTTGTGCAAGCACTGTGACCCATTCCTGTCATCAGTCTAGACAACCACTCAAAGTGGCAGTTCCGCGAGCCCGCTGTGTTGCATTGTATTTGTTGGAAACAATAAGTCTTAGTGCGCTTCTGTCGTGTCAAAACCCAAGACACTAGCGAAGCAGTCCGAATCGAAGCATCGAGTCAAACCTCGGAGGTTAGGGTAACCGCCTGGAGGTTACGAGAAAGTCAAAGGTCAGCGACCTTTGACTCGACAATTACAGCGCGACAGTTAAGGACACACAACTGACTCGTTACAGAGCAGTTGCCCGAGTCGCACTGTATCGGATCGCAACAGCAAATACAGTTATCTATCCATTCGTATTCCCTGTACTCTTATATAAAACCTTGTATTTGCTTGTTTAATTCAATCTACTTTGCTCTCACACACTAGTGCAAGGTCGGTTCACAAGATTCATTAAACGCTTCTGCTATTACAAGTTTCCTACCCAGAGTTATCCTCTGCAAAGATCCTTAAGGGCCTTTTCAGCCCAACATGGTATGAGAGCTGACAGGGGAAACTCTAAATTTTTTATATTACAAGACATGGCAACAAACAAGGAAAGGAGCTCCCCTAATGGCTCCTCGGGCACTACTCCTACTCCACCACCAGCCTCTGGCCTGCAGACAGAGGAAGGCACGGCAGCAAGACCAAGGGGAACGTCAACCGAGACCCCCACGAATCACCCTTCTGACTTCGACCAGAGCATGATGGAGAAATTCTTCTCCTTCATGTCCTTCTACGAGCAACACCAGCAGTCGGGACCTGCACAGACACACAACAGCAACAACGGAGCGACACCCATGAGCCTTGATGGGTCGTCATATGCGCGAGGGAATCAACAGCAGCAACCCACCTTCGCCCCGTACGAGCGCGGGTCGATCAGCTTCCTGCCTCAACCTTCACCTGCGCAAGACAAACCAATGGACGCGTTACAAGTTCAGTCGCAATTCGCGCATGTTTTGAAATTACAAACGTCAAGACCTTTCGACGGAAAGGACTTCTTCACCTGGTCCTTTGAATTCGAGCTGATGATGGAGGGCGCGCAGATACTCGACTTCTTCGACAGATCCCTGCAGTATCCAGCAAACGGCACACAGTATGAGAAGCAGCAGTATACGTATCAATCGATGATGGCGTATACTATTCTACTGAGAAACATCACACCAACCCAGCAGCAGAACATTCGCTCTTACCGGAACTTCGGCAACTCGGCGGAACTTGCGTACGGCCATCTGAAGAACCTGTATCAGGCAACAGTCAGTGTAAACCAGAGCAGGTTAATGGCGCAGTTGACAACAGTTGAAATGAAACCAGGAGAAAAGGGGTTAGCGTATATCAGCCGATGTCGCGAATTGCGCGACAAGCTTCTTCGATGCGGGGGATCAATCTCTGAAGACGCCTTCGTAACAGTCGTCATCGGTGGCCTCGGTCCTCAGTGGCGCGCCACCAAAGCAATTCTTCTAGCACACGGGAGGATCTCCGAAGCGGCACTCTGCGCCGAAATCCACGCCGAGCAGCATGATATGGACCTGCAAGAAGAAAGGCACAAGAAAAGGGCATTAGCACCGGAGTTCGCTTTCCACACTCAGCGACGACACAACAACTACAACAACCGACAGCAGCAGCCGAAGTCAGTACCTCCGTTTTGTCACATCTGCAAAACATCAGGACACCCCCGCACGCATTGCCCGTCTCGTCACACAACACCACAGCGACAACTGCGGCCTTCAAGCTCACAAGTTGCTTCAACGCAAGCAAGTCCGACAACAACGATTCAAGCTTCAACGACTTCAACTGGACAACCTGCACAAGGAGCAAGAAACATAGTCAACTGCATGGTAAAGATAAACGACTCTTGCACAACAGAGTCACCACCCCATTACTCACCAGAAGAGGAGCTCGACAACAGGACGCCTCGCCGCGAATCACTCCACCCGAATCCGACTTACGCCGCCATCGCTCAAAGTGAACCGTCCGGCCAAGACACTTGGTTCTTGGATAGTTGCTGCGGGCAACACATGTGCTCGTCCGGGCGCTTCGTACAACGCGAACATCGACTCCAACGAGAAGTGATCATCACGGTCGCCAACAATCAAAACCTGCGCACACGACGACAAGGAGTGGTACAGCTTCAGTCAAGAGAAACAAATGTCATACTGCACATGTCTAAGGTACTCATTGTTGAAGGTCTCGGTTACAACTTACTGAGTGTTAGCCAGCTGATGGCGAAGGGGATTCACCTGGAAGCCGACAGCACCACCCAGGAGTTCAAGCTATACCACGGGAAAGGCGGTCTCTACATCGGGAAGGCAGTGCTGAAGAACAACGTCTTCGTCATCGACTTCGTTCCTGACCTGGGCACTGCAGACAGCGACGCCATCGTGAATTTTACTGATTGGACACACCCTCCTGATCTCGACCCCGACTTCAGCCCGGGAGGTTTTTGGTACTCCCACACTATCCCTGAAGCAGAACGAACACGAGCGTTAGCGACGATTCAACAAACAACAGAAGCAGAGACAACATCGACAGCAGCAACAACATCGGCAGCAGCAGCAACAACATCGGGAGCAGCGACAACATCAGCAGCAGCAGGAACAACGACACCGGTCACAGTCGACGAAGCACCACCAAAACCAGCGCAACAGCTGAATCCGACTCAACGTGAAGTCCACTGAAGCGCCAACTTCGTCGCCAGTTTTTACTCCAACTCCGACGCATACCAACGTTCACCCAGACACCGCGCCTCTGAAGAGATCTGGCACGCACGCACAGGACATCCAAGCAACACGGTTTTAAATAACACGATAAGAGCAGGAGTTCTTGACAAAGACTCCCTACTTCTACCCGATGGCAGAGAACTCCAAAAGGCACGAGGGACTTGCCTTATATGTCCCGAAGCTGACTTACCTCATCGACCGTTTGCTCCACATCACAACCCGAGCGCTCCAGCGTACGCACCACTCGAAAAGGTCTACAGCGACATCCTCTACAATCGCGAACCAGGACAAGTTAACTACAACTACACCATCACCTTCATCGACGCCGCCACTCGATATGTCTGGCATCGTAACCTACCCAGCCGCGACATGGCACTCGCAGCATTCGCCGCCTGGCTACCGATAGCAGAGAGAGAGTCTGGAACGCAACTGAAAAGCTTCCAGTCAGACGGAGGTGGCGAGTACACCTCTCAGCGCTTCAAGCAGTTCCTGGCGGAAAGGGGGATCAAGCAACTCCTCTCCCTTCCCTACGCACATCAGCAGCAAGATGTCGCAGAATGAATGAACAGGACTCTGCAGAACAGCATGCGCAAACTGTTACGTGGCATGCGGCTACCCAACCACCAGTGGCCAGCAGCAATGGACCATGCTGTCATGCTGCACAACTTGTTGTCGTCGTCGTCACTCCCGAACAACGCATCACCGCATCTGCTGTGGACAAGGAAGCAGGGCAGCACAAAAATGTTACGAGTCTTCGGGTGCATGGTACAGTACAGACCCCCAGAAGCACGAGCGGGAAGATTCTCACAACGGGCACAGTGGGGACTACACCTCGGCATCGAGAAAAATTACAACGCGTGGAGAATCTTCGACGTCCACACAAAAGAAACAGTAGCAGCACGAGATGTGATCTTCTATGAACGCCTCACCCTTCAGACGTACCTCGCCAACTTGCACGAGAATCGGGACCTCACCAGTGGCTTTCGTGGTGACCGAGCCTTCGCGTCAGCAGCGGATGAAGCAGACTGGGATGAGCAGAACGTCGACAACGCATCGGAGGAAGCCGGACCTCTTCCGTACTGCTCAGTCGACGTGCCCATGGATGAGGAAAATCCTCGCGACAGTAACAACGCCGAAGTCTTCTACCATTTCGCCGACAATGGTTACGTAACACCTGCGACAGTCAACACCAACGAAGCAGAAAGGGTAGGGCCGAATTTCATACCCGACCCAGAATCGGGAGACGAAGCAGCTTATCCCGAGGATCCAGAACTCCCTCGATACTCACAGACTGGGCTGCAAATCCTTGGTCTCGTCACCGCAGTCCATGGCGCCGCCATTCCTAAGGAGCCTGCGACGGTTCAACAGGCTCTGGGGGGGGAACACAGGGAGAAATGGCGTGAAGCCATGGACAAAGAACTGAAGGCACTGGAGGAGCGCAACACCTGGAAAATCGTTCCCATCGGCGTAGCACAAAACAAGACTATCCTTACCGGAAAGTGGGTCTTCCGTGTGAAGACGAATGCCGACGGCACCATCAACAAATTCAAAGCTCGCTGGGTCGTACGCGGCTTTGACTAGGAGCACGGAAGAGATTACACCGAAACCTTCGCTCCGGTCAGCCGTCACACCTCACTCCGAATCCTCATCGCCGTCGCCGCCATGAAGAAAAAGAAATTGCGACAAATCGACGTCGCAAACGCATTCCTCTACGCACCTGTAGATGCAGAAATCTTCGTCGAGCTCCCGCACGGCTCCCACGGCGAACCCAACCGAGTCTGTCAACTGCTTAAATCGCTCTACGGGATCAAGCAGGCACCGCGACTGTGGCAGCAGTACCTACACGCCCGCCTCATCCGCATCGGTTTCAAACAACTCCCGCATGACCAGGGCATGTATCGCCTCACAAAGATGAGAAATTTTTTATAATAAAAAATTTGCAGATTGTGATTCGATTTGAAGAGGGGTGTGCTGTAAAGGAGACAAGCTCCTTCATCTCTCGGCAGGTCTTGGGGACCTGCCACCTAGTCTCATTTGCAATTTCCAACTCTCTTGCTCCCACCCTCCACTCCCCATTTCCCACTTAGGTTTTGTTTCAACATAATATTGTACTAATTGATACTGAGTGTGCTGTATTATTGAGATTTGAAATGCTATGACGACTGCACTGCACACTCCTCTGAAAGTCGTGTCACAAGGGAAGCGACTACGTTCTCCTAATCGTCTACGTGGACGATCTCCTCTACATTGGGTCAACTGACGGCATCGCCACGTGGTTCGAAGGGGAGCTTCAGAAAGACCTCACGCTTACGGTCTCTTCTACCGTTACGCAGTACCTCGGGCTCAACATCCGCGAGGAAGAAAACGCAATCTATCTAAGCGCCGAGAAGTACGCCGACACCATCGCGAAACGCTTCGGCCTCACACCAAGCGCCATCTCCACGCCTTACCGCTACACGTCAGGAACCGAAAAGGGACGATCTACTCTACTCAAGCCCGCCGGCATACGCGACTATCAGAAGAAGCTCGGATGTCTTCTCTTCGCAGCAGTCACATGCCTGACAAAAGTTAGAAGAAGAAAGAGGAATGAACTAGCAGAAATGGGGATACAAATAGCAAACCCTAGAAGGGTTGTACTCGCTATAGAGCACCCCACTACAGGCTAGAACATAAGAATAATATTCTGACAACTCCACTATTTCGTCAGCACCGCGACGATCGGATTAACCTATCACAAAAACGCAACTACACCGACCAAGCTAATCGGCTACGTCGACGCCGATCACGCTGGCGACACCGATAACAGACGCTCACGCACCGGCTATGTCTACCGCCTCGAACCTATCGGTCCTATCTCCTAGCAGTCGAGTAAGCAGGAGTTAATCGCAATGTCTTCAGCTGAAGCGAAATATATTGCACTCTGCTCAGCCACCAAGGAGGGACTTTACCTTCGCGAACTACTGGAAGAAGCGAAGCTAGCCGAGTTACCCAGCTTCACCGTGTTCTGCGACAACCAGTCAGCAATTCGCATCGCCAACAAGAACGGCTTCGCAAACAGGACGAAACACATCGCCCTGCGCTATTTCTTCGTGAAGGACGAGATCGAAAAGGGGAAACTCGATCTGTCATACTGTCCAACATCTGAGATGGCAGCCGATTACCTGACCAAGAAGCTCGGAAAGCAGAAGTTCGAATACTGCATGATGCTGACTGGACAAGGCCACGTCACCTGCGGCGATCCAGAAGCGAAGGGGAGTGTTGGAAACAATAAGTCTTAGTGCGCTTCTGTCGTGTCAAAACCCAAGACACTAGCGAAGCAGTCCGAATCGAAGCATCGAGTCAAACCTCGGAGGTTAGGGTAACCGCCTGGAGGTTACGAGAAAGTCAAAGGTCAGCGACCTTTGACTCGACAATTACAGCGCGACAGTTAAGGACACACAACTGACTCGTTACAGAGCAGTTGCCCGAGTCGCACTGTATCGGATCGCAACAGCAAATACAGTTATCTATCCATTCGTATTCCCTGTACTCTTATATAAAACCTTGTATTTGCTTGTTTAATTCAATCTACTTTGCTCTCACACACTAGTGCAAGGTCGGTTCACAAGATTCATTAAACGCTTCCGCTATTACAAGTTTCCTACCCAGAGTTATCCTCTGCAAAGATCCTTAAGGGCCTTCTCAGCCCAACAGTATTGATGTATCCTGCTTCTGTATCCTATGTAGCACACAACAGATGAATGCAACAAGCTGACTTTCAAGTCAATTTAAAAGACTGTGTGACACTGTTGCATTGTATGATGTATTCTCCTGCTTCTGTACTTGAATGGAACCCTTGCATCATCGAGTCTCATTACAACAGCACTGGCGCTGCTAGTGTTCCTACAGGCTCCATGTAAATGATTGCAAGCAGGGCCTCAGATTCGTTTTTAGCTTGGCTGAGACGTCAGCCTTAGCAGGCTACGCTAGGCTGATCAATCAGAGTTGGTTCAAAAAAAAAATCTGATTTTTCAGACAAGTCACCTAAAAAAACGCTGACTAATCAGCCTCACTAAAAAATGCAGGCTGATCTATGTTTAAGCACTTTGTTCATTAAGTTTAGCAGGTGCTGTGCTGTGCTGCCCTGGTGGTTGGTGAATGGCGCATAAGGGATGTGATTGGTTAAACAACCAATCACATCAATTGAAGCATTCTGTCGGTGACAACGAAGCAACCGACTCGTCGGGGAAATTCGTTTTCCCGCCGCGTCGGCGCTGTACGTGGCTACTTTTGCGTGATTGACGGTGGATGTACATGGACAGCCGAAAAACACGGCTCCGGCACGAATCTGTACTAGCGTGAGTTCAGCCTACACTCTCGTTACAAGTCTGATCAATCAGCGGACACTTGTAAAAAAACGCTGGAAAATCAGCCAATACTTAAAAAAAAAACCTGAAGAATCAGCCAACACAAATAAAAAAAAACTGAATTATCAGCCAACACATCAGCCATATGCCTGGGAAATTAGCGTCCAGACCCTAAATCAGCCTTTTTTCGCTGACTTCTGAGGCCCTGATTGCAAGCCACCCTTGTTTCTTTGCTTAGCTAGACCGAGCCAGTAATGGGATGCAACGAAAACATGGGAAGAGATTGCGGTTTTAACATGCAGCTTAAGAGGTGCAACATGCAATAGCATGCTCCTCAGGAATGCCTCTAAAACCCCTCCCCGAAGCTGCAATGTGCAACGTGCAATGCCATGTGCTTTAAAACTGCCGCTGTGACCCCTCTCCGAAGCTGCTGACGCGGACGGGAGTCTGAGGCTCACACGACTGCGGTGTGTAGATGCTCATAGGGTGCATTGAGTACATGGCAGCCGTACGGCCAAAGGCGGATGTCGAAACGACAAAGGAGTTGCACGAGGAGAGCAGCAGCCACTCAGTGACTGTCTCTTGAAAGGTTTGCACAGAGGGGATTGCAGGAAGAGGGGGTCCCTCAGGGGTGGTGGGATTGGAAGAAGGGTCGGAGGAGGGAGGGGGTGCAGGCGCGGGTGGGGGAGGGGGGCTTTGGCTGATGCTGAGGAGGGAGGGTGGGACCCACGGTTCAAATTCGGTGATCACAATCTGCAGTGAGAGGGGAAACACGGGGAGAGAAGGGGTGAGGAGTTTGTTATTGGGGGCCATGGGTGTTACTGGCTGACGCTGAGGAGGGAGGGTGGGGCCCACGGTTCGAATTCGGTGATCACAAACTGCAAAGGAAGCAGGGTGGGGAAAGGAGGTAAGGGGGAGGTGGGGGAATGGGTTTCTTTTAACAGAAAGCCTTGGTGGTGCTGACGCTGAGGAGGGAGGGTGGGAATCACGGTTCAAATTCGGTGATCACAATCTGCAGTGAGCCGAGGGAGGAGACCAAGGGTGGTTGAAAAAGAACAGGAAATGTAGCCACGTGATAAAAGTGTAGTTTTCAGACGTCTCAAAACTACACTTTTATCACGAGACCAAGGGTGGCTGAAAAAGAACAGGAAATGTTTAGCAAGAGGGGTAACTTCAATGCGACTCAATTTGAAAGATCTCTAGCACGGGGGGAAGGGGGGCTGAGACAAGACTTGCCCTTGGACTCGCTATAATCACACCACCTTTGAACTCAGATATATTGCATCACATCACCCTGGAATATTTTCACATCACCTTAGAATCGTTCACTTTGGTAGCCTCCTGTTTGAGTTGCAACGAGTCGCTAATAACGAGCCACTTAACGTCAAGAGTTGGCGGATACCACCAGTTTTCCAGATTCTGTTACATGTGTGGGGTGGGAACAGAAGATTTATAAGTTGAATAAAAATCGTCTCATAAAACATTAAGTTGCAACGAGTCGCTAATAACGAGCCACTTCACGTCAAGAGTTGGCGAATACCACCAGTTTTCCAAATTCTGTAAGATGCGTCTGGGGGAAAGGGGGTTTGGGCTGAGTGAGTGTTAGAGATGGGACGAATTGGTAGTTTCCTTGGTATTGTTTTCTGTGCACCCACCTTGGCGCACTCAATGGCGGGCCACACGACGTCGTCCATTACTTGCTTCACCTCCTCCGGGCTAACGGTGGTGTTGGGTGGGGGGGGCCCGCGGCCGAAGTGCCGCACGTGCATGCCGATGCTCACCACCTTGTCGCCCCTCAGCTGCTTCTCAAACGGCTGCATCCTGTGCCACACCTCCGGCTTGGGCCTGGCGAGGAGGGGAGAGCGAGAAGGGAGAAGAGGGATAAAAAGCTCTACTCAAAATGAACGGGATTACATAAGGGAGGAAGGGAGGGTGGGACTACAACATCAACATGCATTTGCGTCCACTCCGACCCACTTTCGCCCTTAGATACAACCTCACCCTTCCAATCACCCACCTCAACAGGTATCGAACGAAGCAGCCAAAAGCGTATGGAATTCGCACGCCCATGGCCCTGAGTCTCTCCCCCCACACCGATTCATTCGCCCCCTTCAGCATATGCACTAGCAGATCCTTATTCCACACCACACGCAGGTTCCTCGCAGCTTCCACCTTCGGAAACACCTTTTCCGGGTGCGCCTGGGGATGTAATTCCAGATTAACTTCCACAATATCGCTCGCTCCTATTGGCGGCGTGACTGCCCGGTCAGGAGGGTCCAATGGAAAAGTTTCGTTTCTGACCGGCTCAAATCCCACGTCCTCGGTCGGCTGCCAGTCGATTAGCGCCGGTTCAAACGCCATGGGAATGCACGGGTGCTTTATAACGAAGGCTCTGTTAGTGAGGAGAGCTACAGTGAATGCTGACGTCAGCCCCATGAGGGTCTCCCCAAGGCTGTCGCAGTGGCTGAGGCCGTCAAAGGTGAGAAATTTCACGGGCGGCGTGTCAGGCGGCGGGGCAGAGGATGGATTTTTGCTGGCTGCCCGGATTTGCTGGTGCATGCGAGTGTAATTGTGATGCCATGTCCCACATAAATGATCGGGGAAACCGAAATCGATGAGAGTGGGGACGTCCGGGAAAGCATCTATAATGGCCCGAGACTGAAAAGGGGAGGAGCAAGTTGGCGGTGGGGAAGGGGACGGGGTTGGGGAGGGATGAAGTAATTGGGTCACTGCGGGTGTATTGGGAAGCAGAGGCGTAAGAAACATGAGCAATTTGCATGGAGGGGGGAGTTAGCCAAAAAAACTCCCAGAGAAACATCATGCTTCACTCGAAACAACACATCAGGCTGTACGCACATCTCGTATCAGGCTGCACGGACATCATCGCACCATGCTGCACATACACCATCGAATCATGCTGCATGCACATCATCGCACCATGCTGCACATACACCATCGCATCATGCTGCATGCACATCATCGCACCATGCTGCACATACACCATCGCATCATGCTGCACGCACGTCATCGCACCATGCTGCACTCACATCATGCCATTCATCCACTCACAAGGGCATCGCGGTGGTGAATGCGCTCGTCTGCTGCATTCCCAACCTGATGTGACAATAAGGGAAGGTAAGGGAAAGGCCGGGAAAGGCTAAGTGGCTGCGAGGAGAGACGAGGGATGCGGAACGCCAAAGCATAAACATTGAGTAAAAAATCCAGCTGCTTCTATTTCGGACAACCTCGTGTGGAATCGAATCAAGAGGAAGCTCATAACTAATGACAGATTAACGTTCGAACTTCCGCTATGACAACTGCATGGGTGACCTTTAGAACGGACAAACGTAAATAATAGAAAAGCGATCATGAAACATGACGAAAAACTGCATGGGTGATCTAAAACAGCTTTTCTTTAATGAATACTACGTGACAATGATAACTGCGTCGCCGAAAGTGTCGCCAGTAACGAGACTCACGTGTATAAGGGCAATAGCATAAGTAAGAAACAGGAAACGCTGAGCTGATGAAATTCGTCGACCTAACGAAATCCGTCGAGCGACTCGCATTCTGTCAGTCGAGTCACGAAGTCCTTGAACAGGCAGCATCTCCCGACTCACGTGCTCTGAAAGACAGAGACAACACAGCTGCTTCGACTACAGCGGAATAATTTAGAGATTCCCGTCTATGTGAACAACTAGCTAACAAGGTAGTAGTAGTTAGTGGACTTTGCATGAGCGAAAAAGGGTGAAGCTGGAACTAGCAGATCAGGATGCATCACCTCGATTTCTCGAAATACCCGCCAGTTTTTTTCCCGTCAAAAAGCTGACTGGAAGCTGACTGTCTGCCAATTTTCCATACCGAACCCACTGGTTTGACTCGACTTGTACCCTGACGGTTCAGCCAACCTTGGAAACTCCGCTTTAAGTAATTCTTGTACAGTAACCAGCGCAACATCCATACAGCATTAATTCTGGGTTGCCCACACTTGTGTCTTGCCAATACTTGATATTAGCAACGGCTCTTAGGACTGCTATTTCAACCCCTGTCAGACTGCTGCTGATGCAGACTGGTGTCAGGTGCAGTGATGCTACATTATTATTGCAGTGGGCCTTGCACATCTCACTCTGCTGTGTAAGGTGTATTTGCATATGCATGGGATGCATAAAATAACCCAGTTGAGTGCAGCGCAGTGATATGGCCGACAAACTAAGATGCAGCACGGCAGCGCCCATTTCAACTAACTACAGGCAGCCATCCAGTGCAATTCACACGCGTCTCAAAATTGCCGCTTGGACTCTTCTCCAAAGCTGCTAACGCGGACGGGAGTCTGAGGGTCGCAGGAATGAGGCATGTACATGCTCAGAGGATGCATCGAGTACATGGCGGCCGTGCGACCAAAGGCGGAGGTCGAAACAATAAAGGAGTTGCACGAGGAGAGGAGAAGCCACTCAGTGACTGTCTCTTGGAACGTTTGCACAGAGGGGATATCAGAGAGAGGGGAACCGTCTGGGGTTGTGGTGGTGGTGGTGGTGGTAGTGGTGGGATCAGAAGAAGGGTCGGAGGAGGGAGCGGGCGCGGGTGGCGGACTTTGGCTGATGTTGAGGAGGGAGGTCGGGACCCACGGGTCAAATTCGGTCATGACGATCTGCATAAGGAGGTGAGGCGGGCGAATGGGAGTAGGGGGGATGGGGACATCAGTTCAGTATTGAATGTTTCGGGTGGTACTTTTGCTGGGGAGGGAGGGCGGGACCCATGGGTGATGAGATCTTTAAAGGAGGTGGGACGGGTGAAAGGGGAATGGGGAGGAAACGGGATGGGTTTTTTTCTACCAAACTACAGTTCTCTTGAACGTTAGCAACTGATGCTGAGAGCCTTGGATGGCACTGTTGTTGAGGAGTAAGGGGGGGTTGGGACCCACAGGATTAAATGGGGTGTTTACGATCTGCATAGAGGGGTGGGAGTAAGCGAAGCTTTTGTCAAACCCCTGGAGAGAATCAGAAAGCGGAATGGGAAACCGACATAATGTGGTGATAGGTCTGCATGGAGGAAATGAAGTTGGAAGAAGATGGTTCAGAAAAAGGATGAAATCAGAGCTCGAGGGGGGCTTGGGTGGCGGGGGGCTTGGGTGGTGGGGGGCTTGGGGGTGGTGGAGATGATGGTGGGGAGGGAGTACCCATTGGTTGGATTCAATGATGACAGAGGGCAGAGGCACGGTGGGAATAAGAGAAAGAGAGGAGAGGAGAGGAGAGGAGAGGAGAGGAGAGGAGAGGAGAGGAGAGGAGAGGAGAGGAGAGGAGACGAGAAGAGAGGAGAGGAAATGAGATGAGAGAAGAGGGAAGGAGAGGAAAGGTAAAAAGAAGACATATAGTCACACACTTTGGACTTGTTATTATCACAATACCTTAGACCTGTAAGAATCACATCATATTGAGCTCGTCATGAACCACATCACCTTGGACTCGTTATAGTCACATCACCTTGGACTCGTTATGGTCACATCACCTTGGAATCGTTCACGTCAATGGCCGCCTTCTGTTTGAGTTGCAGCGAGTCGCTAATGATGAGCCACTTCACGTTAAGGAATGGCGGGTACCACCAGTTTTCGACATCCTGCCACGTGCGTGGGGAGGGGTAGGGGCGGGTGTCAGAGGTGACTTCTGAGACATCTTTAGAGTCGCTAGTAACGAGCCACTTCACATTGAGGAATGGCGGGTACCACCAGTATTTGACATCTTGTGGGTTTGGGGGGACGGGGGAGGGCGTGCGCGCAAGCACGAGGAGAACAGCGGACTGTTTGAGTTGCCACCAGTCACTGTTAATGAGCCACTTCATATTGATGAATGGCGGGTTCTTATACACTACCATGTGTGTGTGTGGGAAGGGGTGGAGATGGGTTTGTCATAGGTGGGAAGATTTACGAGAGAACGCTACCACCAGTTCTCAAGATTCTTCCGTGTGTGAAGATTGGTGGGGTTGGAGGTGAGAAAAATAGGAGGGAACACTGAAAGCAGATTGTTGTGCGAGCAATGGGAGAGAATTAAACTGCCTGAATCACAGAAAATCCTTTAACATGCTGCCCCGTGGGGAAGGGTGGTTTTGAGGCGCCTCAAAACGAGCAATCTAGTTTTGAGGCGCCTCAAAACAAGCAGCAAGAGAGAATCAAACTGCCCGAATCACAGAAAACCCTTTAACATGCTGCCCCGTGGGTTTTTAAGTCAACTCAAAAGTCATCTCAAGAAACAATCCGTCCGAATCACAGAAATTCCTTCAACACGCTGCCCCGTGGGGGAGGGTGGGGGGAAAGGGGCTGGCTATCCGCGTCCTTTCGTCTACTCTTTCCTGATCAAACTGCGTCTTTTCGTCTGCTGCTCTTTCCTGAGCAGACGACCCTTTCCCCTGAATCCTGATTAAAACACCCACCTTGGCGCATTTTATAGCAGGCCACACGATGTCATTCATAGCCCTCCGCAGCAAGCGTGAAATGCGTTGCCTTTTGAGTCGACTCAAAACAACACCCACCTTGGCGCATTTTATGGCAGGCCACACGATGTCATTCATAGCCCTCCGCAAGTCGCCTGAGTTGATGGTGGTGCTGGGTGGGAGGGACCCGCGGCCGAAGTGCCGCACGTGCATGCCGATGCTCACCACCTTGTCGCCCCTCAGCTGCTTCTCAAACGGCTGCATCCTGTGCCACACCTCTGGTTTGGGCCTGGCGAGGAGGGGAGAAGAGGGCGAGACACAGGGGGATGGATGTTTGAGGTAAGCCTGTGCTCCCCATCTTGCATCCTGCGTCACACGCACCTACGGAGTGGGCCTTCAGAAAAGATAAAGAAAGGGCCAATGAGGCTTGATAATCTGCCAATCATGAACATAACCAACTCTCAAACATATCCATTCATCCTCTGCTTTTGAGTCGACTCAAAGGCAAGGGGGGGGGTGGGGTGGGGCCACTGAGGCTTGATAATCTGCCAATCATGAACATAACCAACTCTCAAACATATCCATTCATCCTCCCACCTCCCACCTCTCACTTCCCACCTCTCGCCGTCTCACCTCAGCAGGTATCGCACAAAGCAGCCGAAAGCGTACGGGATACTGACACCCATGTCTTTGAGTCTCCCTCCCCACACCGATTCATTTGCCCCCTTCAGCATATGCACCAGCAGGTCTTTATTCCACACCACACACAGGTTCCTTGCAGCTTCTACCTGCAGAAACACCTTTTCCGGGTGCGCCTCGGGACGTAATTCTAGATTGATCTCCACAATATCGCTCGCTCCTATTGGTGGCGTGACCGCCTGGTCAGGATGCTCGAGCGGAAAAGTTTCGTTTCTGACGGGCTCGAATCCCACGTCTTCTGTGGGCTGCCAGTCGATCAGCGCCGGTTCAAACGCCATGGGGATGCACGGGTGCTTTATAACGAAAGCTCTGTTAGTGAGGATAGCTACAGTGAACGCTGACGTCAGCCCCATGAGGGTCTCCCCGAGGCTGTCGCAGTGGCTGAGGCCGTCAAAGGTGAGAAATTTCACGGGCGGCGTGTCGGGCGGGGGGTCGCCAGAGGGATTTTTGCTGGCTGCCCGGATTTGCTGGTGCATGCGAGTGTAGTTGTGGTGCCATGTGCCACATATCTGGTCGGGAAAACTGAAATCGATGAGTGTGGGGTCATCAAGAAACCCATCAATGATGGCTCGAGACTGAAGGGGGGAGGTGGGGGGAAAGGTAGTAGGGGGGAGGGAGGGGGGAAGGGGGAAGCGGGAGGGAAGAGGAGGAAAGGGTAGCAGAAAGGGGAACAGGAAGTGGAGAAAAGGATTTTGGAAATGCTGCGAGGAGAAAAAAATGGCATGAGAACTTTCCAATGTTAACAAAGGTACGTGGGTAAGATACAACATCTATTCAGAGAGGCAACTCCATGGCCATCCTCCGATTGTTCAAATGATCAAGGGGCAAAAATACGAATGGTATCCTTAAAAACGACCGTAAAAAAAGGTTATATATATTTTAATATTTCTGAAGGAGAAATAGCACATTGTTGTTTTTGGTGGAAAAAACCACCTGCTGTTGTAACATGGCCATTGGCCACGTTTTCGTGAGTAGGATGAGGTGGCTGTTACAAGTGATATTGGTTAAGAGTACTCATATCTACAGGTGATATTCTTGCACCCTCATCTTGCATTCCTCATCACATAATGCCTCACACACATATCACATCATGCTGCACTCACATAATCACATCACACCATACACTCACTCACAAGGGCATCGCCGTGGTGAATGCGCTCGGCTGCTGCATAAACGGCTGCACTCACATCATCTGATGATGCTGCACTCGCATCATCTGATGGTGCTGCACTCGCATCATCACATCACATCACACCATACACTCACTCACAAGGGCATCGCCGTGGTGAATGCGCTCGGCTGCTGCATTCCCAGCCTGATGCGACAATGAACGGGGAGGAGGGTGTCCGGGTGACGCTTAGTGGCCGGGAGGAGAGAAAAGCCATGAGCATTCGGATGCGGATGTGGACGCGAATGCATGGACATTTCTTGTGCAGGGATGTATCATGTTGTGTGCGGAACGGCAGATAATACTCAGTGAGTCAAGGAGCTAACACCATTTATTCCAGACACGCTACTGTGGGCTTTGTCAGGCGGGATACACGGATTGCCAGGCGGAGATACAAGGTTAGTCAAAGACTAATGTCCAGAACTTGCGCTAAGAAGAAAGAATAAAAGAGAAGCACCGGTGGTCGTGAGAACGGACAAGTGACAATCTTGGGATGCCATTTTAAAGCCTTTTTCTCGTAAATTGATAATGAGTTGACCATGATCATCAGTCGACAAATAAATGGGAATAGCGAGACTCACGCGCAGAGCGGCGATAGCGCAAGCCAGAAACAGAAACCGCTCAAGTGACGGGATCCCTCGAGCTAACGGAATCCGCCGAGCGTCTGTCATTCTGCCAGTCGAATCCTAGAGAAGCTGAACTGGAAGCGTCACAGCCGTGCACATACACAGCTAACTGAACGTCTATCAGGTTCCGATCATCCCTACGGTATTCCTCCTGATACTGGCCCTGTATACACTGTTTTCCCTCAGAGCTTCCTGAATCCTCCTGACAGACTGCCATGCTTCTCAAGGGACTGGGGATTGACGAGAACCAACCTTGGGATTGCCGGCCGATGGGTTCGTTCGCTGATGGAATTTCTTCTGTAGGGGCGAGTTTGATCTTGCCTGACCAGCCCGCTATGAGCTGTCCATTCGACACAGAAGAACTCATAGATTCTTGTGTTAATTTTGCGAGTTTATTAAGTCGTTGTTTTCCATATATCAAGTTCCTAAACACAGAAACAGGGGATATGATGCATATTATAGCAGGCTCACACTAATTTTAGGGCTTCTGACTGAAATAGCATGCAAATTAAAAGACATAATCAGATTAGCATTCACAAGTATAGCATCAGAAGAAGCCTACTAAGGACTAATTATGCAGTATAGCTCCCCAAATTCAAATCATTCATCAAGAAGACCATTTTAACTTTCTTAGATAGTAAACAGTAAGCAAGCAACCAAATCTGCATGATATTTCCTTGCCTAGAGATGTGTTATACTTCTCACAAATTACTCAAACGTGTTCCACCCATTCAAGTCAAACGAGCTCGCACTACCCGGCTGCACCTCACCCTGCCTTCCAGACCTCTACTGCCAGGTGAGCCAATGCAATGCACCTCACCCTGCCTTTTCTGTTGAGTGTTTCCTTCATACTGCTCACAAATCACTCAAACGCATTCCACCCATACGAGTCAAACGCGCTCGCACTACCCGGCTGCACCCCCCCCTGCCTCGCAGCCCCGGGTGTTTCCGCCTCTTCCGCCGCCTTGTCGTAGTTGTACGCGTCGAAATGCGACGCGGTAACATGCTGGTTACCGCCTGCACCACCCCCACTGCTTCGGAGATTGGCAAAGGGGTCCCCTCCACTGTCCTCCTCCTCGCTGCTATGCACCTCCTCTTCTTCCTCTCCCCTTCCTCGGCCTCCTCCTCCTCCCACCGTCCCCGCACTTGCACCGTAGGGGTTTGAGTCGAAATGGTCATCGAAGCCACTGGCGAAGGATTGGAACTGGCCGGGATGGAACTCGCCAGACTGGAATGAGGGATGGGAGGGAGATGGGGGGGGAGATGGGGGAGGAGATGGGGGAGGAGATGGGGGGGAGATGGGGGGAGATGGGGGAAAATGGGGGAAGTACAAAGCTGGGCGAGTGAGATAGCATGATCGTCGAAGACACTGGGGAAGGATTGGAACTGGCCGGGATGGAACTCGCCAGACTGGGAAGGGGAGGGAGTGGGTGTGAGAAGAAGGGTGGGGGGAAGTGAGGAATTTTCGAGTTGACTCAAAGTTTGAGTCAATACGATCAGACTGTGATCAGACTGAAGGGGGAGTGGTCGAGTTGGAAATGGCCGTGATGGTACTCGCCAGGCTGGGAGGGGGAAGGGGGGGACAGTGGGAGGGGAGGAGGGGACGGGCGGGGGAGTGAGAGCGAATTATTATCGAAGCCACTGGCGAACGATTGGAGCTGGCCGGGATGAAACTCGCCAGACTAGGCTCCTCAGCACGTGAATTCTGTACTCACGCGAGCGTGTGGGCCGGAGGGGGGGTCCACAGAGGGGCGGAAGGAAGAGGAGGTGTCGAGAGCACAGCTCTGGGGTGCTGCTCTTCCTTCCACCCCCTACCCCATAGCTCTGGTCGAACCGATTTTTGAGACGACTCAAAAATCGACTTGACACACAAAGCAGCACCCCCTACCCCATAGCTCTGGTCGAACCGATTTTTGAGTCGACTCAAAAATCGACTTGACACACAAAGCAGCACCCCCTACCCCATAGCTTGGTCAAACGACCCCACTTTGAAACATATACACCACTCCACTTCACTCTCAGCTCAACCGAGCGTGCGGGCCGGATGGGGAGTCCACAGAGGAATGGAAGGAGGAGGAGGTGTCGAGAGCAGCACCACCAGCACCGTAATGCTGAACAAACGGCCCCACTTGGAACAACTGAGCACATGAAGTCTACACACTCACCCGGGCATGAGAGCCGGATGGGGAGTCCACAGAGGAACGGAAGGAGGAGGAGGTGTCGAGAGCAGCACCGCCCGCACCGTAATGCTGGTCAAACGCCCCCACTCCACCGTAATGCTGGTCGAACGTACTCGCATCAAACCCGCCCTTGAAGCTCGCCGCACCCGTGGCCGAATCGAACGCGCTCGCGTCGAATCCACCCTTGAAACTTGCCGCACCGGTGGCAGAATCAAATATGCTCCCCCCATACCCCTTGAAGCTTGAATCCCTGGAGAAGCTCGGGTCCCGGCCAAAGCTGGAATCGCGGCCAAAACCCTGGTCAAACTGAGAGGCATCAAACGGCGCGGCGTCAACCGGATTGGCGTGAAACGGCGAGGACTCAAAAGTATCGGCAGCACCACCCAGCTGCTGCTGCTGCTGGGAGTGGATAGGGCTATCTTCCTGACCCACAGCAGCGTGCGTGAGAGGTGACTGAGCCTCGTCGTTTCCACTCCTCCGCCGCCCCTCAGTGCTGAACGAGGTGGGGAAGGGAGATGCGGATTCTGAACGGTCTGCTGCTGCTGCTGCACCTGAGGTGAACGGGTCCTCTGGCTCTGCCGAGAAATCAAACGCGAAGGACCCGGATTTGGTCTCTGTTACTGCAGCGCCACCTTCACTGTCGGCACTGGGAGATAGGCCGAAGGAGGCAGCGGGAGCAGCGGTGGCAGCAGCGGCGGCAGCAGCAGCTGTTGCTGCTGCTGGGATACCAGCAGCAGGTGCAGCAGTGTCAGACGAATCTGCTGCTTGTTCGTCCTCCTCCTCATCCCTTCCTCTCCCCCCCGACCCATAGCCCTTCCTTCCACTGTCACTCTCTGCATCACTCTCAACCATATCTTCGGACACAAGCCCATGGGCTGTGTAGGGCCGTGACACCTCCTCTCCCTCTCCATACCCATCCCTTCCCCCTCCTCCACCTGCTACTGCCCCCACTCCTGCTCCTGCTCCTGCCCCTGCTCCTGCTCCTTCGCCGTACCTCCCTCCCGGACCAGCCGTCATCACCGAACCAAAACCCAAGCCTCCAGCGCTGCTCGCTCCGCTCGCCGTGCTATCTTGCTGTGGGGAGTCCACCGAACCTAAATCCAAGGTTCGACGCACAGACGTGGCCGAGGGTGGAGACTTCCCTGCTGACAAGGCAGCAGCATCGCCACCAGCAGCAACACCAGCAGGGATGGAATCAGGCGTTCCAGAAGCAGCGTTAATTGCTGCAGCAGCAGCATTAGCAGCTGCCAGGCTCTTTGCAACCGAAGCAGGGTTGAAGGGAGAAGCAGTAGTAGATGCTCTACTGCTGGTGGATGCAGCAGCAGATACAGGAGAAACCGGAGACACGCCAGATGTTGGAGAGAGAGAGAAGGATGACGCCAGGTCAGCCAAACTCGGCATCGCTGCTCCTCCTGACCCCCTTCCTCCTGCTCCTCCTGCTGCTGCTCCTGCTTTACCCGCGCTGCCACGGGACCAGCCTTGGAAGGGGAATCCAAGAATCTCCTTGGAATCACCAGGTGAGGCCGATGCTGCACTCTCCTCTTGCACTGCTGACGTCGAATTCTCCCCATCGGTCTCCTGCCCCTCTCTCTCCCCTTCCTTTCCTCCAGCTCCTGCTTCTGATTGCTTGGTCTGCTTTTCCTCTGCTCCTGCTCCTGCCCCTCCCGCAACCACCCCTTCCATCATCCCGTCCTTTCTCCCCCTTCCCCCTCCCTCTCCCTCTCCTCCTGCTGTAATCTGCAGCACAGGCGTCGAATCCATCACAATTTCCTCCACCTCCTCCTCTTCCTCCTCCTCGTCCTCCTCCCCATGCCTCTGCACGCCAATCATAGCCTCGTTTGAATCCGCATCCTCATCCTCTTCTGGAGAGAAGAAGTCAGCTGGACCGGACGGAGCCGAGCCCATGCTCTTCTCCTTCTTCTTCCTCTTCTTCTCCTCCTCCTTCTCCTTCTCCTGCTTCTCCTTCTCCCCGTTCTCCTTGGAACCTCCTGGCCCTTCCCCTCCTGTATTCGCAGCACCATCAACCTCTTCTGCTGCCATCCCCTCTCCCCCCTTCCCATCCTCCACCTCTCCCTCTCCCCCACCCTCCTCCCCTTCTCCCTTGCCAGTTTCAGCAGCTGCTGACGCCCCAGCCGCTCCCTTCTCCTCCTGCTCCTTGGATTTCGGCCTGGGGAACGGGTCTTCGTTTTCAGCCAATGGGGTGTCGCCAATATCCCGCACCACCACCAGCTCTTCAAACTGCACGTCGTCCCACTCGTCGTCCCAGTCTGTTGCTTTCTCCTGAAGATTCGCCTGCCAGCCTGGACAAAACGGAGAAAGACGGAGAAGCCACTTGGCGAAGCATTAGTTAAAAACACAACAGTAACCCACACCAGTTGTTGCTTTCTCCTGGCGAATGAAATGATCATTCCTCAGCACATGCGCATATCTTGTCGGCACTGATTCACGAGAAACCTACTGAACATATCTACAAGATATCTTGTCACAAAAGTCTACACTCTCCAAAGTCACTCCCATCCCACAGCAACACATGGAGAAAAAACCAACACTTAAACAGAGAGTGCGCTTGAAATCCGCAACAGAGGGACCACTTAATGCCCAAGCCCAATGACAATGGTAGGAGGCACGTAACAAGATTGACTGATGCCATGATCGCACAATGTCATGATTCGAATGCTTACCAAAGGGAGTTTCGGATCCCACAAGGGGCCGCACTTTGAGCCCGATGGCAGTGGCATGCGCGAACACCGCCTTGCGCATCTCCTCCACCTCTAGAGCCAAGCGGTCCGCCTTGTCCTGTTTGTCGAAAAGAGTGATCAAGGGATAATATAAACACCATGAGGGGCAACGAGAGTGGCCTCTCCTCCACCTCCAGAGCCAGGCGATCCGCCTTGTCCTGCAAGTCAAGGAGTGAGGGACGTTGGATAGTGAGATAACACGAGGAATAACGTGAGGGGCAGACAGCAGGGGCATGGGCGAACACTGCCTTGCGCATCTCCTCCACCTCCAGAGCCAGGCGGTCCGCCTTGTCCTGGTGATGGGATGTGGACGGGGCACAAGACACCCATGAGGGAGTATGGGCAGCAGAGAAGACGGCAGTGGCATGCGCGAACACCACCTTGCGCATCTCCTCCACCTCCAGAGCCAGGCGGTCTGCCTTATCCTGATGATGATGCTGATGAGGAGGAGGTAAAAGCAAGTCATGGAGCGAGATAGCTTGAGTGAGTACAGAAGTGATCATGGCAATGGCATGCGCAAATACGATTTTTGAGTCCACTCAAGAATCGACTCATCACACGAGATAGCTTGAGTGAGTACAGAAGTGATGATGGCAATGGCATGCGCAAATACGATTTTTGAGTCCACTCAAGAATCGACTCATCACACGAGATAGCTTGAGTGAGTACAGAAGTGATGATGGCAGTGGCATGTGCAAATACCCCTAGCACTGCACAGCACAGCACTCACATTCACTACAGAAGGTAAGTGGTTTGTCACTCATTAACCCCTTGCACCACACCACACCACACCACACCACACCACACCCCACCACACCCCACCCCACCGCATCCCACCCCACCCCACCCCACCCCACCCCACCCCACCCCACCGCACCACGCCACACCACACCTGCAGCAGCTGGTTGGGGTCGCCTCCTCGGTCAAGCCTTGACGTTGCGTTCATGATGATGTGAGCCTTCTCCTGGGAGAGGGATGGGTGGAGAGGGGTGGAAAAGGGTGGAGAAGGTGGAGAAGGGTGCAGGGTAGGGTGGAGATGGGTGCGGGATAGGGTGGAGAGGAGGCAGAAGGAAAGAAGATGCAGAGGGAGGAGAGGGACTGACGTGGCGTTTATGACCATCTGAGCCTTCTTCTGTGAGAGGGATGGGTGGAAATGCAGCAGATGCAGAGCAATGTCAGCAATGTGAGGGATGCAGAGGGGTGCCAGCGGGGTGCAGAGGTATGTAGAGGTATGCAGGGGAATGCAGAGGGATGCAGAGGGATGCAGTGTACCTGCATCTGCTGCAGTGCCCGCTCCTCTGCTGCAAGCTTCCCAGCTGACAGCTGAGCCGCCTTGTACTTGTACTTGTACTTGCACTTACCACACGACAGTTTATCTCACCTTGCTCACACTACCCACCTTTGGGACGTCTCAAAAGTCACTGCCTTGTACTTGTACTTGCACTTGCCGCACGACAGTCTATCTCACCTTGTTCACACTACCCACCTACCTGCATCTGCTGCAGTGCCCGCTCCTCTGCTGCAAGCTTCCCAGCCGACAGCTGAGCCGCCTTGTACTTGTACTTGCACTTGCCGCACGACAGTCTATCTCACCTTGTTCACACTACCCACCTACCTGCATCTGCTGCAGTGCCCGCTCCTCTGCTGCAAGCTTCCCAGCCGACAGCTGAGCCGCCTTGTACTTGTCGTCATACTTCCGGGCCAGTTCCTCCATCTGTCATGCCAGGAACGTGGAGAGAAGAGGGGGATAGGAGGGAGGGGAGAGGAACGGGGAGAGGAACGGGGAAAGGAACGGGGAAAGGAACGGGGAGAGGAACGGGGAGAGGGGAGATTAAGCGCCTAAGTCAGTGCACCTAGCTTCCCAGCCGACAGCTGAGCCGCCTTGTACTTGTCGTCATAATTCCGACCTAGTCCTCCATCTGGCACCGGGAAAACGGGGAGAGGGGAGAGGTGAGGAGAATGGAGAATGGAGACCATGCATTTGCACGTAGCATCCCAGCAGGCACCCCAAAGTGGAACCAGATTTCTGAGGCGCCTAAAAAAATTGCCTCAAAATCGCGTCAAAATTGCCTCAAAATCGCCTCAAATTCGCCTCACTACAGACTTCCAGCAGAGATTTGAACTGTCTTGCACAATAGAAACCTGTCAACGTGCTCCCCAAGCTAAGATATTTAAAAAACAGTCAAAGACGAACTGAATTCAAGACTCAAGCTGTGAAAATCATGTGAAACATAGTTTGAAACTCCCAAAATAGACAAACCTGCTTTTGTGATCACCAGTACTCTGCCGCCACGTCAGCATGCCCAGCCCACCCCCTGTTTCCGCCACGTCAGCATGCTCACCTCCTTTTTCTCCACATCAGCCTGTTCAGAGACGTCAGCAAGGCGGAGGTCACAGCGACTCTTGAACATGACCTGGAAAGGGGATGGGATGGGATGGGATGGGATGGGATGGGATGGGATGGGATGGGATGGGGTGGGATGGGACACACAGAAAGAGGAGGAAAAGTTCAATCTGAGAGACGTCAGCAAGGCAGAGGTCACAGCGACTCTCACAGTGAAAACAACAGAAATTGAGGTGACTTCTGAGTCGACTCAATAGTCACATGCATAGAGGAGGAGAGATACAGATTGAGAGGGACCGTGTCATCACCACACCACTGATAAACGCCCTTACAATGCCACGTTTCTCACAGTGAAAACAACAGAATTTGATTGATTGCGACTTACAATCTCCTGCATTTTGTCACGGAAAAACAACTTTTGAGGCGCCTCAAAAGTGATTGCGACTTACAATCTCCTGCATTTTGTCACGGAAAAACACCGCCTTTTGAGTCGACTCAAAAGTCACCTCATGATTGATTGCGACTTACAATCTCCTGCATTTTGTCGCGGAAAAACACCGCCTTTTTCTTCTGATCCATGGCAGCGTCCTGAGCACACAGACAACAGACAGCAGGGGAGGCGTGAGCGGGAGGGAGGGGGCATTAGAAGCCAGACTCGTTGCGTGCAAGTGCGCGCATGCACGCACACATCTGTGTGCAAGTGCATGCACAAAAACACAGCCTATTTCTTCTGATCCATGGCAGCGTCCTGAGCACACAGAACAGACGACAGGGAGGCGTAGGGAGGTGTGGGGGAGCATTAGGTTAGGGAGCAGATTCGTAGCACTGTGTGCAAGTGCATCGCGTCCTGAACGCACAGACAACAGAAATGGGACAGAAAAGGGGGGGGGGGGGAAGGAGGGATGGTTGAGGAGGTGACATGATAGCACGAAGAAACTTCATTTTGTGGCATGAGAAAGCACAACACAAGTGCATGTCCCAACACATGTCCCCAAATGCATGTCCCTCTCAGTGCATGTTCCAACTTCCAACAACGCATGTGCTGATGCATGATGAATGTCTCAGTCAGTGCATATCCATACTCTTCCATGCTAGTGATCGCACCAAGAAGGAAACTTAAGTGCGGTCACAAAAGAGGGAAAAAATCAATCGGGAAGAGAAATTCCCAGTCAAAGAGATGATGCATCCAGAGAAAGATAACATACATAAAAGAGAAAAAACAGTCAGTCAGACTTCTTTTAAGAGCAAATCCATCCAGAGATGTATCAATAGATGATTACCTTTCTGGGTGCTCCTTTTGTTGGGGAGACCAGGACACCTGCAACGCCAACAGCACAAAGAGATAGAAGTCAATTTCTACTTGCTGCCGCACACGTCACCTCCTTAGTTAATGACAGCATACGGATAGCAGCCCAAGAAACGCACAACGTTACCAGAGAACTCAAATCCTTGATTTTGCTGTGTGTTTATTGGCTTTTAGATGGGAAAGGGGAGGAGGGAAGGGGGGGGAGGGAAAAGGGAAGGTGGGGGATGGAAACGCTGCAGTGGTTTACCTGGATCGCGCTGCCACGTTGGCACGTTCACCCCCTGTGAGTGCTGAGTCAGCGCCGCCTGCGCCTCGGCCAATCGTTTCGCAGCGATGGCCGTGCGCTGGTCCTGCACCGGTTCGTCCACGTGGAAGCCCTTCGGCAGTGTGGGCGGCAGCTTTCGTCCTGACTTGTAGCGCTCGATGAGGTAGGAGGCGGTGCAGAACTCGCGGAGAGTCAAGTTGCCGTCCTTGTCCTCGTCTGAGAGGTCCCACACCTGCTTGAGTACATCTGAAAAGGGGGGCAAACAAGGTGCATTTTGAGGCGCCTCAAAATGCACCTCACTACACGCGGATTTTGAGGCGCCTCAAAATGCACCTCACTACACGCGGATTTTGAGGCGCCTCAAAATGCAACTCGCGAAGAGTCAAGTTGCCGTCCTTGTCCTCGTCTGAGAGATCCCACACCTGCTTGAGTACATCTGCGGGACAGGAGCATGGGGATAAGGGTGTGTGAGTGCCGAGACAACGGAAAGTGCATGTTCAGAATAAGTGTGAAATGACAAGTTGCCGTCCTTGTCCTCATCTGAGAGGTCCCACACCTGCTTGAGTACATCTGAAAAGGGGGGCAAACAAGGGGTGGGTTTGGTTTAGGAAGGAGGGGGGGAAGGAGAGAGGGAGGGGGGGAGCGAGGGAGGAAGACTTGATGGGGTCCCAACGGGTTTAGGATAAGTAAATGTGCCTCAACGCGTGATGAGGTAGGAGGCGGTGATCTTGCCGTCCCTGTCCCCATCCACGCCCACAAACAATACCTTATATCCCACCATTCCCAAGGCGCAAAAGGGGAGAGGAAGGTAGGCACTCACCAATAGGCACTTGGGAAGCCATGAGCACCTTCCTCGCCTCCTTGCCGGTGATCTTCCCATCCCTGTCCCCATCCACGCCCACAAACACCCATGCTCACCCACACCCACCCATCCTCACCGCACAAGCACTCACCAATAGGCACTTGTGAAGCCATGAGCACTTTCCTCGCCTCCTTGCCGGTGATCTTGCCATCCCTGTCCCCATCCACGCCCACAAACACCCATGCTCACCCATACCACCCCATCCTCACCGCACAAGCACTCACCAATAGGCACTTGTGAAGCCATGAGCACTTTCCTCGCCTCCTTGCCGGTGATCTTGCCATCCCTATCCGCATCGATGCCCACAAACACCTGCGCATACCGCTGTGCCTCCGCCACCCCCATTCTCGGCCATGGCTGGGGATCCCCCGGGACCATCAGAAACCCCTCTCCTTCCTGCCCCTGCGCGCCCCCTGCTGCTGCGCCCGCCCCTTGCCCTGCTGCCCCTGCTGCTGCCCCTGCTCCCGCGAATGCTGTTCCTTCTGCTGCTTGCCCCCCACCTGCTGTTACCACAGCGGAAGACACAGCAGCTGGAGGCACTACAGCCACGTCTTTCATCACAAAAGCATCCAGTGCTGCTGCTGCTGCTGCGTCTGCGGATTTGGGTAGAGTGGAGGTGGGTGGAGCAGGACGGGAGGCGGATTGCTGGGAAGGAGGGGGTTGAGAGGAGGCGGAGAAAGCAGAAGGACCAAAAGCAGAAGGTCCTGCTGTTCCCATCACCCCTCCCATCCCTCCCATCGCTGCCTGCTGCTGCTGCATCTGCTGCTGTAGCTGCATCTGCTGTTGCTGTTGCATTTGCTGCTGCTGTTGCATCTGCTGCTGCTGTTGCATCTGCTGCTGCTGTTGCATCTGCTGCTGCTGCTGTTGCATCTGCTGCTGCTGTTGCATTTGCTGCTGTCGCTGCATCATCTGCTGCTGGTATTGCTGCTGCTGCTGCTGCTGGAATTGCTGCTGTGCAGCAGGCATCTGGGCGGCAGCAGCACCTGTGGCAGCACTTTGGGCGGCAGCAGAACCCTTGGCACCACTCTGGGTCTGGGCGGCAAACTTCTTGCCTCCAAGCACGCCAAAATCCGCAAACGGATCCTTCTCTGCTGCAGGCTTCGCAGAAGCAGGCTGCCAAGAAGGCCCGGATGCAGGCTGACCTGGCTTTGGCCCAGGCTGACCTGGCATTTGGCCGGGCTGACCTGGCATGGGGCCAGGCTGACCTGGCATCGGGCCAGGCTGACCTGGCATAGGAGCACCTGCTGGCTGACCACGGCCGTATGCGGGTCCAAGAGGCCCTGGTTGCAAGCCCCCGGGTGTGCCACTCTGCATGGTCCCCGGCGCACCAGACGCACCAGATTGCTGCATGGTGCCTGGCGCACCAGTCTGCATGTTCCCCTGCATACCCTGCACGTACTGCTGCTGCTGCGGCTGAAACTGCTGCTGCCCGTACTGCTGCTGCTGCTGCTGCTGTGAATACTGTTGCTGCGGCTGTTGCATGCCTGGTCGAGGTCCCATTCCCCCCATCATTCCGCCTGGGCCCGGCCCCATGGCTCCCATGCCTCCCATACCCCCCATCATGCCCCCCACAGGGCCCATCCCAGCCATACCAGCCATCCCCTGTGGCATCGGCGCGCCTTGGACTGGCATTCCCCTTCCATACGCGCCCTGCAGGACGTGGTACAGCAAACAAAGAGAGGGAGAGACGAAGGAAAGAGAGTAACAGTCACAAATCATCATGCCTCCTATGAGGCTCATCCCAGCCATCCCAGGCATCATCTGTGACATTGTTGTACCTTGGATTGGCATTCCCTTTTCATACACCCCCTGACCGTTGGTAGAGCAGACGAAGGAAGGGGCAGTCGATTTTTCAGAGACAATTTTGCAGTTCCAACAATAAAATACTCCTGATGATAAGAAGCTGAAGTAAAGTAACCAACACGCAAACTTTGCGTGGATTTTCGAGTCGGACTTACCTCTGAAGTTCTCTTGGACTCACCAATACTGGTGGTGGTGCTCCCGGTGCTCTAAACGGACCTTTGTTAAGTCGTTCTGACCTCTTCTGTTCTCTCGGAATTACTTCAGAGGCGCCTCAAAAGGTGCTCTAAATGGACCTTTGTCGAGTCGTTCTTACCTCTTCTATTCTCTCAGAATTACCTGCTGCACTGGTGGTGCTCCCGGTGCTCCAGGTCCGGGAGCGCCCGAACCGACCGGACCTGGCAGCCCGCCTGGTCTGGCAGCAGCTCCGGGCCTCGGAGGCACGGTAATCCGAGGTGCGGGGATCTGGGCCACTGCCGGGCCTGAGAAGGTGGCTCGGGCGACGTCTGGGTTGATGTCGCGACCGGATTGGGCAACGGTGATGAGGCGAAGGGCGTGGAAGAACTCTGGGCGGTGGAGGAACCCCGCTTGGCGCGAGTCCGCATACTGCCAGACCTGTGGGGCGAAGGGACGAAGAAGCAAGAAAGTTAGAATTTTTTTTTAGGAGCCTCAAAAGGCATACTGCCAGACCTGCAAAGGGACGGAGTAACAAGAAAGTTTGAAATTCGACCAGGCCAATGATTCATCCAGCACACGCCATAAAATGCAACAAAAACACACAATTTTAGAGGACTACGTGGGCAATAAGAGAGGAGAACATGTCGAGTGGTCGCAACAATCACAGGAACCTGAGAGGTTGTTTAAAGGTCTGATAGAAAATCGTAGCAAGCCCATGAAAAGAGGTTGTTCCAATAATGCCAAAGGTGTCTCCTGACAATCTGATAAAAATCAAGACATGCCGAGGCATGGCATCCACAGGCCAACAGGTATGGGAGAAGATACGTGCCTTTGCGAGGGTCATCTGAGGGAGGCCGCACCCATAAACGAAGGTTACGGCTTAAAAGCCTTACAAACAGGTTCAACAGCAGCTGATACGTGCCTTGGCGAGGGTCATCTGGGGGAGGCCGCATCCCTGAAAAAAGGCGACGGCTTCAGCGCCACTGATCCGGCCGTCCCTGTCCGCGTCTGCCGCTTGGAAGTAGTGCTCGAAGGCGTCCATGCTGGGCTGCATGATGACCGTTGCTGCAGCGTACCGCTATTCCCTGGGGAGAATGAGAAAGAAGAGAGAGATCATGTGGAAAGAAGGAGAATAAGGCCTCGTTGATCCGGCCATCCCTGTCCGCATCGGCCGCTTGGAAGTAGCGCTCGAAGGCATCCGTGCCGCTGGGAGCCGCGTGCGGCTGCATGATGATGATGACTGGCGCGTTGCGATGAACACGATTGCTGTGTAACGCGCTATTTCTTCGCAATGCTATTCCTCCGTACGGCTATTCCTGCGTGATGTAAGAAAAAAGAAACACGAATAGGGTAAGGTTCCTGGCGTTTTCGATTGAAAGGCCGCAGCTTACAGAGCCAGGCGAGTGGAAATGATCGCGATACGGTGAGCTGGAAAGTAGTCCCAAGAAATAGAGAAGCAGAAACGAGAGCACTATGAGATGCAGAAAGGACAGGATGGATAAAATGAACACAAACAATAACATGAATTTCTCAAGTAGTAGGGTATTCAGACGCTAACAAGTAGTCGAATGGCCACGTGAAAGTAGAGTTGTTTTGAGACGTCTCAAACCATGTAAGCTGGCACGTCGAAACCTAGAAAGAAGGACATGAATTTCTCGAGAAATCAGAGAGGTATTCAGACGCCAGTGAGTAGTCGAATGGCCTGATCCCCTTTCGACAAAAAACACGTTGCACATTGATCGAGTTCTAAAAACATTTGGCACGCGAGGAGCTCCCATGAACATCTATGGATAAACAAATTGACATAGACTCTGAAAGAACGGACATGCCTGCAGCAATACCTCGCGACGCGGGCTCTGCAACTCTGTCACCGTCCTGGATGACGTAAGTGGAGTACTGATTAGAGCTAAGCATAGATAAGAGAAATCGGGATTCTCCGTACCTCGGCAAGTCCTAGGATGACTGTTCTGCCGACCACATCCCAAGGAGCAGCAGACCAGAGCCTGCAAAATCCAGATCAGGGGAGAAATAAATGGCAAAAAACTATCAGTAATAAATGGCGGAAGCACAAGCTTGCATTGTGTCGTTTACGTGACGTCCTTTACGGAGGATGGCTGATGTGTCTATCATAGAACTTTGTCACATGCCCGAGTTGGAGGCAGTCTGGTTGTGACTGGACGAGAGCAAACAAATTCGCACATAGCGCTGCCCGTTTCTAAAGCGTTACACTGCAACAGTGGTACTAACGAATCTGCCCGTAAAGGGCTACTTTTACCGAAATTCCGAGAATGTGGCCAATCCCTGACCAGGCCACCGCCAACACACATCCCTTCCGTTCACTTCAAGAAAGAGATGCGAAGCGATAACTAGGCAGAAATCAAAGAGTTTTTCCGGGTTAATGTGCGGTCTCACAAGGTTCTGCGGGATGACAGGACACCTGTCCAGAACCACTTCAGTTGAGGCATCCTCCAAGTGCAACAAGACCAATGATTCTCCCAAGTCTCGAGGATTCTCAGAGAGGACAGTGGAGCCAACATCAAGGCAGAACTAACATCAAGGCAGAGCCAACTTCAAGGCAGAACCAAGGTAGAGCCAAATTTTCCAGCTTTTCTTCCTCCATTATTTCAGACTCTTGGTCCTTTGCTTTCAGGTTCAGCAAGGTTCAACTCCGTATTGACGAACTATCGGCTGGATACGTCTCCATTCTCTGCATAATCGTTACTCTTTTCAACATTTCATCGGCTTCACCGTTTTATTTTTAGCGGGACCTCAGACATTGACGCGACCTCTGCAGATTCAGCAATCTGTAATAATTTCAGAGGAAGGGTGGATGTAATCGTAAATTACCCTAGGAACAATCACCGCATTGCAACTATGTGGTCAGTGACTGGCCTTCGCAGCAGCACAAGCACCGCTCCCAGCCTTAGTGATGATCCCGAGGCTCCAACACCCACAACAGCTCCCGCGGAAACCAAATCCGGGTGGTTCTCTCGCTCGCGCGGAAGCTCTAGCGCGTCATCCACGCAAGATTCCACGCGCATTCGCCAGAGGCGGTCGGGTCGAAAAGTGCGAGGGTTCGGCCGTATGGGGTCGGGCATGGAGGATGAAGAAGAGGGAGATGAAGAGGAGGATGCGGAGACATTGGGGGAGATTGTGGGGGAGGACTCGGCGGGTGAGAATGGTAATGCTATATCGAGGACAAACGACGACTCTTCGTCACCAAATTCAGGAACAGCAGCAGGAGCAGGAGCAGAACCAGGAGAAGAAATCGATGTAACAAAAGCAGCAGCAGTAGCAGTAGCAGCAGCAACAGAGTCAGCGACACATGCAAGCACGAAAGCAAAGGGTCCACTGGAATCTGAATCCGCAGTCGGGTTGGAATCTCCCACGGCGACCGAGACAGACCGACTGCCAGAAAGCAACACGAAGAGCAGCGACGACGCGATTGAAACGCCTGACGACGACGGGCGGAAGGCGATTCTTGGGTCGACTCAAGAAACGACTGAGAGCCCTGACGACGAGCGGAAAGCGAAGACCGGCAGATCAAGTAGCAAGTCGAACCTGGTTGGGGGGTTGTTTGGCGTCTTTAGGAGGGATTCAGGGACTAAGTCCCAGAAGGCCTCTGGTGACGGGAGGTTCTTCAAGAGCAAGAGCACGGGTGGGGCTCTTGGTGGGGGAACCAAGCGAGAGAAGGGAGAAAAGGGAGATGAGGGAGACGAGGGGGTAAAGGGAGAGGAGGGACAGGAGGGAGAGAGGCGTGAGGAGGGAGAGGAGAATGAGGAGGAGGAGGAAGAACTAGAAAAAGTGGCTCTTGCAGGGAGGAGGCGAAGCACAGATGCCGAGCGAGGCAAGGGAGAGGCTTCTGGTGTGGTAGAGAGAGAAGAGAAGGGGACAGAGAGCGCTGGGAGCGCGTCAGGTTCGGAACTTGGCTCGGTTTCAGGCTCGGCGTCAGGTTCGGCGTCAGGTTCGGGGCTGGCTTCGGCGGATGGAGCAGCACATGGAAGGGATGATTCGGAGGGCGAGTCCCAACCTGCCCCGCGGAAGGTAAGAAAGACTAGGGTTTGTATTACGAGTGGAATGGAAGCAATAGTGCAAGTTTTGAGTGCAAGCAGAGTGGAAGTACGAGTCTAGAACAAATGTGCATACGCCACGTTCACAATACTGCCATGTGACTCCATATTTGTGATGGTGACCTCAAGTGTTACACCGCCTGGCTTGCTGTGGCTCGAAACCCTTGACTTCTGAGGCGCCTCGAAAATGCACCACCTTGCTTCCTGTGTGACTTGCATTGCAACCTTCAATTCCTCTGCATGATCCGAAGATATCGGCTGCAATGTCCTTCCACTGTTGCTGTCTTGCATGGCAGAGGGAGACCCTGTGGGGATTCATCAGAAGGACGTCCAGCACTGTAGCAGGTGAGGCATCTTATGGGAAAGGTTCAGGTCTAATGCCTCTCAATATCAGATATGAGGCGAAGCATATGGCGTAGCGTATTGGAAATGTGGGCGATATGAGTCAAGAATATGAGGAGGATGAGGCAGTTTTGCGCTTCAGCATATGAAACACGTGCAGCCTCTTGGTATTTAGCACATGAATCTAATCAGTATTCGATCATCTTCATCGATTCTATTCCACACTGATCAGTTGACTCCCTCTCTCTTCATGCTTGTGACTTGCTCCATTCCACTTCTCTCCCTCCCCTTCACTTCAGCGCCCAAGGCAGAAGCGCACCAGCCAATCATCTCCTCCTCCAGTCCGCCCCATGATCCCCCTCTTACCCTTGACGCCTCTCACACTCTTTCTGCCCATCTCTCCTTTTTTTCCCATTCCCCTTCTCTCCCTCCTTCCCCCCCCCAGCGCCCAAGGCAGACGCGCACCAGCCAATCATCTCCTCCTCCAGTCCGCCTCACGATCCCTCTGACACCCTTGACGCCTCTCAAACCCTCCCTTCCCGTTCCCCCCTGCATTCCCGTTTCGCCCTCCATCCTTTTTTGCCCATCCAGCGCCCAAGGCAGAAGCGCACCAGCCAATCATCTCCTCCTCCAGTCCGCCCCATGATCCCCCCGACACCCTTGACACCGTCTCACCATCCTTCCCTGGGAAAGAAGGCCGCACTGAGGATTTTCCGGGCAGTTCTGGTGCTCGTGGTACACTCGGGCAGGACGGGCGTGAGGAAAAGGAGGAGACAGGGGAGAAGGATGGGCAGCAGGAGGGGAAGAAGGGCGGAGGAGAACGCGAGAGTGAAACGGATGGTTTGGTCGTAGGGAAGGGGCCTTATCAGGGGGGAAATTCGGGGGAGGATAAGGAGGAGAATGAAGGAAGGGATAAGGGCAAGGAGGAGGGGGAGAGTGAGGGCAAGGGTCATGAGGAGAAGGAGGGAGAGGGTGCAGGAGGGAAAGCCAAGGGGAGTGGAGGGGGGAGTGGAGGAGGGGCAAAAGGAGGGAAAGGAACAGGGTTACTGGGAGGTGGGAGTGTGATTCTGAACGTGGGCTCAGTTCCTAGAAAGCTGTTCTCCTTCATGCCACGATCTTCTTATGCTAAGCTTAAGGTGAGCGGTGAAGAGGGGTGGAGCTCGGTTGAGCATGGTCAGGAGTGGGTGTAGTGGGGTAGTGACGTTTCATGGCTTACCAGGGAGTAAGCACTCCTTTCTTCTTTCAGTAGGAGATCATATCGTGGCTCTTCCTGTTTTAGTAAGCCTTTCTTCGTCTCTCTCCCCTCTCTCTCACTGGTTGGGAACACTTCAGACCTGATCCACGACCCCCGCCGAAACTGCCTAAAGCTTTTATGCTCTTAAATCTTTCCCTCTCCTTTTTTTATTCCCTCGCCCTCACCAGTTGGGAGCACATGCAGGCCTAACACCCCTCAACACCGCTTCAACATCATCCACTGATGACCCCACGCCCATCGCCACGCCCATTGCCACGCCCATCGCCACACCCATACCCACACCCTTACCCAAAACCTTACCCCCACGCATCCCCACACCAATCCGCACCACTGAATCCGCTGCCACTGCTGCTGCCACTGCTGCTGCCGCCGCTGCAAGCACTGCAGACAGCAGTGCAGCAGGGCGATTGAACCTTGACCTGCCCACCCCTCGCTTCCCCTTGTTCTCTCCTGCGGCTCTCCAGTCCCCTGCTGGTGACCTAGCCTCCTTTGCCCCCTTCCGCAGCACCACAGCCACCAGTGGTGGGGTTGCAGGTGGAGGGGATTTCTTAGCTGTTAAGAAAATCGCGCCACCAGTGCAGCATTCGGCAGCACATCGCGGCCCTCTCGCTCCTGCTGGCGACTTGGCCGCGTTTGCTGCCTTTGGGAACACTGCTTCCAATCCTTCAACCCTAAACACTTCAACAAACCCTTTCTTAAGTGCTATGGGAGACCCAGCAGCGGCAGGGGGGGATGGAGGGCGAGGAGGAGGCGGTGGTGTGGAATCCGGCGCAGCAATAACAGCAGCTGGAGCGGCAGCAGCAGGAGCAGGAACAGCAGGAGCAGGAACAGAGGGCGAGGACTGGGATGCCATGTTGCTTGCTTCCTTTGGTCGCTGTCACACCATCGACGGGTCATTCAGAGAAGCCATGCGCGCTGCTAATGCGCAAGAGGAGACTGAGACAGCATGGGACGACGATCAGGCAGAGGAGGAGAAGCAGGCACAAGGCAGCCTAGCACAGGATTTCCCAGCACAGAACTTGTTGGCAGAGAACAACAACCAGGGACAGGATTATCAGGCGCAGAACAAGCAGGTGCTTGGGGCGTTCAGGCAGTATGAGTTGGTTCGGGAGTCAGGGAGGGTCGCAGGTGGCAGGGGCTCAGGTGCAGGTGGAACTTCAGGTGGATTTTCAGGTGGGAATGCGACCTGGGAGCATGAAAACAGCCTGGCAGCAGCAGAGGCGGCAGCAGCAGCAGCAGAGGCAGCAGCAGTAGCAGCAGCGGAGGCAGCAACGGCAGCGGCAGTAGCTGCTGCCAAAGCAGCAGAAACAGCAGCAGCTAAAGCAGCTGCACTCGCAGCAGCCAAAGCAGCAGCAGCAGCAGCTGCAGCACCACCAGCAGCAGCAGCACAACCACCTGCGGCAATCAGTGCAGCATCTGTGGCATCAGAGAACAGCAACTGGGCTCGTTTTGATGCCTTTGAGCCCACCACACTACCTGCCACTGCCACTGCTCCTGTGGCTGCCTACGCTCCTCCTGCCATTCCCAAACCAATAGCCGGACCAAGTTTTCCTGCTCCTCATAGTTCTCCCAATCCCTTCTTAAATCCAGGTTTGAAAGAACAGCCCGTGCCCCCAGCTAGTGGTATGAGCCCCTTTGCACCTTCTGGAAATTCCTTTCCTTTACAGCAGCAACAGTCACAAGCCCAGCAACAGACCAATCCATTCCTTTCTCCAGGCACAAGCAGCATCGGCTCGGCTAATAAAGTGGGAGAATCTGAACCCCTGTTTGCCAGTACAGGGTCTGCTTATAAAGAATCGTCTGCCGAGGCGCACCAGGAGGGGCAATGGCTGGGGAAGCAGGAGGGGCTGTGGCAGAGCATGGAGCAAGGGGCTGGCTCCAAGGGGAATGGGCAGAAACAAGGTGCTTCCTTGATGACTCAGAAGCAAGCTGGTTCTATGGCTCAGAAACAACCTGCTTCCATGGCTCAGAAGATTCTTGCCAGTAACCCATTCCTTGTGATTCCCGGCATGAGCAGTAGTGGTAATGGTGCTGGTTATAACGAGGATAGCAGGGGTTTGCTTGGTGGGGAGGATACTCCCAAGGGACTGCAGGAAGTATCGCCTGGGAATCTGCATACAAATCCAAGCATTCAGCCACAGCAGCAGCAGTGGCAACAGCAGTACTCACACCAGCAGCAGCAGCAGTATCAGCAGCAACAGGGGAACTACGCTGCTAGTCTGACACACTCGAATGCTAAACAGCAGGAAGAAGCCCGACGGCTGATGGATGTGAATCTAGGACTCAATGTGGCCGAAGCAGTTGTGACTGAACCAGGAGGAGGTTCTAATGAAGGGAAGGGGGGGCATTCTACAGCCGGACCAATGTACACTGAGCCTGAGTCCCCTGGGTGGCCTAGTACTGCGTCTCAAGATGATCCAATGTAAGTCCACAACAACTGCACATTTAATTTATGTGCATGTATTTATGCCCCCTTTTTCCATGTTTAGCTGGACTGTCCGGGTAGCATGCCTCTCAAGCACCGCAGTGGTAGCATGTCCTTCAACATCGAGCACTTCGCACTTCCTTTTGTGATGTGTGCCTTCTCCTTTCAGGGAGTCCCCGGCTGCGCTTCTTAGTGGCTGGTCAGATTCGAAGTCCAAGGTTTCCAGCACTATGCCTACTGCCATGATGCCATCAACATGGCTTGGCCGAGGTGGTCATACACGACTGGGGAAGTAAGGTTGCTTATGATTTTTGTATTGAGTATGTGACAAGGCGGTTGCTGAGGAGGTATGATATAATTAATTTAGCGTGAATTGTAGTTGCCGCGTAGGAAAGAAACATTAGAGAGCGTGCTGGTTTCTTCAGTCTTTAGTGCAAGCTCCACAAATAGGTGCAGAGGATGAGTGTATTGTAGATATTTATATGTTTCGCATGGGATGTAATATGATGGTATGGCGGTAATCGCATCTGCGTGTCTCGGACCCATCACACACGGCGTGGTGAGCGCTGGTTCTTTTGTTGTGGTGGTCGGTTACCACGCAGCCTCCATCTCCGCCACCCACACTATGACACATCATGACCGAGGTTTTCTCAGGCACGTCTCAGCTCGACAAACAACGCGACGCGGTTCCGACCCCTGATATTTCCTCGCGTCGCAATTTCACAATTCGTCCCACAAATATATTGCGCTCGCTCTCCTTCCCCACCCACCTGCCCCCTCCCATTCCCAACCCAAATCATCGCGAAACAAGCACCTCACAAGCGGCATACAGCACACCAGCGCCTGCTTGTGGGAGTGATTTGTGATTTCCCTGGTTCTGTTGTCCTGGCCCAGACCAAATCCCTCCGTGTTCCTGATTTCCGTCCCAAAACACTAACTCGAGACACCCTCCCGACCCGAGGGGCCGAGTCCCACCCAACCACTTACCTACCTAATCAGTCAAGCCGCACTAGCCAGAAAGCACCTTCCCCATAAACGCGTTAGCTAACCTAGCCACCTGCTTCGTCTTTTAGTTTCTGCTGATGAAAGCCGGCCCCTCCTTGGGTCCGTTCTGTACGTACCTTGCCAGAATCTCCTAACGCATTCATCACCATGCGTTTCGGTTGCGGCGCAATGATTTCCGTCTCACACGACGTCGTTTCGCTAGTGCCTCTCGTACTCACACTCTAACGAGTCATCTCAGCACGTCGTTGGATACGCAATGTAGTAATGAAACAGCCATCAGACAGAGTTGCATTAGAGTGACATAAGTAAACCCGGACATGGGCGTTCATTTGCTGACGAACGCATGGCGCGCTCTACATAAGCCCTCTAGGCTCGGCATTTCCCGCGCTCTTTTCTCTCGCAAGGAGGGCTCGCTCGATTCATAAAAACTGGTTCTGTTTTTTAGCCGAGAGGTAGCTTCTGAGCCGAAGTTCATTCCGAAGCACCCCAAAAGCCACGCATTTGCCACGCATTTGCTGTCGCAAGGGTCCGACATTTATAGGAACCAAGTCTCGACGACTTGAGGATTGCTGCGCGCTGCCTCTGGTAACGGATCACCGCACTCTCAGCATTTCGGCTCAAAAACAGACTCGTGGGCAAAAAAAGAGCTGCGCGCTGCTGCCTCTGGTAACGGATCACCGCACTCTTAGCGTTTCGGCTCTCGGCGTATTTCACGCAGATTTCTGCCGTTAGCACTACCCAGCGATAGCTCTAGTGCCAGTAGCACTACCCGGTAGCACCGCCAATGGGTTTCTCCCGTTTTCGCCTCCTAGCAGAAACCCGCACGGGAGAAGGCGGCGATCCTGCGCGCGACGTTCGACAACAGTTAGCAGTCCGAGAACAAGAAATCCAGCACTCTTCTCCTTTACGTTCTCAACGCCGTTCGAACGTCTCTTCCTCGCTGCTCCCTCTTGCTCGAATGCTAGCCTTACCACTACTAGCAGTCCTGCTCCTTTTTCTAGAAATTACTCCGCCTTGTCATGCCGCTCATGCCTTTCCTCTTTCCCCGCATAGAGTCGACACCCGCAGCGTGGCAAGCGTGCAAGATTCGCAATTCAGCAGTTCGGGTCGGGATGATTCGACACCCATGGAAAGAGACGACGTGGTGATTGTTAAGGCGACTCAAAATGTTGATACGAACAGAAATGTGCCAGAAATAAGGAGCTCGTCTCTCGGGTTACCACCGACCAACGCGACATCCGCGACGGGTCCCCGGCGCGAGCTTCAGTTGTGGCGAAAGCGCAAGCAGCGAAAGCGAAAGAGTTCGTACATCTTCTGTTATCGGGACATGTACACGCGGCAACCAGCGGCTCTCGCGGCGCTAAAAGCGGGCCGCAATCGGCGGCGATGCCCCAGCGGGACCGTGAAAAGCGCCGGCGCGTGCTACGACAGCTGCGCTCCGGGGTATAAGGGGAAAGGCCCAGTTTGCGCGCGGCGATGCACGCTGTACGGGCCTAGCTGGGTGGACTGCGGGTACGGGTGCGCGCCGGATTACCACATGTGCGTCAAGACGACGTACCGTCAGGCTGGAGCTTTCAGCTTCTTCTTCTTTAAGGTATGCCCCCTCGCCCCTCGCGCCCTCACCCCTTGCCCCCTTCCCTTCGCGCCCTCGCCCCTCGCCCCCTTCCCTTCGCCCCCCTCCTCTCGCCCCCGACATTGGGGCTAACTGGGTTACTTGTTTTGAGAATCAGAAGAGATCAAATCTTCCTCACCCACTCACCCTCTTCTCGCTCTCCCCCACTCCCCCCCTTCCAAACCCACCGCATCACACCTATACTTACCCTTTTCCACATTCCCATGAAATCTCTCCCACCCACTCTCCCTCTTCTCTCTCTCCCCCCTTCCCCACCGCATAACACCTATACTTACCCTTTTCCACATTCCCATGAAGCTGGGTGCCTTGTTTTTAGACTTGAACCAAGTCGTAACACGGTTTAGCTCGGTTGAGCATGGTGCCTTTCCTCCTCCCTCATCCCTCCTCAGGTCTACCTACCCGGAACAGGCCCTTTCCTTGACATTGCCATGAAGCTGGGAGCCTTGATTTCATATTTTTAAGTGCCAGAACACGCTTAACAGTGTCTCTCCTCTCCTCTTCCCCTGCCCTCCCCATATCCCAGCTCTACCTACCGGGAACTGGCCCTTTCTTTGACATTGCCATGAAGCTGGGAGCCTTTGCTGCCAAGGTACGGCACAGTACGGCATGTTTTGGCACGGAACGGCATGGTATGGCATGGTATGGCACGGTACGGCACAGTATGGCACGGTATGGGAACGGCGCACATGGCATGGCACTGAATGGTATTGCATGATGTTTCGCTGTAGGGTACCTGATCTCACTGTAGCCACCTCATAATCAGACCTATTTTCGTTATTCCTACTTACTCAATCAACAGCTATACAGGCGAGTGAAGCCGTCCAAGTACAGGAAGCGCAAGGACTATTCCCGTATCGAGCTGCCCACCTGCCTTCTTCTTTTCCTCTTTCTTTCTATTATGGTCCCGCCTTAACCAAACAGCTGTACAGGCGAGTGAAGCCGTCCAAGTACAGGAAGCGCAAGGACTATGCCAGTATCGAGCTGGAGACTATGGAGTCTCGAAGCATGGCCGCCACCTTCCTTGCTGCGTTCGGCCAGCCTGTCAGCAACGACAGCCGCACGCACGTCACCTTGGTCCCTGCACACGCGCAGGTAGGCCCCTCACCCTCTCTCGGTCTCTCTCAGGCCGCCACCTTCCTTGCTGCGTTCGAGGAGCCTGTCAGCAAATACAGCCGCACGCACGTCACCTTGGTTTCCCCGCATGCCCTGGTGCGAGTGTGAAGGGAGGGGGCAAGGGATGTAGGGGAAGTGGGGGCTAGGGGAATAGTGAGTGCTGGAGTCCCTCTTGCCTTCTTGCCTCTCTCCCTACCTTTTGAGAACTCTGAAAGGCACTTTTTTGATAATTCTTTCGAGAATTTGGGAGTCATTTTTGAAAAATCTCAAAAGAGGAATACTGAGTGCTGGAGTCCCAATTGCCTTCGTGCCTCTCTCCCTACCTGACTTCATACCTCCCTCCTCCCCTCTTCCCTCTCTCCCTCTCTCCCTCTCCCTCCCAACACCCCAGGACAAGCAAGCAGCGTTTTCTGCCTTCGGCGCCTCCCACTGGTGATGCACCAACCCATTGGGAAAGCAGCCAGGGCGTTGGTATTGGCAGCACGACTACTCGACACGGTGCTGAATGTGGAGGACTTGGCCTGTTCCCTACCTCACTGCCTCTCCTCCCTTACACCAGCCAGGGCGCTGGTATCAACAGTACGACTACTCGACGCGGTGCTGAATGTGGAGGTTTGGGCCCACTCCTTACCCCTCCTTTCTCCCCCGTTATCCCCGCTTCCTTCTTCCCCACCCCCCTTCTTCCTCCCAACACCCCAGGACAAGCAAGTAGCCTTCTCTGCCTTCCGCGCCTCCCACTCAGTGATGAGCCAACCCATTGGGAAAGTAGCCAGGGCACTGGTATCAGCAGTGCGATTACTGGACACGGTGGTGAACGTGGAGGACTTGGCTCACTCCCTCTCATCTCTCTCCTCGTTCCCCCTCTCTTCCCACACATCCGCCCCCCTCCTATCCTTCAGGACAAGCAAGCAGCGTTCTCCACCTTCCGCGCCTCCCACTCAGTGATGAGCCAACCCATTAGGAAAGCAGCGAGGGCACTGGTATCAGCAGTGCGATTACTGGACACGGTGGTGAACGTGGAGGACTTGGCCAAGTACGACCCCTCGGGCGTGCTCAACATGGTTGTCTCCTTCGGTCATCCCATGTGCCGCGATGGTGAGTAGTTGGGGTAATGGGGGTATGGGACGGGCAGCAGGGATGCTGTGTGTGATGTGAGGAGTGGGGGCACTCCTATCAATCAGCAGTGCGTGCTAGACACGGTGATGAATGCGGAGGACTTGGCCAAGTACGACCCGTCGGGAGTGGCAGGGCAGTATGGAGGGCAGTAAGGGGGTACGGGACAGAGCCCGTGTCCTGGTGCGGCTGCTAAACACGGTGGTGAATTTGGAGGACTTGGCCAAGTACGACCCCTCGGGAGTGCTCAACATGGTTGTGTCGTTTGTGCACCCCATGTACCGCGATGGTGAGTGATGGGCAGAGAAGGAGCAGGGCAATGTGGGTGGCAGGGCAGTGTGGGTGGCAGGGCAGTGTGGGTGGCAGGGCAATGTGGGTGGCAGGGCAGTAAGGAGGGCAGTCAGTAGGTGTCAAGTGTGTAACCACCCGAGGAACCCCCTGCGTCATCGCCCCCACACGCATCCCTTCTCAAACCCTCCCCTGCCCAATCTATCCCCTTCTCTTTTCCCCTCTACCCTTCCAAACCAGACGCCTGTGTCAAGTGTGTGACCACCCGGGCCACCCCATGCATCATTGCCCCCACGTGCATCGCCGGAAAGTGCGTGAATCTCGGGCAGAAAAAAGACGGGTCCGCCTGCGCGGATTTCGACTGGGGCGGCAACTCCTACACGGGGCACTGCCAGGCTGGCAAGTGCGTCAGCAAGGCCGTCCAATCGTATTACGCCAGCAAGCAGGCGGACAAGCTGTGGATTCCCGAGGGCTATGAGGCGCCGAATGTGACTATAGCGGTGGATCGGGGAGTGTATGCGACGAGCGAGCGCGAGTATATGGAGACGAGCTTGGGGTATTGGGATGAGCTGGCACGGGAGTCGGAGAGTTGCTCGTTGAATAATGGCGGGTGCGGGTCGCTGGTGTGTCAAGTTGACGTGGAGAGGAAGACGACCGTTTGCATCGATCCTCATGGTAAGGAGAGCACAGTGATTCGCATGGTAAACCATGGTAACGCAGGGGGATACTCCCGGCAAGTAACGTGCTTCAGCTTCAGTGTTCAGCTTTGCAACCTCTGTGTTTTTCCCCTCATGCAACTAGTTTCCCGCATACATCTCTTCCATTTGATATCGCATATGATCAGAGTGATGATGAAACTAGTTTCCACTCTTGAATTCTTCATGTTCCTGTGTGCTTGCCCATCACTCCTTCACCACTGAAACCCCTATTCTACACCACTACTCAAACCAGGTCGCTTCTTTGCACCTGCCCCACCAACCTAACATATTATTACCCGTCTCACTTATTTGCAATCTTCCTCCTTCCCCCCCCCCTTTTCCATTGCTTTCACTCCCATCCAGGTCACGGTTTTGCACCTGCTCCTCCTGCAATCGACTTCCCCACTGCCTCGAACCTAACATATCATTACCCGCTCCATCCATTAGCATGTATGGAGCAATGCAAACTTGATGCAAGGTGTAACCTTGTGGTTACCACACGCGCTCATGAGTGTTGGCTCAAAGGCAGCGAGCTTGGCCCTCCAGTTGAAGCCGATCGATCAATTCAGGCTTATAAGAAGCTAAGTAGTACCGGTGTTGCTGGTGCAACTAGAAATGTGGATTTGAAATATGGGCCCATGAATCAAGACGTTGCGGAAGCGGACGGTATGGAGGGAATAAGCGGGAACGCCGTTTTCCTTGTAGGGGCATCAGTGGGGGTACAAGATGGGCCTTAGTTGTTTCCATCAAATTGTTGTACAATAATTAGTTAATATAGGTGTTTTTTGTCCGAAAGTAAAAAACCGCTACGGCGGTTGTGCCACGAGCTTATAGGGAATCGGCGACATGCAGCCGCATGGGTCATGGAGGTACGAGCAACCTCCATGATGAGACCAATGCGGCGCTCAACAACCCCATTCTGCTGTGGAGAGGCCGAGAGAGTGAACGTGTGGCGGATGCCGTGCTCCGCACAGTAGGCTGCCAAGAGGTCAGAGTAAAACTCGCCACCTCTGTCAGAGTGCAGACGTAGGACAGGAAAGTACGACTGGAACTCCGCCACGCACTTGCGAAATAAAAACCCCCAGGAATCTAGAGACTACATTTCGCGAAGACTCACGACGATTGAAGAAGCCAAGCTGCCTTCCCTGTCTAAGTACCTTCGTCCCGTAATCTCAATCCAGTTGATGATTGTTTGAATCCTGATCCCGAAGGTGATGGCTTCCGAATCGGCCACCGGCTTTAGGAATCTCACCAACCCAGTGCGACGAGCAGTTCCCAAAGGCCCAAACGACGCTGCTAAGGGTGGAGGAGTTAGCCCTGATACGACATCCGTTGACCGCGACTCTCTATCCTCTCTAAGGAATGTTTCGCATTCGCAGTCAAATGAAGAATCTTCCGCAATGGATAATAACAGCAGAGATAACAGCAGTTCGCGAAATTCCCTCGCCGCTCGAGTATCGCTCCCTGGCGCAGCGTTTCCCGTCGGCGTCACAGCGTTCGCAGTCGCGGTCGCGCTCGCGAAAACCTCCTCTCTGGTCATCCGCTTGACGACGACGACGACGACGACGTCGCCGGCGCAGTCGCCGGCGCAGTCGCTCGTCATCGCAGCGCTCGCCGTCGTCGCCGTGATTCTCCTCGCGATCCTCGTCCTGCTTCTTCTCCACCTGCGCTCTCTCGTGCCGCGATCAACGGCGGGAATTTCGGAAAAAGATCCTGGGGGAGATGGACAAATGGAAGGGAGGAGGGAGAGTGGCGTAATGAGTGAAGAGGGGGAGAGAAAGGGTGGAGAGGGAAAAAGAGGGAAACAAGTAGAGGCAAGGGGAGACGAGGGAAAGGAAAAGAAGGGAAATGCAGAGAAGGAGGAGAGGGTGAGAGGCTTACGGGAAATGCAAGGTCCCCCTGTGCCGTGGTGGCTTCGGATTCTAGGAGTTGTGGGGAACGTGCCAGAGATCGTGAGCAAGGGTCACCATCAGTGCCACGTGGACTGGATGGCTGCTCATGGCCACCTCTACTCGTGAGTGTGCGTTGCTATGTGGTACGGCGCAGTTGTGGGTGGTATTGTGCGGTGTGCGGTTCGGTGCTTCCCGCAGTGAACTCAGGCAGTGGGAGTGGGGGTGGTGGGGAATGTTATCAAGATCGTTAGCAAGGGTCACCATCAGTGCCACGTGGACTGGATGGCAGCACACGGCCACCTCTACTCGTGAGTGTAAGGTTCTGTGCGGTGCTGTAAGGTGCTCTGTCTTGTGCTGCGGTCATGTATGTGTGGTGCTCCTGCTGTAGTTTCCAAGTCAACCAATCCCTCCCGCTCCTCCCCTTCCACGACTCTCAACTGCCATGTCTCCCACCCACCCTTCTTTCAGCTACTGCTACGGTCTTGAGTACCTACGACCATGTACTCGCCATGTGGCGGCAGGTAGACGACTTTTGAGACGTCTCAAAAGTCTTTCCAGCTACTGCTACGGTCTTTGAGTACCTACCACCATGTACTCGCCATGTGGTGGCAGGTAGCGTCATGTCAAGGAGGTTCCTTTTTTGCTTTTGAGTCGACTCAAAAGCAGACTCATGTCAAGGAGGTTCCTTTTTTGCTTTTTTTGATTTTTGCTTTTTGCTTTTTGCTTTTTTGCCAGTTCAAGACATTCCACAGCCCCTATTCCATCTCATCGCTTCTCCTTTTCTCTTCCCCACCCTCTCTATCAGCTACTGCTACGGCCCTCGCCGTGTGGAGGAAGTGTCCTCCGCTGCTCTCGTGAAAGAGGTTTTGTCTCATCAATTCATCACCATGCAGCGCCTCATTCACTCTCAACCCGCCTGTCTCTCCATCAGCTACTGCTACGGCCCTCGCTGTGTGGAGGAAGTGTCCTGCCCTGCTCTCGTGAAGGAGGTTCTGCTTTGTCGCTTCAAAACATTCCATGACAGTCCCTTGCCTCCCTGTCCTCCCTGTCATCCCTGTCTCGTACCCCCTGCACTCACACCCGCCATTCCTTCAGCTACTGCTATGGCCCTCGCCGAGTGGTGGCAGTGTCGTCCCCTGCTCTAGTGAAAGAGGTTCTGCTCCGTCGCTTCAAGACATTCCACGACCGCCCCATACCTCCCACTGCCAGCCCCACCACTGGCCGGGGGCTGCTGTTTGCTCGGTGCGTGTCCCTCACATTCCCCATCCCCTTGCACAACTGATGTGGGTTCACTCCAAACTGAATCGCCTCTGCTTCTCACCATGGCCCCATGCCTCCCACCGCCAGCCGCACCACTGGCCGGGGGCTGCTGTTTGCTCGGTGAGTGTCCCCCGCATCCCCCATCCCCATCCCCAACTGCTGCGGGTTCACTCCAAACTGAATCGCCGCTGCCTCTCACCATGGCCCCATGCCTCCCACCGCCAGCCGCACCACTGGCCGGGGGCTGCTGTTTGCTCGGTGAGTGTCCCCCGCATCCCCCATCCCCATCCCCAACTGCTGCGGGTTCACTCCAAACTGAATCGCCGCTGCCTCTCACCATGGCCCCATGTCTCCCACCGCCAGCCGCACCACTGGCCGGGGGCTGCTGTTTGCTCGGTGAGTGTCCCCCGCATCCCCCATCCCCATCCCCAACTGCTGCGGGTTCACTCCAAACTGAATCGCCGCTGCCTCTCACCATGGCCCCATGCCTCCCACCGCCAGCCGCACCACTGGCCGGGGGCTGCTGTTTGCTCGGTGAGTGTCCCCCGCATCCCCCATCCCCATCCCCAACTGCTGCGGGTTCACTCCAAACTGAATCGCCGCTGCCTCTCACCATGGCCCCATGTCTCCCACCGCCAGCCGCACCACTGGCCGGGGGCTGCTGTTTGCTCGGTGAGTGTCCCCCGCATCCCCCATCCCCATCCCCAACTGCTGCGGGTTCACTCCAAACTGAATCGCCGCTGCCTCTCACCATGGCCCCATGTCTCCCACCGCCAGCCGCACCACTGGCCGGGGGCTGCTGTTTGCTCGGTGAGTGTCCCCCGCATCCCCCATCCCCATCCCCAACTGCTGCGGGTTCACTCCAAACTGAATCGCCGCTGCCTCTCACCATGGCCCCATGCCTCCCACCGCCAGCCGCACCACTGGCCGGGGGCTGCTGTTTGCTCGGTGAGTGTCCCCCGCATCCCCCATCCCCATCCCCAACTGCTGCGGGTTCACTCCAAACTGAATCGCCGCTGCCTCTCACCATGGCCCCATGTCTCCCACCGCCAGCCGCACCACTGGCCGGGGGCTGCTGTTTGCTCGGTGAGTGTCCCCCGCATCCCCCATCCCCATCCCCAACTGCTGCGGGTTCACTCCAAACTGAATCGCCGCTGCCTCTCACCATGGCCCCATGTCTCCCACCGCCAGCCGCACCACTGGCCGGGGGCTGCTGTTTGCTCGGTGAGTATCCCTTCCGTCCCTCATCCCCTTGCTTGCACCATCGCTGTGGGTTCACTCTGAATCACTACACGACTTCCATGATTGCCCCGTGCACCCGTGCCTCCCACTGCCAGCCCCACCACTGGCCGGGGGCTGCTGTTTGCTCGGTGAGTTCAGATTCCCTCCTCCCACCTTTCGTACCATCCTTTCGTTGCACCTTTTGTCCCATGCACAACTGCTTTTTATTCCAACCCCTGTTCCTCTTCCTTCCAGCAGCCACCAGTGGGCTCGTTTTGACTCCCTTGTTCTACCTTTCCCACCCATCTCCAATCTTTTTTTCCCCAGATAGGTGCAGCCAATGCAGTCACCAGTGGGCATGCTGCACCTATCTGTGGTCCACATGATGCTGCCGTCCCTCCCTCTCTCTCTCTCCCTTCCACTCACTCAATCCCACTCCCTTCCCCCTCCCTTCTCTCTCCTTCCTTCTAGGGGTAACCACTGGGCTGGTTTGAGGAGCGCTCTCACTCCCATGTTCCACCGCTCCACCCATCTCCACTCCTTCCTTTCCGGAATGCACCGTTCCGTTCTCCATATGCTGCTGCTGCCGTTGTGGGATGCGACACAAACGAGGGCAGGGACGCAAGAGGAGGGAGGGAGAGAACGACGAGGGGGGTCGGGGGCACAAGAGGTGGGAGGGACGGAGGGAGGACGGGGCGAGGAGAGGGAGAACCAAAAGGGAGGACGGGGTGAGGAAAGGGAAAAGGAGCAACGAGAGGGAGGAGGTAGCGAGAAGGGGTGGGTGGAGGTGGATTTGATGGGCATGTTTGAAGCAGTGGGGCTGGCATCTATTGGTGCTGCTTGCTTTGGTGACGACCTGTGGTTCCAGCAGGACAGTGCTGACACACACACAGCACCCCACACTGCCGCACTCCACACTGCTGCACCGCACACTGCCGCCCTGGCGTCTATTGGTGCTGCTTGCTTTGGTGAAGACCTGTGGTTCCAGCAGGACAGAACTGCTACACTCACAGCTGCGACAGCCGACACTGGGGCAAACAAGCAGGCAGGGGCGAAGCTAGGGGCGCACAGCAGCACTACTGAACCTGCACCTCCTCACACCACATTACCACCACACACAGCAGCACACTCTACCGCACTACACACTGCTGCACCGCACACTGCCTCCCTGGCACGGGCATACGGGGCGAACGAGCAGGCAGGGGCGAAGCTAGGGGCGCTCTCATCGCTTCTCCTGGCCCTCTCCCCTGCATGCCTGCACCCCTGGGCGCATGCGCTGCTGGGTGTGCTGCCTGGGAGCACCGTGGGCGCTGCAAGAGAGAGACACCGAGAGCTGATGCTGGAGTGGAAGGTGAGGAGGTTTGGGTGTGTTGTGCTGCGTCCCTTCGCTCCTCCTGGCCCTCTCCCCTGCGCGCCTGCACCCCTGGGTGCATGCGCTGCTGGGTGTGCTGCCTGGGAGCACCGTGGGCGCAGCAAGGGATAGACATCGTGAGCTGATGCTGGAGTGGAAAGTGAGGAGGTGTTCAGTGCGGTGCCTGGGTGTTACTATGTTTTGAGGTGAGGTGCCTTGAAAGCTTCTCCTCGTGGCCCTCTCCCCTCCGTGCCTGCACCCCTGGGTGCATGCACTGCTGGGTGTGCTGCCTGGGAGCACCGTGGGTGCAGCGAGGAAGAGACACCGAGAGCTGATACTTGAATGGAAGGTGAGAGGTTTGAGGCAGCACTTAGCAACTAAGGTGTTCAGTGCGGTGCCCAGAGGTACCACGTTCTCGCTATGCCCCTGGGTGCATGCGCTGCTGGGTGTGCTGCCTGGGAGCACCGTGGGTGCAGCGAGGAAGAGACACCGAGAGCTGATGCTTGAATGGAAGGTGAGAGGTTTGAGGCAGCACTTAGCAACTAAGGTGTTCAGTGCGGTGCCCAGAGGTACCACGTTCTCGCTATGCCCCTGGGTGCATGCGCTGCTGGGTGTGCTGCCTGGGAGCACTGTGGGTGCAGCGAGGGAGAGACATCGTGAGCTGATGCTGGAGTGGAAGGTGAGTGAGAGGTGTTGAGTGCGGTGCCCAGAGGTACCACGTTCTCGCTATGCCAACAACAGTCGCAAGGCAACACTCTCCTCCCACTCCCGCATCTGACCCTGCCATCCACCCATCTCTCCCCCGTATAACCCCCCCCCATCTCTCCCCTCCAACTCCTCCCTTTCTCACCAGCGGATGCTGGAAGCAAAGAGGCAGCAACCGTCTCAAGGCAACAGCAGCGCTGCTGACATACTGACCTTTCTCAAAAGGTACATCAGGGTGACAGACCAAACAAAAAAAAACAAAACAAAAAAAGCAAAAAACAAAACAATACACACACGCAAACAACATCGTGTACATATTTGCACAAACCCGCTCTCACAGACAGCACACACTCACAGGCACACGCACTCACAGGCACACGCACTCACAGGCACACGCACTCACAGGCACACGCACTCACAAGCACGTCTTTCATTCTGTACTGCATGCATGTCACTTCGCCCCAAGTCCGACCTCCCTATGTGAATTTCACTTTTGAGAATTCTCAAAAGTTAAATTGACATAGCATGCATGTCACTTCGCCCCAAGTCCAACCTCCCTTGTGTCCTCTTTGGCCTCCTGGGCGCCGGTGTGGGGACCTTATGGGTAATCGCCCCCTTTTTCCTTCCCCCCTTACCTTACCAACCTGCCTCACATTTTCCGAGACAAGGGCACCACAGCACATCTGCTTTTGAGTCGACTCAAAAGGAGACAAGGGCACCACAGCACATCACTTTTGAGTCGACTCAAAAGGAGACAAGGGCACCACAGCACATCACTTTTGAGTCGACTCAAAAGGAGACAAGGGCACCACAGCACATCACTTTTGAGTCGACTCAAAAGGAGACAAGGGCACCACAGCACATCACTTTTGAGTCGACTGAAAAGGAGACAAGGGCACCACAGCACATCACTTTTGAGTCGACTCAAAAGGAGACAAGGGCACCACAGCACATCTGCTTTTGAGTCGACTCAAAAGGAGACAAGGGCACCACAGCACATCTGCTTTTGAGTCGACTCAAAAGGAGACAAGGGCACCACAGCACATCTGCCCCCCTTCCGCCAGTCTGCACTAGTCTGACTTCCCTCTGATCCTCTTTTGAGAATTCTCAAAAGTGATTTCCGCCGGTCTGCACGAGTCTGACTTCCCTCTGATCCTCTTTTGAGAATTCTCAAAATTGATTTCCGCCGGTCTGCACGAGTCTGACTTCCCTCTGATCCTCTTTTGAGAATTCTCAAAAGTGATTTCCGCCGGTCTGCACGAGTCTGACTTCCCTCTGATCCTCTTTTGAGAATTCTCAAAAGTGATTTCCGCCGGTCTGCACGAGTCTGACTTCCCTCTGATCCTCTTTTGAGAATTCTCAAAACTGATTACCACAGGTCTGCACGAGTCTGACTTCCCTCTGATCCTCTTTGGCCTCCTGGGTGCCGGAGTGGAAACCACATCGTCCACCCTGGTTTTACTCTCATTGTCCCCCGGACCCCCTCCCCTCCCCTCTGCCTCCCAGCTTCCAAGAGAAAGGCACAGGGGCAGGATTGCATCCGACTTCCCTCTGATCCATGTGGCCTCCTGGGCGCGGGAGTGGAAGCACATCATCCACCCTGGCTTTACTCTGATTGTCCCCCGGACCCCCTCCCCTCCCCTCTGCCTTCCAGCTTCCGAGACAAGGGCACAGGAGCAAGACTGGCCGATTCCGACCTGCCTCTGATTCTCTTTGGCCTCCTGGGCGCCGGAGTGGGGACCACATCGTCCACGCTGGCATTTGCCGTCCACATGCTGACTCAGCACCCGGACGTTTCACGGAAGCTTCAGGCTGAAATCGACAGGTACTTCGAGGAAAGGGAGCAGGCGGGAGAGGTAAAAGGGGAGGGGAAAGGGGAGGAAGAGGGGGAGGGAGAGGGGGAGGGGGAAGAGGAGGGAGAGGGGAAGGGGGAGAGGGGGCCAGGGGAGATTGGGCGAAGAAGGTTCGATGACTCACCCCCTGTTTTTAAAAATAGGTCTTTATTTAAAGGCTTAGAAGTGCTTAAGTATCTTGATATGGTTGTAAAAGAAACACTTAGGCTGTACCCTGCTGCCCCTATAGCTGCCCGGCTGCCCGTCCATGCAACGACTCTGGCTGGTTACCACATCCCTGCGAATACACCCGTTGTGGTCCCGATTTTCGCTGCCCACCGCTGCCCGGATTTCTTCCCCCGGCCGCTTTCTTTTCTGCCCGAACGTTTCGGTCAGCGGGCAGCAGGTGAGAAGGGAGTTGGGTGGAAGGAGGGAGGGAGGGAAGAGGAGGCAGAAGGGCAAGTGGGGGAAGGAAGGGGCGAGGAGGGTGCAGAATCGATCAAGAGTGAAGAGAGAGGAGAAGGAAAGGAACACGAGGAGGTGCTGTGGACGGCCGAGTCAGAAGCCATGTATTTGCCTTTCGGTGCCGGTCCCCGCATGTGCATCGGGGCACGATTTGCAATGATGGAAATCAAGCTCTGCCTTGCGCTGCTGCTGCGGGTATTTGACATCACATCAGTATCTGACACCCCATATGCTTCCAGACGTCTCAACGCAAGTGAGACTGACGCTGAAGAAAGGGGAAGGAAACGGGGAGGGAGTGAGGATGCGGAGGAGGGAAGCAAATGGGGCAGTGCGAGCAGCAAGACAAGGGTGGATAGCAGCAAGTTGCCTTTGGAATCTGGGTTGAACCTTTGGCCGAAAGACGGCAGAGGAGAGGAGGGCATCAGACGGAGTGCAAGCAGCAAGACAAGGGAGGATAGCAGCAAGCTGCCGCTGGAATCTGGGCTGAACCTTCGGCCGAAAGATGGTGTGCGTGTGAGAATTCGAAGGAGAGGCAATGGTATTCCATTGTGAAGCGGGAGAGGGATAGACAGCAGCAAGTTGCCGCTGGAATCTGGGTTGAACCTCCGACCAAAGCACGGGGTGCGGGTGAGGATTCGGAGGAGGGGCAATCATATTTCGCTGTGAGGAGGCAGAGGAGAGGAGAGGAGAGGATGGCAGCAGATGGTGGGGTGTGGGAGCAGCGGAGGATGGAGCAGCAGCAAGATGAGGGAGGGTAGCAGCAAGCTGCTGTTGGAATGGGGTGCGGGTAAGGATTCGGAGGAGGGGCAATGGTGTTCCTTTTACGGTATGCCGATGTGACCTGATTGTATGGTGGCGATGTACTATTTGGTTCCTAGTGAAATTCTTTGATATGGTTAATCTTCATTTCGTCTTTTTTTGGCAGTGTGACGCACCCCAGAATCAGCACACCTGTCAGATGGTGTTGAAATGGGGTTGATGCTACAAATGCTTTTGTGCTTCTTCACAGGGCAGACAGACAGACACTGATACAGTTAAGAATTTTCCTGTACACGGGTCCTATTATGCAAGGTACACATGCGAGCTGAGGTACCCTGTATTAGCAAAGCACACTGTCACTGACCCTGACAACCTCTTATAAACCGGTATCACCTGTCCTCCTCCGTGCTGCCTCCGGAAGAGCCTATCCTGCTAGGAGTGAGTTCAGAGACCCTCAAGACAGGCACCTTGCTTCTTGAACTCTTGCTTCCACCGCTGCTGCTACCGGCAATAGCGCGCATTGTGGCATGCCCATCTGTGGCATGCGCATCTGTGACCGCACCTCCCATCTCACCCCACCCACCCTATTCTCCCCACCCACCAGGACCCTAGGTACGGCAGGAGGCAGTGCGGTTCTACACCTGATGGTGGTGTGGCATTTGATTCGACTCTTAAGTCACCGCACCTCCCATCTCACCCCACCCACCCTCTTCTCCCCACCTACCAGCACCCCGAGGTACTGCAGGATGCAGTGCGGTTCTACCACCTGCCTTTGCGGGTCAGGAGGTCCTGGTGGGTGGTAGAACCGCCCACCTGATGGTGGTGTGGTTGGTGCGCTCTGTGGGGGGCTTTCACCTGCCGCTGCCCGCGCCTGCGCCCGTCGGCTGGGCTGATGGAAGTGCTGTATGACAGGAGGCAGTGCGGTTCTACCCCCTACCTTTGCGGGTCAGGAGGCCCGCCCACCTGATTGTGGTGTGGCCGGTGCGCTCTGTGGGGGGCTTTCACCTGCCGCTGCCCGTGCCTGCGCCCAAGGACTGAGCTGATGGAACTGCTGTACGACAGGAGACAGCATGGTGTTTTTAAAACCTCTGGCTGGTGCAGATTCAGAAAGAGGCAACTGCATCCTTCTGTATGTATATATGGCGTTTGCTTCCTTCTGTATGTATATATGGGTTGAAAGGTGTTTGCTTCTTAGTGAGGTTAAGTGTTGCAATGAAAGGTATATCTCCATTGCCCAGAAGCTGTCCATGCACCAGGATATGGACACTGGGTCGTGAGGAACTAATATCAAGGTGAAATGTGCATAATCAGAACATGTGTAATCCTGTGCAAGGCACACAGCTTGGCCGTAATGTATATATATGCGAACTTTCCTACCACACATGCGCCTTAGTGTCACTACATGCCACCTACAGCATACATGGACACTACATGGATGGAGAGTGTACAGGCCATCATTATTTTATGTGTTGTTAGCAGCCCGTGAATGGGCTGTCCTTGTGTTACGGTAGATTGCCAAGCTGCATCCATGCTGCATCGACCAGCCAAGTGACCTTGCTGGTTGCACTCTCTTGCTTCCGGCAAGGTGCTTCTGCTGCTACCAGCACTTGTGTTTGTGCAACAAGGAAGCAGTTAAGCGATATCTCACAGCGCAGTCCAAATGTGTCAAGCTGCACGTATAAGGCCTATCTGCCTCCATGCTGCTTCAGAAAGAGCCTGTTCAGCGACTTCCTGACTTCGCTGCTTGCACTCTTGCTTCCGCTGCTGCTACTACCGGCACTGTTGCCTGAGCTGCTGCTGCTGCTGCTGCCAGCGCCGATGCTGGTGCTCCCACTCCCGCTCCCATCCACCAACCTTGTCCCATTCCTACTCCCAACCTTCTCTCCAAACGGCTTCCCCGGCCGTCCCTTTTTCGGCCACGGCAGCTTCCTACCAAGCTTCTTCCAAATGCTATCCGAAAGCAGCGGGTCGGGGCCGTATCCCCCGAACGGGTGTACAATCTTGTGGAAAAACACGTCGACCCACGCGTCTGGCACCCCCGGAAGGCACCATTTCACGCAATCCATCTCGCTTGCATCTGGAGGGGGTCCGTATGCTGCCATGTGGCCATCCGCTCGGTACATCGACATTTGTAACACATCCAGGAGTTTGATTTTCGATTTGGATAACGCTTGCCGTTGCACTGCTGTCCAGCCAGTGGCGTCGCTCCGAGCCTCTGCGTAGCGCATCGCGTCAGCTTGTAAAGGGGATGCGAACAGCCCGCATGTGGTAGCCGCATATCGAAACATATTCGGGTTGTGAGACGGCGGCATGGTGAGAAAAAACGGCCGAACCAGCTGGAAATTCTTATCAAAATAACTTGATACCGCTTTAAGCGCAGTTGATAACGCGTCTTGAGGTGTAGGCTGAGGCGAAAGCGGCTTTCCCTGGGAGTAATAAATCCTCTGATTGCTGATATAGCTGCTGTACGCGCTGTTGTTGACGCTGCTGGTGGTAGTGGCTGGCTGGGGTAAAAAGTAATTGCTGGCAACGAGAATCAGGGATTTAAGCTGGGGGATTTTAGGCAGCATCTCGAGAATCTTGTGGTTGATTGTGCCCAGCTGCACGTGCCAGAGGTGAGAGGCCTTGGACTCGCCCTGAGGGACGGGAGGAGTAGAGAGAAGAGCAGAGGAGAGAGGATGCTTAAGCCTGGAAACAAGGGGGGAGCATCTCGAGGATCTTGAGGTTGATGGTGCCCAGCTGCACGTGCCAGAAGTGCGAGGCTTTAGATTCGCCCTGAGGGACGGGAGGAGTAGAGAGAGAGAGAGAGAGAGAGAGAGAGAGAGAGAGAGAGAGAGAGAGAGAGAGAGAGAGAGAGAGAGAGAGAGAGAGAGAGAGAGAGAGAGAGAGCAATAGAAGAGAAGAGAGGAGGAGAGGCTTTAAGCTGGGGGATATTGGACAGCATCTCGAGGATCTTGAGGTTGATTGTGCCCAGTTGCATGTGCCAGAGGTGAGAGGACTTGGACTCACCCTGTGGAGAAGAGGGGAGAGAGGGGGGAGTGGGAAGAGGGGGATATATCAGAGGGCAGAGGGCAGAGGGCACAGGGGAGAGGGCAGGGGTCAGAGAGCCTACATATCCGGCCATGCCCCGACATGAGAAGCGGAGTACCATGGAAGGAGTGTTTTGAGACGTCTCAAAAAACCGGCCATGCCCCGACATGAGAAGCGGAGTACCATGGAAGGAGTGTTTTGAGACGTCTCAAAAAACCGGCCATGCCCCGACATGAGAAGCGGAGTACCATGGAAGCCATACCATACCATACCATACCATACCATACCATTGCCGCAGTACTCCATACCATCGGCCGAGAGGATATCATCTACTAAGAGCTTACCATCAGTATGGAGATGTCCACCCGGCCGCAGCACTTATAATATACCATCGGTATGGTGTATTACGGCAGGCTAGAGAGCTGAGCGGCTCTGAGCTGGCCGCCATACTACGTGCTGCAGTGCTCCATACCCATCACGCCGCTCATTCATTCCATAGGAGACTTTTGAGTCGACTCAAAAGGCAGCTGGCAGCCAGCCATACGTGCTGCAGTGCTCCATACCCATCACGCCGCACCATAGCAACGCTCATTCCATAGGAACGTCCTGCAACGCTCACCTCCACATCCGGCCATGCCTCCATGAGGAACGGAGCATGCCCACATGCCATGTGGCATGCTGCTTCACGCCCCGTAGGAGCACTGGAGCACCATGCACCATGCAACGCTCACCTCCACATCCGGCCATGCCTCCATGAGGAAGGGAGTGTCCACCAGAATGACCCACACACCGTGTGCCCTGCTCCTTTATGCGCCATGCCATTCACCATGCGCCATAGCAGAAAATCCCGCCTCCATTCACTCTCACCTCCACATCAGGCCATGCCTCCATGAGGAAGGGAGTGTCCATTGGAATGACACCATGTGCCCTACCATGCACCATGTTTATGCACTATACCATTCACCATGCACCACGTTCATGCACTATACCATTTACCATGCTCCACAGCAGCAATTCTCACCTCCACATCCGGCCATGCCTCCATGAGGAAGGGAGTGTCCACCAGAATGACTCGTGTGCCCAGCAGCTTCACCTTAAAGCCCTGGCCCGTCCACCCAGCTAGTTTCGGATCCCAGTCCTGCAATTGAATATAGGATTATAAACAGGGTAACATGTAGGATTACCACGACACCCTTTCTCGAACAAAGCATGACGATTTACAGTCGCTCTCTGTACAGTGTACACTTTTTGATGGATGTGGATTGCTTTTTAGAGATTCGATGGTTGTTACTATTTGGGGTTTGTTTCTATACGTTCAACACTTACCTCTGTAGTGTAGTGTTGGCTAATGCGGCATCGCAGTGATTGGTAAAGGTACTGTCCGGTGCTGTCACCCGCTATAGCAACCGCTTGGCCCACAAACCGAGCCGCAAACGACTTGGGATTGAATCTGCGAGTAAGCACGAGAAGGATACGAGAGAAAGAGGGGTGAGAAAGGAAGAGGAACAAATTAAGAACGAGAGAAGCGATAGAGGTAAAAGAAGGAGGGATGGGGAATGAAAGAAAGAGGTAAGAGGGAGAAGAGAGAGGAAGAGGTATGAGTGAGAAACGTGAGAGAGAGGTGTGAGAGAGGAAGAGATGAGGGTTTGAGGGAGAAAGAGGATTTATGAAGCAGCATTGGAAGAAGACTATTGAAGTAGAGGTCGGAGCTTCAAGCAGTCTTCGGTTGAGCCTTACATGGTCAGATCACAACCGTTGGGTTTCCAGATGAGGTGCTGGAAGTCGCCATCCGGCCGTCCGTTCTTGATGCAGTTGAAGTTATCCGTGATGTACGGACAGTCGTTCTGATACTGCGGATACTTCGACGAAGGAACCCATCTGAAAAGGGGAAGAGGAGGAGGGTATAAGTGGTGGAAACGAAAAGAGATAGTTGCGAGGAAGAGGGCACTAGTGGCAAATACTTCATTTTCGACAGTAAAAAATTGAGGTGGTAAAACCGCGAGAGAGATTACGGTAACAACCGGCATTCCGGTCGTTCTAACAATAACGAGGATGAGAGGACACTAGTAGAAAAACAATATATGACTCTGGGGTGAGAAGGTAACGGTAACGCACGATCCGACAGTGATGTCGCATTTCTTGCCGGACGACGCCGCCGTCGCATGCGACAGGAGCGATAGGCTGGCGAAAAGGGCGGCGACGACTGCGACTGGCTGGGCGAAGATCTGCCTCGACGTGCGGGGCCGCACTGGAACCATATCTTGAGGGCTGGACTTTTTTTTTCCTAGTCCGAAGCTACTTTCGAGTGGACGGAGGCGTATCGACGAGATTTGGCAGCGCGATTGAAGCGGACGTGATTGAAGTGGTTTGAGTTACGATGAAGGAATTGCAGTGGTTCGTGACGCGTGAGGGCGTGGGTGAGATTGGAGTGGACTCAAGCAAACGAAGTAGCTGCTTTACTTTGGCTATCGTGCCAAAAGTAGAGAGTAGTAGGTTGGATGACGTGTCGTGATAGAGTGACGCGAAGGTCAAAAGCTCACCACGGTAATCTGCATGAGTAGCTGACTTGCTATTTGATATGAGCTGCTAGTTTATATGAGCTGTCATGGTACCACTATAGGAAGCTCGAAGTAATACGCTCGTGGTACGAACTAGCTACTTCTTCCGAAGGGATTCGCGAATAGAAACGATAACTACCTAATGAGCATCGATAATTTTCGGCGCTCGCCTTTCGTCGAATGAGGTGGCAACAGGCGAGAATACTCGGAGCAAATTATGAAGAAGGGGATTCCCGTGCGGATTGTGGGAAAGGGGAAGCTGACGCAGATTCTAGAAAGAAAGCTGAGATGTCCTGGGCGCCTCGCGCCGACACATAGGCGCATGGCGTGCCTTGGGATGCGCACTGCGCAGACAGCAGCAGTTTATGGTGGGACTGGTTCTCCGTAGAAGCGCATAAAGGTTCTCGCAACTATGTCTTAGTCGGTCATGATCGTCCCGTATAAAACCGTCGCTCGGCGTGACGGCGCGCATTTCATCACACAGCCTCTAGTATCCTGCGAATGCCCTTAGGCTCTCGCCTTGAAATGGGGGAAACGGTCGTTGAAATGAGGGGTGGATGCGTTGTCGCCGTTGTGGTTCCCGGAAGCTGTGCTATCAAGTCCAAGATGACGGTGGAAATCCGACGACTGACCATTGCCATGGTCAATTTCCGTCGGTTTGCGCGGTGGAACCGACGGTTGGTTGGAACCGCGGCTTTCGAGTCTCGACACATCATCATTAAGGCTGGGAGGGGGGCTGGCTTTTGTACCTCTCCCATCCCCATTCGAGAATACGGGGCGTCGAGTGATGATGGGTGGAACGATAGAAGGTGAGGTGTGTGATAGATGAGATGGGTTCACCTAGGCTCGTTTCGCTCTGGAGTCTGGAACATAATGAACAGCCAAGACCGCTGAATGCCTCAACCTAGATGTGCGTGTGTTGCGCGCGCTGTAGTCGCTGAGACATCTAAGAAAAGGGGCGTCGGAAGGAACTCGGAAGTGAACAAATGGAGGGAGAAATTGATAGCAGAGGGGTGTGTGCCCTCAGGTCGAGTCGAGTCTCTCTCCCTCTGTCCTCTCGGCTCCATCCAAGCCAACCAAGCGCGCAGGCGTTTGTTCAGGTTTCACACAATCACGGCGCAGCACAAACAAATGGTGAATTTTGTTGGCAGTCGCGGGGCCGTTCAGCAGGCGCCTAGTTGTGCCCGCATTTCCGCCCCACAAAATGTAGAGATGTCGGCGCACGGTTTGACATTTCCGACGAGGCGCGCTTGCAATGGACAAAGCGCAAAATTCCTCCGTGAAGTGCGGCGATACATTCGCTCTCGGCACCATTGTGATGCCACGTCCGACTTGTTTTCAGGCACAGCAGAATAGTGAGCTGAGCTTTTTTGCTATAGCATTATCTTCACAAAGAAGGCCTTTTATATTTTAGCCTTAGTTGGCCTAAGTCAGGCATACAGTCATGAATATGTGACAAGTCTGGATATGACCACATATACAATTGTGATAAACGGTTGATCGTTCTCAATAGCCTTCTTTAAAAATACCACACCAGCCAAAAACATATTGCCCTGGTACTCGCACTTATTTTTACAGGAAAAAGCGAATCCATAGTAAGAAACCGAAGTTCAACAAAAAAACACCCAGGATATTTAGTATCAATTTGAAGATACGTATCTATGGTTATATGAAACCTATACGAAACAACACACACAAATCACATATTTATTGCTCTAAACTAAGCCCAATCCATTCATAATAATATTCTATGAAGGGCCTATGCTGTACGCAAGCATTTGCCTGGTAAGCATACGTACAACAGTTCGTGTATGTGCCTATAGCGAGGCAAGAGAGAGCTTTCATTGCATTACTATGCTCCTATCAAAACCTTTTGTGGTTTGCTACAGTTTAGCCCGCAGCTGATCCCGCTGCTCCTGCTCCTGCTCCTACTCCTTTGCTCCTGCACCCGCTTGTTTGTCTGCTCGGCCATTCGCCCCACCTCCTTCTGCTCTTGTAGGTCACGTAGGTGGGACTGCGACTGCTGCTGCGCTCTCATCCCCATTCTTAACCATGTCAACACTCTTCTCCTGCAGCTCCTGCACTCGGCACCGCTGCTGCGGCGGCGTCAGTCATCCCAATACATGCCCTCACTCGTTAATGGCCAAATCTGAAAGGCGTCTCAACACTCGCCTCCCTCTTCTCTTGCTGCTCCCACACTGGGCACTGCTGCAGCAGATGATTCAATCCCATACATGGCCCCGTCACCAGAAATCGTCGAGCTGTGTGTTGCATTGGGAGAGGACGAGAGGGAAGAAGCCTCTATGTCCTTCAGCTGCTCCTGCAGGGCCACCATCTCTTTCTGTTTGACACAATGGGGAAGGGGGGCAAGAGGGGAAACAATGGGGATGAGCAATGAGGGAAGAAACCTAGAGGTCCCCTTGGGTCATGGGGAAAAAGGAAGTGGAAAGGGAAGTGGGGAGCAAGGAGAGAGGTCGAGGGGCGTTGATGAGGTTGGTGACATGGGGCAGAAGGATTCAGGGCAGGAGGATTCAGTCAGGGCAGGGGGGTTCAGGGCAGGAGGATTCAGGGCAGGAGGATTCAGGGCAGGAGGATTCAGGGCAGGAGGATTCAGGGCAGGAGGATTCAGGGCAGGAGGATTCAGGGCAGGAGGATTCAGGGCAGGAGGATTCAGGGCAGGAGGGTTCAGGGTAGGAGGATTCAGGGCAGGAGGATTCAGGGCAGGAGGATTCAGGGAAGGAGGATTCAGGGCAGGAGGATTCAGGGCAGGAGGATTCAGGGCAGGAGGATTCAGGGCAGGGAGTTTCGGGGCAAGGGAACTCAGATACGGAATGACTTTTGAGTCGACTCAGAATTCAGGTACGGAATGACTTGTGAGTCGACTCAGAATTCAGGTACGGAATGACTTGTGAGTCGACTCAGAATTCAGGTACGGAATGACTTGTGAGTCGACTCAGAATTCAGGTACGGAATCTCAAGGCAGGGAGATTCAGGTCAGGAAGATTCAGGGCAAGGGGATTGAATTAGGGCCGAAGGGCGGCTAAGTGAAAGACGAGGTTTGCTAGAGGATGGAGGTACCTGGAGCAGTCAGATGACCCCCACGAAGCCTTATACCGGGTCTCTGAGCTTTAGATTCGAGCTTTTGAGTCGAAATCAAAGGCAGTTGACCCCCACGAAGCCATATACCGGGTCTCGAAAGACAAAGAGGGGGGAGGGGGGAGGTGCCCATTTCTGAGGCACGAGGGGTTTCTAAGAGGTTTGTGAATACATGTGGAGTAGAGGGAAGAGGGGTGTACCTGTAGCAGGCAGATAACTCCCACGCAGCCGTACACCGGATCTCTGAGCCTCGTGGTTGAGATGTCTCAGAGGAGCGGATAAGGGGGCTCATGACAGGGAGGTAGGTAGGGAGGGAGGAGCGAGAGTGGAGAGTGGGATGTACCTGCAGCAGGCAGATGACTCCCACGCAGCCGTACACCGGGTCTCTGAGCCTCGCCTGTGCCTCGTACTCCAAGCTTGCCACTGCATCCTCCCTCTGTGCCACCGGGATGTCCTGTAAGGGGAGCACAGTCGCACAACAGACAGTAGGAGCAGGAGGAGAAGAATGAGAGGAGAGGCAGGAAAATTTGTTAGATGGGTCTCTTTAAGCGTCGCCTGTGCCTCGTACTCCAGACTGGCCGCTGCATCCTCCCTCTGGGCCACCGGGATGTCCTGTAAGAGGGAGGGAGGGAGGGGAGGAAGACACAGGAGACAGGAGGAGAGGCAGGTGAGTGGGAGAAGCTGAGGGATATCAGGGCTTTTTCACGATTGAACGGGTCTCTTTAAGCGTCGCCTGTGCCTCGTACTCGAGACTGGCCGCTGCATCCTCCCTCTGGGCCACCGGGATGTCCTGTAAAGAGGGAGGGAGGGGCAGAGAATGGAAGGGGCCGGAGCGGCAGGATGACAGAGAGAGGCAGGAGTGTGGGATGAGCCTTTCTAAATTGAAGTGCAGCCCTATTTATTTAAAAATGTTGTCCATGTTACATAACAAGGATTACTTGCGATTCCATCAGGGTTGCCCGGCACTTTGTGATAAGGCTCAAGTGCTATGTTGTAAGGCCCAGGCTAACCTGTGAAAATGTAGGGCTCACCTGCTAGGTTACTATATATTTCTGTAGTAATACAAACTAAATGTTCAAGCGCAAGTCAATCTCAGTAACACCTCAATGTGACTCACGTGTAGACTCTGATGACTTATGACCTTTCAGTATATCTCACCTTCAATGCTCACCTGTAACATCGTTCACCTTTCTGAGTAGCGAGGATCTCACCCAGTCACGCCCTCCTTTCCCGACACCCACGAGGACAGCACGCTGCACAACTCGAGGGGGGGTTACCTGTAACATCTTGGAGTTCGTTGTTGGCGACGAAATCGGCGAAATATGATTGGGCGTTCGTTACTCCCAACCTTTACCAACACTTGCAACAGCCGCACCGCCCACCTCACCTGCAGCATCGTCACCTTGCAACTTTCTGCGGCAGCATCCGTACTTCCCGCTATATCACCTCACGAGAGGAAACACTATCCTCGCAGAGCCTCAACCGCAGCACCACGAAAATCTTCTCCTGCCGCTTGCATTTCCCCTCTCCCCTCTGTGAAACTCACGATAGGGCCCCACGCAAAGTACTCCTCGAAGCGTCACCGCAAGGGCGTTTCACCTTTCGTGACGTTACTGGCGCCGAACACTTGGTGCGCCACGCCACGAGGAGCTTCCCCTTCATATACCCATTTCACGGTTCCCCTGTATTTCCCCCCCCCTAACAAGGGACTCACTTGCAGCATCTTCGACACGTTGCTGGCACCGAACACCTTGTGCACCACGTGGAACTTCCACGTGGAACACTTTATGACATTTATTCCCTTTCCCGGTTTCTTCATGTTCCCCCGCACAAGGGACTCACCTGTAGCATTTTGGATACATTGCTCGCGCCGAACACCTTGTGCACCACGTGAAACTTCTCCGGCTGGTTGCGCGGGAAGTACGGCAGCAGCAGGCACTCGCGCGTGCACTTGCGCCGCAGCGACTTGCACGCCGCGCACGGCGGATCCTTCGCCGCCGCCGCCGCCGCCGCCGCATCTGGCGCCGCTGACGCCGCTGCTGGTGCGGTTGCTCCTTCTTCTGCTGCTGCTGACGCTTGTGCTGCTGGCGGCGCTGCTGCTGGCGGCGCTGCTGTTGGCGGCGCTGGAGATGATGCTGACGCGGGAACGGTCCAAGCCGGTACAGCAGGAGCAGCAGCAGCACCGCCGCCGCCGAAAGCAGGAGCAGCGGCAGAAGGGTGAGCAGGAGAAGCGGAAGGAGGAGGGGGAGGAGGGGCAGGTGAGCCGCTTGCAGCGCCGAATGGCACGGCGGTAGCAGCAGCTGTTGGCGTAACAGGGTGCGCGGCGCAGGGCGCGGCAGCTGGCGCGGCAGGTGGCGCAAACGGGGGAGTAGGAGAACCTACGGGGGTGGTCGTTCTTTGCGCCCCATAGTCATTCGCGGCCGGCGGAAAACTCATACCGTTCCAGGAAGATTGGCGGGCCGCCGCGGGGGAATAGTCTCCGCTGGCAGGCGCGCGGGAAAGGTCTCCGCCAGCCAGAGGCGAGCCACCCCCGCTAGGCGAGGGGGAAATGCCGCCGCTGTATCCAGCGCTGCTGAATGGCGGGGCGGCACCGGCGCTACTAGTCATTTGCGCCGTCCCGGGAGGCGGGCCCCCTGGCGCAGCTGTGCCGTGCCACGTGTTGCTGTTCGTCTGAGCCGTGCTGGATGCACCCTGCCACGAGGTGGTACAGGGGGAGGGCGTATTCGGCCAGTTGCTGCTGGGGGAGGGCGTATTCGGCCAGGTGCTATTCATCTGAGGAATTGACAGAAGCTTTTGCTGTGGCTGCTGCTGAGGCGGCTGAACCTGCTGCTGCTGCTGATAATGCTTATTCTGTTGTTGCTGATGCGGCGGTGCTGGCAGTGGTTGAGAACGGTTCTGCTGTTGCTGCTGCTGCTGCTGCCATGGTTGTGACTGCTGCGGCGGTTGCGGCTCATAAATCGGCGCGTACTGCGGCGGTTGTTGCGGCTGGAACGACGGCGTAGTCGCAAAAGCAGCAGTGGCGCCGCTGCTGTGAGTCATAGCGGTAGATGACGAAGGGAACGCTGACGTGGAATGCGGGAACTGTGACGTGGACTGCGGGGAGAATGCTGCCGATGTGGCACACGCGCTGTGATTCGGATAAGCAGTGTTCGCGCTTGTACCGAGGGACGCATTGCCGGTGCTTAAATCGAAAGGTACAGTACTCGAAATAGGCTGGGGAGACGATGATAACGGAGCAGAGCCGGACGAGTAACCAGTCGAGTAACCAGCGGAGGAGTTACCACCCATGGAGTAACCAGACGAGTAACCAGTTGAATACGTGACGACTGAAGACGAAGACCCCATTGACTGCTGTTGACCAGGGAACTGCGGCGCGTACTCCTGCTGCTGCTGCTGCTGCTGCTGCTGCTGCTGCTGCGGCTGCTGCTGCTGCTGCTGCGGCTGCTGCTGCTGCTGCTGCTGCGGCTGCTGCTGCTGCTGCTGCGGCTGCTGCTGCTGCTGCTGCGGCTGCTGCTGCTGCTGCGGCTGTAGCTGTTGTTGCTGCAGCTGCTGATGCTGCTGATGCTGCTGATGCTGCTGCTGCGGCTGGGATTGAAGTTGTTGCTGCTGGGGGTGCAGCTGTTGCGGCTGGGGTTGCTGTTGCACCCAGTACCCCTGGTTTCCACTGGTCGAGCTTTGCACACCATATCCGCCTCCACCGTCGCAAGTCTCGCCGGTATGGCCGCCAATACCACTACAGGAACGCACTCGCCTGGAAGGTTCCTCGTACGGTGCGGAGTGCTCGTGATCCTGGCGCATTTGATTCGGAGCTGGTTGAATTGGTTGGCCTGGTTGAATCTGCTGAATTGATTGCATCTCCATGCGTGGTGGAGTGTAATCTTGTTTACTGATAGTCGACGTAGCTGTGGCGGAGAGATGTTGACTCGGCTGAGTTTGTTCAATCGGTTGAACCCGTTGCGTTTGAGGTGTTTCGAGAGCCGAGTAGAATGAAGAGTCATCAATGGCCGTCTTAGGCGATGGCAAAGCGTCGAAGCCCCAGGATGGCGAAAGAGGGTAATCGATGGCCGGCTTTTCGAAGGTGTTCGCTAACGGATCGTTCGCCAATGGAGCTCCATTGCACGAGCTGTAGTGTCCGCTGGATGCATCTCCGTTGAACGCGCCGTACTCCGCGGATTGAGTGCCACGTGGAGGGATTTGGAGCGCAGGCTGAAATAGCTGCTGTTGGTACTGCTGTGGCTGATGCGTTAGCAGCGAAACCGTCATTTTCGCCGCTTTATACTCGTTTCAAAGGTGAGACTTAACCGTTTTTACTTTGTGGCAGTTTCAGTTCGTGGAAAGCTGTGTTCACCGAATACGGCGCCAAGAAGAGAGCTCCTGGGAACACAGGAGCTTTGAGACGTCTCAAAACTCATGCGACCGCATGAGGAGTCTCCAGCGGCGAGCAGCGACGCGTTACTAGTTCGTCTACGACATTCCTTGGCCGCCGCTTTCCGGAATCTCTATACTTTTCTGCAAATCTGTCAACTAGAACTCCCGACTCATTCCACACATTACGAAGCCGCAGCTCCAAGCTGTTTCGGAAGCGAAGGAGATCATGGAAAGATGGAAGGATGACTTCGGTGGTTGTGTAGGGAAGAATTCCGACTGGAAAAAGGGGCGAATAAGTGGGGTGAAGAAGAGCTAGGGCCAGGACCTGGGGCAAACCTGGGAGCCCACCACTCCATGCCCCAAATTCGGATGGGCGTGGTAGAACATGGGTCGTGGGGATGGCATACATGCGCTTCGCGGTGTAGATGGTGGAATCTTGCAAGCACGCACATGTTTGTGGGGAGAGGGGCGAAGCGAAAGCGTGTGCGAATGGGGACGTGTGGATGTGCGAAAGATGGGGTCATGGAGTGCGGGCGCGGTACGGATGTATGGTGCACCCGCCCTTCCATTCGCGCGACGTGGCGGCGAATTCCAGAATGCTGGATTCGTCAAGCGGTTCGCAGCGGCCTTTTGCGAAGGAAAGCATGCGCGGCAGTGGAGGAATCCCCATGCGAGAACACAGCGGCGAAGGCTAGCGAGCCTTTCAGGGTTCGTGTTCCATCGCTCGGTCATTGCCAGATCGGTTGGTCTTGTCAAATGCTGCGAATTCGTCCCTCTGGTTGGTTGCGACGAGACGGCGACGATGATTCGTTTACTCTGTCAGCCCACAAAAATTCACAGGTTTTGGGAGAGGAGAAGTGGCGCACTCAATTCGCCGCCTTCGCACGAGCACGTGGCTTGAAGCTGGCGTGTCTCTCTCTCGCATGCCGCATCGCCACCCAACTACCTTGACTTTCCGATAAATATTATGTTTTGATTTGGTGGGTGTAGCTCATGGAGACTAACTCATAGTTGTATGTCCCCCACAATTTAGACATCACCATAAGTGTGCCAATATTCTGCTTCATAAACATTTCCGTTAGTAATATACACACAACGGGGAAAAAAAAGACATGGTACGCAAGAATTAGAGTGTCAAGAGCTGGAATTAGACCCCTGCTTCTGTTTATGTGCTTTGCGCCCAGCTTCAATCGCTTCTCTGCAAAACAAAAACAGACCGACCAAGGCAACATGTGTAAGAAACTAGGATACAAGCCAAAGGATGACGCTGTAGTGCTTATGTAAATTCACCACTTACTGAAATGCTGCCGTGAGATCCATGTTATTCGGATCGACTTGAACCCCTTCGAAGAACACATTCGCTGCATCCTCGTAACGCTGCAGCACACCGAACAGTAAAACTAAGAACACCATACAGTGCGGAAAAAAAAAAGAAGGGAACCCTTCTGATTGAATCTGTTCACTCTCTCCCAAATGCCCCCTGGACCACTGGGCCCTTCCCCCCCCCCCCCCCCCCCCCCTCCTCTCCCTAACTTCTCCCCATTCCCCAACGTGAAACCCCCTCTCATACCCTCCCCACCTCCATGGCTCTGAACGCACTCCCTTCTCGGAAGTAGGCCTTGGGCCAGTCGGGCCGCAGCGACCTACTCATCTGCCCGTCTGCCCATCTCCCCGGGCGCCTGTCCTAGTCCTCTCCTCCCTTCTACTTCTACCTCTTCTCTCCCCTTCTCCCCCTCTTCTCCTCCCGAGCACTGCACCCATGGCTCCAGACCCACTCACCTCCATCGCTTTGAAGGCAGTCCCTTCTCGGAAGAGACTTTTGAGTCGACTCAAAAGTCACCATGGCTCCAGACCCACTCACCTCCATGGCTCTGAAGGCAGTCCCTTCTCGGAAGTACGCCTTGGGCCAGTCGGGCCGCAGCGACAGACTCATTTGCCCGTCCGCCTACCCCTCCCTTCCCTCTCCCCACTCCCTGCTTCCCCCTCCCCTCTCAGCACTCACCTCCATCGCTCTGAAGGCAGTCCCTTCTCGGAAGTAAGCCTTGGGCCAGTCGGGCCGCAGAGATCGACTCATCTGTCCGTCTGCCAGGGCGAGGGGCGCCTGTCCCAATCGCAGCCAGCAGATGCTGCGGTTGGCCAGGAGGGTGCCCTTCATCACCCTGTCGTCCGCTGGTGTTGCTGCGAGCTCTGCTGCCTCTGGGTACATATCCAGTGCCTGGAGAGGGGGGTTTCGGGTGGTGGAGATGGGTGGGGAGGGGTATTTGCCTGTCTGCCCGTCTGCCAGAGCCAGGGGCGCCTGTCCCAATCGCAGCCAGCAGATGCTGCGGTTGGCCAGCAGAGTGCCTCTCATGACCCTGTCGTCCGCTGGGGTTGCTGGTAAGTCCGCCTTGGGGTACAAATCCACTGCCTAGTGATGGGCCATGGGGGTGGTTGAGGGGTGGAGGGACAAAGGGTTTAGGGTCAGCCAGCAGATGGTGCAGTTGGCCAGCAGAGTGCCTCTCATGACCCTGTCGTCCGCTGGGGTTGCTGGTAAGTCCGCCTTGGGGTACAAATCCACTGCCTAGTGATGGGACATGGGGGTGGTTGAGGGGTGGAGGGACAAAGGGTTTAGGGTCAGCCAGCAGATGGTGCAGTTGGCCAGCAGAGTGCCTCTCATGACCCTGTCGTCCGCTGGAATTGCTGGTAAGTCTGTCTTGGGGTACAGGTCCAGTGCATAGAGAGGGGGGTTTGGGGTGGTGGAGAAGGGTGGAGGGGGTTATTTGCCTAACTGCTCATCTGCCCGTCTGCCAGGGCGAGGGGCGCCTGCCCCAGGCGCAGCCAACAGATGCTGCAGTTGGCCAGGAGGGTGCCATCCGCTGGTGTTGCTGCAAGGTCCTCCCCTGGTTACATACAGATGCAGTGCTTGGAAAGGGTTTTGGAATCCGGTTGGTTAGCAATAGCGCTGGGCTTTAAGTTAGGCATGATAGCAGAGCCCACCCCCTCCAAAACCCACACACACACACACACACACACACACACACACACACACGCACGCACGGACACACACACACACACACACACGCACGCATGCACGCACGCATGCACACACACACACACACACAAACACACGCACCTGAGTGTATGCATGATCAGCCTCTTGAAACTGCTGTGATCTGAACGGAGCATCAGCTCTCGCCTTCGCCTCTGCCACTGCTGCAGCCACATCCCTCCATCCATGCACCATAGTAGCACACACACACACCCAAAAAAAAATCACACACACCTGAGTGTATGCATCAACAGCCTCTTGGAACTGTTGTGATCTGAACGCTGCGTCTCCCCTTGCCTTGGCCTCGGCCACTGCTGCAGCCATTTCCGAAGAGAGAGCAGAACCAGGGGGTGGTGCCCCTACCCCCCCCGCTCCCCCTCCTCCTCCTGCAGATGCCTCTCCCTTCTTCCCTCCTCCTGTTCCTCCCCCTCCTGCTCCTCCTGCTCCTCCTGCTCCCGCCGCCAGTTTCATCACTCCATCGACCGTCCAATCGCCCTCCGCCACGTCAGTGGGCCGCTGAGTCACCGGCAGCAGCAACCCGACAACCTCTTTATTCCCCGCAGCAGCAGCAGCGTCTAGTGCCGTCATGCCATCCTCGTCCCGCCTGTCTGCATCAGCACCGGCAGCAAGGAGAGCGGAGACGGCGGGTGTGTTGCCCGCGTCGGCAGCGACAATGAGAGGCGTGGTGGAGGTGACACAGGGGAGAGGTGAGGACGGGGCAGCAGTGCTTCCATTGGCAGCAGCAGCAGCAGCAGCAGCAGCTGCTGCTGCTGCTGCAGCGTTGGTGGGGAGAGGGGGACCGCCTGGGTTGGGCTGCGCGCCGTGCTGTGGCAAAGGGGAGAAGGAAACGAAACAGGAAGAAGGGGGTTGAAGCAAGGGGTTTAGGAAGGTTGGCATGAGCAGCAGCAGCGGCGGCGGCGTCTAGTGCCGTCATGCCATCCTCGTCGTGCCTGTTGGCATCAGCACCGGCGGCAAGGAGAGCGGAGACGGCGGGTGTGTTGCCCGCGTCGGCAGCGACAATGAGAGGCGTGGTGGAGGTGACACAGGGGAGAGGGGAGGACGGGGCAGCAGTGGTTCCATTGGCAGCGGCGGCAGCAGCAGCAGCGTTGGTGGGGAGAGGGGGGCCGCCAGGGTTGGGCTGAGCCCCGTGCTGTGGTGGGGGGGAGAGAACGGAACAGAGAGTAAGGAATTCAATCAAGCAGGTTAGGAAGGCTGGCGTCGGCACTGGCGTGGATGAGGAGGGCAATGATGAGAGGCGTGGTGTTGGTCGGTCACACAGGGGAGAGGGGAGGATGGGGCAGCAGCAGCACCATTGGTACTACTAGCTGCTACAGCAGCAGCATTGGTGGGGAGAGTGGGGGCGCCTGGGTTGGGCTGGGCGTTTTTGAGAATTCTCAAAAACTCCCTGCAAGAGTGGGGGCGCCTGGGTTGGGCTGGGCCCTGTGCTGTGGTGATGGGGGAAGGGATCAGGGGACTGACTTTGAAACACCGTGCACCTCAAACTGCGTACATGAACCCTGAACGTCAAACCCAACCTCAAACCCTGAACGTCAAACCCAACCTCAAACCCTGAACCTAAAACCCTGAACCTCAAACCCTGAACCTCAAACCCTGAACCTCAAACCCTGAACCTTAAACCCTGAACCTCAAACCCTGAACAAAATGCCCTGTACGTACCTTGAGCAGCAGTTTCACAATCTCTGTCTCCCCGGCAGCAGTGGCGGTGAGCAGCGAGTTCACGCCATCCTCGCTGGGCGTGTCTGGATTGGCTCCCCTCGTTAGAAGCACACCCGCTGCAGCCACCTTGCCGTGTCCGCACGCCCACAGCAGCGGAGGCCCGGCGTCGCTCTGAGCGTTAGGGTCGGCGCCGTGGTCCAATAGGAGTTCGAGAATCTTCACCGAACCTGTGAGGGATTATGAGGTTGTCCGAGAGGATTCGAGTCGGCATTGTTGGCCAGTCAGAGCAAGGACTATCATCGCGCATGAAGAAGCAAAAGAAAAGAAAAATACAAATCATGAATATCAATTACTTATGAAGCTTTTTATTTGCCTGTGCTTCTAAAGGATGTGACTACAAGAGTTGGTTTTCAACCCACCATGCCCCGCTGCGTGATGTATCGCCTGCGCGCCCGACTTCTCCGCTGACGTGGCAGCAGCCGCCCCGTGCTCAACCAGCCACGTGGCAGCCTCTGAGTGGTCGTCCCTCGCTGCCAGCATGAGTGGCGTCTCCCCCTCGTCATCCTTCACATCCACCGGCACGCCTATCTCCTCCACCATGTACCTGCAGGCATTGAGATATGCACATACACATACACATACACATACACATACACATACACATACACATACACATACTCAATGGTTCAGAAAACAGCACAACACACGCATGGATCTCCCGCATCTCCCCCTCGTCATCCTTCACATCCACTGAAACGCCTATTTCATCCACCATGTACCTGCATGCGTCGTTTGATATATACACACACACATACTCAGAGTGAAAGAAACAAAACACACGCATGCACTCAGCTCCCCTGACTCCCCCTCGCCATCCTTCACGTCCACTGGCACGCCTATTTCATCCACCATGTACCTGCACATGCTGAAAATACTCCTATGGGTAGGTGCCTAATTTGAAAGAAAAAAAACAACACGCAACAAAACACACACGCACACACGCACACGCACGCACACACACACACAAACACACACACACACACACACACACACACACACACACACACACACACACACACACACACACACACACAAAAGAACACCAACGGAAACGCCCATCGATCAAAACCCAATCACGTACCTGCACGCATCCACGTGGCCCTTGCTCGCTGCAAAGTGCAGGGCCGTGCGGCCGTTCGCGTCCCCCAGTTCCCTCGTTTCCTCGACTTTACAGTCTATCCAAATGTCACCTCTCAGTCACGTACCTGCACGCGTCCACGTGGTCCTTGCTCGCTGCAAAGTGCAGGGCTGTGCGGCCAATGGCTTCCCTCACCTTCTTCAGAACCTCCCTCGCTTCCTCCACTTTAAAGTCGACCCAAAACTCACCTCCTTAACCCAGCCACATACCTGCACGCGTCGACATGCCCCGTGCTGGCTGCAAAGTGCAGGGCCGTGCGGCCATTGGCGTCCCTCACCTCCTCCAGCACCTCCCTTGCTTCCTCTACTGCAAGCTTCCCCTCGTTACTGTCACCCGCACCACCATCACCACCACCAGCAGACGCGGCGGCAGCAGCTGCAGTATCACTACTGAGCTTCTCATCTACATCAAACTCTGAAAGCATTTCCACTCCCCCCTTCTTCCCCTTTACCTTCCCCTCCGCCTTCCCCTCCCCCTCCCCTTCCGCCTTCCCCTCCGCTTTCTCCTGCGCTTTCCCATCCGCAATCATCACAGCAACGGCTTGTTTCAGCCCATCCACGTCACCGTCTTGGGCAGCTTTCAGCAGCCGGTTGACTTTTTCCCGGGCAGCCCAAGCTGCCGCCCCGTCCTTCTTTTCACCTGCCCCATCCCCACCCTTCCCCTCCGCCTTTCCCGTTCCCCCCTTCGCCCCTCCCCCCGCCCCTGCCTGCTCCGCGCCTGCTTTGGCAGTTCCATTCCCCGTGGCTGCTGCCGAAGCTGATGCTGCTGACGAACCTGCAGCCTTGTTCGGGGAGGTTCGGATGGGTCCGAACCTCTTTTCCAAGGCTTCGGTGTCGGTTAGGGCGGGCCATTTCTGCGGGTGCTGCTTCGTCAGAGTCAGGACGAGTATGGAGCCGTCGATGTACCAGGCTGAATCGGACGGTCGGATCTTCTCGTACAGATCAGGAGCGTTCAACAGTGGGGCGGCGGCGCCTTCCTTCCATGCCACCTGGCAAGCAGGGGATAAGCGTGACTAAGTTGTGGAGGGAAATTTTCGATTACGTGACAATGTCGAAAGACAACCGGCCCGTAATACTACCACGTAGAATGTGACACAATGTAGTGGTTGAATGCAGCAAGGGAGATTGGTTATAAGCTTATGAGAAAGGCGTGCGACTAGCCACTACGGCAGCCAGTAGATAATGACGAACGGGTCTCCGGTAAACGTTTATTGCGGAGGGTACATGAAGAGAAAGGCAAGGAGAGATGTGTAGAGATGGATTCAGGAGTATCAAGGAGTGCCAGACGGTGCAATCCAGGTGAGAAGGGTACAAAGAGGGCAATGTAGGTAAATGGATGGGTACAGAGCGGTAACACACCTTGACGGAGCTCGCCTGTATGTCAATGGACAAGCGCTTTGCAACATCTGAAGCCTTGATTTCTGCTGGCAGCGGGATTCGAACCTCGACCTCTTCTCTTCCGTCCTCGAAGGTGTGCATGGTTCTGGAGCGGGAAAAAAAAAACCGTAACTAACGATGACGGAATAGGTGTGGTAGCGATGGCGACGCGTTCGCTTGCGCTTTAAATGTGTAGCTGACGATCTCAGGATTGACGATTTAGCTTTCTAAAGCAACTAACTCGGAAGGAGCTGGAGGACAAAGATAAATCACGAATGAAGAATAGGTGATAAGGTAGGAAGTCAGTGGATTAAGGACGTCTTATAAAGAGGCACCAAGGATAAACGCCTTCTCGATGATCCCAGAAGGCTCTGGTCTGGAGTGGACTGAAAGTTCCACCGGCTGGTCCGGAGTGGACTGAAAGTTCCTAACTCTGGCTAGCTTCTAGATGGTGCTGGAGCCTTCCAGATTTGCCTAGGTTGGATGCTGCACAAATGCATACGCATCAAAAGGCAGCGCACGTTGCATACAATAGTCAAAATCGTTCTCTGCTGTTGTTTGGTTACATTATTTCGTGTAGCTATCGTTCTTGGCTCCGTGAATTGCGCTCATTGAATGGTCGCAATGGCCTTGCTTGGAGCTTGGGTGGTGTTCCCTTGTTCCAGCCTCGGATGGTGCGCAATGGGCATGATGCAGGGTGTCGAGCTGACGGCTGAAATGGCCCCATTCTCCAATCAGAAACGACGAGACGCAACGTGTTCGGCTGTTCTAACCTCGATCGTCAATCAGCGGTTTGACGCCTGCCTTATGAGAGGCTATCTGTTTTTCAACCAGCCGACAGCCCGTCAATAACTTCGCACCAATCGGTTGCGAAGGTGCATCTTTTGTCGCCAAAGGCAGATTTGGCGGAAGTCATGAGTTGCCTGATTGGTTGACACCTGTAACGATTGAAGTCGTACAATCGGCTGGAGATGGCGGCCGATGGATCCAGCCGGCGCGTCGCTCCTTCATCAAGTCGAATCGACGGGGTGCTTCGATCAGGAAGGGCAGCCAAACAAACTGATGACTCCACCAAACAATTTCCGATGTCGTTCCAGCCACAAACTGCCTAAAGACAAAATTTCAAGTTCGGGCTAAACCCACTCGCTTTTCTCCATACCGTCAATGTTCTCATGACGTCCGATCCAACGGCAGATTTGAAGCGAGAATCCTTCCAAGTAGCCCGTATGTGCAACTTATTTTTTGTTTGTTCTCCTCGGGCCCCTCGTCTCCCTCGGGAAACGTGTTGTACTCGATGAAACGTGAACAGGAGAGGAAGAGTACATAACTTCCTCAAACCAAGCACAGGTCCTCTAGATGTTGTTTCTCGGTCCACCATAACTTCTCCACTCTGTTCCTCTTCTCAACCTCCGTTCCTTGACCGCCATTCTTCCTTCCGCCGTTCTGTTGATTATCACTGTTCGACAGACTGTTTCCGATCGCAACGCATCTGATTCTCCGCCACATTCAGAGCATCTTGCGAATCTGTTTCTCCCAGCTACGCTCCTCCGAAACGGAATTCTTTAGGTCTTTGTCGTTCCCTACACTACCCGGCCCAGACCCAGTATCATTCAACGTACGATCGGCTTACGGTTGCTCCGAATTAAGCCCTTGATTGTTCAGCAATTACACTCCCCGTCCTTCCATCGAGCAGCAATCACGCTGTTCGTCAATTGCCTCTCAGGTTCATCGCAGGACAATTTTCCCACTTCACAGCCTTCTTTCGAAGTGTTATCCAGTCCATTGCATCCGACAAAAGCGCCGCCATGTCTTCTCTCCAATCAGCTACTGCACTGCTTCACCACGCGGGATCCGCAACTGCCGGCGCTAGTAACGCTGTGGCCACTAGTAGCGCCGCGATTCGCGCCGGGAAATCCGCACACGATTCGTCGATTTCCTTGCCATCAAGCTTCCTTCCTCGCCTCGATTCGACGCTCACCACCACCACTTCCTCCACCTCATATTCGTCACTCCCTTCCCCTTCTCTTATCGCCGTCCGATCGGCATCTGCGAGTGCGGCGGGACCCGCCGCAATTTCCGGCGGCCAATCACAGAACGGTGCCGTCCGGGACCGGGTGATCGCGATCCCGGATCTCGAGGAGGATTTCGCGCCGGAGGTGAACGGGACGTACGGGAAGGGCGGCAGCGTGGAGGACGATGCGGCCGCCGTACGCGGCGGATTAATCGACGGCGGGCTCGTGTACAGGGAGCGGTTCGTCATCCGGTGCTACGAAGTCGGCGTTAATCGAAAGGCTTCTATGGAGACCATCGCGAATCTGCTGCAGGTAAATCCTCACTAGGAAGTCTACTGAGTGATTCACTTTAGGGCACTTTCCCCTCTCAATTCTCACTCAGTCCTTCAACTCCCTTCACTCCGCGTCCCACTCTCTCCCAGGTTCCACCACCCCTCTTTCCCTCTGTTTATCCCCGTAGCTAGTGGTTTCATATCCTTGTCCGTCCCTTAAACCTCGCTCTGTGCGTGTGCGTGTGTGCGTGTGCGTGTGTGTGCGTGTGCGTGTGTGTGCGTGTGTGTGTGTGTGTGTGCGTGTGTGCGTGTGTGCGTGTGTGCGTGTGCGTGTGTGTGCGTGTGCGTGCGTGTGCGTGTGCGTGTGTGCGTGTGTGTGTGTGTGTGCGTGTGCGTGCGTGTGCGTGTGCGTGTGTGCGTGTGTGTGTGTGTGTGTGTGTGTGTGTGTGCGTGTGTGTGTGTGTGCGTGTGTGCGTGTGTGTGTGTGTGTGTGTGTGTGTGTGTGTGTGTGTGTGTGTGCGCGCGCGTGTGTGTGTTTTCGTGTGTGTGTGCGTGTGTGTGTGTCTGTGTAACGCGGCCTTGCCAGGAAATAGGGTGCAACCACGCGCAGAGCGTGGGGTTCTCCAACGACGGTTTCGCCACCACGCCAGCGATGCTTGCGAATCGCCTCATCTGGGTTACCACTCGCATGCACATCGAGATGTACAAGTATCCCAAATGGTACGTGATTTCTGGGTGTATGCTGAATTATGCTCGCAAATGACCTCATCTGGGTTAACGCTCGCATGCACATCGAGATGTTCAAGTACCACTCGCAAATTACCTCATATTTGCCAAACCTTCCTGTTCCTGTTACAGACAGACAGAGCTTTCACCTCTTAGTAACATTTCCCTGTTATCCCTGTTTCCTGTCTCCGCACGCAACTGACACCTCCTGATTCCTCCTTCCTGATTGGCTGCCATGCTGCCACGTGGCAGGGGTGACGTGGTGGAGATTGACACGTGGTTCCAGGATGGCACCATCATGTCGCGCCGTGATTGGATCATCCGCTTCGGCCACACAGGGGAGGTCATCGGTCGAGGCACCAGGTAACTCTCAGTGTTGCTTGGTGAGGTTTGGTAACGCTCCGTGGGATGAGATTGGGCTATACCGGGTCAGTGCGGCTTGGTGTGCCGTGATTGGATCATCATGTTCAGTCGGCCACACAGGGGAGGTCATCGGCCGGGGCACCAGGTAACGCTCGGTGTGGCTTGGTGTGATTCGGTGTGGCTCGGTGTGGCTCGGTTTGGCTCGGTGTGATTTGGTGTGGCTCGGTGTGTCTCGGTGTGGCTCGGTGTGGCTCGGTGTGTCTTGGTGTGGCTCGGTGTGGCTCGGTGTGTCTCGGTGTGGCTTGGCATGGCTTGGTGGGACTCGGCATGGCTAAGCAGGGTTCGGTGGGGCTCAGTGTGGCTCGGTGCGGTCTGTGTGGCTCAGTGTGGAGCGGTTGGGCTAGGTTGGGCGTGGTGGCACTCGGTACTCCGGCAATATCACACGACTTGACCCTGCCCTCCTGCCACCCCCTAGATCTGACTCCCCCACTTGCCCTTCCCTACCATGACACCAGGTGCTAGCACCTCCTCGTCTCTCATCTCCAGTCCCCTCTTCCTCCCGTCCCTTTCCCCTGCAACCATCAGCTCATGGGCCATGATGAATCGCGACAAAAGGCGTCTCTCCAAGGTGCCTGCAGACGTGTGTGCCTCTTCCCCAACACTCTTCCCCTCACCTGCCTCTTCTCTACCCTCCTTCCCCCCCCTTACCATCAGCTCATGGGCCATGATGAATCGCGACACAAGGCGCCTCTCCAAGGTGCCACCCTTCTGCTCATGTGCGCGCCGCTTCCTCCCTGCCCCCTCGCTCCCCCTTCCCTGCTCTCCCCAAGGCGCCTCTCCAAGGTGCCACCCTTCTGCTCATGTGCGCGCCCCTTCCTCCCTGCCCCCTCGCTCCCCCTTCCCTGCTCTCCCCAAGGCGCCTCTCCAAGGTGCCACCCTTCTGCTCATGTGCGCGCCCCTTCCTCCCTGCCCCCTCGCTCCCCCTTCCCTGCTCTCCCCAAGGCGCCTCTCCAAGGTGCCTGCCGGAATGAGCGCCACGCTAGTAGTGCGCTGATCCCCCCAACCTGCCTCTTCCCGTCTACCCTCCCCTCTTCCCGCCTCATCAGTTCATGGGCCATGATGTAGGTGCCTGCTGACGTGCGCGCCTCACTTCCCTCACCCCATACCTTCTCCTCACCGTACCTTCTCCCTCCTCTTCCTTTTCCCCTCCACAACCATCAGCTCATGGGCCATGATGAATCGCGACACCAGGCGTCTCTCCAAGTTGCCTGTTGACGTGCGTGCCTCTTACTTCCTCTCCACTCTCTCCCCCACGTGCCCCTTCCCTGCCTCTTCTCTAATCTCCTCTCTCCCTCATCAGTTCATGGGCCATGATGAATCGCGACACCAGGCGCCTCTCCAAGGTGCCTGCTGACGTGCGCGCCGAGCTCACAGTGCATTGCCCCAACCCTGAGAGGTTAGTGGAGTGGGTTTATATCGAGTGGGACTATATTGGGACTATATTGAGCTCATGGTGCACTGCCCCAATCCTGGGAGGTGGGACTATACCAAGTAGGATTATGAGACCATATCGAGTGGGAAGTTGGGATCGTATCAAGCTCATAGTGCACTGCTGCAACCCTGGGAAGTGGGACTATATTGCGTGTGACTACATCGAGTGGGAAGTTGGAATTATAGCGAGCTCAGAGTGCACTACCCTAACGCTGAAAGGTGGGACCAGTGTCTAAATGGGGTGAGCTTCAGACTTGACTCTCCTCGCCAGGTTTTCTATTCCAAAGGATTATGTCTCAAGCTTCGCTTGTTGCGATGACTTTTCAGGCGCCTTCAAAACAACAGTCTTGCGAGGACCAACAAGCTTGAAGAATAATCAGAGAAGACTGCAGCGGGGATAGCCTCAATGACTGTTCTGGCACCTCACACACCCCGTTCCTCCCGCCCCTCCCCACCCCATGCTCCCCCTCTCCTGGCTCTCTAATCCAGAGAACAGCGTTGTGAGGGTCAACAAACTGAAAGAGCCAGCAGAGGAGACTTGTTCAGGCACACGGCGACTCGCCCAAGTGACTGTTGGCATGCGTTACACATGCTTCCCTCCCCTCCCCTCCCTGCATCCCTGTGCTCTGCTGCTGCTCCCCTTCTCCAGGTTTTCTATTCCAAAGAGCAGCGTTGCAAAAATCAACAAACTGGAAGAGCCAGCAGACCACGTGCGGCCATACCTCCGGGTAAGGCCTTTACCCCCTGTAGGACACACTACATGCCACATGCCACATACCCCACATGCCACATGCCACATAACCCATGCCACGTGGCACACATTACATACCACAAGCCACATGCCACATGCCGCATGCCACATGCCACATGCCACGTGGCACACATTACATACCACAAGCCACATGCCACATGCCACAAGCCACATGCCACATGCCACATGCCACAAGCCACATGCCACATGCCTCATGCCACAAGCCACATGCCACATGCCACATGCCACAAGCCACATGCCACATGCCACATGCCACAAGCCACATGCCACATGCCACATGCCACAAGCCACATGCCACATGCCACATGCCACAAGCCACATGCCACAAGCCACAAGCCACATGCCACATGCCACAGATCCCATCCATGCACTAAGAGCCAGCAGACCACATACGGCCATTTCCTAGGTAACCCCCTTGTGTTTCTCGCCCTCATGCCCATTTTCTGTCAAGGTCCGATTCCCCATACCCGGCAAACGATGCCCCATGCCCCCATATTCCGTGTTTGTTCTCATCGTGTGACTCTGATTCACCACCAGCCGAGGCGCAGCGATTTGGTCATGAACCACCACGTCAACAACGAGGTGCCTTAACAGGTGGTGGTTCATGGTGGTTCAGGAAGAGTTTCTCCTTCCCCTTCTCTTCTCTCCCTCTCGTGACTTGCATTCCCCACCAGCCTAGGCGCAGCGATTTGGACATGAATCATCACGTCAACAACGTCACTTACATTGCATGGATGCTTGAGGTGCGTTGCTTGTGTGCTTGAGCTAGCTGGGCTTCTTGGGGTTTCTTGAGTTATTCAAATGAGTTTTGGACTTGAACCACCATGTCAACAACGTGACCTACATCGCACTCATGGATCCTCGAGGTGCGTTGAGAGGTTGCATGCTATTGCTTGAGATCTGGTTACCGTAAAATCACCATTGGATATCACTGGGAGCGTGGGCAGGAGGAGGGGGCAGTCAGACCAACATAGACCCATGCGATGTTAAAAATCCAGAGCTCTGATGGGGAAGGAGGGCGTTAAAATCTCTTTCCATCACCCTCCTTCCCCATCAGAGCCTGCCCCAGTCCCTACTGGGTTCATCAGAGCTGGCTGAAATCACCATCGAGTATTGCGGGCAGGACAGCGAGGCCATCAGACCACCATAGTCACGATTCGCTCCTTGTCGTCTCCTCACTCCCACTTGTCCCCCACTTGTCCCCCACATACTCCCATGCTTCCTTTGCAACTCTTCCCTTCCCCACCAGAGCCTGCCGCAGTCCCTTTTGTGATCATACGAGCTGGCTGAAATCACCATTGATTATCGCCGGGAATGTGGGCAGGGCAATGCGGCAATCAGACCATCATAGACCCATGCGGTATAACAACTCTGTCTTCTCGTATCACCCCCCCTCCTCTTACCCACCAGAGCCTGCCGCAGTCCCTCTTGGGATCATACGAGCTGGCTGAAATCACCATCGATGGGTTGATCCCAGTACGCGGGCCCATTCTCATTCATAGTTTCCTTTCCCTTCACCTCTCTCTCTTCCCTCTGCTTACACTCTCTTGCTTCCCTTCCCCACCAGAGCCTGCCGCAGTCCCTCTTGGGATCATACGAGCTGGCTGAAATCACCATTGATTATTGCCGGGAATGTGGGCAGGGCAATGCGGCAATCAGACCATCATAGACCCATGCGGTATAACAACTCTGTCTTCTCGTATCACCCCCCCTCCTCTTACCCACCAGAGCCTGCCGCAGTCCCTTGTGGGATCATACGAGCTCGCTGAAATCACCATCGATGGGTTGATCCCAGTACGCGGGCCCATTCTCATTCATAGTTTCCTTTCCCTTCACCTCACTTCCCTCTGCTTACACTCTCTTGCTTCCCTTCCCAACCAGAGCCTGCCGCAGTCCCTCTTGGGATCATATGAGCTGGCTGAAATCACCATTGATTATCGTCGGGAGTGCGGGCAGGACGACGTGGTTGAGACACTTGCCAAGGAAATCGTTTCGCCTGATATTTCACCTGAAGTTTCACCTGGGGAGGGTGCAGCTGAGAAGGTGGTGTCCTGTGCTGGTGCTACTGCTGCAGCTGCTTCTGTTGCTGGTAGCAGTGGTGGGAGTGTGAATGGGACTGCTGTGCTGGAAATGGAAAAAGGAAATGGGAGTGTCGCTGCTGTTGCTGCTGTTGCTGCTGCTGTTGCTGCTGCTGCTGCTGTTGCTGCTGTTGCTGCTGCTGCTGCTGCTGCTGCTGGGGCTGCCCCTGCTGCTGCTGCTGCTGCTGCTGGGGCTGAGGGGTTGGTGGAAGGCGTTCAGCAGCAGCAGATGCAGCAATTTCTGCACCTGTTGCGATCGCAGGAGTGCAAAAAGGAAATCAACAAGGGAAGGACGATCTGGAGGAAAAAGAGCCACTCAGACCTGTGACGGCTTTTGAGGGTCTAATAAAAAGGAGCAGCAACTTCTGCACCTGTTGCGGTCACAGGAGTGCAAGAAGGAAGTCAACAAGGGAAGGACGATCTGGAGGAGAAAGAGCCACGCAGACCTTTTAATGCCCAACGAAGGGCCTGTGGTATCCTCATTATAGGATGTGATCAGTAGCTTACAACAAGAAAATGAGTAAAATGTGCTGGAAATCGAATGAGGGAAAGCATTGCTGCCTACATAACGAGAGGGAGCAATAGTTATGTGGGGTGGGGTACATGTTGTTGTGATTGTTGCTGAGGTGTATATAGTTGAGAGCTTCTATTGTCGTACACAATATTTCAACCTCTGAACGACGTGTGTGGTAACAATTCTCACACTGCCATTGCATTGTCCTTGTGAGAGCTTCTATTGTGGTGACACAAGCCGTGTGCCTACACGCAGAGTTCCTAACTGACAATTTGTGACATTTGCATCCCCAATGATCACTAAGCCACAAAACAGCATGTGGCTCATTCACAAGACCGGAGCTACATACACACCATCTCAAACAGACATAAACAATGCTCTATCCACAAGATAGCCACTATACGCCACCTCAACGAGCTTTGAGGTGCCTCAAAAGTTGTCCATTACACCGAAGCTACACCCTGAACAGACAGAAGCAATGCACCGTCCCGTCCCACAAGTTTGTCACTGCACACCATCTCAACAATCTCCTTCCGAATTGCAATGTGAGGTGCAACATCCATCAAGATCCTGCTAATGCCCCTTTTGTCCCTCATCCCTCCTATTGCACCAGATCAGCAACGAGGCTCTGCTGGCCACTTCTGAGTCGACTCAAAAGTCACCTCTTCCGCAACTGTCCCTTTTGTGCCTCGTCCCTCTTACTGCACCAGCTCAGCAATGAGGCTCTGCTGTCCATTGAGGCGGAGCAGGAGGGAGAGAGGCGTGGAGGAGGAGGAGATGTGTGCGAGCAGAGGGGCAGCAAGGGAGGAAGACAGCTGCATCTCCCCAGCCATTGCAAACGCGGTGTTTGCAGCCCTGGCTGCTGTAGCAGCAGCACCACCAGCACTGCCAGCAGCAGCAGCAGTAACAGTAGTAGCACCAATGGTGGCCGCAGTAGCAGCACCAGCAGCAGCACGAGCAGCAGCGGCACCAACAGCAGTGGCGGCAGCATTGACGTTGCCTGCTGTAGTTACCCAAGCACCAGGCAGCACCACCAGAGGGGTCAGAACCGAAGGCACCAAGCCAGCCACCGAACCTGCAAGGTTAGCCGCCGAGCCTGCTGCCTTCCCTGCTGCGCCTGCTGCTTTCCTTGCGGCACCAACTGCATTTCCTGCCGTGCTAACGAGTGAACCTGCAGTGTCGCCAACTAAGCCTGCGGCCGAGCCTGCAGCCTTACCAGCAGTGCCAGTCGCCAAACCTGCAGTATTCCCTACCAAGCCTGTTGCCGAGCCTGCAAGGTTCCCCGCCGCACCTGATGCCCTCCCTGCAGTGCCAACCGCCGCGCTTGCAGTAGTGCCGACCAAGCCAGCTGCCGAACCAGATGAGTTGCTGACCAACCCGGCTGCCGAGCCTGCAAGCCTCCCAGCAGAGCCTGCCGCCTTACCTGCAGTGCCAGCGGTGGAGCCTGCAATGGTGCTGACCAACCCTGCTGCCGAACCTGCCACCTTCCCTGCAGTTCCAACCGCCGAGCCTGTAGCATTGGTTGCCAAGCCTGCTGCCGAGCTTGCAAGATTGCCTGCGGATCCTGCTGCCTTTCCTGCAGTTCCGATTGCCAAACCTGCAAGGTTGGTTGCCAAGCCGGCTGCCGAGCCTGCGAGGTTCCCTGCAGATCCTCCCACCTTTCCTGCAGCGCCCACAGCTGAACCTGCAGCGCTGCCCACCAAGCCTACTCCCGAACCTGCAAGGCTTCCCACCGAACCTGCCGCCTTCCCTGCAGTTCCTACCGCCGAACCTGCAACACTACCCACCAAGCCTGCCGCCGAGCCTGCCACCTTCCCTGCAGAGCCTGCCACACTCCCCGCTGCCCTCCCCACACCAAAAACAGCTCCGGCGACATCCGAAATCAACCCAGCTGGAGCCACATTGAGGTTTGGCGAGCCTCCAAAACTGGCTCGGGCGCCTGCCGAGCCTATGTTGGCACCCGCACCGGCGGCCAAACCAGTCGAGGCAGTGATGGGAGTGGAGGAGAGGGGGCCTCTGGTGCAGGGGTTGCGAGGGAGGATGGCTGGAGGAGTGGAGGGCTGCAGGGCTATGCCCTGTGCTCTGATCTTGTAGGCAAGGTACACTGACGCTCCCCTAAGAGATTATGCAAACGGGAGAGATAAGAAGAAAAACAAGATATTATTATTTATCTAGAAAAAATTACTACTCAAGGTGGCGGAAGAGAGAGGGGGGGTTGGGGGGGGGAAGGGAAGGAGGTGCTGGAAAAAATAGGATACAATCCCAATGCAGGTTCGCAGTACCTTCGGAGGATGCTGATATCAGCCGTGCCATCAGCGTTGGACCTGATCTCAGCGCTCGTCCCACCACAAGGGGCTAGGGTCCCATGGAGAGAAGCTGGTGAAATAGAAACAGAACAGAATAGCAGAAGATCTAGGAGCATCAGGATCTGGAGTTTAATATTTGCTGCAAGATAGAACGCTATTAGATTATATATATATATATATATATAACTGTTTCTTGCGGATCATGCTTGTAAAGGGCTTTGCAGTAACGGAACTCACCCAGAATCTTGGAGCCGATGCTAGGACCAGTGCGAGCAGCGAGGGCAGATGGAGGGAGAACGGCTGCTGAAACAATAAGCGGACACAAGAAATAGAAGGCGAAAAGGGTATGATGTGTCGAGGAACATTCAATTGGTAATGGAAATTCCTGTGTTATGACTGAAGTTTGCATATTCAATGAGTACATCTAGGGAAATCGTCGCGACCTGGCTGTTATGCAGAATAACTAACCTGCAAGTGCGACGGTGAGGAGAAGTGTCACAGCTGCACGAGGGGAGAAACGAGCCATGCTGAAAGGTTGGAAATCGTTCCGTGGTAAAGCAAAGCAGTGGGGTGGCTCCTGAACTCAGGCTTGGGAATACCAGTGTTGAGAAGTTGAGCTGATTGATTTTGAGTCTGTGGTGCAAAATGTTGGAAATGTGGGCATTTATCAACCCTGCTTTCGGGCCGCGCATTCAACATCACGAGTCGCGACAGAATGGAGGTGAAAGGAGTAGCTGCAGAACATCTGGGTTGGCCTTACTGTCGGGCAGGCCACGTGGCGGTGATGTTTGACCTACAAAGCGGTGGGGCAGGCTGCCTGCCGAAACCCGCTGCCACCGAACACATTTTGCGTTGAAAGTAGTCTACGGTCAGGGTAGCCAATCGCACCACTAATTTATCCGATATAAGAAATGTTCATCTTGTGCGGACCGTTTATCGATTTGAAACAATCGCATATATGTGGGCCCTGTTCAAAGAGCTTGCGGAGCCACACTTTGTGGCATTTGGTGTAGCGCGGATATAAAGCTGGTTTGCTGACTCCCTCGCACCTTCAGACTTTTACCGAGCCAACACACAAGCTGACGAAGGTGTGTCGTGGCCTAGGCCAAACTAGTTACCTGCCGAACCTCCCCGCGTGGCAAATGCCTTGCAACTTGAACCAGGCACGTGGGTCCAGCTCGCAGGGCAAGCCTAGTGAAGCACCAAAAGCTAGGCTCGTCTAATCCAAACCAGAACAGGTTTGCACATCAGCACGCATTTTTCTTTGCGCCAATCTCGCCCCTCCCGTCGTGCATATCAAGGTTGAACCGCATCGCATTCTCGTGCAGAGGAACGAAAGGGGCTCCTCATTTGTTAGGTTCAAATCACCCTTCCCCTGAGTATTGACTGTCGAGGCTCTCCCTGCTGGAGGGCGTGCAAAAAAATATTTCCCAGCATCTTCAGCTTAGCAACAGCCCCAATCAACCAGTAGGAATCCGTAATGCGGCTGGTTGGAAGAGTACACTGATGCATTTCTTCGTAACCAGACATTTTTCTCAACTTCCTCTTGTTTCGGGTAGTTTCGATCTGTTGGTGCACCATAGTTACGCCACATTTGTTGCGCCCGAACCCATCACCTCATCAATCCCACAATCATCACACGAGTCGCTTACTTCCAGAGGCCATGCATCGTGGGATATCGTAGCTTGAGCTCTCATCTGTGGAGGTGCGAGTTTAGTTATGTAACGACGATCCCGATAGAACCCAACGAACCTCCATGGCGCGACGAGTAAACTTGACGGCAGGACAGCAGCAGTAACTAGCAGTGCACGACATGTGGTTGCGAGAGGCATGTTCGAATCGGATAGCAGGCAGGACACATGAGCTTCTCCCAAAGCACGACCGAGTTTCCTACGTCCCCCACCTTTTCCGAGAAGAGAAGCTGCAAAGCCCCCGAAAGGCGTCAGGGTATCCTGAGGCGCCTCAGAAGTTTAGGATTACGAGAGTTCGCGATGTGCGAAAATGGATGGCGACGACGTGACCGACTTCTCGCGAATCTTATCCGCGAAAACTTCTGCGCTCTTCTGTCTTTACATAGGATAACAAAGCTGACTTCAGTCTTTTGGAACGTAAAGCGGACGTAACCAGCTGCAGGCGTAGGCTCAGCACACATAGAAGCCCCCACGAGGCAATGTTTTGAGACGTCTCAAAACAGCACACATAGAAGCCCCCACAAGGCAAGGTAGTGTTTTTGGGACATGGGTTCCCGCCTCTGACGTAGAAACAACCCTTAGAAGCGATGTCCTGCGCAGCGATGTCACCTAAGAACTCAAGTATACGCCTTATTTTTTCTCCTCACCTGGGCGTTCATTTGAACAACGGTTAGGCGTCGCCTTGGCTCTTAGATAATCGAGTGACTGATAGTCGAATACTCTGATAGCCGCGCAATTGCGAATACTAGGTACTATTCAGTCATGGCGACTCCGTCATTCTACTAGGTAGACTTTGGGAGCTGCGGGGTTACGTGGTAACAACATGGATACCGCGCTTGGCCACATGATCGCGACGTGGGATCGACTCCGCAACACCTCCCCCATTCTTAGCGCCAGCCGTCCCCCTCTTTTCCCCGCCCCTCCGCCTGTTGCGCAATTCGCCGACTCCCGTCGAGTGAGCCCCTTGCCTCCAGCCAATACGAATACTAATAGCATTAGTACGAATACTAGTGGTGCTACAAGTGGAATAAGGAGCACGAATCCAGACACGTCTCAAAACGAGAACTCGACTCCAGGAAGTAATATTCTCAACGCTGGTGATGCTAGTCGCGCCCGGCAAGCGAGTTGGAGCCGTGGCGGTTCGGACAGGCGAGAGGAGGGAGGCAGGAGGTATTTCAACGCTTTAGGCGGGAAAGAAGCTTTGCATGTCAGGGAAGCTCCAGTCGCGGCGCGTAATAACGGCTTAGTGGACGATTTCTCCCGTGGGCGCCTCGCTCAAGCCGCGAAAGACTTAGCGAGCGCTTCTCCTGTGGGAGGGCCGTCTGGCTCGTCCGTCAAAAGCGGCGGAAGGTGCGGCAGGGAGAGCGGCGATAGGTACGGAGGGGCAAACGATCATAAAACCAGAGCGGAGAGTAACGGAGAGGTTGCGGCTGACAGACGGGGAGGCGGCAGCATCGGAGGTGATAAAAGCGGGAGTGATAGAAGCGGAGCGTCCGCGGAGTCGGCGTTTTACCGTGCCATGCCTGATCCTTACGCGCGGCCGCAGCCCCGGCAGCACGGAACGGCGTTTCGCCGAGGCATCGGCGATGGCGCTCGCGACGGCGCTGGCGACGGCGATACTGGTAGTAACCGGGATAACGGCAGGGGTAACAGCGGGGATAGCGGTGGGTATAACAGCGTGAATATCGGCGCCAATAAAGACCGGAATAACGGCGGCAACACGGGGGGGAATAAAGTCGGGAATTTCGGCGGCAATAATGGGGGAAATAAATGCGGGAATAGCGGCGGTAACAACGGCGGCAATCACGGCACTGCAAGCGATGGAAGAAGGCGCGTGGGTTCAGACCTCCTGGCTGAACCCGCGGGGCAAAGCCCAAGGTTTCTGGGAGCAAGAGATAACCAGATGATGGAAGGCGGCAGCCGGCTGAACAGCCTGGGAAGCGGCCGGCCAGTTGAGCAGCCGACGGCAGAGATGACGGCTAACCGTCAGGCAGGTGTCCGGCCGGCTTATGTGTTCACGGAAAGTGGATGGAAGCCGGTAGAAGAGGCGGAAGGTGGGGTTGGTAGGGGAAGTGTGGGGGTGAGACGGGGAGCCGGGAGGGGAGCGGGGAGGGGGATGGGGAGGGGGGCGGGGACGGAGGCAGGGACAGGGGTGGGGAGGGGGGTTGGGGAGACGGGAGGCGGAAGAAACGCGTTCGGTGGGGGATGGGGGAGAGGAGTCGGGGGAGGGAGGGGGATCGGGGCGGGGGAAGCGCGGAGGGAGGTCGGGGCAACGAGAGGAGAATCAGAAAGTAGAGGAGGGGAAGGGGCAACGAGAGGAGAATCAGAAAGTAGAGGAGGGGAAGGGGCAACGTCAGCTTACAGTCACACTCCTACTCCCCTTTGTCCGAACGCTCCTGTCCTGGAAGAAATAGAAACGGCGTTGGGAGTGGGGGGAAAAGGGGGAGGGGAGGAGATGGGGGAAGAGGAGGAGGAAGAGGAGGAGTTGGAGGAGATTGAGATGGAACAACCGCCGCTGCTGTCTAGTTCCTGGAGTTTGAGTCACGGGATCGGTAGAGGGAACGGGCTTCTGGAAATAAATGCAGCACCAGTTGCAGCAACGAGGCTCGAGACGCCTCAAAAGCCGCCGCTGCTGGCTAGTTCGTGGAGTGGGATTGGAAGAGGGAACGGGTTACCGGATACACGAGCAGCACTGGCTGCAGCAGCAAGCTTTGAGACGTCTCATAAGCCGCCGCTGGGGGCTAGTTTGTGGAGTGGGATTCGAAGAGGAAAGGGAGGGAATGGTTACCTGGATTTGAAAGAACCACCTGCTGCTGCAGCAAGTGTAGCAGCAGAAGGAGCAAGAGCAGCAGCAACAGCGTCGGTTGCATCACCAGCAGCACCCGCAGCAGCGAGAGCAGTAGTAGCATCGGCTTCAGGATCAGCAGCAACAGCAGCAACAGCAGTAGGAACGGCAGCAAAACCAGCAGCAGCAGCAGGAGTAACGGCCAGAACGCACAGGTTCAGGCCGAGGATACTATCACCCGTGCACGGTGGTCGAAACCCCCTCGCCTCGCCTAAAGCAGCCAGTGGTAACCATGCGAGGCAATGGACATCAGCTGGTAACCACATGCGCGAAGCTCGTTCATGTGGTAACTACTTGCAAGAAACTGCTCCCAGTGGTAACATTACAAGGCAAAACGGGGGGATTAACGGGAGGGGGGAAGATGCGGCGGTAAGCAGAGTGGTTGTGCCGCTTGAGGCTGGAAATTACAGCAGAGAGCGGGAGGAGGAGGAAGAGGAGGAGGAGGAAGAAGAAGAGGAGGAGGAGGAGGAGCAGCGTTGGTGCAAGGCGGAGGAAGCCAGACTACCCGCCTTAGCCAGAAGCCTTGACGTTGCCCAGCCTCTTGAAAGAAGGAGTGTTGCCGGAAGCCTTGACGTTGCCAGAAGCCTTGACGTTGCCAGAAGCCTTGACGTTGCCAGAAGCCTTGACGTAGCCAGAAGCCTTGACGTTGCCAGAAGCCTTGACGTTGCCAGAAGCCTTGACGTTGACAGAAGCCTTGACGTTGCCAGAAGCCTTGACGTTGCCAGAAGCCTTGACGTTGCCGGAAGCCTTGACGTTGCCCAACCCGTTGAAGACTTGCCGGTCTTCCAGCAGAGAGAGGAGGAAGAGGGGCGGTGGTGCAAAGAGGAAGAAGCGATTCGGCCTGCCTTAGCCAGAAGCCTTGGCGTTTCTCAACCCGTTGATCACCTTCCGCTCTTTCAGCAGAGGGAAGAGGAAGAAGATGAGGAGGAAGAGGAGGAGAGAGAAGGGTGGTGGTGCAAGGAGGAGGAGAAACGGTGCAGGGAAGAGGAGGAGAGAGAAGGGTGGTGGGGCAAGGAGGAGGAGGAGAAACGGTGCAGGGAAGAGGAGGAGAGGCGGCTCAAGGAGGAAGAGGAAGAGGAGGAGCAACGGTGGTGCAGGGCACAGGAAGCCAGACTACCAGCCCTAGCCAAAAGCATTGCCGAACCTCTTGACGAACCTCTTACCGAACCTTTTGACGACCTTTGGGACCCACACGGCTTGTATGCAAACCAGAGCTTGTCTGGAGGTTCGTATGCCAACCCTGTTACTGCCGCCACTGCCACTGCTGCTTCTGGTCTCTTCGGTGTGGCTGGTCGCTTCAGCCTCCACTCTGGTGCTGCAGCTAGCAGCAGCAGGAGCAACAGCGGCGGCAGCAGCGACGGCAGCAGCAGGAGAAGGAGAAGGAGGAGGGGGTTACAGCACAGCAGCTTACCCCCATCGGCTGGTGCAGTGGCAATGGAGGGCTATAGCAGAGGCTCCATCCCACGTGATGCTTCCACAAGCAGCATCAGCAGTGACATTGGCAGCAGCAGCAGACGGAGAGGCTTACAACAGAGCCGCTTACCTCCATTGGCCGGTGCATTTGTTAAGAACGGCTATAGCAGAGGCTCCATCCCGCATGCTGCTTCTACGAGCAGCAGCAGTAGCTGTGGCGGTAGCAGTAAGAGAGGCTTGCAACACCGTGACTTACACCCATCGGCCGGTGAAGTGGAAATCGGCGGCTATAGCAGAGGCTCCATCCCGCATGCTGTTTCTACTAGCAGCAGCAGTAGCTGTGGCGGTAGCAGAAGCGTCAGGGGCAGCGGTAGCAGCAGCATCGGCGGCAGCGGCGGCAGCAGGGGTGACAGGGGCAATGGTAGAGGCTCAAACCAATGTCTCGTTTCTATGGAAGGGGTTTCCGACAGGGATGATTACACAAGGAGTAGGAGGGTGGCTGACAGTAATGCCATCGGTGATAGTGGAGGGAGTGGTGTTTGGTACGGTTCTGGTGACACTGGAGGGAGTGGGACTCGGTGCAGGAATGGTGGTAGAGATGGGAGTGCTGATGGGTATGGTACGGTTGACAGTAGCGGTATTGCCAGGGCCAACGACATTGCGAGTTATGATAGAGATGGGTACAGACGTGGATACCAGGGTGGTTACCAGAGTAGGAGGGACTGTGGCAGTGGAAGCAGGGAGGAAGCAGAGTTAGGGAACAGTGGGGGTGGGAGAATATGCGAGGAGGGTGATTGTGGTGATAACTGGGAAAGGATCCGCAGCAGCAGTAGCAGGGACAGAGGCAGCGCGAGCAGGGGCAATGCGCCAGGGCTAGGGGACAGTGGGGGTGGGAGAATGAATGAGGAGGATGATTCAGATAATAACTGGGAGAGGATCTGCAGCAGCAGTGGCAGGGACAGCGGCAGCGTGAACAGGGGAGAACCGGCAGAGTTAGGGAACGGTGGTAATAACTGGGAGAGGATAAACGGCAGCAATAGCAGAGGCAGAGGCAGCTTTAGCAGGGGAGAAGCGCAAGAAACAGGCAACAGGGGAGGCGGGAGCATGAGCAGGCAAAGTGGGAGCATGAACAAGGGCGTTGCGCAGGGGAGCAGCAGCACGAGAAGCTGTGATCGCATGAATGAGGCTATCAGGAGCAGCGCTAGCAGCAGCCTGAGAGGTTATTTTCTCGAAATCAGAGGCAACAGCAACGACAACGGAGGGGAGGGCAGCAGCACGAGAAGCAGTGATAGCAGACCGGATGCTATAAGGAGCAGCACTAGCAGCAGCACGAGAGACAACGTTCTCAGGAGCACCGGTAACAGCAACAGCACGGACAACGGAAGAGTGGCCAACAGAAGCAGCAGTGGCAGAAGCGGCAATGACCTGTACACAAGTGACACGATTGGTAACACAAGGAGTGGTAACACAAACAGTGGTAACATGAGGAGTGGTAACACAAACAGTGGTAACATGAGGAGTGGTAACACAAACAGTGGTAACATGAGGAGCGGTAACGGCAACAGTGACAGCAGCGACGGTAGCAGCAGCCGACGCAGCAGAGGAAGCAGCAGAGGGAGCAGAGGGAGCAGCAGCAGCAAGAGCCAGAGCAGCGGAACGTCTAGGTCAAGAGGCATCACCAGCAGACGGGTTGCTCTCCCCTCTCCCGCCTCCTCCTGTGCCTCCTCTCTTTCCTCTCCCTCCCCCCCCTCGTCTCCCTCCATCCCCTCCACTCCCTCTTCCCCCTCTCCCGCCTCTCCCCCCGCCCCTTCCCCCGTCCCTCCCTGCCCTCCTTCTGTTCATGCTGCGCCTCCCCCCTGCCTCTCCCCCACTCCTTCCGCCTCCGGCCCCCAAGAGTCCCCCCAGGCCTCCCACCAAACCTCTTTCCGAGCCTCTTCATCCGGTTCTCCCAGCGCATCTCCCAGGGTCACTTCCGGCAGGTCCGCCTCTTCAGGCTCGGCATTCTCCCGAGCCTACTCTTCCGGTTCGGCAAGGTCTCCCAAGCAGGTTCGGCCCAGCAGAAGCGCCACCAGCAGCAGCACGGGAAGAAGCACCCGCAGCAGAGGAAGCAGCAGGAGAGGTGGTAACCCTACGGTTACAAGCAGGAAGCAAAGCAGGACTCACAGGAAGACTGACAGCAAAATCCAAAGCCATACCCAAGAGAATACCAAGAGCAGCAGCACTGATTGTATGCCCACAGCTGTACCTCGTTCCTCCGGACCTCTTCCCGGGCCTCATTCCGAGCCTGTCGCCCACCCAGGCCTTACCGCAACTGCTCCATTTACCACAGGGTCTTCCAAAGCTGAGGCTCAGGTCTGTGCTCCTGCCGTGCCTCAGGCTGTCCTAGAGGGAGATTGCAAAGGTTCTTTGGTTTCCGAACCTAGGTCATCCGAGCATGAATCCCCACGTTCCCAACCTCAGCCTAGTTCGATTGCCGAACCTGCAGCTCCCTTGACCAAGCCTCATGGTTCTCGTGCTTCGGGCAGCCGAAGCGATCACTCAAGCAGTGAGGGGGGTCGTTCGGGCAGCAACAGAAGAAAGACTGTTTATCCTCCTGCTGCTCCAGTCAACCTCCCGTCTTCCCCATCTTCCTCTCCTGCTCCCCCTTCCTCACCTCCTCTCCCTCCCTCCCCTGACTTCACTTCCTCCCCTCCTCTCCCTCCCTCTCCCCACACTCCAGACGCTTATCCCTCTCCCTCACCTCTTCCCAACACTTCTCCCTCTTCTCTTTCCCTCGCTCCTCTTCCCTCTATCCCTTCCTCCCCTCCTTCCCCCACCCCGTCATCGCCTCCTCCCCTGTCCCCACTGCCGCCGTTTTGGCCTGTCTCCCCCTCTTCCTCCCCTCTCTCTCCCTCTGCCTTCTCTTCCCCCTCTCCCTCCCCCTCTCCTTCCCCTTCCACCCCCCTCCCACCAACCTCCCCTATTGAAAGGAGAAAGGCAGCAGCTGCAGCCGCAGCAAGGCGGAAAGCCATTGCCTCTGGTTCGGCGCCTGCTGGTTCGGGTTGTTCTGGTTCGGTCACAGGCTCGGTTACAGGTCCGGTTTCTGCTTCAACTTCACGTCCGGCCGAAGGAGGGAGGGAGGGAGAGAGGCGCATTGGCAGTAACGGCAGCAGCAGCAGTAGCAGTAGCAGTAGCAGCAGCAGGGAAAGCAGGGGCAGCAGCAGAAGGAAGATCAGGGAAAATAGGGATGAGAGTGGTGCTACCAGTGATGGTAGCAGTAGTGGCAGCAGCAGCTGCAACAGAGGCAGCAGCAGCGACAGCAGAAGCAAGAGTGGAGAAGCAGGAACAGGAGAAAAGGGAGGAGGGGATGGGGGAAATGCGGAGGGCAGGAACGAGGCGCGGAGGGAAGCAAAAACTGCAGATGCTGCTGTTGACGTGACAGCAGCGGCAGCAGCAGCAACAGCAACAGCAACAGCTGTAGCAGGAGCAGCATCAGTGGCAGCAGGTGCAGGTGCAGGCGCAGCAGCAGCGGCAGCGATGCCGCAAGTCCAAACCATGATAACGTCAGCATCTCCATCTCATGGCAGCATGATGACGTCAGCAGCACCATGTCACGGTGCCATGATGACGTCAGCATCGCCATCTGCAACATCGCCATCCATGCCGGCCGGGATGGTGGGAGCGGGGATGGTGGGTCTGGCCGGCATGACAGCTGGCATGGGCTGGCAGCAGAACCCCATAATGACGTCAGCAGAGCAACCCATGCTGACATCATCAGGCAACCTGGTGGCAACTGCCATGAAGCTTCCTCCTCCGCCTCCTGCATTTTTAGACGCCACCACGGGTACTGTAGTTTATAGTAATGGCAGTAATAATAAAAGTATTAACAATAATATCAACGGTGTACAGTACTGCAACGGTCAACAGGGGCTACAGGGATTACAGAGTAGTGATGTGCGGTTCAGTGCGGTGCAGAGCGGTGGCAGTGGTTTACAGCTCACAGGTCTGCAGCAGCGCAATGGGGGGATGATGCTGCCTGATGGATCGATGCAGTCAGCAGGGCACATGGGGATGATGACGTCAGCAGGCCAACACATGATGACGTCACCTGCTCATGCTCCTCCTAGACTCACTCATACCCACTCACTCTCCCCCTCTCTCCCACTCTCCCCTTCACACCCTCTCCCGCCCTCACACCCTCTTTCCCCTTCACACTCTCTCTCCTCCTCTCACCCCGATGCTCACACTCACTCACTATCCCCACCGCACCCCCTCTCCACATCACAGTACACCATGATGACGTCACCGTCTCACTCAATGCTGACGTCATCCGTGGCAGCATCAGGCATGGCTTACCCCTCAGCCAGCATACCATACGCATCCACTGGTGCTGTACCATCCATGTCCATGCCCTCTCAACAACCATCTATGGCTTCACAACAACCCATGCCATCACAACAACAATCCATGTCTATACCCTCTCAACAGCTACCCTTGGTCTCACAGCAATTCATGCAACAGCAAACTCTAGGCATGGCTGCTCCTCAACCCCATCACACACTCTCAACCTTCCCCACACACTCTCTAACAATCTCAATCCCCTCAACCCCATCACCCGCATCACCCACATCTCCCAATTCTCCTTCTCCCTTCAAGGCGCCTCATTCTCTCCAGACTCACCCCTCAGAGTCACTTAAGAATATATGCCCATCCTTCCCACAGATGAATGTACATGGGAGTAACGGTGTGCACATCGCCTCCTCCTCCCATCCGTCCTCTCACCTTTCCTCCCAGCCTTCCTCTCCCATGCATGCACATTCAGCTTCTAGCTCCCCCACCGCTTATGGCACCATGCATGCACATGCCATCAACAGCACCATAGCCAGCGCAGGCAGCAGCAACAACAGGGGCTTTAACAGCAGCATCCTGGCTAGCGCACCTAACAGTATGCAGGTTAGTGCTCCCACCAGCATGACCATGCTGACGTCAGCGCACCATGACATGCCCGCGATTATGACGTCATCGATGCAGGTTCAGCAGGATTCGGTGACGTCAGGAGGATACGGGGGTGGGACGGTGGTGGCTGTGGGGGGTGGAGAGAGGGAGGGGCAGCAGCAGCAGATTGTGCCTGGTGCTGAAATGGGTGAGAAGCAGCAGCAGCAGCAGCAGGGGAGGGGGAGGGCAGCAACCACAACCGTCACTAGTATCAACCCAATGATCCCGCCTAGAATAATCGCTGCTATTTACTCGAAAATACCCGAGGGTATTTCCCCTGAGCTGCAACAGCAGTGGGTGGAGCAGCAGCAGCAGTCTTACTTGCTGCACCAGCAGCAGAAGCAGCAGCGACGGCAGCAGCAGGAGGAGCAACGGCAGCAGCAGGAGAGGGAAAGGAAGTTACAGGAAGAAATAATGCAACAGCGGAGAGCAGAGGAGAGGGAGAGGGAGAGGGAGAGGGAAATGGAGAGGGAAAGGGAGAGGGAGCGGGAGAGGGAAATGGAGAGGGAGAGGAGGGAGAGGGAAAGGGAGAGGGAGCGGGAGAGAAGGGAGAGGGAGAGGGAGCGGGAAAGGGAGCAGGAGAGGGAGAGGGAGAGGGAGATGGAAAGGGAGAGGAAGAGGGAAGCAGAGAGGGAGAGGGAGAGGGAGATGGAAAGGGAGAGGAAGAGGGAAGCAGAGAGGGAGAGGGAAAGGGAGATGGAAAGGGAGAGGAAGAGGGAAGCAGAGAGGGAGAGGGAGAGGCGGAGGAAGCAGAAGCAGGAGCAGAAGCCACTAGCAGTGGTGATGCTGATGCAGTCCATGGGAGCACGCAAGAAGAACGAGAGCAGGGAAGGAGGAAGGGCGGGAGGAGGTGGGGGAGCAGCGATGGGAGCAGACGGATGGGATGGATCTCCTTCTGCCCGTCAACGTGGCCAGTGCAGGGACTCGGATTATGTAAGACTCTGCTTCTTTTCATCTCTCGACTTCTTTTGTGTTTGAGCTTCTTGGTTTTAATCTCAAAGGAATGATCCTAGAGGCAAGTAGGTTGGCCTTGAAAAGGTCCTCTGTTTGACGCTGATGGTTCTTGGCAGGTTCCTTGAAAGTTCGCTGCACCTTCTCTTCAGCTTCCCTGGTTCTGCAGCTTCTCTGAAGCACACAGCATAGAAGTGGGCAGGAAGAGGGAAAGCTGACTCAAGAGGCACTCAAATGTCACTTTTGACAAAGGGAAGCAAGAGAGGAGGAGGGGGTGTTGATCAGGCCGCACAATGGAAGGAGTATTCCCCCATTCCCCCTGGGTCTCAATGCCCTCATTAACCCTGCCTTCTTTCGAGGTGACTTTTGAGTCAATTCAAAAGTCACTTTGAGTCGACTCAAGAGAGGAGAGAGTGTTGATCAGGCCGCGCAATGGAAGGAGTATCCCCCCATTCCCCCTGGGTCTCAATTCCTTCATTTTACCCCTGCAATCTTTCACCCCTGGCAGCTACACCATTCCCCCCATGCAGGTTGCCTGCTGTGCAAGCCTCTGCGGCGCTCCCAGTCCCAGGCACTGGGGCAGCTCGAGGGAAGCGCAGCAGCCCAGGCAATAGGGATATTGCGGACGTGGCAGGCAGGACATGGCGGCACGCCCACCCCACACACACTGCTGCTGCTGCTGCTTCTGCTGCTGCTGCCACCAGTTCCCCCATTCCCCTGTATCCCAATCTCCCCATTCCCCTGTGTCCCATTTCCCCCATGCCCCTCTGCCCGCCCTCAGGTTCCTTGCCACTCAAGCCTCTGTGGTGCTCCCAGCCGCCGGGGCAGCTCGAGGGAAGCGCAGCAGGCCAGACATGCAGGATATGGCGGCAGCACGGCAGCATATGGCGGCGGCACGGCAGGGCATGGCGGCAGCACGGCAGCACAGAGGGCGGTGCTGCTGAGGCAACAGTCAGAATCTGATTTGCTGCGGCAGCACATGCAGCAGCAGCAGGAGTTGCATCAGCAAATGCAGCAGCAGCAACAATTGCACCAACAACAGGTGTTACAGCAACAGATGGAGCAGCGGCAAATGCAGCAACAGCACATGCAGCAGCAGCAAACGCAGGAGCAACATCAGCAAATGCAGCAGCAAATGCCACAGCAGCACATGGTGTTACAGGGGCAAACGCCACAGCACGTGTTACACATGCAGCCGCAACAGCTGTTACCACAACCACAGGTGCTACACCCAACCCAACAGTTATCACAACATCAAGTGTTACACCAAACTCAGCGGTTACTGCAACAGCAACCAGCCTATGAGGTCTCACAGATGCATCATCCTCAGATGTTGCCACACCATGGCATACCCAATTATGGGCTCCCGCAATACCAGTCGTTGCATTTAACTGGCGACAGCTGGGCCAGATAAACATATGGTGGCAGCAGACAGCCTATGAGGTCTCACAGGTGCATCATCCTCATGCAAAGGTATATGGCAGTATGAGCTACCTCAATACCAGTAATTGCATGTACCTGGCAACTGCTGGGCCAGATCAAGCTACACGTACCTGCACCTGTGCCTTGGTGCTCTGTTTCTCTTTGTTGTTTTGTACATGTGTATTCGTCGATGTACTATACAAATAACATCATATTATAGTAATGAGCATACAACAGTACCCCAAATCATGGATCCCTGCCCCGAATGTGCTGCACCAATATTCGCCTCAAAGTTCAGTAACATGACTCGAGGCATCATCTTATACTATATCTAGGGGAACTGTCAGTGCACTTGGGATTAGCAACAAAACATAATGATTCGCCAGGCACCAGGATAGTGTAAGCTACGGTAATATCAGCTTGCCATTCCATGTCTTTCAAGACGCAGCCCATCGCCCCCACACTTGCCCTTGCATCAGCCGGAAGCAGCAAGGAGAATGGGAAGTGGAGGGAATGGCTCATTAGTGTGAAGGACAGTACAGGTACATGGATGGGGTGGGGAGTAGGAGGGAAGCAGTACGGATGAGAAAGGAGGAGTCAGAAGCCCTGGCAGGCAGGTGAAATAAGGCTCTAGGGTGACACAATATCTATGCAAGAACTTGTTCCCCACATCGAATTAAGGTTATCAGACAGCATAATGGCATGCCCCCCATGGCAACATAAAGGTGATGACGACTCATCCTATAGTTACCAGTTGTCGCCATCTTTTATACTTTCACCTTTATGGGTCAACATGACTCCAATGTGCCTTGCACATGCTGCAACCGTCTGTCAGTTGTTAGAAGAGCGACCATAATGCATGTCACACATGCACTCCCTGCATGTCACACATACGCATTCTGCATGGCACACACGCACTCCCCGCATATCACACTCCCTGCTTGTCGCACATACGCTTTCTGCATGTCGCACATACACTCCCTGCATGTCACACATGCAGTATTCTTTGCCAGATGCAGAGAGTGCTGTCAGCATGCTGACACACATGCAGAGCGTGCATGGCGTGCATGGCGTGCATGGAGTGCAGAGCGTGGTGTCAGCATGCTGAATCCGCTCCTCTTGACATGCAGGGTGTGGGGGAGGGAGGAGATGACGCGCCTTCAACATTGTTTGTCTTGAGGTGAAACAAATAACAACAAAGAAAGAAGCAGCAGCGACCCGAGGTTCAGGAACATACCATTACTCGTTATGTTCGCAATGTCAAGTTGAGGGTGTGGGTGCAAGAAAGGAGAGAGGGATGAGGGAGGGACGATTAGAAGGCGGGCGTGGGAAGGGGAGGCAGAAGCCAAAGGCGAGTTTGCACAGACAGTTTCGGTTCCAACCTCCCACCCCACTCCACCCAACCCCACCCAAGCCTCCCCCCATCCCCCACTCCCCATCCCCCTGTCCCTCCCAGGCAGCCATTGGGGGTGACCTGCAGGGCAGTGCGGTTGGCATTGGTGCGGATGGGTGCAGCTAGGTTCTCGAGGACCTTGTCGTGCGTGAGCATCTCGCGCAGCACCTCGCGCAGCACCTCGCGCAGCCCCGGCAGCAGCTGCCGCGATGTGATGCCGACCGCACTGCCACGAACGACGAGCTCCGCTCCGCCTTGCGCGGGCCTTGCACCGCCAGCTCCGACGACTTTGAGAAGAGGGGTGAAGAGCTGCTGGCTGTCCACAGTGCGCACGGGGGGAAGAGGGGTGAGGAGCGGAGGAGAGGAGCGCGGGAGGGCGGGGAGGGAGGGGGGAGGGCGAGGAGGGACGGGAGGGATGGAGGGGAGAGACATGCTGAGTTGTTGAACGTGCTGTCAGCATGCTGAATCCACTCCTCTTGAAACGAGCCATTGAAGAGACATTAACCATGAACGATCCAGAAAACACGTTAGATTCCCCAAAAAAAAAGGTAGATTCGATTCGAAAAAAAGGAAGATTCGATTCGCAAGCTTCCCTTGGCGAGATAAGGCGAGATAGATAAACAACCCACCACGCGTTCCCAGCTGTTGCTTGTGCTGAAACGTGCCGCAGAAAGCGCTAAGAACCTATCTCCATAAGTTCACTGCGTGGCAATCGCTCATGCTCCTACGGTTTGTGCGTCGACAGAAACCTTTGTCGCATGGATCGTAACGCCCATGGGAGATACTTCCGCTACTTCCATATACTCGTGAAGGATTTCAGATCGTTTTTTAGAAAGACATTGCTCGTGAAGGATTTCAGATTTATCTCATAACATAACTCCAGCAATATATCGCTCGTGAAGGATTTCGGGGTCTAGTGCAGAGATCGTAGCTAGAAAGACATTGCTCGTGAAGGATTTTAGAGTTATCTTCAGAGCACAGCTCGAGCATATTGCTCGTGAAGGATTTCAGAGTCTAGTACTAGTGCGGTGAGGGAAGTTTGATTCTTTTTATTAACCGTACATGAACGAGAAGCGAATCACAACTAGAAACTACAACTAGCTACAACTTGAGGTACGAATGTCCATCTTCTGCTTGCTCCACTTGGTCTTGACTATCCTGAAGTGGCCCAGCTAGTTAGCTGCTTCACCTCCGAAGGATGAGGTCCCGGGATCAATTCTCCCCAACAGCATAAGTTACCAGACCGAAGGGGACTACACAGGTGCTCATCTGTGAGTGGATAGGTCAACCTCGATGCCCGATGATGCTCGTAAATACATGGGGAGGCGGATTACGACCAATAGCCGGGGTCATACCAAACGGGGTTTCCCCTTAAACTTTACTTTCCACTTGGTCTTGACTTCTTGAGTCTTGGGTCTTGAGGCCGTTCTTTGGTCTTCACCCCTCTTGGCCGCTAGAGGCAAAGCCTCTAGCGTTACACCCGGGAACCGCGTTAAGGTGGGGGTCTATCGCTCGGACACCGGTTTTGGAGGGTAGGAGGGTGGGGAGGGAAGAAAGGAATGAAAACATTTTGGGGAGGGAAATTATGAAATGTACTGCCACGGGCAGAAAGCCACCAAAGGTCTCTGGATGTCAGATGTCAGGCGGGAATCCTCGAGTCGCGCTTATGTCAGATGACCTGCAGCTTACCTGACACACAATACCAAGCTCATCTCGCAGCTCACCCACCCCATCGAACCCACTCCTTCGGACCCACCCCATCGGACTTACCCCATCGGCTTGTCCGCGGAGGTGTCGCGGACAATAGCCAAGCACCCCCAGACACGAAACCGCGACGCAACACCAGGGGACCCTGTCCAAAGACTGGTCGGTGAAACCTCTGGTCGAGAGACACGTGGCCAGAGGTTCAGCTGGTGCGCGGCGTACCTGACCGCGTAGGGCCACAGAAAATGGGGGGCACAGGCGTGAGTCAGGGAGGTGCGGGCGATCTCCATGACCAGGCCTATGCGGCGCTCAACAACCCCATTCTGCTGTGGGGACTCTGGAAGCGTCCAGGACTAACGAATGCCCTGCTCGCGACAGAATCCAGCGAGAATGCCGGAGCGAAACTCACCCCCACGGTCGGAGTGGAGGCAGCTGACACGACGACCACGAGTGTCCTCGGTGGTGAGCAACCACCTGATCAGCGTAGAAGTCACCTCAGACTTCTTCGCCAGAGGGAACACTGTGGTGTAGCGGGAGAAGTCGTCAACGACCACCAGAAAGTAGCGCTCACGCTCAGGGCCTAGACGAGGGGCGGGGCCCCAGACGTCCAAGTGAAGCGTCTCAAAAGGCTCGGTGGCCGGACGAAGGGAGGAGGAGTGAGGGGCGGCGCGCAGCCGACCCTCGACGCAGGGACCACACGGCGGCGCAAGCGAAGGCGGCAGCGACGGCAAGACACGTGGGAGGCCTAGGACAAGACGCTGACTAGACATAGCGTGCAGACGAGGAAGGGACGGGTGCCCCATCCGGTGGTGCCACAGAACGGTGGGGTGGGCAAGCGACCGGCAGGAGCACGACGCAGCGACTGGAGCAGACGTAGGAACCTGACACGACACAGACACCTGGGGGGACGAAGCAACCTGGTGAGACGCGGGGACCCGAACGGGGGGGGGAACCGGGGGCAGTGGCAGTAGGGGCGGCTGCTGGTGCGACCGCTGGTGCAGCTGCTGCTGCGGCGCACGCGGGCCAGTGCGAAGAGTGTAGAGACCTGAGCCCGGCTCAGCAGTAAAGGTAGCAAGAGGCTGGTAAGAGTCTCCGTCAACACACACCGCAGTCTCTCCAGAAGGCTCAAACCACACACCCACGTGCTGACTCACGAGGGGTCGCACGCCCACCAAGTTCCGGGAGAACGAGGGGACGTGAAACCCAGTAAGAGACCCGGAGGGAGCAGCAGGACACGGTAAAGTGGTAGTGTGACGTGGAGTGACTGGTCCCGTAGTGGGATCAGCCAAAGCCACAGAAACAGGCGCAGGAAGTGGTGTAAGTGTCGTGCTGTCCCGGAAGAAGTAGTGTGAGGCTCCAGAGTCCAGCGTGAACGACAGCGAAGCGTCCTCTGAGGTAGTCGCTGGTCTAGAGTCTACACAAGAACCTACACTAGCAACAGGCAACTGAGCAAGACTAGCACCTAAGCTAACAACACCAGAGTAAACAGAGTCAGAAACACTAGAGTCAACAACAACATACATAGCATGAGGAGCACCAATCAGATCAACTAACTGCTCAGCAGACATGCCCCACAGAGCGGAGCCGTAGCGCTGAACCAGAGGAAGCCAGTCAAGAGCAGGACCGCCAACCCCGTAGGCCAACCGGACCGTGTCAGTGAGCTGAGCAAAGCACTGACCAGGGGGGTGAAAACGGCCACAAGGGTGGCCCCGACGAGGACCTGTCAGAACCTGATAGGTGCAGGGAGGGTAAGAAGCACCGCGCTGGGTTTGACGCAGCCCCGACCTCGGAGCCAGCTGCTGACGCTGCTGCTGCTGAGGCTGGCGGGAGGAAAGGGGCTGCTGCTGCTGCTGAAGGTGCTGCTGACGCTGAGCCTGGTACCACGCCGCTGCTCCACCTAGCGGGGTCGGTAGTACAGGAGGCGACTGACGAGCTCGGGGGTCGCCGCCACCAGCAGGCGCAGTGGAGTCACCAACCGCTGCACGAGGGGTCTCTCCAGACGCTGCACTCCCACCACCGCCAGTCGCAACAGCACCCCCACTACCTCCGCTACCTCCACCTCCACCTCCACCAGAACTACCTTTCTTGCCCCCCTTGCCGCGGGACCGCGACGCAGTCGTAACAGCAGCCGCAGTCGCGTCAGTAGCGGCAGTGGCGAGAGAGGCAGTGAAGGTGGGTAACTGCGGGACTGTGCACCCGTGGAAGAGTGGGGGGGACACAGTACCAGAGGCGGCAGCTACCGAGCGAAGGTTGCTCTCGAGGTCCTTGAGTGCAGACTCAAGGACCTCGATAGTCAGCTCACTAGGGTGCTTCAGCAGAAGCGCGTCACGAACGGAGGCTAGGCGGTCAGGGAGGCTAGTGGCGATGAAATAGACAGTAATCGCCATGGGGGGAGGAAGCAGTGCAAGCTGTGCCTCAGTGCAAGCAGCGCGGTAACTAGCGTCGAGCGAGCGGAGGTGAGCGATCAAGTCAGCAGAGCGCTCAAACGAGGCGAGATCAGGAAACAGGAACGGGAGGAAAAGACGGCCAAGAGAGACAGTAGCGGGAGTAGAGTAGCGGGCCTTAATCGCAGTGAGGTACGCAGCAGCGGTGCGAACTTGAGTAAAGTGGACCTCCTCTGACTCAGGGAGGAGGCTACTGAGTGCGATGCAGGCCGCAGCGTCACGCGACGTCCAAGCCGTCCGGTCAGCGCGCTGACGGGCAAAGCGAGCCGTAGCAGCGTCGTCAGGGGCAGAGCCTAAAGCTGTAGGCTCGGGGGGCTCGGGGAGGTCACCAGTAGCGTGCGACCAGAGGGTCTCGCCCCCCTGGACCTGACTCTCTAACAGACGGCGAGCGCGAAGAAGACAGACGGAAAAGTCAAGTGGTCTACCGTCAGCGTCGAAACGAAGAACTCGCGGAGTCGCCATAGTGAGAACTAACGCGAACGAACAGGCGAGTAACAACCGGGGAGAAGAGGCAAATTAGGGTTCAGGTGGGAAGGGGACTCAGTCGCAGCGGAAGAGCGGGCTAGGGCGACGGGCCAGGGCGTAGGGTAGGGCGACGGGCTAGGGCGTAGGGTAGGGCGACGGGCCAGGGCGTAGGGTAGGGCGACGGGCCAGGGCGTAGGGTAGGGCGACGGGCCAGGGCGTAGGGTAGGGCGACGGGCCAGGGCGTAGGGTAGGGCGACGGGCCAGGGCGTAGGGTAGGGCGACGGGCCAGGGCGTAGGGTAGGGCGACGGGCCAGGGCGTAGGGTAGGGCGACGGGCCAGGGCGTAGGGTAGGGCGACGGGCCAGGGCGTAGGGACGGGACAGGGCGACGCGACGGGGCAGGGCGGCGCGATGGGGCAGGGTGACGGGACGGGGCAGGGCGACGCGACGGGGCAGGGCGACGCGACGGGGCAGGGTGACGGGACGGGGCAGGGCGACGCGATGGGGCAGGGCGACGGGACGGGGCAGGGCGACGCGACGGGACAGGTCGACGGGACGGGGGGGAAAGGGCGGGCACGACGTGACGGGGGGAACGGGCGCGACGCGACGGGGGGAAAGAGCGCTAGGCGACGGGGGGAAAGGGCGCGACACGACGGGGGGGGGGGGGGGGGGGGGGGGGGGGGGGAAAGGGCGCTAGGCGACGGGGAGAAAGGGCGCTAAGCGACGGGGGAGAGGGCGCTAGGCTCGGTAACAACGGAACCGGTACGAACGAGAGGTAGGATCAGGCTCGGGAGGGACGAACGGAGAACGGAGGAACGGGATCCCACAGGATCCTAACCTAGCTGATACCATGTCAAAATGAGGAATGATGATGCCATTGATGTTGGTTGGGGTACATATAACAAACCCTAACTTCTGTACCCCCTAAGACAAACCTCACTACAGGCTACAACATTTGACACGGACCCACCCCATCAGACCCACCCCATCGTTAACCAACCCAACCGCGGCATACCGTGCCGGGCTTTTCGCTCCTATCGAGTCTGTTTCGTGTCGTCCGTCGGTTCTACGCGAGTCTGTCTATTCTAACGTCGTTGGCGAGTTCGAGCCGACCACCGTACTCGTTGTCTATCTACCTGACACGGGAAACTGGAAGAAGAGAGGGAGAAAAAATGCGTGAAGTGATGACGTGTGCGACTTCGCGGCACAAGCGATGATGGCGTCCGCGACATCGTGCCTCCCTTGCCGGCCTGCACCTTAGAGAAACGAGAGTACACATGGGCGGTGTTCGCCAGCACATGCAGACTTGGAAAAAAAATGACGGCATCGGAATGGCCACGGCATCGGGAAGCGGGGCCAGAACCCCCCGAAGAGGTTTAGGGCGAAATGCCACTCGCGAAATTTCGGGCACAAAAATGGGAAACGTGACAACCGCATATGGAACCTGCCTCCCCACCTTCCCACCTTACCCTCTGACAGCCAGTGACATCACCATCCCACGGCAATCCACCGTGAAATGGTGGATTGCCAGGGGATGGCATTGGACTCTCGCTTTGCCCGGGGAGGAAATCACTTCCCCATTTCCGAATGCCATGATGATGTCCGAAATTTGAGAAAAGTGAGGGCGTTTGCCAGGCGCCAAAGTTCCATTTGGTTTGGACGGCATGAGAGGCTCGGCAACATTTTTACGGGCTGACCAGCCTGACGGAGCTTAACGAACCCTAACTGACGGGATCAGGAAGGCGAGACTGACATTCCTGATCCCGTCGTTTTTCGTTGTTTTTGCTTTCAAAGGTGCTTGCGAACACTGCCATGATGCCCAACCCCTGCACGCGAAATTGCCTTGCACATTCCAGAAACCTTGCCAGCGTGGGTTTTTTGCCGGGCAGTTGCACCCACGTTACAAGCACGTCAGCCAATACGAACCACAGAAACTGAAGAGATCGAAGTCAAACAGTCAACGGTGAGTTACAAAATTTGTTATAAGCCCTTTTAGCCCGACGCGAATAGACAAACCTCCACGAAATGCAAGAATCACGTATAAGCCTAGGGGGTAGGGCAGGTCGGGGGGCTCAACCGGGCATCGTGGGTAGTTATTATACGATAAAAAAAGTTGAAATCAATTAAGCGAAAGAAACAACTTGCATAAACAAGCGAAAATCGAGTAAAAGCGGAGTAATAAAGCGAAACTTAGGGGGTGTTACTAATGCAAGGGGGCACCATTTTAGAGGGATCACTTCCAAAAGTGGTCCCGCTTGGTACCGGGGATCATTTGCGGCGGATCAGCTATGCACAGTGCATTGCAGCTTCGAAAACGACGTGTTGACTAAAACAGAAGTGTACCTAGTCAAGATGTCGCAGACAGCAGATACTTTTGGCGAAAAAATCAAAACGCAATTTTCACATGCGATTCCCATCGCCTTGGGTCGCTCTGGAAATGGTCCTGCGTGTCGAGCATCGTTTTCGTACGTGCGCCTCGAACTGTACATGCTGGTCCGTGGGCGGGTGCAAGTCGGGTCCACACCTGGGCCGTTCGCTGGTCCATGCTGGTCCGTGCTGGTCCATGCAAATGCCCCTGGGCCGCAGCGGCCCAGCACGGCCCAGCATAGGTCTTGCGCACATGGCACACCCCCTTACAAACACTCTTGAGCTCCAAGCTCCTATCCTGAAAGGGACAGAGGAAGAAGAGAAAAGAAAAAGGGGAAAGGTGATAGGCCGCGTCCGCGCCTTGTGAACCTGCAACTTGGAAGAAGCGGCGATGGTTAGTATAGAGAATAGAAACGAAAAGAATAAAGCGAATGAAACAACTGAGAAAACTGAAACGAGGATGAATGAACTATGAATGAAGTGGGTACAAGTACCAACCCTAATTGGGTTGTACCCCCTATGGGATACCCCACTACAGCCTACACAAAAGCATAAGCTATAATGTTCTGACACACCCCCATAGGCAAAGTGGGGGAGAACAGGGGGTCACAAGACCAGTCAAGCAAAGCAAAACAAAGCAAAGCTCAGGGTGGATCACAAAGTCACCACACATTCTGAGCACAAGTACAAGGCCACAAGGCCAGTTCACATGCAGGAGTACACACATATATATATAAGGCTAGACAAGCAAGAGCAGGTATATATATATGTAACAGTACAAGCAAGGTCAAGAGGTGAGCAAGTGAGGCAAGACAGGGACAAGAACCAACTGAGTGCAGAAGCGCTGATGATCACAAGGCGGAAGTGCCTTGGTGAAAACATCAGCAGTGTTGGCCTCAGAGGCCACGTACGCAAGCCGCAACTGTCCACGCTGCTGTAGCTCACGAGCAAGAAAGTAGCAGAGAGCAATTGGCTTTGTTCTGTGCTCCAGTCGCTGCTCTCGACACAAGGCCAGCATGGCCTTGTTGTCTACGTACAGCACTCGAGGAGAACGAGGCGGCTCTCCGAGGTCAGTCAGCAGGTAGGTGAGCCAGCGAAGTTCCTGTGCAGCCATGGCCCCAGCGTAGATCTCAGCCTCACAACTGGAGCCGAGATCAGAAGACGAGCGAGTAGGCCGCCACGAGACAGAGCCGGAACCAAGGCTGAAGGTGTAACCCTGTGACGACCGCTGCGTAGCCTGGTCGTCAGCCCAAGAAGCGTCTGCGTGCTCAGTAAGGACCACTGGACTGCGCCCTCCAAGCACTAGCCCCATGCCCGACGTACTGCACAGGTAGCGCAACACCCTCTTCGTTGCAGCCATATGCTCTGGTCGGTGTCTCCCAGGAGCAACATAGCGTGCGAGAATGCTAAGAGGGTATGCAAGGTCAGGTCGTGTGCAGGTCATCAGGTACATGAGGCAGCCAACAAGCTCTGGGTACGGGCCACTTGACTCTACGGATTCATCCGAAGGCAGAGCTGAGAGCGAGTGGCGAGTAGGCAGAGGAGTGGCCTGAGGCGAGGAGTACGTGAAGCCGAAGCGCTGAAGGACCTGCTGCACCATGTGTGACTGAGTCAGGGTAATGGTGCGGCGTGCTCTGTCCCGGGTGATCTGCAAGCCAAGGTAGCTACGCAGTTCACCCAGGTCTGTGCACGTGTGTCTCTTCTGCAGCTCGGACTTCACGCAGGCGAGTCCAGCAGTGTCAGCTGTGGCAAAGACCAAGTCGTCGACGTACACGAGGATGTAGAACGGCGGCAGAGAGGTGTCGGTGCGTAGAAACAGCGACGGGTCGGCAGTAGAAGGAGCAAACCCAAGAGCCGCAAGTGTAGTCCTCAGTGTGTCGTGCCACTCACGTGGCGCCTGGCGGAGACCGTAAACTGGACGCCGGAGGCTCCACTGGGTACCAGGAGGGAACGACCCAGTGAAGCCAGGTGGGCGGCGCAGCCAGATCTCCTCGTGCAGGCTGCCCTGCAAGAAAGCTGTGCTGAAGTCGAGAGAGTGCAGCTCGTAGTCACGGTGAGCAGCAACGTGCAGCAGTACCCGAAGAGTGGTCATCTTCGGGGTGGGAGAGAAGGTCTGAAAGTAGTCAACTCCCTGCCGCTGACTGAAGCCACGAGCCACGTAACGTGCCTTGAAGACAGGCGCAGAACCCGGCGGCCGCTTCACTCTGAAGATCCACATGCCACTGACGATGTTCGCCCCAGGAGGGGGAACGGCGTCAACGTAGGTGCCCGTGGACTTCTAGGAAGCCATCTCTGCGTCCATAGCTGCCTGCCACTGAGAGGAGTAGGGACCCTCTATCGCCTCCGCGTAAGAGCGCGGAGTCGGGATGTCAAGTGCATCCGGGTCTCCCTCAAGGGTAAGCAGTACGGACACGAGATGAGGTGAAGCAGCGGCCAAGCAGTGGAACTCCTCCTGCTTGTCCTCAAGGACGTCCGTGCCAAGGGCACACTCACCCCCGACGGACGGAGGACAGACAGACTCAGAATCAGCAACAAGACCGGCAGCGTAGTCTAGACGACAGTGAGAAGCAAAGTCGATGAGCTCAGCAACTAGGGCAGACGCAGCAGTGGACTCAAAGGAAGGGTCAGTGACAACAGTAGCAAGGAGACGTGTGACAGTAGGACTGGCAGCACGAAGAGAGTCTGACTCCGGGTCGGCAAGAGCAGGAAGAGAAGACTCAGGAGGAGAAGGCAAAGGGGCACGCAGAGGAGCAGTGGACGGACGCAGAGACATACGGTGCGTGTCAGGGACAGGAGGAGGACGCTGACGCGAACCGCGACCACTAGTGCGAGCAGCACGGACAGGCGACGCAGGGCGAGACGCAGGCTCACGACGCTCAGCAAGACCTCCAGTAGGACCAGTGTAGGGAGACGGAGCAGGCAGTGGGGAGGCCGGCTCTAACTGTAACTGTGACGGGACAGGCTGTGGACACTCAAGGGAGGAGGAGGACCAGTAGAAGGCGGGAGACCAAGAACCTGCTGAAGGAGCGGAACGAAGTACGGCCGAGGCCGCGCGGCGACTCTAGACACAGCATGGACAGCACCAGGACCCCCAGTGGCAGCACCAGCACCAGCAGCACCTCCAGCTCCAGTACCTCCAGCAGCACCAGTAGCACCCTCAGCAGGACCGCCTCCAGGACCGACAGCAGTAGCCTCCGCGCCAACACCCGCAGCAGCTCCAACTCCAGAAGTACCCGCAGGCCCAGCAGCTCCAGTACTCCCAGTAGGATCACCTCCGGGACCCGCGGCACCAGCACCCTCAGCAGCAGCACAACCTCTAGTACCCGCAGCACCTCCAGCTCCAGCAGCTCGCCTCCAGCGCCGGGCAAACCACTCACGCAGCTCCTGTGGAGAGAGTGGCTCCCGGCGAGACGAAGCACCCGGAGAACCGCCAGGCTCAGCACCGCCAGACGCCCCACGAGCAGGCTCAGCTCCCTCAGGTTCAGCACCTCCAGGCTTAGCACCCACAGGCTCAGTACCCCCAGGCTCAGCACCCCCAGGCTCAGCACCCCTAGTCGTAGTACCCACACGCTCAGCACCCCCAGAGTCAGCACCCCCAGAGTCAGCACCCCCAGGCTCAGCACCCTCAGCAGCACCAGAGTCACCAGCGACCTCGACAGGCTCGACAGCGTCTACATGGGACACACCTGAAGGGGCAGGACCCTGAGGGGGGAGGGGGTCTACCGAGGGGGGGACCCGGCACAAGGAAGAGCTGTGGCGGGGGGAGGGACGGAGTGCGGTAGGGGAACGTGACGGTAGTAGGGGACCGACTCGTCGAACGTGACGTGCTGGGAGGACAGAACACGGCGAGAGGTGGGGTGGTAGAACTGCCACCCTGGCGCATCAGGGGGGAAACCCAGGAAGACGCAAGGAGCAGCACGAGGGGACAGCTTGTCCGCAGACAAGTCGCGAACAAACGCCCGAGATCCCCAGACACGGAATGCAGACGCATCGCCAACCTTCCGCGTCCACAGCAAGGCTGGGGAGGTCTCCGGCATGGAGACCCTGGGCTGAAGGTTGATCTGATGCGCCGCGTACCGGACCGCAAACGACCACAGAAAATGGGGGGCAGCCGCATGCATCATGGACGTACGGGCGACGTCCATGACCATGCCAATGCGGCGCTCAGCAATCCCATTTTGCTGTGGAGAGTCTGGAAGCGCGAAGGTCTGGCGGATGCCTCGTGCACGACAGTAGGCTCGCATTAGGCTAGAGGAGAACTCTCCGCCTCTGTCAGAGTGCAGACGCAGAACAGGAAAGTCCGAGCCGAAGCTCCGCCTGAGCTGGAGACGAGCTGCGCAGATCCAGTCGATCAACACCTTAGTGACATCACCCTTGCTGCGCAAGGGGAAGACTGTGGTGTAACGCGAGTAGTCGTCAACCACCAGCAGGAAGTAGTGCTCGTGACCCTGTCCACTGACGCGGGCCGGGCCCCACACGTCCATGTGAAGCGTCTGCAGCGGGGCCTCTGTCGGAGGAAACTGGGAGGAGTGAGGGGCAGCCCGCTGCCGCCCCTCGACACAGGGGACGCAGGTAGGGCCAGGCCCCGGAGGAAGGGGAGGGAGGGACCGGGGAAGACCAGAGACAAGGACACGGGAGGCCATGCTTCGGAGACGAAGCAGGGAGGGGTGACCAAGGCGATGGTGCCAGAGGAGAGTCTCGTGAGACAGGAGGCGACACGAGCAGGGGGCAGACTCAGGACCAGACCTGGACGCTGCAGCAAACACCTGACCCGATGCAGCTACCTGACCAGACGCAGGGACCGGAGGAGACGCAGTGGTAAGTGTGTACAGGCTCGACCCCGGCCGACGAGTAAACGTGACCAGGTGTCGGCCTGTCCGAGCGTCCGTGCAGTGGGTCACCCGCTGACTCGCAGGAGTGAACTGGTGAACCCCCGCATCCTGCAGGTCAGCACCACTCACCAAGTTCGTAGAGAACGAGGGGAGGTAAAGACCAGACAGGGTGCTAGAGGGGGCCGCCGGACACGGGAGGACAGTGGAGAAGTGAGCAAGGACAGGGCCCCCAGAGGGGTCTGCCAGAGAGACTGCAACTGGCCGACCAAGCGGCGTGAGTGTGGTGCGGTCTCGAAAGAAGGAGCGGGAAGCCCGCGAGTCAAGGGTGAAGGTGTGAGAGGGCGGAGCCGACGCGGTACCTGAGAGAGCAGACTCACCCGCACCTGAGGAAGCAGACTCACTAGCACCTAGAGCAGCAGCCGCACTTGTACTTGGAGCAGGAGACACACTAGCACCCAGAGCAGCAGCCTCACCAGCAGCTAGAGCAGCAGGCTCGATACCCGGGTCAGGCGGTACGCACAGGTGACCGGCACGGTCAGCACTAGTAGGCAATGCATACATGGCAGTGAGAATAGCATCATAGTCAAGAGCAAATATATCTACCTTCTGCCTAAGCAACTCCACCTAGTCGGGGAGCTCAGCCTCGTCGCCAAACTCGGTACGCCAGGCGTCGCTCAGACTTGCAAAGCAGCGGGACTGTGTGTGACTAGGCGTCCCACAAGGCTGACCAGTCCGAGCACCAGTGCGAATCACGTAAGAGCAGCGAACAGAACTAAGAGACCCTCCACTCTGAGCGTACCACTCACGAAGCTGCTGGGGCGTGAGAGACGCGCGTGGGGATCGCTGGAGCTGTATCTGGCCGCCGCCAGTAGTAGTAGCAGTAGTAGCGCCGCCACCCCTACAACCCCAACCAGCGGACCACTCACGCAGCTGCTTGGGCGTGAGGGACTCACACGGACGTCGCTGGGGCTGCATCTGGCTCCGCCAGTAGAAGCAGGAGCAGGAGTAGCAGCAGTAAGGCAGGCAGCCAAGCAAGCGGCAGGCAGCGCGCTAGTAAGGCAGGGGCTCACCAGTGGTGGGAAGAGCAGGCTCGATGACTCGGCGACTCGGCGACTCGGCGGTGCGGGCGGCTCGGGCGGCTCGGCGGCACGGCGGCACTGCAGCAACTGCGGCTCGGCGGCTCGGGCGACTCGGGCGACTCAGCGGTACGGCGGCTCGGTAGCAACTGCAGCGCGGCGGCTCGGCGACTCGGCGGCTCGGGCGGCTGAGGTGGCGCTGCGGCTCGGGCGGCTCGGGTGGCTCGGGTGGCTCGGCACTAGCTCGGCGGAGCCGGCGGCTCGGTGGTGACGGCGGGGCCGCTTGGGGACGGCGGCGGGGCCGGGTGGAGCGGCGACGAGGCCAGTAGAGGTGGCGCCGGGGCCGGAGGGTAGGCGTCCGGGCCAGTAGAGGCGGCGCCGGGGCCAGCAGAGGTGGCTCCGGGGCCGGGAAGGGCAGCGCCGGGGCCGCAGGGGTAGGCGACGGGGCCAGTAGAGGCGGGGCCGGGTCGGGAAGAGCGGCGTTGGGGTCGCCGGGGTAGGCGACGGGGCCAGCCGAGGTGGCGCCGGGGCCTGGAAGGGCGGAGCCGGGGCCGCAGGGGCAGGCAACGGGGCCAGCAGAGGCGGGGCCGGGTCGGGAAGGGCGGCGTCGGGGTCGCCGGGGTAGGCGACGGGGCCAGCCGAGGTGGCGCCGGGGCCGGGAAGGGCGGAGCCGGGGCCGAGAAGGGCGGCGCTGAGGCCGCAGAGGTAGGTGGCGAGGCCACTAGGGCGGCAGATCGGGGCCGCGAGGGCGGCGCGACGCGGCCGCTAGGGCGGCGCGACGGGGTAGCGGGGCCGCGCGCCTCGGGGCGCGCGCCAGAAAGAAAATAGGTCGCACGCCACGGGGCGTGCGACAGATCGAGTAGCAGCGCAAGCAGTAGTAGGGCCCTAGGAACAGTTCCCACGAGGGAACCTGCTCGATCCATGAGAAAATTGAAACGAGGATGAATGAACTATGAATGAAGTGGGTACAAGTACCAACCCTAATTGGGTTGTACCCCCTATGGGATACCCCACTACAGCCTACACAAAAGCATAAGCTATAATGTTCTGACAACAACTTACAAAAAAAGCGGAAAACAAGTAAAGGTGGATCAGGAAAAGGAGACTTACAATTCTCCCGTGAGCTTTAAGCTCCAGTCCTGAAAGGGACAGCGGAAGAAGAGAAGAGAAACAGAGGGGGGAAAGTGATGGCCGCGTCCGCGCCTTGCGAACCTGCAACTTGGAGGAAGCGGCGATGGTTAGTATAGAGAATGAAAACGAAAAATAAAGCGAACGAAACAACTTACAAAAATGGAAAACAAGTAAAGCGGATCAGGAAATGAAAACTGCTTACAGACTCCCTTGAGCTCCAAGCTCCAGTCCCTAAAGGGAGAGAGGAGGAATACAGGAGAGAAAAGGGGGAAAGGTGATGGCCGCGTCCGCACCTTCCTTTACCTGCAACTTGGAGGAAGCGGCGATGGTTAGTATAGAGAATAAAAGTGAAAACAATAGAGCGGATGAAACAACTTACAAAGAGAACGGATAACAAGTAAAAGCGGATCAGGAAATGCAAACTACTTACAAACCCTTGAGCTCCAAGCTCCAGTCCTGAAAGGGACAGAGGAAGAATAGAGGAGAGAAAAGGGGGAAAGGTGATGGCCGCGTCCGCGCCTTGCTTTACCTGCAACTTGGAGAAAGCGGCGATGGTTAGTATAGAGGAAGAAAGAAAAGTGAAAACAATAAAAGCAAGCGAAACTTACGGGTGAGCTCCGTTGAGCTCGCTCTGTGAGAATAAGCGAACAGGAATGAATGAACTAGCAGTGAAATGAGTACAAGTAGGAAACCCTAGAATTGTGTACCCCCTATAGGCTAACCCACTGTAGCTTACACAAGCATAACATATATAATGTTTGACACACCCCCATAGGCAAAGTGGGGGAGAACAAGGGGTCACAAGACCAGTCAAGCAAAGCAAAGCAAGCTCAGGGTGGATCACAAAGTCACCACACAGTCTGAGCACAAGAGCAGGGCCAGCGGCCAGTTCACATGCAGGAGTACAGACATATATATAAAACTAGACAAGCAAGAGCAGGTATATATATATGTCATAGTACAAGTGAAGTCAAGAGGAGAGCAAGTGAGGCAAGACAGGCACAAGACCCAGCTGGGTGCAAAAGCGCTGATGGTCACAAGGCGCGAGTGCCTTGGTGAACACATCAGCAGTGTTGGCCTCAGAGGCCACGTACGCAAGTCGCAACTGACCACGCTGCTGCAGCTCACGAGCAAGGAAGTAGCGGAGAGCAATGTGCTTCGTTCTGTGCTCCAAGCGCTGCTCTCGACACAAGGCCAGCATGGCCTTGTTGTCTACGTACAGCACTGGAGGAGAACGAGGCGGCTCTCCAAGGTCAGTCAGCAGGTAGGTGAGCCAGCGAAGCTCCTATGCAGCCATGGCCCCGGCGTAGATCTCAGCCTCACAACTGGAGCCGAGAACCGAAGACGAGCGAGTAGACCGCCACGAGACAGAGCCGGAACCAAGGCTGAAGGTGTAACCCTGTGACGACCGCTGCGTAGCCTGGTCGTCAGCCCAAGAAGCGTCCGCGTGGCCGGTAAGGACCACTGGACTCCGCCCTCCAAGCACTAGCCCCATGCCCGACGTACTGCACAGGTAGCGCAATACCCTCTTCGCTGCAGCCATGTGCTCTGGTCTGTGTCTCCCAGGAGCAACATAGCGTGCAAGAATGCTCAGAGGGTATGCAAGGTCAGGTCGTGTGCAGGTCATCAGGTACATGAGGCAGCCAACAAGCTCTGCATACGGACCACTCGACTCTACGGACTCATTCGAAGGCGGAGCTGAGAGTGAGTGGCGAGTAGGCAGAGGAGTAGCCTGAGGCGAGGAGTACGTGAAGCCGAAGCGCTGAAGGACCTGCTGCACCATGTGTGACTGAGTCAAGGTAATGGTGCGGCGTGCTCTGTCCCGAGTGATCTGCAAGCCAAGGTAGCTGCGCAGTTCACCCAGGTCTGTGCACGTGTGTCTCTTCAGCAGCTCGGACTTCACGTAGGCGAGTCCAGCAGTGTCCGCTGTGGCAAAGACCAAGTCGTCGACGTACACGAGGATGTAGAACGGCGGCATGGAAGTGTCGGTGCGAAGAAACCGCGACGGGTCAGCAGTAGAAGGAGCAAACCCAAGAGCCGCAAGCGTAGTCCTCAGTGTGTCGTGCCACTCACGCGGTGCCTGGCGGAGACCGTAGACTGGCCGTCGGAGGCTCCACTGGGTGCCAGGAGGGAAAGTCCAAGTGAAGCCAGGTGGACGGCGAAGCCAGATCTCCTCGTGCAGGCTACCCTGCAAGAACGCAGTGCTGAAGTCGAGAGAGTGAAGCTCGTAGTCGCGCTGAGCGGCTATGTGCAGCAGCACCCGAAGAGTAGTCATCTTCGGGGTGGGAGAAAAGGTCTGAAAGTAGTCAACTCCCTGCCGCTGACTGAAGCCACGAGCAACGTACCGTGCCTTGAAGACAGGTGGAGAGCCCGGCGGCCGCTTCACCCTGAAGATCCACATGCCACTGACGATGTTCGCCCCAGGAGGGGGAACCGCGTCAACGTAGGTGCCTGTGGACTTCCAGGAAGCCATCTCTGCATCCATAGCTGCCTGCCACTGAGAGGAGTAGGGACCCTCTACGGCCTCCGCGTAAGAACGCGGAGTCGGGATGTCTAGTGCATCCGGGTCTCCCTCAGGGGCAAGCAGTACAGACGCGAGATGAGGTGAAGCAGCCGCTAGACACTGTAACTCCTCCTGCCTGTCCTCTAGGACGTCCGTGCCAAGAGCACACTCACCCCCGACGGACGGAGGACAGACAGACGCAGACTCAGCAATAAGACTAGCAGCGTAGTCGAGACGACAGCGAGCAGCAAAGTCGACGAGCTCAGCGACTAGAGCAGACGCAGCAGTGGACTCAAAAGAGGGGTCAGTGATGACAGTAGCAAGCAGACGCGTGACAGTAGGACTGGCAGCACGAAGAGAGTCCGACTCAGGGTCGGCAAGCGCAGGAAGAGAGGACTCAGGAGGAGAAGGCAAAGGGGCACGCAGAGGAGCAGTGGACGGACGCAAAGACATCCGGTGCGTGCCAGGGACAGGAGGGGGACGCTGACGCGAACTGCGACCACTAGCCCGAGCAGCACGAACAGGCGACGCGGGACGAGACGCAGGCTCACGACGCTCAGCAAGACCTCAAGTAGGACCAGTGTAAGGAGAGGGAGCAGGCAGTGGAGAGGAAGGCTCCAGTAGGGACTGCGACTGGACAGGCGGTGGACCCTCTAGTGGAGGAGAAAGGCCAAGAACCTGCTGCAGGAGCGGAACGAAGTACGGCCGAGGCCGCGCGGCAGCTCCAGACTCAGCAGGGACAGCACCAGCACCCTCAGCGACAGCACCAGCGCCACCCACACCTCCAGCGGCAGGACCAACAGCAGTAGGCTCAGCACCAACGCCCTCAGCAGCTCCAGCTCCAGGAGGACCCGCAGGTCCAGTAGCTCCAGGACCGGCAGCACCCGCACCCTCGACGGTCGAAGAAGCTCCAGCTCCAGCTCCAGCAGCACCTCCAGACTCAGCAGCACGCCTCCAGCGGCGAGCGAACCACTCGCGCAGCTCCTGTGGAGAGAGGGGCTCCGGCGAGACGCAGCAGCAGGAGAAACCCCAGGCTCAGCAGCTCCAGACGCAGCACCCCCAGGCTCAGCAGCTCCCGACCCAGCACCCCCAGACTCAGCACCTCCAGGCACAGCACCCCCCGGCTCAGCACCCCCAGGCTCAGCACCCCCAGCAGTAGCACCCCCAGGCTCAGCACCCCCGCGCACAGCACCCCCAGAGTCAGCACCCCCAGGCTCAGCACCCGCAGCAGCACCAGAGTCACCAGTAACCTCGACCGGGTCAACAGCGTCTACCTGGGACACACCTGAGGGGGCAGGAACCTGAGGGGGGAGGGGGTCTACCGGGGGGGGAACCGGCACAAGGAAGTCCGGGGGAGGGGGGAGGGAAGGAGTGCGGTAGGGGAAGAGACGGTAGAAGGGGACTGACTCGTCGAACGTGACGTCCTGGGAGGACAGAACACGACGAGAGGAGGGGTGGTAAAACTGCCACCCTGGGGCGTCAGTGGGGAAGCCAAGGAAGACACAGGGAGCAGCACGAGGGGACAGCTTGTCCGCAGACAAGTCGCGGACAAACGCCCGAGATCCCCAGACACGGAACACAGACGCATCGCCAACCTTCCCCGTCCACAGCAAGACTGGGGACATCGCAGGCCGAGAGACCCGGGGGTGAAGGTTGAGCTGATGCGCCGCGTACCTCACCGCAAACGGCCACAGAAAATGGGGGGCAGCCGCATGCATCATGGACGTACGAGCGATATCCATGACCATGCCAATGCGGCGCTCAGCAATCCCATTTTGCTGTGGTGAGTCCGGAAGCGTGAAGGTCTGGCGGATCCCCCGTGCACGACAGTAGTCCCGCAGAAGGCGAGAAGAGAACTCTCCGCCTCTGTCCGAGTGCAGACGCAGAACAGGAAAGTCCGAGCCGAAGCTCTTCCTGAGCTGGAGACAAGCCTCGCGGATCCAGTCGATCAGCACCTCAGTGACCGCACCCTTGCTGCGCAAGGGGAGGACTGTGGTGTAACGCGAGTAGTCGTCAACCACCAACAGGAAGTAGCGCTCGTGACCCTGCCCACGGACGGGGGCTGGGCCCCACACATCCATGTGAAGCGTCTGCAGGGGAGCCTCTGTCGGGGGGAAGTGGGAGGAGTGAGGAGTAGCCCGGAGGCGACCCTCGACACAGGGGACACAGGAAGGTCCTGGCCCGGAGGGGAGAGGAGGGAGAGACTGGGGAAGACCAGAGACAAGGACACGGGAAGCCATGCTCCGAAGACGGGGCAAGGAGGGGTGGCCAAGACGGTGGTGCCACAGGAGAGTCTCGTGAGACAGGAGGCGACAAGAACAGGGGGCAGACTCAGGACCTGACCGGGACGCAGCAGCAAGCACCTGACCTGACGCAGCCACCTGACCAGACGCAGGGACAGGAGGAGACTCAACGGTCAGGGTGTAGAGACTCGACCCCGGCCGACGCGAGAACGTGGCCAGGTGTCGGCCTGTGCGTGCCTCCGTGCAGTGGGTCACCCGCTGACTCGCAGGAGTGAACTGGTGAACCCCCACATCCTGCAGGTCCGCGCCACTCACCAAGTTCGTAGAGAACGAGGGAAGTTACAGACCAGACAGGGTGCCCGAAGGGGCAGCCGGAGACGGGAGGACAGTGGAAAAGTGAGACAGGACAGGACCCCCAGAGGGGTCAGCAAGGGAGACTGCAACCGGCCGGCCAAGCGGCGTAAGGGTAGTGCGGTCTCGAAAGAAGGAGCGAGAAGCCCCGGAGTCAAGTGTGAAAGTGAGGGAGGACGAGGACGACGCAGCACCTGAGAGCGCAGTCTCACCAGTACCTGAGAGCGCAGACGTACTGGCACCTAGAGCAGCAGCCTCACAAGCACCTAGCGCAGCAGTACCAATGCCCGGGTCGGGCTGGAAACACCGGTAACCCTCATTCTCCTCACTTTAAGTCACAGCATACATAGCAGCAAGGATAGCATCAAAATCAAGATCAAAGATCGCTACACCAGCCCTAAGAAGCTCATCCCAGCGAGGGATCTCACTAGCCCCAGGGAACTGCTGACGCCAAGCGTCCGTCAGGCAGCCAAAGCAGCGCTGGGTGGCGTGGGCACCCCCACACTGCTCACCCGCGCGGTCGCCGGAACGAAGAACGTAGGTGCAGGGACCAGTACCCCCACCCCTCTGACACCCAGCGTACCACTCACGAAGCTGCTGAGGCGGAGGGATGTCCCGCGAGCGCTGCTGCTGCTGCCGCCGCGAGCGCTGGCCACCACCACCGCCGCTACGCTGCTGGGTACCACCCCGACCAGCTCCACCTCCTCCACCACCACCGCCTCCTCCGCTGCCGCCTCCACCGCCTCCACCTCCGCCGCCTCCACCTCCGCCGCTGCCTCCACCACCACCGCTGGCACCACCACCACCGTCTCCGCCGCTGCTGCCACCACCACCACCACCCCCGCCACTAGTCCCGCCGCCACCCCCACTCCCTCCGCCGCCACCGCCGCCACCGCCACCGCCCCCTCCAGCTCCACCCGCGCCCTTGCCCCCCTTGCCCTTGCTGGAGCGACGTCTCCCACTAGGGGCAGACGCCGCGCCGACCGACTCAAGACCAAGCAGGTCGGCAGCAGCAGCAGAGGCAACAGAGGGCAGCAAGGGGGAAGGAGAGCACCCCTCAAAGATGGGGGTGCGAGGGTCACCACGAGAAGCACCTACAGCGACTATGCTCTTCTCCGCTGCGAGGAGGGCCTTCTCGAGGAGGTTGACGGTGAGGGTGGTGGGACAGACTGCGAGAAAGTGGTCCCTGACGACGCGAAGGGAGTCAGGGAGGCGCGCGACTACGTAGTAGAGAGCGATGTACATGGGGGGTGGGTTCTTAGCGCAGAACTCAGCAGGAAGGGCGGCGCGGTAGCGAGTGTCACTAGTGCGGAGGTGCGTAATGAGGTCAGCGACAGTGGGAAAGGCAGAGAGGTCAGGAAAGAGGTAGGGAAGCATGAGACGGCTCAGTGCAGCAGTGGCAGGGGAGGAGTAGCGCGCAACTACAGCGTCGTACAAGGTCTGAGCACTCTTGTACTGACTAAAGTGCGCACGCTCAGAGGTAGGGAGGTGGCGACGCACAGCAAGACGTGCAGCAGCATCGCGGGTGGCCCACTGAGAGCGGACAGTGGGATCAGCATCAGCAGCAGGAGCAGGAGAGGCGCCAGAGGTGAGGTCAAAGAGAGAAAGGCCGTCAGCCCTGTCGCACTGTAAGAACAGCTGCAGGTCGTCTAACCAGACCTCAAAATCAATGGCGCGACCCTCAGCGTCAAAAGCTAGGACACTAGGGGTAGCCATGGCGACGACAGCGACGCAGTGCAAGCAGTAGGGAAAGAGCTCGCAGTGACAGTGGGACTGTGCTCACCAGGCAGGGCAGGTCGTGCAGCTCTGCAGAAAGGCGGCTCGGCGACCGGGCGGCTCGGGTGCACAGCGGCTCGGCTCCCGGGCGGCTCGGCGGCTGGGCGGCTCGGGCGCAGGGCGGCTCGGCTCCCGGGCGGCTCGGCGGCAGGGCGGCTCGGGTGCAGGGCGGCTCGGGTCCCGGGCGGCTCGGCAACAGGGCGGCTCGGGCGTTGGGCGGCTCGGCTCCCGGGCGGTTCGGCTGCACTGCTGCCCGACTGCTGCAGGTGTGGCGGCGGGGCCGCGTGAGAGAGCCGGGGCGGGGACGCGTGAGGGCCGGCGGCGGGGCCGCGTGAGAGCCGGGGCGGGGCCGCTTCAGAGCCGGCGGCGGGGCCGCAAGAGAGCCGGGTAGGGGCCGCGTGAGGGCCGGCGGCGGGGCCGCGTGAGAGCCGGGGCGGGGCCGCTTCAGAGCCGGCGGCGGGGCCGCAAAAGAGCCGGCGGCGGGGCCGCTTGAGAGCCGGGGCAGGGGCCGCGTCAGGGCCGGCGACGGGGCCGTAAGAGAGCCGGCGGCAAGGCCGCGTAAGAGCCGGGGCAGGGCCGCGAGAGAGCCGTCGGCGGGGCCGCGTGAAAGCCAGGGCGGGGCCGCGCGAGAGTAGGCGGCGAGGCCGCGTAAGAGCCTGGGCGGGGCCGCGACAGAGCCGTCGGCGGGGCCGCGTGAAGGCCGGGGAGGGGCCGCGTAGGAGCCGGGGCGGGGCCGCGTGAGAGCAGGCAGCGGGGCCGCGTAAAGGCCGGGGCGGGGCCGCGACAGAGTCGGCGGCGGGGCCGCGTGAGAGCCGGCGACGGGGCCGCGTAAGGGAGGGCGGCGGGGCCGCGTCAGTGGAGGCGGCTGAGCCGCAGGGGAAAAGGCGACCCGAGGGGTCGCTAAAAAAAAAAATTCGCGCCTCGGGGCGCGCTTCGGTGGGCAAAAAAAAAAACCGTCCTTAGAAGGACCCGCTCTATACCATGTGAGAATAAGCGAACAGGAATGAATGAACTAGCAGTGAAATGAGTACAAGTAGGAAACCCTAGAATTGTGTACCCCCTATAGGCTAACCCACTGTAGCCTACACAAGCATAACATATATAATGTTTGACACGCTCCAGTCCTGAAAGTGTGGATTCGAAATAACCAAAAGGAGGAAATATATAAAACCTGGCTCCGCCGCTCTGCTTGCTACATAAAAGAAGAAGAAACCAGAAGAAGTTAGTAAGAGTAGAAAACAAAACGAATAAAAGTCAAAGCAGAAAACAAGACTGCCTTTACCTCCTCCTTACCACCTTGCCGAGCCTCCATGTCGTCTGTAAGGAGCCTTTAGAGCCGTGGTTTACTAACGAGTTTGTCGAGCCGTCGTCGCGCACCGTTTCGAGCATACGGAGCCGCCGTCGCGCACTGTTTCGAGCCTACGGAGCCGTCGTCGTGCACCGTTTCGAGCCTACTATGCCGTCGCGGTTCAGTGTTCTAACGTTCTGTTCGCGCTCCACTGTACGAGCCTAACGAGTCTCTGACGTCCGCGGACCTGCAAAATCGAGCAGGGTTAAACGCACAAGAAGTGACAAGGAACGAATGCGCAAGAAAAAAAAATGAAGCGAATGCAGAAAAAAATTACCTTGCAACGTTACCGTCATTTCGTCCAGTTTCTCTGGTCGTCGTGAGAGAATAGAAACGAGAATGAATGAACTATGAATGAAGTGGGTACAAGTACTAACCCTAATTGGGTTGTACCCCCTATGGGATACCCCACTACAGCCTACACAAATGTATAAGCTATATAATGTTCAGACACACCCCCATAGGCAAAGTGGGGGAGAACAAGGGGTCACAAGACCAGTCAAGCAAAGCAAAGCAAGGCAAGCTCAGGGTGGATCTCGAAGTCACCACACAGTCCGAGCACAAGGTCAAGGCCACAAGGCCAGTTCACATGCAAGAGTACACACATATATATAAAGCTAGACAAGCAAGAGCAGGTATATATATATATGTGACAGTACAAGCAAGGTCAAGAGGAGAGCAAGTGAGGCAAGACAGGCACAAGACCCAGCTGAGTGCAGAAGCGCTAATGATCACAAGGCGCAAGTGCCTTGGTGAAAACATCAGCAGTGTTGGCCTCAGAGGCCACTAAGCAAGCCGCAACTATCCACGCTGCTGTAGCTCACGAACAAGGAAGTAGCGGAGAGCAATGTGCTTTGTTCTGTGCTCCAGTCGCTGCTCTCGACACAAGGCCAGCATGGCCTTGTTATCTACGTACAGAACTGGAGGAGAACGAGGCGGCTCTCCAAGGTCGGTCAACAGGTAGGTGAGCCAGCGAAGCTCCTGTGCAACCATGGCCCCGGCGTAGATCTCAGCCTCACAACTGGAGCCAAGAACAGAAGACGAGCGAGTAGCCCGCCACGAAACAGAGCCGGAACCAAGGCTGAAGGTGTAACCCTATGACGACCGCTGCGTAGCCTGGTCATCAGCCCAAGAAGCGTCCGCGTGCCCTGTGAGGACCACTGGACTCCGCCCTCCAAGCACTAGCCCCATGCCCGACGTACTGCACAAGTAGCGCAACACCCTCTTCGCTGCAGCCATGTGCTCTGGTCGGTGTCTCCCAGGAGCAACATAGCGTGCAAGAATGCTAAGAGGGTATGCAAGGTCAGGTCGTGTGCAGGTCATCAGGTACATGAGGCAGCCAACAAGCTCTGGATACGGGCCACTCGACTCTACGGACTCATCCGAAGGCAGAGCTGAGAGTGAGTGGCGAGTAGGCAGAGGAGTGGCCTGAGGCGAGGAGTACGTGAAGCCGAAGCGCTGAAGGACCTGCTGCACCATGTGTGACTAAGTCAGGGTAATGGTGCAGCGTGCTCTGTCCCGGGTGATCTGCAAGCCAAGGTAGCTGCGCAGTTCACCCAGGTCAGTGCACGTGTGTCTCTTCTGCAGCTCGGACTTCACGTAGGCGAGTCCAGCAGTGTTAGCAGTGGCAAAGACCAAGTCGTTGACGTACACGAGGATGTAGAACGGCGGCAGAGAGGTGTCGGTGCGCAGAAACAGCGACGGGTCGGCAGTAGAAGGAGCAAACCCAAGAGCCGCAAGCGTAGTCCTCAGTGTGTCGTGCCACTCACGTGGCGTCTGGCGGAGACCGTAGACTGGACGCCGGAGACTCCACTGGGTACCAGGAGGGAAAGACCCAGTGAAGCCAGGTGGGCGGCGCAGCCAGATCTCCTCGTGCAGGCTGCCCTGCAAGAAAGCTGTGCTGAAGTCGAGAGAGTGCAGCTCGTAGTCACGGTGAGCAGCAACGTGCAGCAGTACCCGAAGAGTGGTCATCTTCGGGGTGGGGGAGAAGGTCTGAAAGTAGTCAACTCCCTGCCGCTGACTGAAGCCACGAGCCACCTAACGCGCCTTGAAGACAGGCGGAGAACTCGGCGGCCGCTTCACCCTGAAGATCCACATGCCACTGACGATGTTCGCCCCAGGAGGGGGGACAGCGTCCACGTAGGTGCCTGTGGACTTCCAGGAAGCCATCTCTGCATCCATAGCTGCCTGCCACTTAGAGGAGTAGGGACCCTCTATCGCCTCCGCGTAAGAGCGCGGAGTCGGGATGTCAAGTGCATCCGGGTCTCCCTGAGGGGTAAGCAGACGGACACGAGATGAGGTGAAGCCGCTGCCAGACACTGGAACTCCTCCTGCCTGTCCTCAAGGACGTCCGTGCCAAGGGCACACTCACCCCCAACGGACGGAGGACAGACAGACTCAGACTCAGCGACAAGACTAGCAGCGTAGTCTAGGCAACAGCGAGAAGCAAAGTCGACGAGCTCAGCAACTAGGGCAGACGCATCAATAGACTCGAAAGAAGGGTCAGCGACGACAGTAGCAAGGAGACGCGTGACAGTAGGACTGGCAGCACGAAGAGAGTCCGACTCCGGGTCGGCAAGAGCAGGAAGAGAGGACTCAGGAGGAGAAGGCAGAGGGGCACACAGAGGAGCAGTAGACGGACGCAGAGACATCCGGTGCGTGCCAGGGACAGGAGGAGGACGCGGACGCGAACCACGACCACTAGCGCGAGCAGGACGGACAGGCGATGCAGGGCGAGACGCAGGCTCACGACGCTCAGTAAGACCTCAAGTAGGACGAGCGTAGGGAGAAGGAGCAGGCAAAAAGGAGGTAGGCTGTTACTGTGACTGTGACGGGACAGGCTGTGGACCAAGGGAGGAGGAGGACCAGTACAAGGTGGAAGACCAAGAACCTGCTGCAGGAGTGGAACGAAGTACGGTCGAGGCCGCGTGGCGACGCCAGAAGTAGCAGGGACAGCACCAGTACCCCCAGTAGGAGCACTCGCTCCAGCAGCACCTCCAGCAGCGCCAGGAGTACCCGCAGCAGGACCGCCAGCAGCAGTCTCAGCTCCAAAACCCTCAGCAGCACCAGCTCGAGGCGCACCCGCATGCCCAGCAGCTCCAGGACTCCCAGGACGAGCACCTCCGCGACCCGCAACAGCAGCACCCTGCGTAGCCGAAGAACCTCCAGCCCCAGCAGCACGCCTCCAGCGCCGGGCAAACCACTCGCGCAGCTCGTGTGGAGAGAGTGGCTCCCGGCGAGACGAAGCACCCGGAGAACCTCCAGGCGGAGCACCTCCCGGCTCAGCACCCCAAGGCGTAGCACCACCAGACTCAGCACCCCCAGGCTCAGCACCCCCAGGCTCAGCACCCGCAGGCTCAGCACCCCCAGACTCAGCACCCCCAGGCTCAGCACCCCCAGGCGTAGTACCCCCAGGCTCAGCACCCCCAGGCTCAGCACCCCTAGGTTCCGCACCCCCAGGCCCAGCACCCCCAGGCTCAGCACCTCCAGCAGCACCAGAGTCACTAGTGACCTCGACAGGCTCGACCGCGTCTACCTGGGACACACCTGAAGGGGACGGACCCTGAGGGGGGAGGGGGTCTACCAGGGGGGGACCTGGTACAAGGAAGAGCGGGGGCGGGGGGAGGGACGGAGTGCGGTAGGGGAAGAGGCGGTAGTAGGGGACCGACTCGTCGAACGTGACGTGCTGGGAGGACAGAACACGGCGAGAGGTGGGGTGGTAGAACTGCCACCCAGGCGCGTCAGGGGGGAACCCCAGGAAGACGCAAGGAGCAGCACGAGGGGACAGCTTGTCCGCAGACAAGTCGCGGACAAACGCCCGAGATCCTCAGACCCGGAACGCCGACGCATCGCCAACCTTCCCCGTCCACAGCAAGGCTGGGGAGGTCTCCGGCCTGGAGACCCTGGGGTGAAGGTTGATCTGATGCGCCGCGTACCTCACCGCAAACGGCCACAGAAAATGGGGGGCAGCCGCATGCATCATAGACGTACGAGCGACGTCCATGACCATGCCAATGCGGCGCTCAACAATCCCATTTTGTTGCGGAGAGTCCGGAAGCGTGAAGGTCTGACGGATGCCTTGTGCACGACAGTAGGCTCGCAGAAGGCCAGAGGAGAACTCTCCGCCTCTGTCCGAGTGCAGACGCAGAACAGGAAAGTCCGAGCCAAAGCTCTGCCGGAGTTGGAGATGAGCTGCGCGGATCCAGTCGATCAGCACCTCAGTGACATCAACCTTGCTGCGCAAGGGGAAGAGTGCGGTGTAACGCGAGTAGTCGTCAACAACGAGCAGGAAGTAGCGCTCGTGACCCTGCCCACGGACGCGGGCTGGGCCCCACACGTCCATGTGAAGCGTCTGCAACGGGGCCTCTGTCGGAGGAAACTGGGAGGAGTGAGGGGCAGCACGCTGGCGCCCCTCGACACAGGGGACACAGGTAGGGCCAGGGCCCTGAGGAAGGGGAGGGAGGGAGCGGGGAAGACCAGACACAAGAAGACGGGAGGCCATGCCTCTGAGCCGAAGCAGAGAGGGGTGACCAAGGCGGTGGTGCCAGAGGAGAGTCTCGTGGGACAGGAGATGACACGAACAGGGGGCAGACTCAGGACCAGACCTGGACACTGCAGCAAACACCTGACCAGTCGCAGCGACCCTACCAGACTCAGCAGCGGGAGGAGACGCAGTGGTCAGTGTGTACAGGCTCGACCCCGGCTGACGGGTAAACGTAGCCAGGTGTCGGCCTGTGCTAGCCTCTGTGCAGTGCGTCACCCGCTGACGCGCAGGAGTGAACTGGTGTACACCCGCATCCTGTAGGTCAGCACCACTCATCAGGTTTGTAGAGAACGAGGGGAGGTAGAGACCAGACAGGGTGCCAGAGGGAGCCGCCGGACACGGGAGGACTGTGGAGAAGCGAGACAGGACAGGACCCCCAGAGGGGTCAGCCAGAGACACCGCAACCGGCCGACTAAGCGGCGTGAGTGTGGTGCGGTCCCAAAAGAAGGAGCGAGACGCCCCAGAGTCAAGGGTGAAGGTGAGGGAGGCCGAAGCCGACGTAGTACCTGAGAGCGCAGACTCACCAGTACCTGAGGACGCAGACACACTAGCACCTAGAGCAGCAGCGTCGCAAGCACCTAGGGCAACCGCCTCACCAGTACCTAGAGCAGCAGTCTCAATGCCCGGATCGGGCGGGAAACACCGGTTACAGTCACCCTCATCACTACTAGACACAGCATACATGGCAGAGAGAATAGCATCAAAGTCAAGATCATAGATGGCAACACCCGCCCTAGACAGCTCGCCCCAGCGAGGGATCTCTGAGGCCTCCGGGAACTGGTGACGCCACGCGTCCGTCAGGCGGCCAAAGCAGCACTGGGTGGGGTGCGCTCCCCCACACTGCTCACCCGCACGGTCGTCGGTGCGCAGGACGTAGGAGCACGGACCAAAACCCCCACCCCGCTGGCGTGCACTGTACCACTCACGGAGCTGCTGAGGGGACAGGGTCTCATGACCGCGCTGCTGCTGCTGGCGCGAGCCACCACCTGAGCCACTTCTCTGCGAAGACCCGCGACCAGCTCCACCGCCACCCCCGCCGCCTCCGCCGCCTCCGCTACTGCCGCCGCCTCCGCCGCCGCCTCCACCGCCGCCACCTCCGCTCCCACCGCCATCGCCGCCGCCGCCTCCGCCTCCACTGCCGCCACCGACCCCTCCACTCCCACCTCCACTCCCACCGCCACCCCCACTCCCCCCACCACCGCCACATCCACCTCCACCGCCCCCGCTCGCTCCTCCAGCTCCCTTGCCCCCCTTGCCCTTCCTTGCCAGGGCGGCGTCTCCCGCTAGGGGCAGACGCCGCACCGACCGACTCAAGACCAAGGAGGTCGGCCGCAGCAGCAGAGGCAACAGAGGGCAGAAGGGGGGAGGGGGAACACCCCTCAAAGATGGGGGTGCGCGGGTCACCTCGAGAGGCTCCTACAGCGACTATGCTCTTCTCTATCGCTAGGAGGGCCTTCTCGAGGAGGTCGACAGTGAGAGTGGTGGGACAGACTGAGAGGAAGTGGTCCCGGACTACACGAAGGGAGTCAGGGAGGCGAGTGACTATATAGTAGAGAGTTATGTACATGGGGGGGTGGTTCTTGGCGCAGAAGTCAGCAGGAAGTGTAGCGCGGTAGCGAGTGTCACTAGTGCGGAGGTGCGTAATGAGGTCAGCTACTGTGGGAAAGGCAGCAAGGTCAGGAAAGAGGTACGGTAGCATGAGACGGCTCAGTGCAGCAGTAGCAGGGGAGAAGTAGCGCGCGACTACAGCGTCGTACAAGGTCTGAGCAATCTTGTACTGACTAAAGTGCGCACGCTCGGAGGTAGGGAGGTGGCGACGCACAGCAAGACGTGCAGCAGCGTCGGGCGTGGCCCACTGGGAGCGAACAGTGGCGTCAGCATCAGCAGTAGGGGCAGAGGAAGCGCCAGAGGTGAGGTCAAAGAGAGAAAGGCCGTCTGCCCTATCGCACTGGAGGAACAGCTGCAGGTCATCTACCCAGACCTCAAAGTCAATGGCCCTACCCTCAGCGTTAAAAGCTATGACACTAGGGGTAGCCATGACAGCAGTAGACTAGTAGTGCAAATAGTAGGGGGGGGGGAGGGCAGTGCAGTAACAGAGGCGCTGCTCTCACCAGACAGGGCGGTTCGGGCAGCTGGCAGCACAGTAGCTCAGCAACACGGCGGCTCGGGCGACTCGGGCGGCTCGGCAGTAACTGCGGCTCGGCGGCACCCGCGGCTCGGCTCCATAGCTAATCAGGCGGCTCGGGCGGCTCGGGCGAATCGGGCAGCTCGGGCGGCTCGGGCGGCTCGGGCGGTGCGGGCGGCTCGGCTGCGTAGGGCGGCAGGGCCGCTGGTAGGGCGGCGGGGCCGGTGGTAGGGCGGCGGAGTCGCAGGTAGGGCGGCGGGGCCGCTAGTAGGGCGGCGGGGCCGCTAGTAGGGCGGCGGGGCCGCAGGTAGGTCGACGGGGCCGGGTCGAAGGTAGGGCGACGGGGCCGGGGCCGGGGCGAAGGTAGGGCGACGGGGCCTGGGTCGGGGCAGCAGGTAGGTCGACGGCGGCGCGGTCGCAGGTTGGGCGGCGAGGCCGCTAGTAGGGCGGCGGGGCCGCAGCAGGGCGACGGGGCCGGGTCGAGGGTAGGGCGACGGGGCCGGGGCCGGGGCGCAGGTAGGGCGACGGGGCCAGGGTCGGGGCCGCAGGTAGGTCGACGGCGGCGGGGCCGCAGGTTGGGCGGCGAGGCCGCTAGTAGGGCGGCGGGGCCGCAGCAGGGCGACGGGGCCGGGTCGAGGGTAGGGCGACGGGGCCGGGGCCGGGGCGCAGGTAGGGCGACGGGGCCTGGGTTGGGGCCGCAGGTAGGTCGACGGCGGCAGGGCCGCAGGTTGGGCGGCAAGGCCGCTAGTAGGGCGGCGGGGCCGCAGTAGGGCGACGGGGCCGGGGTCGCAGGTAGGGCAACGAGGCCGAGGCGCAGGTAGGGCGACGGGACGCGGCCGCTAGGGCGGCTCGACGAAGGCAGAGAGGGGAGCGCGACTCGGGGAGTGCGCTCCGGGAAGGAAAAAAAAAAAAATCGATGTGGTGGGCCCTAGGCACAGTTCCCACGAGGGAACCCGCTCGATACCATGAGAGAATAGAAACGAGAATGAATGAACTATGAATGAAGTGGGTACAAGTACTAACCCTAATTGGGTTGTACCCCCTATGGAATACCCCACTACAGCCTACACAAATTTATAAGTTATATAATGTTCTGACACGTCGAAGGTCGTAGAAGGTAGTCGAAGGTCGTCGAAGGTTGTCGAAAGTCACCCTTATCCAACCACCCCACCCACAACGCGACTCTGCGACGCTTGCGACGCTGCGGCTCGACGACACTTACGACGATGCCATGCTCGATGCCGTTGCCTGACTCCAGGTTGTCTTTGTGGAAGCAGAAAGAAGCATCCCCTCGTGTGCTTACCTTGTGAAGTTAGTTGAAGCAAATGCTTACCTTATGAGCATTGTCGAAGTGGGTGTGAAGGAACTTACCGTTCAGAAGCTGCTGAATGAACCGATTTGATGGGAGGAGTAAGTCGTGAAGGTGAGTTCAGTTCCTTGGTGGTGCCGAGGGGACCAGAAGCCGGGGTGCCGCCTTCGGGGGGAATCCCGAAGGGTGTAGGTAGCGCCGTAAGCAGTGGATGGTTCAGATTTCGCCAGCCGATGTTTGGCGGCCAGATTTGGCAAAAGTTTGCGCCAAGAGTGATAGCAGGTAGTCAGAGGGAACATTGGGTTGACTGGGTCAGACCGCTGGTTCAACGCGGGGAAATTGGGAGGCTGACATCCCCCATTGTAGCTGCTTCGGTGTCAAATTTACAGTGTACAAATCAAATCGTCTGTGCAACTGTTCTTTTGTTTTTGAATGACTCTGAACAGAGCCCTGTTGTGGTTCGCGAAAGTTCGAAACATGGGAAGTTGGCGATTGTTTCTAGGAGATATGTTGATGTGGCACTATGTTGAGTAGGGACGTAGCTTTGCGTGATGCGCTGGACAGCATTGGTAGGAAGTTGGATGAGTTTAGGTAAAAGCCGTGTTGTCGCGCAACAACGTTTGGCCAATGCGAAGAATGATGTGGTCAGCTGAGTGGAAAATCGCTGGATCCAATCGAAACAGAGAAGGGATTTGTTGGAGCGAAGGGATGCGAAACAGATTGAAAGTTGTCGCCTCATGTCGCAATGGATAAAAGCAGGCGAGGCGATTCAAGGGAAGCTCTGGCACGCTGCTGCACACAACCCGCACGCTCTCCCGCTTCCGATTTTAGATCTAGATATTGGCGTTCACATTTTACATTTGGCTTTCTAAGTACTGTCTCATTCCTTAGAACCGCAGCGACGAGTATCACGCCTCGTACCTTAGTGTTGTCTCGCTTCTGATATTTAGTACGTCATTTACGAACGTCACTCAAGCATCGTTGCGAATAGCGGTAGTAAGGTCGCGAATGCTTCCTGTACATTCCGGCATTTGGCAGTTAGTAGGTTGAGAGTGCTTTCGCCTAGAGGCGCAGACTTGGTTTTCGAACATAAATTTCCGTCGAACGAAAATACGATTCCTTATCAAGAACTTTCCACCGATTTTTCAGCAATCCCTAAGGCGCGCTGTCGCTTGTGACTCGCGCCGGTTACACAGGCTGGTAACTCGCGCTGGTCTCGTGCTGGTAAGTTGCAATCGCGCGAGTATCTCGCCCTGAAAAACTCGCGCTGGTAACTCACGCTGGTAACTCGCGCTGGTTACTCGCGCCAAGTGTCTGTGAAATATATCGGCTGAGGGCGAAGCCTAACAGGTTCCGTTTCTCCCTGCCCACCCCTTTTCGTCTCCCCCTTCCCTCCGTTCCTTCTCCCCACTCTCCTCGAATGTTGGGGGAACTTTCAGCAGCATTTCCTCCTCCCTCCCTTTCCCCTTCCCACCGCACCCCCCTCCCCCCCCCCCCCTCCGTCCGCCCTCTCTCCCCTTATCGCCTTCGCGGACACTGTCCCTTACGCGATTGCAGGGTGCTTCAGCAGCCTCTCTCGGGGTTTCCCTGCCTCCCTCCCTCCCTCCCTCCCTCCCTGCCTCCCTCCCTCCCTCCCTCCCTCCCTCCCTCCCTCCCTCCCTCCCTCCCTCCCTCCCTCCCTCCCTCCCTCCCTCCCTCCCTCCCTCCCTCCCTCCCTCCCTCCCTCCCTCCCTCCCTCCCTCCCTCCTTCCCTCCGTCCGTCCGTCCGTCCGTCCGTCCGTCCGTCCGTCCCTCCCTCCCTCCCTCCATCCCTCCCTCCCTCCCTCCCTCCCTCTCTCCCTTTCGCGGACACTGTCCCTACGCGATTGCAGTGTGTTTCAGCAGCATTTTAACCCCCTTCTTTCCCCCTCGCTCCTTCCCTTCAGCAGCATCTTTCAGGGTTTCCCCGCCTTCCCCCGTCCTTCCTTCCCTTCCACCACATCTTTTGATCACGCTGAGGAGAGTGTATGTGGTTATGCTACTTTCTAGTCCTTTTCTCTTCCTCCTCCCCCCCCTCCCCCCAACCCCCATCCCCTCCCCCCCTTTCCCTTTCTCCCCGCCCCCTGCTCCTTGTTCCTCTTCCCACCTCATACTCGTTACAAGTGCCCTTTGCTCACCACGTTCCCCCCCTGAGTTCCGGCACAAGTGCCGGTAGCAGCAGTGGTGGAAGCAGGAGTGCAACAAGCAACTTCACTGGGTCGCAGAACAGGTTCTGTCTGAAGCAGCGTGGAGATTCATTCGTATATGTACCAAATGTCACATATGCACTCCCTGCGTCTCACACATGCACTCCCTGCATATCACACATGCACTCCCTGCGTGTCACACATGCACTCTCTGGATGTCACAGATACACTCCCTATGTGTCACAGATGCAGTTTTGTTGCCCGGGCATTGCACATGACCATTCATGACTATAACGCATGGACAAGTTGTGCGTGTTCATTGCTCATGGGTGGCAAGTGCATGACCAACAGTGACATTGTGTTGTAATGCTCTATCAGGCTGTATCTCATTGTTCCCAGGGAGTTTAGTGCAAGGATGCTCACATACCTGCTATGGCGAAAGGGGATAGTTTGTCATGAGACTCCAAGTGTGTTATTTTCAGAGGTTGCACGAGAGATTCAGTTCGATGGAGGAACTTAGTTTTTTCACATACCGTCACCCCCCGGATATACCCCCATGGGGGGCTATAATATAACATGTTTTTTTGAGGGGGTGGGCTTATAATATAGTAAATTTATAAGCGCCGGCGTTTATAATTTGTCAAATTTGAAATTTGTTTTTTAATATACCAAATCGAAGCATTCTCAAACGCGGATTCACCTGGGTCGAGAACGTTCGAAACTGTGCATGCATTGCGTGTGAAACAGCCAACAAGGCGTGGCTTCACGCCTTCCACGCCTTGTTGGCCAGGCCAGGTTCATCGAACGTGAACCTGGCCCATGCCAGTGCACACGTACCTCGCATCACAGCGGCCCAATCAGGGTTGCATGCGATCGTGGGCACGTCGTGGTTCAGCCACGGTGTGCCCATCAACAGCAAAATTCCCCGCCACCGAGGCAAGGAGCTGCCCAGCTCAGCTCCTCTGCGGGGAATCTTGACTGGGGCCACCCTTTTCCCGCAGAGGAGGCCGGGCCGCGAAAATGAAGGGGTCTCGGGCGAGGGCTTCATACAGCCCTCATTCTCGACTTTTGCCTTCAGTTTCTTTGTTCGTTTGGCCTGCCGTGGCCATGGCGGGCCTTCCAGGCACGCATTTCTTGTTCCGCCGCCATCCTGCTGCCAGAGAAAACACCCGCCGAGACACCTGTGACTACTCTCAATGGCAGTCGCGCCCTGCGCCCGTCCCTCCGTGTCAACCAGTAGCTCCTCCCGTTCCTCCCACTCCCCCAACTCCTCCTGCACCTCCCGCCCCCCGGCGCCTCCGGTTCCTCCAGCTCCTCCGTCCCCTCCTGACCCGCCTGTGTTTTGTGCTCCACGTCAGGGGGTCCTGCAGCTTCTCCTCCCTCCTGGCTACTCGGCGTTTGACGCGTACCTGTCCGAGCCCGACCGCGCCGGTGGCGCATCGTCTTCCTCCGCACCGTCGCCACGCTGGGGAGCCCCGGCTGATTGCCCGTTGGACGAATCCGCGACTGGTGCGGAGGATGACGTGGAGTTTTGGGCTGCCGACGGTCTTCCAGAGCACCTGCCTATTCCCACCTTCCCCCCCCCCAATAAGAAACGGCCCCACCCTTCTCGCGAGAATCGCGATGCCCGTCCTCCCTCCCCCAGGCACAAGCCTTCAAGTCACAAGCGGCACTCTTACACATCGCAGGAGAAACTGCAGTGGATTCTCAAGCTTGAGTCCGGGCACATGAGCGTGCGGCAGATGTCTCGCCAAACCGGCATCTCCCGAAGGTCACTCGCAGAATGGAAGACCCGGAAGGCTGACCTGGAGGGCGCGCATGCTGCTCGCAAGCGTCTTCATGGGCGCGGAAGGAGCTCGTGGTATCGCGACATGGAAGCTGAAGTCTACAGGAGGTTTCTTGCCCACCGTAAAAAATGTCTCGCGGTCTCGATTGCTTGCCTACAGAAGTGGTCGCATGAGGTGATGAAAGAATTGCACCCACAGGTAAAGTGGTCCGGCTCGCAGCGGTGGACTGAGCGGTTTCGCCGCCGTTGGAATCTGACAACCCGAGCGAAGACCAGGGTCGGCCAGAAGCTTGCTGCCAGTGAGTTTTGTGGGAAATGGTTGCAGTTTAATGTGTACTGCTTTGTGTTGTTTGTCTCTTTATGTTTCACGGTTGAATTTTAACGCGTCATTAATACTCTCTTCTCTCTTTCCCTCCCACCCGTACTCCCAGACTGCGAGACTGACGTCAGGAATTTCTGGAAGTTCGTGCGTCACACCCGCCGCCAATACAAGATTGACCCGCAGTGGATAATAAACGCGGACCAGACACCACTGTGGCTCGAGATGCCTGCCGAACGCACAGTCGAGGAGGTGGGTCTGCGCTCTGTGCCTATCCGCAGCGGCGGCTATCAGAAGGAGCGAGTTACGGTGATGCTCGCCTGCACTGCCAGCGGTGAGAAGCTGAAGCCGTGGGTCTTCTTCAAACGGAAGACCCTGCCTAAAGGGGATTTCCCTTCAGGTGAGCATTAACACCCACTGCTGCATGTTTTTTTTTTTTCTATGTCTACTGATGTTGTACGTGCGTTTATGGCTGTGCAGATGTTACGGTGTCCGTCCATCCCAACGGTTGGATGGACGCGGACGGAGTCATCGAGTGGCTCGACGGGGCAGTGAAGCCGTTCGTCCACCCCAAGTTCGGAGTGAGGCCCCGCAAAGCGATGCTCGTCTTGGATTCGTACCGCGGGCACCTGACTGCGGAGGTGAAGAAGAAGTTCGGGGAGCTGAACATCGTCCCTGCCGTTATCCCAGCTGGCTGCACCTCGGAGATTCAACCTCTGGACGTCGCGGTGAATCGCTCCTTCAAGGCATCCGTTCGCCAGCTCTACCAGGAGTGGTTCGAGAGCGAGGGGGTCGACACCTTGACAAAGAAAGGTGAGAGAGGCAGGCCATGCGTGTGCTGCTTTAACAGTTTGTAGCGGTGGCTGACTTTTGATTGTTTAAATTTTATGGCAGGCAACATCAAGAAGCCACCACCCGAGCTAACGCTCAAGTGGATATCAGCGGCTTGGAAGGCCGTGCCCAGGGACTTGATTCAACGGGCTTTCCTCACCTGTGGCATTAGTAACGCCCTGGATGGGTCCCAGGACAAGATGTGCCTGCAACACAGGCGCGACGAGCTTGAGGGCGACGAAATAGACATCGACGACGACATTGCAGCAGATGGCTTTTTCTGCAACAACGTAGAAGAACCAGAGTCGGACTCTGAGGCCGACCCGGATGATCCTACCGCAGCTGATGACTAGATTACGTAGATCTAGAAATTGTTGTAGCCTGTGAGACTCGTAGGTAGATTTAGAACTGTAATTAGAAAAAACTTTAGACAAATTGACTTTGTAATTAATTAGAAGAAAATATACAATGTTAATGTGGTTAGTGAAGCGTGTAGAATTTTTTTTTTTTTAAAAAGTGGCAGTTATAATGTGTAAGGTACAGGTATGCGGCTATAATCCGTACGACTCTAGGGTATGCGCTTATAATCGAGGAGGGGATATAAGCGCCATATTCCAATTAGAAGCGCCAGGCGCTTATCCTAGGGTGGCGCTTATATCCGGGGGGTGACGGTAAAGTGATGTGAGCAATATAAAAAGCATTTAAAGGATTTACAGCGCATTTGTAAGATGTTTTTTTAATCATTCTTAGCACAGCCCATGTACATAAATCGTCAGTGGTCAGAATCATCCAGACAGCGGCAACAACGGATTTTGCGTGAAACGGGCGAACATTGCGTGATTCCAATGAAGGTTTGAGATGGCGTTCACAGCAAGTTCGCTCAAAGCGAACCGCGCTCAACAACAGTGCACAGATATTTGTGAAGCACGAGTTTGGGGTTGCTTCACGGAAAGTTGTTCAAAACGATCTTGAAGTTGCTGAGGTTACATGCACGTGATTGGGTTTGATACTTCGCTCAAACTCGTTTACCTATGTATCCATATTCGCATTCGTTGCACTGACCTGCCTGAACATTCTTACAGAAACGATCCAACCTGAGGCAATGACAATGACAATTTCAAGGCCACCATGGCCGGACCTTCGTAGCCTGGAACTCATCGCGCGTGAAGCCTACGTATCAGCTGGCTTTAAGAACAACAGTTTCGGTATCGCCGCGTTAAGACGAAGAGATTGGTGCTTTTTAGGTGTTCAGCAGACGAACATTGTACCTTTCTCGAAGACTACCTTATGTTATCTCAGCTAGAGATTCCCAAGGCTCACTTTATCATCGATCAACTATCAAGGTCTACACAACACATCAATGACAACGCGATATGCTCCTATTGGCGCGTCAGATTGCAAAATATCAAGGCGCAAGGCAGTCCAATGGTTTTATCAACAACTTATCAACATCTGCAGCAAGAGCTATGGCCTGACGCTCCTGCAGCGACAATATTTAACAGTGTTGTGCTCAGACACCCGGCTCATCAGGCTTTTTGTTCCTTATTGTCAACTTCACAGCCGGTGCTCTGTCATCATTGCACTATGCCTCGCGCTCCTGCAAAGGGGAAACATGTAGCAGAAGAAAACTTGCCCAAGGAGACTCCAGCGGTGCTACCTATAGCGCCTGATGCTTCGGATAATGGCGAGACTACGACTCCTGAACCATTACCGGTGGCTGGGAGCTCCGGTTTATCTCCTGCAGAGAAGGCCACAACGGCATGTCAGTTATCTGCAGACGGAATCCTTCAAGATGACTCTGATGAAGAGCTGGACATCGACATCCAGCAAGAGGCTGCTGCTCGTCTCCGCTACACGGCCATCCTGCTGGAACCCTTCATGCTGCAGCAGGAGCTGGGTGCCGTCATTAACATGGTGTGGACGCTCTTGCGTAAAGTCTGGATTTCTTCGCTCACGGAGGGAGCTACTGACACGGCTTCGGTTCAGACTCTCCCGGCTACGCACGTCGCGAAGCAGCATTTCTGTCGCCTTCAGCTCTCTTTCCTGCGTGAAGAAGATGCGTCAGCAGTCAGGATGAAGACGGTGGAATATCAGTGGCCTAAAGGGAAGGTCACACTTTTCTGGCAGCATACAGAGAACCCAGCTTACCTGAAAGAGAAGGCGTCTAATCCTGCTGTTATCGAGTTATATTTTAAAGATGTCTTTGCTAACGTCTCTCCTGATTTGCTGAAGGACATGCTCTGCCGGTATCCGTTGAAAATCCGCAAGACCTCAGCCTTTGCCAAAGGTCTCTGCTTCCACCGGGTTCTCCATCCTGTCACGGGAGCTGATACTGACACGGTGAAAGGGCTGGTTATTGCTCACCCGGGAGACAAGCACCGTTGGCGTCATGTCGTCAACAACCCCATGGGCACCTCGAAGCAGATCATGGTTCACTACCCTCTACTATCCTGCACGTTCTGTGGCGGACATCATTATGAGAAATTTCATGATATGTTCGTCACCGAACGTCAAAATAATATAGGGAAGTGGAGTTTGAATCTGGGGAGGGTGCACAAGATCAACGGTAACACAGAGAATCCTACTCGCGTACATGTTTTCTCGTTATCCTTTCTGCATGATTCTAACACCTGGATCGCCTGTCACAGCTGCGTCCATCCGCACGTCGCCTCTAGTCACCCCCATCCTCCTGGACCCTGCCATTGTTTTAATTGTTGGAATCACTGAAAAGGAATGGATGAACTAAGAGTGAAAAAAGTACAAATACCTAACCCTAGAATTGTGTACCCCCTACAGGCTAACCCACTGTAGCCTAAACAAGCACAACAACATATATAATGTTTGACACACCCCCATAGGCGAAGTGGGGGAGAACTAGGGGTCACAAGACCAGTCAAGGCAAAGCAAGGCAAAACAAGCTCAGGGTGGATCTCAAGGATACCACACAAATTCCGAGCACAAGCAAGTGGTCACAAGACCAGTTCACATGCAGGTTTATAATAGAGGCAAAAGGTACAAGGATCACAACCTAGCAAGAGTAAACATGCAGGTATATATATATACATATATATGCAGGTACATGAGGCAACCCACAAGCATTGGATACGGGCCACTCGGCTCTACGGACTCATCCGAAGGCAGAGCTGAGAGCGAGTGACCGGTAGGCAGAGGAGTGGGCTGAGGCGAGGAGTACGTGAAGCGGAAGCGCTGAAGGACCTGCTGCACCATGTGTGACTGAGTCAAGGTGATGGTGCGGCATGCTCTGTCCCGGGTGATCCGCAAGCCAAGATAGCTTGTCAGTTCACCCACGTCTGTGCACGTGTGTCTCTTCTGCAGCTCCGACTTCACGTGGGCGAGTGCCACAGTGTCAGCACTAGCAAAGACCAAGTCGTCGACGTACACAAGGACGTAGAACGGCGGCAGTGAGGTGTCGGTGCGTAGAAACAGCGACGGGTCAGCAGTATAAGGCGCGAACCCAAGAGCCGCAAGTGTAGTCCTCAGTGTGTCGTGCCACTCACGAGGCGCCTGGCGGAGACCGTAGACTGGCCGTCGGAGGCTCCACTGGGTACCAGGAGGGAACGACCCAGTGAAGCCAGGTGGACGGCGCAGCCAGATCTCCTCGTGCAGGCTGCCCTGTAGGAAAGCAGTGCTGAAGTCAAGCGAGTGGAGCTCGTAGTCACGCTGAGCGACGACGTGCAGCAGAACCCGAAGAGTGGTCATCTTCGGGGTCGGGGAGAAGTTCTGGAAGAAGTCAACTCCCTCTCGCTGACTGAAGCCTCGTGCAACGTAACGCGCCTTGAAGACAGGCGGAGAGCCCGGCGGCCGCTTCACCATGAAAATCCACATGCCACTGACGATGTTCGCCCCAGGTGGGGGAACCTCGTCGACGTAGGTGCCTGTGGACTTCCAGGAAGCCATCTCTGTGTCCATGGCCGACTCCCACTGAGAGGAGTAGGGACCGGCCATCGACTCTGCGTAAGAGCGTGGGGTCGGGATGTCTGGTGCATCCGGGTCTCCCTCAGGGGCAACAAGCATGGACACGAGATGGGGCAAAGCGGCAGCAAAGCACTCAAACTCCTCCTGCCTGTCCTCAAGGACGTCAGTGCCAAGAGCACACTCACCCCCGACGGACGGAGGACAGACAGACTCAGACTCATCAACCAGGCTAGCAGCGTAGTCTAGACGACAGGTGGCAGCAAAGTCGACAAGCTCAGCAACTAAGGCAGACGCAACAGCAGACTCAAAGGAAGGGTCAGTGACAACAGTAGCCAGGAGACGCGTGACAGTAGGACTAGCAGCACGAAGAGAGTCTGACCCAGGGTCAGCAAGAGCAGGAAGAGAGGAAGCAGGAGGAGACGGTAGTGGGACACGCCGTGGAGCAGTGGACGGACGAAGCGCCATCCGGTGAGTGCCTGGGACAGCAGGAAGACGCTGACGCTCGACACGACTACCAGTGAGAGCAGTACGGACAGGCGACGCAGGACGAGACTCAGGCTCACGACGCTCAGTAAGACCTCCAGTCGGACCAGTGTAAGGAGCAGGACCAGGGAGAGAGGAGGCAGACGGTAACTGCGACTGCCGCTGGACAGACGGAGGACACGCTAAGGAGGGAGGAGGACAAGAAGGAGGGAGCTGACCAAGAACCTGCTGAAGGAGCGGAACAAGGTACGGCCGTGAGCGTGCAACGACACCAGAACCAGCAAGGACACCCGCACCAGGGTCCGCAGCACCAGCAGCAACACCAACACCCGGGTCCGCAGCACCAGCAGCAGCTCCAACACCCGGGTCCTCAGCACCAGCAGCAGCTCCAACGCCCAGGTCCGCAGCACCAGCAGCAGCTCCAACGCCCGGGTCCGCAGCACCAGGAGCACCTCCAACACCCGGGTCCGCAGTACCAGCAGCAGCTCCAACACCCGGGTCCGCAGCACCAGCAGCAGCTCCAACACCCGGGTCCTCAGCACCAGCAGCAGCGCCCACGGAAACGGGGTCCGCAACACGAGGCGCGCCACTCCGAAGAGTGCAGCGCCGCTCGTACCACTCACGGATCCGCTCACGGGAGGGGAGCTCCCGACTAGGAGGAGAAGCACTAGCACCAATCCCAGCAGCACGCCCGGCTCCAGCGGCACCTCTCTTGAGGCTGCAGTACTGTAAGTACCACTCACGCAGCTGCTCCGAGGAGAGGGCTCCTCCAGGTGTAGGACTCCCAGGCTCAGTACCTCCAGACTCAGAACCCCCAGACTCCGGACTCTGCGGCTCAGCACCCCGAAGCTCAGCACCCCCAGGCTCAGCACTCCCAGGCTCAGCACCCTCAAGCTCAGCACCTCTAGGCTCCACACCCCCAAGCTCAGCACCCCTAGGCTCCACACCCCCAGGCTCAGTACCCTCAAGCTCAGCACCCCCAGGCTCAGCACCCCCAGCAGGACGAGAGTCGACAGCTACCTCAACAGGCTCAATCGGGTCTACCTGAGACACACCTGAGGGAGCGGCACCCTGAGGGGGGAGGGGGTCTACAACAGCAGCACCTGGTGCGAGGAAGAGAGGCGGGGGTGGGGGAGCGGGGCAGTGCGGTAGGGGAAGAGGCGGTAGTAGGGGACGGACTCGTCAAAAGTGACGTTTTGAAGGGCAAGACTCGGCGCGAGGTGGCGTGGTAAAACTGCCAACCAGACGCGTCCGGGACAAAGCCGAGGAAGACGCAGGGAAGAGCACGGGAGGAGAGCTTGTCCGCAGACGTATCGCGGACAAAAGCTCGAGATCCCCAGACTCGGAAACGCGACGCATCGCCAACCTCCCCCGTCCACAGCAGTGTGGGCGAGGTCTCCGGCAAGGAGACACGGGGCCAGAGGTTGAGCTGATGCGCACCGTACCGGACCGCAAACGGCCACAGAAAGTGGGGGGCAGCCGCATGGATCAAGAAGGTACGGGCGACCTCCATGACCAGGCCAATGCGGCGCTGCGCAACCCCATTTTGCTGTGGAGAAGCCGGAAGCGTGAACGACTGCTCAATGCCGTGCTCAGCACAGTAGGCTGCCAAGAGGTCGGAGGAGAACTCACCACCTCTGTCAGAGTGCAAGCGCAGGACAGGAAAGTCCGAGTGAAAACGCTCGCTGAGCTGGAGACGGGCTCTGCGAATCAAAGGGATCAAGACATCAGGGACCTCACCCTTGGTGCGCAAGGGGAAGACCGAGGTGTAGCGCGAGTAGTCGTCAACAACCATCAGGAAGTACCTCTCCTGACCCTGACCACGGACGCGGGCTGGGCCCCACGGGTCCATGTGGAGCGTCTGCAAGGGAGCAGTCGTCTGGGGAAACGAGGAGGAGTGAGGAGCGGCGCGCTGCCGTCCCTCGACACAGGGGAGACAGGTAGGAGCAGGTGAGGGAGGGAGGGGAGGAAGGACCCTGGGCAGGCCCGAGACAAGGTACCGAGAGTGCATGGCACGAAGCCGCTGCACAGACGGGTGGCCAAGGCGGTGGTGCCAGAGGACAGTCTCGTGTGCCAGAGAGCGACACGAGCAGGGGGCTGACAGCTGACCTGACGCGGACGTAGACGCAGACGCAGCAACCTGAGGGGACTCAGTAGTCAGTGTGTACAGGTCTGACCCCAGCTGCCGAGTGAAGGTAGCCAAGTGACGGCCCGTACGAGCACACGTACAGTGTGTCACGCGCTCGTAGGCAGGGGTGAACTGGTGAACACCCCCGTCCTGGAGCGCACATCCTGCCACCAAGTTCGTAGAGAACGAGGGGAGGTGGAGACCTGACAGTGTGCCCGACGGGACCGCAGGACAGGGAAGGACAGTGGAAGAGGTCGCAATGACCGGACCCCCAGAGGGGTCAGCAAGGGAGACAGCAACTGGCCGAGCAAGTGGCTCAAGGGGAGTGCGGTCACGAAAAAAGCAGCGAGAAGCACCTGAGTCCAGTGTGAAGGTGTGCAGTGCTGCAGTCGACTCAGTACCAGGGGGGGCAGACGCACAAGCACCTAGAGCAGCTACCTCACCAGCACCTGGGGTAGCCGACACGCGAGTACCTGGAGCGGCAGACGCACTGGCCCTAATGCCCGGGTCGGGCGGCACACACAAGTACTCAGCACCCTCTCCACTAGTAGACATCGTATACATGGCAGATAGAATACCATCAAAGTCTAGAGCATAGATATCAATCCCCTTCTTCAGGAGATCAATCCAGCGGGGCAGCTCAGTGGCCTGAGGGAACTGAACACGCCAAGCGTCGTCGAGACGAGCGAAGCAGCGCTGTGTGGCGTGCGGTTGTCCACACTGCTGACCAGTGCGGTCACCAGTGCGAATGACGTACGTGCAGCTAAGACCACCCCCACCCCCGTGCTGAGAGTACCACTCACGGACCTCGTGGGGCGAAGGAGTGTGCTGCTGTCCCTGGCCACCGCCAGCGCCTCCACGGCCACCACCACCACTGCCACCTCCTCGACCACCGCAACCCCTGCCGCCGCCGCGTCCACCTCCTTCCCAACCACCGCCTCCGCCCCTGCCACCTCCCCCGCCGCTGCCGCCACCACCCCAACCGCTACCACTCGCCCCTCCAGCCGAGCCACCACCCCCACCGCCCCCACCGCTCCCATCGCCGCCTCCCCCGCCGTCACCGCCACCACCCTTGCCCTCTTTGCCCTTGCCGCTGCGGCGCCCGCTCGAGGCAGACGCGGCGCTGACCTTCTCAGCACCAAGAAGGTCGACAGCAGCAGCAGAGGCGACAGAGGGAAGAAGGGGGGAAGGAGAACACCCCTCAAAGAACGGGGTACGAGGGTCGCCACGAGAGGCACCTACAGCGACTATGCTAGTCTCGGCTGCAAGTAGCTCCTTCTCGAGGAGGGCAATGGTGAGCTCAGTGGGGCAGCGAGCTAGGAAGTGGTCCCTGACAGCACGCAGTGTGTCAGGGAGGCGGGTGACTAGGTGGTAGAGAGTGAGCCAGAGTGGAGGGGGGTGCGTGGCAAGGAACTCAGCGGGCATGGCGGCACGGAAGCGGGCCTCACTAGTACGAAGGTGCGTGATGAGGTCAGCGACTGTGTGGAACGAGGCCAGGTCGGGAAACAGGTAGGGGAGGGAGAGACGGCCTAGCGCGGCAGAGGCAGGTGAGGAGTAGCGAGCAACTACAGCTGTGTACAGTGCCTGTGCAGTCTTGTGCTGGCCAAAGTGCTCGCGTTCGTCTATCGGCAGTGAGTTGCGAATAGCGAAGCGAGCGTGGGCATCACGAGTCTGCCACTGGGAGCGAGCAGTGCTGTCAGCAGTAGCAGCAGGGGCAGTGACATGGCCTAGGGCGTGGTCGTACAGTGAGATGTCATCCTTGGCTGTGAGCTATAGGTAGAGGTGCAGGTCATCGAGCCAGGTGTCAAACTTCACAGGGCGGCCCTCCGCATCGAACACGAGAACCTGTGGGCTAGCCATAGGAACACTAGAAGTAGCAGCAGTAGCAGTAGGACTGTTCAGTTAGGGTAGGGTGGTGCGGCTCGTTTCGGGTCGGGTCGCGCGGTTCGGCTGGGTTCGCGCGGCTCGGCTCGGGGCGCGCGGCTCGGGTCGCGCGGCTCGGTTCGGTCGCGGGCTGCGGTGGGAACGGGCCGCTCGGGGCCTCTAGGGACGGTGGGCACGGGGCCGGTTGGGTCCTCTAGGGACGGCGGGCGCGGGGTCGGCGGGGCTGTTTGAGGCCCTAGAGAGGCGAGCGCGGGGTCGATCGGGGCCTGAACGGGGCTAGCGAGGGGCCGACGGGGCCTCTAGGAACAGCGGGCGTGGGGCCGACGGGGCCTGAACGGGGCTAGCGCGGGGCCGATGGGGCCTGAACGGGGCCTCTAGGGGCCGACTAGGCCGTTAGGGGCCGCTAGGTAGGTACGCGCGGGGCCTAACGGGGCCTATTAGGGGCCGACGGGGCCGCTAGGTAGGTAAGCGCGGGGCCGTCAAGGGGGGCCTCTAGGGGCGTGACAGAGCCGAGGCGCCCTAGGGCGCAAGTAGGTAGGTAGGTAGGTAGTGGTGGGCCCTTAAAAATTTCGGTCCTAGGAAGGACCTGCTCTATACCATGTTGGAATCACTGAACAGGAATGGATGAACTAAGAGTGAAAACAGTACAAATACCTAACCCTAGAATTGTGTACCCCCTACAGGCTAACCCACTGTAGCCTAAACAAGCACAACAACATATATAATGTTTGACATTAATCTCAATTGGCGGAAATCGGGAAGAATGGATTTGCACTCAGGCGGGTTGCGGAAAGGCGAAGGGTTCCTCATTCATGATTGCTGCAAAACATATCACCTATGCAGACCATCTGATTACCCTGGAGGAGTTGCGTTCGGCAACAAGAGTGAATGGGGAAAGAAAATCTGCCCAGCATCAGGAAGGAGTACGGGATGTAGCGGTACGAAGCGATGGAACTGATACCACTTGCGGTTTTACATGGAGGGGGTGTATCAAGTGCTGCGAAGAATCTGGAGGATCACCGCTCAGGCTGGCTGTTAGCTGCTCTGTCATAGGATTCATCTTCTCGTCTGCTGCTGTTTGTGGCCTTTACTGTATGTGTTTGCTGCTTCGACCCGTGGATGCGGAGGGGTCTGTCGCAGTGGTCAAATGAATAAAAAGGACATGTTCGTGGTTACCGCACTGAACATCAACGGCTTAAGCAGTGCGACGAAGAGGAGCACATACAACAAGTGGCTCAAATCAGCGGCAAACGTACTCATACTCATAGACACGAGGGTAGAGGCAGATCACAATTTCTGGACGCAGTTGAACCCATCTGCTTTCGCGGCAGTTTCGCCGGCGGGTGGTGCGGGTGGTGTTGCGGTCCTTAGTTTTACATCGGGCGTTGTCTTCAAGGACATCCGCTCACATGAATCAGGCAGACTAATAGCGGTGACCCTGGAGAGAGGTGATCTGTCCTGGCGAATCATTGCTGCCTACTTCCCTGCACAAGCAATAGCCAGAGGTATTTTCTTTAGAGACTGTCTTTCGGCTTTTGTCGGCAACCTCCCGCCGCTACCTCACACGATCCTCATCGGGGACCTGAACGTGATTGCAGACCCAAGGATAGACAAGTCATCGAAAATAGGATCATCAAGGGAGAATCTGAGACTGCTCGACATCTTCACTACACTTGACCTGCAAGACGCCTTCCGTACCTTACATCCGACGAAACGAGAATATACCTTTTACGCACATTCTGTGAAGGAGCGTTCAAGGATCGACAGAGCATTGGTGTCACAGTCTCTCCTTCACAGGGTCGGAAACGCTTTCCATTCATCAGTACCGCATGGCATCTCTGATCACTGGTATGCCATATCGGTGGACATAAGCGTTTCAGTGTGCGAGATTAGAGGACCGTGTCAGAACATTATAGCTTATACATATGTGTAGGCTGTAGTGGGGTAGCCCATAAGGGGTACAACCCAATTAGGGTTAGTACTTGTACCCAACTGTTTCATAGTTCAATCATTCTCGTTCTAATGTTCACATGGTATAGAGCAGGTTCCCCCGTGGGAACTGTTCCTAGGGCCCACCGACCTTTTTTTTCCTGCCCGGAGCGCGCTTGGCCCCTGCCCGAGTCGCGCCCCGTGTGACTCCCCTTCGTGGCCTCTAGCGGCCTCCCTCACGGCCCCTAGTGGCCCCGTCGCGCCGTCCTCACGGCCCCGTCGCGCCGCCCTTGCGGCCCTCTTCGCACCGCCCTTGCGGCCCCTTTCCGCGGCCCCGTTGCCGCCCTTTCAGCGGCCCCGTTGCCGCCCTTCCACGGCCTCGCCGCCCGCCCTTGCAGCGGTCCCGTCGCCGCCCTTCCGCGGCCCCGACGCCGCCCTTCCGCGGCCCCGTCGCCGCCCCTCCGCGGCCCCGATGCCGCCCTTCCACGGCCCCGTCGCCGCCCTTTCAGCGGCCCCGTCGCAGCCCTTTCAGTGGCCCCGTCGCCGCCCGCCCTTTCAGCGGCCCCGTCGCCGCCCTTCCGCGGCCCCGTCGCCGCCCTTCAGCGGCCCCGTCGCCGCCCTTCCACGGCCCCGTCGCCGCCCTTCAGCGGCCCCGTCGCCACCCTTCCGCGGCCCCGTCGCCGCCCTTTCAGCGGCCAGACGCCGCCCTTTCAGCGGCCCGTCGCCGCCCTTTCAGCGGCCCCGTCGCCGCCCTTCCGCGGCCCCGTCGCCACTCAGCCGCCCAGCGCCGGAGCCGCTGAGCCGCCCAGCCGCCGAGCAGCCGAGCCGCCGAGCAGCCAAGCCGCCGAGCAGCCGAGCCGCCGAGCAGCCAAGCCGCCCTGCAGCCGAGCCGCCGAGCAGCCGAGCCGCCCTGCAGCCGAGCTGCCCGACCGCCGAGCCGCCCTGCAGCCGAGCCGCCCTACCGCCGAGCCGCCCAGCAGCCGAGCCGCGGAGCCGCCGAGCCGCACCGCAGCCGAGGCGCTGCCGCCTGTCGGCCTGCCCGGGACCGCCCCACTTGCCTGGTAAGAGCAGCGCCTCTACCACTGCACTGCATTGCCCCACAGTACTCACTGCCTGTCTACTACTATCATGGCCTCCCCTAGTGTTCTCACCGTTGAAGCTGAGGGTCGTGCAGTTGACTTTGAGTTCTGGGTAGATGATCTGCAGCTTTTCCTATAGTGCGATAGGGCAGACGGTCTCTCCCTCTTTGACCTCACTTCTGGTGCCTCTCCTGCCCCTGCTGCTGATGCTGACACCACTGTTCGCTCACAGTGGGCCACGCGTGATGCTGCTGCTCGCCTTGCTGTGCGCCGCCACTTACCGACCACTAAGCGTGCACACTTTAGCCAGTACAAGAGTGCTCATACCTTGTACGACGCTGTAGTTGCACGCTACTCTTCCCCTGCCACTGCTGCACTGACCCGCCTCATGCTACCGTACCTCTTCCCTGACCTTGCTGCCTTTCCCACAGTCGCTGACCTCATTACGCACCTCCGCACTAGTGACATTCGCTACCGTGCTGCGCTTCCTGCTGAGTTCTGCGCCAAGAACCCCCCCCCCATGTACATCACCCTCTACTACATAGTCACCCGGCTCCCTGACTCTCTCCGCGTAGTCAGGGACCGCTTCCTCTCAGTTTGCCCCACCACTCTCACCGTTGACCTCCTCGAGAAGGCCCTCCTAGCAGCAGAGAAGAGTATAGTCACTGTAGGAGCCTCCCGTGGTGACCCTCGCACCCCCGTCTTTGAGGGGTGTTCTCCCTCCCCCCTCTTGCCCTCTGTTGCCTCTGCTGCTGCGACCGACCTCGTTGGTTTCCAGTCGGTCGACGCTGCGTCTGCCCCGAGCAGGAGACGCCGCATCGGCAAGGGCAAGGGGGCCAAGGGCGCAGGAGGGGCTGGCGGGGGCGGTGGAGGTGGTGGTGGAGGCAGTGGAGGGAGTGAGGGTGGTGGTGGGAGTGGTGCCGGGGGTGGCGGCGGCGGCGGCAGCAGTGGAGGCGGCGGAGGCGGCGGTGGTGGCGGAGGGAGCGGAGGCGGCGGAGGTGGCGGAGGAGGCGGAGGTGGAGGAGGCGGCGGAGGCGACGGCGGCGGCGGCAGCGGTGGTGGAGCGGGTCGCGACTCTGCGCAGAGGAGTGGCTCAGGTGGTGGTCCGCGCCAGCAGCAGCGGAGTGGTGTGACCCTGTCCCCTCAGCAGCTTCGTGGGTGGTACACTGCACGCCAGCGCGGTGGGGGTTTTGGTCCCTGCACTTACGTCCTCCGTACCGGTGATCGAGTTGGTGAGCAGTGCGGGGGGCCGCACTCCACCCAGCGCTGCTTCGGTCGCCTGACGGATGCGTGGCGTTGCCAGTTCCCTGAGGCGTCAGAGATCCCTCGCTGGGGAGATCTGTCTAGGGCGGGGGTTGCCGTCTTTGATCTTGACTATGATGCTATCCTTGCTGCCATGTATTCTGTTACTACTAGTGTTGAGGGTAACTGTTACCTGTGTGTACCGCCTGACCCGGGCATTGAGGCCACTGCTCTAGGTGCTGGTGAGGCTGCTACTCTAGGTGGTAGTGCATCTGCTGCCCCAGGTGCCAGTGGGTCTGCTTTCCCAGATGCCAGTGCGTTTGCTGCCCCTGGTGCTAGTGAGTCTGCTCTCTCAGGTACTACGTCGGCTCAGGCCTTCCACACCTTCACCCTTGACTCGGGTGCGTCTCGCTCCTTCTTTCGAGACCGCACCACTCTTACGCCGCTCAGTCGGCCGGTTGCAGTCTCCGTGGGAGACCCCTCTGGGGGTCCTGTCCTTGCTAGCTTCTCCACGTTCTTACCGTGCCCGGCAGCCCCCTCTGGCACCCTGTAAGGTCTCTACCTCCCCTCGTTCTCTATGAACTTGGTGAGTGGAGCAGACCTACAGGATAGAGGGTTTGACCAGTTCACTCCTGCGAGTCAGCGAGTGACCCACTGCACGTGTGCTCGAACAGGGCGACACTTGGCCACGTTCACTCGTCGGCCAGGGTCGAGCCTTTACACCCTTACTACTGAGTCTCCTCCGGCTGCTTAGTCAGGCCAGGTAGCTGCGTCGAGTCAGGTGTTTGCTGCAGCGTCCAAATCTGGTCCTGAGTCTGCTCTCTGCTCGTGTCGTCTCCTGTCCCACCAGACTCTCCTCTGGCACCACCGCCTTGGTCACCCCTCCCTGCCTCGTCTCCGAGGCATGGCCTCCCGTGTACTTGTCTCTGGTCTCCCTCGGTCTCTCCCTCCCCTACCTCCGGGGCCTGGCCCTACCTGCGTCCCCTGCGTCGAGGGGCGTCAGCGCGCCGCCCCTCACTCCTCCGAGTTTCCTCCGACAGAGGCTCCGCTACAGACCCTCCACTTGGACGTGTGGGGCCCCGCCCACGTCCGTGGACAGGGGCACGAGCGTTACTTCCTGTTGGTGGTTGACGACTACTCGCGTTACACCACAACCTTCCCCTTGCGCAGCAAGGGTGACGTTACTGAGGTGTTGATCGAATGGATCCGCGCAGCTCGTCTCCAGCTCAGAGAGAGTTTCGGCTCAGACTTTCCTGTTCAGCGTCTGCACTCGGACAGAGGCGGGGAGTTTTCCTCTGCCCGTCTAGGAGCCTTCTGTCGTGCACAGGGCATCCGCCAGACCTTCACGCTTCCGGCCTCTCCACAGAAAAATGGGATTGCTGAGCGCCGCATTGGCATGGTCATGGACGTCGCTCGTACGTCCATGATGCATGCGGCTGCCCCCCATTTTCTGTGGTCGTTTGCAGTTCAGTACGCCGCGCATCAGCTCAACCTTCAGCCCCAGGTCTCCTTGCCAAAGACCTCCCCCGCCTTGCGATGGACCGGAAAGGTTGGCGATGCGTCTGCGTTTCGGGTCTGGGGATCTCGGGCGTTTGTCCGCGACTTGTCTGCGGACAAGCTGTCCCCCCGTGCTATTCCCCGCGTCTTCCTTGGCTTCCCCCCTAACGCGCCTGGGTGGCAGTTTTACCACCCCACCTCGCGTCGTGTTCTGTCCTCCCAGGACGTCACCTTTGACGAGTCGGTGCCTTACTACCGTCTCTTCCCCTACCGCACTGCGCCCCCCCCCCCCCCCCCCCCCCCCCGCCGCCGCTCTTCCTTGCACCAGGTCCTTCCCCGGTAGACCCACTCCCCCCTCAGGGTCCTGCCTCGTCGGGTGTGTCCCAGGTAGACGCAGTCGAGCCTGTCGAGTCAGGGGGTGCTGAGACTGGGGGCGCTGAGTCTGGGGGTGCTGAGCCTGGGGGTGCTTGGTCTGGGGGTGCGGAGCCTGGGGGTGCGGAGCCTAGAGTTGCGGAGCCTGGGGGTGCCGAGCCTGGGGGTGCTGGGTTAGCTCGTGTGGCCGCCGACAGTGCTTCGTTAAGGCGGGAGCCACTCTCTCCACAGGAGCTGCGCGAGTGGTTTGCCCGCCGCTGGAGACGTGTTGCTGAGACAGGGGGTGCTGCTGGGGCTACTGGAGTTGGTCGTGCTGGAGCTGTTGGCGGTACTAGTGCTGCTGGAGCTGGAGCTGCTGGGGGTGTTGGCGCTGGTGTTTCTACTGGCGCTGGAGCGTCTGGGGGTGCTGCTGAGGCTGCTAAAGCTGACGGTCCTACTCGAGTTGGTGGTGCTGGAGCTGGAGCTGCTGGGGGTGTTGGCGCTAGCGGTGCTGCTGGCGCTGGTGCTTTTGAGGGTGCTGGAGTTGGCGCTGTTGGAGCTGGAGGTGCTACTGGCGCTGGTGCTGCCGCTTGGGGTACTGGTGCCGTCCCTGCTGGTTCTGGAGGCAATGAGCGGCCGAGGCCGAACTTCGTTCCGCTCCTGGAGCAGGTTCTTGGTCTCCCGCCCTCTCCTGGTCCTGCTCCTTCCTTAGAGTGTGCACAACCTGTCCAGTCGCAGTCACAGTTACAGCCTGCCTCCCCTCTACCTGCTCCTTCTCCCTACGCTGGTCCTACTGGAGGTCTTGCTGAGCGTCGTGAGCCTGCGTCTCGTCTTGCGTCGCCTGTTCGTACTGCTCGCACTAGTGGTCGTACTGCACGTCCGCATCCTCCTGCGGTCCCCGGCACACACCAGATGGCGCTGCGTCCTTCCACTGCTCCTCTGCGTGTCCCGTTGCCGTCACCTCCAGAGTCCTCTCTTCCTACTCTTGCTGACCCGGAGTCTGACTTCCTTCGTGCTGCTAGTCTTTTGGTAACGCGTCTCCTTGCCACTGTTGTCACTGACCCTTCCTTTGAGTCCACTGCTGCGTCTGCCCTAGTTGTTGAGCTTGTCGACTTTGCTGCTCGCTGTCCTCTAGACTACGCTGCCAGACTCGTTGCTGAGTCTGAGTCTGTCTGTCCTCCGTCCGTCCGGGGTGAGTGTGCTCTTAGCACGGACGTCCTTGAGGACAGGCAGGAGGAGTTCCAGTGCTTTGCTGCTGCTTTGCCCCATCTCGTGTCCACGCTGATTGCCCCTGAGGGAGACCCGGATGCACCAGACATCCCGACTCCTCGATCGTACGCTGAGGCGATCGAGGGTCCCTACTCCTCTCAGTGGCAGTCAGCCATGGACGCAGAGATGACTTCCTGGAAGTCCACAGGCACCTACGTCGACGAGGTTCCCCCACCTGGGGCAAACATCGTCAGTGGCATGTGGATTTTCAATGTGAAGCGGCCTCCGGGTTCTCCGCTTGTCTTCAAGGCGCGTTACGTGGCTCGAGGCTTCAGTCAGCGGCAGGGAGTTGACTACTTCCAGACCTTCTCTCCCACCTCGAAGATGACCACTCTTTGGGTGCTGCTGCACATAGCCGCTCAGCGCGACTACGAGCTTCACTCTCTTGACTTCAGCACAGCTTTCCTGCAGGGCAGCCTTCACGAGGAGATCTGGCTGCGCCGCCCACCTGGCTTCACTGGGTCGTTTCCCCCTGGTACCCAGTGGAGCCTCCGGCGGCCAGTCTACGGTCTCCGCCAGGTGCCCCGTGAGTGGCACGACACACTGAGGACTTCACTTGCGGCTCTTGGGTTTGCTCCTTCTACAGCCGACCCGTCGCTGTTTCTGCGCACCGACACCTCTTTGCCGCTGTTCTACATCCTTGTGTACGTCGACGACTTGGTCTTTGCCACTGCTGACACTGCTGGACTCGCCCACGTGAAGTCCGAGCTGCAGAAGAGACACACGTGCACAGACCTGGGTGAACTGCGCAGCTACCTTGGCTTGCAGATCACCCGGGACAGAGCACAGCGCACCATTACCCTGACTCTGTCACACATGGTGCAGCAGGTCCTTCAGCGCTTCGGCTTCACGTACTCCTCGCCTCAGGCCACTCCTCTGTCTACTCGCCACTCGCTCTCAGCTCTGCCTTCGGATGAGTCCGTAGAGCCGAGTGGCCCGTACCCAGAGCTTGTTGGCTGCCTCATGTACCTAATGACCTGCACACGACCTGACCTTGCATACCCTCTTAGCATCTTGGCACGCTATGTTGCTCCTGGGAGACACCGACCAGAGCACATGGCTGCAGCAAAGAGGGTGTTGCGCTACGTGTGCAGTACGTCGGGCATGGGGCTAGTACTTGGAGGGCGACGTCGAGTGGTCCTCACAGGTCATGCTGACGCTTCTTGGGCTGATGACCAGGCTCTGCAGCGGACGTCACAGGGTTACACCTTCAGCCTTGGCTCCGGCTCTGTTTCGTGGCGGTCTATCCACTCGTCCTCTGTTCTCAGCTCCAGCTGTGAGGCTGAGATCTACGCAAGGGCCATGGCTGCACAGGAGCTGTACTGGCGCACCTACCTGCTGAGTGACCTAGGAGAGCCGCCTCGTTCTCTTCCAGTTCTGTACGTAGACAACAAGGCCATGCTGGCCTTGTGTCGGGAGCACAGACTGGAGCACAGAACGAAGCACATTGCTCTCCGCTACTTCCTGGCTCGTGAGCTGCAGCAACCTGGTCAGCTCCGCCTCACCTACGTGGCCTCTGAGGCCAACACTGCTGATATCTTCACCAAGGCCCTTCCGCCTTGTGATCCTTAGTGCTTCTGTACTTTGCTAGGTCTTGTGCCTACTTGGCCTCACTTGCTCACTTCTTGATCTTGTTTCTACTGTACTCTTTCTATACCTGCACTTGCTTGTTTACCTTTATATATATGATCTTGCATGTGAACTGGCCTTGTGGCCTTGCTCTTGTGCCCGGATTGTGTGGTGACTTTGTGATCCACCCTGAGCTTGCTTTGCTTCGCTTGAGTGGTCTTGTGACCACTTGTTCTTCCCCACTTTGCCTATGGGGGTGTGTCAGAACATTATAGCTTAAACATCTGTGTAGGCTGCAGTGGGGTAGCCCATAAGAGGTACATTCCAATTAGGGTTAGTACTTGTACCCAACTGTTTCATGGTTCAATCATTCTCGTTCTAATGTTCACAGACCGGGTTTGTGGAAGATGTACGCTGCACAGGCCAGGATGCCAGGGGTCAAGAAGCGGATTCAGTTGATCATGGGTGAAGATGCGCAGCAGTCGCTTCCAAGTTTTCCTGAGCTTCTGGTTAAATTGCAGTCAAGCATATGGATATACTCAAAAGAGGAAAAGAAGAGAGTGAAGAAAACAATGGCGCGGCTGGAGGAGACAGTGTCGGAGCTGAAAGATGAGTTTATGAATGGGGACGGCGGTGCTGACTGCTACGAACAACTGGTCAAGTACGGCTCCATGCTGAAAGCGTATCAAGACGAACAAACAGAGCGTCTCCGGACTATGGCGGGAGTGCAGACAGGAGTGCTTGGGGAACTCCCTTCTCCGGTGCTGTCAAGTCGGATTGCATAAAAAAAGGCTCAGACGATAATTGAGGAAGTCAACTTTAAAGGTGCCTGTTTCACGGGGGAGAGGGAGATTCTCACCGCGGCCTCGGAATACTTCATGGCAGCGTTTGCAGCCAGGGAAGCAGAGTTGAGAACTGCCTGGCTGGTCGACCCTGGCAAGATACTCAGCGTAGCGGAAAGAGAGATGTTGAGGGCCACTTGGACGGAGGAGGAGGTGAAGTTAGCAATCAAACAGCTGCCGTGCGGCAAAGCACCTGGCCTGGATGGACTCCCGAAGGAGTTGCTGGAGGAGAATTGGGACCTACTGGGCCCGTGCTTCATGGCCTTCGTTAAGGACTTCGAGAGGTCAGCGGTACTCACGGAGCAGTTCACGACGGCAGTGACAATACTCCTGCACAAAAAGGGGGACAAAGCGCTGTTAGAAAACTATCGGCCCATTACACTTTTAAGCACGACATACAAAATTGTGGCGAAGGTGCTGGCGAACCGGATCAAGAAGGTGCTGCCATCCGTGATCTCGGATCATCAGTATGGCTTCTTACCGGGGCGGAAGCTTGTAGATGCAGTCAATGTCAGAATCCCAACCACTAGACCATTGGGATAAAAGGGCTTGTTAAGTAGCGGGTCAGTGCGCCCATAACCCCCCAGGCCAACGTGCCTGTAACCCTTCCCTAGGATCAATCGGGGATCACCAGTGGACCTCTGACACCCCCCCGCACCGGGATGCCCGAAGTGCACACACTGGGATTCGAACCCGAGATCTTTGCTCTGATACCATGTCAGAATCCCAATCACTAGACCACTAGGATAAAATGGCTTGTTAAGTAGCGGGTTAGTGCGCCCATAACCCCCCAGGCCAACGTGCATGTAACACTTCCCTAGGATCAATCGGGGATCACCAGTGGACCTCTGACAGTCAACATTGTCGCAGATGTCATCGACGCGACGGCCGTGGGAAGAGAGGACTGGTACCTTATCTTGGTCGACTTTCAAAAGGCATACGATTCGATCTCTCGGAGCTACCTGCTTCAGATGCTTGCACGGATGGGCTTCCCAGAGGAGTATGTGAAGTGGGCGGAGGGACTACATGATCCCTCCGGAACGCAGCTGCTGATCGACGGCCGGCTGGGGGACAGGGTGGAGATGGAAAGAGGAGTCAGGCAAGGGTGCCCCCTTGCACCATACCTGTTCATCTGCGCAGCAGAACCACTCAGTCAAGAAATCAGACGGAGAAGGCTGGGAGTGTGGAAGAGAGGTAATGCTTGGGCTATGCGGATGATACATCGATCGTACTACATCGCAAGGAGCAGATTGTCAAGGCATGCAAGCTGCTGGATGACATAGGGGAGATCTCGGGGCTGAAGGTGAACCGGGGAAAGACAGTTGTGGTGCCACTAGGCCGCCAGTGTGAAGGGGTGTACCTCCGCCGCCGGACGTACCGTACGCTTGGGCTGGAAAAGACCAACCACAGAGACTCCTTGGGATCTGGATAACCTCGGGCGGAAACTTGGAGCCATCTTGGGAGAAGGCGGCAAACAGAGCGGGGGAGGTGTTGGCGAAGTGGCAGAACGAGCACGTTAAAACTTCGGCAAGGGTATCGGTGCTGAACTCGTACGCCACCCCTATCCTTCTCTTCCAGGCGCAAGTTTACCCGCCACCGAAGGGGACGTGGAAGGAGTTCAGAGCTACTAGTCACAACTTCACGTCCAGCGGCAAAGCCTCGACGGACAAGCACTTTGTCCTGTGGAGTGGGGAGCTGGCTATGGACAGAAAGGAAGGAGGTTTGGGGGTGATCAACCCAGCAATGCGAGTGGAATGCATGGCGCTGAAGAATCTAGGAGACGCGGTACAACAAAGAGATCAGATGAAACGATGGTTGATGGAAAGGGCGGCTGGGATGCCCTTTGGATGGGCAACTCTGCTTGCTCACCGATCAATCCTGCGGATATGGAACAAGGGGGGGGGGAAATGGAGGAGATCGGTGATTACTTTCTGGCAAGTCTTGTAGCAGAGGATTCCCGCGCCTGCGAACCGGTGGGATTATGCGGCAGAAAGGATCTGCTTCAGCAGACACATTTTTTATCGAGGGAAAAGCCCCTTCGGAAGGCAGAAGGGCTCCGAATGTCTGCTGGAATTGAAAGTGGGAGACCTGATACAGACTGACTGGGACAGCGCAAAAAGGGTGAAAGACGTGTGGACCCTAACTAAAGAGACAGGCAGCTCAACAACGGCACGATGGGCTCTCAAGGCTTGGAAAGCGGTACCGAGGGAATGGAAGGAAGCCCTTCTGGCGAGACTGACCGGGGAAGAGATTCTGAAGCTGACATGCTTTGCCTGCACGCGATCTCTGACAAGCAAACCTCTGTACTGGCAGCTATTAGCAGTGGATGGCGATGGAGTCCAGTGCAAGCCAGCGGAGGTGGGGAAGAGGGGGGAACTGCTTCTGTCGAACATAGCAAACAAACTCCGCGCCGAGGCCTGCAGACTAACACCGTTACTGGTGGAGAATAGCCTGCTGATGGGAGAAGCAAGGCTCGTGCTCACAAGGTTGAGGCTGTCGGTGTTGTGTGAGAAAGGAAAAGGGGCCACTCTGAAAAAGCTGAGGGCGGTTCTGAAAGGGCCGGTGGAGCAGCCGAAGCAACAGAGGAAGTGGGAACAAGAATATGGGAAGCCTGTCGACTGGAAAGGGGTTATCCGGAAGAGGGTCACCCTAGTTACTCCGGGCAGTGCGTGCGAAATCATTCTAAGGCTTCACAGCAAGAATCTGCAGGTGGGGGAGAGACTGAAGTTCATGAAGGATCGCATCAGCTGCCCACACTGTGCAGAGGACGAAACCCTAGCTCATTGCTTGCTGGAGTGCAGCAGTATACAGCCTGTCATCGGCACGGTTAAGGGGGCTTTGCAGCAGATGAATCCAAAAAGGGAGGTGGAGAGACTCGAGGACTTTCTGTTTGTGGCGGATGGCACGTCGTCAGGCTTTCCGGAAAAGCCGCTGATTGCGGTCGCCATTCATCAGATCTGGCTGGAACGCTGCGAAGCTGCTTTTCGACAGGGAAAATTTCAACCGCAGAGAGTGCTCCGGAAGATTGGGGTGAACTTCATGAAGCATGTTAGGATCTACAGTGCCCACAAGAAACAAGTGGCAAAGAGAGATGGGCGGAGTGGGGCACGGTGTTGGCTCCATCTGGCACAGGACGAGGCTGCAATGCTGAGCTGGATTTTCGAAGATGAGAACTCGCTGACGTGGAAGGAAGGCTGATCTGTGTGGGCTAACCCGAGAACTGCCTTCCAGCCACCTTAGAGTGCTACGGAAGGGCTGTGTAGACTCCCTTGTCTTCCTGGCCCCTTCCTCCCTCAAAGTTAAGACTGTGGATGTACACACTTTATAGTGCATTGCATCCTTAAAAAAATAAAAATAAAAAAAAAAATCGCATGGCACGTGGAGTGGGTGTGGTCGGTTGCAAAACTGCCACGCTGGACCGAAAATTCGCCCTGCGCGGTTCGCTTTGGGGCGGTTCGCTTTGAGCGAGCTTGCTGTGAACGCCATCTGAGTCGCAAGTCTCCGCTAAGGTGGGGGCTTCATGCGTGGTTCCGTGACGACGAGAGGCGTGGGTCGGAGAGGTGATGTGAGATCCTTCTTGCGACTCTTGAATAGCCAATTAAAATGAGATCAGTTTCCCAGCCAACCAACGGCCACGTAGAATCACCAAAGCGCTGAGCAAAAGTGACACCTACAGTACCTACTGCGTGTACTGTACGTAGCTGGGCAACAACGCTTCACTTTTGCCAGCGCAGCACAGCTCAACCACATGCCTTCAAAATATGTCGATTTTACTGGATAAACAGTGGCCGCTCCCGCGCCAATTCGTTGACACTTCGCTGCTGGAATGCACCTTTTTTTGTGGTGGTCAGAAGCCCATCCACCTCATCGGTGCTCTTTCTTCGGAAACCCGTTGGCTACTCGTCTGACTCGATCAACTCGCCGATGGCACGCAACCTCCCTCCACTCAACAACCAGAGAACGATCACGCGCCGCACCAATCAAATCGGCACCCTCGCAGGCAGCTTCCCCACAACACGTCACTGCGGGAATGTCGCGTTTCCGCAAGTGAGTGACACATCACCAGCGAAAGTCAGCGTGGCGGTGGATTTTGTTTCGTGAATTGCATGTGGTGGTGGCGGCCCTCGTAGTGTAGCTTCGCAACCACTTTCGCGAATGGTATGATGACGAAGGCACAAGAACGCCACCTTCAGCTGTTTTACAATGACGCACAACATCGTATCAAACCGTACACAACCTTGCTGTCCACGGCTCCTCCTCCTTGTTTGACTGCGTTTTGCTTTTGCCTTCACTTTCCCCAAACCAAAGCAGAGTTTCTTGCATGGGAGATTCTGGAGAAGTATATATAGCTCAACTCATATCGCCTTCATTGTCAAAAGCTCTTATCTTTTCCTGTCCGTTATTGCTTTTTCTCCCTACCGACTGGTGCTACTATTCGCTCTAGCTCACAGTTCCACACATCAAGCTTGCGACATGGCCGCTGCTTCAATGACTCTCGCGCGCACCTGTGTTTTATCGAGCGCAGCTCTCTCTAAATCCCGTCTCAGTGAAAAAAGGAACACCTCACCTGCACAATCCACCTCCTTCCGCCTTACTCCTAGAGCCGACGCCTCCCCGTCCTCACGATCCGTCGCCACTAACGGCATGGCGATAGCTATGCCGGCGCCGACTTCCTCCGACTATTACTCTGGTTACCCGACTGAGTCTCTCCCGCCGACCCCGGTCTTCCCGTCAAACCAGGCGATGTCGCAGTTTCTGCAGTCTTACGGTCGCATGCTGCAGCACGTTCAGGCCAACGGTCGTAACGAGCAAACCGGCGACGCTCTGGTGTCCGGCGACTCTCTCGCAGCCGCGGGTGCGACGGTGGTCGAGCGTGTTCACCTTGGCCTCAACGCGCTACTCGGTCACCCCGTTCACGTGAGTAGTTTTCACAAAAGCCTGATGCTTTCTGTGATTGGAGCCGTTTTCGCCATTTTCCGTGTAGACGAAAATTGCGAAGGCTTTCCTCCGAGACCTCATACTTCACTGGACGAACCAGCTTTGATTTTGTGTACCCGCAAAGACTTTTTCTGACAGATTCGTGTCGGTTTGTGTTTCTTGTTTTACTTTCAGGGTGTGCAAGGAGGACAGAGGTGGTGCGAGAAGGAGATGCAGGTCGAGCGGTGCTTAGCCGAACTCGAGAAGGACATCGACGGTATGCGATCGGCCCACGAGCGACCTCCGCGTGCCGCTACTCTCACCCTCGCCACCGCTCACTGCTACGAAGCCGCTCGCCTCATTCGCACCCTTTGATTGGTTCGCTGATCCGAGCCTCGTTCCGCCTTTGAGTGGTTCGTCCGTTGTCTCCATCACGTTATCTGCTTGCTCTGATCTGCTCGCGTTCACAGCCTTCAGCCGCAGCAGTCAGATCCGTTGGCATCACGACGCCATTTAGGTGCTTTAGGCTCTCGCCGTTCATCGTTAATATTAGACTAGGGGTGCGCGGCCTCCGTCGTTCCTGTTTCTGCCAGCGGTTTTCGTTCTTGTAACGAGGGTGCCTCGGGGCTTGTCCCGTGCTGGGGGGAGCAGCCATCACCTGACGCTGTGCGGTGTACATAATTTACAGGAATGATGGATTAGCTGATTAGTTTTAAGGCAGACATTGCGTGTGCTTTACCACTCATTTTACATTATATGATTGTAGATGACCTTCCCACCGTCCCTGGCCAAATCAGTATTTTGAGGACTCGGATGAGCATATGCATAAGTTGCATAAATAGCTTACTGGTAAGTTTACAGCACGTTTTCTTTGCATGTATCGAATCTCCTAATTTACAGTACAGCGATACATCCCATCCGTCACCATCCTGGCCAATCGCTCGCTCACCGTGACGAGAAATGTACAATCGACTGCCACGAGTGTTGATTCCTGTTACATCCCAGGTGCTCCAATTCGCAGTTTTCGCGTGTTTTGTGTACGATCAGACGCTTTCTTTCACCCGTGATCAGTCAGGCCACTTTTTCTCAGAACAACCTTGATGTTGTCCCAGTTCATTTCTGGGTTCCTAGAAACGCCTAGCATAGGGAAATCATCATTGATCAGGAAGGCGATCCGGCTAGCGAGCCGTTAGTGTTTAGTGCCCCGTCGCATCGACTTCAGTGGTGCTCTCTTTTCAATGCTAGGTGATACTGTAAGCTGTGGACCTACCCAACGTTAGATGGTTACAGTTCAGGGACAGAATGGTGACAGAATCAGCGACTCCTTAATTTCCGGTATTCATGGATGCTTCAGTTGTTAAATCCCATACCTGGTTGTTGTCAGTTCCGTTCTTCATTAACCTATTGCTAGGTCTTTGCAATTAAGAGCCGACATAGCACCGCTACGTTAGGGGCGGCGCATAGGCACGTCATCCAGCCACGTCATCCTGTGGATTCGGCAGTCTGACATGTCCAACATTTGTCAGAAGATCCGATTGGATTGTTGACCGTCGTCGGATCTCGATCACACTCTTTCCAGTCACCCCGTGCTCATCTCAATGTCGCGTCCACGAAGATTCGCTCCTCTCCTGTTGCTGATTGCAGTCCTGCTGCTGGACCACCAATCAGCAGCGTCCACGTGGCAAGAGCACGGAACGCTCGATGTTTGCGCGACCAAGCAAACATGCGAGGAACAAAATTTGAGATTTGCACCAGAGGGCAAGAGTGATGTTTTTGCGGAGGACGTAGCTGCTGCTTCTGACTCTGCTGTCCCCACTGACGCTGCTGTTGCCGCTGGAGCTGCTGCTGCCGACGGTTCTGTTCCTCCTTTAGCTGATTCCAGCGATGCGCAAACGGGTCAGAAGCAGAGCGGAGCGGACGAGCCGGATTCTGAGGCTGGCGTGACTGAATTGGAGCAGGGTGTGACACAATCGGAGGATGTGATAAGGGACGGAGAGTCGAGCACGCTGCCTGAAGTGAATGTGACTGCCATGAGGTCAGTCAGTCAGTCACGCTCTCACAGCATGATGGCTTGAAATTCTCTATCATAGTTTATCTCCTGTTGCTCTGCCATCATTGAGCTGATGCAGGTATGGGCCTCTGAGCTAAATGTTACTCTCTCGAATTCAGTGATCCCACGAGCCTGTGCCTCGACTTCCCAAAGCATCGCATGTCTGTCTGTCCTCCTTTCGATTCAATCCCTTCTCCCAGGAATGTTTAGGATTGAACATGAATGCACCATGTCTCCTGACTGAAAGTGAGTTCCTTCTATCTCCCTGCAGGCATCAAGTGGAGGAGATGTTTTATCATGCGTATGACGACGGTTACAAGCGATTCACCTTTCCACAAGACAAGCCGAACCTTTGCCCTCTCTTCTTCCATTCTTCCTCCTGACCTGCAGGCATCAAGTAGAGGAGATGTTCTATCATGCATATGACGGTTACAAACGATTCGCCTTTCCACAAGACGAGCTGAAACCTCTCAGGTGTTTCCCCCTGCATCTGCTGCATGTCTCTCTATCTCACCCTCTCACCATTTTTCTGCCCTGGCCGTCACTCTCCTTTCCCCACTTCAACTTGTTCTCTCGTGTGGTGTAGGTGATTTTCTTACAAACTTTCAAACTGGCTCTTTTCTCCCTCAATTACCTCTCTCCTTCACTCACCCGTCACCCCTGTCGCTTCCCCATGTTTCCCTTGTTTCCTGATTGCCAGCTGCTCTGGCTCCAATCCCTATGGTGGCATGGCTATGACGCTCATGGAGAGCATAGGCACGCTGCTGGTGAGGCGATTATGGTTCCCTGTCTGAATGTGTCTGCATCTGTTGGTTTACTTGCTCACCTGCTCAGTTCCTCGCTTGCTCGGTTTCTCCAAATCCAATCTCTACGGTGGCATGGCTATGACGCTCATGGAGAGCCTTGGCACGCTGCTGGTGAGGGTTGGTGGCAGGTAGAGTGGGTCTCTGTGTGGCTGCAGTTGGCGGTAGCACCCTTTCTCGCTTGCTCCTCTGCTCTGGATCCAACCCCTGTGATGGCATGGCTATGGTGCGCATGGAGAGCAAAGGTAGTCGACTCAAAAGTCAGTCGACTCAAATGCCAGTCGACTCAAAAACCAGTCGACTCAAAAGGCAGTCGACTCAAAAGGCAGTCGACTCAAAAGGCAGTCGACTCAAAAGGCAGTCCACTCAAAAGTCAGTCCACTCAAAAGTCAGTCGACTCGAAAGCCAGTCGACTCAAAAACCAGTCGACTCAAAAGCCAGTCGACTCAAAAGTCCGTCGACTCAAAAGGCAGTCGACTCAAAAGTCAGTCGACTCAAAAGACAGTCGACTCAAAAGTCAGTCCACTCAAAAGTCAGTCGACTCAAAAGTCAGTTGACTCAAAAGTCAGTTGACTCAGAAGTCAGTCGACTCAGAAGTCAGTCGACTCAGAAGTCAGTCGACTCAAAAGTCAGTCGACTCAGAAGTCAGTCGACTCAGAAGTCAGTCGACTCAGAATTCAGTCGACTCAGAAGTCAGTCGACTCAGAAGTCAGTCGACTCTGAAGTCAGTCAACTCAAAAGTCAGTCGACTCAGAAGTCAGTCGACTCAAAAGTCAGTCGACTCAAAAGTCATGGAGATCCTGCTGCTGGTGAGGTGGTGGTGAGAGCACAGGATCAATGCATGGTATGTTTTCGCCCATCCCCCCACCTTCCCCCTTGCAGCTTCTCGACAACGTATCAGAGTTCAACTGGGGCGTGGAGTACCTCTCTCACCACCTCTCCTTTCACAAGGCGATTCAACGCCCTGCCTCATCCCCCCTCCCTCTATGTTCTTCCATTCCATGCACCCCACGGGGCCCACCCCCACCTCCCTACCCTTGCAGCTTCTGGGCAACGTATCAGAGTTCAACTGGGGAGTGGAGTACCTTTCTCAGCATCTCTCCTTCGACCTAGATATACGCGTGTGTGTTCCATACTCGCCCCTCCCTCTCCCATGCCCCTCTCTTCTCTTCCTTCTCTCCCTCCCCTCGCACTCAGCACCTCTCCTTCGATCCAGACATTTGCGTGTGTGTTCCATACTCGCCCCTTCCTCTCCCTTCCTCTCGCTGCCTCTGTTTCTCTCCAATGCTCCCCCCCTCCTTTTTTCCTCTGCCTCTAACTACTTCCCTCCCCTCCCAAGCCCTCGTCAAACCCCCAAACCGTTTTCTCTCACCTTCCACCCACTACCTGTGGCTCTATATACCCTGTGCTTTCTGAATGGATTTTCCCCTTGCTCTCTCCCTCTCGCTCCCCACAGAAATGTATTTGAGGCCAACATAAGGGCTCTGGGAAGCCTCCTATCCGCCCACATGCTTATCCTGCAAAGCCACGACCCCACGCTGCCACCTGTCCATCCCTCATTGGCTGGCGTGCATCTGGCACCTGGGTACAAGGGCCGTCTGCTGGAGCTGGCTATTGATCTGGGCTTCAGGTGAGTCTCAGGTGGGATTTTAAACTTTTCAGGTGGGGTTCAGGTGGGATTCAGGTGGGGTTCAGGTGAGATTCTGGATTCCTACGCATGGGTGAACCCGCAAAGGGAAGTGCTGTTAGACGAGATCACCCACCCATCCATCCATCCATCCATCCATCCATCCATCCATCCATCCATCCATCCATCCATCCATCCATCCATCCATCCATCCATCCATCCATCCATCCATCCATCCATCCATCCATCCATCCATCCATCCATCCATCCATCCATCCATCCATCCATCCATCCATCCATCCATCCTCCTCCCCCTCCCCTCCCTCCAGACTTCTCCCGCCTTTTCGTCAGGGACACCCATTCCGTATGCGTGGGTGAATCTCCGGGGGGGAGTTCTGCCAGACGACGTCACACACACCTGCACTGCCCTTCCCTTTCCTCTCTTCCCATCCTGTATCGACCAGACTTCTCCCCGCCTTCTCATCAGGCACGCCCATCCCCTACGCATGGGTGAATCTCCGGAGGGGAGTTCTTCCAGACGACGTCACTCATACATGCACTGCCGGCGCCGGCACTCTGCTGCTGGAGTTCAGTGCGCTCTCGAACATCTCCGGCATTCCCATTTTCCAGGTGAGGAGTCACACCCCTCACATGAAAACTGAACTCAATGCTCGTGAAAACTGGATCCCAGTCTCCCAGTCACACACTGCTGGTGCCGGCACTCTGCTGCTGGAGTTCAGTGCGCTCTCGAACCTCTCCGGCATTCCCATCTTCCACGTAAGACACCTCTCAGGCATCCCTGTGTCTTAGGGAACGTTACCAGGCCATGGGTCAAGCAGGGCCACACAACACGCGTGCACTGCCGGCGCCGGCAGTGTGCTGCTGGAGTTCAGTGCTCTCTCGAACCTCTCAGGGATTCCCATCTTCCAGGAAAGCCCAAAAACGGGGGAAAGCCCGCACAGGGAAAGCCCGCACAGGGAAAGCCCGCACGGTAAAAGCCTGCACGGGGAAAGTCTGATTTTACTTCCATTTCGTTCCATTTTGTTTCATCCCGACAGGAGAAGGCAGAGGCAGCAGTGGTTGCTCTGTACAGGCGGAGGTCGCCCCTGAACCTCGTGGGCAATGGAATCAGCAGCACGTCAGGTGGGTGGTGAGTGATATGAGCACACACCCCAGCATTGCCGTCAGCAGGATGGTAGGTGAACGGTGAATGAGCTGAGCAGTGGTTGTTCTGTACCGAAGGAGGTCGCCCCTGAACCTTGTGGGCAATGGAATCAGCAGCACATCAGGTGGGCACAGGTGCTCGAGCACCTTTAGGTCTGCCCATTCCCTCCCCTCTCCCCCTCTCTCTCTCTCCGTTCTAAGGGGGTCCTTCTTTCCTTCCCCCCTTCCCTCCTCCCTCATTCACTCCTTTCCTGTTTCCCTCCCTCCGTCATCCTCTGCTTGCACATGGCCCTCCACCCCCTCCCTCGTCCCCTCCATCATTCCCCATACTCTCTCATCTGATGCTACCTCTATGGACCCACTCCTTTCGCTCTCCCCTCTCGCATTCGTTCCACTCTCACTCTCCTCGCCAACCTTCCCTCCCACTCACCCCTTGTCTCTTTCAGGAGTGTGGCTGCAGCGGGAATCCACAGCAGGAGCTGGCGTTGACTCCTTCTTTGAGGTGAGCATTGACCTGGTCTTGGAGGTAATCATCTCACCCTGACAGGTGCTGGCGCTGACTTCTTCTTTCAGGTGAGTGTTGACCCGGTCTCTCCCCTACATCCAAGACTCACTTTGAAAAAGGAATTAGAGGTTCGCCTCATAGCAGCAGGAGCTGGCGTTGACTCGTTCTTTGAGGTGAGCGTTGACCTGGTTTCTCCCCTACATCTTTGAATCGCCTCATAGCAGCAGCAGGAGGAGCTGGCGTTGACTCGTTCTTTGAGGTGAGTGTTGACCTTGATCTTCGAGATAATAAGACCACCCTGAATTCTGCAATCAGTGAAAGTCTATCCCTTAAATGGTGAACACCCTCTCAAATGTGAAACCTGTGTATGCCTGACTGACTACTTTGGTGTCTTGGTCACCAAGACTGATTACCTTGGTGGCAGTGACTAGTGACCACTCGTTCCATCGTTCAATGACGCTTTCAGTCCCTCCCTTGGCTAACCACTAGATCCTTCCTACTCTGTTTGCCTTCCGTTTTTGACTCCTTCCATCCCCGCTTGCAGTACCTGTCTTCTTGCCTTCCCGTTGTGCCTCCTTCCTTCCTTCCTTCCCCGCTCACAGCAAGGGGTATACTTGACTTGACTTGACCACCTCCGTAAGGGCTATCTGCTACTGGGCAAGGGGAACCGTCGCTCCTGTTCTGAGGTTTAGGACGTCTCAAAACCCTGTTGTCCAAGGGCTATGTTTTTTTGCCTTCCTTCTCCCATCCGCCCCCTCCCTTCCTTCCCCACAGTACCTCCTCAAGGGCTACCTGCTGCTGGGAAAGAGCACTTTTCGCCGAATGTTTTCCAAGGTCTGTCAGATTGTGCCTATGTATGTCGTTGTGATCTTGTGTCAGAGCTAGTAGTGCCTGCATTGTGCAATATGTTTCCATTCTTTGGGAGCATCGCAACATCATGTTGTCTCATTTGCGGCGTACGCCACATCCCCGCCACTGTTACATGCGGCGTCACTCTGTTGCTTGCAGGTGTATTCTGGTGCAATGCGGTATATGGCGGTACGGGGGGAGTCCATGGTGCGCTGGCTGCTAGATGTGGGCATAGACAACGGGCATCTGGGCCGGCACTATGCTTCGTCCCTCCAAGCGTTCTGGCCCGCCATGCAGGTATGTATGCAGAAATGAGACAAGCAGGTGAGGAGATATACAAGTGCTTGTATGAGGGTATGGTGCGCTGGCTGCTAGACGTGGGCGTAGACAACGGGCATTTGGGCCGGCACTATGCCTCGTCCCTCCAGGCGTTCTGGCCTGCCATGTAGGTATGCAGTGAGTGCACTGAACACGTTGTACCACCAAGCATCTGGGATGCAGCACTGTGCCTGCCATGCAGGTATGCAGTGAGTGAGTGCACTCTTAAAACACGTTGTGCATATTACTACCTTCACATGCCACCGCCTTCAGATCATTGCTGCCCAGCAATAAGGTGACTTTTGAGTCGACTCAAAAGTAAACACGTTGTGCATGTTTTTTCCAAGTCGACTCAATAGTCACTTTGTATAAGACTTTGCCCATCCTCCACCTCTCACCAGCCACTCTCGTTCCCCCCCCCCCTTCTCATTCGCCTGCCACCGCCACCACGTTCTTGCTGCCAGGCATTATTTTTTAGTCGACTCAATTGTCACTTAGTACAAGACAGTGGCCATTCACCACCTCTCACCTGCCAGTCTCATTGACCCCCTCCATTCTTCCCCCCCCCCCTTCTCTTCCGCCTGCCACCGCCGCCAGGTTCTTGCCGGGCAGACCGCGGATGCCCGAGTCATCCACAGTGGCCTCTGGGCAGTGTGGAAAAGGTTTTCCTTCCTGCCCGAGCTTTTCAGCGTGACTGCTTCAGCCGTTCATCCAGTGTATGTATGGATGCTTACATGTAACAGAGAGCGCATTTAGGTGTATGTGTAACAGTGGGCTTATTAATGTACGTACAAAGTTGTACGTGTAACAGTGCATGAATAAGGTGCACGTGCCAAGCAGTGTGTTATCTAGATGGAAAGGCCGCCGGCCACCAACGAACGGCAAGGCCGCCGGCCGCCGGCGAACGGCAAGGCCGCCGGCCGCCTACGAACGACAAGGCGACAAACGGCAAGGCCGCCGGCCGCCGACGAACGGCAAGGCGACGAAGGGCAAGGCCGCTGGCCGCTGACGAACGGCAAGGCCACCGGCCGCCAGCGAATGGCAAGGCCGCCGGCCCCCGACGAACGGCAAGGCGACGAACGGCAAGGCCGCCGGCTGCCGACGAACGGCAAGGCCCCCGGCCGCCGACCAACGGCAAGGCCGCCGGCCCCCGACGAACGGCAAGGCGACGAACGGCAAGGCCGCCGACTGCCGGCGAACGGCTAGGCCGCCGGCCGCCGACGAACGGCAAGGCGACGAACGGCAAGGCCGCCGGCGAACGTCAAGGCCGCCGGCGAACGGCCAGGCTGCCGGCCGCCGGCGAACGGCTAGGCCGCCGGTTGCCGACCAACGGCAAGGCCGCCAGCCGCCGACCAGCGGCAAGGCCGCCTCCCGCCGGCGAACGGCAAGGCCGCCAGCCGCCGACCAGCGGCAAGGCCGCCGCCCGCCGGCGAACGGCAAGGCCGCCGCCCGCCGACCAACGGCAAGGCCTCCGGCCCCCGACAAACGGCAAGGCGACGAACGGCAAGGCCGCTGGCGAACGGCAAGGCCGCTGGCGAACGGCAAGGCCGCCGACAAACGGCAAGGCCGCCGGCCGCCGACCAACGGCAAGGCCGCTGTCCGCCGACCAACGGCAAGGCCGCCGGCCGCCGACGAACGGCAAGGCCGCCGGTCGCCGACGAACGGCAAGGCCGCCGGCCCGCGACGAACGGCAAGGCCGCCGGCCCCCGACGAACGGCAAGGCCGCCGGCCCGCGACGAACGGCAAGGCCGCCGGACGCCGACCAACGGTAAGGCCGCCGGCCGCCGACGAACGGCAAGGCCGCCGACGAACGGCAAGGCTGCCGGCCGCGGCCGCCGCCGGCCGACCAGCGGCAAGGCTGCCGCCGGCTGCCGACGAACGGCAAGGCCGCCGGCCGCCGACGATCGGCAAGGCCGCCGGCCCGCGACGAGCGGCAAGGCCGCCGGCCGCCGACGAACGGCAAGGCGATGAAGGGCAAGGCCGCCGGCCGCCGACAAACGGCAAGGCCGCCGGCCGCCAACAAACGGCAAGGCTGCCGGCCGCCGACGAATGGCAAGGCCGCCGGCCCGCAACGAACGGCAAGGCCGTCGGCCGCCGGCAAACGGCAAGGCCGCCGGCTGCCGACGAACGGCAAGGTCGCCGGCCGCTGACGAACGGCAAGGCCTCCGGCCCCCGACGAACGGCAAGGCGACGAACGGCAAGGCCACCGCCGGCCGACCAACGGCAAGGCCGCCGCCCGCTGACCAGCGGCAAGGCCTCCGGCCCGCGACGAACGGCAAGGCGATGAACGGCAAGGCGACGAACGGCAAGGCGACGAACGGCAAGGCCGCTGGCGAACGGCATGGCCGCCGACCAGCGGCAAGGCCGCCGGCCGCCGACCAACGGCAAGGCCGCCGGCCGTCAACCAACGGCAAGGCCGCCGGTCGCCGACTTACGGCAAGGCCGCCGGTCGCCGACGAACGGCAAGGCCGCCGGCCCACAACAAACACCAAGGCCGCCGGCCGCCGACGAACGGCAAGGCCGCCGGCTGCCGGCCGCCGACCAACGGTAAGGCCGCCGGCCGCCGAAAGCGGCAAGGCCGCCAGCCGCCGACGAACGGCAAGGTGACGAATGGCATGGCCGCCAGCCGCCGAACAGCAAGGCCGCCGGCCGCCGACAAACGGCAATGTGATGAACGGCAAGGCCGCCGGCCAACGAACGGCAAGGCTGCCGGCCGCCGGCCCCTGACGAACGGCAAGGCCGCCGGTTGCTGGCTGCCGACGAACGGCAAGGCGACGAACGGCAAGGCCGCCGGCCGCCGACGAACGGCAAGGCCGCCGGGCGCCGACGAACGGCAAGGCCGCCGGGCGCCGACGAACGGCAAGGCCGCCGGCCGCCGACGAACGGCAAGGCCGCCGGGCGCCGACGAACGGCAACACTGCCGGCCGCCGACGAACGGCAAGGCCGCCAGACGCCGACGAATGGCAAGGCCGCCGGCCGCCGACGAACGGCAAGGCGACGAACGGCAAGGCCGCCGGCCCCCGACGAACGGCAAGACCACCGGCCGCCGCCGAGAGGCGCCTCTTAAAGGAGAGGCGCCTCTTAGAGGAGACAACACACCAAGGAACAACACACCCAGGATAGAAAGGAATCCTTCCCGTTGTCATTTGCCTTGCCGCACCTTTCCCGAGGGTTCAGTGGTGAGAAAAAGGTCGATGGCATAGGGGGCCTTGTCTGTGATGCGTCCGTTGTGCCAAGCAGTGCAGTGCAGTGTGCAAAGATATCCCTTTGAGGAGTGGCGCCATGCCATGCTTACTACTACAAAGGTGTACCATATCATGTGCGTGTAACGGTTCAGGAGCTGAGATGCCGTGGCTGAAAAATTGCGCCCATTCATGCCATGTCCCCATGCCTTTCTTTCATTATGTGTGCACAGGGAAAGGGGATACCCACTGCGGCCTGAGATGGCAGAGAGTGCTTACTTCCTCTTCAAGGTATGAAATACTTGGGATGGGAGAGGTCGAGATTCACGCCCCTTACTAGGAAGAGGAGCGAAACAGGAAGTGTTGGGTGCTGAGAGAGAGGGGATACCCACTGCGCCCTGAGATGGCAGAGAGTGCGTACTTCCTCTTCCAGGTATGAAATTCTGGAATTCCAAGAATTCCTAATCCTTGGAATGGAGAACATTTCCTTCTTACTGGAGCAAGTTTTGAGTGGACTCAAAAGTCACCAATCTTGTCAACTCGGCGGCCTAGGCTGAGCTGATTTATTCTTTCCACCTTTCTAATTCCCACCTGACAAAAGAGCTGTTGCTAGAAGCGAGCAGCATTGGGCTGTGCTAGTTGCTACAAAGGGGTTGTGTCTTGCACCAGAGATGGCCGAGGGTGTTTTTGAGTCGACTCAAAGGGGCTGTGTCTTGCACCAGAGATGGCCGAGGTTGCATGGGCAATCATATGTAGCTGGAATGCAAGCCCTCCCATTCCACTAACCATCCCCTGATCGCCGTGACTCACACCCATCCAGGCCACAGGCAACCACACGTACCTGGAGATCGGGAGGGATATTGCTGCAGCCCTCAACACAGTCACACGCGCAGGTGCTTTTCTTGATAAAATCGAGCAACAGAGTGTGGGTTTGCAAGCGTTGGCGACATGCAGATGCATTTTCTAGTAGACTTCAGAAGCCACTACTGATGCGCCTTACATGTTGTCTCCTTTGTTCCATTCCATGTGCATTTCAGGTTGTGGGTTTGCAAGTGTTGGCGACGTGCAGACACATCGCCTTGACGACCACATGGAGTCATTTCTGCTCTCTGAAACACTTAAGTAAGCATTGCAGTGATTGCTTTTGAGGCGCCTCAAAAGTCATTTCTGCTCTCGGAAACACGTATGTGCTGCAGTGATTGCTACTTTTTGAGGTTCTTAAGTGACCATAAACTGTTGTAAGAGAATCATGACAGCCATATGGAGTCGTTCCTACTCTAAAAACACTTACATAAGTGCTGCAGAAAGAGCTTTTACAGTATCAAGTGGCGATAGCTTGATCTGATTCAATTTGATCTAATCTGATATTGCTGCTTTTCCTCCACCAGGTGCCTCTACCTCCTCTTCTCCCCTCACATTGACATCGCCGCCCGGTTCGTGTTCTTCACAGAAGGTCATCATCCCCTCTCACCCGAAGCGGGTGTTCATGTCAACTCAAAACACATTTATATCACTGCCTGTTGTTGTCACTGCTGATATCACTGCTTGTTGTCTCCCACCCACCAGGTACCTCTACCTCCTCTTCTCACCTCACATCGACACCGCCACCTGAGGCGCCTCACTAGCTATTGCAGGATCCGGTCTGATTTGATCTGATAGCACTGCTTGTTCTTTCCCTCCCACCAGGTACCTCTACCTCCTCTTCTCCCCTCACATCGAAATCGCCACCCAGTTTGTATTCTCTACCGAGGGCCATCTCCTCTCCCTGAACCCCGTGTGCTTTGAGTTGAGTCATCTCAAACAACACTTGATGTTACTCCTTGTTGTCTCCCTCCCACCAGGTACCTCTACCTCCTCTTCTCCCCTCACATCGACATCTCCGCCCGGTTCGTTTTCTCCACAGAAGGTCATCTCCTGTCGCTGAACCTTCCCAGAATCTTCCGTGTCGTCTGCCCGTCCGAAGACCACCCTGACATGTCGCCAGCTGGCGACTGCCGAGTGGTTGCTGCCACTGCTGACATGGATGCTGACGTGGACACTGATGTAGATGCTGACATGTCGCAATCCCCCTTGCAGGCTCCAAACGAGGCACAGAAACCCCCGGATGAATCACAAAGACCACAGTCACAACCCCCCTTGCTCGAGAAGCAACAGCCCTCGTTTGAGTCACGCAAACCCTCGTCTGAATCACGCAAGCCCTCGTTTGAGGCACGCGTGTGTGAGGACTCTCTTTCTGCCCTGGGCTCTCTAGTAGATCCGGACTTGGCTTTAAGGCGACAGCTGGTTTGTGAGGCCGTGGTGGGGACGTTTGAGAGGGATGAGCATGGAGGAAAGGGGTGGTATGGTGCATGGGAGGACGAGGATAAGGCGAGTGGGGAGGGGGAAGGAGGCGAGGAGGAAGCACGAGAGAAGGGAGAGGGGGAAGAAAGGAGGGATGAGGTTGGGGAAAGGACGGAGGGAGAGGGTGGGGTTGGGAGATTGAGAGATGGAGCAGGGAGAGCAGGCGAAAAGGGAGATGACAAGAGTGGGATGGAAAGTGGATGCGTGGAGGGTGGAGAATTGAAGAGTGGTGTGCGGGTGAGTGGAGTGGCTAGTAATGTGGAGGGAGAGAGAGTGCCAGCTATAAGTGAGAAGGGGAGCGTGGAGGGTTCAAGGGAGAAGGAAGCGGAGACAAGGGAGGAAGGTTTGAAGGAGATGGAAGAAAGGGAGACAAGGGAGAGGAGAGAGCGGAGAATGGGGAGGGACGAGAGAAAGCGGAGATTAGAGAGAGCTAGGGAAAGAGAGAGGAGGAAGAAAGTGGCCGAGAAAATCTTAGACGAGCGGCAGAGGGACATGCAACGAGAACGAGAGTTGAGACGACTCAGAACGCAAGCAGCAGGGCTGCGGCTGATGCAGGGGAGGAGGGACGAGAGATGGAGGAGCCCTCTAGAGGAGGAGGTGTCTCGACTTGCTTCCTTCATCAGATTCCAGGAGCGGCAGAGGGAGCAGCAACTAGCGGCAGCCGCCGTCGCAGCAGCAGCAGCAGCAGCAGGGGGAGAGGAGGGAGCAGAGGGAGCAGGGCGAGAGGGTGTGGGTGAACAGGGGCAGTGTCCTGCAGGAGACCTGGACAATATTTTTCCCGATGCTGCTGCCGCTGCCGCTGCTGCTGGTGCTGGTGCGGGTGGTACTGGTGATGCTGCTATGGGTGGAAGGCGGTTGGGAGGGGTGGTGTCGCGAGTCATTGGTAACCAGCGTCTGCTGTGCTATTTCATGGTGGATGCTTCACACGGCCCCTCCTGCTTTGCCTGGAACGCCCTCCCTGCTGCTTTCCCCTACCTTCAGGGTTTCCAGACCTTAACAGTGAACCTTTATATCCGTAAGTGCTGTGGGTGGTTGGGGTGCGGTTGGGAGGGGTGGTGTCGCGAGCCATGGGCAACAAGCGTCTGCTGTGCTATTTCATGGTGGACCCATCACACGGCCCCTCCTGCTTTGCCTGGAACGCCCTCCCTGCCGCTTTCCCCTACCTTCAGGGTTTCCAGACCTTAACAGTGAACCTTTATATCCGTAAGTGCTGTGTGTGGGGTCCGGTTGGGAGGGGTGGTGGTGGGTGGGTGCTTAGAACGCCCTCCCTGCCGCTTTCCCCTACCTTCAGGGTTTCCAGACCTTAACAGTGAACCTCTACATCCGTGAGTGCTGTGGGTGCGGTGCGGTTGGGATGGGTGGTGGTGGTTGACTGCTTAGAACGCCCTCCCAGCCGCCTTCCCCTACCTCTCTGGCTTTCAAACGCGAACAGTCAACTTCTTTATCCGTAAGTGCTGTGTGTGGGGTGCGGTTGGGAAGGGTGGTGGTGGTTGGGTGCTTAGAACGCCCTCCCTGCTGCCTTCCCCTACCTCTCCGGTTTCAGACGCTAACAGCCAACCTCCATATCCGTGAGTGCTGTGCGTAGGTTGGGTGCGGTCGGGAGGGGTACTGTGCAGTGAGTCATGGCCAACCAGTGCAAGGTCCCAGCAGAGCCCACCTGCCCTGGCACCACCCCTCTCCCCCATCCCTCTCCCCCATCCCTCTCCAATTCCCCTGGAGCACAAGGTCCCAGCAGAACCCACCTGTGTGGTGCGTTTGCTTGTATGGTTGTGTCCCCCCATGCTTCCCCTTTGCTCCCTGCCCGCATCCCTCTCCCCCCATCCCTCACCAATTCCCCTGGAGCACAAGGTCACAACAACAGAGCCCCTCTGTGTGTGCGGTGTGCATGCACTTAGTTGGTTGGTTTTGATTCTTTTCAGCCCAGTGTGCATTCCCCCCTTCCCCTGCCTACCCCTTCCCTCTTCCCCATCGTTTCCCCCAGAGCACGTGCAAGCCGCGCCGCGCTCCCCTGTGTGGTGCGCTTGGCTGGATTCCCCCAACCCAGCACAAGTGTCCCCGTTCCTCTTTGCTTTTTCCCCCCCTTCCGCTTACATTTCCCCCTATTTCTCTCTGTTTCTCTCAGAGCACAAGGTCCCAGCAGCGCCCCCCTGTGTGGTGCGCCTGGTTAACTCCCCCCCACCCGAGAATGACAGTTCCTCCGGACATCAAACGAACGTGACTGTGCGAGAGGGTGAGGAAGAGAGAGGGGAAGAAGAGAGAGGGGTGAGAAAGAATGGAGAGAGTGCGGAGGTGGGTGAGGGGGAGAGGGTAGCTGATGGGGGAGGTGAGGGGAGCGGTGGCGGAAGAGGGGAAGGGGGGTGGGAAACGGAAAAGGGGAGGAGGGGAGGAGGAGAGGGGAGGGGGGGAAGAGGGAGGGGGCAGGAGCTTGTGGATACTGTGAGTGTAAACCTGCCTGCAGGGGCTGCTGAGTTTGGCCCTTTCCTTGGGAATGGTGATGATGGGGGTGATGGTGGTGATGGTGATGGTGGGAGTTATGGTGGTGGTAGTGGTGGTGGTGGTGATGGTGATGCTGGTGATGACGATGGTTATGGTGATGCTGACGATTTTTGTTTGAATGATGATGCTGCTGATGATGATGTTTATGATGATGCTGGCGAAGGTAGTGATCTTCATGGGTATGGGGATACTGATGCCGATGCTGCTGCCGATGCTGCTGCTGATGCTGGTGCCGGTGCTGATGTGGATGCTGTCAGTCCCAGTCTGAACGAGAGACAAGAAGCACCAGAGACAGATGCCACTGCAAAGAGGGGCACATCAGGAATCGTAGACGCCACAACAGCACATGCAGCAGCAGCAGCAGCGGCAACCAGCACTGAAGCCCCTTTTTCCTCCACTGATCCCCATTCTCCTTCCAGCTCCATTCTTGGAACCCTCGCAGAAGCATCCCCTATACAAGCATGTGTGGACCGCTTGTCGAATCCTGGCGAGGTGAAAGGGCGGGTGGTGGTGGTGATGCGTGGGGGATGTTCCTTCCAACAGAAGGTGGTAGCAGCACAGAGAGCAGGCGCTGCTGCTGTGATTGTTGTCAACCATGTTATGGGGGGAAGGGCGCTCAATATGGCACCTGATGTTCCGGGTTCTGATACTGTCACACATGAAGGTGGGGTGTCAGAGGGTGGTGAAGGGACAAATTCTGATACAGTCACACCTGATTCTGGAGTGTCGCAGGGTGGTGAAGGGACGGATTCAGAAACAGTCACAACCGATGGGCTGATGGCAGCGGGTGATGGAGTGTCATCAGGAAAAGGCAACCCTTCATCAGCAGCCGCATCCGAAGAAGGATCGGAAGCAGCAGGAGGATCAGGTTCGGATGCAGTCACGTCTGTTAAGGAATCAGCAGCAGGTGATGGAGTGTCACCAGGGAAATTATCAGCAGCTGTATCAGAAGAAGGATTAAAGGCAGCAGCAGAAGGATTAGCAGAAGGAGAAGGATCACCAGCAGGAGAAGAACCAATAACAGCATTAGAAACCCCGGAGGGAGGGGTTTCTAATGTGGCAGTACAGATCCCTTCAGTTAGCTTGGGCAATGCCGATGGCGCTCTGTTGTTGGCGGTCCTGAGAGGGCAGATGAGCGTGAGAGAGGCTGCGCGGCGGAAGGCAGAAGGCGGTGAGGGAGGGAGTGAGGGAGGGAGCGAGGGAGTGAGGGAGGGAGGGAGTGAGAAAGAGAGTGAAGTGGAGAGTGAAGGAGAGAGGGTGGGAGAAGAGAAGGAAGGAGATAATGTGGGTGGTTGTGAGGGGGAGGGTGAGGGGGAGGGTGAGGAAGAGTTTTCAAGCAAGAATGAAAGGGAGCAATGCAAGGATCAAACGGATCGAAAACCGCATCACAAGGGACCCAAGAAACATGGCAGTGGGGATAAAGGCGAAGGGGAAGGGGATGGGGTGAATAGATTGGATGATGGAAAAGCAGCAGAGGTATGGGTCAAGCTGTTTTGCCCGAAGAAACGGACGGAGGAGGATCATCCTGTTTTGTTTGACGTGGACGTCAGCGTGCCGCCACAGTCGCCTTTGCAGGTCAGTCTATCCCCCTGAGGAAAATGTTGTCAGTGCAGGGCTGTAAGTTCTCTGGTGCACTTTATGGAATTTGTCATGACTGCATTTGCCCTTTTCCATTCCCATCTGAATCTTCTTTTATTTATTGCAGATGCAGCAAGCTGTGAATGCAATGATCCTGCTGCTCAAAGGGGGGCACTTGAATCGCCTTTTGACATTTGCATAAAAGGTAGTGTATTTGGACTCAAATGGATAGCTGAAGCTGGAAAAGCTTCTTACGTTCAGTAACAGTGTATTGCTTTGTCGTGTAATGATTTGGTTAGGCTGGGGCAGGCCTGGTCAAGTCGTCGTTTTCGGAATATTTCCAAGCGGTTTCATAGAAGTTTCGACAAGGACCTTCGCCTATGGGATGGAGGCTCGGCAAAGGCAGCCTCGTGAATGGCGCGTAGCAGTACCACATCTCGACAAACAAAGGGGCTGACACGCACGCCACGCACGCGTGCGCAGTGTGATTACGTTTCCGGACCAGACTTCTCTCTCCGCACCACAACGGACCGCAAAGATCTCTGTCCAGCCCCCCCGAGCTGCGGAGGGTGGTCCCACCCAGCCCAAATCTCCGCGCGAGCGGGTTTCCTGCTGCCGACATTTCTCCATTCGTTCGGTACCGTACCCGTACCTCCTGAACAGTGTGGGTCGTGCAATCGTAGCTGCATCGCTTGACCAACTTGGCGATCACACCACGACAGCTGTCGTCGCAATTGCGAAGTCGTCGCACAAAGTCGCACATTCCTGAAGGTGTGGGGAGTGCGAATCTTGACAGTTGAATGTCCCTCAAGCACCCCAGCACAGCACCCAGGAGATGTCTCCGCCTCGAGCCTGTTTCTCCCTTTGCCCGCGAGTCGCCGAACCCGAATCCGAGCTCACGAGCTTGAGGGGGCTGTTGAAATGAACTGCTGCTGCTGCTCGCGTGGCACCAGGGTGGCGGGAAAAAAAAAAAAAAAAAAAAAAAAAAAAAAAAAAAAAAAAAATTCACGTGGCGAAAATTTTCGCCACAGTTTCCCCGTCAGCCAAAATTCGAATCTGCAAAGGGCATCTACCAACATTACCCATTCGCCACTTCATCATCCTTATCTCCAGTCAGCAAGACACACTTCCATTTTCACCCAATACAAATCCTTCAATCCTCCACCTCATCTCTTCTCCAATCCTCCTCAACCTTCTCATCCCAAACTCCACCAATCAATCCAAAGATTCCCTACCAAGCCTTAAATCAAAGCCCCATTCATTCCAATCACCAAGCCTTAATTTCAAGGCCACATTCATCCCACTCACCAAGCCTTAATTTCAAGGCCACATTCATCCCACCCACCAAGCCTTAACTTCAAGGCCACATTCACCACCCCCACCTTATCCAACTTAACCAATCACAATCATTCATCTCCTCCTCTCCTTCATCCAACCTCAAGCTCCACCAAATACAAAACAAAGGGTCCACCCCATTCTTTACTCATACTTTTCAAGCAATTTTTACCCAAGCTCTCAACAAGTTCTACTCTAAGCTCTCTCAAGGCCACTTCAAAGTCCTCCTCCTCATGCCCAACTCCTAAGGCTCCACTCATCACCTCAACCTCTCCCAACCCAAGCTCATAGCCATGTTCTCCAACTCTAGAGAAGTTCATGCTTCATAGTCTTTCTACTAGATTGTTAATCAATGGTTGCTCTTCAAGTCCATCATGTACCTCCTTTGGACTAGTGCATTTTAAGTTTTAAGGCCTCAACATCAACTTTGACTTTCTTCCAATCAAGATTCAAGTTTCACCTTCTTCACTCAACAATCATTGGAGGTTCTTCTCTACACAACAAACAAGATCTACACCTCAACACTCAAGCTTGGAAGGTGCTTCTCCACTCAACAATCAACATCTACTACTCAACAATCAAGCTTGGATCTCACTCTCTTTCCAACAATCAAGATTCACAATTCAAGCTTGGCTTCTTCAAGTTACAAAGCTCCTTCAAAATGACAAGTAAGAGTCTTTAAGGTAAGTCACCTCCTTTCACTCTTGTCAAGCTTCTCAATTCAAGCTTCCCTATTTAAAGCTTCTTCATTCTTATCAAATCTCCTTTCCTATCAAATCTTAGTTGTCATTATCAAGTTTGTTTAATTTTCAAGCTCCTTTACCTTTTCATCAATCACCCATTCAATACCTTTCTTCCAATCAATTGCTCTTTCCCTTTAATGTTTTCATCATCTTTCTTTCAAGTTGTTATTTTTCTCTTTAACCTTCTTATTTAAAGTCTTCAAATTCTTACTTAATCTCTTCTCAAAGAGTTTCTTTATCTCATCAAATTTGTCCTACTTCACTTTTAACTCTTTCTTCTAGGTGTTTTTCTTTCTCTCTACTTGCTATTTACCCTTCCTAATCCTTTACCAAATTTCAAGATGGTATCAGAGCTCGAGTTCATTCCTTTTTGCTGTCTCTTCCGTGCGCATCTTGTCTAGGTTTTGTTTTAGCCCATTATTTGCCATTAGTGGCATCCTTGCACCTGGTCTTGTGCCCCCTTTGGGGTCCTCCCTTTTGTGTTTCCCCTTTCTTTGTTCTTGTGTGTGTGTGTGTGTGTGCTTGTCTATTTCCCCTTCCCCTTGTGTGAAGTTGTTTGATTTTATCAGGAGTTTTAATCTCCCAACATGGATGAAAAGGACTCAAGTGTTCCCATGGGATCAACTTCACCAGCTGTAACCACCAACTCTTCAAACGAATCAGCACCTCCTACAACCAACACATCATCTCCATCTACACCACCTACTACATCTACATTTACCTCCTCCTTAGTCCCCAAATTGGAGCTTCCACGCTTCAACGGCAAAGGTTTTTCATCATGGAGCATCCGCTTTCAACAAGCCGCCACTCTTCTTGATCTTTGGCCTATCTACATTGGCCAAAACACTCCCCCTTCAACTGCTGCACCTGATCAAGAACAGAGTAACTGGATCAAGAAAAATGCTGAAGCTTATCTCTATCTCCTCTCTTCCATTCAAGACCCCTACTCTCAACCCCTCCTCCTCGTATCAACTCAAAAAGACAGTGCCAGAGCTGCTTGGGAGCGGCTCAAACGTCTTCATCAACCTATTTCCCAAGGTTCTAAGGCAGAAGTGTGGAACAAGATTGTCTCTCTCCGCATGGGGGAGAGTGAAACCATCCCCGACTACATACAACGTGGTGAAATGGTCCTTTACGAAGCGACACTTCTCGACATTGAGGTCCCGGAATCTCTCTTCATCACCATTCTCCTAGCGGGACTTTCATCTGGATGGAGCACTATGAGAAGCACCATTCAAGCCTTTCCTGAGGAGACAAGGACCCGAGACTTCATCTTCAACACGCTCATCACCGAACATCAGACAAGAGAGCTTGCAAAGCTTCAGAGAAACCCTGGACCAGCATGGAGTGGAATGACAAGTTCCAACTATCGCCCTCAACAAGGTGTTCAACAACAGAGCAAGTTTCAGCAAGGTAAGTCCTTTCAAACCCCAACACACTCTCTTCTTGGACAACCCACACCAAGTCATGTTTCTCAGCTTGCATCATACTCTAATCATATTCCTTATAAGCCAAAGTCAAGGTATCAATTTGAGTGTCATTACTGTCATCAATGGGGACATCCTTGGTTCAAGTGCAACATACGTCCTGCAAACTGGACACCACCTTCATCTCTGATCTCTGACAAAGGAAGGGCCGCCATTGCTATTACATCCCATACCCCTCCAGAAAATCAACCAGACAATGCGCATCATGGGGCACTCTTTCAGAATGCTTCCAAAGTGTCATCTCAAAACCATGTCTCTGCTTCCTCTATGCCACAACCTCCCACACCAGAGGCGCCTCTTCAAGCCACCACAGGAGTCGTTTCACATGAGAGGGACTCTACTAAATCCAATGCACCGAGTTTCGCATTTGCATCATCCTCTTGTCTGCATGCATTGACACAGGATCCCAAGATTTGGTTTTTGGACAGTGGATGTGATCAACATATGACCCCTCATGCCTCCCTCCTTCACAGCCTCAAGCCCTCCAATGTGAAAGAAGTGGTTGTTGCCAGCAACCATTCGGTGCCAGTTCAAGCAGAGGGAACAATGACATTTCTCAGTCCAGAGGGAATTCATATGTCATTCTCAGGCATCTTGCTTGTCCCCTCACTAGGGGCGAACCTTCTCTCAATTGGTCAAATGGAAGAGAAAGGTATTTCCATCTCTTTCTCAGATGGTTCTGTGCAGGTTCGTGCTCCAACTGGACATCACATTGCAAGAGGTGTTCGTAGTGGACGTCTCTATCGAGTGGAGATTGATGCACAACCACCTGCCAAGCCCTACAGCAGTCCCTCAGTTGCTGCTGCCACCACCTCAGTAAGACTTCATCCTGGTACATCTGCATCTCCTTACACCTGGCATTGTCGTTACGGTCACCCTGAAGAGTCTAGCATCACACGCATGCAAGCACATGCAAGTGTTGATGGTCTCATCATCTCCAAGCAGTTGTCATCATCTCAGTCATCATGCCACACTTGTGTTGAGGCTAAGCTTCCTCGTCATCCTTTCTATTCTTCTGAGTCTGAAGTCTCTCAACCGCTTGAGCTTATTCATAGTGACCTGATGGGTCCTTCCCGTACACCAAGTCGTACTGGGAAAAGATATGTAATGTCACTCATTGACCATCATACAAAATTTGCTTGGATCTCTCTTCTTGGATCTAAAGATGAAGCTCCCGGTATTATCCAGTCCTGGTTTCCTTATATTGAGCGTCAGTTGGGTCTCAAGGTCAAAATTTTTCGCTCTGATCGTGGAGGAGAGTACATGTCTAACTCTTTCCGCTCTTTTCTTGCCAACCTTGGAGTTGAACAGCAATTGTCATGCACAGCAACACCTCAACAAAATGGTACTGCTGAGAGGTACAACCGTACGATTCAAGAGATCTCAAGAAGTTTTCTCTCCCACATGAATCTAGATGACTCATGGTGGGGAGAAGCTGTTACACATGCTGCTTGGGTCAAGAATCGTCGACTGACAAGCTCCATTGCTGAGGGTATTACACCCTATGAGGCATTATATGGCATAAAGCCAAATGTGTCCATGCTGCGAATATTTGGCTGCATGGGTCAGTACAAAGTGCTAGATGACAAACGCAGCAAGTTTGAAAGTAAGGCAGCATGGGGCATGCATCTGGGCATGGCCAAGGAGAGTAAAGGCTGGTTAATGTGGGATCCTCTCCTCAAAAGAGACATTGTGTCAAGGGACGTGATCTTCTATGAAGACATGTCCCCTTCTTCTTGGAAACTTTCTTTTCCTCTTGTTTCCTCTCAAGTTCCTCCCTTCTCTACCTTTGCAGATTTCGAACCTCCAACAATCATACTAAGTGGAGTTCCTGCATCATCACCGCAGCAGCAACACGAAGACATGTCTCATGCTCAAGACCAACAACCACCTCCATCATCTTCTGCACCCACCTCTCATCATCAAGAGCAACAGCAGCAGCAACCACCACCACCTCCATCACAACAAAACCAGTCAACTGCTCCACCTGTTCTTTCATCTCATCCTCCTCCTCAACCCCCAATTAATTCGCTTCAGCAGCAGCAACAACAACCATCTCCACCCAATTTACCTCCTCCTCTTCAATCTTCCCCCACTCACCAGCAGGACCAGCAGCAACAACAACACCCCTCTGCCACTCACTCTCTTCACCCGTCACTTCCGCCTCTCGTCGTTCATCGACCAAGTGGTTATCGACCAGCAGCCCTTCTTCACCTTCCAGACCATCTTGAACACGTATCGTCAACCGTGCAGCCACCACCAACACAACAGCACACATCTTCCCATCTCCAGCACCTGCATTCGACAAGTCCGACTGATAGAATTTCATCAGAAGATCATTCTCAACCGGCAGCACCACCTCCCTCACCCAACCGAATCGACATCAACTACCCACCAGCGATGAGCACGTCACACGTTGCAGCACCATCTTCATCTTCTTCGTCATCTGCGCACTTCACCTCTCATGTGCCGGTGTCCACTTTCATCTCAACCCCAGGTCATTTGTGTAGCGATCGTACCTGCTTCCAATGCAGGATTCACGCCACCTGTTTTGCCATTTCCCAACTTCCACCCGAGCCTCTCAATCGCAAGGAAGCTATGGCAGGAGCCTTTAAGGAGCAGTGGTTAGCAGCAGAAAAGGCAGAACTGGAAAGTTTGCTTGACCGAGGGACTTGGACTTTGGAGCCACTACCCAAGGGAAAGAAGCTTGTGGGAGTTAAATGGGTCTACCGGGTGAAGGTGAAGGGTGATGGATCTTTGGACAAGTTCAAGGCTCGTTTGGTCGCCAAAGGATATTCTCAAGTTCCTGGAGAAGACTACAATGAAACGTTTGCTTCAGTCGCCAAGTTTACCAGTGTACGCGCTCTTCTTGGTATGGCAGTACGAATGGATCTCTACATCATCCAGCTGGACGTCTCCAACGCCTTTCTCTACGGCATTTTAGAGGAAGAAATCTACACGGCTCAACCTGATGGGTATCATGATGGCACTGAGAGAGTCTGCAGGCTGCACAAGTCCCTGTATGGCCTGAAGCAAGCTCCACGGGTTTGGTATCACGCGTTAGAGTCTGCCTTGCTGGCACAAGGTTTCACACAGTCTGAGTATGACCCTGCCCTCTACATCCTGCACACGGAGGTGCATGAGGTACTGTGGTTGATAGTGTATGTGGATGACATCCTCATGGTGTCAGGTTCTCTCTCCCTTCTCACCCACATCAAAGGTATGCTCACCAAGGAGTTTGTCATGACAGACATGGGTGAGCCATCATATTACCTTGGCATGAACATCATTCGTGACCGTTCTTCTCGCTCTCTATTTCTTTCCCAAGAGCGATACATTCACAAGGTCCTCTCTCGCTTCGGCCTTCTTGCCTGCAATCCTGCATCTACACCTCTCCCTTCTACTTTTCAGCATTCTTCCCCTTCCACTTCTGACCATCAGCCCTCTCAGACTGAACCCTTTTCTGACTGGGACGAGTTCCACGAGGCTCTTGCACCTTCATCCTCTTCATCCCCTTCTTCTTCCAACGCACCTCCTTCATCACTCCTTTCCCCTCTCGACATTAATCTTTACCAGAGCATTGTCGGTAGCCTCATGTACGCATCCGTCTGCACTCGCCCAGATCTCTCTCATGCTGTGGGCGTGCTTTCTCAGTTCCTTTCCGCGCCATCTACTCAACACTTGAATGCTGCGAAGCGTGTCCTGCGCTACCTCTCCGGATCTCAATCTTTTGGTCTCTTCTTTCATGGACATGAGCATGGTAGTGTCTTGCATGGTTTCACGGATGCGGATTGGGCAGGTCCTCTTTCAAAGCGGAAGTCCACTGGCGGCTACATGTTTGTGATAGCGGGAGCAGCCATTTCTTGGCAATCGAAGAAGCAAGGCTGTGTGGCATTATCTTCAACGGAGGCGGAGTACATGGCTGTGACGCAAGGAGCAAGAGAGGCTGTGTGGTTGAGAGGGTTGCTGACAGAGTTGGGTCTTCCCCAGCATGAGCCGACCATTCTTCACATTGACAACACATCGGCGATCGCCTTGAGCAAGAACCCGGTCTATCATGGACGCACAAAGCACATTGATACCCAGTATCACTACATTCGAGAGCTGATCAAGAACAAAGTTGTGGCACCGACCTACTGCAGCACCACGGACCAGGCTGCTGACTTCCTGACTAAGATCCTCCCCCGGCACCTCTTTCTTCTTGGCCGCCACCGTGCCGGATTGATGCCGATCGAGTCTCTTGGGTGCTTCTCCACTGCTGTCCCTTCCGCTCATTCTTCTCGCTCGGAGGGTCAGCAGTGCGGGGGGGTGTTGAAATGAACTGCTGCTGCTGCTCGCGTGGCACCAGGGTGGCGGGAAAAAAAAAAAAAAAAAAAAAAAAAAAAAAAAAAAAAATTCACGTGGCGAAAATTTTCGCCACAGTTTCCCCGTCAGCCAAAATTCGAATCTGCAAAGGGCATCTACCAACATTACCCATTCGCCACTTCATCATCCTTATCTCCAGTCAGCAAGACACACTTCCATTTTCACCCAATACAAATCCTTCAATCCTCCACCTCATCTCTTCTCCAATCCTCCTCAACCTTCTCATCCCAAACTCCACCAATCAATCCAAAGATTCCCTACCAAGCCTTAAATCAAAGCCCCATTCATTCCAATCACCAAGCCTTAATTTCAAGGCCACATTCATCCCACTCACCAAGCCTTAATTTCAAGGCCACATTCATCCCACCCACCAAGCCTTAACTTCAAGGCCACATTCACCACCCCCACCTTATCCAACTTAACCAATCACAATCATTCATCTCCTCCTCTCCTTCATCCAACCTCAAGCTCCACCAAATACAAAACAAAGGGTCCACCCCATTCTTTACTCATACTTTTCAAGCAATTTTTACCCAAGCTCTCAACAAGTTCTACTCTAAGCTCTCTCAAGGCCACTTCAAAGTCCTCCTCCTCATGCCCAACTCCTAAGGCTCCACTCATCACCTCAACCTCTCCCAACCCAAGCTCATAGCCATGTTCTCCAACTCTAGAGAAGTTCATGCTTCATAGTCTTTCTACTAGATTGTTAATCAATGGTTGCTCTTCAAGTCCATCATGTACCTCCTTTGGACTAGTGCATTTTAAGTTTTAAGGCCTCAACATCAACTTTGACTTTCTTCCAATCAAGATTCAAGTTTCACCTTCTTCACTCAACAATCATTGGAGGTTCTTCTCTACACAACAAACAAGATCTACACCTCAACACTCAAGCTTGGAAGGTGCTTCTCCACTCAACAATCAACATCTACTACTCAACAATCAAGCTTGGATCTCACTCTCTTTCCAACAATCAAGATTCACAATTCAAGCTTGGCTTCTTCAAGTTACAAAGCTCCTTCAAAATGACAAGTAAGAGTCTTTAAGGTAAGTCACCTCCTTTCACTCTTGTCAAGCTTCTCAATTCAAGCTTCCCTATTTAAAGCTTCTTCATTCTTATCAAATCTCCTTTCCTATCAAATCTTAGTTGTCATTATCAAGTTTGTTTAATTTTCAAGCTCCTTTACCTTTTCATCAATCACCCATTCAATACCTTTCTTCCAATCAATTGCTCTTTCCCTTTAATGTTTTCATCATCTTTCTTTCAAGTTGTTATTTTTCTCTTTAACCTTCTTATTTAAAGTCTTCAAATTCTTACTTAATCTCTTCTCAAAGAGTTTCTTTATCTCATCAAATTTGTCCTACTTCACTTTTAACTCTTTCTTCTAGGTGTTTTTCTTTCTCTCTACTTGCTATTTACCCTTCCTAATCCTTTACCAAATTTCAAGAGGGGCGCGGTGTGCGGTTCGCCTAACCGCGCCCAGACCTAGACCAACAAACCGAACCAGCCCCTTCTTCTGGTGCTTTTCTGCGGGGGCTCTTTCCTCGCCATCGCCAACCTCGATGTTGCCGCACCGGGAGCTGGGGGGCGAACCGACCAACGGCTGGTAACCAGCCAGCCTTCTGTGTCGCCCTTCCCTTTCCCCACCTCTCCATGCCTCCTCTCGGTCCTGGGCTCTGCTGGTAAAGGATTTTTTTGGTGTTTGAACTTCCACCATACTGCACCGTACTATGAGCTTAATAAAATGTAATTCACCGTGCAAAACCCATCTATATTTTTTAACTTCAGTGGTCTTATTGAGATAATGAATCCATTCATGGCCGCTCGGTGCCTTCCTCGTGTTTTATGTGTAACTGACCGCCAGCACTGGCTGGTGTACTAATTTGACTGACGTAAGGTGACGTAACGTGACGCTGATCGCCAGTAATAACGTGACCTGACAGATAGTAGACTTTTCGTTCTTACCGAACAAGTGGCTTGTGAAGCTGTCCGCTTCGGGATGATCCCCAGAGCTATCCCGAGTCAGAGAGGACGGGAAGTTCGTTCCTGATGCTCCTTGGGAATATAATCGTCACCTGTAACGCATTCACGTAGTTTCGCGTTGAGCACGTGCAGACACTATCAGGAAAGGTGACAGAATCACATTAGGAGCGAGAGTGGGTGAAAGCGAGAGTAAGTACAGCATTATACAGTCATTCCTTCGACGCGTGAACGCTTTGCTGCAAGATAAGCGATGTGGTCAGAATCGTAGCTGCGGGCCTCCCGCTCGTGACTCGTCGTAGCACTGACGATGAGACGCTCCACTAAGAACGATCTTATAACGCGTACCGCCATTCCCGCATTGCGATTCAGCTCCGTGACGAAGGGAAAATGGATGATGCGAATAATAGGGTAGCGACACGACGATTTCGTATGACTCGCCAACCAAAGCAGTCGTGCGACGGTGATCCGGAACCTAGCATCAGACTTCACGGCGGTAACGAGCCGATAGATCAGTGCGATCCACGTCAGCCGTACGGCCCACGTCAGCACCTTATTTATAGAGATCCGACGAAGAGATACCTGCGATCCGCGACGTTTTTGAGAGTATGGCTCGCCTCTCTTCTTATTGTCAGCCTGCTCTCGCCGGCGAATTTACCGGCCGCCGCCGAAGGTAACGGCCTTTCGCTCGCTTCAAATACTTCAACTCAGATTCACTTCTCTCCGTTGTTTTCGCTTGTCCTCGCCTGCGTTGACGTCATCCTCGGTACAAGCTTGAACGTCTTTTCACGAATACGCTCCTGCGTCGTGTCTTGCTGCGTTGCACGAGACGCCTGCTGCTAATGAAAATGCCGTTCGTCTGGCTTTTGTGTCGACTAATAAGACTATCTGGTTAGATGCAATGCGATGCGGTGATTGCCGGCCGGGGAATGCACACCGTTTAACTTAAAATGGTGTAACCCTGTGTCTATCACATCGCATGAACGTGACGTTTGAGTCGGCTCAAGTGTCACCTCGTCATTGCAGCCTTTTTTCAGTCACATCACATTACGTCACACATCATACCATATCACGTTACATCGCATTGCCTTCCTTTGCTTTCTGGTCCGGTGTGCTTTCGCTTGCGTGCCGTAATGCAGAGGTCCGGTGGTGCGTGGTGGAAGGTAGTTCCTCCTCTCTCTGCAAGAACCTCCTCTTACAGTCACACCCCGGCGGCGACGACAACACCTGTGACTCGGACCAATCCCACCCACCGTGCTGGAAATGGTGTGTTCTAGCTAAACTGCACAACTGCATTCCTCCTTTAGACGTCTCAAAAAGCGTACTCTTAGGCTCGTGTCGGCCTTCTCCCCTCTCCCCCCTTTCTTTTGACATCGGCTTTTCTCTCCGTTATTCCCTTCCCTCACCCTCCCTCCCTCCTCCCCCTCTCCGCCCCCCGAACACCAGCGTTCCGCGCGCCCTCGACCAGCACTGCTGGCGAGCGCTGCTGCTTCCGCACGCCGCTCCTGGCGCTGCTGACGTGGCGCTGCTGTCTCCGCCGTTGGATCTTCTAAAATCGGATCTCGCAGATGGCTTGCAGCAGACGCAGCAGCAGCAGAAGGAACAGCGAGAGCCGAGATACCAGCAGCAACAGCGGGAAAAGCGGCGGGATCAGGAGGGAGAGGAGGTACAGGTAGCTAGTGGCAATGCAGGTGGGCAGCAGGGGCAGACGCAGTGGCAAAAGCCGTGGCAACAAAGAGTAGAGGGTCCAGTGGATCAGGAACAGGCGCAGCGGAAATCGAAGCATGGGCAGCAGGAACAGCAGCAGCAGAGGCAGCAAGAACAGCAGCAACAGCAGCAGAACCAGAAGCAGAAGCAGAAGCAGACTCAGAGTAAGGCTCGACGGAGGAAAGCAAGGGGTGCCAATATACTAGCAGCAACGGCTGCTGGTGCTGGCGCTGCTGCTGCTGCTGCCAGATATGGCAACATAACGAGCGGGTCAGTAGGGGTGATTGTGACAGGCAGCATGTGCGACAGAATGCCAGACCTGCTGGCTCAGGTGGGGCTTGGAACGGAGGCGGAGGAGGTCTGGAAGCAGCAGGCTCGGCAGCAGGGGAAAGACTTGGTCGGGAACATGCGTATGTGCTCTGGAGAAGGGGTTATCTCGTGCTTAAATCTGCTGCATGAGACGGAGCAGGCGACCAAAGAGGAGGGAGTGGATAGCAGTAGCAGCGGTGGCAGCAGCGGTGGCAGCAGCAGCAGCAGCGGTGGCAGCAGCAGCAGCAGCAGCAGCAGCAGCAGCAGCAGCAGCGACAGCGGCAGCAGCAGAAGGGGGAAGCGGCCAGTGGTGGCACTCCTGTGGCTGGCAGGCAGCCACGTGGCGGAGCGTGATTGGCAGGAGCTTCTGGCGGAGGTGAATGAGAGCGGGTCGCTGCGGCTGCTGTGTGCTGATGGCTCATGCTCCGATATCCGCCTGGACTCGCTCTGCTGGTATGCTACCCTCTGCCGTGACTGCATGTGACGGTGCTTGCTTCTCCCCATCTCTCTACCCCTGCTGCTGTGTGCTGATGGCTCGTGCTCCGATATTCGCCTGGACTCACTATGCTGGTACGTTAGCCATGACTCCATGGGCTGGAATGTTAGGTGACGTGACGGTACTTGTGTGTCTCCCCTTCCCTCACCCCCGCTGCGGCTGCTGTGTGCTGATGGCTTGTGATTTGACATTCGCCTGGACTCACTACGCTGGTATGTTCTTACTCTCGCTGCTTGTATGTGCTTCCCCCTCTCCATCTTCCCGCGCTGCTGTGTGCTGAAGGCTTGTGATCTGACATTCGCCTGGACTGCTAACGTACCAGCAGCATGTGCTGATGGGACTCACTATGCTGGTACGTTAGCCTTGAACTCCCTGTGCTGCTATCTGCTTCTCGCTCCCTTGACCCCGCTGCTCTGTTCCGATGGCTCGTGCTCCGATATACGCCTGGCCTCGCTCTGCTGGTGTGCGCTCGGGTATAAGCCTTGACTCTGTCTAAATGAGAGCGGGTCGCTGCGCCTGCTCTGTGCCGATGGCTCGTGCTCCGATATACGCCTGGCCTCGCTCTGCTGGTGTGCGCTCGGGTATAAGCCTTGACTCTGTCTAAATGAGAGCGGGTCGCTGCGCCTGCTCTGTGCCGATGGCTCGTGCTCCGATATACGCCTGGCCTCGCTCTGCTGGTATTGAGTCGAGTTTTGAGTCGACTCAAAACTCGGCCTCGCCCTGCTGGTAAGCTCCTTCAATCGCCTCCTCCTTTCTTGCCCCTCCCTCCCTCCCTCCCTCCTGCTGCCTCTGCCACTCCCCCCCCCCCCCCCCCCCACCCACCTCATTCCCACCCCATCCCTTTCCCAACCCCCATCCCGCCTCCACCTTTTATCTCTTCCCTTCTCCCCCCCAACCAACAGGCTGCTGCCACCTGGCTCTCTCTGGCTGCGTCAGCACCGCACTGATGACGTGGCATGGCTTGCAGGGCTCATGGCGCGCCACGTCCTCATGCACACGTGGAACATCTCCCTCCCATTGGCGCAACCTCTTTCCCCTCCTCCTCCTCCGCCTCCTCCTCCTGTTGCTTCTCAGCCCTTACTCACTCATCCTTCATCCTCCCATTCCTCAGAAGCTCTCTCCAACTCTCCCTCATCTCCCCTACATCACTCATCATTACCACTCTCTAGTCCCGATGGTTCCACGTCAAAGCCATTAGCCACGTCAGGCCAGCCATTAGCCACGTCAGGCCAGCCACTAGCCACGTCAGGCGCAGTCTCAGCACCTGTAGATTCATCCGAGCTGGAGCAGAGGGAGACGCAAGAGAATACGCAGTGGTCGGGATGGATGCAGCTCTTCTCACATCTGTCAAGAAAGGTGTGCTATCACCCACTCTTGTTCTCCCACTTATTCTTCCACCATTGTCGTTTCTCTCACACAAACTCCTCTGACTGACTTCCTCTGCTGTATCCCATCTCCCCTCTTCATGTCCCTCACTCCCTTACTCATTCCCTCACTCACTCCTACCCGTGGCCGCTTGCTCCCCTCTTGCTCTATACCCCCCTTTTTCCAGGTCACCTTTCACATGCGCCAAATCCTCCTCTACATGCGGCAAGGGTGGTAGCCAATCACTGCCTGCCAACTCCCCCTCACAGTCTCATCACTCTCTCACTCACTCTCATCCTCTCTATCACTCTCATGCTCCCCTCTTGCTCTCCTTCCCCCTTTTTTCCAGGTCACCTTTCACATGCACCGGGTCCTCCTCCACATCAGCCACTCACTGCCTGCCACGTCACATGCTTCTGCCACATCACACACTGCTGCCACGTCACATACTGCTGCCACGTCACATACTGATACGCCTGCCACGTCAGCTCCCGAAGCTACAACCACCACTGCCGCTGTCACGAGTTTGCTGACTCCGCGGCTTCTCTCCCTCATCCCATTCTCCACAGCTTCCTCATCCTCGCTTGTAAGTGGCTCTTGCAGTGCAGTGTGGTGCAGTGCAGTGCAGTGCAGTGCAGTCCAGTGCATTCAAGTAGCTGCTTGCTTCGGGCCTGCTCTCCCTCATGCCGTTCGCATCCGCTTCATCACCACTTCTCTCCTCTCCTCTCCTCTCCCTCTTTCTCATTTTCCATCCATGCATCTTACATCCATTCATTCATGCCATGCCTCTGTTGTTCCAGGAACTGGCATCAACACCATCGTCATACACCCTTCCTCTATCCCCTCCATCCCCTCCATCCCTTCCCTCCCCTCCCCTTCCTCCCTCCCCTCCCTCTCCTCCTCTTCCTCCCTCTCCTTCCTCCCCCACCTCTCCTCCCTCTCCACCTCCTTCCCCTCCTGCAACTCCCTCGCCCCCCTTTCCTCCTCCTCAACTTCCTCCCCCTCCTCTCCCTCCTTCCTCTGCCCCTTCTCCCCTCCCTCCACCCCAGCCCCCGCCACCACCACCACCACCGGCTCCAGGTCAGCTCCTCTCCACCCCTTTCACACCCTCTCCACCACTCTCACATCATCTCCACCCTTTTCACATCATCTCCACCCTTTTCACATCTTCGTGCGAGCTGTGTCCCACAGACTGATGTGTATCTCTCGTTTTGTTTTGGTGTCAATGATGGTTCGTTACGTATATGTTCCTATTCGCTCGCATTCATAGACTGTCTTAGCCCCATGACGAATATCTCGTTTCAGTGCGATAATTCATTCAAACATAGTCTCTATTTCGCCTTCACAGGCAAGCCGTGATTGCAATTCGTCTCTGCATCCTGCTAATCACCGTCCCCTTTCTTTCCCTTTTTCTCTGTTTCTCTTCCCCTACTCTGTATGTTTTCCTGTTGTTGCCGTCCCTCTTCCCCATCTTCCCCATCTTCCCCGTCCTCCCATCCTCCACGCCACACCTTATCGCCATTCCTCCGCTCCTCAGTCCCCTCTCCTCCTAGTCCCCCGGGCCCCCCTCCCCCACCTCCTCTTCCGCCTCCCGCACCCCCCCCGACCCACTACCCCTTACAGCCCCCATTTGGAGATCTCAACTCCCCCGCATCCCCGCCTCCCGCCCCCCCTGCACCACCATCTCCCCCCGTTCCCCCTCCCTCCCCTCCCCTGCCTTCCCCCGCTCCTTCCCTCTCTGCCCCTCCTTCCCCTCCCTTTTCCCCTCCCTTTCCGCCCCCATCACCTCCCTCCCCATTTCTCCCCTCCCCTTTGTCCCCCCCTCTTGGTGATATGAACTCCCCCACCTCCCCTCCCCCTTCCCCTCCCCGACCCACCTCCCCCCCTGCTCCGCCCCCTGTCCCCCCCTCGCCTCCAAACCCCCCCTCTCCTCCAAACCCCCCCTCTCCTCCAACCCCCCCCTCTCCTCCACCCCCCCCCTCTCCTCCACCCCCCCCCTCTCCTCCAACCCCCCCCTCTCCTCCACCCCCCCCCTCTCCTCCAACCCCCCCCTCTCCTCCAGCCCCCCCCTCTCCCTCTCCAGTTCTCGCCCCTCCCCCTCCAAACCTCGCTCCCCCTCTCCCCCTTCCCCCCACAACCGCTCTACCCCCCTCCTCTCTGCCTTCCCCCTCGCCCTCAGCTCCCCCTCCCCAGAATCCCCCTGTGCTTCTTTCCCCTCCTCCTCCCCCTTCCCCCTCCCCGTCCCCTCCCCAATCCCCCCGTCCCCCTCCCATTCCGCCTAGCCCACCCCCCGTGTCTCCCCCTTCCCCCGACTCTCCCCCACCTCCCTTCCCCTCCCCCCCTGCGCGCGCACACCCCCCACCTGCCAACTCTAACGATATGGGTAATGCCACAGAGCCTCCCCCTCCCTCACTCCCTAATCCCCCCCCTCCCTCACTCCCTAATCCCCCCCCTCCTCCTACTCTTCTCCCCCCTCCTCCTGCCCCTGCTCCCCCACCCTCCCCATCCCCTCCACCCCACTCTCCCCCATTTCCCCCCAACCCCCCGTCCGTCTCTCCCCCCTCACCTCCTCCCTCTCCTCCTTACACCCTTGGTCCTATCCTCCTTGCTCCCGTTCTCTCCCCTCCTCACCCACCTCCCCACCCTCCTCCCCAACCCCCTCCGCACCCTCCTCCTCCTTTCCCTCCTCCAGGCTTCCCCCCTTCTCCCCCCATTTCTCTCCTCCCTCCCAGCCCTCCAAAACAGCCTCCTCTCCCCCTCTCTCCTCCCTCCCCTCCTCCTCTCACACCCTCACCACCCCTAGCACAACCACCAACCAACTATCCCGCACCAGAAACCCCACCAGTCAAACCACCACCTGAAAAACCACCTGCCCCAGCACCAAAAGCACCTGAAATACCACCTGCCCCAGCACCAAAAGCACCTGAAATACCACCTGCCCCAGCACCAAAAGCACCTGAAAAACCACCTGCCCCAGCACCAAAAGCACCTGAAATACCACCTGCCCCAGCACCAAAAGCACCTGAAAAACCACCTACCTCAGCACCAGCAGCACCGCCGCCACACCCGGCATTCCTACCCCACCCCAACTCCTCCCATGCTCCTGTTACTACCTGGAGCCCTCCCCCTTTGCCTGTGCTGCCGCCCCCGTCGCTTCCGCTGCCGCCCCCCCCACCGGATAGCAGAAGTGAGTATTCGTCTTATCTCCTACGCCTGTTTGATCATGTCTAGTTTGTTCTTCTTAGGTGACAGGGGAGTGACTCGCTGTCATCGTATCAGTTTTTTTTTATCGTCTTCATTGATTCACCAATACTGGCCTCTCATTCTCTCTCTTCCCCACGTCTCTAGTTCCTCTCCTCGTCCCAACATGACATTTCTCACGTCACATGTTTTGCATACCACTTGCTTCTTTCCTCCTGTTCTCACTCCACTCTCCCGCCACTCCCCACCACTATCTCCTTCCCCCCTTTCCCCCTTTTTCCCACCAGATTGTCCCCCCTGCCCAGACACCTACGTCCTCCTCCCCTCCCCCTCCCCCTCCTCCGCCTCCCCTGCCGTCCCCCCCTCCGCCCCTCCACCCTGCACCTGCGGTCTGCCCATGACCGTGGTCATGAAGCTCTATTGCGGCTTCGACTCCTTCCTCCTCAACCTCCCAGCCTTCACTGCGCAGACTGCCACTTCACTCGTACTACAGAAGGAACAAGTGGAGGTGAGTCTCAGCTGAGTGCAAACTCATTCTCTATTCACGCTCACGCCATGCGGTCTCCCCATGCTGGTCGTCATGAAGCTCTATTGCGGCTTCGATTCCTTCCTCCTCAACCTCCCCGCTTTCACCGCCCAGACGGCAACCTCCCTCGCACTGCAGCAAGAGCAAGTGGAGGTGAGTCAGTCAGCGGGTGTGTGGTTGGGGTGAGTAAGTGTGAGGATGAATGCAAACTTCCCCCTTGTTCTCATCTGCGGTCTCCCCATGGTGGTGGTCATGAAGCTCTATTGCGGCTTCGACTCCTTCCTCCTCAACCTCCCCGCCTTCACTGCCCAGACGGCTACCTTGCTCACACTTGAGAAGGAGCAAGTGGAGGTGAGTCAGTCTGAGGGTTTGCAGTTGGGGTGAGTGAGTGTGAGGCTGAGTGCAAACTCCCGCCCTATTCGCACCTGCGGTCTCCCTCCCCATGGTGGTCGTCATGAAGCTCTATTGCGGCTTCGATTCCTTCCTCCTCAACCTCCCCGCCTTCACTGCCCAGACAGCAACCTCCCTCGTGCTGCATCAGAAACAAGTATGAGCAGTTAAATAACCGTGTTTTGAGTCGACTCAAAACACAAGTATGAGCAGTTAAATAACCGTGACCCGTGCTGCTCTGGATTTGAGAGCCCACAGCCTGCTGCTCCACACCCCCTCCCCCTCCCCCTCCTCCGTGATCCTGCTGCCCTCTTAACCCTCCGTGAAGATGGTACTGTGTGTGTACCTCTTCACCCTCTTCCCCTTCCTTTTCCCACATTTGTAACCTGGTTACCACATCTCTGCTGCAGGTGTGGGCAGTCAACTATGACCCTGATCCTGCCCCTCTTCCCCCCTTGTAACCCGGTTACCACATGCCGTGCAGGTGTGGGCAGTGAACTATGACCCTGATCCTGCTGCTCTGGATGTCACAGTCTATCTCCTACCCCTCGCCTCCTCCTCTTCCCCCTCTGCCGCTGCTGCTGCTGCTGCTGCTGCCACTGCCTCAATCGCTTCTGCTGCTGATGCTGCAAGTGCCACTGGTGCCCAAGGGGCGTCGATAAGTGGTGGAATGGGTGTCGAAGCGAGACAAATCAAATCACCATCATCAGCAGCAGCTACAGAAGCAGCGACAACTGCAAACTCCTCCTCCTCACCCTCCCCCCATTCTCATCACTCCTCGTCGTCGGATAAAATCTCTCGTCTCCTGCAGTCCTCCTCCTCCTCCTCCTCCTCCTCCCGCCTGTCGCCACCTGCCACAGCCGCCCGGCAGCAGCCAATCACAGATCGGCTGAGTGCAGCAGAGGTGGATCGCATCCGACGGCTGCTGTTGAGCGGATCGCTGGTGCTGGACCGGCAGCTGTTTGGGGCGTATGAGGTCATTCTGGTGCTCAAACCAGGTGAGGGGAGGATGAAGGGAAACAGAGAGGAAGGCTGCTTTGGTGGGTTGCATGCAGTGGCTGCTGTTGAGTGGATCGTTGGTGCTGGACCGGCAGCTGTTTGGGGCGTATGTGGTCATTCTGGTGAGTGGTCCCACTTATGGGTAATGAAGGGGTTCTGATCCCTATCTTATCAACCTATGCCCCCCTCGCTCCCACCCACTTTGTTCCCTTCTCCCCCTCTCCCCCACTTCTCCCCACCCTCATTCTCCCCTGTATCCCCCCCAGGTGAACGCCCGCCTCCGCCCCCGCCTCTGCTTTCCCCCTCCACCTCTCCCGCCCCTCTTACCTCCTCCTCCGCCTCCTCCTCCTCCCCGTTCTCCCCCTTGCCTCCCTCCATTCCACCCCCTCCTGCCTCCGGGGGCATGCCTTACTGGAAGGTGATGCTTATGATCGTTCTCCCTGCGTTGATCCTCGCGATTATTACTCTCTGTGTGGCGGTGTGGTGCGTGAGGAGGAGGCCTTGGGAGAAGGCAGGGAAGGGTGTCGGGAAATTAGTGGGGAGTTGGAAAGGGAACGGGAAAGGGGGACGAGGAGAGAGGAGAGGAGGGAGGGGAGGAGGGAGGGAGGAGGGAGGGAGGGGGGGAGAGGGGGGGGGAGAAGGGTGGATGGAGGGCGGGGCGGAGAGGATAGGGTGGGAACGTGGGGGAAGGTCGGGGCAGCAGGAGGTGGGGGAGGAGTGGGAAGAGCGGAGAGAGAGAGGACGAGGAGGCGTTGTTGGGCGGGTGGGTAGACGCCAGGAGAGGGAAGAGGTGCAGGCGTGGGCTGAAGGGGAGAGTGATGACGACCATTACACGCCGCTTGCATCGGGGGCAGAGAGGCAGTGGGCAGGTGGAGGAGTGGCAGCAGCTGGAGCAGCCAGAGAAAGAGCAGAGATTACAACTGGTTTAGGGATAGCAGCAGCAGGAGCATTTGCAGAAAGAGAAGCAGGAGGAGGAGGAGTAGGCAGATTAGGAGGAGCAGGAGGAGTAGGAGGAGGAGTAGGCAGATTAGGAGGAGCAGGAGGAGTAGGAGGAGCAGGCAGATTAGGAGGAGCAGGAGGAGTAGGAGGAGGAGGAGCAGGCAGGGGAAAAGGAGCCCTAAGAGAAGGGTCCTCTAGAGGAGCCTCTATGCAAGCCCTAGCCCCTTTTGCTGAAGCAACCTTCTCATTCTCCCTCTCAGAACTCTACTCAGCCACTGGCGGTTTCCACCCGAGCAACCTGATTGGCCGAGGCGGGTCCAGCCAGGTGTTCCGGGGGTGCTTGCCGGGCGGCAAACTGGTCGCCGTGAAAAGATTCGATTCGCCGCCCGGGGCGGAGAGGGATTTTATTACGGAGGCGCGGCTTCTGAGCCGGCTGAACCACAAGAACGTGGTGAAGCTTCTGGGAACGCGCGACGAGGGTGGCGTGCGTTGTCTTGTCTTCCAGCTAGCCGAAAAGGGAAGCCTGAGGGAGCACCTCCACTCCTCCGCCCTCCCCACCTCCACCCTCCCCACGAGCCTCCCCTCCCCCACCCTTCCCTCCTCCCACTCCGCCCTCTCCCCTACTCCCACCATTCTAGACTGGACTACAAGGCTGAAAATAGCACTGGGGGCGGCCCAGGGGTTAGCTTACCTGCATGAGGACTCCAGTCCGCAGATTATCCACCGCGATTTAAAGACGTCGAATATCCTGCTGGATGCTGATTGGACGGCCAGGATTGCGGATCTGGGGCTGGCGAGAGTGGTTAGGGAGAAGGTGGGGGGTGGCAGGAGGGGTGGGGGTGGGAGGGGAAGCGGGGAGGGAGAGGCGGGAGAGGTGGGAGAGAAAGGGGAGGAGGGAGCAGAGGCAGAAGAGGGAAGTGGGGAGGTGGGAGGAGGACAAGGTTACAATGCTAAGGGTGTGGATGAAAGAGAGGGGAAACAAGGGGGAAGTCAAGAAAGAAGAGATCAAGAGGTTCTAGCAGGAGGAGAAGGCGAAGGAGGAGGTCGAGGTGGAAGGGGAGAGGTGGGGGGGCTGGAGTCCCAGCATATGCGAGGCACGTTTGGGTACATGGCGCCTGAATACGCGCTGACAGGCCGAGTGGCGACCAAGAGTGATGTTTTCAGCTTCGGTGTCGTGCTGCTGGAAGTGCTCTCCGGCCGCCCTGCCCTCGTGCCTCTGGAGCAATTTCAGACGGCTGGTGATGCAGCAGCGGCAGCAGCAGCAGCTGTGGAGGAGAGTGCAGGGGTTGTAAACGGTGCAGATGGTGCTGTAGGAGCTGTTGCAGAGGGAGCTGGGGCGGCAGCAGCTGAGGAGGAGAGTGCAGCAGTTTTGGAAGGTGCAGGTGCAGCAGCAGCAGGAGCTGCAGGAACTGGAGGGGCAAGGCCGGGTGTAGCGAGCATCGTGGTGTGGGCCAGGCCCCTCCTCTCCTCGTACGTGCAAACCCATATGGCTGTGCTGTGTGTGTGTGTTGGGGGGGGAAGGGAGAGGGGGTTGGTTGGGTGGTGTATCGAGCATCGTGGTGTGGGCCAG